>BSBN01000010.1:7127155-8425733 GCA_027924645.1 Cunninghamia lanceolata
TTTTGTACCAATACTTACAGTACTAGATCTTCAACAGCCATTTGAGATTGAAACTAATGCAGCCAAATATGCACTTGGAGAAGTCATAACTTAACATGGCCATCTTGTTGCTTAACATAGTGAAACACTCATTACAATGGTAAGGAACTACTCAACATATATGATCATGACATTTATGTTATTGTTCAAGCATGTTACAAGCATTATATCTTGGGTAATAAGATTGTGATCCACATAGATCACAATGTTCTTTAGTTCTTGCAAACTTGACACAAGTTACTGTGATATGAAAATTGAACTATTAAAATGCTAAAACAACTTAATCTATACCATATGTTAATGTTCTAACTAGACTAACAATATGACCTAATTAGAATAGATGGAATTGAAATTGCTATTGATTTTAAGGAAAGGAAATACTATTTTAACTAAGGAACATTAGAAATTTGGAGATATAAAAAGTAAATCTAGAAAACAAGTATATAAACAAAACCTATAATAAGATGAAATCTAGAGGTCTTGGGAAGCAATTGTAGCATAGATGCCAACATGACTCACAAATGATAGCACAATTGCACATGCGTCTAAATTTGATGTCATCCTTTGTACATAAAACACATAGTTTGTACAACAGATGAAGACCCTATAGAAATAGAAAGAACCTACACAAAGATAGTGATAGAGTCTAATAACAAAAATACAAAAAGATTATAAAATAACTTAGTTTCTATAAAATAGAGAGAGCAATATAAAGTAGATAACATAAATGTAATAGAGGATGAAGAATACAAAATATACATATGAAAGAGCCGCCAATATATATATATATATATATATATATATATATATATATATATATATATATATATATATATATATATATATATATATATATATATATAATGTTTGGGAAAAAAAATGTTGGTGACTACTTGGGAGATTGCCAAAATGGTCAAGCCCCAAATATGGTATGTCGACCTCCACAAGTAGTTAAATACAAAGGAGATTGAAATTTGTGTGTGCTCTTAATCTTGGGTGCATTCAGAACTAAGAACAGTAATGCAAATATTAAATGAATACTAATAAATGTATCTACTATTATCCCTATGTGTATGAAAGAGAGTTAGGAGATGTAGAATCCAGAAATGCCAAGGAAACAATAAAATATAGAGTAACAAAGAAATATGGAAAGTGTATAGCAAACCATCCCAAGAGGACAGAGATCAATAGTATGTAGAAATCTCCATAACATGAGGAACCAACACACAAAGGATCCAAGATGTTGTTGTACTAGAGTATTGTATAAATCTAGGAGAAGGCATGAGTTTTTTAGAATAATCAACGAGAAAACTAGTCCCAAAATAATGAAAATGAAGAAGTAATTTAAATTCTAAATATAAAACATGTAAAGGCTATTTTGGCAAAAATAATAAGGAAAAGACTATTGGAATCTTGATAGACCTAGGTGAGTGACAGTTACAAACAAATGGACGTTGAAATGCCACTATTTTAGTGGTGAAATATGTTCTAATCTGAAAAGATTATTAACCCAGAAAACTAGTGCAAACGAATAGATATATAAACTATGAATGCAAATGATATGAGATCAAAATAGAAACATAGAGTGAGTCTCCAAGAGAGTAATATAAATGCTAGAAGTAAAATAGCATTAAGAGGATGCAAAAACAAGAGATGCAAAATACAAGCCAGGTAGCATGCTTATATAGACCAGGGAGAGGGAGGAGGTGACAACACCAACCAATCAAGAGCAACCATCTATTAGACTAAAGATAGCAAAGTATCTTCCCAAGATAGCTAATAGATACTCACATGTAGAAAGGTGACACCTTGCAACCACTCACCTAATAAGACATGCTTTATTAACCTAAGCGAGATTAATAGAAGTGTAGGAAAAACCTAGGAATATAGGGAAAAATAAATAACCCAACTAGGAAATAAAAACCTACACTAACACCCCCCCATAAGCGAAGCTTAGGTGGATGTAGAAATGGGTCCCGACAAATCAAGCCTGATGAGGTACCCATGTACCTAAAATTCCCCCCCAAAGAGAAAAATCCCCCCAGAAGAGAGAAAAGCCCTCGCAAATAGAGAGAGAAGAGACCCCCCTCAAAGTAGAGAGAGTGAAAGAGACTATGAAAACCCCCCCACAACAAAGTAGCTCCTGTGCCAAAAGAGGATGCCCATATATGAATGTTGAAGATGATCCATTTGTGGCTAATGACATTTCTCCCCTTTGGAAGAAAAAACTCCAATGGTGAATGTTGAAGTAACTCCCACTCAAAGAAGCAAGGTGAGGAAGGAAGCCTCATGATGTATCTTGTCTCAGAACTTTGCTCAAGTGTCGCCATGTGAATATCAGAAGATGCCTCAATGCATGAAGGTAGAAGCAATCCAATCCCATGTGTAGAACTAGGAGGTACAAGATCCAAAGATAAGGAAGATGGGATAATAGTGATGAAATGACTGTCATCAAAGAAGAGTTGAATGTCCTCAAGAGTGTCATTTAGATCCGAAATGTGAGACTCTACAAGCAAACAAGAGATGTTTGGTAGAAATTGGTCCCAATGAAGTGAATCCAGAAGACAAATATGATCCTGCTGCAAAGAATCACTGGAAGCCCTCGAAGAAGCCTCTCTAAACTCTATAGTAATAGGAGGTGCAAGGACAAAAGAACTGTCATGAAAGAGGAGAGATAACCCCTCAAATGTGTCCTCCAAATCTAAAATGTGAGACTCAACAAACAAAGATGCAATGTCTGATAGATAGGAATCCCAATGAGGAAGACTAAAATGATCCTGCTGCAAAGAACCACTGAAAGCCCTCAAAGAAGCATCTCTGGAATCTAATGAAGTAATAGGTACAATAGGAATGTCCTTAACTGTAGATGGAGCATCAATGTATGTCAAACAAATAGACGGTTCATCCCATGAGGATGTGTCCACACAAGAAGGGGCAACAGAAGTCTCAGTATTATCCACAAGAGCCTGATCATCCAAGGAAACATCACTATCAGATGAAGATCCAAAGTCTCCATACAACTATTGGATGATAGTCCAAGCAGTGAAAGGGCACTCAGTGTGCTCTATGTGATGTAGAATATCCTCAGAAACAGTAATACATATTAGTCCATAGACTATGTCATTATTGTTAAACCATGCATTCTTTTGTTCATAGTCACTTGGCTCAGGAACGAGTCCAAGGAGATGGGGCAATAGATCATGCTCAAGGAAGTGATTTTTTATCCCTTGTTTCTAAGACAAATAGCTATCTGAGGTTAACTTAACAATAGAAGGATAGAAATAACTGAAATCCATGATGAACCCCCAAAATGATTATAATAACCCCATAAAAGATGTGACTCAAAGAGAGCACATAAGACACCCCCTTTTTCACTTAATCAAAGAACCTCCCCAAGAAAATATGATTTGGCACTTTATATTAGTGCATTTACAATTGCCACTAGCAAGAAATACTAAGTGGTCTTAATTTTAATGCATTACAAAACTCTCACAAAGAGCATATGCTGAAAATACAACTTTGGCACAATACCCAGAAAAATAAATAGAACCACTGTGGTCTACTCAAAAAATCATGCACTTTTAAAAAAAGAATCGCCTTGATACGAGGTCGTATGTGAAAGTTATGATCCTCCGAAGTTTTCAAAATGAGAACTATGCAGTGTCATGACTAAGAATCTACAATTTCTAAAAAATCTCTGCATCAAAATAAAAAAAAAACGTCTACACTAGTGCATAGAGCATGAAAAAATAGCCAAAAAAAAAAAAAAATCATGGGAAACGGAGTCCGTATGAGCAAGAACGGAGTATTTGAAAATTGTCTTCAAAACTGCAACTGCTAATGGAGAGGGGTCCTATTGTAGCTTTCTAAGTGCATTTATGCAAAATATATGAGCTACATGTAAAAAATAAAACATACCCAGATAGTTTTTCGATACTGCGAACAAAACCCAGAAGGCATTTTTCTTGCTGATGTACAAAAGATGTGCATCCAGTGCAAATAGAACACCTTTAGCTACAAAAAATGACTCCAACAACCAAAAAATGACATACAAAGGCTAAATCAGCTACCTAGGACAATAAATAGCATGTTGGAACCTATAATATTGATTGAAAACACCAAATATGCAAGCTGGTTGTCATATTTGAGCTTGAAACCCCGGTTCTGCAACTGTGTCTGACGATCTCCAATTTTAGTGAAACAAAAGACAAATTTGACTTTCTCAAGCCTCTTGGACATGTTGGAATAGCTAGAAATGCTACCAGTATAACTAGAAATGTTGCAATCACCCAGATTTCATGAAACACATGTGCAAACCCCAGAGATTAAAATGTTTTTGTCAAACTTTTCTAATTCTCTATATCATCCAAAGATGCAAGAGAAGATCATACTAGGTTTTTTGAAAAACTGCAATAAGATTTAGTAGCCCCCCCTAAATCTCTCAAATAAGGAAACTAAAATCTATCTTTGCACATAGAATAACTTTGATACCATGTTAGAATCTGAAAAGATTATTAACCTAGAAAACTAGTGCAAACGATTAGATATCTAAACTATGAATGTAAATGATATGAAATCAAAATAACAACACAGAGTTAGTCTCTAAGAGAGTAATACAAATGCTAGAAGCAAAATAGCATTAAGAGGATGCAAAAGTAAGAGATGCAAAATACAAGTCAGGTAGCATGCTTATATAGACTAGGGAGAGGGAGGAGGTGGCAACACCGACCAATCAGGAGCAACCATCTATTGGACTAAAGATAGCTAATGGATGCTCACATGTAGAAAGGTGACACATTGTAACCACTCACCTAATAAGACATGCTTTATTAACCTAAGTGAGATTAATAGAAGTGTAGGAAAAACCTAGGAATATAGGGAAAAATAAATAACCCAACTAGGAAATAAAAACCTACACTAACAAAATAAAGCTCATACGATCATATGATCATGGTATGGTATCACGATTGTGCAAACATCTGCCCAACTATGCTTAGGTCTAAAGGAAAAGATATTAAAAGCATTATAAAATAAAATTATAGAATAAAATAAACATAAAGGACATATTTAAACATATGACATGGACTTTGACCAAAAATATTAAAACTATTAACACTTAGGTTGGGAAAAGGCTAAGTATGGAATAAATGGGTCCTTAAAACATGCTAGGAGGATGAATGCTAAAATTAGTACAATTTGTAATGGAAAAATTGTAGGGTATGTAATTTTAGTCATTATAGTTATAACAAAAGTAGCATTGAAAATGGTCTTCTTATCTTAAACAATTCTATCTAAATATCAAGCATAAGAAAAGAAGTGCCAATTGAGTTGCATATTATTTAAGTCATATACTGGTTCAAGCTCTCTTTTCTATTCTTGATGTATGTGGAAGTGAAGTTAGTGTTGGAATGAACCAGATAACTAAGAGGGGGGGGTGAATCAGTTGTCTTAATACTTAAATAATTCTGCACCTTAAAACATTAAACACTTGTCCACTATTTGTTATGATTAAGTCATGAAAGCATAAATTCATAAACATAAACACAATTGCAAGATCATACACAAGAGACACCAGATTTTTTACGTGGAAAACCCTGTTAAGGGAAAAACCACGGTGGGGGTTAACCCACAAGATATATATGTAAAGCACAATACCAAAAATTAGAGGCTCACTACCAAGGGGTGGCTCACTGCTAAGGGGTTTTGAACTGATATCTTAGCATCTACTCCATGCCTAAATTCAGTTCCATTGAAGCACAATACTCTTCTGCTTTGCTCTACTTTTTCTCCTCTTTGCTTATCTTCACATTTCACACACTTTGACACTCTTTCCTTGACTCAATTGCAAGTATTTATACACTACATCAACCTTGGAATGTTCATCAAGGCTAGCATTACAATCATCATCCATTGGAACATTCTCCAAGGTCGACATTACAAAACATACATAAAATAGGTCTGGACTTAATACAAAATTTGCTAAGGAAATGTAGTAAAGATGTATGCAGATCACTTCATGCCTTAGCTGGGACTCAAACATGATCTTCCATGCCACTACATGCTTCTACAATCTTCAATACATCTCCGCAATTATTGGGATTAACCAAGTCGGCTAAGACTAGTTACATGCTACATTATCTGGGAGTAAACTTCAAACACGATCTCAATTCCTTAACGTGGACCAGTGCAAATGTAGGAACATGATCAGGAGGCATCCACAAGCATGTTGTAATCACCAAGAGCAACGGTACAAACTCTAACCACTTTACCCATGAGATTCTTTACACCAGAGCACATGAACTTCACTGTCTTCAACTGTCATAAAAGAAGGATAGCTTGTGGACCACTAAATCATGAACCATTGTAGTTGTAGGCACCTATCATCATCCCAGACTTCCCTCTAGAACCACAAAGCAAAATACTTCAATGCGAAGAAATGTGGAGAAAAATACTTTCTCCCTGACACCAGTGAATAATCGAAAAAAGCAGGTTTTACTCTAGTGATTGTAACTCACTAAACTCTTCATACCGGAGGCTCAAACTTAGGATTTAGCATCTTCAGACATGCCTCTAAATAACTTCCAATCCCCAGACCAAGATCTTTACTCTCCAAGAAATGCGGAGCACTCTTCTGGATTGTTCTTCAGTATGTAGCTCACTGTCTTCACTGTGATTCACTGTTTCCTTTCTGATTCTTCCGGAGGGACTAATTTTTTCAATATCCTCAACATATAAAGCTTCTAACTAAATAACAAAATAGGATATAGTTGACACCAATGACAACAAAGATATGTTGACATCAATGACAACACCAATTAGGCACATACTTGCAATAGTTAGCGCATACTCAGAATCGTACCCATCTAACAAGGTTTTTGTAGATATCTATTAAACTTTGATTTGCATTAATTTAGTTCTAAATTTCTACTTGCATGATGGACTCCTATAACACCTTGGGCACATGTGCATTTTTCATGAGGCAAAGAGACATAAACTAATATGGAATGCTCATTTTAATTAGGTTGTAGAACACTTTGTAGTTGAAAAGGTTCTTATGGTGCTGCACAAGTACTTCTTTTGGCCACACCTCAGGTAAAATGTTGCTAAATATATCATGCCTTGTATTGCATGTGCAATTAGTAGAATGGTCAATAAGGAGCAAAGTTGTTACACACCTCTACCAATTCTAATGAGACTATGGGAATCGATTTCTATGGATTTCCTCTTACTAATAAGCATGGTAATGATTACATGTCTATGTAGTAGTTGACATATTCTCAAATATGACAATTATAATTCCTTGTAAGAAAGCAATCTTATCTTTGGAAACAACTCAACTCTACTTTAATCTTGTTTGGATTCACTTTGGAATCCCACAAACTATCTTATCTAATAGAGGCACAAGATTCTTTAGTAATTTTGGGAAAGCAAGTTTTGGTCCATGTTAGACACAAAGTTGAACTAATTTATCACATTCCATCCATAGATCAATAGATAGATGGAAGTGGTAAACATGATGATAGTGTGTCTTCTTAGAGTGTATAATTCAAGGCATAACACTTGGGATGAACCTCTTCCTTTCATTCAACACAACTAAAACAAAGTTCTATGTACAAGCCTACCACACACAACCCTTTTCAAGTTTCCTTTAGTTTGCAATCTCTAACATCCGCTAACATAGCTTATCATGTTTTTCTATAAAAAATAACAAATCTTTCAACTCGAAAGGAAGTTGACAAAGTTGTTTAATTCAGTAAGAGTATTTAGCAGTAATTGCAAACCATTTACAACATGCTAATACAAAATACAAGTAGCACCATGAAAAGCATCATGCACCTCACACCTTTCATGTTGGTGATTGAGTTTGGTTACACATGCAAAAGGAAAGACTAATAAGACCTCACCTCAAGCTTTGTCCACTTCGGTATAGGCCCTACACCATCACTAAGTAAGTAGGAGATAACCCTTTCAAGCTTAATCTTCATTTTTATCTTAGGCTGCATCCAATCTTGAACCTAGAGCTCTTGTGCCATTACTTTCCACCTTTGCTAGATACCTTAAATGTTGTAGACAAATAGAGAACATTCTAGATTGCAGGGTTTCCATAGAATTGGATCAAGTCATTGATGCCAAGCTCAAACAAACACATTAACAAGAGATCCTTCTCTTCTAGATGGTCAAATTAGGTCAAGTGCCTTCCTAAAGAAAATGGTTTATAAAAGTGTAGGTTGCCAATTTATTTCCACACCTTTTGTCGCAAGTGTATGCAATGGGGAGCATTGCTCTTTAAGGAGGGGTGATAGATCTAAGAGGATTTCGGTAACTCAATCTTACTGCAAATCTCAAGTGTTCCTTAACAATCCTTGCAATTTCACTAGTAGGATTCTCATCCTATTTAGCACTCATGTGTCTTATTGTAAGTTCTTACTTAACTTTTACAATTCTGAAGTGGTTGTGAACCATTGTGAAGCAATTATGAAATGATTCAGCTCAATTGACATTTCATCTTCCCTCTCATTTCATCTTCCCTCTCTATATGTTAATGCACAATGCAATTCTTTGTGATTAGAGAATAAGTAGAAAAGAATTGCATCAAACATCTATCTTACAAATAATATACAGAACTAGCATAATACAATTTTACTCTTATAATTCTACACATGTTATCAATTATTTTCTCTTCATTCATTATTTCATTTAGGCTCTGCATATTTCTAACCTCTATCATACATAAATTGTTTCCACACATAAACTCATTAAATGCATTTAATTGAGGTTGTCCACCAATTTCTCCCTTGGGCCCGGAGCAATAGAAATGTAATGTTTAATTAAACCAACTATTTAAAGATACACCCAATTAACAAATTTCCACATTATCTCCATGATCGTTGTAAGTACAGTCGAAACCGCAGTGAAAGACACCCAAAAAGACGAAAGAAAAAACAAAACACCCAGTTCTGTACTACGAAATCCTTGATAGCTAGAAGTTGTTATAGCAATGGCGAGATTAAAAAAGAGAATGAGAAGGTGCCTGCCATTTACAAGTGTTTTGAATGCTCGCCATCATAAGACGACAACACCAGCAACATAACAAAACAAAAACAGCCCTCTACAAAAAATTATCCTTCCCACGCTTGAAAACAAATTCTTCTTTTGTCTCTGCTTGGAATAAATTTAGAAAACAATAGAACTATTACAATTATGTTTTAGGATTGAATAACTCTTAAAATGATACGCATTACGAGGCAGCTACAGCGTGGTATCCAGCTAACATTAGCATTTAAAAATTTCACCCCACACATCATAGCTGGAACGTGAGGTAACGACAAGGAATATGAGAAAAAGGAAACTCAGATGAGAGAGCTCAAGAAAAGTTTAATGGTGTCTGCCAATATAAAAATTTAGGAACCAGCCTGAACAGAGTACAAGTCTAGAGATTCTTGGGTGTCAGATCCACTTGGCAACATTATATTTAAATTTTATGCTTTCTCTTAAATTAGTTTACACAAATTTGTATGGTAGATCTTTAATAAACAAAACAGAAGAATAATCTGTGTTTTATTTTTTGGTGTTTCTATGTTGCTTCGCTGTTGTTAAACGAGGATAAGGGCGTTGACACATATAGTGGCTTCAACTACCATCCTGCAGCGCATCCCAATCAGGGGAAGAAGAAATAGTTTTCTTTTTCCTGTATCATATAACAAACAAGTAGCTCTGTTCCTATTTGTCTCTTGCTGCTGACGCCCAGCTGGGGCTCAGCTGGAAGATGAAATGCAGATAATGACAATAAAACATGGCAAGCTTAGTTTTGGTTTCAAACGTTTGCGATGAACTCAAGAATTCAATTCTATTAAACACAGAGAGAATTTTTAAACTAATATGGTGTTCAATTTTAATATTAAGGATGTCTCATTGTTTGACATTTATAAGATGGAATAGTATTTTCATTACGTGAAGGTACTTTGATTTGTCGATTCTCAATACGTGAAGGTACTTTGATTTGTCGACTTGTCTGCTAATTCTGGCTAATTCTAGCTCCCAAATATTTTGGTATCAATTATGTTAAAGCTAGTTTTAGGTTGTATTAGATGTTTCCCACTAGGTATCTTATGATGTCATGAGCAATCCCCACTTGGCTGAAAAATTAACAGTCTCTTCTTGGTATCCTATGGTAATGGGTGCGGCAACCAATCCTCTTCAGCACACCTCACCCTGAATTTACCAAGCACAAGACGTAGATAAAATCCATGAAATCTCTTTAATGTTCAAAATTGCATCCATTCTATTTAGTTTTGTGTTATCTCGAGGAAATGACATTATATATATATATATATATATATATATATATATATATATATATATATATATATATATATATATATATATATATATATATATATATATATATATTGGTGCAATCTTGTCTAAAGTTGAGTCTATTTATTTAGTCTTGTCGCACGCTATCCTATATTTTATCTTATTCTTATGTGTGCACATTTTTAATGCATTCAATATGCTTGTCTAATTATTTTATTTATCCATGCACTAATCCCTAGAGAGATGATGTCTGCCACGATCCCATTTACCTTTTAGGTCGTAGATTGGGTTTGCAATCGTGAGGTCATCCCCACAAGTGTGAACTCAACCTCCCCTATTTCAAAATAAAAATTCAGATTTTGGCCGACTAACCCCCTTTACCTTTCCTACCCAAGACTCATTGTGTTAGGATCCCTTTGTCATAATTGTTTCCTTTTAATCCTTATTGTAATAAAGGCTTTGGACGCATATGTTTTGTAAGTCATCCTTTGAGCTATTAAGAATAATTCCACATACTTGGGAAATAGTAGTTAGTTTGACTAGAACTAGTATAAATATGATGTATAAGCTATTATAGGGACACCACAAATTTCATTGTATTGAGCTTGCTCAAAAGAGGCTACCCCCTCGAAGAGGCTCATGATATGTAATGCAATTCTGATTTCTTAAGTGCAATATAATTATTTTTCTTTAGTTTTGCATGCATAATTTCTAGCATTTTGTAGTGGAATAACTTGTTGTAAGAGGGTACATCACATTTGTTATCAAAGCTCTTTTGAGGGCCAAGTTCTATGGCAACTTTTTTACATTTAGAGCTTTATATGACTACCCATTGCATGCTCTCATCTCACCCTCTTAGGATCTTGGTGATTAAAAAGTTACTACAAAAGTAATAATGCTTAAATGTTGCCTAAAAAATTACCCATTTTTCCTGAGCTAATAGTTATTTTTTCTATTTTTAGGGTAGAAACCATGTACTAGGGGATTTCAAATATCATAGAAGAGTTGTTGTTATGGGCAAAACTAGATTCTCCATATAGGTTCCAATAAAGGTTAGAGGGGTTGCCCTCCCAAACCACACCATCAGATAGCCTTTATATGCAGTCTTGTGCTTTCATGTACCCTTAGGTATATCAGAAGACCTAATAGGAATTTTTGAAAGCTAGCCTAGGTAGAAATAAATTGATCGTTTGTCACTTGTGATGCACCAATACGTGGTTAGCCCTAGGAAGTTACTTGCATTGTACTAGATCTAATAAGATATGGATACTCATGGCTCACGGACTAGGCACTCATTATAGCAACCTTCCTCTTTACCTATTGTCTCTTACCCACCCTGGCCTATTTAAAAGTAGAAGGATATGCTACAAGTGGTTGTTTTCAAAATTAGTGGAATTCTGTTTGCAACTATGGTACATGTAGCAAGGTTTATACAATATGAGCAATGTACAATGATAATGCTCAATTTGGGTATCACAGAACAAATTTGATTGAATATTTGACCCAAAGGGGTCTAAAATAAAAAAACCTTAAGTTAAAAAAATTATCCCATTACAATCGTCTTACTGCATTGATCATTTTGAGCTATAATTCCAATCACCATTTTTGGCTCCCCAACCACCTTTCTCATGGTTGTATCAACCCACTCCATAACCCATGAGATAAAATAAAAAATTTCCACTCTAGAGACCCATATTTCAGATCTGACACAAATGGTCCATGGTCTTAATGCCCAAAATGCAAGACTCTCTAGTAAACTCAATAGTGAGAAACCCTCTAAGAATAATAATTCATCTAGATATGTGCCCCATGGTCCAAAATTGGACCTTCCTAGATTTTATCACACTAATCCTGCCAATTGGCTTTAGTACAAATAAGAACAATATTTTAGTCTCCATAAAAATTAAATAGTGAATAGGGTCCCTATTGCATCCTTCCACTTGAAAAGAAATTGTCCAATCCAGTATCAATAGTATTTGAAGTCACATGATAAACACAATCGAGAAACTTTTCTTAAACAATTGCTAGTTCAGTTTGGGCCTAGCACATATGTGGATTTTACTAATACCCTTACCAAACTCCATGAAATCAGAACAATTCACAAATACTAGACAAAATTTGAAAAAATAGCTAATTACACTCAAGGTTTATCCAATTCCTTTTGCATGAATTGCTTCATCAATGGCCTTAAGGATTCAATTTGTGTTGAGGTCAAAATGTTAAAACCTAACAAAATGATGAAAGCTTTGGGCTTGGAAAAAGTAATAGAGAATAAGGTCACTACTTGGCACCATTTTTAAATTTTTTCTCCAATCAAGAACACCACACCACAATGTCCTCTTCCAACACAAACTTCAAAGACCACTCCCATTAAACACCTAATCAAGGATGAAATGAAAGATCAATGAGAAAGGGTGTTATGCTATAAGTGTGATGAAAAATTCACAAGGAACCATAAATGTGTGGAACAAAATTTATAACTCCTAGATGTCAAGTCACCTCCATATATAGAGGCTTAGGAAGATGCTCTAGAAATCTAAGAAGAAGAAATTCCTACCACCAACTCCACTCCTATGGACCCATCCAAAAAACTTTGTCCATGCCTTGGTAGGGGTCACCACTCAAACTATGAAAGTCAAATGGTAATTCTAAAAGATTCCCTCCACTATTCTAATTGACTTAGATAGCACATATAACTTCATTGATCCATGAATCACCAAATAAGTTGAATGCTTTTTGTATCCATGCTCCAAATTTGGTTATGAGTGCTAATGGAGGAAAACATCCTTGTAAAGAGAAATTTTGTAATATTTGTATTGCTATGGGTGACTATAACCTTCATTCTAATATGTTTGTCTTACCCTTCAACGAATGTGATGCAGTTCTTTGGACTTAATGGTTTCATACCCTTGGACCAATCTTGTGTGATTTCTCTAAACTTTGGATGCAATTCTTTGATAATGGATAAAAGTACACCTTGAAGGGCCTTGCTCTTGGCTCTACCAATCTTATTATCTCAAATTGAATGGAGAATCTTCTTAAGAAAAAATCCCATGGGAGCATCACTCAACTATTATCTATTCTTCAAACATCTTGGAATATTAGTTCTAAATATCACTATTCTTCAGACATGTTTGGAGGTGTCATTACAACTGATATTCCAAGATGTTTGAAGATCCAACATTAGTACATTAGAATTAAAATAAAATATCACATTATTCAAACATTCTCCCACTTGATTTTATACATTATAATGACATTAATAGGAACCTTAAATAAATCAATATAGGATGCAAGGCCCATGTCCTCCCTAGGCTAAGAGGACTTATTCATGCTCACTAGTTTTGATAGTGAATTTGCAACATTCTCCCAAGTGTCAACTTTCTATAGCTTGACCTTACCATTCTCTACCATCTCATAAATAAAGTGATATTGAGCATCAAAATTATAGGTACGAGCATGGTACATGGGATTCTTGGCCAAATAGATATCACTCTAATTGTCACATCTAATTTGAGCCACCTTGCAATCAATACCACCTCCAAAAAAAAATATTTGTAACCATAGTACTATCTCTTTATAGGCATTTCTAGTATCCATCAACTCTAATAAATAGTGGACAAATAAACCACGAGCTACCTCTTACTCATCCAATTGATAGTGCACCACCAAATAGAGAAAGAACATAGCCATTAGTGGATGTCCAACTATCCAAGTCACCAACCCAATTTGGATCAACAAAGCCCTATCTGTCCAATAACTTGCCCACATCATTAGAACCACGATAACATAAACAATAATTATAATTCTCTTTCAAATATCTAAATACCATCTTAACATGAGTTCAATGCTCTCTATCGGGGTTAGATATAAACCTGCTAAGAACTCCCACTGATTAGGCAATATCTAGTCTAGTACAAACCATTGCATACTGTAATGTCCCACCCTGGGTGGACACTTGCAAACTTGAAATTTCTACCTCGGGTTATTTTGTTTGCACTTTCAAAGTTTGGGTTTTGATTTTAAAATGATAATATTGCCAGGAGATTTCAGAAATGCAATTACATGTATGAATTGCAAGTATATAAATGCTCAATTAATGAAGCAAAAATCTCCAATTTGATCATATAAGTTTGCAAATACAATATAACTATTCAAATCAAACTTAAACATTGCAATAGATTTAAAAATGTCTCATATCCAGAATAAATAGGCATCATTTAATGCAAATCTGGGATTGTTTGCAGCAACTAGGTAAAACCCTTGGAAGGTGAATCATCAACAAATATTAATTTCTCCTCCCTACAAAAGCATCATGTCACAAGCCATAGCCTAGTCGTTCCCCTTGAAGGTGTAATCTAGCCAAGAAGAAAGGCGTTTTGCCTCCTAGGTTCACACGCCTCCTCCCTAGAGTTGTACGGCCTACTGATTGTGAATGGTACGACCTGCAAAGTACCTTAAATCTGTCCAGCAATGATGACTAATCAGATATTATCAACAATTAAAGTCCTTCATATTTTTAATAAGAAACTCTTGTAATCTTTGTATTTCTTCTCCAAATAAGCTCAAATGCAGCTCCTGATGTCAAGCTACCAAATAATGCAGCCTTCAAGTGATATCTCACACCCTCAGGTAGCAAAAACCATGAAGAAATTCATTCTCCAAAGCCAATTAATCTTAAACCCTAGGTTTCCTTCTCCTCCAAGAGAAAAAGCTCTCCAAAGAACAAAGCCAAAATGTATAATGATCAAAATGATGATTTGCATTTGCTTTGATGGCCCTTTATATACCTTCTCCAACTTAGTCTATTTCCTCATGAGGCTCTTCAATCATTGAAATATGTATTTCATGTTTGCCTTTCACTTTAATAAATGCTTTAATAAATGGGTGCTCAAATAATAATAATATTTAATGTTGTTTAAGTGACCTTTTTGAGGGTCATGGTGTTGCAAGTATGAGGTTAACCAGTGTTCCCATTGATGTCAACATACTCATATTGCATTGATAAGAAGGATTGGATGAGCTGTGAGCTGAGGTTATTGAGGAAATTAGTCTCAATTAGAAACAGTGAAGAACAGTGATGAGAAGAAGGCAAAAGTACTCAATAGGTTGAGGATCAGAGGATGCAGATTAAAGGGTTTGTAGATATGAGTCTTGAGATGTTTCAGTTAACATTTCAGAGGTCCACATGAAGATCTGAAGAAGTTATGTTCGCTTAAATAGAACCAGTTTCGGCAGGCGTTCAGTGGTGACAGAGTGTCAGAGATTGGTCCGGTGAGCTCCGGAATTACATTATCTTATTCTGCGGATTCGAGAGAATGTTGAAGAAGTCAGTGTGAAATGACAACTTGATTTGTACATTGTTTAGAGGTCTGGAAGAATCTTTTTCTTTATGACAGTAATGACAAACCATGTTCTTGAAGTTCTGAATGAAGGAGAGAAGGATTCTAGTAAGCAGATGAAGTGCGGATGTTATTGGTGATTTGGGAAAGGTTGTGGTGATCCTTGGATCGTGTCCGGTTCATGTTGGTGGTCCGCATTGAAGTTAGAGTGCGCATTTGAAGAATAACCACTAGATGATGGTGTTCTTCCGGAGACAGCCAACCGGATGTATTACACGTCTTGCAAATGATCTTGTAGGTGTTTACTGATTTAGATGATTGTTCCTAAGTTGATGCCTTGTATAAATAAGGGTTTGTGAATTCATTTTGAAGTGTGTCTTGTGGTGATGAGAGTGAGATAGCGAAGAGAAGTGCGAAAGGCAGAGCAGGAGTTTTTGGGCTTAAATGGAACTGATCCAGGCATGGTAAAGATGTCAATCTCCAGTTTAAGTTTGTAATACTTGTTATCTTGTAGACAATGTGTCTCTTGTAGGCAGTGTGCCTCCTTGTGAGCAGTGTGCTCGGGCAATGAGCCCTAATTGGCATGTGCCATCTATTTTTCTTATTCTTCTAACAGAGAATAATCCTTGAGTTAACCACCCAGTGGTATTTCCCTTAACCAGGTTTTCCACGTCAAAATCTTGGTGTCTCATGTGTTGATGTGTATCTGCTCTGGTGTTTATGCCTTATGCTTTCATGAATGATTAATTGCTATGCTATTGATTAACAAAGTGGATTTAAGTGTTTGAATTGAAAGCAAATTAAGGATAACTGATTCACCCCCCCTCTCAGTTATCAACAATTGGTATCAGAGCCAAGTTCCTCTAAAATGAGCTTAACCGCTTGAGGAGATCCAGGATGTCGTCATACAAGAAGGACAGTCCGAAGTTTGATGGAACCAACTTCACTCTTTGGAAAGGCCGCATGAAATGTCACTTAGAGTGTATAGGAAAGGCGTACTTGTCCATGGTCACAAAAGCATATACACCTCCACAGGGTGGTCTGATAACTCTAAATGAAATCACAGATGCTGAAAATAATCTGCGGACTAAAGAAGCTCTTCTAAGTGCTTTAACCGACTCAGAGCTCTCAAATGTTATTGACCTACCAACTACTTATGAGATCTAGATTAAACAAGAACTTCTGTATGAAGGAGATAAGTTTGTTAAGAGTGCAAGGTTGCAGAGTCTCAAAGGGAAATTTGAAAGATTGAAGATGAGAGATGATGAAAATATTACTACCTTTATGCCAAGAGTAAATGAGCTGGTATGTGGAATTAGGAATGCTAGTGGAGTTTTGGATGAAAATGAGATTGTTTGCAAAATTCTCAGATCCCTTCCTGCTGCCTACAAAATCAAGGTTGCTGCCATTGATGAATTCAGAGCCCATACAACTGTCACAAGAGACCAATTACCTGGAAAACTGGCTGCATTTGAAATGACTGATTTTGGAGATGATCCCCCCAAGACTGAATCTGCATTCAAAGCCAGTGCCTATGTGAAAGGTAAACAAAGATCTGATCTGGGAGAAAACTCTTCAAGGAAGCTGTCATGGTATGATCGAGCAAGAAAAGACATGGAAGAGGAAGAAGCAGAAATAGCTCAACTTGAAGCCCTCATTGCAAAAAGACTGCCAAGGGGATCTTGTAAGTATGAAGGAAAATTACCCTTTAAATGCTTCAACTGTAATAAGATTGGTCACTTTGCTTCAAGATGTCCGGAAAGATCCACAAGATCAAATTCTAACAGACAAAGGTTCCAAAAGAATTGTTATTATGTTCATGAAGAAGCTGATAATGAAGGAGTAACAGATGATGAATCAGAGATAGGAGACAAATTCGGAAATGAATGGGTGTTCATTGCCATCAAGGAAGAAGATCCAATATTCCCTAAATCTATCAATTATAAGGTTATAGAAAAAGCTTTGGCTGCTCAAGTTGAAGAAAAGGATGATTGGGTTATTGACAGTGGATGCTCTCACCATATGATAGGTGACAAGAACAAGTTCTTAGATTTGGAAAGGTATGAAGGAGGAATGGTAAAGTTTGGTTACAATTTAGCTAGTAGAATCAGAGGTAGGGGAACTATCTCTTTTGATGGAAAGAACAAAACCGGTAATGTACTGTATGTTGAAGGATTGAAGCACAATCTTCTCAGTGTTGGTTAGTTGGTGGACAAAGGCTATGATCTCCGGTTCAAGAATGGAAGATGCAGGATCTTTGAAAGCTCTGAAACTGAGATTGCATCCGGTACTCAAATAAAAGGTAATATCTTCCATCTAGTTGGTACTAATAAAAGTTGTCTGTTTATTCAAGTTGATCAGAGTTGGTTATGGCATAGAAGGATGTGTCATATAAATTTTGATAACATCATCAAGATAAGCAGTACTCAGGCTGTAAGAGATATTCCAAAGTTGGTAAAACCTACAAATAGTATGTGCAAAGAATGTCAGCTAGGTAAACAGATCAGAGTTTCATTCAAAAGCAAGGATCAGTCCTCTACCGGATTATTGGAGTTAGTTCATACTGATCTATGTGGTCCGACAAGAATCAAGAGTTTGCAAGGTGATAGATATTTCATGTTATTGATTGATGACCATTCCCAGATGATGTGGGTTACCTTTCTGATAGAGAAATCAGAAGCCTTTGAGAAGTTCAAAATCTTCAAGGCTATGGTAGAGAATCAAACCGGATTAAAACTAAAATGTCTGAGGTCTGATAGAGGTGGTGAATTCACATCCAGTGAATTCATAGATTTTTGTGAGAAGCATGGTATAAAGAGACAGTTATCTGCTCCTAGGACTCCACAGCAGAATGAAGTAGTTGAGAGAAAGAATCGGACCATCCAGGAAGCATCCAGGACAATGATGATGGAAGCAAATGTTCCCTAGATGTTTTGGAAAGAAGCTGTCAGCACTGCAGTCTACACTCTCAATTGAGTTCAAATCAGAAGCAATACCGGTAAGACTCCTTATGAACTTTGGTTTGGCATCACTCCTACTATGAGATATTTCAGAGTATTTGGTAGCAAGTGTTACATTAAAAGAGATGAAGATCTAGGAAAGTTTGATGCTAGAAGTGATGAAGGAATTTTCTTGGGTTACTCCACTCAAAGCAAAGCATACCGGTGTTACAATAAGAGACTGAGAAAGATGATAGAAAGTACAAATGTGAAGGTTGATGAAGGTATTGAGAAGCCCTCAAGATTTTATGAGTATGATGAAGATGATCAGAATGATGTTCTAGTTCAAGGTGCTCCATCCTCTCTTGAAAGTCAGATTCAGACTGATCTGATAAATCAGGAAGAAGAGACAGGTTTGAATGAGCATGATCAAGAAGCAGAAGTGCAAGAAACTCCCAAAGTTCCAAGGTATGTAAGACTAAACCAATCTGAAGATCAGATCATAGGTGACAAAAGCAAAGGTGTGCAAACTAGAAGGAATGTTGCTCAAAATTTAAATGAATGTTGTCTGATTCCAAAGATTGAACCTAAGACAATCAATGAAGCATGCAATGATGAAAATTGGATAAAAGCAATGGAAGAAGAATTAATGCAAATTGAGAAAAATCACACTTGGGATCTTGTTTCTAGACCTAGAAACAAGAATGTGATTGGAACCAAATGGGTCTTCGAGAACAAACTAAATGAAGTTGGTGAAGTAATCAGAAATAAGGCCAGATTAGTGTGCAAAGGCTACTCTCAAATAAAAGGGATTGATTTTGAGGAAACCTTTGCTCCGGTGGCAAGAATTGAAGCAGTTAGACTATTTCGTACATTTGCTGCCTTCAAAGATTGCAAAGTGTATCAGATGGATGTCAAATCTACTTTCCTGAATGGTGACCTAAAAGAAGAGGTGTACATTGAACAACCAGATGGATTTCAGTTATCTGAGCATGGTGATATGGTCTACAAATTAAAGAAGGCACTGTATGGTCTAAAGCAAGCCCCGAGAGCATGGTATGAGAGGCTAGACAAACATCTTTTGAAGATTGGTTTCAACAAAGGTACTGCTGATAGTAACCTATTGTTGTGTGGTTACACAACACGCCCCATTTTAACTTATCAAAATAGGGACCCAACTTTTGGCTTGGCTTGTGTTGTCTGCTTTCTGGCGGTTTGGTAAAATAGGTCAGGTGCATCATCATCATGAAGGTCAGGATGAGGTTGGTCATCATCATGAGGTTAGTTTGTCAAAGTTCATATTTTGTTTCTATGACCTCATGGTTAGAAAGAGCTTGAAATTCCATGCAGGTTTGCCTTTTACATCACTTGAAAATTCGTCCATATAAGGGAGTTATGCACAGTCAAAGTTTTGGTCAAACCTGATATTCGCATGAAGAGGGTCATATGTTATAAACTCAGTCTTGCTGTATGAAGAACATCATCATGATATTTGAAACGCCCCGATAATATCCTGAGGTCGAAATATCCGGACGTCAACTTTAAGTCATAGTGAGTTGTCCCCGTTGAGCGGTCTTTTGTATCGCGAAAGGTCATCATCATGATCTTGGTCTATCACCCGATAAAAATCATGCAGTCCCAATATCCTGATGACGTCAATCTTAAGTGATAGTGTGTTTTACCCGTCAAGCGACCTTGGACACATCGCGAGCATCATGATATTCTAACATCACCCGATATTATAATATCATGCTGATATTATAATATCACCCTACTTAAGAAACCCACCATCTGCAAAATTTGCACGCGCACGTCAAAGTCCTGGTGATCATCATCATCATGATCTTTCAAGGCAGGATCACATTTCGTAATATCCTCCTGATCTCCTTTTTGCGTGATCATGATGATCACCTTATCTTTCAAAGGGAGGGTGATATTCCATTCCTAAGTCATGTTGACAAGATCATCATGATCTTGTTTCTCTACCCGACATTTCGCAATATCCTCCTGCCGAGAAATATAACCTTTTGCAAATATCCTGATGACGTCATCCCGACCTGATAAACGAAGAAACAAATATCAGGATGACGTCACCATCACCTTTCTCCTTCGGCAGGATATTTTCCAAGGCATGATCCTGTTCGCCAATATGATGATGACGATGACATCATGTTATAAGATTAACAAAGGCCCCGGATATCCTGATGACGTCATCTGGACCTTCAGCAGGATCATATTTTAAATCACCCAGTGCGGATATCATGATGATGATGATCATCATCCTAATCTTTCGAGCGGGTTACCTTGGCCGCAAAGGGGTCATTTTACTTTCATCACCCGATCATCTTCCTTAGGTGACCCGATATTACATTTATCCCCTGATCTTAACGAAACATGACGGTGACGTCATCCTTTGCATTTTAATGAAGCCCGAATATGATGATGACGTCACCATCATATTCCTTTCCTCAGCAGCAGGATCATATTCCAAATCCTCCTGTTTCCCTTCGACATGATGATGACGATGATGTCTTTCTTTCCCCAATATGCAGAAGCAAAACATCTTGATGTGCTTTTCATCAGAGCATTCGGAAAGGAGGAGCATCATATTTCATGATATCCTGCAGCTAGATAGAAGACATGGGGTTGGTCATCATCATGATTTTTGGCGTCGGTATAACTGTTGCCGTCGGCCAAGTCTAATATTGTCAACCTGATCATATGTGGTCACACCGATGCGAATATGATGATGATGACCCGAAACATTAAACAGAGCATGCGGGCCGGATTCGAAGGAAGGTTAAAAGAGTAGTTATTTCCTTGTATATTTTGAGATCATCATGATCATATTTTGAACCCGATATACAAGAAAATGGGCGAAAACATGAAGCGATGGAAATTTGAAGACCCGATTGCTGATTTCCCAGTCAACGATGGTTGACCAAGGTGTTTTGAAGATGTTTATGCATTTAGTGCATAATTTTCCACTGATTTGAAGTTTGTAGCTACACATTTTTGGGGGCTTGTTTAATAAAACGTTTTACTTCCTGTTGTTTATCCACATGATGATGAACTTAATGTTTGTCTGTTTACTTGCAGGAAGTCATGATGCTGCTGTTGAAGCTGAGCATTGAAGTCATGATGCTGCTGCTGAAGCTGAGCATTGAAGTCATGATGCTGTTAGAGCTGATGCTGAACCTGATAATTACAAAGTTGCACATGGAGGCAACATGAGCCAGAAATGAGGAGGATGTTGTCAAATATGTTGTTCGCCAGCTGGAGACCGAATCAAGTTGAAGATGCCAGAATATTCTGTGCCAGCTGTACATTTGCCAACTGACGAAGCATGTGCTTTTCATTTGGACCGTTGATTATTATGAGAAGATCCTGATCCTTGGATCACTGTAACCGTTTTCTGGCATTTGTTCTATATAAGAGCCAGAGCTTGTCAAAAGGAGAATAGAAAGATACATTAGAATACACAGACGCATCTGGCGCATAAAAGCTAATTACTGTAGAATCAATTAGGAGATCGGATTACTGAGACTAATGAGGATAGAATTGTTGAAATGTCAAGGTTCTTTCTTCAGATCACTATAAATGTACCTGTTCTTAAGCATACTGAATGGATATGAAGTTTCAGATTACATCCTGATTGTAAATTTTACGTAATCTTCTTGTTGATTTCTGGATATGTACTGGTGAATGCTGTGTTCAACTGGAAGCGCTTTCATTTCATTACATGTTGTTGTCAACTTTTCCTTTGAAGATTTGCACTAGATCATGCGGATTTGTGGAATGTCCTGGTGAAGTATGATTTTAGTTTTCCTTCTTTTCATTGCATGTATGGGAGCTTGTATGTGAATCAGTGATCTAAGTCAGGTAGTTTTGGGAATCTCATTCTTTAACCTTTTCCTTCTTTTAATTTCATAAATTCATCACCATAACTGCAAATCATGATAAATAACAAGCAGAACAGAGAAATATGCTGAAATCCCGTAGGTAACTGAAGATCATTAGCATATTTGAGTTAAATGCATGTAGTATTGAAAATATCATGCAAAGAATCATAAATAATGGTAGAAATCATGCAAATATCAGCCTGTAGGCACATTATTTGACTAACTTCATAGTGCATAGGTAGAATTGTTGGAGATTTATGCAGAGCAAACATCCAGAGCAGGATATTTGAAGATAATGATGATGAACTTTGCAGAAACACGTAAGGCCCCTGAATGGAAAACAGCAACACACATCAACCACTAAGTAACGTCAGTAGATTAAGACCTAATCAACGGAGACTTGGGATCATGAATTCTCTGAATTCATCGTATCTTTCAAGATGAGTAAAGGTTGTTGTGTAACTTTTATTCTATGTTTGTGAATGACTAACATCATGACCAACACCTATATTTCAAAATTGATCATGAAAACATCTTGATTGTTGAAGTATTTGTTGATGATATCATCTTTGGAGGAAGAGACAGTATGTGTAAAACTTTTACAAACCAAATGAAAGGTGAATTTGAAATATCAATGCTCGGTGAAATGAATTTCTTCTTGGGTCTGCAAATTACTCGGACAGAGAAAGGAATCTTTATCTCTCAGACCAAATATGTGAAAGAACTATTGAAGAAATTTGGAATGGAAGATTCAAAGGCAATGAACACTCCTATGGATCCCAGATGTAAGTTGAGCAAAGATGATGACTTTCCTAAGACAGATCAGACAAAGTACAGATCAATGATTGGAGGATTACTGTATCTCACTCAGACTAGATCAAACATAATGCAGGCTGTTGGCCTTGTGGTGAGATTCCAGGCTGATCCCAGAGAATCTCATGTCATGGCAATCAAAAGAATTTTTAGGTACTTGAAAGGAACAGTTGAGTATGGCCTATGGTATCCTAGAGATCATGACTTTTCTCTTCATGCATATACAGATGCAGATTGGGCAGGAGATGTGGATGATAGGAAGAGTACAAGTGGAGGAGCATTCTTTTTGGGAAAAAAGGTTAGTTTCTTGGCTAAGCAAGAAATAAGAAGCAATATCCCTGTCTACAACAGAAGCAGAATACATTGCAGCAGTAGGTAGTTACACTCAACTTTTGTGGATGAAGCAAATGCTAAGAGATATTCAAGTAGAATATGAGGAGCCTATCACAATTTTCTATGATAATTCAAGTGCAATAAATATTTCTAAGAATCTGGTACTACATTCTAAGACCAAGCATATATATATCAAATTTCACTTTTTGAGAGAACAAGTGAACAAGGGTGAAGTTAGATTGGAGTATGTGCCCTCCAAGGATCAGCTTGCAGATATCTTTACTAAACCTCTTCCCAAAGACTCTTTTGAGTATCTCAGGGAGAAGTTAGGGGTCATGGCCCCTCTGGTGATGAACTAGGATGCACTGATGTGCATCAGTCCGGTGGATATCACAATCATATCTTGTGATCCGGATTAATGATGGGGAGCTGCTACTAAGGGGGAGCATCTGGTATGATTCTAATGTGTTAGAATTGCAAGTATGAGCCCTTTGCCATTGATGTCAAAGGGGGAGAGAAGACATGTGAAAAACAAGTGGTTGATGATCAAAGGGGGAGCAGTAAAGGAAGAGAAGACATGTGAAGAGTTATTGCTGATAGGGGGAGCTGTGACAGAAAGGAGAAGTTCTTGTCTTGATGGTTTTTCACATCATATGTTGCCATCAATGACAAAGGGGGAGATTGTTACAAGTATGAGGTTAACCAGTGTTGTCATTGATGTCAACATACTCATATTGCATTGATAAGAAGGATTGGATGAGCTGTGTGCTGAGGTTATTGAGGAAATTAGTCTCAATCAGAAACAGTGAAGAACAGTGATGTGAAGAAGGCAAAAGTACTCAATAGGTTGAGGATCAGAGGATGCAGATTAAAAACTTTCTAGCTATGAGTCTTGAGATGTTTTAGTTAAGATTTTAGAGATCCGCATGAAGATCTAAAGAAGCTATGTTCGCTTAAATAGAACTGGTTCCGGCAGGCGTTCAGTGGTGACAGAGTGTCACAGATTGGTCTGGTGAGCTCCGGAATTACATTATCTCATTCTACAGATTGGAGAGAATGTTGAAGAAGTCAGTGTGAAGTGACAACTTGATTTGTGCATTGTTTGGAGGTCCGAAAGAATCTTTTTCATTATGACAGTAATGACAGACTGTGTTCTTGAAGTTCCGGATGAAGGAGAGAAGGATTCTAGTAAACAGATGAAGTGCGAATGTTATTGGTGATTCGGGAAAGGTTGTGGTAATCCTTGGATCGTGTCCAATTCATGTTGGTGGTCCGCATTGAAGTTAGAGTGTGCATTTGAAGACTAACCACTGGATGATGGTGTTCTTCCTGAGATAGGCTGACCGGATGTATTACACGTCTTGTGAATGATATTGTAGGTGTTTTCTGACTTAGATGATTGTTCCTAAGTCGATGCCTTGTATAAATAAGGGTTTGTGATTTTATTTTGAGGTGTGTCTTGTGGTGATGAGAGTGAGATAGCGAAGACAAGTGCGAAAGGTAGAGCAGGAGTTTTTGGGCTTAAATGGAACTGATCTAGGCATGGTAAAGATGTTAATCTCCAGTTCAATTTTGTAATACTTGTTATCTTGTAGATAGTGTGTCTCTTGTAGGCAGTGTGCCTCCTTGTGAGCAGTGTGCTCGGGCAGTGAGCCCTAATTGGCATGTGCCATCTATTTTTCTTATTCTTCTAACAGAGAATAATCCTTGGGTTAATCACCCCGTGGTTTTTCCCTTAACCGGGTTTTCCACGTCAAAATCTTGGTGTCTCATGTGTTGATGTGTATCTGCTCTAGTGTTTATGCCTTATGCTTTCATGAATGATTAATTTCTATGCTATTGATTAACAAAATGGATTTAAGTGTTTGAATTGAAAGCAAATTAAGGATAACTGATTCACCCCCCCTCTCAGTTATCAACAATTGGAATCAGAGCCAAGTTCCTCTAAAAGGAGCTTAACTGCTTGAGGAGATCCAGGATGTCGTCATACAAGAAGGATAGTCCGAAGTTTGATGGAACCAACTTCACTCTTTGGAAAGGCTGCATGAAATGTCACTTGGAGTGTATGGGAAAGGTGTACTTGTCCATGGTCACAAAAGCATATACACCTCCACAGGGTGGTCCGACAACTCTAAATGAAATCATAGATGTTGAAAACAATCTACGAACTAAAGAGGCTCTTCTAAGTGCTTTAACCGACTTAGAGCTCTCAAATGTTATTGACCTACCAACTGCCTATGAGATCTAGATTAAACTGGAACTTTTGCATGAAGGAGATGAGTTTGTTAAGAGTGCAAGGTTGCAGAGTCTCAAAGGAAAATTTGAAAGATTGAAAATGAGAGATGATGAAAATATCACTACCTTTATGCCAAGAGTAAATGAGCTGGTGTGTGGAATTAGGAATGCTGGTGGAGTTTTGGATGAAAATGAGATTGTTTTCAAAATTCTCAGATCCCTTCCTGCTGCCTACAAAATCAAGGTTGCTTCCATTGATGAATTCAGAGCCCATACAACTGTCAGAAGAGACCAATTGGCTGGCAAACTGGCTGCATTTGGAATGACCAAGTTTGGAGATGATCCCCCCAAGACTGAATCTGCATTCAAAGCGAGTGCCTATGTGAAAGGAAAACAAAGATCTGATCCGGGAGAAAACTCTTCAAGGAAGCTGTAATGGTATGATCAAGCAAGAAAAGACATGGAAGAGGAAGAAGCAGAAATAGCTCAACTTGAAGCCCTCATTGCAAAAAGACTGCCAAGGGGATCTGATAAGTATGAAGGAAAATTACCCTTTAAATGCTTCAACTGCAATAAGATTGGTCACTTTGCTTTAACATGTCCGGAAAGATCCACAAGATCAAATTCTAACAAACAAAGGTTCCAAAAGAATTGTTATTATGTTCATGAAGAAGCTGATAATGGAGTAAGAGATGATGAATCAGAGATAGGAGACAAATCGAGAAATGAATGGGTGTTCATTGCCATCAAGGAAGAAAATCCAATATTCCCTGAATCTATCAATCATAAGGTTATAGAAAAAGCTTTGGCTGCTCAAGATGAAGAAAAGGATGATTGGGTTATTGATAGTGGATGGTCTCACCATATGATAGGTGACAAGAACAAGCTCTTAGATTTGGAAAGGTATGAAGGAGGAATGGTAAAGTTTGGTGACAATTCAGCTGGCAGAATCAAAGGTAGGGGAACTATCTCTTTCGATGGAAAGAACAAAACCGGTAATATACTATATGTTGAAGGATTGAAGCACAATCTTCTCAATGTTGGTCAGTTGGTGGATAAAGGCTATGATCTCCGGTTCAAGAATGGAAGATGCAGGATCTTTGAAAGCTCCGGA
Organism: Cunninghamia lanceolata; assembly: GCA_027924645.1. Taxonomy (NCBI): domain Eukaryota; kingdom Viridiplantae; phylum Streptophyta; class Pinopsida; order Cupressales; family Cupressaceae; genus Cunninghamia; species Cunninghamia lanceolata. Next base: position 7,154,190 of record BSBN01000010.1, read on the forward strand.
ACTGAGATTGCATCCGGTACTCAAACAAAAGGTAATATCTTCCATCTAGTTGGTACTAATAAAAGTTGTCTGTTTGTTCAAGTTGATCAAAGTTGGTTATGGCATAGAAGGATGTGTCATGCAAATTTTGATAACATCATCAAGATAAGCAGTACTCAGGCTGTAAGAGATCTTCCAAAGTTGGTAAAACCTACAAATAGTATGTGCAAAGAATGTCAGCTAGGTAAACAAAGCAGAGTTTCATTCAAAAGCAAGGATCAGTCCTCTACCGGATTATTGGAGTTAGTTCATACTGATTTATGTGGTCCGAGAAGAATCAAGAGTTTGCAAGGTGATAGATATTTCATGTTACTGATTGATGACCATTCTCGGATGATGTGGGTTACCTTTCTGAAAGAGAAATCAGAAGCCTTTGAGAAGTTCAAAATCTTCAAGGCTATGGTAAAGAATCAAACCGGATTAAAACTAAAATGTTTGAGGTATGATAGAGGTGGTGAATTCACATCTGGTGAATTCATAGATTTTTGTGAGAAGCATGGTATAAAGAGACAGTTATCTGCTCCTAGGACTTCACAGCAAAATGGAGTAGTTGAGAGAAAGAACTGGACCATCCAGGAAGCATCCAGGACAATGATGATGGAAGCAAATGTTCCCCAGATGTTTTGGAAAGAAGCTATCAGCATTGCAGTCTACACTCTCAATCAAGTTCAAATCAGAAGCAATACCGGTAAGACTCCTTATGAACTTTGGTTTGGCATCACTCCTACTGTGAGATATTTCAGAGTATTCGGTAGCAAGTGTTACATTAAAAGAGATGAAGATCTAGGAAAGTTTGATGCTAGAAGTGATGAAGGAATTTTCTTGGGTTACTCCACTCAAAGCAAAGCATACCAGTGTTACAATAAGAGACTGAGAAAGATGATAGAAAGTACAAATGTGAAGGTTGATGAAGGTATTGAGAAGCCCTCAATATTTTATGAGTATGATGAAGATGATCAGAATGATGTTCTGGTTCAAGGTGCTCCATCCTCTCTTGAAAGTCAGATTCAGACTAATCCGGTAAATCAGGAAGAAGAGACAGATCTGAATGAGCATGATCAAGAAGTAGAAGTGCAAGAAACTCCCAAAGTTCCAAGGTATGTAAGACTGAACCACTCTGAAGATCAGATCATAGGTGACAAAAGCAAAGGTGTGCAAACTAGAAGGAATGTTGCTCGAAATTCAAATGAATGTTGTCTGATTTCAAAGATTGAACCTAAGACAATCAATGAAGCATGCAATGATGAAAATTGGACAAAAGCAATGGAAGAAGAATTAATGCAAATTGAGAAATATCACACTTGGGATCTTGTTTCTAGACCTAGAAACAAGAATGTGATTGGAACCAAATGGGTCTTCTGGGACAAACTAAATGAAGTTGGTGAAGTAATCAGAAATAAGGCCAGATTAGTCTACAAAGGCTACTCTCAAATAGAAGGGATTGATTTTGAGGAAACCTTTGCTCCGGTGGCAAGAATTGAAGCAGTTAGACTATTTCGTACATTTGCTGCCTTCAAAGATTGCAAAGTGTATCAGATGGATGTCAAATCTACTTTCCTGAATGGTGACCTAGAAGAAGAGGTGTACATTGAACAACTGGATGGATTTCAGTTATCTGAGCATGGTGATATGGTCTACAAATTAAAGAAGGCACTGTATGGTCTAAAGCAAGCCCCAAGAGCATGGTATGAGTGGCTGGACAAACATCTTTTGAAGATTGGTTTCAACAAAGGTACTGTTGATAGTAACCTATATTTCAAAATTGATCATGAATACATCTTGATTGTTGAAGTATTTTTTGATGATATCATCTTTGGAGGAAGAGACAGTATGTGTAAAACCTTTGCAAACCAAATGAAAAGTGAATTTGAAATGTCAATGCTCGGTGAAATGAATTTCTTCTTGGGTTTGCAAATTACTCAGACAGAGAAAGGAATCTTTATCTCTCAGACCAAATATGTGAAAGAACTATTGAAGAAATTTGGAATGGAAGATTCAAAGGCAATGAACACTCCTATGGCTACCGGATGTAAGTTGAGAAAAGATGATGACTCTCCTAAGACAGATCAGACAAAGTACAGATCAATGATTAGAGGATTATTGTATCTCACTCAGACTAGACTAGATATAATGCAGGCTATTGGCCTTGTGGCAAGATTCCAGGCTAATCCCAGAGAATCTCATGTCATGGCAATCAAAAGAATTTTTAGGTACTTGAAAGGAACAATTGAGTATGGCCTATGGTATCCTAGAGATCATGACTTTTCTCTTCATGCATATACAGATGCAGATTGGGCAGGAGATGTGGATGATAGGAAGAGTACAAGTGGAGGAGCATTCTTTTTGGGAAAAAGGTTGGTTTCTTGGCTAAGCAAGAAACAAGAAGTAATATCCCTGTCTACAACAGAAGCAGAATACATTACAGCAGTAGGTAGTTGCACTCAACTTTTGTGGATGAAGCAAATGCAAAGAGATATTCAAGTAGAATATGAGGAGCCTATCACAATTTTCTGTGATAATTCAAGTGCAATAAATATTTCTAAGAATCCGGTACTGCATTCTAAGACCAAGCATATCTCTATCAAATTTCATTTTTTGACAGAACAAGTGAACAAGGGTGAAGTCAGATTGGAGTATGTGCCCTCCAAGGATCAGCTTGCAGATATCTTTACTAAACCTCTTCCCAAGGACTCTTTTGAGTATCTCAGGGAGAAGTTAGGGGTCATGGCCCCTCCGGTGATGAACTAGGAAGCACTGATGTGTATCAATCTAGTGGATATCACAGTCATATCTTGTGATCCGGATTGATGATGGGGAGCTGCTACTAAGGAGGAGCAGCTGGTATGATTCTGATGTGTTAGAATTGCAAGTATGAGCCCTTTGTCATTGATGTCAAAGGGGGAGAGAAGACATGTGAAAAACAAGTGGTTGATGATCAAAGGGGGAGCAGTAAAGGAAGAGAAGACATGTGAAGAGTTGTTGTTGATAGGGGGAGCTGTGACAGAAAGGAGAAGTTCTTGTCTTGGTGGTTTTTCACATCATATGTTGCCATCAATGACAAAGGGGAGATTGTTGCAGGTATGAGGTTAACCAGTGTTGTCATTGATGTCAACATACTCATATTACATTGATAAGAAGGATTGGATGAGCTGTGTGCTGAGGTTATTGAGGAAATTAGTCTCAATCAGAAACAGTGAAGAACAATGATGAGAAGAAGGCAAAAGTACTCAATAGGTTGAGGATCAGAGGATGAGGATTAAAGGCTTTGTAGATATGAGTCTTGAGATGTTCCAGTTAAGATTTTAGAGGTCCGTATGAAGATCTGAAGAAGTTATTTTCGCTTAAATAGAACCGGTTCTGGCAGGCGTTCAGTGGTGATAGAGTGTCATAGATTGGTCTGGTGAGCTCCGGAATTACATTATCTCATTCTGCGGATTGGAGAGAATGTTGAAGATGTTAGTGTGAAGTGACAACTTGATTTGTGCATTATTTAGAGGTCCGGAAGAATCTTTTTCATTATGACAGTAATGAAAGACTGTGTTCTTGAAGTTTCGGATGAAGGAGAGAAGGATTCTAGTAAGCAGATGAAGTGTGGATGTTATTGGTGATTCGGGAAAGGTTGTGGTGATCCTTGGATTGTGTCCAGTTCATGTTGGTGGTCCGCATTGAAGTTAGAGTGCGCATTTGAAGAATAACCATTGGATGATGGTGTTCTTCCTGAGACAGGCCGACCAGATGTATTACACGTCTTGCGAATGATCTTGTAGGTGTTTGCTGACTTAGATGATTGTTCCTAAGTTGATGCCTTGTATAAATAAGGGTTTGTGAATTCATTTTGAAGTGTGTCTTGTGGTGATGAGAGAGATATAGCGAAGATAAGTGCGAAAGGCAGAGCAGGAGTTTTTGGGCTTAAATGGAACTGATCCAAGCATGGTAAAGATATCAATCTCTAGTTAAAGTTTGTAATACTTGTTATCTTGTAGACAGTGTGTCTCTTGTAGGCAGTGTGCCTCCTTATGAGCAGTGTGCTCGGGCAGTGAGCCCTAATTGGCATGTGCCATCTATTTTTCTTATTCTTCTAACAGAGAATAATCCTTGGGTTAATCACCCCGTGGTTTTTCCCTTAACTGGGTTTTCCACGTCAAAATCTTGGTGTCTCATGTGTTGATGTGTATCTGCTCTGGTGTTTATGCCTTATGCTTTCATGAATGATTAATTGCTATGCTATTGATTAACAAAGTGGATTTAAGTGTTTGAATTGAAAGCAAATTAAGGATAACTGATTCACCCCCTCGTCTCAGTTATCAACACATGGCCCCATTGGACATAAAGTGAACTTAAAACTTTATAATTGCACTTTATAAATAATTATTAATAAAATAATTACTTTATTAATAATTAAAATAACATAACTCCACCAATAATCATTCTTTTTCAGTTTTGTGTCAACCTGGGAGTTAACCATTGTATCCACTGTGTACCCAACTACAGCTAACAACCACTGACTTACTATATATAGTAAGTCCCTCAAAATAGAACCAGAAACCTCTGAATATCAATGTCTCAGAACATATGAAGGATCTGGAGAGATAAACATTGACAACTGCCACCTGAAGAGATCCATAATGCCTAAACTAGACCCTCTAATCCGCCACACTAGCCTACAAGGGTCAAATGGTAGGCTAACCCTTTAAACTCTTATGCTCACGAAAAAGGGGACATTACAGTCTGCCCTCCCTAAAATTGCTTGTGCCCAAGCAATCTCTACTGCAAAGAAACTCCACTCCACCGGAGGTCCAAAGGAAGACTGTGAAATGTCCTACACATAAACACAATTGTTACAGCACTAGCATATGCTCAACTATGCAAAGATAGATGTCAGACCAACTATCCATCTCATGTACACAAGAATAGTGCACCAGAAACAACTCATGTACATGTGAACCAAAAGTGAAGTTGTAAGCAGACCACACAATGTTCATGCTGCAATACTCATCAGTGAACTTTGACTAGAACCCTGATGCACAAGAAGGATCCCATAGCACACTAGAGAGTGTCCAACAATATATACCTGGATCCCAAACCAAGAAAAGAAGTCTGTTATGCCTGATATCCTTCAACTTCCTCTGCGCTAATCTGATCTTAACTTTACCATGCTGAAATTGGTGAAGCAAATTGACGGGACCCAACCAAACTATTGTGCCAACTCTTTCACCACCTGGATGCCAATGCAAATGAAACTCACATCCATCTGTCATGTGGAGATAAGAATATCTGAAAGCATCTACTACACCAAATCTCCCTCTATTCTCTACTAAACTCTCATGGATGTGATATCCAACTAACCCATCATGTCTATTGACACCATAATCTCTTTGAAGCTATGCACCCACATGTAGTCTCTATGACATAGAAGTAGTAAACTCTGCCGGATACATGTCAGCATGATGGGAAACTAAACACTGACCCTGCAAGTAATCTTCCGCTAACAACTGAGTCAGGTACTTACAGCTTCTGGTTCCATCTTTTGTAGATAGTAAATACCCATCCCACAATGGATGGTATAAACTCTGATCCAATCCACGCCTATGCCTCATCAAGTCATCAATGTGTGGACTAAAGGAGAAGTGATGAACACTCCTCACTATGCAGTCAAGATAAAATACTCCTACCTCTATCAATGGTTGATCATCATAGTTATGGGGAACACACTCCTCATCACTCTCATCACTCGAATCAAAAGGTGGCTCACATCTCTAATCCCAAATAGCTAATTGGGTAAATGCTCTGCCAAGTCTCTCTGCGAACCCAATAGCATACTCTCTATCATGAAACAATTGGACATATTCTGATTTTATCTCCTCCAAAGCACTACTGATGAACTACAAATCACAAATGTGAGTACCAACTGAGACCCCATACCGTCTCTCCTCAAACTTTGCTATCCAAAGAAGGTACTCAACATACTTATGAGTGCAATCAAAATGATATAAGGTTGAATCAACCTTCTCTCTTGTAACCTTTAGATGATCTCTCCATCTCTGTGACTCAATATGTTGTCGATCAAGATTAGCTGGATGGGATGTAAACTCTGATTTGCTTCCAGGAGAGGGAAACAAATCATCATGAGAACCAATCTTCACATTGGATGATGCCCTACACATCTCCTATGAAAAAGATGGAGTAATGTTGTGTTCAATCACACAACTCTCTGCAGAATCAATCACCACATCAAACGAGCTATCAATAACCTGCTCTGCATCATCTGTAAGGGGACCATCCTCAGTAACACCTGAAGTAACATATGGTTCTCTTCTACTCTCAACTAATGCACTAATCCCATCTATGTCACTTGCACCAGCAAGAGTAATGGATGTATCCACATCCTCAATGTGCCCCTCACCACTATCTGTGGCTATTTGCTAATCACCAGTAACTATCATAGGCATCAGAACTGTATCTTCCAGTGATGATGTCTGTGCTAGGTTCAACCCCACGGTAAGCTCATCTATCTGCAACTGTGCCTCTTGAAGGGCCTCTTGAGTGCTCTTCAAAGAGTCCATGGCAATCTCAAGCTCATAGGTGAGCTCATCAATCTCCTCCTCCTTTCCCTTCAATGCACCAAAACAGATCCCATCCCACTTGATAAGGTAATCTCGATCAGATAGTAACAGTAAATAATTATTCTTTATTATCCCAATTGCTTCTCTAAGTGTATAAAACTCTGTAAGGGAAAGTCCACTGCCATCGTGCTCATTCGTCTCAAGAGTACTCCAACCATAGGTTACCAACATCTGTCGAGCAACATCAAAATGTTCCAAAGCTATAGAAATCATATTATCATTAACCTTCAATTGCCCATCTAAATGATGATACCCCTGTGATGAATCATCTCCATACAAATCTTCTGATTTGTAATCTACACTATGGTATGAGGTTGAATCATCATTGCTCACTATATGAGAAGCAACATCATGTGTGCTATCATCTTTACTCACAATATCATCAATGGTACTACTGCTATGTACCTCAAAGGATGGCTCAAAAGACACTGTAGAAGCTATTGTTTTGACAATATCTTCGTACACTTCTTCTTCCAAAGCATCTACATGTCCATCCAAAAAGCGATCCTGGGACTCTTTGCCAATTAATGAATTTTCTGATTTTTTTTCTATGGTCTGATTTGAAAAATCAGACTTGTGGTGGCATGAATCCTCCTCACACAATGCATCAATAATACCCAAACCTTGATTATTTACCTTTGACAACTCCATGGAACCATCACCTTCATGTGAAGTAGTTGTTGTCTCATGCTGATGCAAAGGAACCTCACTGCTGTCATGAAAATTAGAACTGTTATGGTTCGTATTTTCCTTGCATTCTCCATATTTGACACTCATATCTTGCATGCCAACATTTAGAGTTTCTCCCAGAACATTTTCTGCACTTGCCATGACATCTAAACCAACGTTATGCTCAAGAGAAGGACTACTGGCATAAAAATTAGAATTGTTATCATGACTGATAACAACTTCTTGAGCATTGAGAGTACCAACATTCCCTTCAAATTTCACCCTCCTTTCCTATACATGCTCCTCCTCAACCAAATAGGGCCTCAACTTGTCTTCACACTATTTGAAGACACTGCACACTAAGTCATAAGTAGCTGAAGATGACATGTATTCTCACTTATGAACAACTAGAAGTAATGACATGATAGGCCGAGATAAATCATCACTATTATTAATAATGGAAGCCAAAATAACTCCCATGTAGTCCTGAACAAATTTATCATGCTTCTCACTGATGGACTCCAAGAAGAGTCGAAACAACTGCAAAACAAGATCATGATAACCAAAGTCAATCATGATAATGCACAATCTCACCTGTGCCATCAACTCTAAAATTTTAACCTTCTTTCCAAAGGTAGGACTACCAACATCTCCTATCCCAGCCATATTGTCAACAATCAACTGCAAAACCTCTCTCATTGTGATCACATCATAAGGAGCCTGAGGATCTGTAATCCTCATAATCTGACTGATGCATAGGGCAATAGTGAATCTAATCTCATTGTCAGTGTGTCTCAAATACCTATGCTCGCCCAACGAAGTCACTGCTAGAGTCATAGCTATCTGTAGCAACACTAAAGGTGACTGTCCAACAAGACTTAAATTTTCTTCTAGCCTTCTCAAAATGCACAAAGTATCATATCTAGATTGTGATGATCAGCCAAGTTGACTACCCTGTTCATATAGCATTCTGGCTAACCACTCCCAATCACCTGATACTATTACTTCGCCATTGCTTGAACTCATTTTTAAAAACTAGACTGGAAAGCAATGTAGATGAAAAAGAAAGAGTGCCGGTCACTCTAGTGTGATAATTGTGAGCTCAATGAATAATTTATTTAAACCCAATGCAGGATGGCATGATCTAGTTCTGATACCACTGTAATGTCCCACCCCAGGTGGACACTTGCAAACTTAAAATTTTTGCCTCGGGTTATTTTGTTTGCACTTTCAAAGTTTGGGTTTTGATTTTAAAATGATAATATTTCCAGGAGATTTTAGAAATGCAAATGCATGTACGAATTGCAAGTATATAAATGCTTAATTAATGAAGCAACAATCTCCAATCTAATCATATAAGTTTGCAAATACAATATAACTATTCAAATCAGACTTAAACATTGCAATGCATTTACAAATGTCTCATACCCAGAATAGATAGGCATCATTTAATGCAAATCTGGGATCGTTTACATCAACCAGGTAAAACCCTTGGAAGGTGAATCAACAGTAAATATTAATTTCTCCTCCCTACAAAAGCATCATGTCACAAGCCATAGCTTAGCCATTGCCCTTAAAGGTGTAATCTAGCCAAGAAGAAAGGTGTTTTGCCTCCTAGGTTCACATGCCTCTTCCCTAGAGTTGTACGGCCTGCTGATTGTGAATGGTATGGCCTGCAAAGTACATTAAATATGCCCAACAATGATGTTTGATTAGATATTATCAGCAACAATTAAAGTCCTTCTGATTTTTAATAAGAAACTCTCGTAATCTTTGTATTTCTTCTCCAAATAAGCTCAAATGCAGCTCCTAATGTGAAGCTACCAAATAATGCAGCTCCTAATGTGAAGCTACCAATAATGCAACCTTCAAGTGATATCTCACACCCTCAGGTAGCAATAACCATGAAGAATTTTGTTCTCCAAAGCCAATTAATCTAAAACCCTAGGTTTCCTTCTCCTCCAAGAGAAAAAGCTCTCCAAAGAAAAAAGCCAAAATGTATAATGATCAAAATGATGATTTGCATTTGCTTTGATGGCCCTTTATATACCTTCTCCAACTTCATCGATTTCCTCATGAGGCTCTTCAATCATTTAAAAATGTATTTCATGTTTGCCTTTCACTTTAATAAATGCTTTAATAAATGGGCGCTCAAATAATAATAATATTTAATGTACTTTAAGTGACCTTTTTGAGGGTCATGGTCCCATTGGACATAAAGTGAACTTAAAACTTTATAATTGCACTTTATAAATAATTATTAATAAAGTAATCACTTTAATAATAATTAAAATAACATAACTCCACCAATAATCATTATTTCTCAATTTTGTCTGAACCTGGGAGTTAACCATTGTATCCACTGTGCACCCAACTGCCTTACTAAAAATAGTAAGGGGCCCTCTCTAACAACCACTGACTTACTATAAATAGTAAGTACCTCAAATAGAGCCAGAAACCTCTGAATATCAATGCCTTAGAACATATGAAGGATTTGGAGAGATAAACACTGACAACTGCCACCTGAAGAGCTCCATAACGCCCAAACTAGACCCTCTAATCCACCACACTAGCCTACGAGGGTCAAATGATAGGCTAACCCTTCAAACTTTGATGCTCACAAGAAAGGGGACATTACATATACATCAGGCTACCAATAGCACTAGCATAAGAAACATTATACATATCCTCTACATCATCATATAACTTAGGAAACATATGTGATGAGATCTTAATGCCTACAAGTAAAGGAATACTCATTAGTTTACAATCATGCATGGCAAATTGCCACAAAATGTTGTCAACATTCTTACCTTGGCTAAGCCAAAGCTTTCTATGAACTTGATCCTTGTTGATTTCAATTTCTAGAATAAACCTTGTTGCATTATATATTTTATATCAAATGCACTAGATAGCTAAGTTTTAATCTCTCTAATCATTTCTTTGCTATTACCAATAAAAACATGTCATCCACATACAAGACAATAATAAGAATATAATTCACTGATAAGGGCATGGTTCGGTGGTTAAGTCACTCAGTTATAGTGGTGGCCACTAGAGTTCAAACCTCCATTGGGCCAACGAGCTCGTAGGCTTTACGCCTTTGCTGGGCCAACGAGCTCATGGGTTTGAAGTGTTCTTGCTAGGGGATGAGGTTCCCCATGTTGTGGCGTCACCGATCATTGCTCTTGGCAAAAGCATTCACGTGGAGCCGGAGGGCGTGTCGCACCAGCATCACTAGTCATGTTAAAAAGTTTACCAGGTGCATTTTAAAAATAATAATAAGAAGAAGAAGAATCTAATCATCAATACATTTAATGTAAACACAATGATCCTCTTTTATTCTAAAAAATTCCAACTTCAAAGCAAATGCATCAATTTTTGATTCCACATCTGAGGCAATTGTTTCAAACCATAGAAAGACCATTTTAGCCTACAAACCAATTTTTCTTTCCTTTTTACCTCAAACCCATCTAGTTGTCGCATATAAATTTCCTTTTCAAGATCCTGATGAAAGAAAGTAGTTTTAACATCCATTTGCTCAATCTCAAAATAACAATCTATAGCAATAGATAGCTATTGTGGCTTGGGTTATATTCACCTATAGAGAGTCCTTGTAGGAAGAGTTTGTCTACAAAATATATTGCAGTGATATGCGATCAGTTTTTAGGAATTACAGTATAGCATTTATATTGACAAACATGTGGTGATGTTGTAGCAATACATTGCAATGTAGCATACATGATTTGTCTAGATGTGGTGGTACCATGACAGCAACTGCGGGTCATCTAGAAGAAGAACTCACAACCGCATATGAGTTTATTGTTTGTTGAAAGCATGAATAGTGATCCAAGAGCACTTGTGACAAAACTAGAGTTCACATAGGATAATTTGGGAGAAGCATAATGTTCTAGAAGATGGCATAAGGCACTTCAAGTAGTTAGAAGTAATATTATGTTGGTATGAGTTACCGCAAGTGATGAGTTGGTACTAGTAGCTATACTCAAAACATGTACATGTATACGAATAATGTTAACGTTGTAACTATTGATTCATAGTAGTGGCAAATTGTACAAGGTGGTTATCCATGTGGAGACATCATACTTGGTAATTAATGTGGTATGTTGATGTCATGTATGGGATTATTATGGATACATGACTCTTGGTATTCCTTGGGTTGTTTAGATAGTTAGATGGTAGGTATTCCCATGAATATGTCTTTAAATCACCTCATGTGATTGTGCCAAGGTTGAAAGGTTGAATAGACAATACAAACATTGATAACATTGGATTGAAGATTCTTTGGTGTAATTAGTGTTAGTGTAGGTTTTTTATTCCTTTTCATAAGGTTTTTCCTACACATATTATTAAGCTTACTTAGGTTAATAAAGTGAGTTTAATTAGGTGAGTGGGTCATTTGAGGTGTCACCGTCCTATGAGGGGGTTGCATTTACTATGTTTAGACTGTTTGGCGGTCTCTCCCTATTGGTCAGTTTTGCCACCTCCACCCCTCTCCCTGGCCTATATAAACTCACTACCTAGCTTGAAATTCCATTCCATTCTATTTTGTGAGCAATCTATTCAAACTATTCTAATATGATCTCTTTGTTTCTTCCATTTTGATCTTTGTTTGTGCTTGCCTTTAGCTTTCTAGATTTTGGGTTTCCATCTCCATTTCAAAATCTAACATGGTATTAGAGTAGGTGAGTGCTTGGGCTAGTCATTTAGAAGATCTAGGATTTGAGATCTTGGTTTCTCTTGAAAGTTGAGTATGCTCTTCTCTTGCATCTGATGATGATGTGGAGAATCAAAAAAAATTGATAGAAATACCAGTTTCTGGAAGGGTTTTGTATGTGGCTTTGTGTTACAAGTAAATTTGGGAGATTCCTAGAGTAAATCTGAGCTCACCATTGAGTTCAAAGCTGCCAAAAAAGTCAGAATAGCCCTTTGTTTCATCCAGATCGGACATCAAAAGCCATTTTTATGAGGGTTTGAAGTCGGAGGCTTGTTGCCAGATCGAGCAAGGAGCCACCATTTTGGAGTAGTTTGGGTCGAAACAAACCCTTCCATCATGCTTAGAAGGGTCAAAAACCCTAATATCACTTGTCTATTCGTTGACTTTTGACAAAGTTTCTCAGAGAGGCAAAATTTTTTTGCCCGAGGACACCTTGGCCCCCTTCACTCATTTCGAGGTCAATCTTTTCAAAACCCTCAAAAATCTCTCTACAATTTTTTTATCAAAAATCTTTCAAATATATATAATTGTAAAAATATTTTGCAAAAAAGATTTCTATTGTGTAAAAATTGTAAAAAAAAAAATAATAAATAAAAAACACAAAAAAATTAGGTACGCAAGTACCTGTACAAGGCGTACAACCCTCACACAGGAGCCACAACCTTGTTAATAGGCTACGTACCTCATTAAAGAGGCTACCACCTACTTTTAAGTGGGGGTGTGGTGTTAGCTTAGGCCTCCCCACACATTTAAAAACAAAATTAAATATTAAAACTTATGTGCCATGGTTATGCATTCGACCTTTTGGCCTTGAAACTTGTGCATTTTTTTACTTGCTCCCTTCTCCTCAGCTTTAGTGCCTAGTCATTTTGACCTCGCCTACATTTGGAGGCCCTTCTAGTAGTGTACCTATTTTTGGTGTCAGTTATTTTTGACAATCTTCCAAACTAGCAGAGGTTTTCTACACTTGGCAGGAGAATCTTCATTTTGTTAGAATTTTTCAAAATTTGGAGATTTCGCTGAAGTTGGCAGCAGTTCCACCAAATTTGGTGGAGGTAAAAATTTTGCATTTCTGGACCCCTCACCATTGCATTTTTCATTTTTGTACCTGAACTTCTAATAGCTCGTTCTTAGTCATACGAAGATCTGACAGGTAGTTTCAGTTTTTAGAGCTTCAAATAGCTATAACTTTCACATATGATCTCATATCAAGGTCATTCTTTTTTTGAAAGTGGATATTTTTCCAAGAACTACACATTGGTGTTGGTTTGAGGTTCTCATTCTAAGATATTTTTGTACTTTCAGTATTTGGGTCCTTTTTGGATATTGTAAAACTCTGGAAAACAACTCCAGCATTGTAAACACATTGATCTATAAAGTGCCAAATCATATTTTGTTGGGGGGAATCTAAATTGAGTGAAAAAAGGGGGGTCTCTTAGTGTGCTTTTTTATTTGTTTACTTGTGCTCTACTTTTCCTTCACATGGATCATTCTAAGGTTCCATTGTTAACACCTTACAATTATGTAACTTGGCATCAACATGCATGGAATGCCTTAATGCAACTGGGGTATACTCCATATGTTGAAAAGAAGGTAACTAAACCCATAGATGATAAGGAAAAGATAAAATGGATGCTTGAGCATACCAAAGCTCTTAGATGTCTGTGTAGCCTTGTTTCCTTGATCTTTTTTTTTCAAATTGAAGCATGTACAAATTCACATGATGCTTGGGAAAAATTGAAGATATTGTATGGTACAATAGATGAAGTCATAGGCTATCAGATTGGTAATGAATTGATTCAAGCCTTGATCCTAATAAATTTAACAACATCCAGGATTATATAACTAAGGTTAATGATATGAGAGCACAATGTAAAGCATGTGGTATTGAGAAAAAGGACATTCAGTTAATCTATAATGTATTGAACAAACTTGATCCTAAATTTGTTGTTTTTGTTTCTATCTTTCACACTCACAAGCTAACTATAGGAGCTGCATACACTATGCCTTCATTTTCATCTTTTTCTGAGATGTTAATGCATGAGAAATAGAAGATTCTTTCTATGGGTATCATTAACCCATCACAAACTCAGGCCTTGTTGGCTAGTCAGCCTAAGGGACAAAAAGAGTCAGGTTTTTCTGACAAGAAACAAATGAAATCTAAGAAAAATCCACACATAGATCAAGCATAGAACAAATCCTCTTCAAAAGAGGACTCATCTAAGAAGGAGAAGTCTACTTGTGCATATTGCAAAAGGACTAGACATGAAGAACATTCTTGTTACAAGAATGATATTGATGAACTAAAACATCTTCTTAAGAAGAATAATATCACTCTACCTTCTAGAATGTTTGAATCATCTTCTTCTTCTTCCAATTTTAAACAATCAGGATCTAATAAGGAAAAAGGCCATGCTGCAAGTTTTGCTTCTGAGTCATTGAAAAATAAGGGTAAAGCTCTTTGTACTTCTATAGGTCTTGTATCAGGGAGATGGCTTCTTGATTCTGGAGCTTCTCACCATATGGCTTCTTCACAGTCCATGTTCTCTTTTTTTGAGCCTTCTGTTATGCTACCTATTCTAATGAGAAACAATACTTACATGAATGTAATTGGGAGGGGATCCATTGATATTGGGGATGGCACTTTCAATGATGTTTTGTGTGTGCCTCATTTGACAAACAATCTTCTTTCCATTTATTAGATCACCCACGATGGAGTAGGGAAGACTGTGGAATTTACACCTGATTCAGTTGTCATTCGAGACTTGTAGAGTGGAGAGATTGTTGCCACTGGGATGGTTGATCATGCATCTAGATTATGCTCTTTTTTAAACTTTGCACTTGATGATGGCTTTGATCCTTTGGTTATTAATTACACTCCTTGTGTGTCATTTGATTTTAAGGAGAATTTTGGTTAATTGAACCTAGGTATTCTCACATTTGATCTAGTTCTTGAATCTTGTATTTCTCCTCCTCCTCTTGTTTCTTCATATGTTAGCATTACAGTTGTTAGATATGAAAGAAACACTACTTCAAAAGGAAAAGGAAATCTGATTCAAATAAATTTCTGCAATGCTTTAAGTGTGTGTTATTGATGGAGATTGTAACAAGAAATGGAACTATGCTTCACAGAAATACAAAATTAGAAAACTGAACATATGACACAATGTTTAACATGGAGAAAACCTTTTCAGGTAAAAAACTCCACACAAGAAAGAGGCCCAATGTTTGTATTAATATGAAAATGATTTACAATACAACAACACCACCAATCTCTCCTTCAATCTTCAATCCAATGGCATTCCAGCAGCACATGTGTAACTAAAATCTGTATTGCAACCACAAAGCACATGGAAAATACTTAAGGAAAAAGTTTCCTCATCACCCAAGGCATCTACACTCTCTCCTCCAAGTGTCCCACATGCAAGCATCAAAATGGCACCAACATGCAACTTCCAAGTGGCAAAATGTGACCCATCCAAAGTTGGGCACCCATATCCAAGAATGGCATCTTATAGCATCTTATGACATGTCATAACCATCATAGATACCTCCAACATGCATACTTTCCAAGATAGGCACATGGGGATAAATATAGCAAATATACAACTAACATATCCACCATATGCGTCATAGAATCACAGAATCTTATGACAACTTGCAGCTGTCATAGATTCACTTACCAAACATTATGACAGTTGTAATACATGTCAAATATAGTAGATTCATCAAGGGAAAATGCCTACCCTCATTTACTTTGAGTTTTTTTACATTTGTCAACATTAAATGTCACTCTGTAACTACAGCTGGTAACTTTGAAATTACCACTGTCAATGAGACTACCTCATTCCCTTATGGGTAATTACAAATTAGAAATAATAAATGGAATAAAATATAATATTGGAATTTACAAGGTTAATGGCACCTTATTCCAACATTCTCCCACTTGACATTGTACATTGTAAATCAACCCATAGGAAATCAAATGAAAAAATTAGGCACTAGAAACAAGGCCCCTGGCCTCTCTGCACCACACAAACATCTCTGTGCTCACAGGCTTGGTCAAAGAATCTGCAACATTCTCTTGAGTGTCTATCTTCTTCACTTCAGTCTCTCCATTTGTAACCAACTCTCAAACAAAGTGATATTGAACATCAACAATCTTAGTCCGAGAATGATACATGGGATTCTTGGCCAAACAAATAGCACTCTAGCTATCACAACCAATCTGAATGATCCTACAATCAAATCCAATACCTATACAGAGTCTCCTCAACCAAACTACCTCCTTAGGGACATGAGTTGTAGCCATATACTCTACTTCTATGGTGGACAAAGCAATTGTGGGCTGCCTCTTACTCATCCAACTCACTACACCTCCAAATAGAGTAAACACATAGCCAGTAGTGGACCTTCGACTATCCAAGTCACCTGCCCAATCTGAATCAACAAATCCTTGTATGTCCAAAGATTTATCAGCACTGTTAGTACCAAAATAAACCAAACAATGATTAGGAGTACCTGCAAGATATTTAAACACCCTCTTCACATAATTCTAATGTTGTCTACTAGGGTTAGACATAAATCTGCTCAAAACTCCCACTACTTGTGCAATATCTGGTCTAGTGCAAACCATTACATACATCAAACTCCCTACAGCACTAGCATATGGTACATTAGACATATCCTCAAAATCATCCTCATTCTTTGGACACATATCTAATGGAAGCTTAGTACCAATGGGTAAAGGAACTCTAACTAGATTATAGTCCTACAAACTAAATCTCTGCAAAATAGTGTTCACATACTTACTCTGTGACAACTAAAGCTTTCTGTTACCTCTATCCCTCCTTATCTCCATTCCTAGAATATACCTATCAGCTCCAAGATCCTTCATATCAAATGCACTTGAAAGTTGAGCTTTCAGCTCACTGATCATACCCTTAGTATTGCTGAAAAATAACATGTCATCAACATACAAAGCAATGATCAGTATAGAATCACTAATACAATGAATGTAAATACAATGATCCTCCTTACTCCTAACAAAAACCAATTTCAATACAAATGAGTCAAACTTTTGATACCACATTCTAGGGGACTATTTCAAACCATAGAGAGACCTCTTCAACCTGCAAACCCAAGGTTCTTTTCCTTTTACCTCAAAACCTATAGGTTGTTGCATATAAATTTCTTCCTCAAGATCTTCGTGCAAGAACATAGTTTTAACATCCATTTGCTCAATCTCCCAATCATAAGCTGCAGCAATGGATAATATAAATCTAATAGAAGTCAATTTAGCAACAAGAGAGAATATCTCACCAAAATCAACTCCCTCTCTCTGGGAGTAGCCCTTGGCTACCAATCTAGCCTTGTACTTCTCCAATGACCCATCTTCTCCAAACTTCTTCTTGAAGACCCACTTACATCCTATGGCCTTTCTTCCTTTGGGCAAATGAACAAGATCCTAGGTGTTACAAGATTCTAAAGCCATCATCTCGTTATGCATGGCTAATTGCCAAGACTCACTATCATCTGCAGAAATAGCTTCCCTATAGGATCTAGGTTCATCATTAGTACTCAATAAAGCATATACACAATGGAAATCTGGTAGGCTATACCTATCAACTAGATTCCGTTGTCTTTTGGATCTCCTCAAGGGTGGAGTAAAAGTCTCAACTCGTTCTTCTACATGGTCATCTATACCAACATCTTATGTAACAACAGATTCATCTTCATCGGAACTACTTGAATCTTCTTCTTCTTCTTCACGCCCAATCCATAATTTTGTTCTTCCTGAGGTGCATCTTGCTGCTCTAAATCAAAGTGCACCTTCTTTACCTTTTCTTCTTTTTCTTTTGGCTGCTCAAGTTCAAAAATAGCTTTAAGTTCCCTAAAAATAACATCTCTAGAAAAGATAATCTTGTGGGTTAGTGGATTTCAAAGCTTATAACCTTTAACATTATCATTATATCTAATGAATGTACATTTTTTAGCCTTTGGATCCAACTTAGATCACTTTTCCTTGGGCACATGAACAAAAGCCTCATAGCCAAAAACCATTAAATGTGAAACAGAAGGTTTCTTACCTATCAACACTTCATAAGGTGTCGAATCAAGAGCCTTACAAAGAGATCTATTTATCAAGTAGCAAGCAGTACACACAGCCTCTACCCAAAAACATTTATCTAACTGTGCATCACTAAGCATACTTCTGGGTCTTTCCCTAATTGTTCATTTCATCCTTTCTCCAACACCATTCTGCTGTGGTGTATACAGAGTTGTCTTTTTTCTGATTATACATGCATGCTTGCAAAACTCATCAAATTCCTTAGAGCAATATTCTCCTCCATTATTAGATCTTAATATTTTTATCTTCAAACCTGATTAGTTCTCTACTAGGACTTTGAATTCCTTAAACTTAGTGAAAACTTCATATTTGTGTTTCATAAAGTAAATCCATGTAAATCTGGACACATCATCAATGAAGGAAACAAAATAATGAGATTTTCCAATAGATTCATTATCCACAGGCCCAAACACATTCATATGAATATTTTCTAATTTCTCTTTTGCTCTATTGCTTCCTAAAGGAAATGATTTTATGTTTTGTTTACCAAATAGACAATGCTCACAGAAATCAAAGTGCTCATCAGAATAGGATAAACCATCCAACAATTTTTTATTCTTAATAGTTTTCAATACATTATTACTTGTGTGGCCGGCCCAATTTGTGGTGCCACAACATAAAGTGTTTTCAGAAGCCTCAGAAACATAAGAGGCATTACAAACAGTAGTGGCTTCAAGCTTAAACAATTTTTTGAATCTCTTCCCTTTCTCTACCACCAAGTTTCCTCTCACCAATCTACATCCATGCTTGTAAAATGTCACATGCATTCCCAAATCATTCAACTTCAAAATTGAAATCAGATTTCTAGCTAATCTAGGAACATGCAAAACATCAGGGAGGGTTTTAATCCTCCCATCACTGAAACATAACAATACCTTTCCTTTCCCGACAATCGGATATGAAGAGTTGTTACCAAGGTAGATATTACCTCCATCATATTCTTCATATGTGGAGAAGCATTCCTTATGCAAGGTCATATGAAACAAGCATCCTGAGTCAACCAACCAATTTTCATTAGAAACAACATTACATGCAGAAATTAACACATCTTCATTTGCATTCGAGGACTTATCCAAAGCATTCTCCCACTATTTCTTGGAATTTTTGCACTCCTTTGCATGTCCCCTTTTATCGCAGTTCCAACACTTAAATCTGTTCTTCTTCCTAGGAGTCTTAGACTGGCCCTTGGACTTGTCCTTAGCCCCTTTCTGATCTCCTTTCGGTCCCCTTTCCTTAGATCTTCCCTTGATACTGAGAGCATCACCTGAACTATCTGAACTCTTCTTCCTCAATTCATGTGCCAATAAAACTGCAACAAGAGCATCCAACTCTAGATCTATGAGGTTAGTAGTGATAGCCAAAATGACATTTTCCCATGATTTAGGTAAAGAATAAAGAAGCAAGATACATTTATCTTCCTCATCAACTTCAACATCTACTGAAGCAAGCTGACTCATCAACAAATTAAAAGAATTTAAATGCTTTGCAACTGAATCACCCTCTTTCATTTTCAAAGAAAATAACTTCCTTTTTAAATAGAGTTTATTTACCATACTCTTGGCTTGGTAGATCTCACCCAACTGATTCCATAATTTATGTGTGGTCTCTTGCTTTGCGACATTCAGTAGCACAGAATCTAAAAGACACAAATAGATGGTTCCCCGTGCCTTCTTATCTAGTCTAGCCCACTCATCCGGAGAGACATCATCAGGTTTCTTCTCTTTTTGGACAGCCAACCACTAGTTTCTTTCTTCCAACAAGTCTTCCATTTTTAGCTTCCACAACTCATACCCTATTCTGTTGAACTTCTCAATGTCTAATCAAGAGATTGATGTAATGGTGGATGTAGCCATAATATCAACACAAGATCTACAAAACAAACACAACCAAATCTCCCACTGCAGCTACAACTTCTACACTACCACCCAAGAGTCAAAGCTGGTCAGGCTTTGATACCAAATGTTAGAAATGAAAGCAACACTACTTCAAAAGGAAAACTGATTCAAATAAATTTCTATAATCTTTTAAGTGTGTATTATTGATGGAGATTATACATAACAAGAAATGAAACTATGCTTCATAGAAATGCAAAATCAGAAAATTGAACATATGACACAATGTTTAACATGGAGAAAACCCTTTTGGGTAAAAAACTCCACACAGGAAAGAGGCCCAATGTTTGTATTAATCTGAAAATGATTTACAATACAACAACACCACTAATCTGTCCTTCAATATTTAATCTGACAGCATTCCGGTAGCACCTGTGTAACTAAAATCTATATTGCAGCCACAAAATATATGGCAAATACTTAAGGAAAAAGTTTCCTCATCACCCAAGGCGTCCACACTCTCTCTCCTCCAAGTGTCCCACATGCAAGCATCAAAATGGCACCAACATGCAACTTCCAAGTGGCAAAATGTGACCCACCCAAAGTTGGGCACCCATATCCAAGAATGGCATCTTATAGCATCTTATGACATGTCATAACGTCATAGATACCTCCAACATGCATCCTTTCCAAGATAGGCACATGGGGCTAAATATAGCAAATATACAACTAACATATCTGTCATATGCATCATAGAATCACAGAATCTTATGACAACTTGCAGATGTCATAGATTCACTTACCAAACATTATGACAGTTGTCATACATGCCAAATATAGTAGATTCCTCAAGGGAAAATGCCTGCCCTCATTTACTTTGATTTTTTTACATTTTCCAACATTAAATGTCACTCTGTAACTACCGCCGGTAACTCTGGAATTACCACTGTCAATGAGCCTACCTCATTCCCTTATGGGTAATTACAAATTAGAAATAATAAATGGAATAAAATACAATATTGGAATTTACAAGGTTAATGGCACCTTTTTCCAACCACAATGATACAGGAGGCTCACATTGGTCTTCTAGAGATAGTTGCTTGGGATACATTCCTACCAGACATCACATCTTTGTTTGTAGAGTCCCACATTGCAGATTTGGGAGACACAATTGATTAAATTCATCTTCTCTTTGGAGTTAATTCTTCTTCAGATGTTTTGAGGGAACATTCAGAACCTCTTGTTCCTCCTTTGCCTACATTTGCTTCTACAATGATAGTATCTATAGACATTCATGAGTCCACACATTCGACGCAATCATCATTCATGTTGACATCCTCTGTAGAAGTACCAGCCTCTTCTATGGTACCTGATCCATATCAGTATTTGTCACAGTTTGGCATTGGCTTAGATATCATTGAGAAACATTTGGAGGAGGCGTCTTTGTCTTCAGAGGAGATATTTTCATCTTTGGATCCTATTCTATTTTAGTTTCCACTTGGTTCTAGTTTTTCACTTTCATCAGTTAGGCCTGGGACTTCTGATTTGGTTGTGGCATCTTTCAACATCGACATGGAGACACAGGAGTAGTTTTCAGAGATTTCATACATCTTGATCTTTCTTGCCTCATATTCCTTTCAAGAATGGGAAGACATTCTGTAGACACCTTTGGTTTTGTTTCTTCCCAAGGGGAGAAATATTGTTCAACGATCATTGACCATCTTCTACATCCATTTTTGAGCATCAACCATTGGCATAGCTGCTTACTTTTAGGGGGGGCTTCTTCATCCTTCTCTTTTTTATCTTTATTCTGGGGGGTGTTCTCTCTATTTGTGGAGGGGCTTCTTCTCTTTTGGTGGGGAATCTTTGTACATGGGTACCTCATCAGGATTCATCTGTTAGGACCCATATTTTCACCCACCTAAGCTACACTTAAGGGGTGGTGTTAGTGTAGGTTTTTATTCCTTTTCATAAGGTTCTTCCTACACATATTATTAAGCTTTCTTAGGTTAATAAAGAGATTTTAATTAGGTGAGTGGGTCATTTCAGGTGTCACTATCCTATTAGGGAGTTGCATTTACTATGTCTAGACCGTTTGATGGTCTCTTCCTATTGGTCGATTTTGCCACCTCCACCCCTCTCTCTGGTCTATATAAACTCACTACCTAGCTTGAAATTCCATTCCATTCTATTTTGTGAAAAATCTATTCAAACTATTCTAATATGATCTCTTTGTTTCCTCCATTTTGATCTTTTGTTTGTGCTTGCCTTTAGCTTTCTAGATTTTGGGTTTCCATCTCCATTTCAAAATCTAACAATTAGAGCAATTGCAAAAGAAGCATGTTGTAGAATGAGACTCTGTAAAAGTCCAAAGGCCTTGTTGTATTCAATCCTTTCTGATTTTGAATAATATAACTATGGACGTCTTTTGGTGGTGGGTTTTCTCCTAAAAGGGTTTTCTACATAAATCTTTGAGTCTTTTCTAATCTTGTGGATGCATACTATTCCATTTACTTACATACATCTGATGTTAAATATATTTTGCAAGTGTTGTTGACTATTATATGAATACTTTGTCTTAAATTTCTTTATCAAAGTCTATTAGTCATCTACAATAAGGGTCAAAATCCCTAAAATTTTAAAAAGAATCTAAAAGAAGGTCTTCAACACCATTCGGTTCATCTTCCTTTATTTTCTAGACATGGCACCCAGACCTCCATCCCTAGTACTTTCGATGTTCTATGTTCTTCTATCATGGCTCCTCCTGTTAATGATACTTGTGAATCTTGTCCCTATAAATTTTGGGGGGATTTTTTTTTCTTGATGGTCTTTCATTTTGGATGTTCTTTAAATCATCCTTCATTTGGTTTACTTACTTTTTTTGGCCTCGGGCTTTCATGGCCACACTTATACGAGATGTTTCTGTATATGACTTTTTATTTTCATATATGTATGGGTGACTTTTGTCACCTTTTGTTTAAGAAAAAAGAATCTAAAAGAAGACAATTTAGCAACAAGAGATAAAATTTCACCAAAATCAACTCCCTTTCTCTAGGAGTGGCCCTTAGCCACTAGTTTGGATTTGTATCTTTTTAACTAACCATCTTCTCTAATTTTCTTTCTATACATTCACTTGCAACGAATGGGAATTATTACATTGGGAAAACTTACAAGATCCTAGATATCATATCTATCCAAGGTTGTCATCCCCTCTTACATGGCTCCCATCCAAGAATCACACTCCTCTAAAGAGAGAGCCTTTTTGAAAGATATTAGTTCATTGTCGGTACATAACAAAACAAATACACATTAAAATTTTGGTGAGCTATATTTGTCAAATGGATTTCATTATCTTGTGGATCTTCTTAAGACTAGAGTAAGGGATTCTTCATATTCCTCTACATGCTCATCCTACTTAGAACTATTACGATAGGTATTTGTTTTGCTAGTGGGTTTATTCCTATTATAGGTTTATCCTACACTTTAGTAAAGCTTTACTAGGATTAATAAAGTGTGTATTAGTGTGAGTGGAAGTGATTTTTTGACATCTTCCATAGGAGATACACTTTCTTATTTTAGGTACTTTGGGTGTTCACTCATTGGTAGTATTTGCCAACTCATCTCTCACATAGTCTATAAATAGTCACTCTCCTAGCTTGTATTTGCATCTTGTAGCTTCATGCTTTCATGCCCTCCTAATGCTATTTTGCTTTTCTAAGTATTTGCATTTCTCTTGTTGGAAACTAATTCTATTTTGGTAGTTTGATTTCTGTTTAAGGTGAAAATTTAATGAAGAGGATTTGTTTGTGTTTAGGGTTGATTTTGCTAGTTTGTATGAATCCTCCTTTCACCTCTAAACATTCAAGGACTTCAGGCGAGTAGGAAGTCTACTATAGGCCTTCGGTCACTCAGAATATAGGGGAAAATTGGAATTTTGTGATTTTGTCATTCAATTAAGTCCACTTATGCTCAAAACCCTAATTATGCAAATTTGGAAGCAAATGGACAGATTATAGAAAATGCTCACACACAGAGATATCAAATGACAATCAAATGCGTACCAGATTTTCAAGTTCAGAAAATGGAAAAGTCGGGGACTAATGAGCGGGCACCCTAGTCCAGTGTCATAACTTTTGTCGAGATCCGGAAACCTTGTCTGCAACCTATTCCTATTGTTTCAGAGATTTTTGTGTTGTGGGATCCAGAGGACTAATGAGCAGGCACCCGAGTCCAGGTCCCTATTTTCTTCTTTGATCTACAATTCTGATAGTCTGCACTACTCTCCTGCAACTCCACTTTTTCTACTCCTGCAACCTGTAACCTGCAATCACAGAAAAATGGGTTGGGGGTTGTGGTGTTTAGAGGTTTTCCTCAGTCAAGCCCTAGAGAGACATTCAAATCTTCTGAACACCATTGTCAGATAAAGATTGCGTATCCCTATGGGATAGAGGTAAAATCCAAATGATGAATGATTGAAAACACAATTGATATCACATTGTAGTGAAGATCTCATGGAAGGAAGATGCTCTTCATGCCATGAGGAGATGGATGCCAAATCTGCAAATACAAACACAATAACAATGCTCTTCTCTACAACACAATGAATATTTTGAATGCTCTAATCACAAGAATGCATAAAGTTCACAATTGCCATCTAGTTTACAAATGATAACCTAATCATGCTTATATATGAAACTACAAACATTCCCGCCAAGAATTTCATAATTGAAACTTACCATGTCGGCATAGGACCTAAAAAATGGTCATAAACTAGCACTCCAAAATTGGTCCTAACCTAAAATAGGGCACGACTAGGGCACGGGCGCCCAAGTCCTCCCCCTATTTTAGGCAAGATTTATGTCAAGTGCACCCCCTAGGTCCCATTTGCCATGAAACTTCAAGGTTTTCTCATTGGGATGTCAAATTAACATGAAAAATGCTCTAAATGCATAAACAGGACTCGGGAGATAAACCTTAAGAGGGAAAAGCCCCCAAAGGGACATTTTCTGACATAACAATTTCAATATCATTTCTATTTATAGTTTTATAATTCTATTTGTGACACTTGTTTTGAGTTATTCATCTACTTACAGATTCTAACATGGTATTAGAGCATATAGTTCTAGAATAAATTTTTAGTTTCCATATTTGAGAGATTTGGGGGTGGAGGGATAATAAGTTTGCTTGTAGGTTTTCAAAGAACCCAATATGCTCTTCTCTTGCATTTTTGGATGATCTAGAGAATCAAAAAAATTTAATAGAAAGTTTTTAGTCTCTAGGGTTTACACTTGTATTTTATAAAATTTAGGTGATTGTAGCTTTCTAATAGTCCTAGTAGTATTTTTAATTATTCCATAGCATCTAGAAGGCTCAAGAAAGTCAAGATTGTCTTTTATTTCATTGAAATTGGAGATCAAAAAATTAGTTTGTAAATGAGTGTTTTATTCGTGGATCAGGTGAACAACTTTTATTCTGGGAATTTTCAAGACAAATGGACCTTGTTATTGCATCTAGAAGGCCCAAAAATCCCCATATTGTTATGAATTTTGCAAGATTAGGTTCAAGTGTTTTTGAGGCAACTTTGTTTACCTCGAAAAGTCATATGACCTTGCATAGATGTACAACGACACAGATTTTAGAAAACTCAAAAAAAATGATTTGGGCTCAACCCATCTTAGAAAGGTCCAAGACAGCTCAAAATTTAAACATCCTATCTAGATATGGCTAAAGATGACTCTAATTTGAGCCCAAGCCAGCCCCATCTAAGATGCCATCAGCCTAAGGTCATCCTTTGCCATCTCAACTATATTCCACTACCCAACACTAGTGTCCCAACTCATTCCATTGTTGATCTCCACCACCCAAGTAGCTCTTCCAGCCACCTCTATTGGTTCCCAGCCACATCGATGCCTTTGCTTAGCCCAACTAGTGGGCCAACACGTAGCCACTTGAATCACCACAAGACCCCTTCCAATGCCACTAGAGCACCACCACCGCTAGTGGTACCACCCACCTACCATTGGGCACTGCCTACTGCCCACCAGCCAATCTACCCCATCTCTGTTGAGCTTCTAAACTTGATTGGCCAACTTCAAAAGGCTCATTCTTGGCCATACAAGCTCCTTTTTTAGCGTATTTTTTATTTAAGGTAGAATTTTGCACTCTTTGTAGTGGTGAAGTTGGTTTTCTAATTTTATGCTCTAGATTTTTATAAATAAAAGATTGTTCCAGAATTTGCTATACAATTCCCATTTTGAGACCTTCTAAGCATTGTAACATGTGCAAATAGACTCCTTTTTGGGTCCTATTTTTTCAAAGTGTGTATTTTTTTGTGTACTTTGTACTAGTTCTCTCAAAATGATCTTAGATTATACTTGGGCTATAGTTTTAGTATTTTGGCCACTTTTAGGCCTTGTAAGATTCTAAAAATATGGTATTTGCATTGTAAATTGCATTATTCATAAAGTGCCATATATTATGCTTGCTTGGGGGATCATTTCAACAACTATTATCAAGGGGTGAATTTATGTGGTCTCTTTTTCTACACACCTTCTTTTCTACACAGTTATTTTTTGCATTGTGGTTCATTAATTCAGTTTAAAGGGAATCTTTCATGGGGATATTGTAATCATGAACTAAGATAAAGTTCCATTTTGGGGGGTTCTCATCATGAATTTTGGTACTAAATTCCATCCTTTTGTTTTCAATATAAATTCAGAGAAATATTTATCTTGGGAGCAAGGGATAATGAATGACAACATTATGTAGGATTTACTACCCTATCAAGATTTGGACTTATTCTTGAGCCAAATGACTATGAACAGAAGTGTGCATGGTTTAACAACAATGGTCTACAAACCAATATATCTCACTATTTCTAAGGATATTCAGCATTATCTTGAGTACACAGAGTGCCTATTTGAAAGGAAGCTAGGTGTGCAGAAATCGCTTCCTACACTAATCTAAAGAGGAGAGAAGAGTGCAAATTCTTTTTAATCCTTACAATTATAGATTGTTAACAACAACAATGGAGATATTGCAACAAACACATATAAATAGAAATGAGATAGAAGAGAGAGACACAAGATATACATGGGGAAAACCATTATCGGGTGAAAAACCCCACACTCCAAAACCTGCAAAATGTATTATCAAAACTAAAATGGTTTACAATACACTTGCAATTTAATCTCTCAAGAGTCTTCAACACTTGTATCTGGAGACAAACTAGTAGCATAATAGTACCTATCAATCACATAATATATCTCCTCTCCAAAGCACTCGTTTATATAGAAAACACAAGGCAAAAATGGCTCTATTTTGAGATGGGCGTCCAACATGGCCTCATGGCCCAAAACCCATACCTATGGACACTTGTCCAACACTGTAGGATGTTCCTGACACTTGTCAAGTCACCCCATCCCAAAGAGTTCACCAATTCCCAAGTTGGGCAATGACA
Organism: Cunninghamia lanceolata; assembly: GCA_027924645.1. Lineage (NCBI taxonomy): Eukaryota > Viridiplantae > Streptophyta > Pinopsida > Cupressales > Cupressaceae > Cunninghamia > Cunninghamia lanceolata. Next base: position 7,181,677 of record BSBN01000010.1, read on the forward strand.
GATGCTCTTACAACTCTTACAACCATCATAGAATCCGTCATACTAACATATCTTACAGCTGTAAGAGAATCTTTCATAAATAGGCTATAAATAGCATATTCTCTTACAACATGCCATAACCCTCCTTGGGGTGCCCAAAGATGCCTTCTTCCAAGATGCCTTGTGAAACATGTCTTCACCTGTCATAGAACCTTCTATTTCTGACTCTTACATGTCATAGATTCTTTCATAGGAATCTGTCATAACCATTTCGTTCAAGATTCACTTACACACTAGTCAAGATGCTAACACATGGTAGAAAACCTCTACCACACAAAAGGGATACCTATCTCCACATGGAGTGTGTTGACCATCCTAGTCATCTTACAAGTGGAGTGACAACTCATCGGACCACTTCACACTAAATGACAAAACAGGGTGTGCAACAAATTACAACATAGGCTAAGTAAATAAATTACATTACAATAATAAATGCAAGGAATTACCAAGGTTGAGACACCTTATTCCCAACATTCTCCCACTTGTCGAACACCTTGTAAGAGCCAATAGAAATAACAAGATTTAACTACTATAGGCCGAGAGGCCCATAGACTCTGAACACCATCTGAACTTCTCTGTGCCCACTGGTTTCATCAATGCATCTACAACATTCTTTAAAGTATCTACCTTCTCCAAATTCACCTTCCCATCCCTTACCATGTCTTGCATGAAGTAAAACTGTACATCAATATGCTTTGTTCTAGCATGGAAAGTTAAATTCTTTGCTAGGAAAATTGCACTCTGACTGTCACAACAAATCATAATTTGTCCTACATCAACACCAATATCTGAACACAATCTCTTAAGCCAAATGGCTTCCTTGCAAGCACGAGTTGCTACCATATACTCAACTTCTATCATGGACAAAGCAAACACAGGTTGTCGCTTACTCATCCAACTAATTGCACCACCGAACACAGTGAACACATAGGCACTGGTGGATCTCCTGCTGTCAATGTCACCTGCCCAATCAAAATCCACAAATCCAAAAATACAAACTAAATGCGGAGGTTCTATAGCATTACCATGATAGAATATGGAATACTCAGAAGTACCCCTCAAATATCTGAACACTCGCTTAACTGCATCCCAATGTACCCGTCCAATATTAGCCATAAATCAACTAAGGACTCCCACTACTTGGGCAATGTCTGGTCTTGTGCAGACCATAACATACATTAAACTGCCAACAACACTAGCATAAGGTACTCTGCTCATGTCCGCCACCTCACTAGGAGATTTTGGACAATCACTAACAGACAACTTTGTCCCCAATGAAATAGGAACACACAATGGTCTACAATTTGCCATGCTAAACCTATCCAACACAGTCTTCACATACTTACTCTGGCTTAGCCAAAGTTTTTTGTTAGCTCTGTCTCTTTTGATTTCCTTCCCAGAGTGTACCTAGCTGCCCCTAGATTTTTCATCTCAAACTATGCTGACAACTGAGACTTCAAATCAGAAATCATATTCTTACCATTCCCAATCAACAACATATCATCAACATACAATGCAATAATGAGAATACAATCATTGTCAAACTTGTAATACACACAATGATCATATTTCGATCTCAGAAATCCAATGGACAATCAAAGACATCAAATTTCATATACCACATCCTAGGAGACTGCTTCAAACCATACAAAGACTTCTTCAACTTGTAAACCAAATTTTCTTTACCTTTCTCTATGTAATGCTTTGGCTATGACATGTAAATCTCTAACTCCAAATCACCATGAAGGAAAGTTGTCTTCACATCCATCTGTTCTACCTCTAAGCTACAAGAGATAACAAGAACTGAATGGATGTTAGCTTTGTAACAGGAGAGAAAATTTCACCATAATCAATTCCCTCCACTTGTGAGTACCCCTTTGCAACCAATCGAGCCTTGTACTTTTCAACACTGCCATCTGCACCGAATTTCTTCTTGAACACCCATTTGTATCCAACAGGTTTCTATCCTTTAGGCAAAGGCACTAGGTCCCATGTTTTATTCTTCTCCAAAGAAGCCATCTCATCTTCCATGGCCTCGTTCCAGGAACCTGCATCTTTCACGCCCATAGCCTCTTTCACAGTTCTAGGCTCATCAGTATTAGTAAGGAAAGCAAAAGCACAACTAGAATCAAGCAATGAATAACCAAACCTATCAGGTTGCTTCCTTGTTCATGTAGACCTCCTTAATGGCTGAGGTTGAGGTTCTACTTCTTCTTCTGAGCTTTCAGAGTTGCTAGAGTTCTCCTCAACATCAGATCTCATAGGGTTTGTCGGTTCAATCTTCTCAGGGGTAGAAGGAAACTGAACCACATCTTCTTTCTTTTCTGTCTATTCTAGCTGTAGAATAATGGAAGAAGGTGTTAGCTCTCTGAAGATAACACTTCTGCTATACAACACTTTTTCAACCACAGGATCCCAAAGCTTGTATCCTTTCACACCGACACCATAGCCAATGAAAATATACTTAACAACCTCACTCTCCAATTTAGACCATTTCTCCCTGGGTACATGTGCATATGCCTCACAAACAAAAACACGAAGATGTTTAACTGAAGGCTTCTTACTAGATCACACCTCCATAGGTGTCTTACCAACAAGAGCTGATGTAGAAGACTTGTCTACCAGGTAGAAAGCAATGGCTACAACTTTAGCCCAAAACTTTTATTCGAGGCTTGCTCCACTAAGCATACTCCTAGCCTTCTCCATTAGTGTCCTGTTCATCCTCTCTACAACTCCATTTTTCTATGGGGTGTATTGAGTTATCTTATGTCTTTCAATCCCTTGCTCTTTACAGAACTTATCAAACTCTACCGAACAAAACTCACCACTGTTATCAGTTCTCAAACACTTAATCCTTTTACTAGTCTAATTTTTAGCAAAGGCTTTAAACTCTTTAAACTGACTAAAGACTTTAGTCTTGCTTCTAATAAAATAAACCCATGTCCTTCTACTGTAATCATCTATGAAAGATACAAAATATACATATTTAGAAATTGAAGGAACATTAATAGGACCAAACACATCAGAAGGCTTGTGAGAACTAGAGTAAAATTGAACACAATTTTTCTTTCCATATACACAATGTTTGCAAAAGTCAAACTCGAGATTACAATAATTTAACCCCTCAATGAGGTTTTTATTTTTCAGGGTTCTAAGACCCTTCTCACCAATGTAGCCATATCTCAAATGCCATAACATAGTCTTTTCAGAAAAAAGTTTAACTTCCAAAGCATGTGCACTACCATTAGAAAGTGTTAGAATAAATTTCTTCACTCCTTGTTTAGATGGTGGGGATGAAGTGACTGTAGCTCAGTACATGCCTCCAGCTGAAATAGAGTACCCCTCCAAGTACCCTTCGTAAGAACCATAGATCCTCTAGTCATCTTGCATCCATCCTTTGAAAAGACAACCTACACACCTGCATCATTCAACATACTTACAAAAAGCAAGTTTTGTGCCAAGCCTGGGATGTGCAAAACCCTAGTGATCCCCTTCACTCGTCCATGAGGGAATCAGATTGAGACTCTTCCATGACCAACAATCTTCAGATGAGAATCGTCACCCAGATAAACTCTTCCACCATCGAACTCTTCATACTTCATGAACCAACTTTGATGTGAGGTCATGTGGAATGACACACCAGAATCAATCAACCACACATCATCAGATGCATGGGTGGCCAGGGTTGCAATGAAGGCATCACCATCATCTTGTGACTTGTCAAAATTTGAATTAGGGGAATTCTTCTTCTTCTTCTTTTTCTTTTCCTCTTTGCATTCCTTTCAGAAATGCCCTATTTTCCCACAGTTCCAACAAAGAGCCTTGGACTTTCCAAGAGATTTGGATCTCCCACGGGATTTGGATCCACCCTTTTCACCTTTCTTGTCCTTCTTCTTCCCTTTCTCTTTGGGTCTTCCACAAACTGCAAGAGCATCTTTGGCCGACTCAGTTGTCTTTCTCTGCACTTCTTCAGATAACAGTGAAGATACTACATCATCCATCTTGAAGGTGGTGGTAGTGCTTTGGGTAGCCATGACAAGATGATCCCACGAATCTGGCAAAGAACAAAGTAGGGTCATACATCAATCCTCCTCCTCCATTTTCACACCTACGGATGTCAACGGTACAACAAGCATGTTAAAAGCATACATATGGTCTACAACAGATCCTCTATCTTCCATTTTCAGAGAAAACAACTTCTTTTTCAGAAAGAGCTTGTTCACCAAGGACTTGGCCTAATAAACAGATCCCAGCTTCTTCCAAAGATCTTTCATAGTCTTCTCCTCATAGACATTCAATAGGATAGAGTTAGCTAGACAGAGTCTTATGAGACCCTTATCCTTCTAATCTTTGAGGTCCTAATCAGCTTGTGACATTGTCATAGGTTTTGTTCCATCAACAGTTTCCCATAGGTCACGATCAACAAGTAGATCTTCCATCTTGAGTTTCACAACTTGAAATTTGTGCATTGAACTTCTCCACCTCTACTCTTCTAGATGTGGTTTCCATATCCTTCCTACAAAAAGATATAGAATACTCTGGATAGACTCCCACTCAACCTAAGATTAGCTCAGAAAACCCCTACCCAGCAGCTAGAACCAAAACTGGCTAGGCTCTGATACCAACTGAAAGGAAGTTAGGTGTACGGAAATTGCTTCCTACATAATCTAAAAAGAAGAGAAGAGTGCAAATTCTTTTTAATCCTTACAATTACAAGTTGTTAACAACAACAATGGAGATATTGCATAAAACATATACACAGAGAAATGAGATAGAAGAGAGAGACACAAGATATACGTGGGGAAAACCATTATCAGGTGAAAAACCCCACACTCCAAAACCTTCACAATGTATTATCAAAACTGAAATGGTTTACAATACACTTGCAATGCAAGCTCTCAGGAGTCTTCGACACTCATATCTGGAGACAAACTAGTAGCTTAATAGTACTTGTCAATCACATAATACATCTCCTCTCCAAAGCACATGTTTATATAGAAAATACAAGGCAAAAATGGCTCTATCTTGAGATGAGCGTCCAACATGGCCTCATGGCCCAAAACCCATGCTATGGACACTTGTCCAACACTGTAGGATGTTCTTGACACTTGTCAAGTCACCCCATCCCAAAGAGGTTGCCTATTCCTGAGTTGGGTAATGACAGATGCTCTTACGACTCTTACAATCATCATAGAATCTGTCATACTGACATATCTTATAGTTGTAAGAGAATCTGTCATAAACAGGCTATAAATAGCATATTCTCTTACAACATGTCATAACCCTCCTTAGGGTACCCAAACATGCCTTCTTCCAAGATGCCTTGTGACACATGTCTTCACCTGTCATAGAACCTTCTATTTTTGACTCTTACATGTCATAGATTATGTCATAGGAATCTGTCATAACCGTTTCGATCAAGATTCACTTACACACTAGTCAAGATGCTGACACATGACAGAAAACCTCTACCATACAAAAGGGATGCCTATCTCCACATGGAGTGTGTTGACCATCCTAGTAATCTTACAAGTGGAGTGACAACTCATCGTGCCACTTCACACTAAATGACAAAACAGGATGTGCAACAAATTACAACATAGGCTAAGTAAATAAATTACATTACAATAATAAATGCAAGGAATTACCAAGGTTGAGACACCTTATTCCCAACACTTTTCACTACTTGGACCTTCATCCAGTAGTTGTATGGAGACCTTGATTCTCCATCTAAGAGTGACGCTTCCTTGGAGAACCATTCACATGTGGATGAAACTAATCCTTCTCCTTTTGATACCCCATCTTCAGTCGAGGACTCTTGAATTCCAATATTGGTAGATAATCCATCCATTGGTGTTTATACCTAGACATCTTGTGTGGACACATCATCATGGGATGGCCAATATAGCTAGATGTTATTTCTTAAGGGCATTCCTCTTGTACCTATTGCTACTTTAGAGTTTAAAGTCATTTCTTTGAGAGATTCTGGTGATTCTCTGTAGTAGAGTTCTTCATGTCTATAGGATCCACTTCATTGGGAGGTCTACTTACTCAACATTTCACATTTATTTGTGGACACTCACCTTTCAAATCTTGATGACATTATTTAGGACATTTGTCTTCTCTTTGGTGACAACTCTAATGGAGTTGCATCTTCATATTTGGATCTTATTCTACATCTATCTCCACATCATTCTAGATTGTCATTTTTTTCAATTAGGCCTAGGACTCCTAATTTGATCATGGCACCTTTCAACACCAACATGGCAATACTTGAGTAGAGTTCAATGATACATATTTTGATCTTTCTTCCCTCATATTCCTTTCAAGTATGGGAAGATCTTCTCCATATACCTTTGGATTTGTTTCTTCCCAATGGGAAGAACATTGTTCAATGTTCATCGACCATCTTTGACATCTAGTGTCGAGCATCTACCATGGGTGTGGGAGGCTTCATATTTTAGGGGCTTCTTAGTTCTTCCTTTATCTCTATACTCTAAGGGGGTCTTTTCTCTATCTATTTGGGGGTTTCTATTCTATCTTTTCTTGGGAGGGGCTTCTTCTCTTCAGGGGGATTTTTATATACATGGGTATTATTTATGGGTGTTTTTGCACACAACTTAGATAAATTATCAAGTGTCTTATCTTTCCTGAAAGGAATCAAATCCTAATGAAATATAAAATGACTACCCCAAGGTCTATTCCAACTAGGTCTTAGATTACAAGTGAAATGGAGGAGAAGAGGATATATCCTCCTCCTTCATAGTTTTCCACAATGAGATAAATGGGAGAATTTTGTAGACATCGATCCCTGACTTGGACTTGTAGAGTTTAGGGGTTAGAGTGAACATGTCCAAATTATTAGCAAGATTCAACACTCTTGGAGGCGACTTGTGGGAATTTTACGAAGGACGAAATATGTCCTAATGGGTATGGTGACTCTATAAAGTGATTTTCAACATGATTTCAATGATGGGTCCTCACATATTTTCATTCTAACACTAAGGAGCTTATCCTTTGAGGTCAAGAGGTTTTATATTGCCCTAAATTGGCAAACAACAATTATAACTAGCTAAAAATTAAAGATGCACTTACAATTTAGGGAAAATGACTATAATTTCAAAAAATATCTTTAATGCCCAAGGCAAATCACTAGTTAACAGGACGAGAGTCCATTTTCATGTCTTTCACGGTTTTTTTGGAGATCTATGTTAAAAGGGGATGTGTTGTGAAACTTTTGGGATCTCAGGGCACATTTTCTCAAAACTTGGTGTCATGATAAAATACCCTAGATTCATTTTTATCCAATCCCTCTAATCTCAAGAAGTCTTTAAACAAGGATTCTAAAATAAATGATGGTTTAATGAATTGACTAGGTGCGAGAATTCTCATCATTTGTGTATTCAAAGATTGAAATGTACATTTATGATAGTTTGAGAGTGAGACTCCAAAACCTTGTTTTAACAGTTGCTATGAAGGAATGAAGTTGCACTTTTCTTGTTGTGGTGGATGTTGAGTAGAATCTTTGAGGTGTTCATGAATGATTGCAAATAGAGGCTAGTTGAATCACTCTCAAGGGTTTCCAAACAGGAATTCGAAAGCAAAGGTGTTAAAATGATCATAAAAATGCTTAAATATCCCCAATTCCTTCAAGAAATTTCCATTAATGTCATTTTGTGCAGGACAGAGGGGTGCATTATATTGAAATAATGCCAAAAAAGGTGACCTTCCAAGAGCTAAACAAATCTCAAAGAAATATTGTGTTTGTGGGACTTTGGATCTGAACAGGATAATCAGGACTTGTTTAAAGGTCCAAACATGTATCGAGATCCCACAAATACTTCACTCTAAGACTCCACAATTTCTATGAAAGGGACTAGAATTTACATTGCAGAGAAATAGGGTCTAAAAGGGCCAGGATACTCCAAGGATAAGATATCAAAACATAGCTTAAAGTTTTGCATCCATAAACATATAAAAACTCTGCACTCTTTAGAAGGTTCAAAAGGAGAATGTTTTCCAAAGACAAACTAACCCAAAATCCCCAAGAGGACCACACTAATGCAAACATGGTAACAATTTCTAGATTTCCTCAAGAAATCACTCTCTAGGCTAAGATATCAAAATTTGAGACTTAAGCTAGATAGGCAAAACAAACAAAAAAGAAGGGGTCCATATTTTAAAGAAAAATGGGGCATGTGTGTAAGGTACAATAAATGGTGACTCTTCTAGGAAAATCCACCAAAGCATTTCAAAGATAAACAAAAGTCAAGAACCCAAAATCTCTGCGTACACCCACACATTAGGCCAAATAAACACAAACACATGATCAAGGAATCAGAATCAAAATCTAGCACAACCATCCATATTTCAAAGATCTAAGTGTGTGCAAATGCATTTGTTCCCATCCATTGGCAACTAAGGTCATCTAAGCTTGCTAACATTAAGCTACATGAATGATTCTCACCTCATGAACTATCTAGACATTGCCTCACTACCAGTCAAGTGTCTATAGCCTTGACGAGGTTGTCTCTATGATTAAACTCAAAGCATATCTCTGCTGCCAACTAGGAGCCTATAGCCCCAGTAGAGATACATGAATTCTCTAGGTAGTTGAGTCATATGATAGGAGTACTAAGAAGTACCTCCCTTCATTTCATTTCTTCTCCTTTTCATCTTTTTCTTTTTATTCTCTTTTCTTTTCATTCTTGCTTGTTTCATAACACATGCTTTTTCCACATGGGCTATGCATATTTTTCAACTTTGTTGGGCTAGGAATCATAGTGGCAGTAAAGGTGAGACCTTAGAATTTTTCACTTAATGCAAGATCATGAAGACTTGCTTAGTTACTTCAAGATTTTTAAGATGTGAAAGGTATGAGATCTCAAAATGCTTCAAGTCATACCAAACAATCGACTCATCTCCCAAGAACAAGCATCATGCCATCCAACACTAACAATGGAGTGCACAAGAATTCCTTAGGTTATAACAAGTTTTTTTCAAGGGAAGACTAAGAAAAATAATCTAGAAAATCTCATTGCATACACTTGCAAATGGCCCCTTTTATTAAGAAAATGTAGGACCCCAACCAAACAACAAACAGTGGGACATCTTCGCCAGTTAGGGTTTTTAACCTATAAGTATTGTCCCCTAAAATCTCAACAATTTGGAAAGGACACAACCAAAGCTTGTCAAGCTTACCATGGTCTCTCTTCTTCTCGTGGGCTTTGTCCCAATATAGGACTAAGTATGCAATGTGAAAGGCTTTAATTTTAGCTCTTTCGTCAAACCAACACTTGTAGACACTGTGGTGTTTAGAGAAATTGTTTATGTATATGTCATATTTTTCTTCAAAGATGTAAGAGATGTAGAAGTATAGCTTTAATTTTGTCATTTTCGTTCAGTTAATCATTCATGAACTATAGGATTGGTATCTTAAGGTGCATAGGGAAAACGGGTTCAAAGCCATAAATAAGATGACAAGGTGAAGTGTCTAATGCAACCTTGTTTCTACTCCTATCAGCCCATAATGCATATTTTAGTTGAGTGTGCCATTCCCTAGGATTTTTGTCTAGCAGCTCTTTGATGACATCTAACAGATTTCTATTTGTTGATTCAGCAACGTCATTGCCATTGGCATAGTAGTTTGATGAAAATTTGAGAATAAGATTCCCATAATCAAAAGCCCAATTTGAAAATTTTCATGAAGAGAAAGCAGGCCCATTATCACAAACTAGAGAAAAAGGACACCCAAACCTAGTTATTATATGCTCCTCAACAAACTTTATTACCATTTTAGTAGTGCATTTCTTACATTGTTATGCTTCTATACATCTAGTGCAATAATCACTAGCTTTTAGAATATACCTATGGCCCATAGAAGAAGGTGGATTGATCATACCAATAAAATAAAGTCCCCACTATGTAAAAGGTCACATCTCTATTACTAGTTGAAGGGGTAAAGCTAGGTTCCTATCTTTGGTTGCTTTTAATTTGGTAAATATGGCAGGTTTGAGCATGTGTACATGCACATCTTGGAAAAGAGCTAGTCCAATAATAACTGGTCCTCAAGATCTAGTGAGTTGTTTCTAACCTTGAACTATGTTTGGTACTGAACCTTTCATGAAAACTAATGAGTAGTTGAGAAACTTCTTCTCTATTCAGACACCTCAAGTATATCCCTTCATGGTTCCTTTTGTACAATATTTATCCCTTTAACATGAAGCTATTACTCTTTAGCCACAATGCCCTTCACTGGATTGAGTTTAGATGTGGGGGCATCTTTGATTTAACAAATAGAAAATAATGTCATCATATCACTCATCCTTGGAGATATCTTCAAGAATGTACTGATGAGAGAAAATCTCAAGATCAATTTCTAGCATAGTCCTGGTGACTGTTTTCCCTCTTACAAGTTTCATGGGCTAGATGTCCAAGTCAAATTCCTACAACATTGTTACTCATTTTCCTCTTTAGTCACCTAATTCACTTTGCATTAACAGGGCTTTAAACACTACATCTAGAACAACCTCAATTACCTTACTCCTAAGAATATAATGTTTGAACTTTTGAATAGCTCTTACCAGAGCATATGCTTGTTTTTCTACATTTGGGTACCTTAACTTAGCATCTTTCAATGGGGTACTAATAAAGGCAATTGGTCACTCATCACCTAGTCCCTTTTTATGGGTAAGCATTAATGCACAAGTATGTTCTCAAGTGAATGAATAAATGTAAAAAGGTAAAGAGTAATCTGGGCTGACCAAAACTAGGGCCTTAGATATGCCTTGTTTGATTTTGGCAAAGACTCTTTTTTCTTCTACTGTCCATTCAATTTTAGCATCCTACTTCAGCATGGAATTCAGAGGCCAACAATTTTTGTAAAACTAGTGATAAACTTGCGTATGAAGTTGATCTTCCCAAAATAAGATTTCAATTCCTTCTTATCGGTAGGTGATGCAACTTTGAGAATGGCTTGTACTCTCTCTAGGCCTATGGATATCTCCTTTTCTGAAATTAAATGGCCCAAGAGTTTTCCTTCTTTAAATCCAAAGATACACTTTTTTGGGTTTAACGAGATGTCATGTTCTCTGCATATTTCCAAACCTTTCCTTAAATCAACAATATGATTTGCTCTCTTCTTTGAGAACATAGTCAAATCATCCATATAAATTATGATGGTGCACTTGCCTACTAGGCCTTTAAATGTTATATCTGTTGGCAACATGGTCAAGAGGCACTACTAATATGATTGTGAGATGGTGTTGTCATTGATGGCAATAGTCAGATATTATTGGGAATAGGTCTTGAGACAAGTTGTGTACAATTCTTTTTGGCAGCTTACTGAGTTAGTAATAGAAAGTTGGTTAGTATTCCTCCACAGATACAGATTATTGTATGTGGTTCTAGTATGTTGCACATAGTTGTTTGATGATGCTATATTCCAAGTTTCATGTCCTAGAAGCCTCTGGAAGCTACACTTTGAATTGCTTAAGTCTAGGTTAACAAAGTTTAGTCATGAACAATGCAAAATACCTAAGTATTTTAGTCCACATTTCTCCACTATTGGTTGTTTAAATTTACAGTTTAGAGGTGTTGTAAACACATGCTAGGAGTATCCAATTCCAGATTTGTGGAGTCTGAGGTTTACCGGATGATCCTCTACAAGTTTCTAAGTATTGGCATTCAGGTTGATAGTATTTCACAGTGACAAAGATAGTAGTTCAAAGATCCGCATTTTGCCACATAATGAATGTTTGGTATGAATTTTAGAGTCTTGTGCGGTCCGCATTGGGAGTTGTGGTATGACAGTTGATCTGGTTAAGTGTATACTTAAGGATGAAGCTAACATACAAGTTGGATTGATATGCAATAAAGATATATTGTTTGGATCATCATCCTAAGTGGTTCTATAATATGTTTACACCTATATGAAGGTTCATGAAGGATTGTATTGGTCTGCGTAGCTTCTTGTGTAAAGAGTTCAAGCTAACAAAGTATAACTTTTTGTGTACACGTTTCATTTTATTAAAGTTGACCCATTTTTGAGTTAAATCTTGTTGTGGATATAAATACTTGATGGATTTTATTGTTAAGGAGGGGGAGTGTGAATATGAATATGTAGAATATGTAAAATTGTAGAGGAGGAAAAGAGAGATCTTATCTAATGTAAAAGCAGAACAGTGAAATAGAGCAGTCAAGATGAGTTTTGAGACAGTATTTTAAGTGTTCATTGGAGCTGCATTCATGCATTTGTAGATGAAATCTGAGTAGTTCATTTTGGTAGTGAGCCATCTCCTTTCTTCTCTCTTCTTCTAGGTTGTGAGCCTTCATGTAGTGAGCACTTCTTTTGGGAAGTGAGCCCTTACTATAATTTAGTATTGATCCTACATAATATATTATGAGCCAACACTCACCGTCATTTTTCCCAGTTTTGGGTTTTCCACGTAAAAAATCTTGGTGTTCATGTGTGATGGATTTTGGTTCTTTGTTCTATGTTTAATTTGCTTTGTTATTGCATGTGGTAAATGGATCGTTAGTTCAAATAAGAAGTTTAATAAAGTACTAATTCACCCCCCTCACAGTACTTTGGGTGTTCAACAATTGGTATTAGAGCCTAGTTCCTCAGAAGAAGTCTAACAGCTTGAAGCAGATCTTGGAAACTGAAAACATGGTAGATAAAAAACATCCTACTCCTCTTGAAGAAATTGATGCAACTGAGACTGAAGAAGAATGCTCACTTGTCAATGAAGAAGAACTTAAACTTGCACTAGCGGATCTTGAGAAGGATGAAATAGAAAATAGGGATCTAAATGATAATGTCAAGGAAGCAGATGAGTGCATAAAGAAATTGAGGGAGCAAGTCAAGAAGTTTAAAGAAAAATACAAGGAGGTTAGTGAACATTTGATATCTACAGAAGACAACTTGAGTAATCTAAAAGTGGAAGTTGTAAAAAGAGGAAAAGCAAAATAAGACCTAAATCAGTTGGTAAAACGCAAAACTGAAGACTGCACTAAGCTTGAACAAGAAGTTGTGGACTTGAAAGCTGATCTGAAACATGCTCAAAGTCAGGAAGAAAAATTTAGAATAAGTGTTGCCCAACTTGATAGAATACTTGCCAATTAAAAGAGTCCTGATGACAAAGGAGGCTTGGGATTTGAGAAAGGTGAAAGTTCTAAAACCGGTCAAAAAAGGAATGTTGGGATTAGGAAGGACAAAGGCAAATAGATTTAGAATCAAAGGAATAGACCTAGAAGATCACCGGTCAGGTAACCAAATGCTCAAAGGTACCCTTCTTTCAATGGTTATTGTAATGCATGCAATAAATTTGGTCATAAGGCTACTCAGTGTAGGAGTAGAGTAAATCAAAATGTTCCATCATTCTCTAGTTAGTGTTTTACTTGCAACAAAGTAGGTCACAAAGCTAATGAATGCAAAAGTCAGATAAGGAATAGTTACAACAATGGAAGGAATGTTTAAACTTTTAGAGGTAACTGCTTTCATTGCAAGAGGTTTGGTCATAGAGCCAGTGAATGCAGAAGTCAGACAAGGAACAACTATAATAATGGAAGGAATATTCAATCTTTCAATGCGAATTGCTTTGCATGCAATAGATATGGTTATTGCATGGTCACAAGGCTAACCAATGTAGATCAAGGATGAATGAAAGGAACCATGGATAGAGAAATGTTGTATGCTTCAATTGCAATAGGCCTGGAAACTTTGCAAGATTCTACAGAAGTAGGAATATGAAGAAGAATAATCAGGCTGAAATGAAGAAACTGGTACAAAAGGTAGATCTAGCAGAGATCAGGAAAGAGATGAATCAAATGTGGGTCAAGAAGGGAGTGCAAGAAAACAAGAATGGGTCCACACCAAACTTTGGTGCTGGTACTTCCTCTAGGAAGTAAATTAAGAGCTCTGGCCTAGGGGGAGCTTAATGCAAATACTCCCCTAGCCAGAAATGTGGTGCTGATATCCAACACAAAGATATAAGTTATAAGACTAAATTGCAGATCTTATGAAGAAGATTCTAGTAGAAAAGGAGCTAATGCAGTAAATTGCAGAGCAATCTTGATCGATTGGGAATAACAGAGAAAGGGTTTAACAAATTTTTAATGAAGCATTTATTGTGATTAGGTTTTGATGAATAAAGGATAAAAGTCTCACATTTGAAGGAATAATCACTTTGCATTCAAGTTTCCAAGAAGATCTGAAGTGAAACCCTAAGCAACTTCAACAATTTACAGTGATTCAAAGCGAAGAAACCCTAATCCTATGAAAAGAGGTATTTATAGTTGAAATTTCTCTGTGAAAATGTTTGAATTGTTGAGGAAAAATGTTGATCCCACAAGTAATAGAGATCACAGAAAGGCCCTGTCCAAAATTTAAGAAACATCCTTTCAAATCAATGGAAGTTGACCCTGATGGTGCATTTTCAGAAGTGTCGTACAACGTAATGCATGAGGAAGATATTAGGGCATACATCCAGGTTGCCCTAGAAGAACATGATGATAGAAAACTTAGGGAGCTGTATTTGAAACATCTGAGTGGTGATGGATTTGATTTGAAGGAAGAATATAAGGCGCTAGTAGAGAAGAAATTCATACAATATCTAGACTTCCCAACTTTTGCTGAGGATTCATGATGAGTTTTTGTGGCTTGAAGCACCCTTCATGATCACAAAGGAAGCAATAAGGGCTATAATTGGATTAAACTCTACCAGAACTATACCCGTGCTGAAGGCTGTGAAAAATAGCATTGTAATAGAGGCTACCGATGCTCAATTTGACAAAAGGGCATTAACAGTGAACTCCATTAAAGATCGTGTAGTGAGATTTGCGTCAATGGTGTTTGGGTATAAAGTGTACTTCACCAACCAGGGAAAATCTATCTCCAGTACCACCATCTACACTGCGTATGAGATGGTCAAGAAGAACATTGGCTATGACCTCTGTGAGTTGCTCTGACAACAGTTGATGGAGAACCTGAAGAAGACCAAAGAGTCAAAATATGCCTTTAAATATGGTACGTTGATTATTTGCCTATTCTTCTATTTTCTAAAAGAACTACCCGGAATGACGAATTTGGTCTGGTTGGATAGCAAATGTGTTGCAATACAAATTAGGAATCATCTGAATAGCATAGGCAGTCATGATGCACAAAATGTAGCTTTATGGGACTACTTCAAAAAATTTCAAAAGGCCATGTAATCTAGGGCAAGGATACCTAGATCAATAGTGGAAAAGTACAAGGATGATATATGTTTTATTGTGAATAAAGATCAATGTATGATGGTAGTAGTAGAGCCAAGGACAATATGGGTCCCTCCTTTGGGGTACGAAGTAATAGAGGATTAGTTGATTGGCTCGACTGAGCTCATGTTGAGCAAGCCCAAGGACACCACTGAGGAAAGATTTGGAACATATGAGGAAATTTTGGTCAAGGTACATCTTGAATTGAAGAAGCCTAAAACTCAAAAATAGGTTAGGAAAATGGTAGAGGAATATGCCCAAAACAAGGGGTATACTAAAGAACAAATTGCAGAAGCAAGAGGAAAGTCAAAAGCAGAAAAGGATGCTAGAGAAAAGGATCAAGATGAATCGAAAAAGGCTCTGAAAGAGCCTAAGAAGAAATTAGAGGAGCCTATAGTACCAATGAGAAGAACAAGAGCCTCATCCTCTACTGAAACTATATTTAAATCCTTTGGTCCCACTCCTTCAGTGAGTATGGAAGTGTTGGAATTAGGCTAGACAACTGAGAGGGGGAGGTGAATCAGTTGTCCCACAAATTTAACCTTTTCTGATTTTAATCTTCATCACAACTTACAAATAGATTAATGATGTAAACATTATAGCATGAATCAACAACACAAGAACAGAAACAAAATGAACACACTTGACACTAAGATTTTTAACATGGAAACCTGGTTAAGGGAAAACCACGGTGGGGGTTAACCCATAAGATTCATACCCTGTTAAAAGTATTTGAAAGAAATGGGAAGGCACTTTCCTTCATCCACACTGCCTAGAGCTCACTGCCTATAAGAATTTATGTTTAATACAGAAATATTTAACTGAGAAATAGCATCTTTATCATGCCTAGTTCAGTCTCATTGAAATCTTACAAAAACTTTTGTTCTGCCCCTCCAAAACACTTCTTCACTATCTCTTGATCCTTTACTATTCTTGTTCTTTTGTTCCTCCTCTTCTCTGCTCTACCTCTGAACCTTTCTTAGGATTTTATCATTTTTCCACAAGGATAATTTTCCACAACTCAACTACGCGCCTTTATATGCTTCATCAACCTTGGAATAAACATCAAGGTCAGCACTACAAGCATCTAACTTAATGTGAACCACTAAGCTCTTGGACAAACATAACTAGGACTCAAATCTTCCTCGATCAACATGCCACGCTCCATAGAACTACTCTTAGATCATCTGCAACATGCTTGAATCATCTGGTCGGTCAAGACTGGGAAGAACATCGACACCAAGGAAGAAATCTTCAACAACAAGCTCAATCTTCAATGCGGACCTCCAACACAGTAGGCACACGATCCAAAGACTTCCACAAGTGCATTGAATTCAACAATAACATCCACACTACTCCAAATCATTAGAATCACTTGCATCTTCATTCGGTACCTCAAGAATACTATCTGCCATGACTATCACACTAGAAAGATTGCTTGTGGACCTCCAAACCATGAACCACTTGAGTTGAGGATACATACTAACTTCCCAAGCATGCCTCTAAATCTACAAATCATAGTGTTTTATTTGCAAAGCAATCCAGACCAATTTCTTGTCACTCTGTCTCTTCTGAAAACTGCAAAACCTGGTTCTACTCAGATGGCCATAACTTCTTCAAATCTTTATGCGAACCTCTCAAATCTTAATTGGAGCTAATTTAGACAATCCTTGACTCAGCCATATGGTCTACGTACTTAGATCTTCATTAATTTTCCCAATATCTTCAACATTTCAGTCTTCTAACCAGGCAATAAAATAGGATACAGTTGACATCGATGGCAACAAGGATATGTTGACATCAATGACAACACCGCTTAGGCACCTATTTGCATCAATCTCTGCCTTTGTCATTGATGGTGACATATGATGTGAAAAACTGATTTAACCATCAAGACAAGAACTTCTCCACCTTTCTCTTATCACACCTGCAACTATTTTTCTTTACAGCTCCTTCTTTTACCAGAAACTAGTTTTTCACATGACTTCTCTCCCCCTTTGACATCAATGGCAAAGGGCACATATTTGCAATCTTTTCTCCCCCTTTGTTGTTTCAGACTGATCTCCAAAATTTACATACTAACTACTCCCCCTGTGTAGTATCTCCTTAACATCAATCTAGATCACAAGATATGATTGTGAATTCCACCAGACTAATGCACCCTAGTGCATCTTAGTTCTGATCAAAATGGGTAATAACCACTAACTTCTCTCTGAGATACTCAAAAGTATCCTTATGTAGAGGCTTAGTGAAGATATCCACAATCTAATCCTTTGAAGAAACAAACTCCAATCTGACTTCATTCCCATTAACCTTCTCTCTCAAGAAGTGAAACTTGATTGATATATGCTTTGTCTTTGAATGTAATACCAGATTCTTTGAGATGCTTATTGCACTTGAATTATCATAGAAAATTATAACATGCTCCTCAAACACAATTTTGATGTCTTTCAACATTTGCTTCAAACACAAAACTTAAGTACAATTGTTTGTTGCTGCTATATACTCTGCCTCTGCAGTAGACAGAGATATTGCCTCTTGCTTTTTGCTCATCCAAGAGACCAATCTCCTTCCTAGGAAGAATGCACCACCACTAGTACTTTTCCTATCATCCACATCTCTTGCCCAATCAACATATGTGTATGCATGAAGAGTGAATTCATTATTCTTTGGATACCATAAGCCATAATCAAGTATCCCTTTGAGATATTTGAAAATTCTTTTGACTGCTACAACATGGGATTCTCTAGGATCAGCTTGAAATCTAGCAACAAGTCTAACTACATTCATGATGTTAGGTCTGGTCTAAGTCAGATAGAGCAGTCCTCCAATCATTGATCTATACCTTTTCTGATTTACCTGAGGGGAGTCATCATCTTTACTCAACTTGCATCTGGTTACCATAGGTGTACTCACTAGTTTTGAATCCTACATTCCAAACTTTTTCAACAATTCTCTCACATCCTTAGACTGAGATATGAAGATACCTTTATCTGACTGAATGATTTGTAGACCTAAGAAGAAATTCATTTCTCCAAACATTGACATCTCAAATTCACTTTGCATCTGATCAACAAATACTTTGCACATACTCCCATTTCCACAAAATATGATATCATCAACAAATACTTCAACAATCAAGATGAGTTCATGATCAATTTTGATATAAAGATTACTGTCTGTTGTACCTTTGCTAAAACCTAATTTTAGCATATACTTGTCTAGTCTTACATACTAGGTTCTTGGGGCTTGTTTGAGTCCATACAATGCTTTCCTCAATCTGCAGACCATATCTCCTTTATTAGACAACCAAAATCTATCTGGTTGCTCAATGTAGACTTCTTCATCTAATTCTCCATTCAGGAATGCTAACTTGACATCCATCTGATAAACCATGAAAACTTTATAAGAAACAAATGCAAGAAATAATCTGACTTCTTCTATTCTTTCCACTGGAGCAAAATTTTCTTCAAAATAAATTCCTTCCACTTGAGAGTATCCTTTGCACACCAACCTTGCTTTATTTCTCACAACTTCACCATCCTCATTTAGTTTATTCCAGAAGACCCATTTAGTTCCAATCACATTTTTTTCTTCAGGTCTAGGAACAAGATCCCAAGTGTGATTTTTTTCAATTTGCATTAATTCTTCTTCCATTGCTTTTACCCAATTTTCATCATTGCAAGCTTCACTTACTGATTTTTGTTCAATCTTTGAAATCAAACAAATCTCCTCTTGATCTTCAACAATTCTTCTTCTAGTTTGAACACCTTTATTTCTATCTCCTATGATCTGATCTTCCGAATGATTCAACCTTACATACCTGGGTGTTTTGGGATTTGCTTGAACTTCTAATTCTTAAGCTTGTTCCTCAACTTCTGCACTAACTTCTTGAGTTATTGGGTATTTTAGATCAATTTGGATCTGAGTTTGAGTTTGAACTTGCCTTCCTTGACTTTGACTTTCATCTTGATCATCTAAATCATATCTACAAGACTTGAAATATCTCTCTTTGCTCTCATCAACTCTGACATTAGCACTTTCAACAATCTTTTTCAATCTCTTGTTAAAGCACCAGTATGCCTTGCTTTGAGTAGAGTAACCCAAAAATATTCCTTCATCACTTCTTGCATCAAACTTCCCTAGATCCTCATATCTTTTGATATAGCATTTACTACCAAAAACTCTAAAATATTTCACAATAGGAGGATGACCAAACCATAATTCATAAGGTGTCTTACTAGAATTGCCTTTGATCTATACTCGGTTAAGAGTGTAGACAACAATACTCACAACTTCTCTCCAATAGACTTGTGGAACATTTGCTTCCATCATCATGGTCCTAGCAGCTTCTTGAATGGTCTAGTTCTTTCTTTCCACAAATCCATTATGCTGAGGAGTCCTAGGAGCAAATAACTATCTTTTTATTCCATGCTTTTCACAGAATGTATCAAACTCACCAGAGGTAAACTCTCCACCTCTGTCAAATCTCAGACACTTTATTTTCTCACCAATCTCATTTTCCACCATAACCTTGAACACCTTGAACTTGTCAAGAGCTTCTAATTTTTCTTTCAAGAAGGTTACCCACATCATCTAGGAGTAATCATCAATCAGCAACATAAAATATATGTCTCCTTGCACACTCCTAATCCTAGCAGGACCACATAGATCAGTATGCACATGTTCCAACTGTCAACTTGAAAATTGTTCTTTACTCTTGAATGAAGTTTTGTTTTGTTTACCCAATTGACATTCTCTACACATGCTATCAGTAGGTTTCACAAGTTTTGGAAGATCTCTCACAGCCTAAGAAGAACTTATCTTGACAATGTTATCAAAATTCACATGACACATTCTCCTATGCCATAACCAACTCTGATCAATCTGAGCAATCAAACAACTTTTTCCAGAACTACTTAAATGAAAGATGTTACCTCTAGTCTGAGTACCAGATGCAATTTCAGTTCCGGAGCTTTCCAATATTCTACATTTTCCATCCTTGAATCAGAGATCATAACCCTTGTCAACCAACTGTCCAACACTAAGAAGATTATGCTTCAATCCTTCCACATACAGAACATCATTAGTGTTATTCTTACCATCAAAAGAGATGGATCCTCTGCCACAGATTCTACCAGCTAAGTTGTCTCCAAATTTCACAATTCCACCTTCATATTTTTCAAAGCTTACAAACTTACTTTTATCACTAGTCATATGATGAGAACATCCACTGTTAATTACCCATTCATCTTTTTCTACAACTTGAGCAGCCAAGGAACTTTCCACATTTGCACAGCTAGCAGATTTAGTAGGCACCAGATCTTCTTCTTTGATAGCAATGAACACCCAATCACTTTTAGTGGAACCTCCATGATCAGATTCATCATCTATGACTCCTTCTTCACCAGTTTCTTGGACATAGTAGCATTTCTTCTTAACTCTAGGTCTGTTAGGGTTTGGCTTTGAACCCCTCTCCAGACACCTTGAGGCAAAATGACCAATCTTATTACAAGAAAAACATTTGAATGGCAACTTTCCTTCATAATTACCGGATCCTCTTGGCAATCTTTTGGCAAAAAGGGCTTCAAGTTCATTGAACTCAGTTTTATCATCTTCAAGATCCTTCCTTGTCTTGTTGAATTTGTTTGATCTTCTTGAAGAGATTTCACCAGGATCATATCTTTGTTTTCCATGAATACTGGCTTTAAATGCAGATTCAGACTTAGGAAGAGAATCACCAAACTCACTCATTTAAAATGTTGAAAGCTTACCAACCAACTGATCCCTTGTAACAATTGTCACAGTCCTGATCTCTTCAATGGCAGCAACTTTATGCTTGTATGCCAGAGGTAAGGATTTAAGTACTTTGGCAACAATCTCTGATTCATCCAATACTCCACCAGCACTCCTGATACTAGTCACAAGTTCATTTACCTTTTGCATGTAGGAAGTAATGTTTTCATCTTCACTCATCATCAACCTTTCGTATTTACCCTTCAGTCTCTATAGCTTGGCACATTTGACATGTTTATCACCTTCATACAGAGTTTCCAACTTTTTCCAGATTGCATGAGCAATTTTCAATTCTAGGAGATTTGTCATCTCTGTATTAGTTAGGGCACTTAATAATGCTTCTTTGGCTCAAATGTTGTGTTTAGCATCCTTGAGTTCTTCTAGAGTTGAAGGGCCTTTCTCTAAAATCTTATACTCATCCTTAGTTATGAGCCAAAAGACATCACCCATACATTGCAAATGACATTGCATGCGCACCTTCCAAAGGGAGTAATTTGTTCCATCAAAACTCAAACTTTCCTTCTTGTAAGTTGACATCTTGGATCTCCTCAAGTGGTCAAGCTTCTTTTAGAGGAACCTGCTCTAATACCAATTGTTGGAATTAGGATGGACAACTGAGAGGGGGGGTGAATCACCTGTCCCACAAATTTAACCTTTTCTGATTTTAATCTTCTTTCACAACTTACAAACAGATTAATGATGTAAACATTATAGCATGAATCAACAACACATGAGCAGAAACAAAATGAACACACTTGACAGCAAGATTTTTAATGTGGAAACGCGCTTAAGGGAAAACCATGGTGGGGGTTAACCCACAAGATTTGTACCTTATTAAAAGTACTTGAAAGAAATGGGAAGGCACTTTCCTTTGGCCACACTGCCCAGAGCTCATTGCTCAAAAAGGCTCACTACCTACAAGAATTTATGTTTAATACAAAAATATTTAACTGAGAAATAACATCTTTATCATGCCTAGTTCAGTCTCATTGAAAGCTTACAAAAACTTCTATTTTTCCCCCCAAAACACTTCTTTACTATCTCTTCATCCTTTACTGCTCTTGTTCTTCTGCTCCTCTTCTCTACTCTGCCTCTGAACCTTTCTTAGGATTTTATCATTTTCACACAAGGATAATTTTCCACAACTCAACTACATGCCTTTATATGCTTCATCAACCTTGGAATAAACATCAAGGTCAGCGCTACAAGCATCTGACTTAATGAAAACCACTAAGCTATCGGCCAAACATAACTAGGACTCAAATCTTTCTCGATCAACATGCCATGCTCCATAGAACTACTCTTAGATCATCTACAACATGGTTGAATCATCCGATCGGCCAAGACTAGGAAGAACAGCGACACCAAGGAAGAAATATTTAACAATGAGCTCAATCTTCAATGCAGACCTCCAACACAATAGGCACACAATCTAGAGACTTCTACAAGCACATTGAATTCAACAATAACATTTGCACTACTCCAAATGATCAGAATCACTTGCATCTTCATCTAGTACCTCAAGAACACTGTCTGCCATAATTGTCACACTAGAAAGATTGCTTGTGGACCTCCAAACCATGAACCATTTGAGTTGAGGATACATACTGACTTCCCAAGCATGCCTCTAAATCCACAAATCATGGTGTTTTATTTGCGGAGTAATCTGGACCAATTTCCTATCACTCTGTCTCTTCTGAAAACTGCAAAACTTGGTTCTACTCAGATGGACATAACTTCTTCAAATCTTTATGCGAACCACTCAAATCTTAACTGGAGCTACTTCAGACAATCCTCTACTCAGCCATACAGTCCACATATTTAGATCTTCATTAATTTTCTCAATATCCTCAACATTTCAGTCTTCTAACTAGGCAATAAAATAGGATATAGTTGACATCAATGGCAACAAGGATATGTTGACATCAATGACAACACCGCTTAGGCACCTATTTGTAACAAGAAGTACCTACAAAGAAATCCACTAATAAAGGACATAAAAGAAAGAAAAATAAGGGCCAAAGAATGTATGTTAGTATTGGAGTTGATGAAGAGGAAACTGAAATAGATGAAGAAGTAAAGAAAATGAAGGCTAAGGCTGGTGAAGTCTCCGGGAGTAAATAGGAGAAGCCCTATGGTAAGGGCAAAAGCAAGAAGAAGTTAAAGAAATTAGAGTCCAAAGAAGCAGAGGCCACAATAACATTAGAAGATACCTTAAATGCTATGGTAGCTCATGGTAACCTAAAGCCAATAGCAAAATTATATGATGAGTATAATGACGCAGACAAAGGCATCATTGAGACTGTAGTGATTAGATTTTTGGACATGTTCAACAAAGCTCTCATTGAGGTCATTATTGATCTACCAGATAGCTTGGCTAGTATTATGTTTGCTAGAAAGGAAACAACAATGGCCAAAGACACAGAGTTAAGAGAACATGCATTAATAAGGTTGTGTCTGGACATAACTATTGAAGAGAAAACCAAGGTCACCAAGGTGCTTGGGGAAAAGTTTAAGACAAAGAAAAGGATCAACACTCTGATGTCTAGAGACATAGAGAAATTGGTGAAGGAAATAGAGGAAATAACTCTTTATGTCTTAAGAGAGTTTAACATCCCAACAATTCATGATAAGGAAGGACTAGAAGTTGGTAATGATACTTCTCTTTCAGAAATCGGCACATAATAGGGCTTGAATCAAACAGAGACAATTCCTCTGGAAAGAGATGAAGAAATGAAGGAACAAGAAGAGGACAAAGCTCTAGAGAATATTGAAGCCCCTCTAGAGTAGAATGTAAGTGTTGATTAGGGAAATCAGGGTGATATAGGAGAACAAACTAATGAACAAGCTAAGGCTAGTCCTCCTCTGAAGCATAGAACCAATGAGCAAGAAACCATGGATCAAGAACCTCTGACGAATACTAAAGAATAAGAAGTGTCTCATTACATGGTAAGAGACACTATTGTAGCTACACAAGATCTAGTTGATTCAGTAAGAGAGTTCTTGGAGAGGCAGCAAGAAGCTTAGGTTTTGGATACACCTAAGTTGCTGCAAGGACCAATTAACTTAGCCTCCATGTCCCCTCCGTAGAAATTTAAATTAGGGACAATTTTCCAAGCTAAGGCTCAGGAAGAAATTTTGAAGTCTCATATTCAAGATAGTGAGCTTATTGGTGAGGTGTCTGGTGTTTTAGGAATGTTGATTCCTGGACTGCAGAAGGACACATCTTTAGCCCCTACTGAACAAATGAAAAAGCTAATAAGCTTTGTAAGTACATAGTTTGAGTCTTTTGAAAAGGCTGCGGATAAAAAGGTTAGAACAAATATTGATGATAAAAGGTTAATTGAGCTAAAGAACAAGTTAGCTCAAGATAGAATTTTGTTGGATAATAGCATTAAGCATGTAGATATTGCTATCAAGGAAGACAATGACATCTACAATTTTTGTCTAACATGGCCAGAAACTAAAAAAGAAATAAAGGAGAAAATAAATGCCATGGAACTTCAACTGCTAAAAATTTCAAAAACATATGATCTAGCAGCTGACTCCTTCAAGAACAAGAAAGTAGAAGTTGAGAGTATTCATGCAAACATAAGTAGTCTATTGAATCAAAAAGAGGCCATTAAAAATAGAATGTGCCAGCTCAGAGAGATAGTAAGTTCTAATATTGATTCTATGACTGGCCTAGTAGTTGAGTCATTGAAGATAAAGGCAATAACTGAAGTGCCTACCCCTATACATAAGGAAGAGGAATTGGTGTTCCAAGTGATGGGAACATTCAAATTTTGAGCAGTGCTAAGGCTCAGTGGGATGGAGAGACTACCCAACTGAAAACCATATACAAAGACATCTTTTCCACTCCTAGTAAGTAAGTTGTGATTGCACTTGTACATATGCGGCCAAGTATAACAATTTTGAAATTTTGATACAATCTTGTCACTTGTACATACACCTTTGCGATTGATGTCAAAGGGGGAGAAGAAGAACCAATGAAAAATAGCTAAATATCTAAGGGGGAGAAGAAAAACAGGGTGTACATAGTAAGGGGGAGCAGTACGAACATTTTTTAGTAAGTGGTGCCATCAATGTCAAAGGGGGAGATTGTTGGCAACATGGTCAAGAGACACTGTTGATATGATTATGATATGGTGTTGTCATTGATGGCAACAGTCAGATATGATTGGGAATAGGTCTTGAGACAAGTTGTGTACAGTTCTTTTCGGTAGCTTACTAAGTTAGTGATAGAAAGTTAGTTTGTATTCGTCCACAGATATAGATTATTGTATGCGGTTCTAGTATGTTGTACATAGTTGTTTGATGATTCTATATTCCAAGTTTCATGTCCTAGCAGTCTCTAGAAAATACACTTTGAATTGCTTAAATTTGGGTTAATAGAGTTCAGTCATGAACAGTGTAGAATACCTGAGTATTTTAGTCTGCATTTCTCTACTATTGGTTGTTTCAATTTGTAGTTTGGAGGTGTTGTACACACATGCTAGGAGTATCCAATTCCAGATTTGTGGAGTCTGAGGTTTACCGGATGATCATCTACAAGTTTCTAAGTATCGACATTCAGGTTGACAATATTTCACAGTGACAGAGACAGTGGTTCAGAGATCTGCATTTTACTACATAAGAATATTATGACTCGCAGTTCTAAAGGTATGTTGGGTGATGCATAATGAATGTTTGGTATGAATTTTAGAGTCTTGTGTGGTCTGCATTGGGAGTTGTGGTATGACAGTTGATCTGGTTAAGTGTATACTTAAGCATGAATATGACATACAAGTTGGATCGATATGTGGTAAATATATATTGTTTAGATTATCATCCTAAGTGGTTCTATAATAGGTCTACACCTATATGAAGGTTCATGAAGGATTGTATTGGTCCACATAGCTTCTTTTGTAAAGAGTTCAAGCTGACAAAGTATAACCTTTTGTGTACACATTTCATTTATGGCAAGCCGACCCTATTTTGAGTTAAATCTTGTTGCGGATATAAATACTTGATGGATTTCATTGTTAAGGAGGGGGAGTTCGAATGTGAATATGTAAAAGTGCAAAGCAGCCAAAAAGAGATCTTGTCTAATGTAAAAGAAGAACAGTGAAACAGAGTAGTCAATATGAAGAGTTTTGAGATAGTATTTTGAGTGTTCATTGGAGTTGCATTCATGCATGTGTAGATGCAATCTGAGAAATTCATTTTGGTAGTAAGCCATCTCCTTTCTTCTCTCTTCTTCTAGTTAGTGAGCCTTCTTGTAGTGAGCACTTCTTTTGGGTAGTGAGCCTTTATTGTAATTTGATATTGATCCTACATAATATATTGTGAGCTAAGACTCATTGTGGTTTTTCCCAGTTTTGGGCTTTCTACGTAAAAATTCCTAGTGTTCATGTGTGATGGATTTTGGTTCTTTGTTCTATGTTTATTTTTCTTTGTTATTGCATGTGGTAAATGGATTGTTAGTTAAATACGTAAGAAGCTTAATAAAGTACTAATTCACCCCCCCTCTCAGTACTTTGGGTGTTCAACAATATCCATAGCCCTTTGGAATCTAACCCCTACATTGATCAATCCAAAAGGCATTCACCTATAAGTGAAGATCACCCATTTAGAAGTGAAGGATGTCTTCAGTTTGTCTTCATACTCTACCATCACTTGATTGTACCTTGAATTTCCATCTAAGAAGGACATGATTTGGTATCCATTAACTATTTGGAGTACTACACCTAAGGATGGAAAAGGATATTTGTCCTTTTATGAGGCTCGATTTAGGTTTCTAAAATACAGACAATCTGATTTCTCCATTTTTATTTCTTACTGGGACTAATTTAGCAACCCAATTGGAATGATGGACTAGAAAAATAATCCATGTTGATAGTAGCTTCTTTACTTCTTAAAATATCAATGGCTCTAGTAAGGAATTTATTGGTCTCTACCACTAATGAAAAGGCTTAACTCTATGCTTTAGAGGGATAGTGTATGTAATGATCGGGGTATCATGTGTCTTTAGATCTTCATACCTCTAGGCTATGACATCATGATAATCAGTCAAGGCTTTTATAACCCCTTCCTTCTCTTCGGGTGTACATACTTTTTCAATGAAAACTTTCTTGCCACTATCTAGGGAGCCCATATTGTAGGAACTTTGATTAAAACATGTTCCTTGCATGTACCCATTGATCCAAGTCAAACAATCTTTCTAACTATACCATTCCTCTTGGAATAGTCTTAGTCTTTAAATTCAATACCCCCTCCAAATCATTTTTTCTTCTTTAGCCTTTGTTTCATCAATTATCTAAGATGAAAATATATCTGAGTTGGTGATGAAATCTAATATACGTTGAACATCCTCAAAGACTTGGAAATTTGTAACATTGTTTGGCATAGAGGAAATAGGGGCAAGCTCCACAGTAAATTTATTCAAATCTGAAAAGGCCAAGGGTTCCAAAGTATTGGTTACCTGAGCCAAGATATTTGCTACATGATTCTTCTTTCTAGGGATGAGTTGGATATTGAATACATCAAAACTCTCTATCAAATCCCATACCCTATTTCAGTAAGAACTCAGCCTCTTATCATGGCATGTATATTGTCTCCTTACTTGCTTAACCACTAATTCAAAATCTTGAAATGCTTGAATTATATTGGCTCTCTTCCTAATGGCTAGAAGCATTTCATGCACTAGGGACTCATATTCCACAACATTATTGGTTCATTCAAACAATAGAACTCAGAATGGGAAGCATCACAAACCCTACACCAATTTGAAGCAATAGATTTTCCAATAATACTTTTCCACCAATAGTAGTCTGATCTTTTATGAACTTGGATAAAAATTCTCTGAATCCTTCAAAAACTCCATTTCTATTCTCAGAGGAACCCTCTTCATTAAACTTAATTAACACCTCCATACTATCTGGTCCATACATATGATCTTCATCAACATGCACAAATAGTATTTCTTCAGCCCTTTGTACCTGTTATCACCTGGAATTGCACCCTACTTGAAGCCTCTTCAAGCATTCCAATGACACAATGGGACTGATCTCAAGGTGTGGGACCTTGCATAAGAGATCAAACCTCTAGAGAAGGCTGGTTCCTCTTTCTGAGCTTAAGGCTCAGAAAATGATGGCTAAATCTACGCTACTGATCACTAAGGAAAGGGGAAGAAGGAGAAAATTGAAATAAAAGGTGATGCACCAGGTTTAGATTGTTCAGTTGGAACTGGCATAACACAACAATGATCTCAAATATTGATATAGATTAACACAAGTTTATAACTTTAACAAATGTTTGAGGTAGAAAATTGTAACTACATGAAGGATGAATCATCCATAGAATAATCCTATAAAATTCAAGTAAACACAATGTAGAACTATAAGAGAGGTAAGGTATCAGTCTATTATATTGATCATGAAGGTTAAATAGCCATTACAAAGGAAGAAAAGATCAATACAGATCGGGAAAGACACATAATGACAACCTTCCCTTCATAGTTGAACTAGGAATGAAGATAGAGAGGGACAGAAGAGGACACAGTCAATCGGATTCATACATTTTTGGGAAATATCATGAGGTCATGATCAAATATCAAGTGCTTCAACCTGAATAAGGATCCAGTGACCAACTAATAGAAATACATCTCAAATACATGCATATTATAGCTTTTTAGATCACACTGTAGTATTCATGGATGTGGAGAAGAGTGGTCAACAAGGAAATCCAGTCACCCGTGTTGTAATAAATTCACTTTAGTGTCCTTAGAACTCACCCACATGGCTCCGCCCTAGAAATCCACTGAAGAAGAGTGTTTTCCCATACCTTGGGTACAAGAAATTCAATGTGAAGGATCTACAATGGCATAGGGGGGTGAGAAATCTACTTGCCATAAGTAATCAAGCTCTGAAGAATCATTAATGGCGGCCAAGAAGGTCGTTGAGTAGTCACGTCACATCAGGAACAGTAGAAAGAGCTAGGAAGGTAAAACAGGTTGGGCCTCGACTAATTGGGCTTCCTTCGATTGGGCCTTTGAAAAGTGAAGAAGGAAACCCTGATCTCCAAAGTTTGGAAGGGGCAATAGGGAAAGCATTGAGCTTCAGAGATCGGGTCTTCACCATGCATGATACTTTTGAAAAGAAGAACCACTCGATCCCCAACTCCACAATAACTTAGAAGGAATTATGAAGTTTGTCAGGGATCGAGCCTTCCATCTGCCACCTTCCACCAAATGAAAAGAAGATCACAACCTTGGCCTCTGAGATCCGCAACACTTAGAAACATTTGAAATTGGGAAACCTTGGTTGTCGGGCCTTCCACCTTCCACCTTCAAAAAAAGAGGAAAAGAGAACTCTCGCCTACGACTACTTGCAACACTTAGAAACACTGGAACTCATCGAGCTTTGGCAAGTAGACCTTCTATCTTCTAGTTTACGAAAAAGGAGGAAGAGCAACCTCCTGACCCCCAACACCCAAAACACTTGGATGAATTTATGAATTATCAAGGTGGAACTCGGAGCTAATAAGAAGAGGAGAACCCTGAACTTTGAAACTCCAAAAGGGAAGAAAACACAAGGAAAACACTTAGGATTTTGGACTTAGCCATTTGGGGGGATTTTTCCTTACACTTCAAAAAGGAAAACACTTAGAAATCTGATGGATCCTTGGGCTATTTGGCCTGAAGGAAAAATAGGACAACCATACCTTACCAAGGTAATAAACACCAAGGTCCACCTCAAAGTACAACACTTCATTATTCTGATTATATTCCTTGATCAAATGTTTCATTTTTGGTTCCTTTTCTATCCTGATTTGATTTGCAATTACTTTCCATGGAAACCACATATGGGAGAAATTAGTGGCCATATATCCATTCAATGTGTTGGACCAATCCCTACTTAGTAACATCCCATAAGTATCAAGTATGTCAACTACCTGAATATCTATACACTATTGGATACTGGGATCTGAGGCTAATTGCATATAAATATGATTAAGTTCATCAAAAAATAACTTTAGTTTTATCTAGCTAAGTGACCTTCCTTAAAGATTTAGTTGGGGTAAGACCCAAGGCTTTACATACTAATAGAGGCATGACATTAGTGGAGGAACCTAAGTCCACTAGACAGTTGTGAAGGTTCTTACCAAATATCCTCAATTTGAGTAGGAAGGGTGGTGATTCTCTTTTCTCCTTATATATAGCCACATGGGTGTCATCCTATGGTATCTTCTCTTTCCTAAAAGGGATCAAATCACAACAAAATATAAAATGACTACTCCAAGGTCTATACAAGGCAAGTCTTGGATTAGCAAGGAAATGGAGGGGAAGAGGATATATCCTCCTCCCTCACAATTTTCTGCAAAGCAATAAATAGGAGAATTTTGTATAGACAGCGATACCTAACTCAAACTTGTAGAGTTTAGGGGTCAGAGTGGACATGTCCAAATTATTAGCAAGATTCCACAAGATGCGAGAAAAAAAGGGATTTTGGAAGAAGACACTCTGAGGTGACTTGCAATAATTTTATGAAGGACATAATATGTCCTAATGGGTATGGTGACTCTGCAAAGTGATTTTCAACATGATTTCAAAGATGGGTCCTCACATATTTTCATTCTAAGACTAAGGATCTTATCCTTTGAGGTCAAGATGTTTTATATTACCCTAAATTGGTAAAAAACAATTATAAATAGCTAAAAATGAAAGACATTTTTACAATTTAGGACAAATGGCTATAATTTCAAATTTTCTCTTTCATGCCTAGGGAAACTCGCTAGTTAACAAGAGGAGAGTCAATTTTCATGTCTTTCATGGTTTCTAGGAGATCTATTTTAAAAGGGGACTTGTTGTGAAACTTTGGGGATTTCAGGGCACATTTTCTCAAAACTTGGTGTCATGATAAAATACCCTAGATACATTTTTATCCAATCCCTCTAATCTCAAGAAGTCTTTAAAAAAGGATTCTAAAAAATTGATGATTTTATGAAAGACCAAGTTTGAGAATTTTCATCATTTGCGTATAATTCAAATATTTAAATGTACATTTATGACAATTCAAGAGGGAGACTCCAAAACCTTACTTGTTTTAATAGTTGCTTTGAAGGAATGAATTTGTAGTTTTCTTGATGTGGATTTTGAGAAGAATCTTTGAGGTGTTCATGAATGATTGCAAATAGAGGCTAGTTGAATCACTCTCAAGGGTTCACAAATAGGAATTCAGAAGCAAAGGTGTTAAAATGATCATGAAAAATGCTTAAATACTTCCCCAATTCCTTCAACAAATCGTCATTAATGTTGTTTCATATGTGATAGAGGGGTGCATTAATTTGAAATAATGCATAAAAAGGTGACCTTCCAGGAAGTGAGCAAAGCTCTAAGAAATTCTACATTTTTGGGACTTTGGGTCTGAAAAGGATAATCAGGACTTGTTTGAAGGTCCAGACATGTAGCGGGATCTCAAAAATGCTTCACCACTATAAGACTCTACAATTTCTATGAAAGAGACTTGAATTTGCATTACAGATAAATAGGGTCTAAAAGGACCAAGATACTCTAAGGCCAAGATATCCAAACATAGATTAAACTTTTGCATCCATAAACATATAAAAACTTTGCACTCTTTAGAAGGGTCAAAAGGAGAATGTTTTCCAAAGACAAACTAACCCAAAATTCCCACAAAGGACCACACTAATGCAAACATGATGACAATTTCCAAAGTTCCTCAAGCAATCACTCTCTAAGCTAAGAGATTAGAATTTGAGACTTAAGCCAGATAGAAAAACAAACAAAAAAGAAGGGGATCCATATTTTGAACAAAAATGGGGCATGCGTGCAACACACAATAGGTACCTTATTAGGCTTCATTTGGTAGGACCCATATTTTCACCCACCTAAGTTGTGTTAAGGGGGGGTGTTAGTGTACGTTTTATTTTCCTAGTGGGTTTTTATTTTCCTAGTATAGGTTTTTCCTACACTTTAGTTGAAGTTGCTTAGGATTAATAAAGTGAGTACTAGTGTGAGCAGAAGTGGGTTGTCAACATCTTCCATAGAAGATGTACACTTTCCTATTTTGGGTACTTTAGGTGTTCACTTCTTATCAGTTGTATTTTCCACCCCATCTCTGTCACATAGTCTATAAATACACACTCTCCTATCCTGTATTCTCATCTTGTAGCTTTATTCTTTCATGGTCTCCTAATGTTATTCTACTTTTCTGAGAATTTGTACTTCTCTTATTGGAGACTAATTCTATTTTGGTAGTTTGATTTAAATATTATTTCCATTTACACTTTTATAATTCTATTCATTGCACTTGTTCTGGGTCATTCATTTGCTTATAGATTCTAACAAGAAATCTCACCTAAATCCTTCTCTTCCTCTCCATCCTCTAATCCATCATTTTGTTCTTCAACATGTGCATCTTCCTACTTTCACAACTTGTACCTCGTGCCATTGAACTTGTCAATCTCAAAATGAGAGGTATAGGCCATGGTTTCAATCACTTACAAGTTTTTAAAACCACTCAAGTCAAAATCTCCCATTGTATCTAAAAAACCCATAAAACTTTAAGAAATGCATCCCCTTGTCAATAGAACCAAAGCTCTGACACCAAATATTATAAAATAGGGTAAATTACTACAAATTAAAGATTGCTCACTTAGTATACAAATCTAAAATTTAAATTATAACATCATTTGATTCATCATAAATTAGATGTGTGAAAGTTTAAATCAACAACAAAGAAATCTAAAAACCATAAAATTCAAATACATGACATTAGATGTACATGGAGAAACATTTTTGGGAAAAACTCCACCACCAAAGAGAGCACTAGTAATGTATTAATCCAAACAACGTATCATATAAATACAACAAGTTTCTTAATCTAACAATATTTTGGTAGCACCTATGTACCTATAAGACCCTATAATACCTCAATCTAATGCATACAATTTATAGAGAAGAGTTGAGAGGAAACCATAAGTGGATTCTAGAAACCAAGACTACCCAAAACCATGGTATGCCAAAAAACCCAACACCCCCATGCAAAAATCAATAAAAATAGAGCCAATACACCCCCCAAAAGTAGCACTCCATTTTGCAATCCCCTACACATTGTAGACCCCATCCAACATGCAAAGATCCTCCACTTTTTCCTAGTGTCTAGGAATGGGAAAGTGGTGTAAATGAAGTCAAGTCAACATGTAACCACCACCATCATGCTCCACCTCCATTTTTAATTGTGCTATAGCTAAAATTCCAAGTTACAAGGAGACATTATATAATATTAATATATCTTAACCACCTACATGGGCATTCAAGTACCCATTATAAGATGTTTGGAGATTTGATATTAGTACATTATTATTATAATTAAATATCACACTATTCTAACATTTTAGCCATGATAGATTTTTCCAAGACATTTTTCATTGAAAGTGATGCTTACAACAATGGCATTGGTGTCATTCTCCTATAAGATAGTCACTCCATATGCTTTAGTAGCAAGGCCCTATCAAGGCATAATTTGGTTTGATCCACGTATGAAAAATAGATGATGACCATTCTATATGTTGTCAACAAATGGTACCCATATTTGATTGGGTGAAATTTATATATATTAAAATAGATCACCATAGTCTCAAATATTTCTTAGAGAAAAGATTATCCTCACTGACTCAATAGAAATGGTCACCAAACTCCTAGCGTATGACTATGAAATCACTTATAAGAAGGGAAAGGGAAATGTGGTAGTGGATTCTCTCTCCCTCTAATTTGAGGACCACATTCCCATATGTGCAGTTTCCATGCCACTTCTTGAATGGATGCAAGACAATTAACAAGAATGGAAATGAGACTTGACCACAGAACATCTCATCTACCAACTCTCTACAAATCCTACTTTCTTACCCAACCATTACCAACCACTCTTGGGATGGATAGAATTTATAATATAAAGGATGATTTGTTTTACTTCCCAATCTTTATCTACATCATAACATTCTTCTCAAACCCCATTCATCTCCCTTGATTGGTCATTCAAGGTTTTTGAAAACATATGAGTAGGTTTTTAATGATTCTTTTGGCATGGAATTAAGGAGGATATCAACTAGTTCACTATGGCTTTTCAACATCACAAATGTGAAATAGTGTAACTCTAGGATTACTCCTACCACTACCTATTCCTACCTAGTTTTAGATATATTTCCATGGATCTCATTGAGGGCCTTCAAACATTTGGAGGCAAATTGGTCATACTAGTGGTGGTGGATTGCCTCTCCAAATATGCCTACTTTTGTGCCTTGGCCCACCCCTAGACCTCTTCCACCATATCCCAAACATTTCTAGACCATTTTTTTGTCTCCATGGCATCCCCTCTTCTATAGCCTCTAATTGTGAGTTAACATTTACAAGCCACTTTTGGAAAGAATTATTTAGAAAAATTGAAACAATAGTGAAGATGAGCTCTAGGAATCACCCCCAACAAGATTGTCAAACTAAAATAGTCAATAAATGTTTGGAAACATATCTCTGATGTTTTTCTTTTTAGTAACAACACCATTGGGTCAAGTGGTTACTGCTAGCATAATAGTGGTACAACATCTCATATCACAACCATGAAATGACCCCATCCATTGTCTCTTCTCTCTCATATTCTAAGTAGTTCTCTAGTAAACGTTATAGGTCCACTACCTACAACACACATGATAATATTATTTAGATCCTTTGTGAAAATGTCCACATGGATTAGAACCACATGAAGCTGTTGGGAATTAAGGTGTCTCAACCTTGGTAATTCCTTGTATTTATTATTTGTAATGTATTTATTTATTTAGCCTATGTTATAATTTTATTGCACATCCTATTTTGTCATTTAGTGTGAAGTGGCACAGTGAGTTGTCACTCCACTTGTAAAATGACTAGGATGGTCAACACACTACATGTGGAGATAGGAATCCCCTTTGTGTGGTAGAGGTTTTCTGCCATGTGTCAGCATCTTGACTAGTGTGTAAGGGAATTTTAACTGAAACGGTTATGACAGATTCCTATGACAGAATCTATGACACGTAAGAGTCGAAAATGGAATGTTCTATGACAGGTGAAGACATGTGTCACAAGGCATCTTGGAAGAAGGTATCTTTGGGTGCCCCAAGGAGGGTTATGACATGTTGTAGGAGAATATGCTATTTTTAGCCTGTGTATGATAGATTCTCTTATAGCTGAAAGATATGATAGTTGTAAGAGTATCTGTCATAGCCCAACTTGGGAATAGGTGACTTCTTTGGGATGGGGTGATATGACAAGTGTCATGAACACCCTGTAGTGTTGGAGAAGTGTCATGCCCATCTCAAGATAAGCTCATTTTTGCCTTGTAACTTCTATGTAAATAGGTGCTTTTAGAGTAGATGTAGTATGTGATTGATAGGTACTGTTATGCTGTCAGATTATCTCCAGATACGAGTGTCGAAGACTCCTGCAAGAGCATCGGCTATGTAACTGTATTGTAAACCTCATTGTTTAGATAATACATTTTATTTGTGTTTTGGAGTGTGGGGTTTTTCACCCGTAAGGGTTTTGCCACGTATATCTTGTCTCTTTCTTCTTCTGTCTTACATTCTTGTGTTGTGTATTGTTGTAATATCTCTGTTATTGGATTAATAACTCTATAATTGTAAAGGTTGAAAATAATTTGCACTCATCTCTCCTCATTTGATTAGTTGAGGAAGTGTTTTCTATATACTTAGCTTCCTTTCAGTTGGTATCAGAGCTTGATCACCTTTGGTCCTAGTTGTTGGGTAGGGGTTTTTTGAGCTAATCTCAGGTTGAGTGGGAGATTTGTGTAGAGTATTCTATAATCTTGTTGCAAGAAGGAGATGGCAGGCACATCTTAAAGATTAGAGGTGGAGAAATTCAATGGCACAAATTTTGAGTTATGGAAACTTAAGATGGAAGACATGCTTGTTGATTGAGACCTATGGGAAACTGTATCTGGTGTAAAACCAACTGCAATAGAACAAGATGATTGGGATCTCAAAGATCAAAAGGCTAAGGGTCTCATAAGACTTGGTCTAGCTAATTTTGTCCTATTAAATGTCCATGAGGAGAAGACCATGAAAGACCTTTGGAAGAAGCTGGGTGATGTTTATCAAGCCAAATCCCTGGTGAACAAGCTTTTTCTAAGAAAGAAGTTGTATTCTCTAAGGATGGAGGATGGAGGATGGAGGATCTGTTGCAGATCACCTGAATGCTTTCAACATGTTAGTTCACAATTGACATCCGTTGGTGTGAAGATGGAGGAGGAGGATCGTTGTATGACCTTGCTTTGTTCTTTTCCAGACTTGTGGGATCATCTTGTTATGGCTATTGGGAGCACCACATCCACATTCAAAATGGATGAAGTGGTATCTTCATTGTTATCTAAAGAGATACAGAGAAAGTCTTCTGAGGCAACCAAAGAGGCTCTTGTGGTTAGTGGAAAACCCAAGGAGAAAGGGAAATAGAAGGACAAGAAAGCTGAGAAGGGTAGATCCAAACCCCATAGAAGATCCAAATCTCCTGGACAGTCAACGGCTCTCTATTGGAACTATGGCAAAACTGGGCATTTTCGAAAGGAATGCAAAGAGGAAAAGAAAAAGAAGAAGAAGAATGCCCCAGATTCATATTCTGACAAGTCACAAGATGATGGTGATGCCTTCATTGTAGCCCTGGCCACCCATGCATCTGATGATGTGTGGTTGATAGATTCTGGTGCATCATTCCACATGACCTCGCATCAAAGCTGGTTCACGAAGTATGAAGAGTTTGATGGTGGAAGAGTGTACCTAGGTGACAACTCTCATCTGAAGATTGTTGGTCATGGAAGAGTCTCAATCTGATTCCCTAATGGATGAGTGAAGGGGATCACTGGCGTTATGCACATCCCAGGCTTGGCACGAAACCTTCTTTCTGTAAGTATGTTGAATGATGTAGGTGTGCAAGTTGTCTTTTCGAAGGATGGATGCAAGATGACTAGAGGATCTATGGTGCTTGTGAAGGGTACTTGGAGAGGTACTCTGTTTCAGCTAGAGGCATGCACTTCATAGTGCAATAGTTCTTTTGACTTGAAGAAAAGAGTTGCAGTCACTTCATCTCCACCATTTGAACTAGCAGTGAAGAAATCTATTGTAACAAATTTTGATGGTAGTGCATCATGGGCACCCAAGAGTGCTCATGCTTTGAAAGTTAAGCTTCCTACTAAAAAGATAATGTTATAGCATATGAGATTTGACCACATTGGTGAGAAGGGTCTTGGAACCTTGAAAAATAAAAAACCTCATTGAGGGGTTAAATGATTGTAATCTCAAGTTTGACTTTTATGAACATTGTATATATGGAAAAAAAAATTATGTTTAGTTTTACTCTAGTTCTCACAAGTCTTCTAGTGTATTGGATCTTATTCATTCTGATGTGTTTGGTCCTGCTAGTGTCCCTTCAATTTCCAAATCTATATATTTTGTATCTTTCATAGATGATTATAGTAGAAGGACATGGATTTATTTTCTCAGAAGCAAGACTGAAGTCTTTAGTCGGTTCAAAGAGTTTAAATCTTTTGTTGAGAATCAGACTAGTAAGAAGATTAAGTGTTTGAGGACTGACAACGGTGGTTAGTTTTGTTCGCTAGAGTTTGATAAGTTCTGTAAAGAGCAAGGGATTGAAAGACATAAGACAAATCCATACACGCTGTAGCAAAATGGAGTTGCAGAGAGGATGAACAGGACACTGATGGAGAAGGCTAGGAGTATGCTTAGTGGAGCAAGCCTCGAACAAAAGTTTTGGGCTGAAGTTTTAGCCAATGCTTGCTACCTAGTAAAAAAGTTTCCTACATTAGCTCTTGTTGGTAAGACACCTATGGAGGTGTGGTCTGGTAAGAAGCCTTTAGTTAGACATCTTCATGTTTTTGGTTGTGAGGCAATGCACATGTGCCTAGGGAGAAACAGTCCAAATTGGACAACAAAGCTGTTAAGTGTATTTTCATTGGCTATGGTGTCAGTGTGAAAGGATACAAGCTTTTTGATCCTGTGGCTAAAAAGGTGTTATATAGAAGAAGTGTTATTTTTAGAGAGCTAACACCTTCTTCCATTGTTCTATAGCTAGAAGAAACAAAAAAGAAAGAGGATGTGGTTCAGTTTCCTTCTACCCCTGAGAAGACTGAACCGACAGACCCTATGAGACCTGAAGATGAGGAGAGCTCTATTAGCTCTGAAAGTTTAGAAGAAGAAGCAAAACCTCAACCTCAGCCATTGAGGAGATCTACACGAACAAGAAAGCAACCTGATAGGTTTGGTTATTCATTGCTTGATTCTAGTTGTACTTTTGCCTTGCTTACTAACACTGATGAGCCTAGAACTATGACAGAGGCTATGGGCATGAAAGATGCAGGTTCCTGGAAGGAGGCCATGGAAGATGAGATGGCTTCTTTGGAGAAGAATAAAACATGGGACTTGGTGCCTTTGCCTGAAGGATGGAAACCTGTTGGATGCAAATAGGTGTTCAAGAAGAAATTTGGTGCAGATAGCAGTGTTGAAAAGTACAAGGCCAGACTGGTTGCGAAGGGGTATTCACAAGTGGAAGGAATTGATTATGGTGAAATTTTCTCTCCTATTACAAAGCTAACATCCATTCAGTTCTTGTTATCTCTTGTAGTAGCTTATGACTTAGAGGTGGAGCAGATGGATGTGAAGATAGCTTTCCTTCATGGTGATTTGGAGAAGGAGATTTACATGTCACAGCCAGAGCATTACATAGAAAAAGGTAAGGAAAATTTGGTTTGCAAGTTGATGAAGTCTTTGTATGGTTTGAAGCAGTCTCCTAGGATGTATTATATGAAATTTGATGCCTTTGTGTTGTCAATTGGATTTCTGAGATCAAAATCAGATCATTATGTTTATTACAAGTTTGACAATGATCGCATTCTCATTGTTGCATTGTATGTTGACGATATGTTGTTAATTGGGAATGGTAAGAATATGATTTTTGATTTGAAGTCTTAGTTGTCAGCATAGTTTGAGATGAAAAATCTAGGGGCAGCCAGGTACATTCTAGGAATGGAAATTAGAAGAGACAGAGCTAACAAAAAACTTTTGTTAAGCCAGAGTAAGTATGTGACGACCATGTTGGATAGGTTTAGCATGACAGATTGTAGACCATTGTGTGTTCCTGTTTCTTTGGGGATAAAGTTGTATGTTAATGATTGTCCAAAATCTCCCAGTGAGGTGGAGGACATGAGAAGAGTACATTATACTAGTGTTGTTGGCAGTTTGATGTATGCTATGGTCTGCACAAGACTAGACATTGCCCAAGCAGTGGGAGCCTTAGTCGATTTATGGCTAATCTTGTACGGATACATTGGGATGCAGTTAAGCAAGTGTTTAGATATTTGAGGGGCACTTCTGAGTATTCCATATGCTATCATGGTAATCCTATAGGGCCTCCACATTTAGTTTGTATTCACGGATTTGTGGATTATGATTGGGCCGGTGACATTGATAGTAGTAGATCCACCAGTGCTTATGTGTTCACAATGTTTAGTAGTACAATTAGTTGGATGAGTAAGTGACAACCTGTGGTTGCTTTGTCCACAACAAAAGCTGAGTATATGGTAGCAACTCATGCTTGTAAGGAAGCCAATTGGCTTAAGAGATTGTGTTTAGATATTGGTGTTGATGTTGAACAAATTACGATTTGTTGTGACAGTCAGAGTGTGATTTACCTAGCAAAGAATCCAACTTTCCATGCCAAAACAAAGCATATTGATGTGTAGTTTCACTTCGTGTGAGAATGGTAGAGGATGGGAAGGTAAATTTGGAGAAGGTAGACACTTTGAAGAATGTTCTGGATGCATTGACGAAACCAGTGGGCACAGAGAAGTTCAGATGGTGTTCAAAGTCTATGGGCCTCTCGGCCTATAGTAGTTAAATCCTATTATTTGCATTGGCTCTTACAAGGTGTTTGGAAAGTGGGAGAATGTTGGGAATTAAGGTGCCTCAACCTTGGTAATTCCTTTCATTTATTATTTGTAATGTATTTATTTATTTAGCCTATGTTGTAATTTTGTTGCACATCCTATTTTGTCATTTAGTGTGAAGTGGCACGGTGAGTTGTCACTCCACTTGTAAGATGACTAGGATGGTCAACTCACTCCATGTGGAGATAGGCATCCCCTTTGTGTGGTAGAGGTTTTTTGCCATGTGTTGGCATCTTGACTAGTGTGTAAGGGAATTTTGACCGAAACGGTTATGACAGAATCTATGACGCATAAGAGTTGAAAATGGAATGTTCTATGACAGGTGAAGACATGTGTCGCAAGGCATCTTTTGGCACCCCACAGAGGGTTATGACATGTTGTAAGAGAATATGCTTTTTTTAGCCTGTGTATGATAGATTCTCTTATAGCTGAAAGATATGACAGTTATGACAGATTCTATGACAGTCGTAAGAGTATTTGTCATAGCCCAACTTGGGAATAGGTGACTTCTTTGGGATGGGGTGATATGACAAGTGTCATGAACACCCTACAATGTTGGACAAGTGTCCATAGGCATGGGTTTTGGGCCATGAGGCCATGTTGGACACCCATCTCAAGATAGGCTCATTTTTGCTTTGTAACTTTTATATAAATAGGTGCTTTGAGAGGAGATGTAGTATGTGATTGACAAGTACTATTATGCTACCATATTATCTCCAGATATGAGTGTCAAAGACTCCTACAAGAGCATTGGCTCTATAACTGTATTGTAAACCTCATTATTTAGATAATACATTTGAGCTATGTTTTGGAGTGTGGGGTTTTTCACCCATAAGGGTTTTCCCCATGTATATCTTGTCTTTCTCTTCTTTTGTCTTACATTCTTGTGTTGTGTAATATTGCAATATCTCTGTTATTGGATTAATAGCTCTATAATTGTAAAGGTTGAAAAGAATTTGCACTCATCTCTCATCATTAGATTAGTAGGAAGCGATTTCCACAAACCTAGCTTCCTTTTTAAAAAGCAACAAGAAGATTAACATCAGTCCAAATGGGCTTTTCATCCTAATGATATGGTTTTCCTCTAGTTACAGCCTTATAAATAGTCCTTGAGGATGAAAGGTAAGCAAAAGTGTGGCCCTAAGTTCTATGTCCCTTACAAAGTTCTTCATCCAATTGGTCTAGTAGCTTACAAGCTAGATCTCCAACTATCCTCTTGCATTCATCATGTTTTCCATGTCTCCTATTTCAAGAAAGTTCTTGGCCAACAAGTCATGCTCAAATAATTCTTCCTTAGCTCAATACCAAAGGATCCATCACTACCCAAGTATAATTAGTCTTGGATACATGCACATGCCAACTTTGCAATTGCACACTCACTGAGGTCCTAATCCAATGGCATGGCATGCAAGCAGAAGATGCTACTTGGAATCCCCTTCACCAAATTCAATAGTAGTTTCTTACCCTTCAACTTTGAGAGAAAATATTTTCAAGGGGGAGGGGATGTTAAGACCCCTTCATCCTAACTCTTTCCTTTTAATCCTTATTGTAATAAAATCTTTGGATGTACATGCATTGTATGCCATCCCTTGATATATTAAGAATAGTCCTACATACTTGGGAAATAGTAGTTATCTCGACTAGAACTAGTATATATATGATGCATAAGCTATTCTAGGACACCACAAATTTCATTTTATTGAGCTTTCTCAAAGGAGGTTGTCCCCTCGAAGAGGCTTGTAACATGTAATATAAATTTAATTTATTAAGTGCAATATAATTATTTTTCTCTATTTTTGCATGGATAATTTCTTCTATTTTGTATTATCTTAATCTATTGTAGGATGGTACATCATATATTGAACACACATTTTCATGAATTATTGTCATGTGTTGGTATTTAGAGACATCTATACATTCTTTCTAATAATTAAATATCAAAGAATTCATTGGTACAATAGTTGAATGTTCACACTTCAATTGGATCTCTATAATGAGTATAGGTCTATAGAGTCATTATAGTAGACATATGCATGTCTAAAGAGGTGTATCTTCAATAATCAATCAAAGTTGTTTAATTAACATTCTCACATAGTTTGACAAAGGGAATAGTGGAACCTTGTCTAGTGTAAGATAGCAAGCAAAACTAATTTTATATGCAACAAATAGTGAGCTCTCATATTTGACAAGGAATAGAAACAAAAAAGAATCATAGGTTGAGTTTTTTGCTAAAAATTAAGCTCATGATCATGAATCTAACACAAATCAATGAAATCAACCCTAACTAGAGGAGAAAAAAATCTAATTCTAATTTGTACATGTGAATATCTTAGAACTTTTTAGATCATAAGGCACCTTGATTTTACAATCTCATTCATTTGGCACTCGTTCTTCAATCATCAAGATAAACATCATATACTTCTTATTTCCTTCTAAAAATAACAAATATTTATGTCTTGATCTATCTGACTCAAGATCCTAAGTATAGGTTAATGTGTGCTTATGTTTATGCATTTTATTATATTAACTTAGACTAACCACCTAGGAAATATTTATTTTCCTTTACATTTTTTGGTGAACCCAATCAATTTCACATAACCTAGGTCCTTGAGATTGTTTCTATTTAGGATTTTAGATATGATAGAATTTAAATTTTTCATATTTACCTTGGGTTTTAGTATTATTGTTTCCATCTCTACATTAGGATTTGGAAATATATATCAAGATCTAAATTTTTACCCACCCTCCCACCCCATATTTCCTTAGTATTATGGCACCTTTTAGGGTTTGTTCCTTGGCTGATTTACACACTTATATATCAAATTTTTCAATGCTTTTTATCATTCATATTCTATGATACTTCCTCTTGATACACTTGTGTAATTCGATGGTTTGGATAATAGTATCTTCTCTATGGAGGTCTTGTTTTATCCTATCACATCAATCCCATCCTTCATAAATTTAGTGAATAAAAGCCATATGTTATTAGAGACCCTTATCTCCTTTGTAGATTCATTCCATGATGATCCTATTCATTGTGATATTAATGGATATACTCCAAGCAAGGATTTATCATGCAAATTGCCTACATAACATTAGCATACCTAGTATTGATGCATCTCCTCTATGTCATGATAGTATTAAGACCACAAGTGCATATGACATATCTATGAGTTAACCTATTTTATACATGATGATGAGATTTATGATGATTATTCCACTACTTCTCTATTTTATATGATTTCTTGTGCCTTGATGATGATACATTAGCTTATCATGAAGGATATTGTTGCAAGTATGTGCAGTCGGTGTTGTCATTGATGTCAACAAAGCTTGTATTTTCATTAGTGTCAACTGTGTCAATAGTGTGAGTAAGAAATAGTGCAAGAGTATGAGTAGTTAGTGTTGAGTGGATATTGTCTTTGATGTTGAGGTTGTTGCATTGGTATGAGCTATTTAGTTGAGTTGCTTTGCTAAAGATGATTTGGTTGCTTTAAAGAGGTGTTGAAGATGTCAAGAATATGTTTCTATTGGATGGTTTCCAAGTGCTTTTGAGAAAATTTGATTAATAAAGGAAACAGTGTGTTGAAGTGGCATTTTGGTTTACAGAGTAGTGTTTTGGTTTTGCTCTGCATTTCCTCTATATTGAAGATTGGTCTTTGCGGTTTGGATATGTTCTTCAAAGATATTGCGAGATGTTATATTCCAAATTTTATGTTCTAGTTCGTTGTGCAGAGGAAGTTGTGTTCACCAGTATGAAGATT
The DNA here is from genome assembly GCA_027924645.1 of Cunninghamia lanceolata. Lineage (NCBI taxonomy): Eukaryota > Viridiplantae > Streptophyta > Pinopsida > Cupressales > Cupressaceae > Cunninghamia > Cunninghamia lanceolata. Next base: position 7,225,535 of record BSBN01000010.1, read on the forward strand.
GTGTTTCTGAGTATTGCAGACATGTCTGGAAGAAATGTCTTTGCTCCGCATTTCTTCGCAAAGAGGTTTTAGGTCATACGGTTCTGGAATTGTGCTTATAAGGTTTACATCTTTCTTCTATTGAATTTGTTCATGGTTAGGAGTGTTGGAAAGAGACACTATATGGATTCATGGTTGTTGTCATTGATGGCAACAAAAGTCATCCCACATATCCGCAAGTCATGGTGTGTCTCTACCAGAAGTCAGAATGAAGATTGTTGTGGTCCGGTGAACAAGAACAGAGCATGTGGCAAGGTCCGACAGATTGGTCCGGATCTCTCAGAGGAAGTGTCTTGGTGCAGTGTGGATTTGGGGAAGTCAAGAGGACTACCTTGAGTAGTATATTCCAAGGATTTAGCCTCCGGTGATGAACAAAGAAAAAGATATGAATAGTTGAGTACCGGATTCCTGAGAGACAGTGAGAACAGAGGAAGAATTGACTGACAGAGTATCAGACTATTTTCCGGATGTGTTACTGTTGATGGTAAAGGTTGTGAAGGCATGAATCATGTTTGGCCGACATGATTAATGATATCTACAAGTATATGCTTGATCCGCATTGCTTGGTGAGCAAGGATTCAGCCGACAGAACAGAGTTTGTAACAAACTAGACTGTTCCGGATGCCGACTAGAAAGGTGATGAAATTACTTGTGCGGATATATATAGAGGATGGATTTAGTTGTGAAGGGTGTAATTGTGTGATGGTGTATGCGAATAAGTGCAGAACAGAGCATAAGTAGTAAGAAAGATCCGGTATGTGAAAGGATAGCAGAATAAAGAACAGAGGAAAGATGAAGTGCAGCAGATCAGTGTACTGAGCCTAACTAGAACTGAACTCCAGCATATATAGATGCTTCCAATCAGTTCAAGACTGTGATTCTTATCACTTTGTAGACAGTGTGTCTCCTTGTAGGCAGTGGGCCTCTTTGTGAGCAGTGTGCTCGGGCAGTGAGCCCTAATTGGCAAGTGCCATTTTGTAATTCCTTATTCTTCTAACAGAGAATAATCTTTGGGTTAATCACCCCGTGGTTTTCTCCCTTAACAGGGTTTCCACATCAAAAAAACTGTGTCATGTGTTTTTCATTTCATAGTAATGTTTGTTTGTTTGATTCAATGCTGCATTGATTAATAAGAAAGTTCAAAAGAAGAAATAATTAGGATAACTGATTCACCCCCCCCCTCTCAGTTATCAACAATTGGTATCAGAGCTAAGTTCCTCCTAATAGAGCCTAACAGCTTGAGGAAGATCTGGGAGTTCAAATGGATGCATATGGTTTAAGGGAGCAACTCAAGACTACCCTTGAGGATCTTGAACAGTCAAATTCTGAAGTCAATGAATTAAAGGAAAGACTCAAACAGGCTGATGAATTCATGAGAGAATTAAAGGACAAATTAAGTCTCTCTATGAAAAAGAGAAAGGAGCTGCTCCAACAATTGGCAAGACAAAGTGAAGAAAGCAATACAAATGAAGAATTGACTGAGAAAACCAAGTTATGTGAAAAGTTATCAAAAGAAGCCATTATGTTAAGACATGAAATGGAATCAGGAACTATAAAGTTTACTCAAGAGATTGAAGAGAAAAGAAAAACTGAAGACAATCTAAGACAATCTCTTAAGGAGAAATCAGAAGAATGCCTTCAGATGGACAGAATTATCAAACATCTTGAATTTGATCTTGAAGATGCCAAAGATAATGAAGAAAAACTTGAGGATCAAATTGTCTCTCTCAAAAGAGACCTTCAAACAGCAAATGAATATAAAGAGAAATTCAAGATAAGTTCTGCTCAACTTGAAGTTCTTCTTGGTAGTCAACAGAGGACAGATGACAAGTATGGTTTGGGATATGAGAAAGGAGAAAGCTCCGGATCCGGTCAAAAGAATTTTGGATCAGAAAATCCAAGGAATAGGCCTAGAAGACCTCCGGTAAGACAGCCCAATGCTCAAAGATATCCATGTTTCAATGGATACTGCCACAGCTGCAATCACTTTGGTCACAAAGCTAATCAGTGCAGAAAAAGGATGAATCAAACTAATCCATCCTTCTCTGGACAGTGCTTTAACTACAAAAGGTATGGACACAAGTCTCATGAATGCAGAAATATGCAAGTAAACAAATCATTCAATGGTAGATGTTTTACATGCAATAGAGTAGGTCATATGGCTAATCAATGCAGATCAAGAGGTTATCAGTCAAATATGCAAAGAAATGTTATTTGCCAAATTTGTAATAGGTCCGGTCATAATGCTAAAGTCTGCAAAAGCAAGAATCAGGACAAAAGAGGTCTGGTGTATAATCAGAATCAAGACAAGGGTAAACAAAAGATGAATGCGGATGAAGTTAGGAATCAGATGAACAAGATTTGGGTGAAGAAAAGTTCAGAGAATGTAGAGGTTGGATCCGCACCAGACTCTGGTGCTGATATTTCTTCCAGAAATTAAAAGGTGAGCTCTGGCTCAGGGGGAGACTCAAAGAAAAACCTGTTCCCCCAGCCAATCAAGTGGTGCTGGATGTGACACAAGATGCGGAGTAAAGGGTTTGAAGATACCAGTCCTGAGATGATCCAGACAAGATTTTAGAGGTCCGCATGAAGATATAAAGAAGTTGTGATCGATCAAGTAAAGACCTGTTTCGGGAGATGCTCCGGAATGACAGAAGACTACAAAAGGGTCCGGAGAGATCCGGAAGTACATTATTTTACTCTGCGGATTGGACAGAATGTTTGGGATGTTCTTGTAATGTGTCATCTCGACTTATTCATGATTGAAAGATCCGCATGATGTTCATAGATCAGGACTGATCCGGGATACTCCAAGCTATCCGGACAAGGCAAACTGGAATAATATAGGTGAAGCAGTTATTGCAAACAGATATTAGGGTTTGTGAAACGATATAAGGGATTTCTCAAACAATCACTTGATCATTCCACATCCAAGAAGAAGCGAAAAGCAGAGCTCTGCAACAAAATTCATCAAGTTCACCGAAGATCTCCTACCGAAGTCATTACATACAGAAATCAATCCAGCTACTCCGTGCAACCGAAGACGCAAAAGGTATTTTCCACTTTCGATATCTTGCTACAAATCTGTTGAAGAAATGGCTACTCCAAATATAGTAAAAATCTCAGATAGGCCCCGACCTGAATTTAAGAAACATCCATACAAGTCATTGGAAGTAGATCCCTTAGGAGCATTTTCCAGTGTTCCTCACGGAGTTTTACACACAGAAGACATTAGGGTTTACATACATGCAAGCATTGAGGAATTTGGGGAATTCAAATTGAGAGATCTCTATCACAAACAACTAATAGACAATGCTTTTGAGCTTAAACCAGAGTATAAGGGTATCCAGAAGAAACAATTTGATCAATTCATTCATTTCCCCTGCTTTGAAGAAGATGAATGGGTCCGGTATGTACTGAGCAGGATGCATGACAACTTCCTATGGTTGGATAAACCCTGCAAGATCACAAAAGAGGCAATTAGAGCAGTAACTGGTCTATACTCTTCCGGAGGGATACCTATCCTCAAATCTGTCAAAAATAACATTGTAACTGAGGCCACCGGATCAAAATTTGATAAGAGGGCAATGACCATTGAAGATATTTCTAATCCGGATATCAAGTATGCGTCCATGATAATAGGATACAAGATCTATCACTCCAGCAGGGAGAATTCTGTATCCGGAACTGCAGTAAATACTACCTATGAAATGCTAAGGAAGAATGCAGAATATGATCTCTGCGAACTGCTCTTAAGCCAATTAATGGAAAATATACAGAAAATCAAGAAGGACAAGAAGAATTCCTTTAAGTATGGTACTCTTATATTATGTCTATTCTTCTACTTCATGAATGAGCTGCCCGGATCAAGTGGATGGGCATGGCAGAATGACAAACCTGTTGCAGTCCAAATAAGAGACTATCTACATGGGCTTGGGGATGCCAAAGCAAGAAATACAGCCCTATGGGGATACTTCAAAAACTTCCAAAGCATGATGCAAGCAAGAGAAAGAATTCCCCAGTCTCTTGTTGAAAAATACAAAGACTCAGTGTGCTTTATGGTGGACACTGATCAGTGCCTAATGGAGGCAGTGGAGCCAAGGACTATCTGGATCATGCCCATGGGGTATGAAGTGGATGAACAGATAGTGGAGCTGCATGTTCAACACATGCTATGTCAGCCCAAAGATCCAAAGGTAGAAAGGTTTGGAACCTTTGAGGAGCTGAGTGTAAAGATCCATGTAGAACTCAGGGAACCTGAGATAAAGAGGAAGGTGAGAAAAGAAGTAGAGCACATTGCTCAAGGCCTAGGCATCTCAAAAGAGGCACTTGATGCCAGCTGGGAAAAGAGAAGAAAATCTGAGGAAGAAAAGAAAGAGGCAGAAAAGAAAAGTAAAGAAAGTGTTCCGGTTGAAACTTCCACCCGGACCAGATCATCAAAAAGATCTACACCTCCCACAACCAAAAGTTCAAAACCGGAAGTCCAGGCATCCGGTAAAAGATCTAAGACAAAAGCCACAAGGGCTTATGAAAGCCAAAAGGATGAAGAGGAAACTGAGTCAGATGAGGGAGTAAAAGAAATAAAGAAGCAGAAGAAGAAAGGATCCAGGAAACCCTCCACAGGCCAAGACAAGGAAGAAATGGTAGAAGAATTTGCTGAAAAGCCCACTCTATCCCTAGACAGTGTAGTCAAATCAGTCACTGTGGATGGGAACCTTCAACTGGTGGCTGAATTTTATGATGACTACAACGAGGCAGATCAAAAGATCCTGCAAGAAGCTATAATAAGGTACTTGAACATCTACAATAAAGCTTTTATTGAGATTATCTTTGAAATCCCTAAAAGCCTAGAAAAGGAATTAGAAATAAGAAAGAATAATGCTCAGGCAAAAGATCTTGAGATCCGGGAGCAGATAGCTATTCAGCTATATCCTCAAATTGATCCCAAGACAATGAACATAATATTCAAAGACTGCAAAGATGAGTTCAGAAGTAAAGCTAGGATGAATCAACTCATGCTTGGTGAGACTGACAAGGTGGCCAAAGAGACAGAAGAGATCCTCCGGAAGGCCTTCAAAAGGTTCAATCTTCCTGTTGTAGAGGACTTAGGTGCAGAAACAGCTGTGGACTTGGAACCCTCTGCTCCAGAAGAAGTGGCCTATGAACAGGCTAGCATCTCTCCTCCGGTTTCCTCTACAGTCTCTGGATCCAAAGAAGAAGAGAAATTATAGGAGAAGGAAGCAGTGGTGAAAGATAAAGAGGTTGACAGTACCAAGGGTGCAGAGAAAGAGAAGACTCCATCAGAGAAGACCATGACTGATAGTGGCAAGAATGTGGAAGGAGAGAAAATCCCAAAGGACAGTTCCAAGACTGTAGAAGAAAAGAAACATCTGTCTCCGGCAAGAGACACTACACAAACTATTCAACAATTTTTGAGCAAAGAAACAATAGAGATCGATGAACCGGAGCTACTACAAGGCCCATTCAACTTTGATTCCCTCTCTTCGGTGCAGACAATGAAGATAGCCTCATTTGCAAATGCTAAGGCAAATGAAAAGCTCCTAAAGTCTCATATGGAAGACTGTGAGTTGATAGAGGCTGCTTCCGGAGTGCTTGAGAAGATTATGCCATCGGTCCAGATAGATCCGGCAGCCTCCTCTTCTGGTAATCTCAAAACCTTAGTCAGCAGTGTTAATACACATTTTGAATCTTTAGAAAAATTAGCTGAAGAAAAGGTCCGGAAGGAGTTTTTGGATAAAAGGTTCTCCGAGGTTCAGGGTTTGATCATTAATGATAGGAGAAACATGAACATTGGGATAAAGAGCTTAGAAAATGCTCTTAAGGATGGCGGTGAAATATACAAATTTTGTATCTCCTCGTCCAAGGTAACAGTGGACATTGAGAAGAAAATAAAAGCACAAGAGGACACACTACTAAGCTTGTCTCAAAGTTTTGATCCTCTTTCTTCCTCTATAACAAATCAAGAATGTCAGACTATTGCAGTCTTGAGTGAAATCAAGAAATTGGAGAAGGAAAGGAAAAATAGAATAAGCAGGTTGAGTGAGCTCAGGGGGTTAATTGTCCCTAAGCTAGAGGCCATGCATGAGGCCATAGCAGAAGCTCAAATCACAGCCCAGACAAGTGATCCGAAAGATCTAAAAAGAGCAGATGCATTTGCATTTTTGTTGAGTGGTCACATTTCAATTTTGGATAGAATGAAGCAAAGTTGGGCTACAGAACTGATCCAACTGAAGACATCTTTTGCAGACATTCTTCAGTATATGTGAGTATGTAAATATGCGGCTATGTATAGAAAATTTTTGAAAATTTTGGTGTGCGGACCCTATCCTTTGCCATTGATGTCAAAGGGGGAGTGAGGAGCAGTGAAAAATGAGGAATCCAACTAAGGGGGAGTTCCGGAAATTGTATATAGAGCATCAGCCAAGGGGGAGCGTAGTATAAACACTTAGTCATTTTTCACTAAGTGTTGCCATCAATGCCAAAGGGGGAGATTGTTGGCAAGAGACACTATATGGATTCATGGTTGTTGTCATTGATGGCAACAAAAGTCATCCCACATATCCGCAAGTCATGGTGTGTCTCTACCGGAAGTCAGAATGAAGATTGTTGTGGTCCGGTGAACAAGAACAGAGCATGTGGCAAGGTCCGACAGATTGGTCCGGATCTCTCAGAGGAAGTGTCTTGGTGCAGTGCGGATTTGGGGAAGTCAAGAGGACTACCTTGAGTAGTATATTCCAAGGATTTAGCCTCCGGTGATGAACAAAGAAAACGATATGAATAGTTGAGTACCGGATTCCTGAGAGACAGTGAGAACAGAGGAAGAACTGACTGACAGAGTATCAGACTATTTTTCGGATGTGTTACTATTGATGGTAAAGGTTGTGAAGGCATGAATCATGTTTGGCCAAAATGATTAATGATATCTACAAGTATATGCTTGATCCGCATTGCTTGGTGAGCAAGGATTCAGCCGACAGAACAGAGTTTGTAAGAAACTAGACTGTTCCGGATGCCGACTAGAAAGGTGATGAAATTACTTGTGCGGATATATATAGAGGATGGATTTAGTTGTGAAGGGTGTAATTGTGTGATGGTGTATGCGAATAAGTGCAGAACAGAGCAGAAGTAGTAAGAAAGATCCGGTATGTGAAAGGATAGAAGAATAAAGAACAGAGGAAAGATGAAGTGCAGCAGATCAGTGTACTGAGCCTAACCGGAACTGAACTCCAGCATATATAGATGCTTCCAATCAGTTCAAGACTGTGATTCTTATCACTTTGTAGACAGTGTGTCTCCTTGTAGGCAGTGGGCCTCTTTGTGAGCAGTGTGCTCGGGCAGTGAGCCCTAATTGGCAAGTGCTATTTTGTAATTCCTTATTCTTCTAACAAAGAATAATCTTTGGGTTAATCACCCCATGGTTTTCTCCCTTAACAAGGTTTCCACGTCAAAAAAACTGTGTCATGTGTTTTTCATTTCATGGTAATGTTTGTTTGTTTGATTCAATGCTGCATTGATTAATAAGAAAGTTCAAAAGAAGAAATAATTAGGATAACTGATTCACCCCCCCTCTCAGTTATCAACAAGGAGCTCTAGAAATTGATTTCTAGAGATACAGTGTATGACAGAGATAGTTAAGCATACTAGATAAACAAGATAAGGCTATGCGGTAGGTGAAAGTTGTTGCGGAGGATTTTGTTTAATTTTAGGATGTTTGTGGAATACTCTAGATTGTGTTTAAGCCTTGCATGTGGTCCACAAGTCATATTTAGGTTTCAAGAAGTGTGTACTTGAAAGTTCATTGTGTTAACATAGGTTTGGCCGACCTTGGGTGTTTACACTAATTGTCGAGGTGCTTCGGTGATTGTGAGAACGTGAAGTGGCATGCTTGGATGAATTTAGGTCCAAGCTAAGATGTGTTGTGGTCTACCTTCATTCCTTTCCACACCGAGAATGTTGAGGTCCAAACCTAATTTAAATTTTCTAGGCTAAGGTGATTTGCTGACCTTGGAGAATGTTCTCAAGGTTGAAGATAGTATAAATGAGTGTGAAGGGATCATGATTGTGTGTGCGATGGGTGTGATGTTAATAATAGTGTGGTGAATGTGTGGTTTAATACAAGCCTTCATGTGTTAGACTACTAGAAGCAGTGAGCAGAAGGTGTCTACAATTCTTTAGTGATACTACGGAGGTGATGTTGGTGTTGTGGTGAATATTGGTTTAGTACTTTGAGCTTCATTGGAACTGTACTCCTTGCATAAGTTAGATGCAATTATAAAAGTTAAACTCTCGTAGTGAGCCACCTCTTCTATCTTTTTCTTTCAAGACAGTGAGTCCTTGGGCAATGAGTCTTTCTTCTGGGTAGTCAGCCCTCTGGGTAGTGAGCTCTCCAGTGGTGAGCCCTCGGGTAGTGAGCCTTTTGTAATTTGGTGTTGATACTACTTTATATTGTGAGCTAATCCTCACCGTGGTTTTTCCCTTATTGGGTTTTCCACATAAAATATGGTGTTCTCTTGTGTTTGATGTTGGTTTGATTTAGTTTCTATTATTTTATTTCATGCTTAATCATCATAATAGTCTAAGGGTTAATTGAATCTATGTGGATCTAAATATGTGTGAGGGTTTTGAAATTTTAAGCTACAACTGATTCACCCCCCCTCTCAATTGTCTTGTGCATTCAATAATTGGTATCAAAGATAGGTTTCTTGGAAGAGAGATTAACTGCTTAAGGTAGATCTAGGATGGCGCTCAAGAAGGATGTTCCCTAGTTTGATGGAATAGATTATGCATTCTGGAAAATAAGGATGGAAGGTTATCTGATTTCTCTTGGATATGAGATCTGGAAGGCTGTTGAAACTGAATACACAATACCAGATAATGATCCATTAAGTAATGCAAATGAGATCAAGGCCTTTGAAACTAATGGTAAAGTAAGGTATGCTCTTTTAAGTGGTCTTTCTAATTCTAAATTGGTGAAAGTAATAGATTTGAAAACTACTAATGAAATCTGGAAAAAGTTAAAAAAGTATTCATGAAGGAGATGATAAGGTCAAGCAAGCTAAAATGCAGAACTTGAAGCTCATGTTTGAAACTATGCGGATGTCTGAAGATGAAAACATTACAAGCTGCTTACAGAAGGTGGATGAAGTTGTCAATGGCATCAAAGGACTTGGCGGAAATATAGATGAAAAAGAAGTAGTATTGAAGGTACTCAAAACTCTTCCTAAGACTTACAATCATAAAGTTTCTGCTATTGAAGAATTGCAAAATCTAAATCAATTTACCCAAGATCAATTGCTTGGCACCTTAACTACTTTTGAAATGAGAGAATTTGGTACAAGTTGTGCAAAGGTTGAGACTACCTTCAAAGCTGGCAAATCTGAGAAGGCTGTGGAATCAGATTAGGAGGACCCCGATGATGTGGAAGCTAACTTTGTGAGAAAAATGAAATTGGGTACTGGTAAGTACAATGGTAAGTTGTCTTTCAAGAATTTCAGTTGTAGAAAGATAGGTCATTATGCTTCAAGATGTCTGAAAAGAATTTTGAGAAATAAGAATAGGGAGAACAAAAGTAGAGTGCCTAAGAAAAGCTACTATGTTAGAGAAGATGCAAGTATATCTGATGATGAATCTGATTATGAGAATGATGAGGATAATGATTATCTGTTCATAGCCTTAAAGGATGATATTGTTTCTACTAACTCTGAGAAATGTGTGAAGGAAAAGGCTCCAAAGGTAAGTCTTAATACTAAAGGTACTTTGATATCTGCTTTTCATACTAGATAGAAAATGAACCATAGGGTTATTGACAATGGATGCTCAAATCATGTTGTATACACCTAAAATTGGCATGACTCCACTTAAATAAATATTTTAAATATTTATTTCATCATCATATTCCTCTATCATTAAATAAATTTATTTATTTATTTATTTGATTCACTTCCTCTCATTTAATTAAATAAATTATATTTTATTTAATTAATTAAATTCATCTACACCAACTTCATTCTTCTAAAATAATTAAATAATTTTAATTATTTAATTAAAATTTCTTATTCTTCCAAATTTAAATAAAATGCAAATTTTATTTAAATAAAATAAAAAATCCTCACAAAAATAAAATATATTTTTATATATTTTATTTATTCCTCTCAATTATCTATAAAATAATTAAATAAATTCATTTATTTAATTATGCTTTCTATCTCTTCGAAAAATCATTCTTATCTTCCAAAAATAACCTTCCTCTTGTCACACAAAAGCAAAACTCTGAGTTACAAAAGCAAAATCAGTTTTAAAACATCTTTAAAGCAAATCTTCTCTTAAATTAGAAAAATAAACTCTAATTTAAGAAAATCAAATCTTATCCTCAATAAGAGAGGAGTTAACTCAACTAAACTGCTTTTGGAATGACATGTGTCCTTCTTCTATTGGATGCACGTTCCTCAACAATCCTCCTCCGTTGATTCATTCTTTTCTTCTCAACCATTGATCTTCTCTCACTCTCTTCTATAAATACAACCTTCTTCTCTTCATTTCATATCGAGATTTTGTGTAAACTTATGCTACAGAGATATCGGCCTGCCTTTGGCACCCATACTCCCATTTAAGCATTCTCATTCATACTCCATTTCTATATTTGAAGCTCATCTTCAAATGCATAAGTATCACAGCCATTCTTCCTTTGTCATCTTCAAACAAGCAAGAAAGCAACTAGCTTCTGAGGGCTTCACAATCAAGATCAAAGAAAGATAGGTGAACTACAGAACGTGAAAGGTAAAGGTGCAAGGTATCATTTGTTATTTATTTGTTAATCTCTTTTTATCTTCATATTCTGTAGATGTTTGGGTTTTTATAATCTTGTTGATTAACCTGTTTGACCCCTCACATTTTGGCGCCCACCATGGGGCCCTTGCCCCTCTACTAATCAAAAAAAAAAAAGAGTTTTCTTGTAGACAGGTCCGTACAAGTGACGAACTGGTGACGAACAGGTCTCTGACAGAGAGTTTTTGCGCATTCGACTTTTGAAACGGTGCATACACCTCCTGAGGCTACGCATCTAATTTTTTTGCTCATCTGACCTCTGCAGTTGTGCATCCAACCTTGGCTATGGCACCTGAATTCAATTTGCGCATATACTCTGTATAATTGCGCATTTGTCTAAGTTGTGCATTTACCCTATATTTTTGCGCATATGTTCTGTCAGACGGCGCATCTGTTGTCATTGCACATATACCTCTGAGTCTTGCGCATTTGATTTCTATTCTTGCGCTTTTGTACAAAAGCCGCATACACTCCTTGTTTCTGTGCATTCAGGATACAGTGTTGCGCATCTGTCTTCTGCTTTTTGTTTTACGGTTTTTGATTTTTGCATGTTGAGCTAACATCTATTTTGCAGGAGTAGTTGCTGGATTAGGTCATTTAGATGATTTGTCTAGTCCATTTAGACTAACTAGGGGTAAAAGTAACAAGTGCATTTCATACAAACTTCACATAATTCTGTAACTAGGAAGGAAGTAACTAGACCTTATTGCTATCAGTGCATTGTTGATTTATTTTCTAGTTAAACCACTGCTATCTTTACAAATGGAAAATGAACAATGCTATGTCTTAATCACTTTCAAAGTTAACAAATGGGGAATGAACAATGCTATGATCTAAACACTTCCAAGTTAACAATCGTGTGAGTGCACAAGTAGATTAACTCATTTAGTTTTTCTATTTTTAACTAGGTTGGATAAACAAGTGTTTTCTGTGCTTGCGAATGACAATAGGCTTATGCTCTCCCCTTAACTGGGTGATCAAAGTGCCAGACTTGTCATTCTTTTTGTCAAACCTTTAGGGGGGCCTACCCTTGGATGCACGCTTGTCCAAGTGGGAACAACTCTGAGTGGTAACAGGCTAAAGCCAAGCCCTACCAAGCCACTTAAAATAAATTGTGTTTGGGGTGAAAACCTCAAGCAACGAGTGCTGTTGTGTTACACTAATGGCCAACCTCCCCTAAAACCCTCATAGGCATAACCCTTTGAGGTTGGGAGACTCCATAACAGAGAATAGCACTGCCGCACATGTAACCACTTGAACAGTTGCCCTAACTAAGAACCAATTATGTAGTAAGCCAAAAACCCCTATTCGTTGATGCAAAGGGTGGAGCCCTTGAAGCGGCCTCAATTCAAGTGACTCTTAGTAGAGGTAGCAGGGACAATCCTAAGGTTCAGTGTGGGGACAAGCCTAAGGAAACCCAAATCTGGTATGCGTGAGAAGTGAGTTCTATGGAGGGGAGTCGGTGCTACCAGATTCTGGAGCTACATGCTTTGAGTGGCACAGCTAGAGGATTCAACGAATATTGTCACATCCACCTAGGTTGTACTTGTTTTGAGTCATAATAGTCCAAAAACACAAAAAAATATAAAAAGATAAAAATCATGGAAAACTTCTATGTGTTTGATGTGCTTTTGCCATAATTGAACATCAACATCATCAGAAACACCAAGTTTTTCAAACCAAAAATAGCAAAAAATCTAGAAAATGATCCAAAATTTCCAAAATTTAGAGAAAACAAGCAAAAAAGCTAGAATTGCGCATTCCCCTCGACTTATTGCGCATCTGCTTTGACTTATTGCACATTTGATTAGGCGGTGCATTTAAACAAACACAGAATTGCGCATTCACTCCTACTTCTAGCGCATTTGACTCCTATTGTTGTGCATTTAAACTGTTGCACATTTGAACCAGAGAACAAAATTTAGTATCTTCCAAGAACAAAATTTTTCAAAAAACTTTTCGGAAACCATCTTCAAACCTGTTTTAGTTTTTCAAAATCTGATTAAGACCTTGCAAGTCAACCATTTCTCCTTCTTTTCCGCACCATAGCTGCTTGTTCATCCAAAATCTCGCCAATTTTTTTCCAAATTTCCAACAAGGTTATAGCCAAATTATTCTTGATCAAAATCAAAATCTCAAGCAAAAACCTAGTGAGGCTCCAATATCAAGGGTTACTTATCCTTTCGGAACTCCACTAGGGGGTGGTGCAAAGCTAGTCAACATCAAGTAACGGATTCCTAACATCCTAGCTTTTGACTATCGCTTTTGTATATCCCACTTTGCTTGACACCACCTAGATCTAAGAAGAACCTTGCTAAAACTTTGTTTCATTCTAGTACCTTGCTCAAATTTTCCAATCTTACTCGATCCCATTTCTGTACCACCCTTGCATGGTCTTAACTAGGTTACAAAAACAAAAACAGTTAGAAATGGCTGAGAAAATGATTCCAAATGCTCACGAAAATGAAGAAGAAATTTCTATGGATGAGATCCTTCACACGCAGCATGACCCAAAATTTCAATGCCTATTAGAAGGGGTGCTTGCCCAAGACCCAACAAAATTCTTTTTACATCTAGCAAGTCTAGGAGTCAAACTCCCTAAGGATTATGACATGGAGGCTCTCAAAGAAACTAACAAAGAGAGAATCCCTGAGGGAAGTAGACATGATGAAATACCCATGGATAAGAGCAAAGCAACAATTGACTCCTTGGATGCCCTAAGCCTAATGAACCAAAAAGTCAAAGCTCTCCAACAACAATTTTTAGACATGAAAACGGGAGCATTGACTAAACACTACACCTTAGAGGATATTTCACCATATCCTTTTGATAGGGCCTTGGTCATGATACCTTTCCCCTCAAAATTTGAGGTGCCTAAGTTTGACAAATATCGAGGAAAGGGTGACCCAAGGGATCACATCAGAGAATTCAACGCTGCTTGTCTCGAGGTCACACATAACGACACCTACCTTATGCGACTCTTCCCATGAATCTTAGGTGGGCAAGCCATGGAATGGTTCTCTAGACTACCACCCGGTATTAAAACTTTCAATGAGCTTATAGACAAATTTGTTACCCATTTCTCCTACAATATTGAGCATGACATCTGAATATTGGATCTTTGTAACACAAAACAAAAAGGTGGAGAATCTTTCGCCGCCTTCTTACAGAGATGGAGACAACTGGAAAGCAAGTGCCCACACCAAATGCCAGAGAAACAGATGTTAGAAATGTTCATCCACAATCTGCAAACAGACCTAAGCTACCAAATCCAAATCCAATGTCCTACTTCTTTTAGCAAGGTCATTGAGATGGGCCTCATCATAGAAAAAGTCCTAATTGCAAAAGGTCAAATCAAGCTCTACAAAGATACTCCTAGTACCAACACCAATAATGACAAACCTAGATTCTAGATGAAAAACAAGAACATCGTAAATGACGGGGTAGTAGATGCCAAAAATGCGGCACCTAAGCAACCAATTTTCAATCTATCAACACCTCAAAATAACCCCCCGCAAGACAAACCAAGAAATACCAGATCTAGGTTCACCAACTTTCGGCCTAGGAGAAAGTTCACACCTTTGGCTGCGTCACTAGAAACTGCCCTATGGAAGCTAATCGCCAACAATCTCATAACGCTTCCCTCAGCACTAGGGTACGAACCAAAGGTCAAACCCCACTGGTGGAATGACAATGACTTCTACGAATACCACAGAAAACAGGGGGCACAAGACAAATGATTGTATTGCACTCAAGCATATAATCCAAGACTTAATAGAGCAAAACAAAAGATCTGTTAATGGACAATCTCACGGACATACCTCCAACAGTGATCATCAGGCATTCAAGGATCCTCTTCCTAACTAGGAGCAAGGAGGACCTTCCAACAGAAATAAAAGTGGCTCTAACAATGCAAACTACACAAATGTTAGCTTCGACTATGTTGTTAACCATATCTCAGAAGGTGAATCACACATCAATGTGATCACTATCAACAAGGATCCGGATTGCAATGTTACTACCCGTAGTAACAGGGTCACCCTTAGAGGAGCTTCCGCTCCTCCATCTAGTCAATACAATATCATGGATCAACTCCACAAAACACCTGCACACATCTCCATGTTGGAACTTCTACGTCTGTCCCCTTCTCATAGGTCTATACTTGACAAAGCTTTAGCAGAAGCCTCCATTCCCACGAACCTGGCTGAAGAGCAATTCCAAACTATGGTTGGTCACATCACCTCACTGCACTCCCTATCATTCACTGAGAAGGATGATATGTCTATCACTCAACCTCATAACGCCTCCCTTCACATTGAAGCTTTCATACACAAGCACAAGATCAAAAGAGTCCTAATCAATGGAGGGGTTGGTTTGAATATCTGCACATTGAAGCTAATCCTTACATTGGGGTTTTCAGAGAAGGCTATAGATCTTAAAAGAAAAATCACCCTAAAAGCCTATGATGAGGAAGAAAGAACGTCTAAAGGAATTGTTACCCTACCAATAAGGGTGGGCCCCATAGTGAAAGATGTAGCTTGTCAAGTCCTTGACATGGAGCTAGCATACAACATTCTTCTGGGGCGACCATGGATACACGCTTTGAAAGCAGTACCTTCTACATACCATCAAAGTATCAAGTTTCCACATGAAGGACAAGAGATCACCATCTAAGGTGACCCTAATCCCTATCAATACTGCAACTCCATTCAGCCCAAACCAGAAGTAGTGATCCCCAATAACCGTGCCTCTACTTCTTCATCCTCTCATGTTGACCTAGCTACACTTGCTTCTTCTTCAAGGGCATCTCAACCTAAACTCCAACTCAAAGATAAAGGCTTGGGTGAGTACATGGTATCTCAGTCCCTCTGTTTGGCACAACTGCCTCTATCTCCTCGATCCTATGGGAGACCTATCTTAAAAACACCAATAGTCGAGAAGCCAACCAAAGGACCATTTGTAAAATAGGGAAGCCGAGAAGATGAAAGTGATGAAAAAGATATCCTACAGTGGCTATACAAGGATGAAGCTAGCTCCTCAATGCAACATGACCATCCCACTCTACCAACAGAACAGTACGGTCAAGGCTTTCAAATACTACAGAAAATGGGGTATGAAGGACACGATCCACTTGGTTCAAGAAAGGATGGCATCACTGAACCCATCCAACCTCATATCTTAACAGCCCAAGACACTACAGGGCTAGGCTACACTGGAGCACCAAGAAACAACAGAACCAACAAGAACAAAGGCAAACAACTAGAAACCTCTACTAGTAATCTGGTTGAACAAATTCAGCGAATGCAACTAGGGAGCAAAACTAATTCTAACGAGTATGAATGGGATAGCCTCTCTGAGATGTCTTGTGACAAAAAGGATATTGACGTTGTCCACGAGTATGACCCGACCCATGCCAACGAGAAACAAGGTCCAAGGGCTAGGCCATTAGAGTCCAACCCGCATAGCAACAGTAGTGAAAATCGTGAGAAGGAATGTTTCCCCCCTTGACGGACCCACTAATAGAGAGTACCATCATAGACTTTGTCTGCTCCTTCAATAACTCTATCCTAACCATCAACGCCATTGAACTAGACCAACCTAATGATCTCTTACCTTTGGTACACCCTGAACTTATCAACTGGGACCTAGAAGGCACCACCCCTAAGCTAGACACCTTTGAAAATGACGAAGCCATCATCGATTATCTTGAGCTTAGAGATCACATACCTACAGGAGACCACAGAGCTGGCTATGCTATTGAACTCAACGAGAAGGCCTATTTTGGAGAGAGAGCCAAGCCTTTCAATCATAAAAACATCAAAATAAAAGATCGATCTAACGGTGAAAACTGCTCCGAGGCAGTGTTAGATCATCAAAATAGTAAAAATAAAGATGTATCCAATGGTGAAAACCTCTCTGAGGTGCTGAAGGATGAAGGTTTGACCCTCTCCCCAATCTTACACATCAGGAGAGATCATCAATCTTGATAGAACTGGCAGAAGCAATCAATGTCAACACAGGGGATGAGCCTAGAATGGTCCACATGGCAAAGGCTCTAACAGAACATGAAAAACCAGCATTTACAGATTTCTTCAAAAGAAAATAGATCAACTTTGCATGGACATATGTTGACATGCCAGGGCTAGATCCAAATCTTATCATGCATCATTTATCTCTAGCTCCGGAAGCTAAACAGGTCAAACAAAAACTCAGAAAGATGCATCTGCATGTGGCCCTCATGGTAAAAGAGGAACTAAAGAAGCTGTTAGACATCGGATTTATCAGGCCTATAGACTATCCTAAATGGGTTTCAAATATAGTACTGGTGGCTAAACCAGATGGTAGGGTCAAAATTTGCAATTATTTCAGAGACTTAAACAAAGCTTATCCCAAAGATGACTTCCCCCTGCCCAACATAGACATGATTGTCGATCTTACGGCAGGACACACTATGCTGTCACTCATGGATGGTTTCTCAGCATATAACCAGATAAAGATTGCACCCGAGGACCAACACAAAACTGCCTTCACATGTCCTTGTGGCACTTACTGCTGGTGTGTTATGCCGTTTGGTCTGAAAACTGCTGGGGCAACATATCAGAGATCCATGACAACAATCTTCCATGATATGATGCACACTATAATGGAAGACTACGTCGATGACATTCTAGCAAAATCTCTCACAAGAGAAGGGCATCTAGCAGTACTAGACAAGATCTTTAATAGATTGGAACAGTTCAATGTGCGACTTAATCCAAAGAAGTGTGTGTTTGGGGTTACATCAGGAAAACTGTTGGGATACATAGTGTCTACAAATGGTATCAAAGTTGATCCCGCTAAGGTGAAGGCCATAATGGAGATACCACCTCCTAAAAATTTGACTCAATTGAGATCCCTACAGGGCAAACTACAGTCTATTAGATGGTTCATTTCCCAACTGGCAGACAAGTGCCACCCATTCTCTCATCGGCTACACAAAAATGTACCCTTCAAATGGAACGAGTCATGTGAGCAGGCATTTCAACAGCTAAAGGAATACCTAATGAAGCCACCGGTATTAATGCCACCAATTCAGGGCAAGCCTCTATTACTGTATATCTCAGCTACACCAACAGCTCTGGGAGCTCTCCTTGCTCAACAGAACTATGATGGAAAAGAACAAGCCATCTACTACATTAGTTGAACACTCGTCGGATATGAATTGCAATACACACCAATAGAAAGAGCATGTCTAGCTGTTGTATTTGCCTCGCTAAAATGGAGACATTACATGCTGTCACACTCTGTTAAACTAGTGGCAAAGATTGATCCACTGAAATACTTACTCAACAAGGCTGCCTTAACAGGTAGATTATCCAAATGGGTCATGCTTCTCAATGAGTTTGACATCGAATATGTGGATAGAAAAGCGATAAAAGGATAAGTGCTTGTAGATCAACTAGCAGATGCACCTTTAACGAATGACATCCCCCTGAGCTTTGAATTTCCAGATGAGTCTATCTTCAACATCAACACAGCAAACTGGAAAATGTACTTTGATGGCTCCTACACTCAACATGGATCGGGGGCATGTATCTTATTAATCACACCTAATGGTGACACTATTCCAAAGTCATACATATTAATGTTCCCTTGCACTAACAACGTAGCGAAATACGAGGCTCTGGTCATCAGTATCAAGCAAGCAGTTGAGTGGAACATCAAGGAACTTCAAGTCTATGGTGACTCACAACTGGTCATCAACCAAGTAAATGACGACTACCAAACGAAGGATGAGAAACTGATTCCTTACAAATGAATGGTAGATGACTTCAAGGAATATTTCATCAAGATATCATTCAAACAGATACCAAGGATTGAGAATAAAGCTGTAGATGCAATGGCCACGATTGCATCTCTCCTCGACATACCGAGTAATCAAACACGGTATGAGTTCTTAGTAGAGCCAATCTCCTGTCCTGCTTATGACACTCCAGATTCCCATATCATATGCCACATCGTAGGTGTGAGGCTGACTATTTTACCTCCCATATTTTGATCATTGTGCTATTCAGTAGTGACCATGCTTCATTATGCAGACTTGATGTTTTATCTCACTGATTTGATATATGTGATTTGATTCGGTCATTTTGATGATAGGTTGTGGTTCGATATAGGGGATTTATATTAGATGTTATCTTGTTATGAGATTTTAGTTGTTTATGTGATATGAACTATTTGACATGTGATTGAAAAATGCAGTTTAATTTGTAGTTGTGCATTGATGTTTATTTCGATTGCCTGAAGTTAATTTCAGTTGCTTCGGCTATGATTTATCATGACAGGACTGACACTTGATCGAGATGTGCAGGTTTTACTTTCCCTAGCCACGGGAAATCGAAGGCAGGATTCACACCATGTTATTCCCTATTAAGCTGATCCGTTCCCAAGAGGGATAAGTATCATGTGTGTAATTGAATGATGATTTATTGTGCTTGGTTTAATTTTAATTATTTTATTTTTAGCCTTAGTAACCCTTCTTTTTCTTATTTTTGATTAATATTAAGTGTTGTAATATTTTATTTGATTTATGTCATTGTCATTTTTATTTATTTTTTTGGGCCATTTATATGTGGATTTTCAATCACTTTCATGACCCCTAGGGTCCCAAAAGTTACCCTAGGTGGTCAACCATGAGTCTAGGGTCAACTTGGACCACCTAACCCTAGTTTTGACTCACCTTAGGTCACCCTAAACCATGGTTGAGTAAGAGTGACGAATTTGGGAAGAGGGAAGATGGAGATGGGCCTTGCCTTGGGAAGAGCTCATCTCCCATCCCTATGTTTCAGGAATCATTCCCAAGGGAGGACTAGGGAGGTCTCCAAGAGTCCTCCCAAACTCCCAAGTGAGTGGGAGCACCACTCAAGGCCATTATCTTCTTGAGGTGGAGATGGAGGTGGAGGGAGAGGAGGACACTTGTCATCCTCTTACCTTCTCTCTATTACAAGTGGCTTGGGTGGAGGGAAGAGATGGTGACAAATGTCACCACCTCATTCTCTCAAGGCCAAGTAGAGGGCCTATAATAGCTCCTCTTGTAGAGGAGTGGGGGCTCTCCCCTTCTAGTCTTTTTCCTTGCATTTTTGAAACTTCTTGCAAAATTTGAGTTTTCCTTTCTAAGTTTGGAGGAGTTAGAGAAGGTTGGGGAGATTCTGAAAGTAGGAAGGCTTGGGAAGGCTTGGAGCTCTTCACCAATTTCTTCTTCTATTGTCAAGGCCTTGAAGGTAGGCCTCTAAACTTGTTCTTGCTTTGCTTATATGATGTCCATGTTTGAATTTTGGTTGTAATATTGTTTGTATTGTGTTGTTTTACATTTGATTTTTTGGGGTGGGTGTCATGGTGAGAGCACCTCCAATGGAGAAAATGCTCAACTTGTATGGGTAGGGGAGAGGAACAATCCTTGAGGGCTCCCCCACGGTATGTGTTTATGCCTTGAGGGCTTATTATCATTTGTGGAGGAGATATGTGTGTATGCCTTGAGGGCTTGTTATCATTTGAGGAGGAGATATCTGAATGGCAAGAGTACCATGCAAATTGATTTGTGAATTCTTGTGGATTGTGGTGTTCTGGGATTTTTTTTGGCTTGAGGCCAGGTGTTGGGATTTTCATTTCTTTTGGGAGCCCTTTTAAGTTGAGAGGTCTATCCCCTACCCTCACCAAGCTCATTTCTATGAGCTAAGTTATGTGCAAAGCCTATGGGTTGTACTATTTCTTGTGTCATTGTGATTGTTTTTCCTTGTTGTGGAATGGAACCTGTGTGAAAACCCCTACCTCCCTAGCTCAGGGGTGACCCACTAGCGGGTCTATGGTAGGGAGGAGAGATTTCCTTTCTCAGTGGTTGTTTTCTTAGTTGTTTCATTGCTATGTTTAGTTGTAGGTTGTTATGTGAAGAGGTGGAGATGTAGGAGCTCATTTAGTGTTCTTAGAGTCCCTTGTGCTGGTTGTTGGAGCCATGTATAGTTGGCTTGTTGTAATGTAACTATTGTAAGAAGCTCCTATGCTATTGCCATGTAGCTGGCTACAAATGAATAACCAATGTAACTTCCTGATTATGAGATTAAACTAGATTATTTCCTTATTATGAAGTTGCCCTGTGAAGATAAATGTATGGGAAATAAACAAACATACTTTTCTGTCCCTTCAATTGGAAAATGGGGCATAAGTAAATCTTCTGTCGTTACACTCAAGTTGATTACTTACCATCTTTTGTGAAGCTAAGATTTTATGAAAGGCAAGGACAGTATAAATAGATTCGTTTATTGTTCCTTTTTTTTTATAAAAAAAAAAGGAAAGAAAAAAAAAACTACATGAGTCATACAGTTGGGGTTGGTCTTATTGTGAAAAAAAAAAAGGGAATTGAAGTAGCTATCTGCATATTACTTGAAGATTGTATTAAGCATTGTTGTTTTAGAAAAGTGTTTCAGTTCTGATATTTGGAAGAGGAAGGAACAACTAGAAATTCATGAGAAAGAAAAAAAAAATAGATCTGTTTTAGTGTTGTAGCAAAACAAAATATAAAACATACTGTTTGATCATCTATGTAATTCAAAAAAAAAAAAGGAAGAAAAGTGTTCAGGGTTGTACCTGTTGAAAGTCTGTAAGTGTAATCTGTTTTCAAAAAGATGTAAAGAGATTGAAAGCTACAGGAAACATTTACTGAATAACCTTCTATTTTACAGACTCATAAAAATACTAGACTGTTCTATTTTAACAAAAAAAAAAGAATCAATCTCTTTTATTCTTTTAGATTTGTCGGTATCCTTATATCAAGCTGAATCATTGAATTACAAAAAATAAATAAATAAATAATGATAGTCATATATATATATATATATAGATTTTGAGTTTAATGTTCATTTTATTCTGATTTATATGACTGTGACATACTCAGTTCATATCCTATTTTAAAATGCTTGTGATATACACATACATAGATATATATCTACATATATATATATATATATATATATTAGAATGTTTTTTTTAATAATAAATGAAATTATCATATTTTTTTTGAAGTGTTGTAGTGTTGAAAATTTTACAAAAAAAAACACAGTCCAAAGACTACACTTTGCAGGTGGGGTTTTAACCCCCACCGATCTTATTTTTTACAAACTTTGGGTGTTGGGGGGGGCGGGGCCCCACCCACACCCCCGTTACTGCCAAGCCTATAGGCTTCCCCCCTCCTTCGCGTCGTAGCCCTTGCTGCGCACGGACCGCACACCACACCACACCCCCGAGTACCCTGAACCCCTGCAAACTGTGTTTTTCTCCACCGAAACTCCGTTAGACTTCACCTTCGGCGCCACCCACGCTAAGTTCACCACCCCGTTCGGCCTCCCCACTGCCGACACTCTACTCCAACGCCGCTCTCCCACGCATGTCCACCGCCAGTGGCCTCACCACTCCTCGCGACCCACATCGGATGCTCAGTCTCCTCTTTGACCCCGACCTCCAGACCTTCACTCCACCATTTCACACCCCCACACCAGACCACCATCCAACCCCTACGTGCCACCAGATCTCAACTCCACCCTATGTACTCTCACCACCGCCCTCACTTATCCCTGCCTTGCCATCCATGAAACAAGGAAAAAAAAAGATAGCCTGTTTAGGGTTTTGAAACCCTAGGGGCTTTCAAAAGGAGATATAAGACATGATGGTTTTAAACAAAAAGAGCCTTGTTACTTATAATGTTAAACCTAACTTTATATATATATATATAAACAAACAATAATTATTGTTATGAAATTTTAAGTAGGCCATGATATTTAATTTTAAAAAAATAGTTATTATAAGAAAAATAATAAAAACATGTATATACATATTTTTATAAGGGTTGTATTAAAATAAAATTTAAATATATATATGACTATTACGGATAAAAAGAATAATGTATGTATATACATAGATAAAGAGTTATATATTCATAAACTTGAATTATTAAAAGAAGTTGGAACTTTAGAGGTTATTAAATGTTCTATTGACGTACTAAGAAAACAAAACAAAAAAAAAAGAAATTTATAAAAATACATAATTTTATTAGGTTGAAGATATGTGGCGAACAATGAAATAAATTGAGGAAATCTATTAGGGGCCATTTTATTATCAATAAATTCAAACGTTATATAGAGAAATCAAACCGAGCCTATACCTAGTGAACGTCACCATTCAAAGATGGTAAATCCTACACAGGTGACTAGGTTCACCTAGGAATTTGAGACTGACCGAAACAAGGAACTACATAACCAAGTTCAGCGATGGTACAATCCATTTTCTCCCACATCAAAAAAATGCGAAATGCTGCCAGATTTTCACTAAATTTTAGGGTTTATTTATGTGTTAAATTAATTGTTTTATTCCATCATCCAAAACTTAATCGTGCGCCATCATGACATCATTTAACTTCACCTTAACGATCCAAGTTTAGTTAGGGTTCGAGTCGGTGAAACTGTCTTCGCCTAGGATAATTGGGGTTCTGTTTTGAAACAGTCCAACCCTAGAAGCGACACACTACGTGTCATATACACTAGGCAGCCTTCACCATATCGAATATGTTGTAGTGATCATGCCTTAGGTGTGTTGCCACTGAGCACGCAAGCGCGTGCGAGGTGGTTCTTAGGGTTAGGGAGAAATTTTTTTGTGGTTCGTGTCATGACCACATGGCAAATGTGGGCATGACACATGTGTTTGTGTGTCATGACCGCATGGGATATGTGGGCATGACATTTGGTATCAGAGCCAAGTTTTTAAAACACTGGGCTTGTTTTAGGCACATTATTGTTTCCGCAACTATGATTGACTCGTGGCTACCTCATTTTGTAGGATGCCTCCCAGACGAGTTCAGCGAGCGCAGACCCGCCACACTCCACCCACAAAGGTACGCACCGATTCATCAGCTGTGGGACCGGGTCAGCCAGGTCCACAGGGTCAACCAGGTCCACAAGGTCAGCCAGATCCACCAGTACAGCCAGTCCCACTGGTTCAGCTAGTTCTACAGCCACAGCCAGTTCCTCAGGTACCGTAGGCACCACTGGCCCCACCAGATATGGGACCACAGATTTTACAGGCCTTACAGGCTATCTTAGATAGGCTCCCACCGGCAGTAGCAGAGCCACGTGTCGAGCCACGCGAGGATCTGTGAGAGGAGCCCCGCATAGAGCTGCATGGGGCACCATGTGAGGAGCCTTACGTTGAGCTACCAGAGACAGAGGAGGTTGGTTTGGCCAACAGGGCTTGTAGCAGGAGCCCCCCACATCAGGCTAGACAGGATGAGACAGTGCGTGTAGAGCACTTAGGTCACAGGCCTTATGAGTTTCATGCAGATGAGCATATCAGGGGGCATAGAGATAGAGGGGATCCCATTAGGGACATATTGAGGTTGAACCCTCCTACATTCATTGGGACAACAGAGGGAGCTGAGATAGAGGCCTGGCTTATTAGTTTGGACAAGTGCTTCACGTTGCATCCTTACGAGGGTAACATGAAGGCTCGGGTGGCAGTACACTTATTGCGGGATGCAGCAGCCACCTGGTGGTGCACTGAGGAGTGCAAGTGCCACCTATCTTTAGACACCCTCACCTGGGAGACCTTCATTGAGCGCTTCAATGCGCACTATTTATCAGACCACTACAGGCAGCATCGTCTAGACGAGTTCCATGACCTTCAGCAGAGGGGACTTTCAGTGGCTCAGTATGAGGCTAGGTTTACAGAGCTATCTAGATATGCGGAGTATCTCCATGATGAGAAACTCCTGGTGCATAAGTTTATCAGAGGGCTTAATTACAGTATAGCAGGGCCTGTACAGATGGCAGACCCCCAGACTTTGAGTGATGCTGCCGAGAAGGCATACATCGTTGAGGAGATTCAGGGATGAAGGCAGAGTTCTCGCCCTCAGTTTCAGGATCAAGGACAGCAGCAGCATCATCAAAGCTTCTGTAGGCCATCACAGCCGCCTCACAGAGGAGGATTCAGTTCAGCATCTTTACCTCCTAGACCCTCACAGCAGCAACAGCCATAGCAGTAGCAAAGAGCTAGGACACAACAGAGGACACAGGGGGGACATAGTAGAGGTTGGCAACAATAGGGCCCACGCAGAGATCAGAGGCATCAGGGACCACCTGTGGGACCCGCAAGGTCATAGTAGTCTTATAGGGATTCACAAGGGTCTACTGGCAGATCAGGACAGCAACAGTCAGGTAGGACCCAGATTGTATAGGTACAGGTCAGGGGCCCTTGTTATGTTTGTGGTGGAGTAGGACACCTAGCTAGAGAGTGTCCACATGGTTACACAGCAGGGGGACAGCCTCGTGCAGGAGGTTCTGAGCAGATAGTGGGTGATGTGGGTAGATCCCACCATATGTTTGCAGCAGTAGATAACCGCCAGGCAGATATTTAGGCGTCCGTGATTGAGATGTCAGGTATGATTGGGGGAAACCCCATTCTATTCTATTTGATTCTGGTGCTACGGATTCTTTTATATCTCCATCGTTAGTGGAGCGTTGCAGGCTGGTGGCCTCTAGGCAGGGTGATAGGTGGGTAGTTGAGTTGGCTTCAGGAGCCACACTGACAGTAGATGCCTTAGTCCACGACTGTGAGATTGGTTTTGGACCCTTCATTACAGTATGCGACCTTAGAGTCATGACATTAGGATCCTATGATGTGGTGTTGGGTATGGATTGGCTTGTGGCTCATCGAGCCAAGCTAGATTGTCACTGAAGGGTGATCAACTATTTAGACGATCACGACACATCAGTTGAGATTGTGGGCATGCAGAAGCCCACCATAGTGCGTATGATATCCACTCAGCAGCTTAAGCACTGCATGCAAAAGGGATGTCAAATGTTCACCATCACAGTGAACGATAGGTCAGATGATGAGCCAGAGGCATCTTTGGATGATCATCCCATCCTTAGAGAGTTTGCCGATGTTTTCCTAGTAGAGTTACCGGGGATGGCTCCCCGACGAGAGGTAGACTTTCTCATAGACTTAGTGCCGGGTGCCGAGCCAGTGTCTCGTGCACCCTACAGGATGACCACACATGAGCTCACTGAGCTCAAGCTACAGTTGGAGGACTTGCTAGAGAAGGGGCACATCCAACCGAGCATTTCACCTTGGGGCGCTCCTGTCATCTTCGTGAAGAAGAAGGATGGGTCTCTTCATTTGTGTATGGATTATAGGCAGTTGAATAAGGTGATGGTGAAGAACCGTTACCCGCTGCCTAGGATTGATGATCTTTTCGACCAGATGCAGGGAGCTAGGGTGTTCTCTAAGATAGACCTGAAGTCTGGGTATCATCAGTTACGCATCGTAGAGGTAGATATCCATAAGACTGCCTTTCGAACTCATTATGAGCATTATGAGTTCATAGTGGTTCCCTTCGGCTTGACGAATGCCCCTGCAGTGTTCATGAGTCTCATGAACGGGGTGTTCCGTACATATTTAGATTGGTTCATGATCATTTTCCTTGATGACATTTTGATCTACTCACGGACCGAGGAGGAGCATGAGGAGCACCTTCGTCAGGTTCTACAGTGCTTACGAGAGCAGAAACTTTATGGGAATTTGGTGAAGTGTGCATTTTTTAGGACAGAGGTTCAGTACCTAGGGCATATCCTTTCCGGCAATGGAATCTTAGTAGATCCATCGAAGATCAGAGCCATCAAGGATTGGCCAGCACCCACTAGTGTGACAGAGGTCAGGAGTTTCATGGGGTTAGCTGGTTATTACCGTCATTTTGTTGAGGGCTTTTCTCAGATAGCGCACCCCATCACTTCCCTTTAATGGAAAGGGAAGAGCTTTCTTTGGACTGAGCAAAGTGAGAGGGCCTTCAGGATCCTCAAGGAGCGTCTTACCAGTGCTCCTATTTTGGTGGTTCCTGATCCTACAGCAGATTTTGTGGTTTGCATGGATGCATCACTTGAGGGATTGGGAGCTGTACTTATGTAGGGTGGCAGAGTGATCACGTATGAGTTGCGAAAACTCAAAACTCATGAGCTGAACTACTCCACTCACGACTTGGAGTTAGCAGTAGTGGTTCATGCTCTAGTCTGTTTGAGACACTTCCTGTTGGGCCGTCACTTTGAGCTCCATTTCGATCATCATAGCCTTTAGTATATATTCACTTAGCCAAATCTAAACGCCCGTCAGCGGTGTTGGATGGAGTTCCTCTGCGAGTTTGATTTTGATGTCCACTGCATCAAAGGGAAGGAGAACGTGGTTGCTGACGCACTGAGTTGGAGGCACCACGAACTCTTGACCTTGACTTTGAGTGTGGACTTGAGGGATCGCATCGTTCAGCATTTGCTAGAGGATGAATGGTATCTAGAGGTGCAGCAGGAGATCAATTCACAGAGGGCCATGGTGGGCAAGTTTGCAGGATATACTCTTGACTCAGATGGTTTACTTCATCATCGACAACGCATCTATGTACCCCGCACAGGTGACCTGCATACTGGAGTGCTTTCAGAGGCTCATAGAGCACCATATGTGACACATCCAGGGGTGAAGAAGATGCATGCCAATCTTCGATACCTGTATTATTGGGTGGGTATGAGATGAGATATAGCAGAGTTTGTGGCTCAATGCCTTGAGTGCCAGAGGGTCAAGGCTGAGCATCAACATCCAGCAGGTCTCCTATACCCTCATGATATACCTGAGTGGAAATGGGACACCATTTCCATGGACTTTATTGTTGGTCTTCCTATGTCTTCACGTCACCATGATGCCATCATGGTGGCAGTCGACAAGTTGACCAAGGTGGCTCATTTCTCTCCTGTGCGCACGACGTACAATGTGCCAGCTATGGCGAATGTATTCTTGGATGACATTGTGAGACTACATGGGGTACCTCATTGCATCATCTTAGATAAAGATCCAGTGTTCACTTCAGCATTCTGGAGGGCCTTACAGCAAGCATTGGGCACACAACTCAATTTTAGCTCCGATTATCATCCCGAGACAGATGGGCAGACAGAGCGGGTGAATCAGATATTGGAGGACATGCTTTGGATGTATGTTATGGACCATTAGTCTAGATGGGAGGAGTATCTTTATCTAGTTGAGTTTGCCTACAATAATGGGCATCACAGCTCATTAGGTATGCCTCCCTTTTAGGCCTTATACAGTAGACCTTGTAGGACACCATTGAGTTGGGACCGGATTGAGGACAGAGTCACCATTGGTCCAGAGCTTGTACATGATATGGAGCAACAGGTCACAATGATTAGACAGAGGTTACAGGAGGCATAGGATAGGCAAAAGAAGTATGCCAATGCTAAGAGGATAGATTGGAGCTTCTCAGTGGGAGACAGGGTATTCCTTAGAGTCCGGCCACACAAGAGTCCAATCCATTATGGAAAGGGCTCTAAGCTCGCACCACGGTTCATAGGACCCTTTGAGATTTTGGAGCGGATAGGACCAATTGCCATCGTCTAGTATTGCCACCGAGCCTGTCACGTATCCACGATGTCTTTCATGTTTCTATTTTGAGACGATATATATTTGATGTATCTCACATACGGGACTGGACTGCTTTACAGGTAGAGGCAAGTGGGCAGTTGGTGCTAGAGCCAATTCGCATATTGGCTCGTCTGACGCTGGGCCTTCGAGGTCGAGAGCTGGACCAGGTTAGGGTCCAGTGGGATCAATATGAAAACGTCACGGTGACTTGGGAGGATGCAGCTAGTTTGAGGGCACTCTATCCTCACCTTTTTGACGACTTCTAGGAGGAAGTTCAGTCTTAGGGGGGGAGGATGTGAGGCCGACTATTTTACCTCCCATATTTTGATCATTGTGCTATTCAGTAGTGACCATGCTTCATTATGCAGGCTTGATGTTTTATCTCACTGATTTGATATATGTGATTTGATTCGGTCATTTTGATGATAGGTTGTGGTTCGATATATGGGATTTATATTAGATGTTATCTTGTTATGAGATTTTAGTTGTTTATGTGATATGAACTATTTGACATGTGATTGAAAAATGCAGTTTAATTTGTAGTTGTGCATTGATGTTTATTTCGATTGCGTGAAGTTAATTTCAGTTGCTTCAGCTATGATTTATCATGACAGGACTGACACTTGATCGAGATGTGTAGGTTTTACTTTCCTTAGCCATGGGAAATTGGAGGTAGGATTCACACCATGTTATTCCCTGTTAAGCCGATCTGTTCCCAAGAGGGATAAGAATCACGTGTGTAATTGAATGATGATTTATTGTGCTTGGTTTAATTTTAATTATTTTATTTTTAGCCTTAGTAACCCCTCTTTTTCTTATTTTTGATTAATATTAAGTGTTGTAATATTTTATTTGATTTATGTCATTGTCATTTTTATTTATTTTTTTTGGGCCATTTATATGTGGATTTTCAAAGCCTTTCATGACCCCTAGGGTCCCAAAAGTTACCCTAGGTGGTCAACCATGAGTCTAGGGTCAACTTGGACCACCTAACCCTAGTTTTGACTCACCTTAGGTCACCCTAAACCATGGTTGAGTAAGAGTGACGAATTTGGGAAGAGGGAAGATGGGGATGGGCCTTGCCTTGGGAAGAGCTCATCTCCCATCCCTATGTTTTGGGAATCATTCCCAAGGGAGGACTAGGGAGGTCTCCAAGAGTCTTCCCAAACTCCCAAGTGAGTGGGAGCACCACTCAAGGCCATTATCTTCTTGAGGTGGAGATGGAGGTGGAGGGAGAGGAGGACACTTGTCATCCTCTTACCTTCTCTCTATTCCAAGTGGCTTGGGTGGAGGGAAGAGATGGTGACATATGTCACCACCTCATTCTCTCAAGGCCAAGTAGAGGGCCTATAATAGCTCCTCTTGTAGAGGAGTGGGGGTTCTCCCCTTCTGGCCTTTTTCCTTGCATTTTTGAAACTTCTTGCAAAATTTGAGTTTTCCTTTCTAAGTTTGGAGGAGTTAGAGAAGGTTGGGGAGATTCTGAAAGTAGGAAGGCTTGGGAAGGCTTGGAGCTCTTCACCAATTTCTTCTTCCATTGTCAAGGCCTTGAAGGTAGGCCTCTAAACTTGTTCTTGCTTTGCTTATATGATGTCCATGTTTGAATTTTGGTTGTAATATTGTTTGTATTGTGTTGTTTTACATTTGATTTTTGGGGTGGGTGTCATGGTGAGAGCACCTCCAATGGAGGAAATGCTCAACTTGTATGGGTAGGGGAGAGGAACAATCCTTGAGGGCTCTCCCACAGTATGTGTTTCTGCCTTAAGGGCTTATTATCATTTGTGGAGGAGATATGTGTGTATGCCTTGAAGGCTTGTTATCATTTGAGGAGGAGATATCTGAATGGCAAGAGTGCCATGCAAATTGATTTGTGAATTCTTGTGGATTGTGGTGTTCTGGGATTTTTTTTGGCTTGAGGCCAGGTGCTGGAATTTTCATTTCTTTTGGGAGCCCTTTTAAGTTGAGAGGTCTATCCCCTACCCTCACCAAGCTCATTTCTATGAGCTAAGTTATGTGCAAAGCCTATGGGTTGTACTATTTCTTGTGTCATTGTGATTGTTTTTCCTTGTTGTGGAATGGAACCTGTGTGAAAACCCCTACCTCCCTAGCTCGGGGGTGACCCACTAGCGGGTCTACGGTAGGGAGGAGAGATTTCCTTTCTCAGTGGTTGTTTTCTTGGTTGTTTCATTGTTGTGTTTAGTTGCAGGTTGTTATGTGAAGAGGTGGAGATGTAGGAGCTCATTTAGTGTTCTTAGAGTCCCTTGTACTGGCTGTTGGAGCCATGTATAGTTGGCTTGTTATAATGTAACTATTGTAAGAAGCTCCTATGCTATTGCCATTTAGCTGGCTGCAAATGAATAACTAATGTAACTTCCTGATTATGAGATTAAACTAGATTATTTCCTTATTATGAAGTTGCCCTGTGAAGATAAATGTATGGGAAATAAACAAACATACTTTTCTATCCCTTCAATTGGAAAATGGGGCATAAGTAAATCTTCTGTCCTTACACTCAAGTTGATTACTTACCATCTTTTGTGAAGATAAGATTTTATGAAATGCAAGGACAGTATAAATAGATTCGTTTATTGTTCCTATTTTTTTTTTTTTTAAAGAAAGAAAAAAAAAATTGCATGAGTCATACAGTTGTGGTTGGTCTTATTGTGAAAAAAAAAAAAGGGAATTGAAGTAGCTATCTGCATATTACTTGAAGATTGTATTAAGCATTGTTGTTTTAGAAAAGTGTTTTAGTTCTGATATTTGGAAGAGGAAGGAACAACTAGAAATTCATGAAAAAGAAAAAAAAAAATAGATCTATTTTAGTGTTGTAGCAAAACAAAATATAAAACGTACTGTTTGATCATCTATGTAATTCAAAAAAAAATAGGAAGAAAAGTGTTCAGGGTTGTACCTGTTGAAAGTCTGTAAGTGTAATCTGTTTTCAAAAACATGTAAAGAGATTGAAAGCTATAGGAAACATTTACTGAATAACCTTCTATTTTACAGACTCATAAAAATACTAGACTATTCTATTTTAACAAAAAAAAAAGAATCAATCTCTTTTATTCTTTTAGATTTGTCAGTATCCTTATATCAAGCTGAATAATTGAATTACAAAATAAATAAATAAATAAATAAATAATGATAGTCAAATATATATATATATATATATTCAAATTTTGAGTTTAATGTTCATTTTATTCTGATTTATATGACTGTGACATGCTCAGTTCATATCCTGTTTTAAAATGCTTGTGATATACACATACATAGATATATATATCTACATATATATATATATATATTAGAATGTTTTTTTTTAATAATAAATGAAATTATCGTATTTTTTTTTAAGTGTTGTAGTGTTGAAAATTTTACAAAAAAAAAACACAGTCCAAAGACTACACTTTGCAGGTGGGGTTTTAACCCCCACCGATCTTTTTTTTACAAACTTTGGGTGTTGGGGGGGCGGAGTCCCACCCACACCCCCATTACTGCCAAGCCCGCTGGCTTCCCCCATCCTTCGTGCCATAGCCCTTGCTGCACACGGACCGTACACCGCACTACACCCCCGAGTACCCTGAACCCCCACAAACTACGTTTTTCTCCACCGAAACTCCGTTAGACTTCACCTTTGGTGCCGCCCACACTGAGTTCACCACCCTGTTCGGCCTCCCCACTACCGACACTCTACTCCAGCACTGCTCTCCCACGCATGTCCACTGCCAGTGGCCTCACCACTCCTCACGACCCACACCGGATTCTCAGTCTCCGCTTCGACCCCGACCTCTGGACCTTCACTCCACCATTTCACAAACCCACGCCAGAGCACCGTCTGACCCCTGTGTGCCACCGGATCTCGACTCTACCCTCTGTACTCTCACTGCCACCCTCACTTATCCCTACCTTGCCATCCATGAAACAAGAAAAAAAAAAGATAGCCTGTTTAGGGTTTTGAAACCCTAGGGGCTTTCAAAAGGAGATATAAGACATGATGGTTTTAAACAAAAAGAGCCTTGTTACTTATAATGTTAAACCTAACTTTATATATATATATATATATATATATATATATATATATATATATATATATATATATATATAAACAAACAATAATTATTGTTATGAAATTTTAAGTAGGCCATGATTTTTAATTTTTAATTTTTTTTAAAAGTTATTATAAGAAAAATAATAAAAATGTGTATATACATATGTTTATAAGGGTTGTATTAAAAGAAAATTTAAATATATATATGACTATTACGGATAAAAAGAATAATGTATGTATATACTTAGATAATGAGTTATATATTCATAAACTTGAATTATTAAAAGAAGTTGGAACTTTAGAGGTTATTAAATTTTCTATTGACATACTAAGAAAACGAAACAAAAAAAAGAAATTTATAAAAATACATAATTTTATTAGGCGGAAGATATGTGGCGAACAACGAAATAAATTGAGGAAATCTATTAGGGGCCATTTTATTATCAATAAATTCAAACGTTATATAGAGAAATCAAATCGAGCGTATACCTAGTGAACATCACCATTCAAAGATGGTAAATCCTGCACAAGTGACCGGGTTCACCTGAGAATTTGAGAGACTGACCGAAACAGGGAACTACGTAACCAAGTTCAGCGATGGTACAATCCATTTTCTCCCATGTCAAAAAAAATGCGAAATGCTGCCAGATTTTCACTAAATTTTAGGGTTTATTTGTGTTAAATTAATTGTTTTAT
The DNA here is from genome assembly GCA_027924645.1 of Cunninghamia lanceolata. Lineage (NCBI taxonomy): Eukaryota > Viridiplantae > Streptophyta > Pinopsida > Cupressales > Cupressaceae > Cunninghamia > Cunninghamia lanceolata. Next base: position 7,258,656 of record BSBN01000010.1, read on the forward strand.
TCCATCATCCAAAACTTAATCGTGTGCCATCATGACATCATTTAACTTTGCCCTAACGATCCGAGTTTAGTTAGGGTTCGAGTCGGCAAAACTGTCTTCGCCTAGGATAATTGGGGTTCTATTTTGAAACAGTCCAACCCTAGAAGTGACACACTACGTGTCGTATACACTAGGCAGCCTTCACCATATCGAATATATTGTAGTGATCACGCCTCAGGCGTGTTGCCACCGAGCATGCAAGCGTGTGCGAGGTGGTTCTTAGGGTTAGGGAGAAAAAATTTCCATGGTTCGTGTCATGACCACATGGCAAATGTGGGCATGACACGCATGTTTGTGTGTTGTGACCGCATGGGATATGCGGGCATGACAGTAGGAACTGATTCCCCTCTCTATGGTAAAATATTTGCCTATCTAAAAGAGAATACCCTCCCACCCAACCTCTCCCATAACCAAAAAAGAACCTTCATCCGACAGGCATCCCAGTATGCCATTGTCGCTAACACCCTGTATCGCCGAGGTCTCGATGGTACTCTCCTTAGGTGTCTAGATAGATAGGAATATCAAACTGCTCTAAGAGAAATACACGACGGGATATGTGGGGCTCACTCTAGTGGCCCTACCCTAGCCAAGAAACTCATCCGCATGGGATACTACTGGCCAACAATGGAACAAGACTCCTATTAGTTTGTAAAGAAATGCAAAAAGTGCCAAATCCATGGGAACCTGATACACGCACCAGTGCAAGAGCTACAGCCGTTGACAACTCCTTGGCCTTTCTGTCAATGGGGACTCGACTTATTGGGCAAGATCCACCCTCCTTCCTCAAGCGGCCATAAATTCATCATCACTGCCACAGAGTATTTCACAAAATGGATTGAAGTCGTGCCCTTAGCCAACATCACAAGCAAACAGATTGCCTCATTTATCCTGAACTATATCTTTTGTCGTTATGGTGTCCCTTCATCCATCATCACTGATAATCGATGACCCTTCAAAAATCAAGATGTCAAGGAACTATGCGACAAATTCCATATCCAGCACCACTTCTCAACTCCTTACTACCCACAAGGTAATGGCCAAGCTGAGGCATCAAATAAAACCATTCTAAAAATCCTAAAGAAGACTGTCAATGATGCTGGCTGTGATAGGCATGTCCAACTGAATCCTGTGTTGTGGGCCTACCGCACAAGCATCCGCACATCCACAGGTGCAACACCATACTCCCTAGTCTATGGATCTGAAGCTATCTTGCCCATTGAAGTCAAGATCCCATCCTTGTGAGTCTAATTAAAAAGCCTCATATCAGATGAAGAGTACAGAGTAACCAGACTCCAAGAATTAGAGCTGCTTGAAGAGTGAAGGCAACAGGCCTTTAACCACTTGAAAGCATATCAGCAACGCATGTCCAAAAGCTACAATCACAAAGTAAAACCCTGGATATTCCAAGTCGGTGACCTAGTCCTAAGAGAAAATCCCAGAAATCAGCAAGACAGAGACAAGAAAGGAAAGTTTGAACCTAACTAGCTGGGTCCCTACGTCGTCATCACAGCTTATGGATCGGGGACATATCAATTGGCTACATCTGAAGGTGAACTATTCGATGATCCTATCAACAGCATGCACCTTCACAAGTTCTATACCTAAAAACCCCAATGTAAGGGAGTCCTAAAAAAATCCAAAAAAATTGAAAAAGTGATAAAAAATAGAGCAAAAAAAAAAAACAAAAACAAAAAAACAAAAAAACAAAAAAAATGAGAAAATAACAAAAAACAAAATCATCCTACGGTGAAAACCTAGCAAACAGGCACCTAGGATAAGTACCATGGTGAAAACCTGGCAAACAGGCGTCATGCGTACTTTTAGCTTCTTGTCCAAATAAAAGCAAGTGGTGAAAACCTAGTAAACAGGCGCTATCTATGACAAACCACTTCCTCCATCTATTTCGACTTCATGTCTCTTGTGTCCTTCATATCGTTCATCTTAAACCAGTCCTTTGAACCGTTGTTAAACTACGTCGCCTCTGAGTTATCACGTAGGCAAGGCCATTCTCAATGCGCCCCTGAGGCTCCTCTCCACTCCACTGTCCCATCCGTCCCATATCTAGTCCTTCTGTCAATCTGAGTCCATGCTATTTTTGCACCACTTTGCTATCGCCTAGGTCTTAGGTCTGCTAGGGTTTACCCCGAACTACGTTGCCTCTGCGTCGTCACGTAGGCAAGGCCATTTAGCAATGAGCCCCCGAGGCACTAGGTCAGTCCCTTAGGGTCCGTCTCTCCATGTCTATCTGTCATCTCACTCATAATAAGTCAATCTTTGTCTAAACTTGGGGCAACTCCTCGACCTAGTTACGGATTTGGATTCTTGAATGCCACTGTTTTAAAAGGATACCAATAAGGATTGCAATACCTTTCACTAGGCAAGCAAGCATAGTAAAAACAGGCTACCCAAAACCAAAAGTCCTTGACTCAAAACATCAACCTGTCCTAAACAAAGTAGCACACCATATCAAAACACTCAAAATGATTCTGTATCAATTATGGCAAAAGACACATCTAATGCAAAGAAGTTTTGTCAACAGGTTAATTTACAAGGTCTTGAATTTTTGTCATTATGTCTTCCTATGCTACTCAAGGATGCCAAAAGCTAGAGATGCTATGATGGGGGCATAATTATTTTCTTTGTCTGCTGCTTGTGGATTGAACTTTAGTAATGTGATGACTTTCGTCTAATGACATGATCAGTAAAAGATCATCGAGGACTCCGAGGTCTAAACATGAAAAGGGGCAATCCTTGTTTGTTAAAACGCAAGAAGTACTCAGGTCATCTCGGTCTAATTATACCTAGATGCTTGTATTTTCTTACAACATTTCAAAAAGTGAAAAATACTAAAAAGTGCCCGATGATGAAAGCAATAACCTTGCAAAAATCTCAAGATGACAATCCGTGTCCATATCCATCTCATATCCAGCAAATCCATATCATCCATGCCATAAACCAATCCTGCAGTATATCAAATGAAAGTCAGTATTTCTTCATCTCTTCTTTGTTCTATGTCATCACCTATGTCGATTGAGTACATTTGGACATATCAAAAACATAGCATAGATTGCATATCATATCACATGAGATAGTCATCCACATGATTAAATCATTTTGCATACATACATTAGGTTATCCACATAAAATTTGCATCCATATATCATATCCAAAGAAAATCAAGAACATAGATCACATACATATAGAGCTGCATAAATCATATCCATCCACATTAGCATTTGCATAAATCAAAATCATTCATTTAGTATGCATCACATATAACACATCACAAGATAAGCGGCATCCATAGCATATCAATATCAAAGCATCACATAGATAGCCCATGCATATAGATCAGGACACAACAGCATCATCACATAAACATCAAACACATGTCCAAATGTACAATATATCACAATCTCTATCCAATCTCAGAGTCATGTCATAAATGTATACAACAAATGGTGATACATGTCTCAGAATAAAAATACATATATCGGCTATCTCAGCCCTCTATTGCAAATGTGCTATGATACAATCAAAAATGGTACAAGTATCTGGGTCTGACTAACTCTGCTGCCATGAAATATTGCTCCCTGCACTAGCCTCTCCTCTGCCTCCCCCTAACTGCTAGGGACCCCTCACTGAGCCTACAAACCGAGAACCACCTGCCCGCTAGAATGCCTCTGACTGGCTCCTAAAGCTAGGGGCACGATGCTCCACTGACACAGCTCTGTGATATAAACCTCTATAGTACTGAGCTTGTGCCTGAGCTCTAGTAAGCTCACCCTGCACCTGGACCACCTGTGCCTGTGCCTGCTGCACCTGCGAAACCAAAAAATTGGAAGTCCCATCCGTGCCCATGGACATCACGGCTGCATCTCTCTCTGACCTCATAGCCCACATGCTAGCTAAGGCTGCATCTCTCTCCCTCATCAACTCTAATATCCGAGTCGCATTTGACTCTCTCCATGACTTTACGGCTCTCAGATGAGCCCTCAGCTGCCTAATCTAGCTCTGTAGCGAGACCATAACCTGCTGATGCACATCAGGCTGTGGAACCTGCTCTGCCTATGCCACTTGCTACACTGGCACCTGTCCCTGTATTGGCTGTGCCACCTGCTGTGGTAGCAGCATCTATCTCTGTGCTAGCTCTGGCTGAACTAGCCCCTGGACCTGTGCCTGTCCAACTGCCTACTAGCCCACAAGCCCCTCTCTGACCCTCTACCTCTGTCTCAGTCTCCCATCATCTCCCTGATCTCTCCTCCTCCTCCTCTATCGTCTCCTCCTCCTACCCACTACACCCTCCTCATCTGCATCCTCCTCGTCAATACAAGGAGCCAACTCTCCTGGTCCTAAGTACCTCGGGAATGGGTGCGCCGCAAACCACTCCTCATAGTCTGGCATCATGCCAGCATCTACTATGTCTCTCCTCATCGGCCAAGCTGCATAGGGAATCTGCTAAAAATCAGCCAATGCCTCCTCGTAAGATGCCACAAGACTCCACCTATACCTCTCTGCATGAGTCCTGGCAAAGCATGCCTCACCCTGCGGTCTGCCCTGTACATGGCCAAACTGTCTCTGAACTCAGCTGACAATCTGTCACTCCAAAATATATCGAGTCCTGCCAATAAGCCATCTCGTCTGGAAGCAATAAGGCAGCTCATCTGCCTCGTCGTCCCATACCTCGCAGTCAATGTATGACTGCCAGACAACTGCATTTATGCCATCAAAAGCATGCCTCCAGTACTCAACTTCCCCAGCCTGTGCTAGGAAATCACACCTGCATAGCTATAACTATAGGGCTCACCCCTCTGCCTATGAAAAATGCATATCGGCCGTGTGATAGCAATGTGCTCCCACAACCAAAACTGCAACAATGACGTACCCACAGATAAACTGGCTCCTCTATGATAAACCACCTGGTGCATGTCTCTGTATAAGTGTGCAAGCACACACACCCCCCATGCATACCGGGTCCTATCTGTGATCATACTCTCCAGTACCCTCCCACAGCCAATTGGGAAGCCGTTCGCTCTCCTATCGGGGCATATCACGCCACCGATCAGTCCAGCCACTATGCCCGGGAAGTATTCATAATAGTCATGCATGTCCTGCCACGAAATCTCCTCCCCCACCAACTTTGGGTCATCAAAAACACGTCTGCACTCCTCTAAGTCATCGTCCCACTGCAACTCATACTTAACTAGCTCTCCCTGAATCAGGAGGTGCAGAATCTGGTACACATCCTCAAGAGTAACCGCCATCTCCCTCGTCAGTAGATGGAAAGTACCATCCTCGCTGTGGAAACGCTCCACTGCTGCCATCAACATAGCCCAGTTCGTGCGAACCTCGGGCATGAAGCAAACATAGTGCAGTCCCAAAGTGCCTAAAGCCTCACGATCTATCTTGGTCAACATATACCGCTGCAACAGCGGTAATGGGAATAGCTATCGTGACGTCAGGACAATCCGAATATCCTCCTACAACCAAGCAAAGCATACCATCAACAAGAATCCATATCCAAGCAAAACATACCGTCAATCAAATCCAGACCCATATCAAAACCTACTCAGGGCAATCAAGCTATCCGATCATTGGCTTAACATATCAAATTAATCAAAACAGCATATCATCTCTCAACTAGATTCTCATAAATCTCAAAGATCGCTAAATCAATTGACGCATCGATCAGGATGCCAATTGGGTTAATTTCGTTAAGTCAACTAATTTTCCTAAGTACAAATGCGCCACTCCAGGTGGCAAATGCACCGTTTCATACCAAAAGCGCCACTTCACCATGAATGCGCCACTTTCTGATGCGTATGCGCCATTCTGGCACATGCACCACTTCCTCTATCAAATGCGCAATATCACAACAAATGCGTCATTTCAAGAATCACATGCGCAACACTCGCATATGCGCCCATTCAAAACACACATGCGTAATTTCTGGATGCATGCACCACTTAATAGCTCAAAAGCGCAAAAGTAATCAAATGCGCAAAATAAACAAATGCACCACTTTGAGGCGTGAATGCGTCATTCCGCAACGCATGCGCCATTGTGGGGCGCATATGCTCAAAACGGGTGTTTTTGCGCATCTGTCTCAGTTGGATTCCCTAGCCATTAATACGCATAAAAATTGACTTGTGACAAGTTTTGAAGAACTACATATCGGGGGTCCTGCCTTTGCTGGCCGATCGAACCATCGAATCCTCTCAAATCGATGCTCCTCGCGCGGAATATCCAACTCTCTAGCTGCCATACTCTCCTAAGCTCTCTAGGGGACAAATCAACTATGGACAAGTGTACAAATGAATAGAATATGTGGCCCCAGCTCCTATATATAGCAAATGACCCATACCTGACTGCATGACGTCTGTGGCTACTTCCCGTGTCTATTTCTCTGAACCATATCCTATTTTTCTCTGCCCTACCCTGTTCTTCACCTTCTTCGTCGTCAGATTATCCGTCTCACACCCTTCTGTCTTCTTCCCGTCCAATCTCCCGAGGGGGCATCCTGTCGTTAAACTTGTACCAGGGGCAAACTAGGGCATGTATCACTGTCGAAAATTCTTTTTCTTTGAAACAACGTGATAAAACACATTGCATCAAAGAGGGGCAAAATGTATACACCTAAAATTGGCATGACTCTACTTAAATAAATATTTTAAATATTTATTTCATCATCATATTCCTCTATCATTAAATAAATTTATTTATTTATTTATTTGATTCACTTCCTCTCATTTAATTAAATAAATTACATTTTATTTAATTAATTAAATTCATTTACACCAACTTCATTCTTCTAAAATAATTAAATAATTTTAATTATTTAATTAAAATTTCTTATTCTTCCAAATTTAAATAAAATGCAATTTTTATTTAAATAAAATAAAAAATCCTCACAAAAATAAAATATATTTTTATATATTTTATTTATTCCTCTCAATTATCTGTAAAATAATTAAATAAATTCATTTATTTAATTATGCTTTCTATCTCTTCGAAAAATCATTCTTATCTTCCAAAAATAACCTTCCTCTTGTCACACAAAAGCAAAACTCTGAGTTACAAAAGCAAAATCAATTTTAAAACATCTTTAAAGCGAATCTTCTCTTAAATTAGAAAAATAAATTCTAATTTAAGAAAATCAAATCTTATCCTCATCAAGAGAGGAGTTAACTCAACTAGACTGCTTTTGGAATGACATGTGTCCTTCTTCTATTGGATGCATGTTCCTCAACAATCCTACTCCGTTGATTTATTCTTTTCTTCTCAACCATTGATCTTCCCTCACTCTCTTCTATAAATACAACCTTCTTCTCTTCATTTCATATCAAGATTTTGTGTAAACTTATGCTGCAAAGATATCAGCGCGCCTGTGGCACCCATACTCCCATTTAATCATTCTCATTCATACTCCATTTCTATATTTGAAGCTCATCTTCAAATACATAAGTATCACAGCCATTCTTCTTTTGTCATCTTCAAACAAGCAAGCAAGCAACTAGCTTCTAAGGGCTTCACAATCAAGATCAAAGGAAGATAGGCAAACTACAGAAGGTGAAAGGTAAAGGTGCAAGGTATCATTTGTTATTTATTTGTTAATCTCCTTTTATCTTCATATTCTGTAGATGTTTGGGTTTTTATAATCTTGTTGATTAACCTATTTTACCCCTCACACATGTGACTGGTGATAAAAGTAATTTTGTTAAACTTGAAAAATATGATGGAGGACTAGTTAGATTTGGTGATGATAGAGCTGCTAAGATATGTGGAAGAGGCTCAATTATTTTTTATGGCAAGCATAATACTGATGATGTTCTTTATGTTAAGGGTTTAAAGCATAACCTCTTGAGTGTTGGACAAATGTGTAGCAAAGGATACAATCTTGTGTTTCAGGATGGTGGTTGTGAGATCAGAAAAGATTCTAGAACTGTGATAGCTACTGGAAAGAGGTCAGATGGAAATGTTTATCATCTCAAAGGTGGTGATGGCTATTGTTTCATGACTCAGATTAGTAAAAGTTGGCTATGGCATAGAAGATTGTGTCACATCAATTTTGATAACCTGGTAAGGATAAGTTTAGTTCAAGTTGTGAGAGATCTACCAAAGATTACAAAGCCTGTTGTCTGTAAGGAATGTCAGATTGGAAAGCAAGTAAGAAGAAGTTTCAAATTCAAGGATCAATCTTCTAGTAGACTGTTGGAATTGGTGCATACAAATCTTTGTGGCCCTACAAAGGTAAGGAGTTTTCAAGGTGACAAGTATTTCATGTTATTGATTGATGATTATTCTAGGATGACATGGGTTACTTTTCTCAAAGAAAAATCTGAAGTCCTAGATAAGTTCAAAGCATTCAAAGTCATGGTTGAAAATGAAATGGATATGACAATCAAATGTTTGAGGTCTGACAGAGTGGAGAGTTCACCTCCAATGAATTTAACATGTTTTGTGAGAATCATGGAATAAAGAGGCACTTATCTACCCCTAGGATTCCTTAATAGAATGGAGTGGTTGAAAGAAAGAATAGGACTATTCAAGAAGCTGCAAGGACAATGATAAAAGAGGAAAACCTACCAGAGGTCTACTAGAGAGAAGAAATTCATACTATTGTTTACATACTGAATAGAGTGCAGGTAAGAGAAAATAGTACAAAGACCCCTTATGAGTTATGGTATGGAAGGATTCCTACTGCCAAGTATTTTAGAGTGTTTGGAAACAAATTTTATATCAGAAGGGATGAAGAGAATCTAGGAAAGTTTGATGCAAGGTATGATGAAGGTATCTTCCTTGGGTATTCTACTAAAAGCAAAGCTTTCCAGTGCTACAACAAGAGGTTGAGAAGGATTGTTGAGAGTGTAAATGTCAAAGTTGATGAAGATCTATAAAAGAATTCAGAAGTCAATGGATATGAATTAGATGAGTCATCTTATAGAGAAGAGGAGATTGCTGATGAAAAGGAAGTATAGACTAAAGAAGAAGAAGCTCTGGAAAAGACTCCTAAAACTCCCAAATATGTGCAGGAGCATCATTCTGAAGATCAAATCATTGGTGACAAGAACAAAGGTGTGTTAACAAGAAGGAAAGCTATTGAAGAACAGGTAAATCTATGTTTACTCTCTAAAGTTGAAACTAAAACAGTGACTGAAGCATACACGGATGAGTATTGGATCAAGGCTATGGAAGAGGAACTAATACAGATTGAAAAGAATCAGGCTTTGGAACTTGTCCCAAGACCTACAAACAAGAATGTGATTGGAACTAAGTGGGTATTCCAAAACAAACTGACTAAAAATGGAGAAGTGTTAAGAAACAAGGCAAGACTTATGTGTAAAGATTACTCACAAGTAGAAGGAATAGACTATGAGGAAACTTTGCTTTGGTGGCAAGAATGGAGGCCATCATGATGTTTTTGGCTTTTGTAACATATAATGATTTCAAAGTATATCAAATGGATGTGAAATCTGATTTCTTGAATGGTGATTTGTAAGAAGAAGTATACATAGAACAACCAGATGGATTTCAGTTATCAGATGAACTAGATATGGCCTGCAGGTTGAAGAAGGCACTATATGGATTGAAGCAAGCCCCTAGAGCTTGGTATGCAAGGTTAGACAAGTACTTATTACATCAAGGATTTAATAAAGGTACCGTAGATAGTAATTTGTACATCAAATTAGGAGAAGATCAAATTTTGATTGTGGAAGTGTATGTAGATGATATAATTTTTGGGAAATGAAAGTATGTGTAAGAGTTTTGCAGGTGAAATGCAGAAAGAATTTGAGATGTCAATGTGTAGAGAAATGAACTTCTTCCTTGGGCTATAGATCAATCAGATAGATAAAGGTATTTTCATTTCACAATCAAATTATGTAAAGGAGTTGTTAAAGAAGTTGGGATAGAAGACTCTAAACCAGTATGTACCCTTATGACAACTAGTTGCAAGCTGAGCAAGAATGATGAATCTCCTAAGGCTGATCAGAGCACGTATAGGTAAATGATTGGAAGATTGTTATACTTAATTTCTACTAGACTGGATATAATGCATGCAGTTTGTCTTGTGGCTAAATTTCAAGAAGATCCTAGAGAATCACATGTTGTAGCAGTGAAGAGGATATTCAAATATTTAAAGGGCACTCTTGATCATGGCTTGTGGTATCCAAAGGATAATGGTTTTGCTCTAAGTGCTTACACAGATGTAGATTAGGCTAGTTGTGTAGATGATAGGAAAAGTACAAGTGGTGGTGCATTCTTTTTTGGAGGTAGAGTGGTGTCATGGTTAAGTAAGAAGTAGGATTCAGTATCTCTATCTACTGCAGAGGCAAAATACATTGCAGCAGCATCTTGTTGCACACAAGTGTTGTGGATGAGGCAAACCTTGAAGGATATTAGAATGGTATATGATGAACCTATTCCTATCTTCTGTGATAATACAAGTGATATTAAAATTTCAAATAATCCAGTGATGCATTCAAGGACAAAACATATATCAATTCGATATCACTTTCTGAGAGAGAAGGTTGCAGAGAATGAAGAGAAGCTTGAGTATGTGCCTACAAAGGATCAGGTTGTTGATCTATTCACCAAGGCTCTTCATAAGGATACATTTGAGTATCTCAGGGAGAAGTTAGGGTTTATTGCCCCTCCTTTAAGTAGATGCATAAGGAGATGCATCAGTCCAGTGGATTTCAAATTTCATTCTTTATTCTAGACTAATGTTGAAGGATACCTCTCAGGGGGAGCAGGTAGTGGTCATGATGGTTGTGGCAACCAGGGGGACTAAGTTGTATTATTGGTTACTTCTAAGGGGGAGCATGCAGAGTAGTAAAAGAAATGTTGTTACAGAGCATTATTAAGTAGGTACAAGTCTAAGCAGTAAGATTGAAAGCGAGATGTGTAGCCCTTTGCCATTGATGTCAAAGGGGGAGAGAGGGCAATGTGAAAAAGGAAAGAGTTAGTTTTCAAGAAGAGAGTAGCAAGATGAGGGGGAGAGAAAGAAAAAAGAAAAGGGTTGGTATGAAGCATAATATTGAGAATGTTGTTGTATTGATGGTTGTTCACATTATGTGTTGCCATCAATGAAAAAGGGGGAGATTGTTACAAGTATGTGTAGTCAGTGTTGTCATTGATGTCAACAAAGCTTGTGTTGTCATTGGTGTCAACTATGTCAATAGTGTGAGTAATAAATAGTGCAAGAGTATGAGTAGTCAGTGTTGAGTGGATACTATCTCTGATGTTGAGGTTGTTGCGTTGGTATGAGCTATTTGGTTGAGTTGCTTTGCTGAAGATGATTTGGTTGCTTTGAAGAGGTGCTGAAGATGTCAAGAATATGTTTCTATTGGCTGGTTTCCAAGTGCTTTTGAGAAAATTTGATTAATAAAGGAAACAATGTGTTGAAGTGGCATTTTGGTTTACAAAGTAGTGTTCTAGTTTTGCTCCGCATTTCCTCTATGTTGAAGATTGGTCTTTGTGGTTTGGATATGTTGTTCAGAGATATTGAGAGATGTTATATTCCAAATTTTGTGTTCTGGTTCATTGTGCAAAGGAAGTTGTGTTCAACAATATGAAGACTGCATTTCTGAGTGTTACAGAGGTGTTTGGGGGAAATGTCTTTGATCTGCATTCTCTGCAAAGAGGTTTTAGGTCTTGCGGTTGTGCAGTTGTGCTTATAAGATTTATATCTTTCTTCTGTTGAATTTTTTCATGGTTTGGTGCTTCGAAAGTCAATTTCTAGAGATACAGTGTATGACAGAGATAGTTAAGCATACTAGATAAATAGGATAAGGTTGTGCGGTAGGTGAAAGTTGTTGCAGAGGAATTTGTTGGATTTCAGGATGTTTTAGGATGTTCGTGGAATACTCTAGATTGTGTTGAAGCCTTGCATGTGGTCTGCAAGTTGTCTTTGGGTTTGAGGAAGCATGTACTTAAAAGTTCATTGTGTTAACACAGGTTTGGTCGACCTTGGGTGTTTACACTAATTGCAGAGGTGCTTTGGTGATTGTGAGAGCGTGAAGTGGTATGCTTGGATGAATTTAGGTCCAAGATAAGATATGTTGTGGTCTGTCTTCATTCCTTTCCACTGCGAGAATGTTTAGGTCCAAACCTAATTTGAATTTTTTGGGTTAAGGTGATTTTTTGACCTTGGAGAATGTTTTCAAGGTTGAAGACGGTATAAATGATTGTGAAGGGATCGTGATTGTGTGTGCAATGGCTGTGATGTGAATAATGGTGTGTTGAATGTGTGGTGCAGTACAAGCCTTCATGTGTTAGACTACTAGAAGTAGTGAGCAGAAGGTGTCTACAATTCTTCAGTGATGCTATGGAGGTGATGTTGGTGTTGTGGTGAATATTGGTTCAATACTTTGAGCTTCATTGGAATTGTACTCCTTGCATAAGTTAGATACAATTATAACAGTTCAACTCTGGTAGTGAGCCACCTCTTCTATCTCTTTCTTTCAGGATAGTGAGTCCTTGGGCAGTGAGCCTTTCTTTTGGGCAGTAAGCCCTCTGGGCAATGAGAGCTCCGGCAGTGAGCCTTGTGTAATTCAGTGTTGATACTATTTTATATTGTGAGCTAATCCTCACCATGGTTTTTCCCATTTTAAGTTTTTGATGTGAAATTTGGTGTTCTCTTGTGTTTGATGTTGGTTTGATTTAGTTTCTGTTATTTGCTTTCATGCTTAATCATCATAACAGTCTAAGGGTTAATTAAATCTATGTGGATCTAAAATGTGTGAGGGTTTTGAAATTTTAAGCTACAACTGATTCACCCCCCCCCTCTTAGTTGTCTTGTGCATTCAACAGATATATGGTTGTACTTTGTTGCCTTTACATGATATTATAAATCTTAATAAGGAATTATTACATGATGATTATGTTGGTTCTACAAATACTTCTTTGCATGTGAAAACATTTTTACTTGCTAATCATCAATACATAAATGGGTAGAAGCATAAAGGTGCATTCCAATTTTTAGCCTAAGTGGGACACTTAAATCAATATTTTTAGCCAAATTTTCACTTTCTATCACTTATAGAAAAATAAGTATTAATAATTTGAAGACAATGTAAAATAATAATTTTGGAGATTTTGTGTGTAGATTTTAAATATGTAAATTTAAAAAAAATTAAAAATAATTTTTTTTTTTTTAAACATTTGTTAATAACTTGTTTCTTAAACATGAGAATATTTTTAAGGAGTATTATTTTCCTATTTTACATCACTTGAGCTAGAAATAAGATCAATTCATAATTTTTTAAGCATAGATCATTAACACTGATATCTAAGGCATTTTTTTTTAATAATTTTTTATTACATATTTTATTTGTTGTTAATTATTTAATTCAAATTAATATAACTTAGACACATTTTCCCATACAACATATTTTTTATATATATCCATTTTTTTTTGGTTGAACCAAAGACTGTTGGAATTAGATCAGACAACTGAGAGGGGGGTGAATCAGTTTTCCCACAAAATAAACTTTTTCTGCTTTTAACCTTCTTTATTAACTTACTATAAAATTAATGATGTAAACATTAAAGCATAGATCAACAACATATGAGCAGAAACATAAGAAACAAACTTGACACCAAGATTTTGACATGGAAACCCGGTTAAGGGAAAAACCATGGTGGGGGTTAAACCACAAAGATTTGTACCCTGTTAAAAGTAGTTTAGAAAAGTAGAAGGCACATGCCTTCGGGCGGATTGCCCAGAGCTCACTACTTAAAAGAGAGGCTCACTGCCTACAGAATTTATTTAGAATAGAAAGAATTAACTAAGAAATAGCATCTACTTCATGCCTGGTTTAGTTTCAATGAATTCTCACAAAACTTTTGCTTTACCCCAAATTCTTCTTCACTGACTTTTTACTCTATACTACTCTCGCTCCTTTTCTTCTCTGCTCTGCTTCTAATCCTTTATTCAGATTTAATCTATTTTTCTCAAGGATGATTTTTAACAACTCTTCAACAAGTATTTATACACTTCGTCAACCTTGGAATGATCAACAAGGTCGACTAAACTTAACGTGGATCTTTACACTATCAGCCAAACATAGCTAAGACTTGAATCTTCCTCTACTAACATGCCACGCTTTATAAAATCATCTTTAGATCATCCACAACATGCTAGGAGCATCTAGTCAGCCAAGACTGGGAAGAATATCAACTTCAAAGAGGAAATCTTCAATAACAAGCTCAAACTCCAATGTGGACCTCCAACACAGTAGCCACACGATCTAGAGACCTCCACAAGCACATTGAATTAACCAATAACATCCACTCTAAACCAAATTACTAGAATCATTTGTATCTTCCTCCAGAACCTCAAGAATAATTTCTACCATGACTGTCAAACTAGAAGGATGGCTTGCAAACCTCCAAACCATGAACCACTAGAGTTGATGATACACATTGACTTCCCAAACATGCCTTTAGATCCACAGACCATAATATTTCACTGCAGAGCAATCCAGACCAACTTACTATCACTCTGTCTCTTCTGAATACTGCAAAATCTAGTTCTACTCAGATGGCCATAACTTCTTCAAATCTTCATGTGGACTTATCAATTCTTAACTAGAACAACCTCTGACAATCCTCTACATAGCCATATGGTCCGCGAACATTAAGTCTTCATTAATTTTCTCAATATCCTCAACAATCCAGTCTCCTGAACAGGCAACAAAATAAGGCACAATTGACACCAATGACAACAAGAATATGTTGACATCAATGACAGCATTGCTTAGGCACATATTTGCAACAATCTCCCCCTTTGTCATTGATGGCAACATATGATGTGAAAAATTGATTCAACCATCATGACTAGAACTTCTCCCCCTAACTTCTGCAACCACTTCATTCATTGCTCCCCCTATCATCAGCAATTAGTTTTTCACATGTCTTCTCTCCCCCTTTGACATCAATGGCAAAGGGCACATATTTGCAATCTTTACTCCCCCTTTTTTATTTTAGACTGATCTCCAACATTTGCATACTGACTACTCCTTAGAGTAGTATTTTCTCAACATCAATCTGGATCTCAAGAAATGACTGAGAATTCCACCAGACTGATGCACCTTAGTGCATCTTAGTTCTAATCTGGAGGGGTAATAACCCCTAAATTCTCTCTAAGATACTTAAACATATCCTTGGGAAAAGGCTTAGTGAAGATATCTGCAATTGGATCTTTAGAAGACACAAACTCCAACTTGAATTCATTCTCATTTACCTTCTCTCTCAAGAAATGAAACTTGATAGATATATGCTTTGTCTTTGAATGCAACACTGGATTCTTTGAGATGCTTATTGCACTAGAATTATCACAAAAGGTTGTGACTGGCTCCTCAAACACAATTATGATGTCCTTCAACATTTGCTTCATCCACAGAACCTGAGTACAATTATTTGCTACTACTATATATTCTACTTCTATAGTAGATAGAGATATTACCTCTTGCTTTTTGCTCATCCAAGAGACCAATCTTCTTCCCAATAAAAATGCACCACCACTAGTACTTTTTCCGTCATCCACATCTCCTGCCCAATCATCCACATCTCATGCCCAATCAGCATCTGTATATGCATGAAGAGTGAAATCATTGTCCTTTGGATACCACAATCCATAATCAATTGTCCCCTTGAGATATCTGAAAATTCTTTTGACTGCCACAGTGTGGGATTCTTTTGGATCAGCTTGAAATCTAGCAACAAGTCCAATGGCATTCATGATGTCAGGTCTAGTCTAAGTCAGATAGACCAATCCTCCAATCATTGATCTATACCTTTTCTGATTTGCATTGGGGGAGTCATCATCTTTACTTAACTTGCATCCAGTTACCATAGGTGTACCTACTAGCTTTGAATCTTCCATTCCAAACTTCTTCAGCAATTCTTTCACATACTTGGACTGAGATATAAAGATACCTTTATCTAACTGAACAATTTATAGACCTAGGAAGAAATTCATCTCTCCAAACATTGACATCTCAAATTCACTTTTCATCTTATCAAAAAATGCTTTGCACATACATTCATTTCCACCAAAAATGATATCATCAACAAAGACCTCAACAATCAGGATGTCCTCATGATTAATCTTGAAGTAAAGATTACTATCAGTAGTACCTTTTGCTAAAACCTATCTTAAGCAAATATTTATCCAATCTTTCATACCAGGCTCTTATATCTTGCTTGAGTCCATACAAGGCTTTTCTCAATCTACAAACCATATCTCCCTTATTAGACAACTGAAATCCTTCCGGTTGTTCAATGTAGACTTCTTCCTCTAAATCTCCATTTAGGAATGTTGATTTGACATCCATCTGATACACTTTAAAATCTCTGAAAGTAGCAAATGCAAGAAACAATCTAACTACCTCTATTCTTGCCACCAAAGCAAAAGTTTCTTCAAAATCAATTCCTTCCACTTGAGAATAGCCTTTGCATACCAACCTTGCTTTGTTTCTTACAACTTCACCATCTTAATTTAGTTTATTTTGGAAGACCCATTTGGTTCCAATCACATTTTTATCCTCAGGTCTAGGAACAAGATCCCAAGTGTGATTCTTTTCAATTTGCATCAATTCTTCTTCCATTACTTTTACCCTGTTTTCATCATTGCAGGCTTCACTTACTGATTTAGGTTTAATTTTTGAAATCAAACAAATCTTTCCTTGATCTTTAGCAACTCTTCTCCTAGTTCAAACACATTTATTTCTATCTCCTATGATTTGATCTTCAGGATGATTCATTCTTACATACCTGGGGGTTTTGGGAATTGCTTGAACTTCTATTTCTTGAGCTTGTTCCTCAACATCTATAGTATTTTCGTGAGATCCTAGAGTTTCTGGATCAATCTGAATCTGAGTCAGAGTTTGAACTAACCTTCCTTGACTTTGACTTTCATCTTGATCATTTGAATCATATCCGCAAAACCTGGACTGTCCTTCCTTGCTCTCATCAACTCTAACATTAGCACTTTCAACAATCTTTTTCAACCTCTTATTAAAGCACCAGTAAGCCTTACTTTGAGTAGAGTACCCCAAAAATATTCCCTCATCACTTCTTTCATCAAACTTGCCAAAATCCTCATCTCTTTTGATATAGCATTTACTACCAAAAACTCTAAAATATCTCACAGTAGGAGGATGACCAAACCATAGTTCATAAGGGGTCTTACCAGAATTGCCTTTGATCTGCACCTGGTTAAGAGTGTAGATAGTAGTACTCGCAGCTTCTCTCCAATAAACTTGAGGAACATTTGGCAACTTCTTGAATGGTCCTGTTCTTTCTTTCCACAACTCCATTTTGTTGGGGAGTCCTAGGAGCAGATAACTATCTTTTTATGCCATACTTTTCATAGAAAGCATCAAACTCACTGGAAGTAAATTCTCCACCTCTGTCGGATCTCAAACATTTCAATTTTTCACCAATCTCATTTTCGACCATCACTTTGAACACCTTAAATTTGTCAAGAGCTTCTGATTTTACTTTTAGGAAAGATACCCACATCATCCTGGAGTAATCATCAATTAGCAACATGAAATATCTATCTCCTTGCACACTCCTAATTCTAGTAGGACCACAGAGATCAGTATGTACTAGTTCCAATCGTCCACTTGAAGCTTTTTCCTTACTTTTGAATGAAGTTTTTTTTTGTTTCCCTAATTGACATTCTCTACACATGCTATTAGGTTTCACAAGTTTTGGAAGATCTCTTACAGCCTGAGTTGTACTTATTTTGACAATGTTATCAAAATTCACATGACACATCCTCCTATGTCATAACCAACTTTGATCTATCTAAGAAATCAAACAACTTTTGCCAGAACTACTTAAATGAAAAATGTTACCTCTAGTTTGAGTACCAGATGTAATTTTAGTTCCGGAGCTCTCCAAGATTCTGCATTTTCCATCCTTGAATCGAAGATCATAACCTTTGTCAACCAACTGTCCAACACTAAGAAGATTATGTTTCAGTCCTTACACATATAGAACATCATTGGTGCTATTCTTACCATCAAAAGAGATGGATCCTCTGCCACGAATTCTATCAGCTAAGTTGTCTCCAAATTTCACAAGCCCTCCTTCATAATTTTCAAAATTCAGAAACTTACTCTTGTCTCCAGTAATATGATGATAACATCCACTATCAATCACCCATTCATCTTTCTCAATAACTTGAGCAACCAAGGCATTTTCCATATTTGCATAGCTAGCAGATTTAGTAGACATCAGATCTTCTTCTTTGATAGAAATGAATGTTAGAGTTGGCTATGATTGGAGCCACCCAGGATCTAGGACTTCATGAAAGCATAAGAGAGATCAAATGAAAGAATGATGCTATTCTATCATTGAATGCAAAAGAATGATTATTGTTTGGATTGATTACATAATACATGAAGAGAGCCTTGCTTATAAAGGCAAGGTGAGAGCTAGAAGGTGGAGAGAAAGGTGGAGTGGAAAGAGGAGATATTCCTACAACATGTGCCAATTAGTTGATGATAGCTAATTGCACATGTGGAGGATAAGACAACTCACTCCAACTATCAACAACTCAACACACAACTAGACACAACTAGACACAACTAGACATCTAGTAGACTCACTAAGTCAACTTAACATGTGTGATATATGTGTGATGTGTGAATATTATTTAACTAGTAAATAGTTAAATAAGATAAATTATCCACACTAGGGTAAACCGGTTAGGTGATAACCCTGTTCACACCAACACCCCCCCTTAAGTGCAACTTAGGGAGTAGTTGACTAAAGCAAGATGAAATGATGGATGGTTCTCAGCTACTAGGCCATGTTAGGTACCCATGTACAACAAATCTCAAGTGGAGAAAAGGAGAAAACCTCATGGGACAAAACTCCTCTCCAAAAGTGAGAATGCATGGAAAAATGAAGGTGAAAGAAGAAGTGATAGTAGGAGGACTCAACATGACCCCCCAAGGACAACTTCTATCACATATATACAATCAATTACCCCCCATAGGAGAGCAAGTGTGAGATGATAGGTCCCCCCACACAATGAAGTAGCTCCTGTGCCGATGAAGAATGTCTGAAGAAGAATGCTGGAAAGTGTCCTGTACCTGCAAACAATATTTCTCCCCTTAGGAAGAAACAAATCCAAAGGCTGATGTCGAAGAAACTCCATCTCAAGGTATGAGGGAAAAAGCCTCAGGATGGATGCCTCTGAAGACTGCTCAAGTGTCCACATGTCAGAATCAAAGAATGCCACAATGCAATGATGTGTGTCCAATCCAGAATCCTATGTAGATTGATGAAGAACAACCTCCAAAGATGAAGTAGATGGGATAACAGTTGTGTTGTAACTGTCATCAAAGAGGAGAGATATCCCCTTAAGTGTGTCCTCCAAATCTGCAATATGAGACTCACAAAACAAGTCTGATATACCTGCCAAGAAAGTATCCCACAAAGCTGTGTCTGAAAGACCTGAATGATCCTGCTCAACTAAAGTAGATGAGCCCATGTCGATGTCAATCTCTGAAGAAGCAGGAGGATGAGGTGATAGAAGCTCAGCACTAGTCTCATGAACCAAAGTGGGTGAAAGAACACCAAGGTTCAAGTGACCAAACTTTGCCTCAGAAACATGATTCACACTTGATGCATGAGTGTGAATAGCCATCAATGGATCTACATCATCAGAAGAAACAAAATGGGAGAAGGTGTACAAGCGAGATGCATGATCAGCCATCCCAACAGCAATGATATCTCTGTTCTCCAAGTCTCGGATGATCACTGAATCAGGAGTGAACTCAACTGTCTTGCCTGCATCACAATGAGTAATCTGATAGATGGAAAGGAGATTGGATGTCAAGGAAGGTACACACAACACATTGTTGAAAGTGCCCTCTCCAACATCAATAGTTCCTTTACCAGATGCATGCATGTATGTATTGTTACCCATCAAGATAGGTGTCGAAGTGCATGACTCAAATGAAGAGAACATCCCTTGTGAAGATGCCATATGATGAGAAGCTCCAGAATCAAGAAGCCATCTCTCTGACTGAAGACTTGTTGAAGCAAAGCATACATGCCCTTTTCCTTTGTCTATCCCATTTGCAATGCCTGCTTTCCCTGTATGTGTAGATGATGATGGTGTTGAAGAAGAGGTTGTACTAGGTGATGATGATGACATTTTGATATTGTGCTTTTGAATAATGTGAGTCAACTCATCAATTTTCTTCTCATAACACTTATGCTCATCATGTCCTAGTTTCTTGCAATATGCACACTTTGGTCTCTCCTTCTTAGATGATTCCTCCTTGGGAGAGGATGAGGACTTAGGTGATTTAGTTGATTCTTTTGCTTGCTCATTGTTCTTGAGATCCTTATTTTTCTATTTCTTGCCTTTACTAGTTGAAGCCTTTTGATCCTTAGAACCTTGATTAGCAAGAAGTGCTTGAGATTTAGGAGACTTCAATGTGCCCATGTGTACTAACTTAGCTTGCTCCCTTGTGAGTGATGCAGCAAACTCATCAAGTGAAGGCATTGTGAAAGTTTTCCCAAGTGCATCCATTGTAGCATAGAAGGTAGAAACAAAAACTGAATAGTCAGGACCAAGCTTGGCAAGGATTGAAAGAATCAATTGAGTGTCCTCTTTCTCAATTTGATATTGTTTGAGTTGCAATCTAAGTGACTTTAGTTTTGTGAAGAAGTCTTGGATGCTTGCAAAATCAGTTGGATTCAAACCAATTAATTCATTCTCCAATTTGAAACCTCTCATTGTATCTTGCTTACCAAAGAGATTCTCTCAGGTTGTCCACACTTCATTAGGTATTTTACAAGATTCAATATGAAAAAGAAGATCAGGAGAGATAGACAAGCATAGTGTTCCATAGCCTTGATCACATCTATTGTACCACTTTCTCTTTTCTGCAGCTGCAGTTGGTTCAATTTCTGTACCCATTGTTACTCTATGAATTTTCAAACTTCTTAAATGAATCTCCATTTTAGTTTTCCACTCATGATAGTTATATGGTGTGAGTAGAGGAAGTTTGTGTGAATCCATGATGCAAGAGTACAAAAAAGAACACAAAAAGAACACAAGACACCCCCCTGTTACTCAATCAAAGAGATAACCCCCCCAAAAAAGAATGATTGTGGCACTTTATACTTAGTGCAATTTACAATCGTCCTCAAGGGACCAAATTTGGGAAAGTATGAAAATTTCTTAAAATTGAGATTCAAAGGAGAGTACAATGGCTCACAATGATTAACCATAGCAATTAGATCCCTTCAAAACAAGTTTCACTTCCTCAAGTGCCAAAATGCTCAAGTTATCACTCAAAAGCCAAAAAATCAACAAATGAAATAAAATGAACTTGGAGCAAAATCTGAGAAAAGTGCATGGATGGATTTGAAGAGCTCTTGAATACCTTTTTGATGCCACAAGAATCGTAAAAATTGGAGATCGTGGCAAGAAGTTGTGAGCTCGGAAGCAAAAAATGAAGATCTGTCTTCAAACTGCTGTAGCAGTCACCTGCAATAGAATTTTAGAAAACTACTAACACCACTATGAAGTGCTCTTTGTCAACTTTTCGACAATATCTCGTTTGCCTGATTTCGCCTCTGTGGGCAAAAGTTATGCAAAAATGGAAAAAAAGCCCCCTTTTAGGGCTTTGAAGGGCAAAAATGGCCCCTGTCGCTGATGTTAGTAGAATATTCTCGAAATATTCCCTTTTTCCGAGAAAAGAAAATCTCTCCCCGGAAAAGCAAAAAAATTTGCCAGCAAACCACTATGGTGAAGGAAAAAACCACACACTGAGAGGGCTGAAACCGCTGTTTGGGGAGTAAAACCACCTCTTGGCTGACAGATGGTGGTATGGCAGGTTTGACCTTGGCCGACGGTGACGGGGCTATTTTGGACGCCTACACAGCTACTGATTAAGTTGATTAAGCCTCGCTAAAAAGGCAATGACTATGACCGCCAAAGACGCCGTGAGATTTTTCTTTACCACCTGCGAGTGATAGGAACAACTAATGGGTATGAAAGCTTTCAGCATGAATTTTTGACCATGTGAGACCTCTGCAGATAATGTGGATCGGTCGCTGGGAAATGTACAAGCCGGTGAAGATTTTGAGTTTTGCCTGCAAGTGGATCAGGTTGCCGATGATCACCGTTGGTCGATGATTGTGAACTGCTAACGGTCGATGAATAGTAAAGGTCGTCACAGTCAATCCTTACTAATCAAGGATTATGGTAGACTACTGGTAACCACCGATTATGGTGGCAGTTGAAAGACCTGCAGATTGCCTGAGACCACCGATTATGGTGGTGGTTTGAAAACCCTATCGATGAGATTTACACTGCTGACATTGTTTGACCGCCAGCTTAACTAGATTCCGCCACCTATGAATTGTTTGAAGTCGGCTTTGAATTTGCAAACTGCCACTGATGATGGCTGAGAGTTATGTTTGATGCTGGATCTTGATGGAAAATGCCATCAATGAATGAATAGGCATTGGTTGGGGTTTAAGACACCCGCCGCTATGATTTTACAGACCGCTGGGTTGCCGATAGTTTGACAGAGACCACCGGTGGATCACTCTGCCGAAGTAATAACCACCGAGTTTGAAAATTGTCTAGCGTGAGACTGTTAGAAATGCTGGAGTTTATGGTCTCTGATTGGATGTAGAGACCATTAGTGACCAATGTTTTAGTGTGTCCCCTTGAATGGTGAAGATCGTCCATTATTATTAATGGCTACCAGAGACTTTTTAACCGCCTTTAAGACTGTTGATTGGGTTTCATTCTGCAGTAAACCGCCGATGCTTACAGAATTGTTCGCTGGGCATTTTGAAACTGTGCAGGGGAATATTTTCCAAGGACCGCAGACTGGGAGTAAAATGCCTTTAGACGGCCGCTGGTCTATTGGATTTAGACTGCCCACCGCCAAAGGAAAAATGAGGACCGATTGTTTGATTTGGCCGTTGCGAGGCTAGCGGTATTTGGATTAGATGGCTAGCCAAGATGCGAATGCCAACCAGTATGAAGATTGGCCAGGATGTGAACACCAATGGTGCCCCATGATTTAACCTGTACTTTGCATACTGTACGTACCCTATACTCTGCGGACAAGATACTGTATGCCAAACCTCCGCAGAAACAATGAATTAAACCCGTAGATTTAAAACAAAGATTTTTAATTACCTACTTGTCAAAGATGTTGTATGCCTAGATTTGATGATAAGAGTGACTATGCAGACAAGATTTTGCAGAATATGCCAAGTGCGACAGGGAATCTTCCTGCGATAGATAGATCCGTATAGTCGAGAAGCAAAAAAAATTTGCCTCTCACTGCAACTTTGTCTGATTTGGATGATTTTATAATCAATCTGTACTGATTTGGCCACTCCGGACATAATGGTGATGTCCAATTTGGACCAAACTACTCCAAAATTGTTGGTACCTCCTGGATCACGCCACGAAGCCCCAAATTGAAACCCTCATCAATTTTGCCTCCGATGTCCGATTTAGACAAAACAAAAGGCGATCTTGACTATTTCAAATGCTCCAGACGCAATGGTGAAGTCTGATTTGCAACAACATGCACCAAAATGCACCTACAATACAAGAGCAAGAAGGGGAAGCCCTCACAAAACTGGTATTCTATCAAGTTTTTCTAATTCTCCAGGTCATCGATTTGATGCAAGAGAAGAGCATACTCAACCATCAAGATCCACGATAAATTTGCACTCAAGATCTCTCAAAATTGACTAACACAAAGTGATTCTTCCTAGAGCTCTGATACCATGTTAGAGTTGGCTATGATTGAAGCCACCCAGGATCTAGGACTTCATGAAAGCATAAGAGAGATCAAATGAAAGAATTATGCTATTCTATCATTGAATGCAAAAGAATGATTATTGTTTGGATTGATTACATAATACATGAAGAGAGCCTTGCTTATAAAGGCAAGGTGAGAGATAGAAGGTGGAGAGAAAGGTGGAGTGGAAAGTGGAGATATTCCTACAACATGTGCCAATTAGTGGATGATAGCTAATTGCACATGTGGAGGATAAGACAACTCACTCCAACTATCAACAACTCAACACACAACTAGACACAACTAGACATCTAGTAGACTCACTAAGTCAACTTAACATGTGTGATATATGTGTGATGTGTGAATATTATTTAACTAGTAAATAGTTAAATAAGATGAATTATCCACACTAGGGTAAACCGGTTAGGTGATAACCCTGTTCACACCAACAATGAACACCTAATCATTTTCAGAGGAACCTCCATGATCAGATTCATCATCTGTGACTCCTTCTTCTCCAGCTTCTTAGACATAGTAACATTTGTTCTAATTTTTGTATCTGTTAGGGTTTGGTTTTGAAAACCTCTCTAGACATCTTGAGGCAAAATGACCAATCTTATTACAAGCAAAACATTTGAGTGGCAATTTTCCTTCATACTTACCAGATCCTCTTGGCAATCTTTTGGCAAGAAGAGCTTCAAGATCTGCAGTTTCAATTTCAACATCTTGAAGATCCTTCCTTGTCTTCACGAATCTGTTTGAGCTTGCAGAAGCGATTTCACCCGGATCATATCTTAGTTTTCCATATACATTGGCCTTAAATGTAGATTCAGACTTGGGAAGAGAATCACCAAACTCACTTAATTCAAAAGCTAAAATTTTTCCAACCAGTTGATCTCTTGTAACTTCTAAGACAGTCCTGATCTCCTCTATAGCAGCAACCTTATGTTTGTATGAATTAGGTAAAGATCTGAGCACTTTTGATACAATCTCTCATTCTTCTAAAGTTCCACCAGCACACCTGATACCACACACAAGTTCATTTATCTTTTGCATGTAGATTATGATGTTTTCATCTTCACTCATCCTTAGATTTTCAAAATTTCCTCTCAGACTTTGCAGCTTGGCACATTTGACAAATTCATCGCCTTCATACAGATTCTCCAACTTTTTCCAGATTTCATGAACAGTTTTTAGACCAAAGACATTTGTCATTTTTGAATCAGTCAGGGCACTCAACAAGGCTTCTTTAGCTAGAAGGTTATTTTCAACATCTTTGAGTTGATCTGGAGTTGAAGGACCTTTCTCTAGATGTTTATACTCAACACTGGTTATCACCCAATAGGCATCGCCCATGCATTGCAAATGGCACTCCATGTGATTCTTCCAAATAGAATAATTTGTTCCAGCAAATCTCAAACTATCCTTCTTGTAGGTTGACATCCTAGATCTCCTCAAGTGGTCAAGCTTTTATAAGAGGATTTGGCTCTGATACCAATTGTTAGAATTAGACCAGACAACTGAGAGGGGGGTGAATCAGTTGTCCCACAAAATAAACTTTTTCTGCTTTTAACCTTCTTTATTAACTTACTATCAGATTAATGATGTAAACATTAAAGCATAGATCAACAACATATGAGAAGAAACATAAGAAACACACTTGACACCAAGATTTTGATGTGGAAACCCAGTTAAGGGAAAAACCACAGTGGGGGTTAGCCCACAAAGATTTGTACCCTATTGAAAGTACTTTAGAAAAATAGAAGGCACATGCCTTTGGGTGCACTGCCCAGAGATCACTGCTCAAAAGAGAGGCTCACTGCCTATAGAATTTATTTAGAACAGAAAGAATTAACTGAGAAATAGCATCTACTTCATGCCCAGTTCAGTTTCAATGAATGCTCACAAAACTTCTGCTTTGCCCCAAATTCTTCTTCACTGACTTTTCACTCTATACTTCTCTCGCTCCTTTTCTTCTCTACCCTGCTTCTGATCCTTTATTCAAATTTAATCCATTTTTCTCAAGGATAATTTTTAACAACTCTTCAACAAGTATTTATACACTTCATCAACCTTGGAATGATCAACAAGGTCAGTTAAACTTAATGTGGATCTTTACACTATCGACCAAACATAGCTGTGACTTGAATCTTCCTCTACTAACACACCACACCTCATAAAATGATCTTTAGATCATCCACAACACGCTAGGAACATCCGGTCGGCCAAGACTAGGAAGAACATCAACTTCAAAGAGGAAATCTTCAATAACAAGCTCAAACCCAATGCGGACCTCCAACATAGTAGCCACACGATCTAGGGACCTCCACAAGCACATTGAATTCACCAATAACATCCACTCTAAACCAAATTACCAGAATCATTTATATCTTCCTCTGGAACCTCAAGAATACTATCTACCATGACTATCAAACTAGAAGGATGGCTTGTGGACCTCCAAACCATGAACCACTAGAGTTGATGATACACACTGACTTCCCAAACATGCCTTTAGATCTACAGACCATAATATTTCACAGTGGAGCAATCCAGACCAACTTACTGTCACTCTGTCTCTTCTAAATACTGTAAAATCTAGTTCTACTCAGATGGCCATAACTTCTTCAAATCTTCACGCAGACTTCTCAATTCTTAACTGGAACAACCTCTGACAATCCTCTACATAGCCATATGGTTCACAAACATTGAGTCTTCATTAATTTTCTCAATATCCTTGACATTCCAGTCTCCTGAATAGGCAACAAAATAAGGCACAGTTGACACCAATGACAACAAGAATATGTTGACATCAATGACAACACCACTTAGGCACATATTTGCAACAAAGACATCAATATAAAGGGTAAGTGTATTTTTTAGAATTTTGTCTACATTTTTCTATTTTACCATGTGTCAAACATAGACCTTTATATTTGGTTAAAAACCTATATGCACTAGAAAATAAAAAATTAATATAGTATTTAAACAAAAAAATACATTTATTATACTTTTCATAAAACTTACTTCGAGGGCTGCAATCATGCAAAATCTCTTGTCCTGGTGACTTCATTTTATTATCGAAAACTTACTCAAAAACAATATTTCTTGTTGAAGATAGGATGAACCAAAGTTCAAGGGACACATAATGGAGGTCTAATCAAGACCCTTCTAATAAAGGACTTTCATTCAAAGGTCCATTTTAAGATTCTTTCCCATGTGTCTTTTATCTTGAAACATTAAAATTAGTAAAAAAACACGTTCATTTGAAACCCCTTGACCTTCATTCAAATCCCATTGACACATGGTACCTGACCTGTACCTTTGAATGGAGGACCTTCATTAAAAGGTGTTCAATGCTTTTTGCCTCTTATGATTTATTTTGTAAAATGTTCAACAAGTGGGAAACACCTTTATTCTTCCACCCAGATGATGATAGAATATTGATTAGTGAGTTTATATTATATTTAAAAGGCAAATATTTACAATGGTTTGTGTAGACACTTAAATCTCACCATGTCCTAATATCCCACTAACTAGCTTCCTCACATTCCCACATCATTGAATTAGTTAAATAAACCATATTTATTTAATTAATTAACTAACCTAACCTTTCCTCTAAAGTTCCAACATTTATTTAATTAAATCAAGACCATTAGATAGGGACATGTGTCCCACCAAGCATGCCAAAATGTGTATGCTAAGATTTGATTCATAAAAAGGAAATAAATGAATACAAACTAAAGAACTTAATTAAAGCCTAGAACACCTTCAATTGAGCTAAGGAATACAAACAAATGGTGAAAGGGAAACAATATTCTCACCAACACAAACCTTGACGCCTATGGGATATGCTCAAGATGATTGTTGTTATTGAGAGTTGATGTGGTTTCTCATTCCTGTAGTATGACCTTGCTTTGCACCTAATTCTAACTCTTGAAAGGCTTGAGGAATAGAAGATTTAGAGATTTAAGATGAGGATGATGGATGGTGAGGCTTTGACATCTTGAAAATGGATAAACCCTCTCCCTCTATTGTACAAGATCAAATCCTCACCATCCATCATTTTCATCCCAAATCTATAAATCTCTCATTCCTCAAGCCATTTTCAAGAGTTGGAATTAGGTGCAAAGCAAGTTCATACTATTGGAATGAGCAACTACATCAATTCTCAACAACAACAATCATCAAGTGAGCATATCCCGTATGCATCAAGGTTTGTGTTGGTGAGAATGTTGTTTCTCTTTCACCATTTATTTGCATTCCTTAGTTCAATCAAAGGTGTTCTAGGCTTGGAATTTGGTTCTTTGTTTTCATTGCTTTAGTTTCTTTTTGTTCCAAATCTTAGCATACACATTTTGGCATGCCTGGTGGGACACACGTCCTTATCTAATTATCACATTTGCAAGATTGTTTTGAGTGATGTTTATAGGTTTTTCACATGCATTTAGCATTTTTCACAGTTTGGCACAAGTACTCTATTAAACAATGCACCCACTCTCAATTATGACATATCCACACACACTTTCAACACACTTGTACTCTATCTTGGCTTAAACCCTAGACCCCGGTTAGTCACGAAGGTGCTCTATGTAGTGGTGTACCTACACACCTCATAGCGCATACACACCTACTGTAGTGTATGTGGTCTATGGGGTTTATCTAACCTATTTCAGTGTAAGCATCCTACTACATAGTGTTTTAGACTTAGGGCATACAACTAAGAGGGGGGGTGAATCAGTTGTGCAAAACTTTCTCCATTTAAACACTTAAAACCTTTTAGTGATTAGCAGTATATTAATCATGAACTATAATGCATTCAAATCAATAGCAGAAACACATCAACACATAAGACACCAAGATTTTGACGTGGAAAACCCGGTTAATGGAAAAACCACAGGGTGATTAACCCAAGATTGTATTCTCTGTTAGAAGAATAGAAAGAACAAAATGGCACATACCAATTAGGGCTCACTGCCTGAGCACACTGCTCACAAGAGGCTCACTGCCTACAAGAGACATATTGCCTACAAGGAAATAAATATCACATACATGAATTGGAGAATAGCATCTTCACCATGCTTGAATTAGTTCCATTTAAGCCCAATACTTCTTCTCTGCCTTTCGCTCTCCTCCTCGCTACTCCACACTCATCACCACAAGGACAACTTCAAACTAACTTCACAATCCTTTATTTATACAAGGCATCAACTTAGGAATGATCATCAAAGTCGGCAAACATTCATAATATTATCTGCTAGATGGATAACTCATCTGGTCGGCCTGTCTCAAGAAGAACATCATCATCCAGAGGTTATTCTTCAATTGCGGGATCCAACTCTAATGCAGACCACCAATACAGTCTGGACATGATCCAAAGATCTTTACAAGAAATCCTAATTCACCAAGAACATTCACACTTTATTTGTTTACTGAAAACCATCTCTTCTTCATCCAAAACCTCAAGAACACAGTCTATCATTACTATCACAGAAGAATACATGCTTCTGGACCTTCAAACCATGAACCAATCTATATAATACTCCTCTGAGACTTCCTCAACACTTCCTCAAATCTACAGAATAGGAAAATGCATTTCCGGATCTCATCAGAACTTTCTTGTTACACTTTGTCACCTCTGAACACCTACCGGAACTGGTTTTACTTGAGCGGCCACAACTTCTTCATATCTTCATGTGGACCTCTGAAATCTCTACTGGATCACCTACAGATACATATCTACAAACCCTTTAATCCGCATCCTCTGATCCTCA
This sequence comes from Cunninghamia lanceolata, assembly GCA_027924645.1. Taxonomy (NCBI): domain Eukaryota; kingdom Viridiplantae; phylum Streptophyta; class Pinopsida; order Cupressales; family Cupressaceae; genus Cunninghamia; species Cunninghamia lanceolata. The sequence continues at coordinate 7,288,282 of BSBN01000010.1, forward strand.
TCCTATCTTGGACTTTTGCCTTGCAATCATCACTGTTCTTCACTGTTCCTGATTGAGACTAATTTTCTCAATATCCTCAGTTCACGGCTCACCCAAACCTTATCATTAATGTAGCAGGAGTGTGTTGACATCAATGACAATACCAGTTAGGCCCATACTTGCAACATAGTGTATATGCACACTAAGTGGTGTGTACATACTACCTTGTGGTGTATACACCCTCTAGGTTATTTTTCATTTGCTTTAGCATATTAGGACTATGTCAAGGAATATCTGAACTTCTTGTGGTATATGAGCTCTACATCATAGCATATATGCTCTCAAGATTATCTTGGGTTGTTTTAGCAAACTTGGTCTATCAATTAGTGTATCTACATTTATCGGAGCCTATGTGCACTACTTTTAGTGTATCTACTCTCTATATTTTTAGTTTTAATTATTTGGCCTAATCATATTGTGGAATAGCACATGCAATTTTTGATAGAATTTGTGCTCTGTTTCTTAGTGTTTCTACTCTTGAGTTTTCTATGTGATTTTTTATTAGTGAATGCACCCTGTGGAATAGCATATATGCACCATATGTAGTGTATGCACTATGTGCAATAGTGTATGCACTTTTGGATAGGTATTTTCTTATGTTTTTAGATTTTTCTTACTAACCCTAATCATTAAGGGTTGTGTCTTGATTATTTGTGCTATTTATTGACCCTTTTCTACAATTTCACTTGTTCAAAGATAAATTATGGCATGAAACTACTAATGTGTGGATTGTAGGTCCATTTGATAAAGAAGTAAACTTATACCCCTTTTGTGTGTTTTCATCATTTTGTTTTAAGGTGAATTAACTTGTTTTCTTGACTTGTGTGTCCAATGGTGTGTATGCTCTTCCCTCACACTGGCATAAGGTGACCTTGAGAATCAAAAGCATCCCTTGCTCACATTTGTCTTCACATCTCACATTAACATTTTCTAAGATAAATGAACTTGCTTCTTGTGTTTGCATGATAAAGGGTGCATGTTCTTACCTTGCACTGCAAGGTAACTTTTGGAATCAAAATTATCCCTTTATTTGTATTTTATTACCCAAAAAGGCTAGTCTTGTGTATGCTCTTTCCTTGCACTGCAAGGTGATCTTAAAAATCAAAAGTGGCTACTCCTTTTTTATTTCTTTTTAACAAGCCTAGCATGGATTTCATCACCAAGTGGTGATCTAAACCCACATGTTCTAGCAGGGTATATAAATTAGGGAGAGAATTGAAAGAATCTCCCTTTGAGGTACATTTGTCATTTGGCTAAGCTTACAAGAAACTTTTTAGCTTATAAAGTGATAGATAAGAGTGGGTTATCCTCTTAAGCCAAGCCATCAGACATACACCTTGTTCCATAGATTTGGGTCTCACATACTTTTAGGTATAATGAGGACTTCCTTTAGAAAGCCATTTGTTCAACCTAGATAGAGAACCTTTAGTTGTTTGTAACTTATGATGCATCGGTAAGCAGTTAGGCCCAAGAAGTTACTCACCACGTACCTTTGGAATTGAAATAGTAGGACACAAACAAATAAAAATGAATTTATGGTTAATTCTCTAAGATCATGGGCCAATACTATTCATGAGCAAGTTCAAGTATATTCTTGAGCTCATAAGATGAATAATCCCACTTGAATAATTAAATTGTTCATGTGCTTTCTTTGTTTGCACCTTGTGTAAAACCCATCAAGACACTATAAAAAATCTAAAAAGAGTCACAAAGTCAAAAATCAAAAACCAAAAAATCCTCAAGAAGCCCAAGTTTAAAAATCTAACAAAATCCAAATCTTGAAGCAAAATCCAAAATCCTCACACTGTGTGAAATCCAAAAGTCCTGTATCCTAAAATCCATCCATCCAATATCTAAGATATCACAATTAAATCCCAAATCCCAAAGTCAAACATCATCCAATCCCCTATATCGAATCAAATCTCAATCCAAAATCAAAGTCATCATCCTAAATCCAAAAACCAACCATCCCTAATCAAATTGTTTAAGGACCTAGATCCCTTAAACCAAATTGAAATTGAAACCAATCCATCATAAAATTAGCCTAATGTCCTAGACCTTATCCCTTAAATCAAAAAATCAATCATCATCAAGTTACCTTTCAAATTGAAATCAAAACCAATCCATCATCAAATTACCCTAAGGTCCTAGAGCTTATGGTGCAGGAGCACCCCTTCAACAGGATAAATATGCACAAGAGGGAGAAGAATAAGGCTTTAACATATTTATAGACATTTCATGTTACCATGTAGCATTTGTATGTCATTGGCAAATGTAACATTTTATGTTGGCATTGTATGTTTTAACATCTCTCTTCCCGAGGCCAGTATTTAGCATCATGGACAATAGCAGGCAGTTGGGTTATGTGTAGGATTAAATTAGATGTGTCTTATTATCTGATGTTTTACACTCTTAAGGAAAACAAGTGCCGTATGATTAATTAGGGTTTCTGTCGTTAACCTTGAAACAAACAAAATCCTGAAAACAGAGGAGAGGAGTGAACAAAATGGAGAGAGGTGGTCGAAAAGAATAGTTCTTCCATTTTCCTGAAAAAAATGATCAATTGTATGTAGCTGAAAGAAAGGAATAGAAATTTTGTCAATTAAGTTTCAAAATTTCAGAGCTTGGTGTGAATTCTTTGTATATCGAATTTGTTTGTATATTATCGGTTACATTTAATTTAATTCTCTTGTTGCCGAGATGCATGGTTAAATCCATTCCACTGGTGGATTTCTGTGAAATCAGTGGAATGGGCTTGTAAAATGGCTTTCCATTTTTGTTTCATTCTTTTGTTTGACAAGCATGGCAGGATAGGAATTGCAGAATCTATTTCAGAGAAAGTCATCGTGGTATGTATAAAATTTTGTTTGGGTCAAGTTTGTATTGGTCGCTGAATATACATTTTCTGTATATATCACAAATGTATGAAGGTACTTTCCCTGTGTCTATCGTTGTTGTATCTGGGTATCACCTTGTGTATATCGTGGGACAAAATGTGCATGTAAGAGTCCATTTGGATTAAGTATAAGATTGGTTATTGAATTATACAATTAATGTGTATATTGCTAATGTATCCAAGCATATTCTGTGTGTATCCCACAATTGCATGTAAAGGTCCACCATTTGTGTATATCGCTAAAGTATATGCTGTGTTAAACCTTGTGTATGTCGAGATTTTTTGAGGAAATACATTTCCTGTGTATACATCAATTGTATGTCGTAGACAGTGTATGTGTATATCGCTATTGTATGCAAGTGTCAGTTTGTGAGTATACTGCAATTGTATATCGCTGTTGTATGTTGTGAAGATGTGATGAAAATATAGATTTCATAAGATACAAAGGAGGACCGGCCGAGGTGGTAGTGATTTCGTATGTTGGGTTGTTTTTGGCCTACGGATACAAGGGATGACCGATAATAGCTGGGAGGAGAACCGGTGAAAGAAAGTCGCCGATTGTATGTTTCATTTGTATATTTCGTTGTATGTCGAAACATACATGGCTTGAGATACAAGCGCTGACTGGTAGCAGCAAGTAAGAACCTTTCAGTCCACCAGGAAAAGCAAGTCAATAAATCTATATCAGTATGAGTCTTATCATCGAAAGGTGAGAAGAAAGCTACGTCGATGATAGGAAGTCTGAGCGATAGTGATAATTCATCGGTGTGAGTGATGCATCGGTGGGAAAATTCTTGAGTGAACCGATCGTATAAGGTGTGGCCGATGTATGGAAGATTTCGGTGAGACATTTGTATGTTCTTGCTGATATTGATAAAAAGGACTATTGTATATTGGAATGTAAATTGTAAATGTACATTTCAAAAGATGCAAAAGAGGACCGGCTATAGCGGTCAAAGTGGGTTGAGATACAATAGACTACCTGCGATAGGAGGTCAGCAAATGTATATGCAAGCCAAAGACATCGGTGTAAGGGAGTGCATCGGTCAAAGTCTGTAAGTGGCTACCAATAGGATGTTATGTTGCTGATGAGGAGTTCAGAGAGACATTTGATGGTCTCTTGCCGATATAGATAGAATTAACATTGGGTGTGTGTTTCTGCTATGTTTTTCGCTCTGCATCAGCTTATCCCTTAAATAAAAATAATAATCATCATCAAGTTACCTTTCAATCAAAATCAAAGTCAATCATCTCTAAGTTACTAAAACTTGATCAAGACATAAATCTACTCAAGTTCCTTAACCTTAATCAATCCCATCATCAAGTTAAGGTCCTAGACCTCATCCAAATCCAACATCAAAAATCACTCCAATGATTGAAACGAATCCAAAAATCAAATCTACCAAAGTCCAAAGTCCATCCAAATCCAAACAAAAAATCAAGGCAATTACAAATCCATTTCATTTTGATGAGTCCCCTCATCGCAACCAATCTCACAACACCTTTGAACATGATGATGATTGTTAGCAAGGTACATAGCATAAAGGAGAGTCGACCGGAGGAGACTACACACCATGTGGAGGCCAGAGACAACTAGAAACACATCCCTACATGTAATAAATATAATATATATATAAATATAGGATATGATGATAAGATATAGAGAATAGGAGTATGATAGATGATATATTCTGATGTAAGAATGACATAGAAGTCATGATTGTAACTATTGAGGCAGAGACTTAGACTTGCCGGAGGATGGATAGATGATGTACACATTTGATGACTGTTATATATATATATATGGAGATCTGCCAATACCAAGTAATTTTGTATTGTCTTACTTTGATGGGTATGTGATGCTCTATTTTGTTATTCTTTATGTTTTGTTGTCAATCTCTAGCTACTGGATCAGGATATAAACTGACTACAAAGACTTGACTGAGGACTAGATCTCTAGACTAGTATCTCCTCCACATTTCTTGCTAACATTTGGTTTCGTTGTCGGGACCTTGGAAGAAGGTAGTTAAATATTGAAAGGGAAAAGCATCCAAAGAAATAGCATAGAGTTCTAGAAAGGAGAGAAGGTAAGGTTGGCAAGAAAATTTTTCAAATTGCGGAGGAATTTAGGTATCCTTAAGTTTCTACCTCTGTGAGAGGGGGGCAGGCACTTAAGGGGATGGTGAATGGAAAGGGAGCAGGGTCCGCAAGGATCTTTCAAATGATGTGACTCTTCAAATAAGGATCCCATGGGATATAAGAGGACTAATGGAACACCAAATCTATAAAACCCATGGCAAAAGGGGAAAAGCGAAGGAAAAGAGAGATCGACGAAGAAATAAAAACTAGAATGGAGATAAGCAGAGAAGAGAGATCAAGAAGTAGACTAAAGAATGACAAGAATGTTACCACAAAAGGATGGAAAGGGCACAAGAGATGGAGAAAGGAAGGAAACAGAAGTTTCATAAGAAAAGGAGGAATAATTTGAGGAGTACACCATGGAGGGTGCTGCCAAAAGGGAAGAAAAATACAACCCTGTCATGGAGGATGTTGTTGAGAGAGCCAATATGGGTGCTACCAGAGAAAGGAGATTAGAAGCAGAAGAGATAGAGTGTGGAATGGAGAATGTTTCAGAGCACGCCATGGTGGGTGCTACTAGAGAAGAATGCGGAAGGGAAAGAGAAGAAACAGGTGAACTAGGATTTATGTCGCAGACTACTAGAACATATGAGTTAACACCAGAGATTTTGAAGATGGATGAGAAATATATAGAGGAGCTAATTTACTGAAGCATAAAGGAGATAAGAGGAGGAGCAGATGCAGTAAACATTGAGAGGCATTTTGAGGGTTTTGGAAGGTTTTTTAAATCATCATTGGATGTCAACATGATGTCGTTCACAAAGAGAAGAGAATCCCCTAATTTGAAGAGACACTATAAAGAGACACAACCCCAGGACCATAAGTCACTCAGAGTGCCATATAAAGTCAAGATAATTTTAGATGAGAAGGAAGATAATCAAGTAAATAAGGAAGTAGAAAGAAAAGAAGAGATCTGGATTAATTTTGTAGAGGTTTTAGGAGAGGAGTACTTTGATATTTAGATACAAAGAGATAAGGGGAGAGAAGGAAAGCAAGTTGATAGAATATAGCTTAACCAAAGGAGTAGACTAGAGGAAAACTACCACAGAGTACTGGAGACATTGAAAAAACCAATCATTGATATTCATGTCAAGTGACCAATCTTTGAGAAGGAAATGACTAAAGCAGTAGAGCATATTTTTGTTTTGGAGTCTATTTGGAACCAAAAAGGAGTAACAAGAGATGAAATCAAGTTGTTTGACTTCATAGGTACCTTGCAGAATGAAGCATTGAAGTGGTATAGGAAGACATGTCTGAACAGTGACAAGGATTGGGATGTGGTGCAATCATAGTAGGAGGGTTCGCATAATGAACTGTCTGGACCATACAGCAAGAGTAAACACAATGGAAACAACTCAAAGAAATAAAGAAAATACAGATTTAGTCATTCAATATATCATAGAATTCAAATAAAGATCGGCCGGCAACATGCGGGCTTACAATTAGGGCTCTTAGGCCTAAATACATACATGCGCAAGATAAAACTTTGAAGCTCCTTCGCACAAAATCTAAACTTTTAACTTATGCGTATGCTTACAACTTGATAACTACTTTCCTAAGGATCTATTACATCAATATATATCAACTCCAGACCAATAGATTCCTCCGCGTCGGCCAAGGAAGATCACAATTTCCAAAGAAGAGGTGTAACGTGTGAATATAGATAGGTCAAACCTAAATACATATAACACTTCCTCAAATGAATGAAACAATGTACGGACCCTTGGGGAAGGTCATCCATGATCCAAAGAACATTGAATGATGTGTCATTGAGATCCGCAAGTCAAGGAATGATCTGCAAGCCTTCTCCTTCAGCTAATTATCAGGAACTGTTAGAATGCTCTACACTGAGAAAATAGTTGATCTTCTGATAGCGATAACTTTCTGGTAACTGATCCAAATGTTTTGAATTCTTGATATGATGTAGATGAATGAATGTAGATACTAAGTCTAGATCCACAAGATGTGAAATGCTAATACCAAACCACAAGCTGAAACTACTTCTGACTGAACTGCCTAAACTGAACTGGGAAATGAAAAGAAACAAACTGAACTGCAAACAAACTGGAATGCAAATGTTTTTGGTTGATGCAAGATTGCTCTTGAACCAAGAATGCTCCTGCATCAGACATCCAGGATTATTGAAAAAGTGAATCCCTCACTTTGTTGGGGCTAGGAGAGAACCAAGACAGTCCACCTCAGCCTAAGAAATCCATGATGAATCTTCTTTCAGTTTGCCTTTCCACTCCACAAGGTATTCTTTGTATTGTCTGCCTCTAGTGCTGTGTCCAGCTCTGCTATCCAAGATGTCCTCAATCTACTCCAGCGCTTGTTGTGGTTACTGCTTCTTCAAGTCTTCTACCATACTATCACTAAACTCTGCTTCATGATACTGATATAGGTCTGCAATGTTGAAAATAGGTGATATACCCAAGGTCTCCAGTAATTCTACTTCATATGCTTTTCCTGAATCAAATTTTTTGAATATCTTACAAAGTCCAAACTTCTTCATTTTCAAATTGTTATATGTCCCAACTGGAAATCTTTCTTTTCTCAAGTACATCATCACTTCCTCTCCAACTTCAAATTCCTTATGTCTTCTCTTCTCATCTACCTTCTCTTTGTACTTATTGTTCATATCCTCCAAATGCTTCTTAACCTGATTATGTATTGTCTTCATATGATCTACAAATTCTTCTGCTTTTGCACTCCTCTTTTCTTCCATGCTGATATCTCTTAATTCTGCCACTCCTCTAGGGTTCACTCTGGTCACAATCTCAAAAGGTGTTCTTCTGGTGCTCCTGTTCACTAAATTATTGTATGCAAACTCTGCTTTCTCTCCAACCAAACTTCTCAACAAGTTTCCCAAACTCCTATTCACTACCTCTGTCTGTCCATCTGTCTGTGGATGAAAAGTTGAACTGAACTTCAAATCTATCTTCATCTTCTTCCAAAGTGTCCTCCAAAAGTATCTAACAAACTTTGTGTCTCTGTCTGAAATTATACTCGTAGGTAATCCATGCAATCTCATGAAAAATATGTCTGCTACATGTACTGCATCAGTTATCTTCTTACAAGGTATGAAATGAGCCATCTTTGAAAATCTAACCACCACTAAAAATATTGAATCATGTCCTCTCTATGTGTTAGGTAATCCCATCACAAAATCCATGCTTATGTCTTCCCAAGGTCGCTCCAGTACTATCAAAGGTTTATACAATCTAGTATTCTGACTACTCCCTTTTGCAACTTGACAAACTCTACAACTCTGCACAAATCTCTAAATATCCTTATGTATCTGAGGACAAAAGTAATTTTCACTCACCAAAGCCATTGTCTTATCAATGCCAAAATGTCCTGCCAATCCACCACTATGCTTCTCCTTGATCAAATTATCTCTCATAGAACTTCTAGGTATGCACAACTGACTTCCTTTGAACAACATATCTTCTTGAATGAAATAGTCCAACCACTTGCTTCTATCTGTCACAATAGGTTCCTTACATGCTCTCCAAGGTTCTACAAAATCAATGTCTCCCTCATACATACTCTTCAATTCATCAAAGCCCAACACTTTAACTCTCATCTCTATCAACAAGTTTCTTCTTCTACTCAAGGCATCAACAACTTTGTTTGATTTTCCACTCCTATGCTTCAACACAAAAGTATAACTCTGCATGAGCTCTACCCACCTCATATGTATCTGATTCAACTTACCTTAACTATTCAGAAATTGCAAAGCTTGATGATCTGTATACAACACAAACTCCTTAGGCAATAAGTAATGTCTCCACTTCTTCAAGGCTTGAATTATGGCATAGAACTCTTGATCATAAGCTAAATATCTTTTCCTTGCATCATTCAACTGCTCACTGAAATAAGCTACATGTCTACCTTCTTGACTTAACACTGCTCCAATTGCATTTCCACTTGCATCACAATCAACTTGAAATACCTTATTGAAATCTAGTAACGCCAAAATAGGTTGCTTTGTCACTTTATGCTTCAACAACTCAACTTTTATCTGCTCCTGATGTCCATGTGAAATCCTTTATGTCACCTCTCATTATCTCTGTCATAGGGTTACAAACTGAACTAAAATTTTTGATGAACTTTTGGTAGAAACTAGCCAATCCATGAAATGATCTAACTTCTCCAATTCTCTCTAGTGTAGGCCATTCAATAATTGCTCTTACTTTCTCAAGGTCCATCTTTAATCCTTCTACAGAAATAAAAAATCCAAAATATACCAACTCTTCCTTCATGAAACTACACTTCTTGATGTTTATCAGCAATTTCTCCTCTCAACCTTTGCAAAACTTGTCTAATATGCCACAAATGTTCCTCTTTTGTCTTACTGAAATTAGAAAATCATCCAAGTATACAATCACAAACTTACCCAAGAATTTCTTCAAGACTTCATTCATCAACCTCATGAAAGTACTCGGTGCATTTGTTAATCCAAAATGCATCACTAACCACTCATACAATCCTTCATTTGTCTTAAAAGCAGTCTTCCATTCATCACCTTCTCTAATTCTAATCTGATGGTATCCACTCTTCAAGTCTATCTTTATGATATATCTTGCTCCACTCAAACAATCCATGATATCATCCATCCTAGGTAAAGGAAATCTATACTTAACTATGATCTTGTTTATTGCTCTGGAGTCAGTACACATTCTCCATTCTCCATCTTTTTTAGGTTCTAACACTGCAGGTACTGCACAAGGACTCAAGCTTTCTCTAATCAAACCTTTCCTCAAAAATTCTTGTATCTGTCTATTAAATTCTTCATTCTCTACCGGTGTCATTCAGTGTGCTGCTTTGTTAGGCAAACTTGCTCCTGGTATAAGATTCATGTGATGACTAATACTCCTTATAGGTGGTAATCCATCAGGTACATTGTCTGATATGATGTCTTCATACTCTGTCAACAACTCTCTTATCTCCTCCGGTTCAATCTCTTTAGTTTCTTTCTTCAATGTTTCAAGCTTTTTAGGAATCAAGGCATAACACATATTCTCATGTCTCAAACCATCCAGAAATTTTCTTCCATCTACCAAATAGATTCTAGCATTTCCACATACCACATCTTAGGATCATCTTCTAAAGAAATCAAAGTAATTCTCTTTCCATTTTCTGTTATAGTATATGTATTCTTTCTTCCATCATGTATAGGTTTTCTATCATACTGCCAAGGTCTACCCAACAAGATATGACAAACATCCATAGGCATAATATCACACAAGACTTCATCATGATAAGATCCAATATGAAATTTCACCAAACATTGTTCACTCACCAGTACCTTATGATCATCCTGAATCCATGTTATCTGATATGGCTTAGGGTTTTTCAATTTTTCCAACTTCAGCTTAGTCACCATCTCCTCTAAAACTAAGTTATCTGAACTACCACTATCAATTACAACTTTACAACACTTAGCTCTAGATTTGCATCTAGTTCTAAACAAGCTTTTCCTCTGCGGTGGTTCCTCATTTATCTCTATTTGAAATAATGCTCTCCTCATTACCAATGATTCTCCTTTCTCTGGTTTACCAATTGAATAGGGGTCATCTAACTTAGCAGGTTCTTCTTCAACATAGGCTTCTCTTCCACTACTTTCTGTCCTCTTACTTGTACTACCCTAATTACATTCAAATGCCCTATGTCTCCACATTTGAAACAAGTACCTCTGAATGTTCTCTTATCCAATCCTCTTCCTTCTCTTCTATATCCTTCATTCCGGTATGCACTAGGGTTTCCTCTCTAGGAAAAATTTATGTCATCTCTTCGGTAAGCATTGTTATCTTTGTCATCCTTCTTCAATGGGTTGTCAAACTTGTTCTACTCCAGGTATGATCTGTCTCCTTCGGAATAAGTCCTACCTCTCTGAAATTTACCTCCTCTACCTCTTTGTCTCTAATCATATCTTTTATTTAGCTTCTCTTCAACTTTCAAGGCAAACTGATATGCTTCCTCCAAAGATGTCATCCTCACCAAGCTTAGTTCATCTTGAATGTTCAATCTTAGTCCATTGATGTATTGAGTCACTTTCTCCTTGCTTGCTTCACTATGTCTAGTCCTTATGATTATCTTATGAAATTCTTTAGTGTACTCCTTCACAAATTTCTCCTTTTGTCTTAGGTTTTGCAATCTTTTCAATAGCTCCAACTCATAGTCAGCAGGTATAAACTGGTTCTTCAACTTTGTCACCATCCTATCCCATTTTGTAATCTTTTCTTTTCCTGTTCTATTTCTTTCCAACTGAACTTCTTTCCACCATATAGCAGCATGTCCTTTCAGTTTTGTCTTTGCAAATTTCACCTTCTCTGGATCTTCAATTTCCTCATACTCAAAATATTCTTCCATGTCATTTATCCAGTCAATCAATTCTTTAGGATTCAAATTACCAGTATAATTTGGCACATCAACTCTAGGTCTCTTTCCAATCTTTGAAATAGCTCGCAACATCTTTACCTGATCTGATTCTTCTTCTTCATCACCTTCTAGGGTTTCTCCCGTGTGCTCAACAAATTGAATTTCTTCCTCATCATCGCTTTCAACATTAGGTCTTGGTGTCAATCCTCTTCACCTATCTTCCTCAATAGCATCTAATTAGATTCACATTGTTTTCATTATCTCCATCAACTCATCTATTCTACCAACCATTGTACGAATAGCAGCAACTCTCCTCGGTGGCATTCTTCCTAGGATCAAGTGTAAACTGCCTCAGGTTCGATGATCGGGCTACAAGGTGACAACTGCCTCACAATCAGTGATCAATTGTAGCACAAGTAACCTGTCTCAATTTGGTGATCTATCCATAGTAAGATCTTACAGAATTCCTTCACCAACTTCGCTCAATTCACTCCCAAAGATTCAAACTTTAGCTCTGATACCACTTGGTGTAGTCATGGTAGGAGGGTTCATAGAATGAACTGTCTGGACCATGCAGCAAGAGTAAAGATAATAGAAATAAATCAAATAAATAAAGCAAATACAGATTCAATCATTTAATATATCATAGAATTCAAATAGAGATCAGCCGGCAACATGAGGGCTTACAATTAGGGCTCTCAGACCTAAATACATACATGTACAAGATAAGGCTTTGAAGCTCCTTCGCACAAAATTTAAACTTTTAACTTATGCGTATGCATACAACTTGACAACTACTTTCCTAAGGATATATTAAATCAATATATATTAACTTCAGACTAATAGATTCCTCTGCATCAGCCAAAGAAGATCACAATTTCCAAAGAAGAGGTGTAACGTGTGAATACAGATAGGTCAGACCTAAATGCATAGAACACTTCCTCAAATGAATGGAAAAATGTGTGGACCCTTGGGGAAGGTCAGCCCTGAACCAAAGAACATTGAATGATGTGTCATTGAGATCCACAAGTCAAGGAATGATCCGCAAGCCTTCTCCTTCAGCTGATTATCAGGAACTGTTAGAATGCTCTACACTGAGAAAATAGTTGATCTTCTGATAGTGATAACTTTCTGGTAATTGATCCAAATGCTCTGAATTCTTGATATGATGTAGATGAATGAATATAGATGCTAAGTCTAGATTCATAAGATGTGAAATGCCAATACCAGACCACAAGTTGAAACTACTTTTGACTGAACTGCCTGAACTGAACTGGGAAATGAAAAGAAACAAACTGAACTGCAAACAAACCAGAATGCAAATGTTTTTGGTTGATGCAAGATTGCTCTTGAACTAGGGATTCTCCTACATCAGGATGAGATCAAGAAGCTATTTTTGGAGAATTTTGGAGTTCTGGATGTTCTGACAGAAGGGGTAAGTAAGATGAGAGATTTGATGTAGTTGGATAAAGAATCAATAATGGAATTTGATAGAAGATTCAAGGAGACAACTAGGAAGTTGGCAAAACCACTGACTGAGAAGCAAATGATACAATGGTTTAATTTCAAAATAAGCCTTGAAATAAGGTCAGCCCTAGATGGAAGAATATTTGAGACATATGCAAAAGTAGTGACACTATCCTACTAGATAGAGTCTCAATCTTGGCATAGACAGGATAAGATGAAATAAAATCTAGAATTTGGAGAAGCTAAAACTGGAGTTGGAGCAGTTGAAGCTGAGGTAGGAGATCTTGGCTAAGTAGGAGGAGAATACATAGAAGCAAAGACCTAATATTTGGTGCTCATACTATACAAGAGAAGGTCACTTGAGAAATGAATGCCCTAGGATGAAAGGTGAAAGACAAGCAACCACACTAAAAGTCGACATCAAAGAAACAACAAAAAGAATCAATTTAGTAAACTATGGATTATGTGGAGAGTGGGATGACCATAAAACACTAGATTGCCCTTCATAGAACTTCCAAAGGAAAAGAGAATTTGCTGATGAAGAAGATGAAAGTTGGTACACAAACTTGGTGAAGAGTAATAACATGTCCTATGTAGATAGAAACTCACATGATCATGGCTACAAATAACCAAATTAGAGAAATTAGAGGAATGTCAATGCAATACAAAATTTAAATTTTGGTGGCCCATCCTATGGAAACAACTATAATAATGATGACAGAGAGCAATTTGGAGGTTACAAACGAGGCAGAGGTCGTGGAAGAAATCAAAGAAGAAGGGAGGATGTAACATGTTTCAATTTCGATAAGCTGGGACACTTTACTAATGAATGTTGGGCTGAAAGGAAAACATAGTGTTCATTCTATAGCAGTATAGAGCATGATCTATTTTCTTGTCAAAGAGTGCAACAGTACTTTTGGAATGCACAATCGCAATCTAAGAGTGATGAGATACCTAATCTGGGCAACCAAAAAGGAGTGAGGATCATAAGAAGGGCACCAAAGGGTCATGAAGCAAGGACTTGTCAAAAGAACAATAGGGAGGAAATAGACATATCTTCAACTAAATCTATAGAAGAAGAAGAGTACTACTGGAAAAGCAAGCCAAAAGATATCGAAAATGATAGAATGAGGAAGGAGAAAGTTATGGTATTGACAAGACAAGAAACAAATATCGAAAGGCATTATGCCACTGAGATAGAAAAGAAAGATAGTGAGGAGGAAGAAGAATGTGTCCCCTCTAAGAAACAACATGAGGAAGTTGTGAAGGAAGCCAAACAAACCATAAGGAAGAACAAGAAAAGGAGAAGCAATACAAGCAATTTTTCACCGAAGGAGAAGTAGAAGCTCTCAATAAATTAGCTCAATTAACACAACAACATAGACTTATTGAGAAACTAAAGCAATTTTCCAAATACTAGAATAAGGAGCAAGGTCAGAAGAGTCAACTCCAGAGGATGGGAAGAATAGATAGATAATGGAAGACAAAACCACTTATGGTGGATATTCACATTGTCACAGGAAGGTCTAGAATGTCATGATAGACTTGGGAGCAGATGTCAACATGATCACAAAGAAGTTGTGGGAGCAGTTAGGAAGACCTAAGTTGACAGAGACAAATTACAACATTATTTTGGAAGATGGATCTAACATGCAGATAATGGGAACTTGGAACCAAGAGGAAGTTAACCTATTGGGGGTCAAACAAGTCTTAGACTTCATTGTTGTAGTCATGAAGGATCAAGGAGAAGCTTTCAATTCACTTTTAGGGTTGAGATGGTTTGTGGATGCAAACAATATCATAGACTCCCGGAAAGAAGAGCTATCATTTGCTAATAATCACAAGACTATCAACATTCCTTTGAGATCATCAATGGAGCAAGCATACATAGAAGAAGTCAATCAGACTGAAGACAGTGACAAGGATGCCAAGAATCTCTACACAATTTTAAGGTTGGATGGAAGGGAGAGAACAAAAGAACCTAATTATGAGGGAGAAGTGGAGATAGAGGAGGATTAAAATAGTATAGATAGCGAGGAGCTCCTAGAAGCCAGGTTGAGAGAAGAACTGGAACTAAAAACAAGGAAATTTCTTGGTTATCAGAGCATATACATGATTAGCACTAGCGAAGAAGACACACCACAACCCTCTGCACCTCATCAAAACTCACCGGAGGTCATATATGGCACACCTATGTCCAATACATGAAAGACATGGCTCAAAGATATTACTAAGTAAGTCACATTTTGAAAGGTATTTCCCATATCAAGTTGCCTAGGTTTTTAGGAGTATAGAGCCTGCATACATATCTATGAGAAATGGAGATAGTTTTTTTAGAAGAAGACATAAGATTACAAGTTGTACAATACACATTGGTATGCAATGCCACAAATTTGTGGAACACACACAAAGACACAATAGATCGATGGCCAATATTCAAAATACTCATCAAGACAAGATATTAACTAGAGGAAGGAGAATATGTTATCATATCCCAATACTCAGGCTAGATTTCACCGCAAGAACATTTATCCATGTGCACAATGGTATGGAGAGAAAGAAATGAATATAATGAGATATTGTAAACCCATTGCTTTTATTGGACATTGTCGCTAGTCGCTAATTGCACAAACATTGTATATAAACCATAAATGAAGGAAAGAAACTAGATATTGGGAAGAACTATAGAAGGATTTCATTCATACATTCTCATTCTTTAGTTTGGACAAGAATATTTACACAACACTACTTAAAATCAAGGAGAACATCTTTCAACAGGATGCGGAAGAAGAAGTAAAACTGGCGCAAAGTTCACCACCGGAAAAAATAGAAGGCATATGGAAAATCATAGAATGGATGAATAAGGAATCATACCAAGAAAAACACAAATGCTAAAAAACAACACAATAGGAGGATGAGGAAAGTAAGGAATAAGAAATAAAGATTGAACAGGGAGAAAGAGAGCTTGCGGAATCTACAGATATCAAGGAAAAATAATACAACAAACCTATCCAATTGAGAGAAGAAAACATTGCCAAAGAAGGAGATCCTAAGCTAGCCAAGATTGGAGACTACTAGGATGAGAAGGAAGTGGCACAAGTAGTAGAAATCTTGTCTGAGTATGAGGATTTGTTTCCTAGGAAGTTCACAAAGATGAAGGGAATCAAAGAGGAAGTCGAAACTATGAAAATTCAACTAAAAGAAGGTTGTAAACCAATCAATAAAAGGCCATATAAGATGAATCCAAACATGAAGAAAAAAGTTAAAGTGGAACTAGATAAGATGCTAGAAGCAGGGATCATAAAACCAGTGGAGTAAGCAAAGTGGATTAGTCCAATGGTAGTATAGAACAAGAAAATGATGCAGGAGCATCCAGTGGTGTAAGGGAAATCTTGCATCATAAAAAAAAAAAAGATGATGATTCAAAATTGTTGATGTTGTTTTCATTTCTTTTCAAAATTAGTATTTCTAGTTCCATAATCGCTTGAATAATAATGTAGAACTTTCAGTTTTTCCAAACTACTAAAAATAGCAAACTGGTATTTTGGGAAAGTTTGCATTTGGGCACGGATTGAAGCAAAAATTTATAGGAAGCTTCGTAAATGAAAAATAAGACCTTTGGTGAAGGAATCACTCAAAGATCATTTGTGAGCTGAAAGATATTAAAGTCTCTGTTTCCCAAAAAATGCCTGAAAATTATTCAAATTCAGGTTTGAAGCACTAAATGGCCCTGTACAGGCCCGAAAATGGGCAGAACCATAGAGCCAGTCCTTAGTGTGTAGAGCACTTCATGAGATTTCCAGTACTTCAAATAGTTCATCAATCAGACACCCAGATCAAAAGTTATGGCTCCTGGAAGTTGACCTATTTTTGGAGGCAGAGGCAAATTTCAAAATTTGGTTGTTGGCTGCCAAAAAGGGCTATCTATGACCATTTTTAGGAAACCTTGACAATAGTAGAGATAAGGGGGAAAGTGTAGAGTCAAGAAAAGGCAGGAAAATAGAAACCCTAGCTGATTTGGGGTTACAGAAGGCAGAAGATTCCAGAGTCTTGAGAAAGGAAGTTGTAATGTGTTGCAGCCTGTGGAGGATTCATCCTCTAATTGTATTTGAGCTTATGTAATGTAATGAGTTGTCTAAATCAATCAAATAACATTCTATTTTCTATGTGCAATTTATGTTCTTGTGTGTTTTATGATTTACCCCCTTCATCAAGTGGTATCAAAGCAAGGGTTCCTGAGTGTGTAGACAGATCACCGACCATGAAGCAGTTTGCACCAGGACCTGAGGTTGTGAGTTTGCTACAGAGATCAAAATGCCTCCACTAGGAAACTGTGCTGGGATAAATGCTTTGACGAAAGAGGGTTTTAGAGCCCTACAAAGGTAGATTGATGCATTGCAAGAGGAGTTATGAAGAGAGTTTGAACTTAGAACAAGAGAAGAACGTGAGGATGAAGCTAAAGAAGAGCTATCTGAGGAAGAACAAGAAGTTGTAAGATATCCTGCAGAAGTCATGTTGTTGAGGGTCATTTCAAAGATCAAAAAGAGGCTCAGGATCTAAGTTTCTACATATTCTGGAGATTTGAATCTAGAATAGCTTATTGATTAGATCAATGATATGGAAGAATATTTCAAGTATGAAGATGTGGAAGATCCAGATCGGGTCAAGTTTGCAAAAACAAAGTTGAAGGGCCATGCCAGTATTTGGTGGAAGGAGGTCCAGTTAGAGAGAAATAGAAGAGGAAAAGGAAAGATCACTAGATGGGATCGGCTGGTGGACAAACTGAAGAAGCAATTCATTCCTGTGGACTATGAGATGGAGTTGCTAAAGAAGCTACAAGGATTGAAGCAAGGTAACAAGTCTATCAAGAAGTATACAGAAGATTTTTATAAGATTACTATCAAGACAGGCCATGTAGAGGCCAACAAGGAAAGGTTAGCCTGTTAAATTAATGGGTTGAGGCCAAGTATTCAAGAGAAACTGAGCTTGGTCAAAATGACCACCATAGAGGATGTATACCAATTTTCCCTAAAGGAGGAAGAGAAGCTGAATAAAAGATTCAAAAGAAAGCAAAGGGGAAGAGGTAAAGGTAGAAGGATTGGTGGAAGGTCCTATGGAGGCTGAAATTAAGATCCAAAGAAGAGTGAAGAAGCTTGCACCAGTCAAAATCAGAGAGGAGATAATGTCTACCGCCCTTGTGACCAAAACAATGGTGAGAAAAGAGGAAGAGGAAGAGGCAAACCTGGGCAAGGACTTGGAAGAGGAGATTTTAGAGGAACCTATTTCTAATGTGGAGAAGAAGTGCATCAAGCATATGAGTGTCCGCAACATCAAGGAAGGACAAATAGAAGACCTGAAGGTCATGCATGAGTTGCACATGTAGATGAAGATGTGCAGTCTGAGTATTTTGAAGATGTTGAAAGGGGAGAAAGCCTAGTTGTTAGAATAACATTGTTGAATGAGGAGAAAGAACCAAATCAAAGGAAGAGCTTATTCCGTACCGGGTGCAAATGTGAAGGTAAGTGTTGTGCTATTATTATTAACAATGGAAGCACTAACAATCTTGTTTCAGAGGGAATGGTTAACAATTTGAAGTTGACAAGAAGAAAGCATCCACATCCATATTGGATTGCATGGTTGCAGAAGGACCATAGAGCTTTGGTCAATGAATAGTGTTTAGTCAAGTTCAAGATTGGTGCCTACCATGATGAGGTGTTGTGTGACATCATATCAATGGATGCATGTCATATGTTATTGGGGAGGCCATTGCAGTATGATAGGTGCACTATCCTTGATGACCATGCAAACACATATTCCCTAACAAAGGATGGAATTCGTCATAAGTTGAAGCCCTTGAAGGAGGTGGAAGAAAAGGTATGTAGTATTGCCAGAATTTACATGGTAGATCGTAGGAAATTTTTGGAGCGTATGAAGCATGAGCATCATTGCTTTGCACTGATTCCTAAGATTAGTCAAGAGAAATGTGAAGATGTACCAGCAGAAGTCTTAGATCTATTGGAATAATTTCAAGATATTGTCTGTGATAATGTACCAGAAGGTTTAGGGGTGGGGGCCCTGGCTCAATTAGCTAAAAAATTTTGTTGCGGTAAAGAAGGTCATGAGGTCCAGTCTCCCCCCGTCCCCGTGGTATCGGAGGGCATGTCATGCCAACATCATTAGTCACGTGAAAAATGTTTACCAGGCACACTGCATTTTAAAAAAATGTACCAGAAGGTTTACCACTAGTGAGGAAGATAAGTCATCAAATGGATTTGATACCAGGAGCTAGTTTGCCGAATAAGACAGCGCATAGAATGACTCCTACAGAGAATGAAGAGCTAAATAGACAAGTTCACGAGCTATTAAGGAAGGGACTGATAAGGGAGAGTCTAAGTCCATGTGCAGTACCTACAGTACTAGCACCGAAGAAAGATGGAGAGTGGAGAATGTGTACAGATTCTCAAGCAATCAATAAGATCACAATCAAGTACAAATTTCCATTGCCAAGAATGGATGACATAATGGATTGTTTGAGTGGAGACAAGTACTTCACAAAGATTGACCTGAAGAGTGGGTATCACCAGATCTGGATCAGAGAAGGAGATGAATGGAAGACAACCTTCAAGACAAAGGAAGGTTTGTATGAGTGGTTAGTTGTGTCATTTGGGCTAACCAATGCACCGAGGACATTCATGCAGCTCATGAATGAGGTATCGAAAGAGTTTTTGGGAAGTTTTGTTATTGTTTATTTAGATGACATTTTGATTTTTAGTAAGACTTGGGATGAGCATCTGATGCATATCAAAAATGTTTTAGAGAAGTGAGGGAGGAGAAGTTGTTGATTAATTTTCAAAGGAGTTGGTATACCTAGAATTTGTTGTCTCAAAGGAAGGTCTTAAGATGGATCCAAAAAAAGTAAGAGCTATTGTTGAATGACCTACCCCAAGGAGTGCTACAGAGGTATGATCTCTTCATGGTTTGGCAAGTTTTTACAGAAAGTTTATCAAGAATTTTAGTAGTATTTGTGCACCCCTAACTGAGACAATAAGAGGGGATAGAAAATATTTTAGATGGACTACAGGATCAGCCAAGAGTTTTGATACATTGAAGCAGAAAGTCACAGAGCAACCTATTTTGGCACTTCTATATTGTAATAAGGTATTTCAGGTAGATTGTGATGCTAGTGGCAATGCTATAGGAGCTGTTTTGAGCCAAGAAGGTAATCCCATTGCCTATTGTAGTGAAAAGATTAATGATGCCAAGAAAAAGTATTTTGTTTATGATCAGGATTTTTATGCAATAGTTCAAGCTTTGAAGAAATGGAGACATTATTTGTTGCCAAAAGAGTTTGTTTTATATACTGATCATCAGGCTTTGCAGTATCTTAATAGTCAAGGAAAGTTAAATCAAAGGCACTTAAAATGGGTTGAGTTTTTGCAAAGTTATACTTTTGTTTTGACCACAGGAGTGGGAAGTCCAACGGAGTCATAGATGCCTTGAGCAGAAGGCAAAAATGTGTTGATAGAAATGAAGATAGAGGTTGTTGGGTTTGATGAGCTCAAAATTTTGTATCCTGAAGATCCAAATTTTGAAGAGGCTTGGAAAGCTCGATTAAAACCTGTTGCTTTGGACAAGACAAAATGGTTGGATTTCATAATCCAAGATGGCATGTTGTTTAATGGAAGCCAGTTGTGCATTCCGAGGAGTTCCATGAGAAAGAACCTGATTAAGGAGAAGCATAGTGGGAGATTAGCTAGAAACTTTGGTTGAGATAAGACCATTTCTATTGTTGGTGAGAATTATTATTGGCCACAATTGCAGCAGGGTGTGAGGAAATTTGTGCAGAGTTGCAGAGTGTGTCAGATGGCAAAAGGAACAAATCTGAATACAGGGCTATATCAGCCACTACCTATACCAGAGAAGCCATGGGATGATATTAGTATGGATTTTGTTCTTTGTTTACCAAGGACACAGAGAGGACATGATTCCATTTTTGTGGTGGTGGACAGATTCTCAAAGATGGCATATTTCATTCCTTGTAAGAAGAATAATGATGATGTTCATATTGTAGAATTATTTTTCAAAGAGGTGGTGAGACTGCATGGTCTACCTAAGAGCATAGTTCTAGATCGAGATAACAAGTTTGTTAGTTATTTCTAAAGAACATTGTTGAAGAAGTTGAAAATGGATTTGAAGTTTAGTTCTGCACAACACCCACAGACTGATGGATAGACAGAAGTGGTGGATAAGAGTTTGGGTAACCTGCTATGATGCTTAGTAGGAGATAAATCCAAGGGATGGGATTTGATTTTACCATAGGCAAATTTTGATTTCAACAATTATGTTAATAGGAGTACAGGTAAGTCGTCATCTAGATTGTATATGGAAGTAGTCCAAGAAATGCTTCAGAGATAAGGAAGTTGGACAAGGGAGAAAAGGCAAGTGTCAAAGCTGAAGACTTTGCAGAGCACCTAAAGAATTTGCATGAAGAGGTGAGGAAGCACATTAATAAGATGAAAATTCAGTACAAGGCTAAGGCTGATCAAAAGAGGAGTTATAATGAATTTTAGGTAGGAGATGAAGTCATGGTTCACCTGAGAAAAGAGAGATTTCCAGTTGGAACTTATAATAAGTTGAAAATGAAGAAATTTGTGTTGATAACTAAGAGGGGGGGTGAATCAGTTATCTTAATTATTTCATCTTTCTGACTTTCCTTATCAATTAGTGCAGTATTAAATTAAATAAGCAAACATAACCATGAAATGGAAATAACATCAATACACATGACACAATGATTTTGACGTGGAAAACCCTGTTAAGGGAAAAACCACGGGGTGATTAACCCAAGATTGTATTCTCTGTTAGAAGAATAAGATAGTATAGAATGGCACTTGCCAATTAGGGCTCACTGCCCAAGCACACTGCTCACAAGAGGCTCACTGCCTACAATAGTTTATACAAGGAAACTAGATACTTGAACTGATGAGAAGCATCCACATATGTTGAGGTTCAGTTCCGGTTAAGCCCAATATACTGATCTACTGCACTTCATTCTTACTCTCTTAGGTGTTGCTATCCTATTACATTCTGGACCTGTCTTACTGCCTTCACACTGCTCTTCTACTTTTATTCGCACCACATAATACACACATTCATATCTAAATCCATCTGGTATATATATCTACAGAAAGGATTTCATCCTCTTTCTAGTCGGCATCCGGAACAGTCAATATTTTCCCAAACTCTAGTGTGTCGGCTGAATCCTTACTTACCAAGTGATGCAAATCAAGGAGATACTTATAGAAGTCATCTAACATGTTAGCCAATCATGGATGATACCTTAAGAGCCTTGATCACAATCAATATCTCATCCAGAATAATTCTGATGCTCTATCAGTCAGTTCTTCCTCTATCTACTCTATCAAACTGGACCCCAATACTTAGCTACTCATATCTCTTCACTCTTTCATCACTAGAGGCTTAATCCCTAGACTCTATTAGTCAAGGTATTCCTCTTGACTTCCCCAAGTCCACACTTGACAAAGATACTTCTAAGAGATCTGGACTTGATTGTCAGACCTTGCTGCATGCTATGTTCTTGCTTACCGGACCAAAGTATTCTTCAGTCTGAGTTCTGGTAAAGATACACCATGTCCTGTGGATGTGTGGAATGGTCTTTGTTGCCATCAATGACAACACCAATGAAGCCACACAGTGTCTCTTGCCAACAATCTCCCCCTTTGGCATTGATGGCAACACTTAGTGAAAAATGACTGTGTTACACTACACTCCCCCTTGGTTGATGCTCTGTTCTATTGTACACTTTACTGGAGCTCCCCCTTAGCTGGATTCCACATTTTTCACTGTTCCTCACTCCCCCTTTGACATCAATGGCAAAGGGTAGGGTCCGCATACCAAAATTTTCCAAAAACAATCTATACTTAGCTGCATAAGTATATATACATGCTATACTTACATATATTGAAGTATATCTGCAAAAGATGTCTTTAACTGGGTAAATTTTGTTGCCCAACTCTACTTCATCCTGTCCAAAATTGAGATGTGATCACTTAACAGGAATGCAAAAGCTTCTGCTCTTTTAAGATCTGTCAGATCACTGGTTCAGGCTGTGGTCTGGGCATTAGTTAGGGCCTCATGCATGGCCTCTAATTTAGGGATAATCATCCCTCTAAGTTCACCCATTCTGCTCAATATGTTCTTCCTCTCCTTCTCAAGCTTCTTAATCTCATTCATGATTATAATAGTTTGACATTCCTAGTTTATTATGGATACAGTGAGAGGATCAAAATTCTGAGAGAGGCTTGACAGTTTATCCTCTTGTTCTTTCACTTTCTTCTCAATATCCTTTGTTACTTTAGTCCAAGATATACAAAATTTATATACTTCTCCTCCATCCTTAAGAGCATTTTCTAAGCTCTTTATCCCAATATCCATATTTCTCCTATCATTGGTTATAAGGCCTTGTAACTCCGAGAATCTCTTATCCAAAAATTCTTTCCGGACTTTTACCTCAGCTGATTTCTCTAAAGACTCAAAATGAGTGCTAACACTACTTACTTGAGATTTGAGATTACTGGATGAAGAGACTAAGGGATCCTTCTGAAAATATGGCATGATCTTCTCTAATACACCGGATGCAATTTCTATGAGCTTACAATCTTCCATGTGAGACTTCAGAAGTTTTTATTTTGCCTTTGCTGAAGTAAAGGATGCTAGCTTCATGGTTTAGATCGGGGAGAGGGAGTCAAAATTGAGCGGTCCTTGAAGAAGTTCTAGTTCATCAAATTATATCATCCCCTTGGTTAGGAATTCCTTGACTGCTTCTACTGTGTTTCTTGTCGGTGACAGGGTTTTGTCCCCTTTTGCAGCCTTACCACTATCATCTGTGGTTTTTTCTGTTGGAGTTTTCTCTCCTTCTGCACCCTTATTACTATCATCTTCTTTTTCCTTTTCCTCTGCTTCTTGACTGATCTTTTCTTCTACTCTTTCTTCTTCTTTAGATCTGGAGTCAGCAGTGGAAACTGGAGGAGAGATGTTTGTTTGATCATGGACCTCCTCTTCTGGAGCAGAGGAATCTAAGTCCTTACCTTTTTCTTCACCTGTCTCCTTTACCTCTTCTTCCACTGTCTCAGTAGATTCTTCTTCAACATCTGTAGCTAAGGGATCATCACCTAAGTCCTCTATAATGGGAATGTTGAATCTTTTGTATGCATTCCAGAGAATCTCTTCTGTCTCTTTTCCTATTTTGTCAGTTTCACCAAGCATAAGCTAATTCATTCTAGCTTTGCTCTAGAACTCATCGTTGCAATCTTTGAAGATCATATTCATTTGCTTCGGAGTGATTGAAGGAAAGACCTGAATGGCTATCTATTCCCGGATCTCAAGATCCTTTGCCCTAGCATTATTCTTTCTTATCTCTAATTCCTTCTCTAGGCTTTTGGGAATGAGAGATATGATTTCAATAAAAGCCTTATTGTATATGTTCAAGTACTTAACTGTGGCTTCCTCCAAGATCTTTCTTTTTGCATCATTGTATGCATCATAGAATTCTGTAATTGGTTACAGGTTCCCATCCATAGTAACTACTTTAACTACATCATCTAAGGACAAAGTGGGCCTTTCAACAAATTCTTCTGTTACTTCTTCAGTAGAGGGTTCACCGGATGTTTTCCTTTTCTTTTTCATTTTCTTTACTTCCTCATCTGATTCTGTCTCTTCATCATCCTTCTGACTAATGTAAGACCTTGTTGCCTTTTTCTTGGTTCTCTTCTCTCCTTTTCCAGATGATTTTGCTTCCAGTTTTGATGCCTTTGAGTTCTTTGCAGTGGTAGGTGTAGAGATCTTAGAGTATCTAGTCTGGGAGGGGACTTCCATCGGAGCACCTTCTTTCTCTGCCCTTTTTGTCTTCTCTCTATTTGCATCAAGTGCCTCTTTTGAAATTCCATGCCTCTTGGCAAACTCTTCTACTTCCCTCCTCACTTTTCTTTTTATTTCTAGTTGTCTTAGCTCCACATGGATCTTCACACTTAATTCTTCAAAGGTTCCAAACCTTTCTGCTTTAGGATCCTTGGATTGACTGAGCATGTGTCAAACATGTAGCTCAACAATTTTCTCATCTACTTCATACCCCATTGGCATGATCCAGACTATTCTTGGCTCTACTGCCTCCATTAGACATTGATCAGTTTCTACCATAAAGCATATTGTATCTTTATACTTTTCAACTAAATATTGGGGGATTCTCTCTCTTTCTTGCATCATGCTCTAAAAATTCTTGAAATAGCCCCAAAGTGTTGTATTCTGTGCCTTGGCATCACCAATCCCATGTATATAATCTCTGATTTGGATGGCTACTGGTCTATCATTCTGCCATACCCAACCACTGGATCCGAGAAGCTCATTCATGAAGTAGAAGAACAAGCACAGTATCAACCCACCATACTTGAAGGAGTTCTTCTTATCCTTCTTGATCTTTTGTAGGTTTTCCATTAGTTGGTTCAGAAGGAGCTCACAAAGATCATAGTCTACATTCTTCCTCAACATTTCATAAGCAGTATATACAGCAGTTCTGGATACTGAATTATCCCTGCTAGAGTGATATATCTTATATCCAATTATCATTGATGCAAACTTGATATCCGGATCTGTGATATCCTCAATAGTCATTTCTCTTTTATCAAACTTCGATCTGATAGCCTCACTTACAATTTGGTTTTTGATAGATTTGAGAGTAGGCATTCCACTGGTTGAGTGTAATCTGGTTACTGCCCTAATGGCATCCTTAGTGATCTTAAATGGCCTGTTCAATCACATGATGTTATCATGCATTCTGCTCAAAATATACTAGACCCATTCATCTTCCAGAAAATAGGGGAAATGAATGCACTGTGCAAAATGTTTGTCCCGGATAGCTTTATACTGAGTTTTGAGTTCGAATGAGTCATCTATCAAATGCTTGTGATAGATATCGACCAGCTTAGATTCCCCAAATTCTTCAATATTTGCATGAATATATGCCCTAACATCTTCTACATGCAAAACCCCATGCGGAATGCTTGAAAAGGCGCCTAGGGGATCAACTTCTAGGGATTTATATGGATGTTTCTTGAATTTAGGATGCGGCCTATCAGTGATCTTTACAGCATTCAGTGTAGCCATCTTCAAAAAGATTTACAGAGAAATATTCAATGACAAAAAATACCTTTTGTGCTTCTAGGGTTCGTGAAGTGAGCCGGATTGATTTGCTGGATGAATCGTCTTCAACGGTTGATCTTGGAGAAATTTGAAACAATTTGTTGCAGAGCTCCTTTTCTTTTCTTCTTTAAATGCAAATGTGCAAATGATGAGCAAATGAACCCTTTTATTTCTGAGAAAAACCCTAAATCCACACTGCAATAAATGTGCAACTTAAGTCATTCCGATTGCCTGGTTCTTCTGATTTTGAGAAAGATCTTTTTTCGGATCACTGAGATATACTTGGAGTTATCCTTGGTGGTTAATAATAAATTATCTTACTTTCCCCAAACATTTGATCTATCCGCAGATCAAGATGCCTCGAATTTGAATCATACCAGATCTAACTGTGATAATCCTATTTTACCGGATGACTGTTAAATTGGATCAATCTTGGAAGATTAGACTCTTCAAATCTACTTTCGGATCTTCCATATCTTTACCAAGATTTCTTTAGATGTTTCTCTGAAAATATTTTTATTTTGCAACTTCCCATGTGCCAATATCAGGCACCAATTAACTGGCTGGGGGAAAATGTTTTTCCTTGTGTCTTCCCCTAAGCTAGAGCTCACTTTTTAATTTCTGAAAGGAATATCAGCACTAGATTCTGGTGCATATCCATCCCCTACATTTTCTGTACTTCTCTTTACCCAAATCTTGTTCATCTCACTTTTAACTTCATCTACATTGACTTTTCCTTTTCCTTTGTCTTGATTCTGATTATGATGTACCGGACCCCTTTTGTCCTGATTCTTGCTTCTTCAGAATTTGGCAATATGACCGGATCTATTGCAATTGTGGCAAACAACATTTCTTTGCATATTTGAATGATATCCTCTTGATCTGCATTGATTAGCCATATGTCCCATTCTATTGCATGAAAAGCATCTACCATTGAATGAATTGTTCATTTGCAGATTTCTGCGTTCATGAGATTTCTGGCCATACCTTCTGCATTTGAAACACTGTCTGGAGAAGGATGTATTAGTCTGATTTATTCTCTTTCTGCACTGATTAGCTTTATGACCAAAGTTATTGCAGTTGTAGCAATATCCATTGAAGGATGGATATCTTTGAACATTAGGTTGCCTTACCAGAGGTCTTTTAGGCTTGTTCCTTGGATTTCCTAATCCAAAATTCTTCTGACCGGATCCGGAGCTTTCACCTTTCTCATATCCCAAGCCACGCTTGTCATCTACCCTCTTTTATCTTTCAAGAAGAACTTCAAGTTGAGAAGAACTTATCTTGAATTTTTCTTTGTATTCATTTGCTGTTTGAAGATCCTTTTTAAGAGTGTCAATTTGATCCTCAAGTTTTTCTTCATTATCTCTAGCATCTTCAAGATCAGATTCTAGATGCCTGATTATTCTATCCATTTTGTGGCAGTCTTCTGACTTCTCCTTGAGAGATTGTCTTAGATCATCTTCCGTTTTTCTTTTCTCTTCAATTTCTTGGGTGAATTTTATAACTCCTGATTCCATTTCATGTCTTATCATAATGACCTCTTTTGATAACTTTTCACATAACTTGGTTTTCTCCTTGAGATCTTCATTTGTATCATTGTCTTCACTTTGACTTGCAATTGCTGAAGTAGGTCTTTTCTTTTTTATATAGAGATACTCAGTTTCCCTTTTAGTTCATTTATGACTGTTTGAGTCTTTCCTTCAATTCATTGACTTTAGAGTTTGATTATTCAATATCATCAAGGGCAAACTGAAGTTGTTCCCTCATACCATACACATCCATTTGAGTTCCCAGATCTTCCTCAAACTATTAGGCTCTTTTTGGAGGAACTTGGCTCTGATACCAATTATTGATAACTAAGAGGGGGGTGAATCAGTTATCTTAATTATTTCAGCTTTCTGACTTTCCTTATCAATTAGTACAGTATTAAATTAAATAAGCAAACATAACCATGAAATGGAAATAATATCAATACACATGACACAGTGATTTTGACGTGGAAAACCCTATTAAGGGAAAAACCACGGGGTGATTAACCCAAGATTGTATTCTCTATTAGAAGAATAAGATAGTACAGAATGGCACTTACCAATTAGGGCTCACTGCCTGAGCACACTGCTCACAAGAGGCTCACTGCCTACAATAGTTTATACAAGGAAACTAGATACTTGAACTGATGAGAAGCATCCACATATGCTAAGGTTCAGTTCCAGTTAAGCCCAATATAATGATCTGCTACACTTCATTCTTACTCTCTTAGGTGTTGCTGTCCTGTTACATTCCGGACCTATCTTACTGCCTTCACACTGCTCTTCTTCTTTTATTCGCACCACATAATACACACATTCATATCTAAATCCATCTGGTATATATATTTGCACAAAGGATTTCATCCTCTTTCTAGTCGGCATCCGGAACAATCAATATTTTCCCAAACTCTAATCTATCGGCTGAATCCTTACTTACCAAGTGATGTGAATCAAGGAGATACTTATAGAAGTCATCTAACATGTCAGCCAATCATGGATGATACCTTAAGAACCTTGATCACCATCAATATCTCATCTGGAATAATTCTAATGCTCTGTCGGTCAGTTCTTCCTCTGTCTACTCTGTCAAACCGGACCCCAATACTTAGATGCTCATATCTCTTCACTCTTTCATCACCAGAGGCTCAATCCCTAGAATCTATTAGTCAAGGTATTCCTCTTGACTTCCCCAAGTCTACACTTTACAAAGATACTTCTTCTAAGAGATCCAGACCTGACTGTCGGACCTTGTTGCATGCTCTGTTCTTGCTTACTGGACCAAAGTATTCTTTAGTCTGACTTCTGATAAAGATACACCATGTCCTGCGGATGTGTGGAATGGTCTTTGTTGCCATCAATGACAACACCAATGAAGCCACACAGTGTCTCTTGCCAACAATTTGGACCATGTAGGATTATGAAAAAGCATGATTTAGGAAATGCATATGAGGTAGAGCTGCCCAGTGGAATCAACATTTCCCTTGTGTTGAATATTGTTGATTTAACAGAATATCATGAAGGTGGAATAGAGGATGGACCAACAAAACAATAGTGGAGTATTATGGCATCTACTTCAAAGGAGGAGATAGACGAAATCTTGGATAGTCATGTGGGAAGTACTCAGAATAGGCAATATGAAGAATATTTGGTGAAGTGGAAAGAAAGGCCTATTGAAGATTCTTCATGGTCATCTAAGGTAGAAGTTGACCATTTGGGGTTTTCCTCAAACACTTGAGATGTGATAAGGTCACTTCTCAAAATTACCCTGGGTGTCTGATGCAGGAGCATCCAGTGGTGTAAGGGCAATCTTGCATCACCCAAAAAAAGATGGTGAGTCAAAATCGTTGATGTTGTTTTCATTTCTTTTCAAAATTAGTATTTATAGTTCCATAATTGCTTGAATAATTATGTAGAACTTTTAGTTTTCCAAACTACTAAAGACAACAAACTGCTATTTTTGGAAAGTTTGCATTTGGGCATGGATTGAAGCAAAAATTTACAGGAAGCTTCGTAAATGAAAAATAAGACCTTTGGCGAAGGAATCACGCTGGTGCAAGGGCACCATGTCAACTTTTGTAACTAGGGTCTTATGCTAGGTTTTTTGAGGTGTTTTGAGTCTTGTGAGTCTAATAAGGTCATAATAGACCATTTTATCATGTAATTAGTCTAGTTGGAGTCATTATTGTCATATTTTGTAATATTGTCAAAAGTTGTCATATGTAAATGGAAAAAAAGTGCAAGATAGGAAGGTGAAGAGTCAAGTAGTTAGAAAGTCAATTTGAGTCATTGGTTTTGGTTTGTAAAAGAGTAAAGAAGCCTTGCAAACTTCAAGGCAAATGGAGAGTCTTGTATTGAAGTTGAAACAATAAAAGAATACCTTGTTTCCTGTTGTTTTCTATCTTTTTGACTGCTCTAGATCGTGGTATGGCCCTGTACAGCCTGTAAATGGCAAGAACCTGAGTTTGTTGGAAAGATCAGTGAAGTATCTTTCGTTTGTAGTTGGTTTCATTAATTTTTATTGGGTTTAACAAAAGTTATCACCATTTTTGTAAAAACAGGTCTGTGAAACCCTAGTCGAGGGTTTAGCAACAAAAGTGAGGATTTGAGACCCATTCCACCATTGGAATTTGACCAAACTTGGTGAAATGGAGGCTCTTGGGGTGCTCTTTAAGATTTTGGTGGTTATTTATGCAAAATATGGAGTTTGGGTTGGATTTGACCAAGCCCTAGTCTGATTTTCTCTTGTTTTTGGCTTAGAAGACTAGATAGAGGAATGAATTGGCAAAATAGCAACCTTGTGATAAAATGTAGTGATGAAATCTATGTAAAGAGACCCTAGGACATGTGTTGAGACTCCTGAAGTTGACAAGAGAAGTCAAGTGTTTAGATTTCAAGTACTTGTTTTGTAAAAGTGACCTAATTGGTCTTTGGGCATAGTGGAGCAGTCTAGTTTTGGGGACTATGGTCCAAAGGACCCCATAATAAATTTGAAATATGTTTTAGAACTCTGAAATGGGTATCTAAATGTGTCAAGGGTTTTGGGTTACAGGGCTTGGTTGGAGAAATAATGAGGGACAATCCTATTTAGAGACCTACTAGGATTGTGGCAACTTGGGAGCAAAGTGTTTTGGGTGAAGAGTGCAAACTTGGGTGAGGGTTTGGAATGGTTGTGTCTGAGTCCCTAAGGGGTAAGAAGACCTCTAGAACCTTGTTTGGTTTTGAAGATTTGAAGACCCTAATTGTGCCTTTGTAGAGGGAGATTGCCTGAGAGGAAAGCCTATGAAATTTGAAGAATCTATCGGTATGAGCCCATTGTTGTGAAATATGCCTCCATGTGAGTGAAGTGAACCCCTACTCTGCATCAATTGGTATCAGAGCTCAGAAGGTCTGGGCAAGAGAGTTTGGTGTTTGTGTTTGTGTAGGTTGAAGAGAGAACGTGGTTGCCAAAAGACTAGGTAGAGGAAAAGAGAAGAGACCTTGGTGAGGCAAAGACAAGAGGAAGCAAGGTTAAAGGGACTTGCTTGAAGAGAAGATAGATTTGTTGAGAAGGTACCTGTAGGCTGGGGGTTCACAAAAGAAGAAGCAAGAAGAAAAAGAGAGGAAGAGGAAAGAGGAAAAAGAAAAGGTAAAACAAATGGAGTTTGACCAAGAGATAAAAGAACTAAGGCAGGCTATGGAACAACTAGAAGAGATGAGAAGAAGGATGAAAGATGAGATGGAGCAGTTGCTCAAAATAGCACTCAGTTGGCACTTGACAATGAAGAAGAAGGTTGTATGGCCTATTCAAAGGCTGATGCAAAAGAGAAGACAAATGAAAGCATTAGAACCAGATGTGAAGACAAAAGAACCTTTGATGGAAAAAGGTAATGAACAAGCAAAGGAAAATGAAGAAGGAGATATGGACATTGCAGCCATTTCAAACTATGGAGATGCTAAGATAGAAGGTATGAAGTATGATATTGAGTTGCTATCAAAAACTGATATTAAGAAAACCAAGGATGAATTGATTATGATAGGGACAGTACTTGTAAAAGAGGTGAGTAAGCAGTCAAATCTAGTTAGTATAGAGGTTTATGAACTTGAAAAGACAGTGATATTAGGGGCAGAGGATTTGAGGATAGTGATGAAGGTAAAAGATGAAATGAAACAAGTTGAAGGGCAAGAACATGTAGGTGATTTCAAGTGTGTAACAAGAGTCAAGGAGAGAGCAGTTCAGGATAGAGTTGGCAGAGGTATATCTATAGGTGTTCAAGCAGATTTCACATCAATCTCAGATGAGGGAAATATAAGCAAACATTCATCAAGTCAGTTTGTGAAAATGAAGAAGTCTCTAGGTGGCAAGGGGTCTATCAATACAAAGAACAATTCAAAGCTTCAATACCTAACACATTGGAAAGGAAAACCAAGTGGAGATGCAGCTTGGAAATCATTGCATGATAAGTGGCAGCATGTTTGTACTGCAATACAGTCCTCAAGGGACTTGAGTCTTTTTTTCTGTCTGGGTGTATGGTGCAGGGGCACCATGTCAACTTTTGTAAATGCTAGGTTTTTTGAGGTATTTTGAGTCTTGTGAGTCTAATAAGGTCATAATAGACTATTTTATCATGTAATTAGTCTAGTTGGAGTCATTATTGTCATTTTTTGTAATATTATCAAAAGTTGTCATATGTAAATGGGGAAAAAGTGCAAGATAGGAAGGTGAAGAGTCAAGTAGTTAGAAAGTCAGTTTGAGTCATTGGTTTTGGTATGTAGAAGCATAAAGAAGCCTCACAAACTTCAAAGCAAATGGAGAGTCTTGTATTAAAGTTGAAACAATTAAAGAATACCCTATTTCCTACTTTAAAAAAATGTAATTTCTCACCATTCCCACAGTGGAAAAATCTGAAATCTTGTTATATGGAGTATTTTTGTGTGTATTACTTATTCCAAGATTGCAGGTTCCAAGGTTTTGGTTTTCATGTGTTTTGGTGATGCCCTAGGTCAGATTTCCTTATTTTTTTTGTCTAATTAGCAGAAGAAAAGTCATTTTTTGAAAGGTTCTGTACAAAGTAACCTACCTTAATTCTAAAGTATGTTGTATAAAGCCCAAATAGGTATCTAAATCTGCCTTTACAATCTAGAGATCATGCCTACACTGAAAGTTATGGCCAAAAAACTCAATTTTTTGCTCCCATGTTTCTAGGCTTCAAGGAAGGACAGTCTAAGTTTGAGCCATGTGTTACAAAACAACCATATCTAAGTTTTGGATATGTTCAAGAACTCCCAAAAGGGTATCAAAACAATTTTTAGAATGTGGGTATGAGTTGTTTCCTACAAGCTATGCCACAAAAACCTTGTTTGTCGTACTATTAGGGGAAGATGAAGAGTTTGTGAGAGAAACCCACCAAATTAGGGTTCTAAGTTGAAAATTTTGATTTGTTTGAGTTAGTTTGAGGCCCTCCATCTGTTCTCTGCATCACACACAAAGATCATTTGTGAGATAAAAGATATTAAAGTTTTTGTTTCCTTAAAAATGCTTGAAAATTATTTAAATTTAAGTTTGAGGCACTAAACAGCCCCATACAGGCCTGAAAATGGGTGGAATTATAGAGCTAGTTCTTAGCATGTGGAGCACTCCACGAGCTATCTGACGCTTCAAACAGTTCGTCAATCGGACACCTAGATCAAAAGTTATGGCTGCCAGAAGTTGACCTATTTTGGAGGGAGAGGCAAATTTTGAAATTTGGCTGTTGGCCGCAAAAAAGGGCTATTTATCACCATTTTTAGGAAACCTTGGTAGTAGTAGAGATTAGGGGGTAAATGTAGAGTCAAGAAAAGGTGGGAAAATAGAAACCCTTGCTGATTTGGGGTTACAAAAGGCAGAAGATTCTAGAGTCTTGAGAAAGGAAGTTGTAATGTGTTGCAGCCTATGGAGGATTCATCCTCTGATTGTATTTGAGCTTCTGTAATGTAATGAGTTGTCTAAATCAATAAAAGAACATTCTATTTTATATTTGCAATTTCTATTGTTGTGTGTTTTATGATTTACCCCCTTCATCAAGTGGTATCAGAGCAAGGGTTCCTGAGTGTGTAGATAGATTGCCGACTGTGAGGCAGTTTGCACCAAGACCTAAGGTTGTGGGTTTGCTACGTAGATCAAAATGCCTCCATGAAGAAAATGTGTTGGGAGAAATTCTTTGACAGAAGAGGGTTTTAGATCCCTACAAAGGTAGATTGATGCATTGCAAAAGGAACTGCGAAGAGGGTTCGAGTCGAGAACAAGAGAAGAAAGTGATGATGAAGCTAAAGAAGAGTTATTTGAGGAAGAACAAGAAGCTACAGGAGATCCTGCAGAAGTTAGGTTGTTGAGGGCCATTTCAAAGATCACAAAGAAGCCCAGGATTGAAGTTTCTACATATTCTAGAGATTTAAATTTGGAACATCTTATTGATTGGATCAATGATATGGAAGAATATTTTGAGTATGAAGATGTGGAAGATCCAGATCGGGTCAAGTTTGCAGAAACAAAGTTGAAGGGTCATGCTAGTATTTTGTGGAAGGAGGTCCAATTAGAGAGAAATAGAAGAGGAAAAGAAAAGATCACAAGATGGGATCAGATGGTGGACAAACTGAAGAATCAGTTCATTCCTATGGACTATGAGATGGAGTTGTTGAAGAACCTACAAGGATTGAAGAAAGGTATCAAGTCTGTCAAGGAGTATATAGAAGATTTATATAAGATTACTATCAGGACAGGCCATCCAGTGGCCAACAAGGAAAAGGTAGCCCATTACATTAATGGGTTGAGGCCAAGTATTCAAGAGGAGTTGAGCTTGGTCAGAATGACCACCATAGAAGATGCGTACTAGTTTTCCCTAAAGATGGAAGAGAAGCTGAATAAAAGATTTGAAAGAAATCAAAGTGGAAGAGGTCAAGGTAGAAGGACTAGTGCAAGGTCCTATGGAGGCCGAAATGAATATCCAAAGAAGAGTGAAGAAGCTAGCACCAGTTGAGATCAGAGAGGAGATAATGTCTACCATCCTTGTGACCAAAACAATGGTGAGCAAAGAGGAAGAGGAAAAGGCAGATCTGGGCAAGGACCTAGGAGAGGAGGTTTTAGAGGAACATGTTTCCAATGTGGAGAAGAAGGGAATCAAGCATACGAGGTCTACAACATCAAGGAAGGACAAATAGAAGACTTGAAGGTAATGCACAAGTTGTACATGTAGATAAAAATGTACAGTCTGAGCATTCTAAAGATGTTGAAAGGGGAGAAACCCTAGTTGTCAGAAGAACTTTTTTGAATGAGGAGAAAGAACTAGATTAGAGCAAGAGATTATTCCACACCAGGTGCAAATGTGAAGGTAAGTGTTGTGATATTATTATTGATAGTGGAAGCACTGATAATCTTGTTTCAGAGGAGATGGTTAACAATTTGAAGTTGACAAGAAGAAAGCATCCACATCCATATCAGATTGCATGGTTGCAGAAGGACCATAGAGCTTTGGTCAATGAACAGTGTTTAGTCAAGTTCAATATTGGTGACTACCATGATGAGGTGCTGTGTATCGATGGATTCATGTCATATGTTATTGGGGAGGTCGTGGCAGTATGATAGGTGCACTATCCATGATGGCCATGCAAACACATATTCCCTAACAAATGATGGATTTCGTCATAAGTTGAAGCCCTTGAAGGAGGTGGAAGAAAAGGTATGTAGTACTGCCAGAATTTGCTTGGGAGATGGTAGGAAATTTTTGGAGGGTATGAAGCATGAGTGTCATTTCTTTGCATTGATTCCTAAGATTAGTCAAGAGAAATGTGAAGATGTACCAACAAAAGTCTCAGATCTGTTGGAAGAATTTTAGAATATTTTCCCTAATAATGTACCAGAAGGTTTACCACTAGTGAAGAAGATAAGTCATCAAATGGATTTGATACTAGGAGCTAGTTTACTAAATAAGGCAACCCATAGAATGGCTCCTACAGAGAATGAATAGCTAAACAAACAAGTTCATGAGCTGTTAAGGAAGGGAGTGATAAGGGAGAGCCCAAGTCCATGTGCAGTACCTACAGTACTAGCACTGAAGAAAGATGGAGAGTGGAGAATATGTACAGATTCTCAAGACATCAATAAGATCATGATCAAGTACATATTTACATTTCCAAGAATGGATGACATAATGGATTGTTTGAGTGGAGCCAAGTAATTCATGAAGATTGACCTAAAGAGTGGGTATCACTAGATTTGGACCAGAGAAGGAGATGAATGGAAGACAGCCTTCAAGACAAAGGAAGGTTTGTATGAGTGGTTAGTCATGCCATTTGGGCTAACCAATGCACCGAGCACATTCATGCGGCTCATGAACGATGTATTGAAAGAGTTTTTGTGAAGTTTTGTTATTGTTTATTTAAATGATATTTTAATTTTTAGTAAGACTTGAGATGAACATCTGATGCATATCAGAAAATTTTTAGAGAAGCTGAGGGAGGAGAAGTTGTTGATTAATCTGAAGAAATGCAGTTTTGCAAAGAAGGTGTTGGTATATCTGGGATTTGTTGTCTCAGAGGAAGGTCTTAAGATGGACCCAAAAGTGAGAGCTATTGTTGAATGGCCTACCCCAAGGAGTGCTACAGAGGTACAATTTTTTCATGGTTTGGCAAGTTTTTACAGAAAGTTTATCAGGAATTTAGTAGCATTTGTGCACCCCTAATTAAGACAATGAGAGGGGATAGAAAAGAGTAGATGGACTACAAGAGAAGCCAAGAGTTTTGATACATTGAAGCAGAAAGTCACAGAGCAATTTGTTTTGGCACTTCCGGATTTCAATAAGGTATTTCAGGTAGATTGTAATGCTAGTGGCAGTGTTATAGGAGTTGTTTTGAGCCAAGAAGGTAAGCTTATTGCCTATTTTAGTGAAAAGATTAATGATGCCAAGAAAAAGTATTATGTTTATGATTAGGAGTTTCATGCAATATTTTAGGCTTTGAAGAAATGGAGACATTATTTGATGCCAAAAGAGTTTGTTTTATATACTGATCATTAGGATTTGTAGTATCTTAATAGTCAAGGAAAGTTAAATCAAAGGCACTTAAAATGGGTTGAGTTTTTGCAGAGTTATACTTTTGTTTTGAAGCACAGGAGTGGAAAGTCTAACAAAGTTGCAGATGCCTTGAGCAGAAGGCAAAATTTGTTGATAGAAATGAAGATAGAGGTTGTTGGGTTTGATGAGCTCAAAAGTTTGTATCCTGAAGATCTAGATTTTGCAGAGGCTTGGAAATCTTGTTTAGAACCTGTTACTTTGGACAGGACAAAATGGTTAGATTTCAAAATCCAAGATGACACGTTGTTTAGGGGAAGCCAGTTGTGCATTCTAAGGAGTTCCATGAGAGAGAACATGATTAAGGAGAAGCATAGTGGGGGGATTAGCTTGACACTTTGGTCAAGATAAAACCATTGCTATTGTTGGTGAGAATTATTATTGGACACAGTTGTAGCAGGATGTGAGAAAATTTGTGTAGAGTTGCAGAGTGTGTTAGATGGCAAAAGGAACAAGTTAGAATATAGGGCTATATCATCCACTGCCTATACCAGAGAAGCCATGGGATGATATTAGTATGGATTTTGTTCTTGTTTTACCAAGGACATAGAGAGGACATGATTCTATTTTTGTGGTGGTGGACAGATTCTCAAAGATGGCACATTTCATTCCTTGTAAGAAGACTAATGATGATGTTCATATTGTAGAGTTATTTTTCAAAGAGGTGGTGAGACTGCATGGTCTACCTAAGAGCATAGTTTCATATCAAGATACCAAGTTTGTTGGTTATTTCTGGAGGACATTGTGGAAGAAGTTGAAGATTGATTTGAAGTTTAGTTCTGCACACCACCCACAGACTAATGGATAGATGGAAATGGCGAATAGGAGATTGGGTAACCTACTACGATGCTTAGTAGGAGATAAACACAAAGGATGGAATTTGATTTTACCATAGGCAAAATTTGCTTACAACAATTCTGTCAATAGGAGTACGGGTAAATCACCATTCCAGATTGTATATGGAAGTAGTCCAAGAAATGCTTCAGAGTTAAGCAAGCTGGACAATGGAGAAAAGGTAATTATCAAAACCAAAGACTTTGCAGAGCACCTAAAGAATTTGCATGAAGAGGTGAGAAAGCACATTAATAAGATAAAAATTTAGTACAAGGCTAAGGCTGATCAGAAGAGGAGATATAAGGAATTTTAGGTAGGAGATGAAGTCATGGTTCACCTAAGAAAAGAGATATTTCTAGTTGGAACTTATAATAAGTTGAAAATGAAAAAATTTGGATCATGCAGGATTCTAAAAAAGCTTAATTCAAGAAATGGATCTGAGGTAGAGCTGTCGAGTGGAATCAACATTTCCCATGTGTTCAACATTACTGATTTAATAGAATATCATGAAGGTGGAACAGAGGATGGACCAATAAAGGAACAATGGAGTATTCTGGCATCTACTTCAAATGAGGAGATAGAAGAGATCTTGGATAGCTGTGTGGGAAGAAGTACTCAGAATAGGCAATATGAAGAATATCTAGTGAAGTGGAAAGGAAGGCCTATTGAAGATTGTTCCCGGTTATCTAAGGCAAAAGTTGACCATTTGGGGTTTTCCTCAAACACCTGAGATGTGACAAGGTCACTTCTCAAAATTACTGTAGGTGTCTGATGCAGGAGCATCTAGTGGTGTAAGGACAATCTTGCATCACCCAAAAAAAAGATGATGATTCAAAATTGTTGATGTTGTTTTCATTTCTTTTCAAAATTAGTATTTCTAGTTCCATAATGGCTTGAATAATGATGTAGAACTTTCAGTTTTTCCAAACTGCTAAAAATAGCAAACTATTATTTTTGAAAAGTTTGCATTTGGGAACAGATTGAAGTGAAAATTTATAGGAAGCTTTATAAATAAAAAAATAAGACCTTTGGTGAAGGAATATTCACGCAAAGATCATTTGTGAGCTGAAAGATATTAAAGTTTCTACTTCTTGAAAATGCCTGAAAATTATTCAAATTCAGGTTTGAGGCACTAAACGGCCCTGTACGGACCTAAAAATGGGCAGAACCATAGATCCCATTCTTAGCGCCTAGAGCACTCTACGAGCTTTTCGGCACTTCAAATTATTTGTCAATTGAACACTTAGATCAAAAGTTATGGCTCCCAGAAGTTGACCTATTTTTGGAGGGAGAGGCAAATTTTGAAATTTGGTTGTTGGCCACCAAAAAGGGCTATTTATGACCATTTTTGGGAAACCTTGGCAGTAGTAGAGATAAGGGGGAAAATGTAGAGTCAAGAAAAGGCAAAAAAATAGAAACCCTAGCTGATTTGGGGTTACATAAGGTAGAAGATTTGAGAGTCTTGAGAAACGAAGTTGTAATGTGTTGCATCCCGTGGAGGATTCATCCTCAAATTGTATTTGAGCTTTTGTAATATAATGAGTTGTCCAAATCAATAAAAGAACATTCTATTTTCTGTGTGTAATTTCTATTGTTGTGTGTTTTATGATTTACCCCCTTCATCAAGTGGTATCAGAGCAGGGGTTCCTGAGTGTGTAGACAAATCACCGACCGTGAAGTAGTTTGCACTAGAACCTGAGTTTGTGGGTTTGCTAGGGAGATCAAAATGCCTCCACGAAGAAATCATGTTGGAAGAAATGCTTTGATGGAAGAGGGTTTTAGAGCCCTACAAAGGCATATCGATGCATTGCAAGAGGAGCTGTGAAGAGGGTTTGAGCTGAGAACAAGAGAAGAAAGTGAGGATGAAGTTGAAGAAGCACTATCTAAGGAAGAAGAAGAAGCTGCAAGAGATCCTGCAAAAGTTAGGTTATTGAGGGCCATTTTGAAGATCAAAAAGAGGCCCAGGATTGAAGATTCTACACATTCTAGATATTTGAATCTGGAACAGCTTATTGATTGGATCAATGATATGGAAGAATATTTTGAGTATGAAGATGTGGAAGATCTAGATCAGGTCAAGTTTGCAAAAACAAAGTTGAAGGGCCATGCTAGTATTTGGTGGAAGGAGTTCTAGTTAGAGAGAAATAGAAGAGGAAAAGGAAAGATCACCAGATGGACTAGGATGGTGGATAAACTGAAGAAGCAGTTCATTCATGTGGACTATGAGATGGAGTTGCTAAAGAAGTTGCAAGGATTGAAGCAAGGTAACAAGTCTGTCAAGAAGTATATAGAAGATTTTTATAAGATTACTATCAGGACAGGCTATGCAAAGGCCAATAAGGAAAAGGTGGCCCATTACATTAATTAGTTGAGGCCAAGTATTCAAGAGGAGCTGAGATTGGTCAGAATGACCACCATAGAAGATGCGTACCAATTTTCCTTGAAGGTGGAAAAGAAGTTGGATAAAAGGTTCAAAAGCAAGCAAAGGGGAAGAGGTCAAGGAGGAAGTACTGGTGGAAGGTCCTATGGAGGCTAAAATGAAGATCCAAAGAAGAGTGAAGAAGCTGGCACCAGTCGAAATCAGAGATGAGATAATGTCTACCATCCCGTACAAAAACATTGGTGAGAAAAGAGGAAAAGGAAGAGGCAGAGATGGGCAAGGACCTAGAAGATGAGGTTTCAGAGGAACCCGTTTCCATTATGGAGAAGAAGAGAATCGAGCATACAAGTGTCTACAACATCAACGAAGGACAAATAGAAGACCTAAAGGTAATGCATGAGTTGCACATGTAGATGAAGATGCACAGTCTAAGCATTCCAAAGATGCTGAAAGGGGAGAAACCCTAGTTGTCAGAAGAACCTTGTTGAATGAGGAGAAAGAACCAAATCAGAGGAAGAGCTTATTCCACACCAAGTGCAAATGTAAAGGTAAGTGTTGTGATATTATTATTGACAGTGGAAGCACTAACAATCTTGTTTCAGAGGACATGGTTAACAATTTGAAGTTGACAAGAAGAAAGAATCTACATCTATATCAAATTTCATGGTTGTAGAAGGACCATAGAGCTTTGGTCAATGAATAGTGTTTAGTCAAGTTCAATATTGGTGACTACCATGATGAGGTGTTGTGTGACATCATATCGATGGATGCTTGTTATATGTTATTGGGGAGGTCGTGGTAGTATGATAGGTGCGTTGTCCATGATGGTCATGCAAACACATTCCCTAACAAAGGATGGAGTTCATCATAAGTTGAAGCCCTTGATTCCTAAGATTAGTCAAGATAAATGTGAGGATGTACCAGTAGAAGTTTCAGATCTATTGCAAAAATTTCAGGATACTATCTCTGATAATGTACCAAAAGGTTTACCACCAGTGAGGAAGATAAGTCATCAAATGGATTTGATACCAGGAGCCAGTTTGTCAAATAAGGTAGACCATAGAATGAATCTTATAGAGAATGAAGAGCTCAACAAACAAGTTCATGAGCTATTAAGGAAGGGACTGATAAGGGAGGGCCTAAGTCCATGTGCAGTACCTACATTACTAGCACCAAAGAAAGATGGAGAGTGGAGAATGTGTATAGATTCTTGAGCCATCAATAAGATCATGCTCAAGTATAGATTTCCATTGCCAAGAATGGATGACATAATGGATTGTTTGAGTGGAGCCAAGTAATTCACGAAGATTGACCTGAAGAGTGGGTATCACCAGATTTGGATCAGAGGAGGAGATGAATGGAAGATAGCCTTCAATACAAAGGAAGGTTTGTATGAGTGGTTATTCATGTCATTTGGGCTAACCAATGCACCGAGCACATTCATGCAGCTCATGAATGAGGTATTAAAAGATTTTTTGGGAAGTTTTGTTATTGTTTATTTAGATGACATTTTGATTTTTAGTAAGACTTGGGATGAGCATCTAATGCATATCAGAAAAGTTTTAGAGAAGCTGAGGGAGGAGAAGTTGTTGATTAATCTGAAGAAATATAGTTTTGCAAAGGAGTTGGTATACTTGGGACTTGTTGTCACAGAGGAAGGTCTTAAGATGGACCTAGAAAAAGTAAGAGCTATTGTTGAATGGCCTACCCCAAGGAGTGCTACAGAGGTATGATCTTTTCATGGTTTGGCAAGTTTTTACAAAAATTTTATCAAGAATTTTAGTAGCATTTGTGCACCCCTAACTAAGACAATGAGAGTGGATAGAAAAAAGTTTAGATGGACTACAAGAGCAACCAAGAGCTTTGATACATTAAAGTAGAAAGTCACAGAGCAACCTGTTTTGGTACTTCGAGATTTCAATAAGGTATTTTAGGTAGATTGTAATGCTAGTGGCAATGCTATAGGAGATGTTTTGATCCAAGAAGGTAAGTGCATTGCCTATTTTAGTGAAATGCTTAATGATGCCAAGAAAAAGTATTCTTTTTATGATCAGGAGTTTTATGCAATAGTTCAAGCTTTGTTTTATATACTGATCATCAGGCTTTGCAGTATCTTAATAGTCAAGGAAAGTTAAATTAAAGGCACTTAAAATGGGTTGAGTTTTTGCAGAGTTGTACTTTTGTTTTGAAGAACAGGAGTGAGAAGTCCAACAAAGTTGCAGATGCCTTGAGCAGAAGGCAAAATCTATTGATAGAAATGAAGATAGAGGTTGTTGGGTTCGATGAGCTCAAAAGTTTGTATCTTAAAGATCTAGATTTTGTAGAGGCTTGGAAAGCTTGTTTAGAACTTGTTACTTTGGACAGGATAAAATGGTTGGATTTCATAATCCAAGATGGCATGTTGTTTAGGGGAAGCCAGTTGTGCACTCTGAGGAGTTCCATGAGAGAGAACCTGATTAAGGAGAAGCATAGTGGGGGATTAGCTTGACACTTTGGTCGAGATAAGACCATTGCTATTGTTGGTGAGAATTATTATTGGCCACAGTTGCAGTAGGATGTGAGGAAATTTGTGTAGAGTTGTAGAGTGTGTCAGATGGCAAAAGGAACAAGTCAGAATATATGGCTATATCAGCCACTACCTATACCAGAGAAGCCAAAGGATGATATTAGTATGGATTTTGTTCTTGGTTTACCATGGAGACAGAGAGGATATGATTCTATTTTTGTGGTGGTGGACAGATTCTCAAAGATGGCACATTTCATTCCTTGTAAGAAGACTAATGATGATGTTCATATTATAGAGTTATTTTTCAAAGAGGTGGTGAGACTACATGGCCTACCTAAGAGCATAGTTTCAGATCAAGATACTATGTTTGTTGGTTATTTCTGGAGGACATTGTGTAAGAAGTTGAAGAGGGATTTAAAGTTCAATTCTGCACACCACCATAGACTGATGGATAGACGGAAGTGGTGAATAGGAGTTTGGGTAACCTGCTACAATGCTTAGTAGGAGATAAACCCAAGGGATGGGATTTAATTTTACTACAGGAAGAATTTTCTTACAACAATTCTGTCAATAGGAGTACAGGTAAATCACCATTCCAGATTGTATATGGAAGTAGTCTAAGAAATGCTTCAGGGTTAAGGAAGCCGGACAGGGGAGAAAAGGCAAGTGTCAAAGCTGAAGACTTTGCGGAGTACCTAGAGAATTTGCATGAAGAGGTGATAAAGCACATTAATAAGATGAAAATTCAATACAAGGCTAAGACTGGTCAGAAGAGGAGATATAAGGAATTTCAGGTAGGAGATGAAGTCATGGTTCACCTGAGAAAAAAGAGATTTCCAGTTGGAACTTATAATAAGTTGAAAATGAAGAAATTTGGACCATGCAGGATTCTGAAAAAATATGATTCAGGAAATGCATATGAGGTAGAGCTACTGAGTGGAATCAACATTTCTCCTATGTTCAACATTGTTGATTTAACAGAATATCTTAAAGGTGGAACAGGGGATGGACCAACAAAAGAACAGTGGAGTATTCTGGCATCTACTTCAAAGGAGGAGATAGCAGAGATCTTAGATAGCCCTGTGGGAAGAAGTACTTAGAATAGGCAATATGAAGAATATCTAGTGAAGTAGAAAGGAAGGCCTGTTGAAGATTCTTCCTAGTTATCTAAGGAAGAAGTTGACTGTTTGGGGTTTTCCTCAAACACCTAAGATGTGACAAGGTCACTTCTCAAAATTACCCTGGTTGTCTTATGCAGGAGCATCCAATGGTGTAAGGGCAATCTTGCATCACCCAAAAAAAAGATGATGATTCAAAATCATTGATGTTGTTTTCATTTCTTTTCAAAATTAGTATTTTTGGTTCCATAATCACTTGAATAATGATGTAGAACTTTCAGTTTTTCCAAACTACTATTTTTGGAAAGTTTGCATTTGGGCACAGACTGAAGTGAAATTTTACAGGAAGCTTCATAAATGAAAAATAAGACCTTTGGAGAAGGAATCACACAAAGATCATTTGTGAGCTAAAATATATTAAAGTTTATGTTTCCTGAAAAATGCCTGAAAATTATTCAAATTTAGGTTTGAGGCACTAAACGGCCCCGTACAAGCTAAAAAATGGGCGGAACCATAGATCTAGTTCTTAGCGCATAGAGCACTATGTGATTTTTTTAGTGCTTCAAATAGTTCATCAATCGAACACTGAGATCAAAAGTTATGGCTCCCGGAAGTTGACCTATTTTTGGAGGGAGAAGTAAATTTCAAATTTTGGTTTTGGCCGCCAAAAAGGGCTATTTATGACCATTTTTGGGAAACCTTGGCAGTACTAGAGATAAGGGGGAAAGTTTAGAGTCAAGAAAAGGTGGGAAAACAGAAACCCCAGCTGATTTGGGGTTATATAAGGTAGAAGATTCTAGAGTCTTGAGAAAGGAAGTTGTAATGTGTTGCAGCCTATGGAGGATTCATCCTCTAATTGTATTTGAGCTTTTGTAATGTAATGAGTTGTCCAAATCAATAAAAGAACATTCTATTTTCTATGTACAATTTATGTTGTTGTGTGTTTTATGATTTACCCCCTTCATCAGAAAATAGGAGAAATTAGGATCTGTAAAGAATATAGGGAGTTGAATAAAGCTTTCATTCATGATCCTTTCCCCACACCATTCATAGAGGAAATCTTGGAGCTAGTTGCTAGTAGAAAAATCTACTCCTTCACTGATGGATTCTTTGAATATCACCAGGTAAAAATTAGAGAGGAAGATCAACCCAAAACAACATTTCAATCTGAATTAGGATCTTTCATGTACATTTTTATGTCATTTGGATTGAAAAATGCACTAGCAGTAT
The DNA here is from genome assembly GCA_027924645.1 of Cunninghamia lanceolata. Lineage (NCBI taxonomy): Eukaryota > Viridiplantae > Streptophyta > Pinopsida > Cupressales > Cupressaceae > Cunninghamia > Cunninghamia lanceolata. The sequence goes on from BSBN01000010.1 coordinate 7,333,102, forward strand.
TTAGTAGAATTATGGTAAATACATTCAAAGAGTTTATGCATGATTTCCTAGAAGTCTATTTGGATGACTGGATTGTCTTTGGGCTAGTAAAAGATCACACAGAGACACTAAGATTGATGCTAAATAAATGTAGAAGGCTGCAAATCTCCCTGAACTTGAAGAAATGTAGTTTTGTGGTACCATTTGGAACAGTACTGGGTCATATAATATGTAAAGAAGGCTTGATGGTTGATCACCAAAAAGTTACAATTATTTAGAACTTACTGCCACAAAAAACTGCATCTAATGTCAAAACATTCCTAAGATATACTATTTACCACCAGAAGTTCATCAAGAGTTATACAGTCATTTCAGTAGCTATAGAAAAACTATTGAAGAAGAAACAAGGCAAAAGTATTACCTAGAATGAGCAGCACCAAAAAGTATTTGACACTTTGAAACAGAAGATAGCAAAAGCACCAATACTCATATTTTTGGATTGGGAGAACACTTTCCATGTTCATGTGGATGCATTAGGGATTGCACTAGGAGTAGTATTGACTCAGCCAAGGGGTTCTAAGGATCATCCTATAGCATTTGCAAGCAGAAAGCCATCAAAAGCTAATAAGAATTATACCACAACTGAAAGAGAAGCCCTAGCAATGGTCTATGCATTACAAAAGTTTAGACATTATCTTTTGTCAACACCTTTCATATTTTACACTGATCATGAACCATTGAAATACCTAATCAACAAACTAATCGTCCAAGGAAGAATTTTTTAATGGTTACTCTTGTTTCAGGAGTTTGAATTCTCAATCATGGTGGAGCTGGGAAAGCACAATCAAGGACCAAACTACTTATCTAGAATTGAGATAGGGAAAGATCCAGAGGTACATGAAGAAGAACTACCTGGCACAAATCTGTTCAGGGTGAATGCGGTACCAGAAGAGTTGACAGATATAGCATACATATCAACTACAAGTAAACCTCCAAAAGATATGTCAACACAAGAAAGATAAAACCTAATGTGAAATTCTTTACCATATACATTGATTGAAGGAGAACTGCATGTTAGAGGGAAAGATGATATCATCAGAAGGATAGTATATGAACATGAAAGAGAGGACATTCTAAGAGAAGCACATGAAGGGATAGCAGGAGGACATAATGTAGGAGACATGAGAGCAAGAAAAATAAAACTAGCCGAGTTATGGTGGCCTACACTTTCTAAAGATACAAATAGGTATGTAAAGAGTTGTGATGTATGTCAAAGAACAGGAAGACCTACTCCAAGAGATGAAATGCCACTGAGACCAGTTCCAACATAATTACCTTTTCAGAAATGGGCTATTAACTTCATTGGACCTATAGACCCACTGGAAAAGCAGTCAAAAGCTAGATTCATCATTACCAGAGTAGAATACCTGACTAAGTGGGTAGAAGCACAACCAACTAGAAACTGTACAACAAAAACTACCGCCAAATTTATCTATGAGAACACAATTACTAGGTTCGGTTGTCCACTAAGTATAACCAGTGATCAAGGTAAACATTTTGTAAACAAGATGATTTTAGAGCTACTAGACAATTTCATGATAATATAAAATAGGAGTTCACCATATCATCCACAAAAAATGGAGCAAGTGAATCCTTGAATAAGATCATTGGGGTGGCATTGACAAAAATGTGCAATGGGAACAAGACAAACTAGGATCTACAAGTACTTATGATACTATGGGTAGACAGAACAACCTTCAAAAGAACCACAAAGTTCACTCCATACGAACTAGTGTATGGAATAGATTCTACACTACCAGTACACTTCATATTGCCAAATTTCCAAACAGCAAGGACTCTTAAGCTGGGTGAAGAAGACTCTCTCACACAAAGGATTGAAGAATTGGAGAAAATGGATGAGGATAGATTGATGGCAGCATACAATATGAACTTGGTGTAACATCCCATTCCATAATGCTCAATAATTAACAAAAGTATTCATCTTAACCAAGAATTAGAATACATCATGATTACCCAATTAGGGTTAAACAAGAATGAATAATTATCATTTCTTAAATTAAGCATGTTATTCTAAACTAGAATATAACAAACTTCAAAATTACAATATCCAAATACATCTCATTAGTGAATAATCATTCACTATGCATGTACAAAATTATGCTCAAGGCATCAAATATCAAATTATACATAATAACTGACTAACAAGTCATATAATGAAAAAGCACTGCATTTGGAACTCTTGACATCTATCTTCATAAGCCTTGGCTTGTCTCATGCTTGGGAAGGAGAGCATCATCCCAGTGCTTTTCCTCCAACCATGGACCTGCGATTCCCCACTCAACTTTCTACCTGGAAGCAGCCCTACTCTTCATGAAATGTAAAGATATAAGGAACCATTAGGTTTAGCCATCTGAGTATCTGGTGTTGTGTCCTTCATAACACCTCTTGGTCATGCAACTATAGATCCACTCTAACTATGCATGACACTACTAGAGACATTATGCCATCTAGAGCATTGTGGACCAACAATGCATGCAACTATGGATGCATTACTTTGGCCAAAAATTTACATACATATACATTTTGTAATGAACGTAGTCATATGTCCACCACCCTTACTTGACTTAGAAGTTGTCTCATCGTTCAGTATGCTTAGTTTGACCTCTCTAGGTCTATAAAAGGTAGGTTCAATTCATTCTTAGTCCAAATTTAGGACAATCATCTCCTATCTTAGGAGTACATTAAATATAATAGGTTGCTTTTGCAACAAGGAACCTGTGACTCCTCATCACTCTATTCCATTTTTCAACATGACAATAGCCAAATCAAGTTTTCCCAACAACGACTCCTTTCTTGGGAGTACACTCAATTATTTTATGTTACTTTCTCAATAGGGAACCTATGACTCCACATCACCCTATTCCCATCTTTTTAAAATGTCAGTAGCCAAAACAAGTTTTCCAACTTAAGACCTTCCTAGGTTCATAGTTTCATGTTGACCTATCACAAGGTTTACATTCAAAATTCATGACATTTAAGACTTATATCATAATAGTCTAATAAGACATTCTTACTAGAAAGACTCTATCACAAGTATCCTCATGGGTTTTAATATCTTATACCTCATTCGTGAAGTATGGCCATTCATAAAGAGATGGCTTCCATTTACATTGAAATATAAGAGTTTCATACTAACCATAGTATTCATTCTCATAAGTATATAATTACCTAAGACAAATAGTTCCTTCAATAAACCTGGAAGGCACTTAATGCCACCTACAAGGCAATACAACTTACCTCTTATCCAGTTTCTCCTTCTTCAAAAAGGAGTCAACATATATTTTAAATACAAAATATGCATCATAGTTATCATAATAACTATCATTAATAGTTAAGCTCTGTTACAGAGAATCTATGACTCCACATCACCTTATTCCAATTTCTAATCATATCAAAAGTCAAACCATATTCACCACCCTAGGTCTATCCATGGTTCACAATTCTAATTTAAACTATCTTATAGATTAGAATCATATTCTTGATACTCTAGGCATACCTTGCCTCAACTAAATAGAATGGTTTCATAATAGTTGATAGCTCAAATTACCCTTATGAGCTTTTGATAATAAACACTATCCCCATTTGTTTACTCATAACTAAAGTAAAGGGTTTAAAAACTTGTGATCATAACCATATAAGTCTTAGTTATCAAAATAGAACAATTTCCATACTAATAATTTAGCAAGCATGCAAGCTGCCACATGTTAAAACTATGATCTTTAATGATCACACCACCTCCTTGGTCAAGGGTAGACAAGTATTGTCACAACTATTTAAATAACCCCTTTATAGCCATAGTCAAGTTTTCATGCAAGTTGAATCAACATGTGTTTGAGTGTTGTAAGCATAATTATGTTTTAGGGCCATTTCAGCCATCTCCATCGTCATAGCACGGTTGTCTGATTGGTATACAAGCTGAATCATTAACTAGTATTATTACCATCGTTCAGCACTTCTCATGCCAAGAGCACCTTAGGCTCTAACTACATCGTTATTCAACGAGTGTATGATGAATTATGTATGCATACTCGGCCATAAAGGCATCGAGCTCCGACTACAGTATGATGTACAATTCATTAAAGCTTGGTCTTAAGACCTCAAGCTAAGTTACAATAAAGATTATGATGCAATGCAGCTCAGCCATAAGGCCTTGAGCTTAGTCTCAATAAAGGATACAATGCATTACAGCTCGGCCACACAACCTCAACCTTAATCTTAGTAAAGGTTATAGTGCAATACAGCTCAGCCACATGGCCTTGAGCTTAGTTTTAGTATTAAGGAATACAATACAATATGGCTCAGCCATAAGGCCTCGAACCTCTGCAATGAAAAATCCTTTAATATAAATGTGAGCTTGGTCGTATCGGCCTTGAGCCATGACCATAAAGGTTCTATCAGTGGATAAGGACATGGCCTCAAAGGCTTCATGCCATTATGTAAATTATAAAGCAAGAAACATTAAACCATACGAGTACTATGAAAAGCTCAATACAGATAAAACTTTATTAAACCATAAGGTAAATAGGGATAGTGTCCACCATTCTACCTGAACAAATCTTTCAATGCGATGATATCCCAGTTTTATCCTTGTTCAACCTGCTCTGAGTTCTTTTCTTCTCGAGCTTCCTCAGAGAGCTTTGCCACCCCACACCAAAAAGAACAACCACAACCAAAACACAAAATTGGTCCTCTTCAAAAGATAACTAAAACTTGTTATAAAGCCATTCTTGGCATGCCAATTTGGGTGGGGAATTACCACCCCACTCGACCAACTTCCACATTCTTAGGCTGATCCAAAGTGACATACACCTATCTAGGGTGAGCTCAAATCTCCCATTAGCCCCTCAATGCCAACTATATGACAAAATTATTACTATTCAAAATAGTGTTACATATTATTGAATAATAGGTTTTAAAATAGTCACAACATTATTCACCCTTACTAAATGATAAGGGTTAAATAATATATAATATTAAAGATTATCACTATAGAAATGAAATCAAAAGATGATACACAACTAGATTAGGATTATTGGAGTCAAGTGATACTCCCCCTAAATCGACTATAAACCTTAGTCGAATGACTAGGAATAAAGAATTAGTATCCTCATATAAAAATAGGGTAATGAGAGATCTCTTCATCCCTTAACATGACTATCTCTTGACTTGTGACTATGTTCCAGGAACGTCGTCTAGTCGTCATATCTTGTCGTGATAGCACCATCGACAAAATAACTCACAAAGAACACAATTACTATGAAAAGAGAGATGGCTCATGACAACTTACAAAGGGATTCAGAAGGACATAGAAATTGATACTCAGATGACTAATCAACCTTGTTTTCCCAACATCTAACCCTTCCTCTAGGATGATATTCTCCTTTCTTCGAAGGACGTTACATTTTCCTGTTCACACTCAGGACCACAAAACCATGATTAGTGCATCATTATCATATCCCATAATATAAATTAATTAATGTTCAAAACTAATTAACATCAATCATTAACCTCTTAATCAAAGATCAAATCAGATATTTCCACAATATCAAATCAATTAACTATGATTAATCCTCTTGATTACCATGTAAGAGTAAGGTTAAGCTAATCACAGGTTGGGGATGCAACATATCTACCCTGTGATGCCCCACCATGCAACTCTAGAGTGCTAGACTAACAAGAGACAATAATACAGAAATATTTTTTTTGAAACAAGGAAATGCATTAATCATTAGAAATATCAGCACTAATAACAACATTCAATGAAATGATTAGCTAACACTTCTAGGGAACGTAACCGCACAAGATAAAATTAAAACCATACAAGAATTTGCATCTCAATGCAAAAGAATAATAAATCTTACATTATCTGGGATGAATAATTACAAATTTCAATACAAGGTTACAAGACCGATTACATCAGTTTACAAATAGTACAATTATGAAAGTATACCACAACTTGAAGATGAAGAGCAAACTACAACCAGAACATTCCTGCTTTGATCTCAAACTGAACATCCAAGAAGACCAATGGATAGCTTTGCCTCCCAACCATGTGGAACCCTGAGGTCCACCCCTCCGAGCTAGGAGATAACAATGAGGATTCCACTAGGTCAAGCTTACAACCATGAACACACTAACAAGATCTAGACTCCATGTAGACAAACAAGATAACAGACTGCACATACATGACAGTATTCACCAAGATAAGACAAATCGAAGCATCAAGCTAAATTCAACCATCAAGACAAGTCTGCACTCCAGAGGTAACAACAAAGATAAAAAGGAAGTAACTGAACTGCATAAGGAGAGTGTCATCATACGGTCCGAGCATGGGTTACCCAGGCTATCACTCACTAGAAGCCGGCCCCCATCTATGGTTACCCTGGCAGCCTCTCTCTAGGTACCAGCCCCATAGGGTGACACATGCGGAGCCGACATGTCCTCTCATGAAGATGAGGAGGTCAGCCTTGCCAACCAGGCCTTCTCATCCCATCCTTAGCCTACGAGAGCACTCAAGGCATGGATGAGGTATCTTACTTATCTTGTCATGTGATTTACTACCCCAACCATCCTAAATAAGTTATTGAGTTATTACTTGCTTACAACTTCCATGGGATTACCCAGGCGACCCCTTTGGCACCAGCCCCACCATGAAAGCCACTCTCCTAGCAATCTCTTTCCAATCATCCAAAACCACAATATGTGAGGACAAGGTATACAAAAGATTCTGAACCAATACACAAGCCATTTACTTGACCACAACAATATAAATCCCATTGACCCCCTCAAACCCACACAATACAACATGACACAGTATGGCACAAGTATCAAGTTGAATACCCAACCGGATTGACCTCTAGAGTCGGTAATTGAATTCTTTACCCGGTTACAACTACACTTCTCCTGATAGGGGACTGGGTTTCAATGACCATGACAAAATTATAAGAACAACTAGGGTTAAAGAGAAAGAAAAGCTAACTCAATACCATCCGTAATACAAGTTGATAAAATAGCCAATCTTGTCCCAAGGACAACTTCACACTAACACTGGTCAAGGTTTGCGAAATAAATTTCATATCAATAAAAAGGGTAAATACAATACTACAATCTATACCCAAAATGTTCTTACTTCTATGCATGAGAAATAATTACATTTACTTAAAAAAAATGGAAAGCAATATCATATTTAACACTTTAGCCTAATAACCTTTACAAATATTTTATTAACAAGATCCAAATGCTATACTTCCAAGAAAAGATAATTTTTCTTTTGCTTCATGATCAACCTAAGATTCAATAAAGATTTAACTCAGAAGTATAAAGCAATAGTAATCATACAAAACCAATAACACAACTACACTAAGATTTAATCATGTTTACTAACTTAGATCACAATGTAATAACTATTCTACCTTACTATTCTATGCAACTCTAGTTATAAACTACCTTAAGAGTAACATCATTTCAATCTAATTGCAACTATTACACCATGGAGATGGTTTGAATATTTAAGTTCTAATCTTACTATGATTACACACTTATCTCCTACAAGGAATTTACTAAAACCCAAGTATCACAGGAACAAAATTAACAAATTTATATTTATTTAGCTAAAATGTACATATCTAATTTAACTCAATGCACCTAATACTAGAGATAAAATCCCGACATTATCATACTAATAATTCACCTAAAGCTCTAACTTATTCACTTAATAATCCTACATTACAAGTCCAATCCTATTCGCAAGGAAAAAATAACTACTACACATCTATCCTAGCAGTTAAATGTGCTATACAAATGTTAGCTTAAACATCATTATCATTAATGAAATTTCCAAATAATAGTTTAGCTAAAACAGAATACCTAAACATTGAACTATAATATAATATAGTGTTTTCTCTAGAATGAATATGACTTAAACCTTAAAAATGCATAGGGCATAAATCTCTTTCTAAATTCTAATACTAAACAACCATATCATCACAGGAGTTGGATTCTTCAATAACTAAAAATAATTTTAGTAACCAAAACCTAACTGATGCTATCTGCAGTGATCACACGGTTTCCTATACATTCAACCCACAATGACCAAATGAGAAAGGTAATTACCACTCTAGAGAATTTGGTTCCTAAATTTAGAGACTGGGTGAATGCAACATAGAATAAGAAGATGGTAGCCGCTTCTTCTGGTAGCATCCCCCATGAGAAATGAAGGAAGCTGCTGAGATTCGTTCCAGCCAAGTTCCCGGCCACACAACGGAAGGATACTCAGGTGCAAGATGAACGTCGGCTGAGAGATGAGGTGTAGAGTTTTGACAAGGAATCGAGAGGTCGAAGGAAATAAGGCGATGTCATAAGGTAACATCAAAAAACAATGAAATCGCTCTTCACACTCCTATCGGGCACATCAGATTTTGGTGATAGAGAGAATCCATCATACTCAGGGGGATCTAAGCTCAATATAGTCTTAGATACTGCCATTAAAAGCATGGCAGGGTGATAGACAGATACCTGAGATGGCTAGGAATCAATTAAAGATGTCACGCGCTAATGGGTCTATGGCATTCTTCCAAACACCATGCAAAAATTTAGACAAGGTAACTTAAATACTATAAGCGGTAGATTGATACTAGCTGAGAGGCAATCGCTTCAGTAGAAATAGGTAGATAAGAAAATAAATGGTCAGTTAACAATTATTGTATAAATCCAATGTTGAAGAAGATTTGATGATTTTACTAATGGAAGTAATATGCCATTAAAAGAACAAGTTGATATGAATTTTTAGCAATACGTTTTGGTCGATATCCACCAAGGCAAAAGAAGACTGAGTCAAAAATAAAAATAAATTTATTGCAAGTATCAATGGTGTTAACGATAATCCTTACTCAATGATGCCTGTGCACCTCAAAAGAGCCCACCTCAGGAATTTCTGAGCTCAAGTTGACACCAGGCAACGACAGGGGACACACAAGGTTAAGGAGTGGAAATACTCAACAAATCGTTGAATCAAATGTTAAATCCTAAGGATCCAGACTCTAACAATTCGTCAAATGGAACAAGTTTTAACATCTAAGAAATTAGTATTAGCGTGCAAAATGCTACTTGGCCTTAACAGAAAGAAATGAACGGTACACCAAAAGAGTTGGTCAAAAACTACAGTTGCTAAAAGGGTCAAAAAGCATTATCAAGATGACTTCAATGAAACCTTGGAACATTGGTTTGAGCTTGAAGAAAGGAACTATTGCGACAGTGAACGGAGATACAAGAAAATTGAGGCCAAGAGAATTTTGACTCCAAGAAAATCGGCCAAAGGAAGGTAAGTAAAATTTGATTTGATTTAATTGAAGGTGCATAAGCTTTGCCATACCCTAGTTCCTTCCAAGAGTTACATTGATGACAGACTGAGTCTAAATAAGTTATGCCATAAGGATTGCATGTGCGTCAACAAATTTAATGTGGGCTGCTACAAAGGGTTAAAGAATGATGCAGGAAATGATTAAAAGCTCATGGATTAAGTCAAAGTAGAGAAATGTCACAAAATTAGGAGAAGTTCAAATTGATCTGCAGGTGAAGGTTACATTTAAACCATTTGAGAAAGAGGTTGGGGTTGAAGAGATGATTTACAGGTTTAAAAGTTTTGCCAAACCTTTCCAAAGAGCAACCAACAAAAAGCAAGGAGTTTACAAATGTGACAAGGGTGAATAACAGATTGATTCCATGCCAGAATAACCAGACAACAAAGGAATCTAATTCTTTAGAGCAAATAGAGACAAAGAAAATATAGAAATTCAAAAGACATACCTGTACAATTCACGCTCCAAAATTGAATCCTCTTTCAGAACTTCCCTTCCTTTTCCCATAAAACAATCCTCAGAAACATCCCTTTCAAAAACTTCCCTAGAACAAAAATAACCTCAGTCATAAAAACCCACCAAAACCTCTCCTAAGACCAAAATAGACAACAACCATTAATTTCTAGTAACCCCCCAAATCTGTTACACAATCCCCCTCATTAAGAGAATTTTGAAATTTTACTTAACATAGAATTTCCATATCTCAAAACATATTCGACAACCAGCCATCAATAAATGATTATCCAAGATCATTAAATTACTATCCAGTTCTATTCTTCAAATAACGACATACTAATTAACCATTTTAAGCTTATGACACAGATACTAATAAAATCATTAACATAATCCATTTAATCTATATTAGAATTTACTTAAATAATATTCCAATTTAAGCAAAATACCATAATATTCGACAATCTATTAATATTCTTAATATAATATTACCTCATTACGCATTACCCAGATACACATGGGCTAACTACCCAAAACTCGACAGTAAATATTCAAACCACATGATGACTAACCAACTGAAGGTTGAACTGACCTAGGGAATAAACCTCATGTTATCTCCGTCAACATTATCCATGGTGTAGGGCCCACTTAGACCTGCTAAGTCAGGTGGAGTCGAGGCCCAGTACCTACAACCTGCATACGAACAATGGGTTGTATCTAATCAACTGCATATATACCAACACACACCGAGTCAGAGAATCATGGCATAGTAGGGTGCTCGAACCGAGTAGTACTACACCGTCCCTGCTCTGAAACAAGACTATAACCATTTCTATTTAAAAATTAGATGCATAAACATGATATTATCAAACCATCACTAAACATGTCCATCTCATCATAACTGGAAAAACAACAATGTCATCATAAACTCATACCACATGTCAGAACTAAATCAGTCGAACATAATCTATCATAGTCAGAATAAGCATAAACCATAGTCTCAATAACCCAAATGTCTTAGAACTATCTGGATGCCAAGGAAACGCTAACAACTGTCTCAGATCAAACAAAGAGTAATGCAAAACTAATAGCTATCACAAGCCAAAAATGAGGGGGCATTACATCCTCCCCCCCTAGAGTCAGGCTTACTCTTGGAAGCCTACAAACAAATAAGGGTATAACTCTCTCATCCTGGAAGCATCTTCCCAGGTAGCAGAAGTCTCATCATTAGGATCCCACTGGACCCTGACCTGCTCCATGTCTTTGCCCCTGAGAGCAAGTCTCTTGTGCTGTAGAATGCCTACAGGCTCCAAAGCCAGTTGCACGTCCTCTACCTATAGAGCAGTCCAATCAAGAACATGAGCAATATCTGGATAGTAAGGTCTAAGTATAGAAACATGAAACACATCATGGATGTGTGAAAGGCTAGGCGGCAAAGCAAGACGATAAGCAATAGGACAAATCCTCTCTAACACCTCAAAAGGTCCAACAAAGCGTGGTGCTAGCTTAGATCCCTTTCCATAATGGATTGGACTCTTTTGTGGTTGCACACGCAAGAACACCTGATCTCCAACTGAAAATTGTCGATCGATCCTATGAGCATTCGCATACTTCTTCTGTCTGTCCTGAGTTGCCACCAAATTATCTCTAATCCTCTCAACCTACTGTTCCACATCTCTAAGCATATCTGGGCCAAGAAGAACTCTGTCCTCGAGATGATCCCAACTCAGAGGGGTCCTACCAGGGTGACCATACAAAACCTGGAATGGAGACATGCTGATAGAGTTGTGATACCCATTATTATAAGAAAACTCCACCAAGTACAGGTAATCCTCCCAACGGCTCTGTCGATCCATCACATACATCCTAAGCATATCCTCGAGAACCTAATTAACCCTCTCGGTCTGACCATTAGTCTCAGGATGGTAGGTTGAACTAAAGTTCAGTTGTGTCCCCAAGGCATGATGCAGAGAAGTCCAAAGAGCAGAAGTGAACACTGGATCCCTATCAGAGATGATCCTACGAGGAATCCCATAAAGTCTAACGATGTCCTCCATGAACACTCTGGCCACCGTAGAAGCATTATAAGAAGAATGGACAAGAGAGAAGTGAGCTACCTTCATCAACCTATCCACAGTGACCATAATAGCATCATGTCGATGAGAGGATACCGACAAACCAACAATGAAGTCTATCGAAATGATGTCCCACTTCCACTCCGGAATCAAATGAGGCTGCAAAAGACCTGCAGGGTGCTGATGCTCCACCTTCACCCTCTGACACTCAAGACACCTCGACACAAAATCTGCAATATCCCACTTCATGCCACTCCAAAAGTATAGCTGACACAGATCTGTATGCATCTTCTTGACACCCAGATGAGCAGAATAAGGTGCCCGATGTGCCTCTGAAAACACTAGGGTACGAAGACCCTCAAAACTAGGAACATAGATATGACCCAAATGTCGCAAAAGACCATCTGACTCAAGAGAGTAACTAGAGAATCTACCCTCTAAAGGTCTACCAGACTCAATCTCGGATCTCACCTCCTGGCACCAACTGTCGATAAGAAGTGCTGCGAGAATTTGACCTCTCAAATCAACTATGAGAGAGACCACTGAGATCTCATGTCACTGATGACTAAGAGCATCAGCTACCACATTCTCTTTGCCCTGAAAATACTTGACCTCAAAGTCATACTCACACAAGAACTCCATCCAATGCCTCTGCCTCACATTCAAATTGGGTTGCGTGAAAATATACTGCAAGCTACGATGATCATTGTGCAGCTCAAACTGATGCCCCAAGAGAAAATGCCTCCACCTTACCAAGGCATGTACAACTATGGCTAACTCCAGACCATGAGTGGGATAGTTCAATTCGTGATCCTTGAGTTTGTGAGACTCATAGGCAATCATGCAACCATCCTACATCAGAACTGCTCCTAAACCCTCTAAAGAAGCATCTGTACAAACAACAAAGTCCCCAGTAGGATCAAGAACTGCTAAAATAGGTGCACTGGTCAACTGCTTCTTAAATATCTGAAAAGCTTCCTAACACTGCTCTGACCAAACAAACTTCTTCCCTTTCCTCTAAAGAGAAGTAATAGGATGAGCAATCCTTGAAAACCCCATAACAAAACAGCAATAATAGCCTGCCAAGCCCATAAAACTATGGACCTCAGAAACATTAGTAGGTGTAGGCCAATCCATAATAGATTAGATCTTCGAGGGATCCACTATAATACCCTCTCCAGAGATGACATGACCCAAATACTTCACCTCTGTCTAAAAGAACTCACATTTCAAAAAATTAGCATAAAGCTGATTTTCTCTCAGACACTACAACACCTGACACAATTGCTCCTCATGCTCCTCCATAGTCCTTGAATAGATCAATATATCATCTAGAAACACAAGGACAAACCTGTCGAGATAAGTACGAAAAACACCATTCATCAGGCTCATGAAAACTAAAGGTGCATTCCTCAACCCGAATGGTACTATTGTGAACTCATAATGCCCATAACGGGTACGAAATGTTGTTTTGTGAATATCTACCTCAAATATCCACAACTGATGATATCCTGACTTAAGGTCAATTTTAGAGAACACCTTGGCTCCCTTAATTTGATCAAACAAATCATCGATCTGAGGTGAGGGGTATCTATTCCTCACTGTCACCTTGTTGAGCTGTCGATAATCGATACACAGCCACAGAGATCCATCCTTCTTCTTCACAAAGATCACAGGTGCTCCCCAAGGAGAGACACTAGGTCGAATGAATCCCTTGGCTAACAACTCTTCCAACTGCAATCGGAGCTCCTTAAGCTCCTGAATGGTCATCCTGTATGGAGCTCGTGAGATGGGCTCTGCGCTGGGAACAAGATCAATCCTGAAGTTGATGTCACGCTTAGGTGGCATCCCTAAAATCTTAGAAGGAAAAACATCGGCATACTCTCTCAACAGAGGATGATCGTCAAGAGATGCCTCTTAACTCTCCTCCATCTCCAAGTCACTAACAGAAACTGCAAAAAGATGACATCCCTGACACATGCATTTCTTAAGCTGCATAGCAGAAATCATACGTAGGGAAATAGGTCTCTGAACTCCTACAACCTCCACCTCTACACCAGAATCATCCACACATCTAACAGACTTATGCTAACAATCGATCACCGCCCGATGGGCCTCTAACCAATCTATCCCCAAAACTATATCATAAGAACCAAGGGGTAGGATGCGAAGGTGTACAGTAGTAGATAGAGAGCCAATCCCCAACTCACACCTGGGAACCAGAGACACAACTACAATCTTAGCCCTGGAAGCTAACTCAACATGCCACCTATCATTCTACTTTGTTGCCACTAAGCCACAACGCTCCACAAGAGAAGGAGATATGAATGAATCAAATGCACCGAAATCAAAAAGAATAGAAAAACCAATACCTCGTATAAAACCTGAAGTCTCCACCACAGTGCCCTGATGCTCTACCTTTCGATTTTCCACCACTACAAAGAATCTGTGTGATCTGCTTGCATCACCAACTATTGGCTCTGAAGCCGTTGGTCGATGTCCAAACCCTGATGTACCCTTCTGTGGGCACTATCTAGCAATATGGTACTGTTGGCCACAAGAGAAACATCTGGTACCTCTACCAAAACCACTGCCACCCTAGAAAGCACTAGACTGCTACAAACTACCTCTACTCACTACAGACTACGTACTTTGAGCTAGCTGATCAAAGTGATTGCGCTGCCAAGACTGGTCTTTCTTAGACTGAAATCTATTACCTTGTTGTGGCTGATAATTCTTCGGTTTGGCTTGAGAGTGCTGTTGTCGACCACCCTTTGAGGGTGCATGAGATCCAGAAGCCTGAGTATGTCCACCACGCGAACCAAGACCTGAAGAAGGTACACTACCAATATGCACACCTATATGCTCACCGAGTGCCATAGCCAAATTTTCTTCTACTAACCGGGCTTTCTCCACCGCTACCTCCATAGACTTGGGTTCGAATACACGAACCCCTCTGGCGATCTAGGCATTCAGGCCCCTAATGCTACACCAACATAGACTCGTCATCTCTGATACCCACGTACTGCTTGAGCTCATAGAATCTGCGCTCATACTACTTAACTATCATGGCCATCTGCCTTAGCTCATGGAACTCATCTGTGCGACACTACCTCCAATGATCAGATAGAAAGTGGGCTCTGAATCTCTCTAAGAACAACTCCCAAGACATAGTGCTAATGTCCAAATGTAGCTTCTGCTCTTCTAACCACCACCAAGTAGAAGCAAACCCTCAGAGATACAAAATAGCACATCTGGCTTTAGTGTTGCTACCATAAGGATGCATGGTGAAACACCTGCCTAAATCCAATAACCAAGTCTCTGCCTATAGACCTCTACCAGCTCCATCAAAGATGGGAGGGTGTACCCTCAGAAGATCTCTCATATGGCTGGCTAGTGTGGCCTCCTATTCAGCTATCAACTCTCTATGCCTAGGTGATCTCTCTCTCTCCCGAGGCTCCGGCTGGTCTACCTCCTGACCCCTTCTAGGCTGCTCAACCTCATGTCTAGGACCTAATCAGGCAAGACCCTCCTCAAGTAATTGTCATAACTGGGCTCCCTCAGGCTGGCCCTGACCCTCCATATTCTGACCTCCGCCTTCATGGGCACTCTCATGAGGAGAACTGGGAGGAGGTGTACCACCACCACCTCTCCCACGACCCCTACCTTTGCCACGACATTGGCCCCTACCTCTAGGCATTTACCTACAACATCAAAAAATGATTTATTATACAAAGAGAGGAAAGAAAAACAATGGGGATGAAGTTAATCAACAGAGTTTAAGCACTAGGTCAAATAATGCGCTCAGTTATAACTAGAGTACCCAGTGTTTAAACCTAGCTCTGATACCAAATGTGATGCCCCTCCATGCAACCCTAGAGTGCTAGACTAACAAGAGACAATAATAAAGAAATTTTTTTTTTGAAACAAGGAAATGCATTAATCATTAGAAATATCTGCACTAATAACAACATTCAATGAAATGATCAACTAACACTTCTAGGGAACATAACCACATCAGATAAAATTAAAACCATACAAGAATCTGCATCGCAATGCAACAGAATAATAATATATCTTACATTATCTGGGATGAATAATTACAAATTTCAATACAAGGTTACAAGACCGATTACATCGGTTTACAAATAGTACATTTATGAAAGTATACCACAACTTGAAGATGAAGAGCAAACTAGAATTGGAACACTCTTGTTCTAATCTCGAACTGAACATCTGAGAAGACCACTGAATAGTTCTGCCTCCCAACCATGTGGAACCCTGAGGTCCACCCCTCCGAGCTGGGAGATAACAATGAGGATTCCACTAGGTCAAGGTTACAACCATGAACACACTAACAAGATCTAGACTCCATGCAGACAAACAGGATAACAGACTGCACATACATGACAGTATTCACCAAGACAAGACAAATTGAAGCATCAACCTAAATTCAACCATCAAGACAAGTCTACACTCTAGAGGTAACAACAAAGATAAAAAGGAAGTAACTGAACTACATAAGGAGAGTGTCATCACACGGTCCTAGCATGGGTTACCCAGGCTATCTCTCACCAAAAGTCAGCCCCCATCTATGGTTACCCTGGCAGCCTCTCTCTAGGCACCAGCCCCATAAGGTGACACATGCGGAGCTGACATGTCCTTCTCATCCCATCCTTAGCCTGCGAGAGCACTCAAGGCATGGATGAGGTATCTTACTTATCTTGTTATGTGATTTACTACCCCAACCCTCCTAAATAAGTTATTAAGTTATTACTTGCTTACAACTTCCATGGGGTTACCCAGGCGACCCCTCTAGCACCAGCCCCACCATGAAAGCCACTCTCCTAGCAATCTATGTCCAATCATCCAAAACCACAATATGCAAGGACAAGGTATACAAAAGATTCTGAACCAATACACAAGCCATTTACTTGACCACAACAATATAAATCCCATTGATGCCCTCAAACTCACACAATACAACATGAAATAGTATGGCACAAGTATCAAGTTGAATACCCAACCGGATTGACCTCTAGAGTCGGTAATTGAATTCCTTACCCAGTTACAATTACACTTCTCCCGATAGGGGACTGGGTTTCAATGACCATGACAAAATTATAAGAACAACCAGGGTTAAAGAGAAAGAAAAGCTAACTCAATACCATCCGTAATACAACTTGATAAAATAACCAATCTTGTCCCAAGGATGACTTCACACTAACACCGGTCAAGGTTTGCGAAATTTCATATCAATAAAAAGGGTAAATACAATACTACAATCTATACCCAAAATGTTCTTACTTCTATGCATGAGAAATAATTACATTTACTTAAAAAAAATGGAAAGCAATATCATATTTAACACTTTAGCCTAATAACCTTTACAAATATTTTATTAACAAGATCTAAATGCTATACTTCCAAGAAAAGATAATTTTTCTTTTGCTTCATGATCAACTAAAGATTCAATAAAGATTTAACTCAAAAGTATAAAGCAATAGTAATCATACAAAACCTATACCACAACTACACTAAGATTTAATCATGTTTACTAACTTAGATCACAATGTAATAACTAATCTACCTTACTATTCTATACAGCTCTAGTTATAAACTACCTTAAGAGTAACATCGTTTCAATCTAATTGCAACTATTACACCATGGAGATGGTTTGAATATTTAAGTTCTAATCTTACTATGATTACACATTTATCTCCTATAAGGAATTTACTAAAACCCAAGTATCACAGGGAACAAAATTAACAAATTTATATTTATTTAGCTAAAATGTACATATCTAATTTAACTCAATGCACCTAATACTAGAGATAAAACCCTGACATTATCACACTAATAATTCACCTAAAGCTCTAAATTATTCACTTAATAATCCTACATTACAAGTCCAATCCTATTCTCAAGGAAAAAATAACTACTACACATCTATCCTAGCAGTTAAATGTGCTATACAAATGTTAGCTTAAACATCATTATCATTAATGAAATTTCCAAATAATAGTTTAACTAAAATAGAATACCTAAACACCGAACTATAATATAATATAGTGTTTGCTCTGGAATGAATATAACTTAAACCTTAAAAATGCATAGGGCATAAATCTCTTTCTAAATTCTAATACTAAACAACCATATCATCACAGGAGTTGGATTCTTCAATAACCAAAAATAATTTTAGTAACCAAAACCTAACTGATGCTATCTGCAGTGATCACATGGTTTCTTATACATTCAACCCATAATGACCAGATGACAAAGGCAATTACCACTCTAGAGGATTTGGTTCCTAAATTCAGAGACTGGGTGAATGCAACACAGAATAAGGAAGATGGTAGCTGCTTCTTCTAGTAGCATCTGCCATAAGAAATGAAGGAAGCTGCTGAGATTCATTCCAGCTAGGTTCCCGGCCACACAATGGAAGGATACTCAAGTGCAAGATGAACGTCGGCTGAGAGATGAGGTGTAGAGTTTTGACAAGGAATCGAGAGGTTGAAGGAAACAAGGTGATGTCATAAGGTAACATCAGAAAATAATGAAATCGCTCTTCACACTCCTATTGGGCACATCAGATTTTGGTGATAGAGAGAATCCATCATACTCAGGGGGATCTAAGCTCAATATAGTCTTAGATACTGCCATTTAAAGCATGGAAGGGTGATAGATGGATACCTGAGATGGCTAGGAATCAATTAAAGATGTCATGCGCTGATGGGTCTATGGCATTCTTCCAAACGTCATGCAAAAATTTAGACAAGGTAACTTAAATACTATAAGCTATAGATTGATACTAGCTGAGAAATCACCTCAGTAGAAATAGGTAGATAAGAAAATAAACGCTCAGTTAACAATTACTGTATAAATCTAATGTTGAAGAAGATTTGACGATTTTACGAATGGAAGTAATATGACATTAAAAGAACAAGTTGATATGAATTTTTAGCAATACGTTTTGGTCGATATCCACCCAGGCAAAAGAAGACTGAGTCAAAAATAAAAATAAATTTATTGCAAGTATCAATGGTGTTAACGATAATCCTTACTCAACGATGCCCGTGCACCTCAAAAGAGCCCACCTCAAGAATTTCTGAGCTAAAGTTGACACCAGGCAACGGCAAGGGACACACAAGGTTAAGGAATGGAAATACTCAATAGATCGTTGAATCAAATGTTAAATCCTAAGGATCCAGACTCTAACAATTTGTCGAATGGAACAAGTTTTAACATCTAAGAAATTAGTATTGGCATGCAGAATGCTACTTGGCCATAACAGAAAGAAATGAACAGTGCACCAAAAGAGATGGTCAAAAACTACAGTTGCTAAAAGGGTCGAAAAGCATTATCAAGATGACTTCAATGAAACCTTGGAACACTGGTTTGAACTTGAAGAAAGGAACTATTGTGACAGTGAACAGAGATACAAGAAAATCTAGGCCAAGAGAATTTTGACTCCAAGAAAATCGGCCAAAGGGAGGTAAGTAAAATTTGATTTGATTTAATCGAGGGTGCATAAACTTTGCCATACCATGGTTCCTTCTAGGAGTTACATTGATGACAGGCTGAGTCTAAATAAGTTCTGCCATAAGGATTGCATGTGCCTCAACAAATTTAATGTGGGCTGCTACAAGGGTTAAAAGAATGATGCAGGAAATGATTAAAAGCTCATGGATTAAGTCAGAGCAGAGAAATGTCACAAAATTAGGAGAAGTTCAAATTGATCTGCAGGTTAAGGTTATAGTTAAATCATTTGAGAAAGAGCTTTGGGTTGAACAGATTATTATGTAGGTTTAAAAGTTTTGCCAAACCTTTCCAAAGAGCAACCAACAAAAAGCAAGGAGTTTACAAACGTGACAAGGGTGAATAACAGATCGATTCCATGCCAGAATAACTAGACAATAAAGGAATCTAATTCTTCAGAGCAAATAGAGACAAAGAAAATATAGAAATTCACAAGACATACACGTATAATTCACACTCCAAAATTGAATCCTCTTTCAAAACTTCCCTTCCTTTTCCCGGAGAACAATCCTCAAAAACATCCCTTTCAAAAACTTCCCCATAACAAAAATAACCTCAGTCATAAAAACCCACCAAAACCTCTCCCGAGACCAAAATAGACAACAACCATTAATTTCCAATAACCCCCCAAATCTGTTACACAATCCCCCTCATTAAGAGAATTTTGAAATTTTACTTAACATAGAATTTCCATATCTCAAAACATATTCGACAACCAGCCATCAATAAATGATTATCCAAGATCATTAAATTACTATCTAGTTCTATTCTTCAAATAATGATATACTAATTAACCATTTTAGCTTATGACATATATACTAATAAAATCATTAACATAATCCATTTAATCTATATTAGAATTTACTTAAATAATATTCCAATTTAAGCAAAATACCATAATATTCGACAAGCTATTAATATTCTTAATATAATATTACCTCATTACGCATTACCCAGATACACATGGGCTAACTACCCAAAACTCAACAGTAAACATTCGAACCACATGACAACTAACCAACTAAAGGTTGAACTGACCTAGGGAATAAACCTCATGTTATCTCCGTCAACATTATCCACGGTGTAGGGCCCGCTCAGACCTGCTAAGTCAGGTGGAGTCGAGGCCCGGTACTTGCAACCTGCATACGAACAATGGGTTGTATCTGATCAACTGCATATATACCAACACACACCGAGTCAAAGAATCACGGTATAGTAGGGTGCTCGAACTGAGTAGTACTACACCGTCCCTGCTCTGAAACAAGACTATAACCATTTCTATTTAAAAATTAGATGCATAAACATGATATTATCAAACTATCACTAAACATGTCCATCTCATCATAACTGGAAAAACAACAATGTCATCATAAACTCATACCACATGTCAGAACTAAATCAGTCGAATATAATCTATCACAATCAGAATAAGCATAAACCATAGTCTCAATAACCCAAATGTCTCAGAACTGTTTGGATGCAAAGGAAAAGATAACAACTGTCTCAGATCAAACAGAGAGTAATGCAAAACTAACAGCTATCACAAGCCAAAAACGAGGGTGCATTACATCCCCCCCATAAGAATCATCATCACCGATGATTTAATGTCTCAAAAGTTAATCATCATAAAAAGAAATATGTTTCAAGAGCATAATAACTAAGTTTTTTAGAAAAGATGAGGAAATTTACTCTTTAGAGATCTTTCTCTCCCACTGTGAAATGCCTTTTGATGTGTTTAGCATCTGCATAACTCTTTTTCATATCATTAGCTTCCGCTAGCCTTCTCTTGATCAGATGTACTTGCTCTTCCATTTCTGAGAACATTTCTGGACCAAGCCTAACCCTATCTTCCAGCTTGTCCCAGCTTATAGGGGTTTGACACTTCTATCCATATAATGCCTCAAATGGAGCCATCTTAATAGCTGAGTGATAGGAATTATTGTAGGCAAATTCCACCATAGGAAGATAATCCTCCCTCTTGTATTTTTGATCCATGCAATACATCCTCAATAAATCCTCCAACACTTGGTTGACACTTTCAGTTTGGCCATCCATTTCTGGATGATAAGAAGAACTTATATTCAACTAGGTTCCAAGTGAAGAGAATAAAGTTTACAAAAACCTCGATGTCATTCGTGCATCCCTATCAGAGATGATTTTCTTAGGAATGCCATGCAGTCTAAAAATCTCTTGAACAAATTTTTGGATTTTGATGGGTGCTCCATTCGTCAAGTTCCCTGGTATAAAATGAGTAGCTTTGGTGAGTCTATCCACCACAACCAAGATAGCATTGTGCCTATTCCTTGACATAGGAAGCCTTTGCACAAAGTCCATGCTTATAATTTGCCATTTCCACTCAGGAATTTCATGAGGGTATAATAGTCCTGTCGGGTGATGGTGTTCCGCCTTCACCCTCTGGCATTCCATACAAGTAGCTAAAAAGTTTGTAGCATCCCTCTTCATTCCTATTCATATCATATTCCTTAACTCTACTAAGTTAGGTACATACATCCTTCCTTTAAACCTTAACAACCCATCTGGTTCAAGGTTGAATCCCTCATATCTCAGATTCTAGGGATTTTCCTCAAGGGTCTATTTTACCTGCTCGTAAAACTCATCTCCCTTAGATTTTTGTAACACATGATTCCTAAAATTAGAATGTATGGAAATCATGGAGGAGATGTGCCTTCTCCTACTCAAAGCATTTGCCACTCAATTTTCTTTTCCTTGTATGTATTTAATCTTGAAATCATAATCTGAGATGAATTCGAACCATCTTCTTTGCCGAGCATTAAGATGTGGCTGAGTGAACAGATATTTGAGTCCTTGATGATCTATTTTTAATTTAAAAGGTTTCCTGACCAAGTAGTGTCTCCACATTTGCAATGCATGAATGACTGTTGTCAGTTCTTTATCATGTGGGGCATAGTTTTGTTCATAGTTTTTCTATTTGCGTGATTCATAAGAAATGACCTGTTCATCCTGGACTAGTACACCACCTAAGCCTTCTCCTGAGGTGTTGGTAATGACTACAAATTAACCCTCTACGTCAGGTACTTTCAAAATTGGTGCTAAAGTCAATTTTTCCTTCAGTAGGTCAAAGGCCTCCTGGCACTTATCTGACCACTCAAATCTCTTGCCTTTTCTCTGCAAGGAAGTTATAGGATATGCAATTTTAGAAAAGTTTTTCATGAACTTCCTGTAATTGAGCTTTTAGTTCTATTAGTTCTATAGTGGTCATTCTATAGGGAGCTTTAGATATAGGTTCCGACCTTGGAATCATATCTATAGAAAAATCAAAAGCTTTTTTAGGAGGTAATCCTGGTAGCTCATCCAGAAATACATCCTCAAAATCTCTAAGAAAATAGTACATGTCCATATCTGATCTCTCCTAATCTATGGACTCCCTCTTCCTAACTCAGAAAAGAAATGTTGGTATACCTAATGGTACACCATGGGTTCCATCATTTTTCCTGATTTGCATCCACCTATGATGACCAACAAGCATCCCATACTACTTGCAGTCATCACTGGTGAGGGCTCAAGTATGATAACACATAAAGTCCCTAGTTCACTGGTTCACATAAGCTCCCATATTTTTTCCCATTTCATAGACAACTGTGACGACAAGCAAGCATCCCATACTACTTGTTGTCAACACTGGCTAAGGACTAGGGTAAAAACATACACATTCACAACCATCTATGATGACAAGCAAGCATCCCATACTACTTGTTGCCATCATTGGTTAAGGAATAGGTATAACCACATTATACATCACCTGTGGCTATTAAGAAGATTTCCACATCCTACTAAACCATTGAGTCGGTGGATCCTAACATCTATTGACTCCATGCCACTGGCAAAAATCAATCCATCTTAGTATGGGGTAGCTCCTGGCATCTATCACCTGTATGGTACTGGTGAAAGCTAGCTAACCCTAAGATACAATGGATTGCACCTAGTATCTATCACCTCCATAGTACAGTGACAACCGACTAAACCGCACCTATATCATAACCTGTCCCAAGTTAGACTTGTAGATCTCAATCCTAACTCCACTTTCTTATTCATCCACCATGTAGATGCTTCACCCGCCAACTGGTATGCTCCCCATATCGCTTTGGTGGTCTCATTATAGTTTCAAATATTTTTCCATTTCCATAAGCCATGCCTCTGCAGCATCTCCGCTTACAGATCTATCAAATTTAGGAGGCATAACCTTTTTCATGTCTCGGGACAGTTCCATAGCCATATGGCTCCTTCTATCCACTTCTTATCTAGCCTTGGAGTTATTTTCTTCGTGCTCACTTTGGGTGGTGTCATTATGACATTCCTCATCATCACCCCCATCATAGGCATCCCGCCTGGGTCCTTGTCAACCTTTGACCTCCTATTCAAGAGCTCCTAACCTCATTCTTGTATCTTTCAACAAGACCAGGATCTGGTCAAGCTTAGACTCAGAGTGCCTTGAAGGATGCCCTTCATCCTAGCTATATCCCATTCTATTTCTTATCTGAACATTTGCTACAATCTACTTCTTCCTGAAATTTGCAGTTTAATCATGGATTAGTTTTCCATGTTATGAAGATCATTCATAATACAAATCTATTCTCATTCTTGTAATCTTTAACAAGGAAATATTGTCAAATTTTACAATTGCATTATAATTTTCATCAGATTACATATAATCCATCAAGATTACAAAATTTTGTACACACCTTGCTACTGCAAGTCATTTTCAAGTTGGGATACCTTCCCATGTTCATTTCTCAACCTTTAAATCATTTCAGTCTTAAGAGGTAATGGTACATGCAAGTACTCCTTCACAACCTCCTTAGGATCATTTTCCATAGTTGGTGCTTTAGGTGCTGAGAGTTCTACTGATGTATCATTAGAGTTAGGAGTAGCAATCCTAATTGCTTTTCTCAACTCCTTATTGATGTGTTTAATGACATCAGTGAAGGTCTCCTCATCAGTTAACCATGCTCCTTCCAAGCAACCAATCTGTTCAAGTCTTTTCATTCTTGAGGCTTGCTCCCTCAAAAACTTAAGGTAACGTCCATTTCCTGTTACCTTCTTTCTAGGTATTGTTCTTATTCTTGTCATTCTAGCATAAGAACATCCAAGTATTAACACCCATTAATGTTGGATAAAGAAAATCAGTATGTAGTGAGCCCATAGGTCCATGTATTGAACCTAGTAGCTCTAATACCATATGTAACATCTCATTCCATATTGCTTAATAATTAACAAAAGTATTCATCTTAACCAAGAATTAGAATACATCATGATTACCCAATTAGGGTTAAACAAGAATGAATCATTATCATTTCTTAAATTAAGCATGCTATGCTAAACTAGAATATAACAAACTTCAAAATTACAATATTCAAATACATCTCATTAGTGAATAATTCTTCACTGTGCATGTACAAAATTATGCTCAAGGCATCAAATATCAAATTATACATAATAACTGACTAACAAGTCATATAATGAAAAAGCACTACATCTAGAACTCTTGACATCTATCTTCATAAGCCTCAGCTTGTCTCATGCTTGGGAAGGAGAGCATCCTCCCGGTGCTTTTCCACCAATCACGGACCTACAATCCCCTGTTCAACTTCCTACCTGGAAGAAGCCCTACCCTTCACGGAAGGTATAGATATAAGGAACCATTAGGTTCATCCATCTGAGTATCTAGTGTTGTGTCCTTCATAATGCCTCTCGGTCACGTAACTATAGATCCACTCTAACTATGCATGACACTACTGGAGACATTATGCCATCTAGAGCACTATGGACCGATAATCAGAGATGGATGCATTACTTTGGCCAAAGATTTACATACATATATGTTTCGCAATGAACAGAGTCGTATGTCCACCACCCTTACTTGACTTAGAAGTTGTCTCATCCTACAATATACTTAGTTCAATTCATTCCTCTAGGTCTAGAAAAGGTAGGTTCAATTCATTCTTAGTCCAAATTTAGGACAATCATCTCCTATCTTAGGAGTACATTAAATATAATAGGTTGCTTTCGCAACAAGGAACATGTGACTCCTTATCACTCTATTCCATTTTTCAACATGATAAGTGATGAACGATGGTAATAATAAGTATGATGTACTCCTAGTCGTCATATCTTGTCATGATAGCACCATCAAAAAAATGACTCACAAAGAACACAATTACTACGAAAAGAGACATGGCTCATGACAACTTACAAAGGGATTCAGAAGGACATAGAAACTAATACTCAGATGACTAATCAACCTTGTTTTCCCAACATCTAACCCTTCCTCCAAGATGATACTCTCCTTCCTTCTTTGAAGGATGTTACATTTTCTTGTTCACACTCAGGACCACAAAACCATGATCAGTGCATCATCATCATATCCCATAATATAAATTAATTAATGTTTAAAACTAATTAACATCATTCATTAACCTCTTAATCAAAGATCAAATTAGATATTTCCATAATATCAAATCAATTAACTATGATTAATCCTCCTAATTACCATGTAAGAGTAAGATTAAGCTAATCATAGGTTGGGGATGTAGCACTTGGAAAGGAAAAGATAAAAGGCCTAACATGATAGAAACCTGAGGAATAAGACATTCAAGGAAGGTGACTTAGTACTCCTGTATGACATCAAGTTTAAGAAGTAAGGAAAACTAAAGACAAGGTGGTTGGGACCATTCTACATTGAAGAAATTGTAGATTCCGGAGCAGTTAGACTAAAGGATATGGAGGGTCAGATATTAGCTAGCTTTGTCAATGGTGTAAGACTCAAGAAATATTTCCAAGTGGAACAACACATGTCTTGAGGACAAGACATAATTTTGAGGGGGGATGATGTTAGCAGGGTATAGAGCATAAAGGAGAGCTGACCAGATGAAACTACACACTATGCGGAGGTTGGAGCCGACTAGAAACACATCCCTACGTGTAATAGATATAATATATATATAGATATAGGATATGATGATAAGATATAGAGAATAGGAGTATGATAGATGATATATTCTGATGTAAGAATGACATAGAAGTCATGATTGTAATTGTTGAGGTAGAGACTTAGACCTGCTAGAGGATGGATAGATGATGTACACATTTGATGACTATTAATATATATGGAGATCTATCAGTACTGGGTAATTCTGTATTGTCTTACTTTGATGGGTATGTGATGCTCTGTTTTGTTATTCTTTATGTTTTGCTGTCAATCTTTATCTACTTGAACGAGGTATAAACTGACTACAAAGACTTGACTGAGGACTGGATCTCTGGACTAGTATCTCCTCCACATTTCTTGCTAACAATGATGATGATAGCCTTGTTGATCAAGATGAATATCATGATGATCCCCTTAAAGACATTATTTTGAGCAAGCTTTCTATATATTTACACTCTAGCATAAGCTAATTAGGGAGTAATTGTTAGTGTAGGTTTTTATTTCCTAGTTGGGTTATTTATTTTTCCTTTATTCCTAGGTTTTTCCTACACCTTTTATTAATCTTGCTTAGGTTAATAAAGCATGTTTAATTAAGTGAGAGGATTATGAGGTGTCACCTTCCTACATGTAAGCAACCATTATCTATCTTGGGAAGATATTGTTATGTACAAAAAAGTGGGATTTTCAATTCAATGTAAGGTGTGGTTAAATCCTCCTTTCACTACATACATTCAAGGACATTCAACTGAGAAGAAGAATCTACTATAGATCTCCTATCACTTGGAATAGTGGAAATTTGAAATTGTATAAATTTGTTTTTTAATTAAGTCCAATTATGCTCAAAACCCTAATTTCATAAAATTATAAACAAACAGATGAATAACAGAAAATGCTTGCACATAGAGATATCAAATGACAATCAAATACATACCAGATTTTGAAGTTCAGTATGCAAAAAATTCAAGGACTAATGAGCGGGCACCCTATTCCAAAGCCTTAGTTTTTGTCAAGATCTGAGAATGTTGTCTGCAACATAGTTCTGTTGTTTTGGAGATTTCACTATTGCGGGATCCAGAGGACTAATGAGCTGGTGCCCGAGTCCAGGTCCCTATTTTCTTCTTTGCTCTACACTTCTGATAGTCTATAATGCTTCCCTGCAACTCCACTTCTTCTGCTTCCAAAACTTGTAACCTGCAATCATAGAAAAGTGGGTTGGGGTTGTGGTGTTTAGAGGCTTGCCTCAATCAAGCCCCGGAGAGACATTCAAGTCTTTCGAAAACCGTTGTCAGATAAAGAGTGCATATCCCTATGGAATAGAGGTAAAATCCAAATGATAAATGATTGGAAACACAATAGATATCACCTTGTAGTGTAGATCTCATGGAAGGAATATGATCTTCATGCCATGAGGAGATGGAGTCAAATCTGCATAACAAAGACAATAACAAGACAATACTGCTTTGCAACACAATGAGTACCTTGAATGCTCTAAAATCATAAGTGCGCCAAAAGTATATAATCATCTTCTAGTTTACAAATGAATCCCTAAACATGCTTATATATGCTTCTACATTCATTCCTGCTTAAAATTTTGTAATTCAAACTTAATGTGTCAGCATAGGACCTAATAATGATCACATAACTGACACTTAGATTTAGGTCCTGACCTAAAATAGGGCAGGACTAGGGCACAGGTGGCCAAGTCCTCCCTCCCTATTTTAGGCAAGGCTTAACATTATAGCACCCCCTAGGTCCTATTCATGATAAAACTTCAGGGTTTTCTCATCGGGAATCAAAATTAACATGCAATATGCTTATAATGCATTCTAAGGACCAGGGAGCTAAACCTTAAAAGGGAAAAGTCCCCAAGGGGACATTTTCTGACATAATAGATACTTTTCTATCTTTAGTCTGATAGATGGTTGCTCCTCATTGGTCGGTGTTTCCACCTCCTTCCTCTCCCTGGTCTATATAAGCATGCTACCTAGCTTGTATTTTGTATCCATTGCTTTTGCATCCTCTCAATGTTATTTGCTTCTAGCATTTGCATTATTACTCTTAGAGACTAACTCTATGCTACTATTTTGATTTCGTATCATTTGCATTCATAGTTTAGATATCTATTCTTTTGCACTAGTTTTCTAGGTTAATCATCTTTTCAGATTCTAACATGGTATCAGAGCTTTTCTATGTGCAAGAATAGATTTTAGTTTCCATATTTGAGAGATTTGGGGGGGTAAATAAAGCTTATTGCAAGTTTTTCCAAAAACCCAGTATGCTTTTCTCTATTGCAAGTATGGGCCTAACCGGTGTTGTCATTGATGTCAACATACTTAGGTTGCATTAATGAGAAGGACTGGATGAGTTGTGTGCTGAGGATATTGAGAAAACCAGTCTCAATCAGGAACAGTGAAGAATAGTGATGATGACAAGGTAAAAGTCTAAGATAGGTTGAGAATCAGAGGATGTGGTTTAAAGGGTTTGTAGATATGAGTCTTGAGATGTTCTTGTCAAGATTTCAAAGGTCCGCATGAAGATTTGAAGAAGTTATGGTCGCTCAAGTAGAACCGGTTTTGACAGATGTTCAGTGGTGACAGAGTGTCATAGATTGGTCCGGTGAGCTCCGGCATTGCATTATCTCATTATGCAGATTGGAGGGAGTGTTGAAGAAGTCTGTGTGAAGTGACAACTAGATTTGTTCATGGTTTGGAGGTCCGGAAGCACCTTTTTCATTATGACAGTGATGACAGACTGTGTTCTTGAAGTTCCAGATGAAGAAGAGAAGAATTCCAGTAAGCTGATAAAGTGCAGATGTTCTTGGTGTTTTAGGGAAGGTTATGATGATCACTGGATCATGTCTAGTTCATGTTGGTGGTCCACATTGAAGTTAGAGTTTGGATTTGATGGATAACCACTGGTTGTTGGTGTTCTTTCTGTGACTGGCTGACCGGATGAATTATACACCTTGCGAAAGATCTTGTGGTTGTTTGTCGACTTAGATGTTTGTTCCCAAGTTGATGTCGTGTATAAATAAGGGATTGTGAAGTTATTTCAAAGTGAGACTGGGAAGATGAGTGTGTGGTAGCGAGGAGAAGAGTGAAAGGCAAAACATAAGTTTTTGGGCTTAAATAGAACTAATCTAGGCATGGTAAAGATGTCAATCTCCAGTTCAAGTTCGTGATACTTGTTACTTTGTAGACAGTGTGTCTCTTGTAGGCAGTGTGCCTCTTGTGAGCAGTGTACTCGGGCAGTGAGCCCTAATTGGCATGTGCCATCTATTTTTCTTATTCTTCTAACAGAGAATAATCCTTGGGTTAATCACCCCATGGTTTTTCCCTTGACCGGGTTTTCCACGTCAAAATCTTGGTGTCTCATGTGTTGATGTGTATCTGCTCTGGTGTTTATGCTTTATGCTTTCATGAGTGATTAATTGATATGCTATTAAATAACAAGAGGACTTAAATGTTTTAATTAGAAGCAAGTTTTGGACAACTGATTTACCCCCCCCTCTCAGTTGTCTGTCCTAAATCCAACAATTGGTATCAGAGATAAGTTCCTCTAAAAGGAGATTAACCGCTTGAGGAGATCCAGGATGTCGTCATACAAGAAGGATAGTCTGAAGTTTGATGGAACCAACTTCTCTCTTTGAAAAGGTCGCATGAAATGTCACTTGTAGTGTATGGGAAAGGCGTACTGGTCCATGGTCACAAAAGTGTAAGTACCTCCACAGGGTGGTCCGACAACTCTAAATGAAATCACAGATGTTGAAAACAATCTACGAACCAAAGAGGCTCTTCTAAGCACATTAACTGACTCAGAGCTCTCAAATGTTATTGACCTACCAACTGCCTATGAGATCTAGATCAAACTGGAACTTCTGCATGAAGGAGATGAGTATGTTAAGTGTGCAAGGTTGTAGAGTCTAAAAGGAAAATTTGAAAGACTGAAGATGAGAGATGATGAAAATATTACTACCTTTATGCCAAGAGTAAATGAGCTGGTATGTGGAATTAGGAATGCTGGTGGAGTCTTGGATGAAAATGAGATTGTTGGCAAGATTCTCAGATCCCTTCCTGCTGCCTACAAAATCAAGGTTGTTGCCATTGATGAATTCAGAGCCCATACAACTGTCACAAGAGACCAATTGGCTGGCAAACTGGCTGCATTTGAAATGACTGAGTTTGGAGATGATCCCCCCAAGACTGAATCTGCAAAGTTAGTGCCTCTGTGAAAGGTAAACAAATATTTGATCTGAGAGAAAACTCTTCAAGGAAGCTGACATAGTATGATCAAGCAAGAACATGGAAGTGTAAGAAGCAGAAATAGCTCAACTTGAAGCTCTCATTACAAAGAGACTGCCAAAAGGTTCTAGTAAGTATGAAGGAAAATTACCCCTTAAGTGCTTCAACTGCAATACGATTGGTCATTTTGCCTCAAGATGTCTGGAAAGATCTACAAGGTCAAATTCTAACAGACAAAGGTTCCAAAAGAATTATTATTATGTTCATGAAGAAGATGATAATGAAGGAGTAACAGATGATGAATCAGAGATAGGAAACAAATCTGGAAATGAATGGGTGTTTATTGCCATCAAGGAAGAAGATCCAATATCCTCTGAATCTGTCAATCATAAGGTTGTAGAAAGAGCTTTGGTTGCCCAAGTTGAAGAAAAGGATGATTGGGTTATTGACAGTGGATGCTCTCACCATATGACAGGTGACAAGAACAAGTTCTTAGATTTGGAAAGGTATGAAGGAGGAATGGTAAAGTTTGGTGATAATTCTGCTGGTAGAATCAAAGGTAGGGGAACTATTTCTTTTGATGGAAAGAACAAAACCAGTAATGTACTGTATGTTGAAGGATTGAAGCACAATCTTCTCAGTGTTGGACAGTTGGTAGACAAAGGTTATGATCTCTAGTTCAAGAATGGAAAATGCAGGATCTTTGAAAGCTCCGGAACTGAGATTGCATTCGGTACTCAAACAAAAGGTAATATCTTCCATCTAGTTGGTACTAATAAAAGTTGTCTGTTTGTTCAAGTTGATCAGAGTTGGTTATGGCATAGAAGGATGTGTCATGTAAATTTTGATAACATCATCAAGATAAGCAATACTCAGGCTGTAAGAGATCTTCCAAAATTGGTAAAACCTACAAATAGTTTGTGCAAAGAATGTCAGCTGGGTAAATAGAGCAGAGTCTCATTCAAAAGCAACGATCAATCCTCTACTAGATTATTGGAATTAGTTAATACTGATCTATGTGGTCTGACAAGAATCAAGAGTATGCAAGGTGATAGATATTTCATGTTACTGATTGATGACCATTCCCAGATGATGTGGGTTACCTTTTTGAAGGAGAAATCAGAAGCTTTTGGGAAGTTCAAAATCTTCAAGGCTACGGTAGAGAATCAAACTGGATTAAAACTGAAATGTCTGAGGTCTGATAGAGGTGGTGACTTCACATCCGGTGAATTCATAGATTTTTGTGAGAAGCATGGTATAAAGAGACAGTTATCTGCTCCTAGGACTCCACAACAGAATGGAGTAGTAGAGAGAAAGAACTGGACCATCCAGGAAGAATCCAGAACAATGATGATGGAAGTAAATGTTCCCCAGATGTTTTGGAGAGAAGCTGTCAGCACTGCAGTCTATACCCTCAATTGAGTTCAAATCAGAAGCAATACCGGTAAGACTCCTTATGAACTTTGGTTTGGCATTACTCCTACTGTAAGATATTTCAGAGTCTTTGGTAGCAAATGTTACATCAAAAGAGATGAAGATTTAGGCAAGTTTGATGCTAGAAGTGATGAAAGAATATTCTTGGGTTACTCTACTCAAAGCAAAGCATACCGGTGTTATAACAAGAGACTAAGAAAGATGATAGAAAGTACAAATGTGAAGGTTGATGAGGGAATAGAGAAACCCTCAAGGTTTTATAAGTATGATGAAGATGATCAGAATGATGTTCTGGTTCAAGGAGCTCAATCCTCTCCTGAAAGTCAGATTCAGACTGATCCGGTAAATCAGGAAGAAGAGATAGGTCTAAATGAGCCTCATCAAGAAGCAAAAGTGCAAGAGACCCCCAAAGTTCCAAGGTATGTAAGACTGAACCACTCTGAAGATCAGATCATAGGTGACAAAAGCAAAGGTGTGCAAACTAGAAGGAAAATTGCTCAAAATTCAAATGAATACTGTCTGATTTCAAAGATTGAACCTAAGACAATAAATGAAGCCTACAATGATGAAAATTGGACCAAAGCAATGGAGGAAGAGTTGATACAAATTGAGAAAAATCACACTTGGGATCTTGTTCCTGGACCTAGAAACAAGAATGTGATTGGAACCAAATGGATCTTCTGAAACAAACTAAATGAAGTTGGTGAAGTAATCAGAAATAAGGCCAGATTAGTCTGCAAAGGCTACTCTCAAATAGAAGGGATTGATTTTGAAGAAACCTTTGCTCCGGTGGCAAGAATTGAAGCAGTCAGACTATTTCTTGCATTTGTTGCCTTCAAGGATTTCAAAGTGTATCAGATGGATGTCAAATCTACTTTCTTGAATGGTGACTTAGAAGAAGAAGTATACATTGAACAACTGGATGGATTTCAGTTATCTGAGCATGGAGATATGGTCTGCAAATTAAAGAAGGCACTGTATGGTCTATAGCAAGCCCCAAGAGCATGGTATGAGAGGCTGGACAAACATCTTTTGAAGATTGGTTTCAACAAAGGTCTTGCTAATAGTAACCTATATTTCAAAATTGATTATGAAAACATCTTGATTGTTGAAGTATTTGTTGATAATATCATCTTTGGAGGAAGAGACAGTATGTGTAAAACCTTTGCAAATCAAATGAAAAGTGAGTTTGAAATGTCAATGCTCAGTGAAATGAATTTCTTCTTGGGTCTGCAAATTACTCAGACAAAGAAAGGAATCTTTATCTCTCAGACCAAATATATGAAAGAATTGTTGAGAAAATTTGGAATGGAAGATTCAAAGCCAATGAACACTCCCATGGAAACTGGATGTAAGTTGAGCAAAGATGATGACTCTCCTAAGACAAATCAAACCAAGTACAGATCAATGATTGGAGGATTATTGTATCACTCAGACTAGACTAGATATAATGCAGGTTGTTGGTCTTGTGGCAAGATTCCAGGCTGATCCCAGAGAATCTCATGTCATGGCAATCAAAAGAATTTTTAGGTACTTAAAAGGAACAGTTGAGTATGGTCTATGGTATCCTAGAGATCATAATTTTTCTCTTCATGCATATACAGATGCAGATTGGGCAGGAGATGTGGATGATAGGAAGAGTACAAGTGGAGGAGCATTCTTTTTGGGAAAAAGGTTGGTTTCTTGGCTAAGAAAGAAACAAGAGGCAATATCCTTGTCTACAACTGAAGCAGAATACATTGCAGCAGCAAGAAGTTGCACTCAAGTTTTGTGGATGAAGCAGATGCTAAGAGATATTCAAGTAGAATATGAGGAGCCTATCACAATTTTCTGTGATAATTCAAGTGCAATAAATATTTCTAAGAATCCAGTGTTGCATTCTAAGACTAAGCATATATCTATCAAGTTTCACTTTCTGAGAGAGCAAGTGAACAACGGTGAAGTCAGATTGGAGTATGTGCCCTCCAAGGATTAGCTTGCAGATATTTTTACTAAACCTCTTCCCAAGGACTCTTTTGAGTATCTCAAGGAGAAGTTAGGGGTTATTGCCCCTCCGGTGATGAACTAGGATGCACTGATGTGCATCAGTCCGGTGGATATCATAGTCATATCTTGTGATCTGGATTGGTGATGGGAAGCTACTACTCGGGGGGAGCAGCTGGTATGATTCTGATGTGTTAGAATTGCAAGTATGAGCCCTTTGCCATTGATGTCAAAGGGGGAGAGAAGACATGTGAAAAACAAGTAGTTGATGATCAAAGGGGGAGCAGTAAAGGAAGAGAAGACATGTGAAGGGTTGTTGCTGTTAGGGGGAGCCGTGACAGAAAGGAGAAGTTCTTGTCTTGATGGTTTTTCACATCATATGTTGCCATTAATGACAAAGGGGGAGATTGTTGCAAGTATGGGCCTAACCGGTGTTGTCATTGATGTCAACATACTCAAGTTGCATTAATGAGAAGGACTGGATGAGCTATGTGCTGAGGATATTGAGAAAATCAGTCTCAATCAGGAACAGTGAAGAACAGTGATGATGACAAGGTAAAAGTCCAAGATAGGTTAAGGATCAGAGGATGCGGTTTAAAGGGTTTGTAGATATGAGTCTTGAGATGTTCCTGTCAAAATTTTAGAGGTCCGCATGAAGATCTGAAGAAGTTATGGTCACTCAAGTAGAACCGGTTCTGACAGATGTTCAGTGGTGACAGAGTGTCACAGATTGGTCTGGTGAGCTCCGGCATTGCATTATCTCATTCTGCAGATTGGAGGGAGTGTTGAAGAAGTCCGTGTGAAGTGACAACTAGATTTGTTCATGGTTTGGAGGTCTGGAAGCACCTTTTTCATTATGACAGTGATGACAGACTATGTTCTTGAAGTTCCGGATGAAGAAGAGAAGAATTCCAGTAAGCTGATAAAGTGCAGATGTTCTTGGTGTTTTAGGGAAGGTTATGATGATCGTTGGATCATGTCCAGTTCATGTTGGCGGTCCGCATTGAAGTTAGAGTTTGGATTTGATGGATAACCACTGGTTGTTGTTCTTTCTGTGACTGGCCGACCGAATGAATTATACACCTTGCAAAAGATCTTGTGGTTGTTTGCCGACTTAGATGTTTGTTCCCAAGTTTATGTCGTGTATAAATAAGGGATTGTGAAGTCATTTCAAAGTGAGACTGGGAAGATGAGTGTGTGGTAGCGAGGAGAAGAGTGAAAGGCAGAACAGAAGTTTTTAGGCTTAAATGGAACTGATCCAGGCATGGTAAAGATGTCAATCTCTAGTTCAAGTTCATGATACTTGTTACTTTGTAGACAGTGTGTCTCTTGTAGGCAGTGTGCCTCTTGTGAGCATTGTGCTCAGGCAGTGAGCCCTAATTGGCATGTGCCATCTATTTTTCTTATTTTTATAACATAGAATAATCCTTGGGTTAATCACCCCGTGGTTTTTCCCTTGACCAGGTTTTCCACGTCAAAATCTTGGTGTCTCCTGTGTTGATGTGTATCTACTCTGGTGTTTATGCTTTATACTTTCATGAGTGATTAATTGATATGCTATTAAATAACAAGAGGACTTAAATGTTTTAATTAGAAGCAAGTTTTGGACAACTGATTCACCCCCCCTCTCAGTTGTCTGTCCTGAATCCAACATTCTCTTGCATCTTCAGATGATCTGGAGAATCAGAAAAGTTTGACGGAAACTTTTTAACCTCTAGGGTTTGCATATGTGTTTTATGAGATCTAGGTGATTACAACATTTCTGTTTATACTGGTGGCATTTCTGGTTGTTCCAACGTGTCCAGGAGGCTCGAGAAAGTCAAGATTGGCTTTCGTTTCACTGAAATTAGAGATCGTTTGACATATTTGTGAAATTGAGGTTTCAGGCTCAAATCTAGAAGACAACTTTCAATCGAAGCATTTTCAGGCCAAAAGGACCCTTCCATTGCATCTGGGAGGCCTCATAGGTGAATTTTGATATATAATTTACCTAGTTTTGGTGTCAGGAGTCTAAAAGGCAAAATAATTTTTCAGAAGCCATTTTTGGCCTCATAGCATGTTTTTTGGTGCAAATTTTGTAAAATTTCCTGCATTTTTATTGTAAAATTTGAAAATTTTCAAAAAAAAAAAAAAAGGTTTGAAGCGCTTAGCATTTAGCGCTTCATAGTGTTGAAAAAGGGTCTTCAGCCCCTTTTAGGGACCAAGCCCTTGCTTAAGGGAGCAGCTCCCTTAAGGGTCATCTAACCCTTAAGAAAGGGCATAGCCCACTAAGGGACCGTCAACCCCTTTGTTGGGGTGTGTGGGTGGCTTCAGCCCCCCCCCCCCCCCCAAACTATTTTTTTTAAAGATTTTTTTTTAAAACAAAAAAATTTGTTTTGGCCTGCTAAAAATACAACACCCCTATACATTCGCCCCTCTTAGCCTCAACTCCCTATACCTTGGCCTTTGTGCCCTGGAAAACTCAGTTATATTTGGCCTCTCTACTAAATTTAGCACCTCTGCTAAACTAGGCAATATATATGGCAGGACCGCCATATCTGGCAGAATTTTTGGCACTTTCTTAAAATTGGCAGCAGTTATTTTTAGTTGGAGGTTTGACTATTTTGGCAGAGTTCTAAATTTAACTGCTGACTTCTAAAATTGGTGAACCACCAAATCTGGAGGTATTTTTGGTGGAGGTTACTTTTTTTCTCACAGACCCCCTTCCGATGGAGTTTCATTTTTTGAAGATCAACTTCTGAGGCCTCGTTCAGTCTCATTTTGGCTTTGTTTCCTGAGCATATTTTTTTTATTTTGTCTATTCTTCCATGCTCTTTGTGGTGGTGCAGATGATTCTTGATTCCAATGTATGAATTTTCTAGAAATTGCAAATTCTCACAGGTGACGTTGCTTAGTTCCCATTTTTGAAACTTCGAAAGGTCATAACTTTCACATACGACCTCGTATCGAGGTGATTCTTTTTTTGAAAGTGCATGATTTTTTAAGTAGATTGCAATGGTGTTGTTCATTTCACTTGACTTAGTTCCAGTATTGTACTTTCAGCATACACCCAATTTGTGAGGGTTTTGTACTACATTGATATCAAGACCACTAAGTATTTCTTGCTAGTGGCAGTTGTAAACGCACTAATTATAAAGTGCCAAATCATTTTTGCTTGGGTGGGTTCTTTGATTGAGTGAAAAGGGGGGATTATTCTGTGTGTGTTCTCTTCTTTTCGGCATTTCTTTTCTGTATTTCTTCATCATGGTTCAAACTACAGTAGCCATCTTAACTCCTTACAACTACTTTGAGTGGAAATCACGCATGACAATCTACTTAAGGAAAGTTGGATTACATAGGATAACAATGAGACTTGAAATTGGACCTACTAAAGATGAAGATAAGCCTAAGTGGTTTAACAAATGTGATGATGCCTATGGAACATTGTGTTTGTTTGTTTCTCCTGATTTGCTCTTTCACATTGAGTCTTTAAATACACCAAATGACATCTGGACAAAGCTAGAAACACTATTTGGCACACAAGATTCAATGAGGCGTCATATGTTAGAAAATGAACTAATTAGTTTAAGTCTAGGCAACTTCAACACAATTCAGGATTTTTTCACAAAATTGAAATCACTAAGGCTACAGTTACAACAATGTGGAATTGAAAAGAAAAATGAACAACTAATTCTTAGTATTCTCTCTAAGCTAAGTTTAGAATATTTTGTATTTGTTTCTACCTTCTATGCTACTAAGGGTGCACTTGGTACTCAATTCACCATGCCATCTTTAGATGATTTTGCTATCTCTCTCACTCAGGAATAGGATAAGCTAATCCAGATGGGCACTCTTAAGTCCTCTAAGTCACATGTCATGGATACCAACCAAGGTACAAAAGAATGGAAAGGACAAAGTAGTAACAACAAGAATAAGGATAAGAAACAAAAGAATAGCAAGGAGAAGAAGGATCAGATACCAATTGCTTCAAAAGCAACAAATGACACCATGGAAGGTACCTACACACTTAATGGCACACGTCAATATGTCCAATAAGAATATATAGCCAAAGCAACTTGAATTCAATTCCAATCATAATCACATTCAATACAACATCTATACTCCAAACGATAATCAAAATCCATATAGATATCAAATACATATCAATACAATTTCAATCTTCATTCCACAATATCTCATAATGTCATCACATATACATCACACTAATCTACTAAATACATATATTTAATTTCAATTCTCATCAATTAGTTCCATTACATAATTGTTAAAGCATAATTTCAATGAAATATGTACATAAGATCAATTCAAAGCATAATTGAAATATAACATATCTATCTCATAATGACATCACATGCTCATTACTTTAACTCACTAAGCATAGATACTAAATTTCAATTCAAACCAACTACTTAATTTAAACATTTTCCAAGCGTAATTGAATCACATACTAATAGTCAAATCTAGACTTACATTCATTTCATAAAACTCAAAATATAATATAGCCAACTTCTAATTGGATCATCATCATATGTGAATTAAACCATCTATTATAATCCAAACATCAATGTCTACTATAGTCTATCAGAAGGATCAAAAGTTCATGCTTAGGTTTATCAAACTAATAATTGGTCCAATAGAGAACATAATTCTAACATACAAAGGTGGGCCTCATAGAATGAAATAGAGGAAATAAGTCATGTTCCATATTTTATTGTTATCGGAAGCCTTACATATGTGATGGTCTCTACAAGACCAAATATTTCCCAAACAGTGAGATTTTTTAGCATGTTTGTCTCTAATTCAAGGGGGTCTTCAAATATCTTCATGGAAATTCAAAATATTCTATTTTCTACCAAGAAGGACCTAATTTGATGCAAGGAGCTAGATATACATGGTTTTATTGAAGTAGATTGGGTTGGTGACATTGATAGTAGGAGATTGACTTGTGGTTGTGTGTTTTACCTATGTGGTGATGTTTTAGTCTGATGAGAAATATGTAGGTAGTTGTTTTTTTTACTACTAAGGTTGAGCACATGATAGCTACTCATACTTGTAAAGAGGTAGTGTGGCTTCAAAGATATTGTGTTCAGATGTTAACTTAATACATTCAATGTAGTGATTTTTTATTGTGACAATTAAGTGCAATCATTTTAGCCAAGAACCATACATTTCATGCATAGACAAAGAACATTGATGTGCAATATCATTTTGTTTAAAACATGATAGAGGAAAAAAAGGTTTTGATCTAGAGGGTGGACAATTCACTGAATGTTATAGATTCATTAACAAATCCATTGAGCATGGAGAAGTGCATATGGTGTAGATTGTTTATAGGAATTTGTCCTTCTAGCTATTAATCTAATCTTGTTTGTTGTACCCCTTATGCAATGTATACAACAAGTGGGATATTGTTAGGAATGTGTTGTATATTTTACATGTTTTATAGCTCTAATGGACTATACACTTGCCCACAATATTGCAGCTTGGGGCATCACCCTAATTGGGGGTTTAGTGTCTCTCCAATGTGGGAGTTTGGGGGTCAATGGATCCCCAATATGGGGATTTGGTGCAGCAACCCTAAGAAAATTATTGTAGGTCCTTTTTCAAGGTGATTAGTGGACCCATAGTTTTATACCCATTATTTTGTAATACTACTTAGTGGTTTCCTATAGTGACATGTCTATAAATAAAAGCACATAGAATAGGGTATTATGGGAAAGAAGCATATTATTGTATGGTTAAGCTACCAAATTGACTTCAGAAGATAGAGTTGAAGATCTCTTTTATCTCCTATTGACAACACTAAAACTTTGCATTGTATTAGAATCTCGTTATTGAGATTAATATATTGAGTGTGCTTTGGAATTTAGATTTTCCTTATAAGGGTTTTCTCAAGGTATATCTTATGTTATCTCTTAATTATTTATTTTCTAAATTTTATCTAGATTTGTTCTTACTTGAATGGTTTCCCTCATAGGATTAGTGTATATCTAGTTTAGTTTCCTTCCACTTGACTCGAAATGATCCCAATCACATGCAATATAACTCTAACAAAAACAAGCCAACTCTCACATCTAAATAGTCCATGCATCTAATCTAAGCTTTGAAATGAATACATCTTTGATGAATTGATGATCATCTCATAGCATAATTTTTGTACCATAGCCCACTTATCAATTAATAAAAATAAGATCTATACTTTTGAACCTTATACAATTTCTTTTGAAAATGCATGATTACACCATACAATGATAGATTTTGCATCAATGAATATAACACTGCCTCATATTTTCAATTATTTTTAACTAGATCTCTCTTCATGCATACAAATTCTCCATCGTGTTCTCCTTTTCCATTCTCATCTTTAAAAGAATCCAAATAAGAGTTATACCAATATCCACCTACATCCTACTCAAAAAAAAGAATGTATGTGCATTCTTGAATTATCCAGTGTAGTCATTATCAAACCAAATGATGCTAAACCATTTCAATGTCTTTTGGCTACAAGAAGACATAAAATTATTGAAAATAATACTATATGACCTTTAATGAGTGTGATTAGTCAATCACTCATGTAAAAATGATACTCTCACAAT
Source organism: Cunninghamia lanceolata (assembly GCA_027924645.1). NCBI lineage: Eukaryota > Viridiplantae > Streptophyta > Pinopsida > Cupressales > Cupressaceae > Cunninghamia > Cunninghamia lanceolata. The sequence goes on from BSBN01000010.1 coordinate 7,373,807, forward strand.
CTTTAAATTGTTATCTTAATACTCTCAAGGGCATGTGTATATATGATGTGAAAAATGATAGTCTCAATCGGATTGTAATATTTTGATTACATTTCACTATGTGGTTGCAATGCATGGTTTTTTACACAATAAACTATAGAGACAATAGTTCCAACCAAGAACACATCCTTACACCCCCTAAAATATTGATATAACCAATAAGACCTGTGGATGTGTCTAACATACTTGTAAAATAAGTGTTTCTTGAAATCTAAAATAAAATCATCTACACTTGTCTACTAATCAACTCACACTTAGAACCTTCACCCCCACTCTTCAGTGTGTACTTCATTATATCATATATTTTTATCAACCATTTTCTTTACAAACGTTGTTCACCATCCTAATGAATACATGGTACAAACTTCATTAACCCACCACACTCCAAACATTTACATTTAACCAATTATTTTTATAGTAAGGACTACCCTCAAATCTATCACATATGAAAAAAAATCTAACAAATCATTAGACAAATTTGGTGGTTGGACTGTACAACACACCTATAACATTTTGTTAGTGTGTAAGTAGAATGAATATAACACAATAATTCATGATACATAGAAAACTCTACACAGTTTTTGCAACAACACGTACTACACTCTTTAAGAGGTAATATTGAAGGATTTGCATATACAAATGCTCTTTGTGAAATCATGAGACTTGTGGATGTGTCTAACATACTTGTAAAATGGACATTTCGTGAAATCTAAAATAAAATTTCACTATTTCAACGGGATGTTTCGAAGGTGGAGGAAAGGATATTTCACATATGTATCTATTGCAAGAAAGGGCCTGGTGTGTTAATTGAACTAACTAGAGCCCTTGAATCCCTTCACCTCAATTTTTAGAATGTCAACCTTACATCATTTGACATCTAGATTATCAAAACAACCACTATTAAGGTAGTGAATATCTTGGGATTTTTCATATGTTGCTTCAATTTCCCTAGCCCATTATTGGGTTTCTTACCGCTTGCTTTTTCTGATTATGCAGATGAAAAAATGTGAGTCACAGATGGTGAGCGATGCAGTGAAATGAATTATTTTGGAAGCTACAGCAAAGCACGGTTTTGAAACAACGTAAAACATAAGCTCAAGGGTTCTCACTGATTCTACTTCCTACACCCTAAAAAATGTAAATCTTTAGTCGCCAGTATATTGTAATCTCCATGTTAATCGAAATAAACTCAACTAAAACTCACTTAAAAAAATGCACATAACCCAGATTGTCACCATTCAAATCCACAGATCACCAGGTTAAATCCTTTTACAGAGTCATGTCAGATGTTCCCACTGTCGTAATATTCTTACGCCAACATTTTTGAAAACACGAATGAATGTAAAATTCATATCTGGAGCTCATTTTGGTGGACACTGATAAAAAAAATATTAAAAATTCTTACAATTGTGTGCACTTTTTTAAAGACAAGGGCCACTCAAAAATTGTTTGTCGGCCATTAATGAAAGATTTTCACAGTTAATTACCTACTGTCTTATTTACCAAAAGTGGGGATTTTTAAAAAAATAATTTAATAATAATTTTTTTTTTTTTGCAGAAAACAGGGATTTTTTAATTAAAATTTTTCTACGACAAGCACAAGTACGACACGCAAGGAATATTCCCTACGTTGTATGAAATATTCCTCCACATATTCCCCTAGGGCATCAAAATGGAGAAAATTTTTTGACTCCAAAATATGTCAAATTTTATATGGATCCATAGGGTTTCATGCCTTCTGGACTTAACCATGAGGTATGTTTTTACCCAGAAGGCCTTCTGCAAAAGCTCACCCCCTAAAACCCTCACACAAAAAGCCCAAAATAAAAATCCACATGCCAAATGTCCATGAAACCCTAGATCTGCAACAACCCAATTCTGCAAACAGCCTTGTAACCCTGAAAATACCTTCATTCTTTCTTGCAAAGCCATGGATTCCACTATACACAAATTATCCACTCATAACTAGGGTTATCAAACAGGGATTTCCTCCCACAACCAAGCAACAAAGCTCTAATACCAAATGTTGGAAATATGTAGCCATATAAACTAATTCCTCATAACCCAATGAGAGATTAATATGCAACAATAACCAAAAATCTACATGCAAAAGAATAGACAATCAACCATCAATGGGTGACACAAAATATACCTTGGGAAAACCCTCATTGAGGGAAAAACCCAGCCTCCAACAAAGCATCCATCTCTCATGTATTATTCAACAATAAAGATTACAATACATAATGAATACCCTGAAGCATCAAGCTTTCTACCTGCACTCCATGTGAACAAGCATGTAACCATACATCAAATGCCATGCTTCAAAGCCTCACAAATGCAACCTGCAAGAGATGCTCCAACAAGCAAAACCCAACCAAAGCTCAAACAACCAACCTTAAAAACTACCTGTGTGCTTTCTTTTATAGAGATAAGCTCACATAAATACAATATGTGGTATGGTAAAACCATCTTCCCCAACCCATGAGTTTACAAAACCATTGACTTCCACATTTGATTATTGGTACTAAGTTTTCCCAATAATTAAATAATTACAAATAAATAGTTAATTACTCTATGTGTATCACACACATAAAATAATTAACCCAATGTTACATACACAAATTACAAGTAACACCAAATAAATCATCTAATGTGGCTAAACACATCACCCACGATGCACCACAAATAAATATATATTTTACATAATTAATAAAATAATATCAATGTTATGCAAGGTGTACAACATACCTACTCCAAAAATTTTATGAGTAGTGGTTAACTTGAACCCATCTCTCATGAGAATGAATGGTCCACTTAGCACTCATTACATCTAGTTGATGCTCATAGGGATGAAGCATCGAGACTTCCTAGGAGGTCACTCATCCCAATACTACTTCAATTCAAGCACACATAACCATGTAGTTTCCTCCAAGATTAAGCCCACTTAGCTTGCTACCCATTTGCGAAACCTTTAGCAAGTGTTGTGCCTTATGAACCATTCATTATAAAGCCCCTTTATCTTATCAATTGATAAGTAGAAGATATTTTTCCGTAGTGTGTCAAATTATGATATTTATATTAGGATTCAACTATGTATTTTTTTAGTCAAACTATTGACCCATATTTCATGAGTAGTAGTTCACACAAACCCATGTCTCATGAGAATGAATGGTCCACTTAGCACTCATTACATCTAGGTGATGCTCACAGGGGTGAAGCCATGGGGACTTCTCAGGAGGTCACCCATCCTAGTACTACTCTAATTTAAGTGTGCTTAACTATGGAGTTTCGTCCAAGATCAAGCCCACTTAGCTTTCTACCCCATTTTCAAAACCTTAATCAAGTGTTGTGTCTTATGAACCATTCATTATAGAGCCTCTTTAGCTCATCAATTGATAAGTAAAAGGTACTTTTCCATGGTGTCAAATTATGATATTTATATAGGATTCAATTGCGTACTTTTGAGTCAAACTCATTGACCCATATTTCATGAGTAATGGTTCACACAAACCCATCTGTCATGAGAATGAATGGTCCACTTAGCACTCATCGCATCTAGGTGATGCTCACAGGGGTGAAGCATTGAGACTTCTCGGGAGGTCACCCAACCTAGTACTACTCTGATTCAAGCACGCTAAACCATAAAAGGGATCTATAATGAATGGTTCATAAGGCACAACATTTCCTAAAGGTTTTGCAAATGGGGTAGCTAGCTAAGTGGGCTTGATCTTGGAGGAAATAAAAATGGGATCTATAATGAATGGTTCATAAGGCACAACACTTGTTGAAGGTTTGCAAATGGGGTGGCAAGCTACGTGGGATTGATCTGGGAGGAAACTCCATGGTTAAGCATGCTTGAATTGGAGTACTACTTGATGAACTAAAGGGGCTCTATAATGAATGGTTCGTAAGGCACAACACTTGCTAAAGGTTTTACAAATGGGGTAGGAAGATAAGTGGGCTTGATCTTGGAGGAAACTCTATGGTTAAGCACACTTGAATCAGAGTAGTAATGGTATGGGTGACCTCTCGAGAAGTCCCAATACTTCACCCTTGTGAGCATCATCTAGATGCAATGAGTGCTAAGTGGACCATTCATTCTCATTTGAGATGAGTTCATGTGAACCACTACTCATGAAATATAGGTCAATGAGTTTGCCTCAAAAAATACACATTTAAATCATGATATAAATATCATAACAAATATGTATTCCAAACATATATGTGCTTCCTCTTCATATTTGTTTTCCCTCTAATTTCATTTCACGAATGCTTTGGATATAGACTTGGGAGTCCAAACCCTACCATGATTCTTATATGAATCATAGGTTGAATGGTGCCAATAGAGTTTCTTTGAATTCACTCTTAAATCTACATGGTTTATCACTAACCCGTTAACAATTTGTTTATGCTATTAATATTTATTTTTTAAATACACTATATGTATATGCCTAACAGATATATACATTAAAAATATTTATATCTTTTAATATGTTTATAAATTTTGGAATCCAAAAGTTTGAGCACACCCTAGGGATATATGCTAAAAAAATGAGTTTCATCTATTTTTGACCAAGTTATGTTTGACAAAAAAAATCACTTATTGATATTGGAAACTTGTGAGCCCAACCGTTATTTGGTTATTTTCATTCTCACATGGTAGGGTTATTCTGATATCAATACTTTTAGATTCAAATATTCACGGTTGAATTTTCATTAAGATCATGGATTAGTAGATATTTATACTATGAGACTAATGTGATGATTTAACTAGTTGGTGAGTGTGGTTTGTTTACATTATACATATATAGTGGATTTGAAGTTACATATTCTCTCTTGTTTGATTTAATCATATTATAGATTTGAATATGTTATGAAGAATGTTAATTTAATTCATTTTGATAGATAACAATACTTTAAACGAAAATATTTAAAAATGATGAAAGTGTAAAAGAAATTTGTGAAATAATATTATGGGTAAATGTGAATTGTGTGTATAATTATGATAGTTGATTTTTAATTTGTGATTATTTTTATTAGAGTAAATTGTGTGGAATATGGATTCCCTATAGTAAATGATGTATTAAAAAAAATATTATTGTTGTTTCAATTATTTTATGGGATATATTAACCATGGTTGGCACATGTGTAGGTAGTTTACATGGCCAATGAAAAACTTTGGAGATCCTCAAGAAACCTTTGTTGTGATTCCCTAGTGATATTTTGACCTTAACTCATGTGGGGGCTAAGGTCTTTATGGGTGAAAACAATTTTTAAATTTGGAAGTTTCTATTTATATTTATTTTTTGTCACTTTTTGAAGGTATATGTGTGGGAATCTAGGGTTGTGAGTTATCCTTTTAAAAAATTTCGGATTTAATTTTATAAAGGAATTTAAAATGTCTTAAAATGTCTTTTTCTTCATTAATTAAGTGAAAATAGGTCCTTAGGGTGAATACCTATGGGATGGGTACTTGCTAGGACATCAATTTTGGGATTTGGACAAGGTTTGAACCTCCCAAAGTCCCTTGAAAAAAGTGACAAAATTTAGCTTTGAGAAGAAGGAAATGTTGTAGTATGGAGGTCATTCTCTATTTATTTCTCTTGTTGAGTTTTTGGGGTTCTTTTGGAATTATTGGTTTGTATTGTGAGCAAGGGGTGTGGAGTCTTGAGATCTTGGAGATTGGGAAAGAGAAAGCTTGGAGAGAAGTCTCTTGAAGAATATTCAACAAGGAACATCTCTACCATTTTTAGAAGTGATTAGAGGTAGACTTCATAGCTTTCTTTGTAAAATATACATGTTGAATATGTTGTTGTTGTGTGTTTTATATATGGATTTATTCTTGGTTGTGATTTTATTTGTTGAGTGTATAATTTTTTGTGATTGTATATGTAATTAAGAAGGAATTGTTATGTTGGTTGTGGGTCTTTGCATTTTGGGTTAAGAGCCACCCATGTGTGGGGTTAAGGGAGATGTGGATCTTTGCTTGGGGAAAATTTGCATTCCTTATGAAGTTTTGGCTTTGAGTGCCTTATGTGGTTTCATGTGAAAATATGTTGGAGGTGTTTTGTTGGGAGTATTGTGGCGTGGGGTATGGGAGGAGATTGGTTGTTATTGTGGAGGATGTATCTATGGAAGAAGAATTTTTTTTGTATGATGTTTATGTGGAATGTATGTTGAATATTATTTGTGAAGGAGGTGTTTATATTGATGCTTGGTTGAGTTGTTCTATGGATATCTCTTTTCCTAAGTTTAAAGTGATCCCCTCTACTCCCCATGTTTCTATGAATCTTATCAAGATCCATATACAATGAGGTTAAGCCTATGGGTGTTGTATTTTTGTGTGTATCCCTTATTGTGTTGTGTAAATTGATTTCTATGAGGACCTCCTAGCTTGGGGGTGGGCTTGTAAGCAAGCCCTATGGTTGGGAGGTGAGCAAACCTCCATTGGCTTGAATGCAAAGATTTGTTTTGCATATTTGTGAAAATCTAAATGATAACAACTTGACTTTATAAAAATATATGAGTTTTGGAACCCTCTTCTTGAAGCCAAATGGCTTGTGAAACCCTCATTGTGAGGATGTGTAATGTATTTCCTTATTTGTGCATTTGGCTATTGGAATCATGGTCAGTGAAAAAGGAACTATTGTGTAATTAAATCCATGTGCATTTTTGTTATGTAATTGTTATTATAACTAGTAAAAGCACCAAAGGTGCTATCAAATGGTTGATAGGCACAAATATTTATAGGCCTATCACCAAATCGTATATATTTATATTTTGATATGCACAATGTAACTATTCTTTGTATGTTTTGGCCATTTTGATATGCACACTGTAACTATTCTTTGTAACGTATCATCATGATTTGATTAGTTGATCCTTTTAATTATAAAGCATAATTTTAAAAGGATGGAAAAATACTTGCAATTCAACTCTCTTGTTAAAATAATATTTGTTGAAGCATGCCTTAGAAATATGTGTTTGATGAATGTTGTAAAAAATCTTACATGAACTCTACAATGTAGATTTATGATACTATATTTGCATCCCACAAATTTTGAGATATCCTTGTTGGTTTTTCTTTTGAATCAGCATTAGGGTTTGCCAGTTCTAATGCACAGGCAGATTCAGCCAACTGAATACAGGAGGTTGCGTGAGCTCCTCCCCTTCACTTCTAGTTTTGCTGCACCAAGGGGGGTGTCCCTATTTAATAAAAGTATAACCTTGACTAGCTCAATGACAGAAGGATTTAACTTGACGGCAACAGGCAGAATACTCTCATGTATGGACCAAGATTTGTGTAACAAATCACAAGGTTGGCAACATTCTTGGACATAATGTCTGGTTAGGTATGAGAGCATGCAGAGGTTCCTAATCCTAATCCTACAACTAACAGGTGGAAGTGATGAGATGGGTTGAAATGGTGTTTGGAGTGATGGGACTTTCCTAGACCCATTGAACAGACAAATTCCCAAACCAGTGCCTTATCTGGGCAATAGAGTCATATCTAAGACTGTAAATGTCTCCCCATGACAACATAAATTCATATCCAGAGGACCTAAGAATAATGCTACTGCCTGACAGCAACATGTCCAAGAAAGAGTATCATTAATGATCATGCTTAACAGATCCTATGATGCAATCTATTTCCCTTTGTATCTGATCAAAAGCCTATTTAACCACTCCTTGAGCAGACGCAATAAATCAGACACACAGTATGCATACACTAAAAAACTTGGAAGTCCTTGACAACCTTGTTTGAAAGCAAAACAAATGACATACAGGAGACAATCAGAAACAATACACACACAGGTGTTTTTCATTTAAAATTAATTTGCATAGAAGGTCATCACAGAGAAAATCATCATTTACAATCTGAGATAGATTAGTACACCAGACTAAGGACCGAGTCTGTAGCAAAAAATGCCTTTCAAAATGTGAACACCTTATGTTCAGAGTCAGAGCCGAAAGCCCAAAAAACCTCCAACCTCTCAAAAGTAACACAGCCAAAACCATTTATACAGAACCATGTACATTCAGCAATTAATTACATGGCCAAAAGTCAAAAATCTGCCAGATACATCCATCAGAGGGAATGGTGCTCAGAAGCCATCAATGCAGCAGACAAGGGAGGCCTCGAGCCTTGCGCCGCCATCTGGGAGTCTTCATTCACAATCAAGCAGTTTAATCACTTGTACCATCGCCCATACTCCTGCTACAATCACCATTGATGGCCCAACAACCCACAACCATCGAGAAAACTATCGCTGCGTTCAAATGGAAGTTTCCTGCCAAAACGCCCTCTTTGTAGGCTCAAACTACACAGGTGAATAATCCCACATGCATGGTGCCGAGACCACACTAGCACTTTATAAACATAGCTGCATGCATAATAGGTGTCGAGCATTTTGCCGCGCTCGACACACGACCCTTCGCCAAAAGCCCATCGGCCAAATCTACACCATCAGCTTGCCCCAAAAACCTCTCGCCGATCTTAATCATCTCACCGACGACACCTCTGCAAGCCTCTGTCAGCCAGACATAGTCTATCAACCAGCCCAAAAGCTTCCTTGGCCGATAGACCAACTCTCCCCGATGGCCACCAAAACACCCTCGTCAGTAAAACCTCCACTGTCGGCCCAACATCTGCCCGTTCACCCGATAATCTATGTCATGCCGATGACCGTTCCAAATCCCTTGTCGCCAAGACATAGACCATCAGCACACCAATGAAAGCTCCCACTGACCTCAAAAGTCCTGCTGATGCCTACCTTCGCATTCCCCATCGGCTAGAGAAACGCCATCGGGCCAACATATTCCATCCTGCCGACATAGCCAGTCACACCGACCACCAACAAGCCACACTCTGCTCCACTATCGGCCAAACACTCATCATCGGAGCAACTGAAAAAACACTGGCTGACACCCTTAGTCACACCGATGAACACCTCCCTAAAGCCTCCAACTTCCACATCGGCCAGAGAAGACCCATCGGCGGACCCTCCAACTGCTAGCCCGATATGCAATCTTACTTCGATGGCATTCCCCATCGGGCAAACTCCTTACATCAGCAGCCCAAAAATTTGCTTCGCCGATAGCCAAACACACACCGATGGACATCCATCGGCCAGACCAAAACAATCGGAGCACTCAAGAAATCTTTCGCCGATGAAGCCAATCACTCCGATAAGACCAAAAACATAAAGCCTTGAACCGTTGAACCCCGAACCAAAAAGGTTCAACATGAGGGTTCAACGCGATGGTTCAAACATCAAAAATAATACTCCATAGGCAACAAAGCTTTGAACCATTGAACCTTGAACCAAAACAAAAAGGTTCAAGTGGGAGGTTCAATGATGCAATATTTGCGCAAGGCAAATGCATAATGCGACCTGTTAGAAGAAAATTGAACCCTGAATCGCTGAACCACTGAACTTAGAGAAAAAAGGGTTCAAGTTCAAACTGAAATGTCGAAGACACAAAAATGAACCCATGCCGATGGAGAAAAGATGAAGACCCCTCCTCAAGAAATGAGATGTAGATGCTGAAAAGTACTGAAGGGGTGCCAAAACTTAGAACCTTTTGGATATTTTGGGATGGTGCCTGCATGAAAATTGCTAAATTAACTGACAGTGAATTCAAGCACCAACAGTGGCTCTGATTGGGGACGTGCAGGTGCAAGACTGCAGCGAGAACCCTAGATCTCTGGGATGCAGACCAGTGCCTTATCCATTGGGCATAGAGTCATGAAGTTACCATGATCTGCATCACCAATCAAACTTGATGGCCTAAGGCCACCAAGAAAAGGAAAACCAATATTTCCCCTTGTCAAACACCTTGTTCTCATCTGCATACACTGGGTCAAGCCTGAGAGTACTGCCATGATCTGACCATAAGCTACCTTGGTCATTTGCATGTTCAACCTTCTAATTCAGTTTGTCACTGTCACCCTTATGCAAACAACCCTCAGCATCAGGCAACAAATGGATGCAGAATGTATCAAGCAATGCATACTCAAATGGCATAGAACACAGGTTATCATCACTATGCATTGCAAAATGATTTCCTAGTTGGACTGAAAATTGAAAGCACTCGAAGATCACCACACAACTAGGAAAAATAGAGCTCTCTTTATACGCTGGCCTCTCAAAAGAAAATCTTTCAAATTCACAATTGTGCACATCATGCACACAACCAATAGCAGCACCAAACTGGAAAAGATCAGGCTCTGGCATCTCTTTCAAATCAGGCACATTTTTACAGTCACTTACCCGATGTATGTTGTTTCCTCTTTCATCAGGATGAGAAATAGAATCCAAGTCAAAAACAATGTCTAGATCTTCACCATACTCAGACAGATCCTCATCATCACATGTGTCATAAATGGGTGACCCAGGTGCATCAGTTTCATCGTAGTATGCCATTGGTTCATGGGCAGCAGAGCACGCATTTTCATCACCAATGGATTCACTCTGTGGAGGAGTATCAGCCTATGTGTCATAAGCAAAACAGCCATCGAATGAAAAACAATCATGCTCTGCACTAGCACTTATTTCAATTTCTGACTACTCTTCATGATCTCCATGTGTTTGAAAGGTAGGCAATGGGTCACACATGGGACTGTTTTTCTGTTTGCTTATACCTTCTCTGTCTTGAGTACAATACTCACAATTGTCTCCACAGGTCCATTCCAAAAGTTGCTCATTACTGTCCACAACCTCATTGTTGTTTTCATGGCCAGCTGCCTCATCATTGCAATGGGAGTCTTCATTAGTTCCTTCATTGGCATCCTCAATTGGTGAACAATCCAGTTGAGCTGTATTGTTAGCATTATGTTTAGATACAACAGTCTCAACCTCTATGCTTTCATTTTCATTTTTATCTGTACATGATGCTTTAATTATTTGGTCATTTGCAGCTTCACAACCATTTTTCACACCAAAGCCTATGGACAGGGGTTTCAACAAGTGCTCATTTCTGATTTTTTCTATATTTTCTATGAACTTGTATGCCATCTGCATACTTGTCACCTTGAAATCCCTCAGTAATGCACTAGAGCCCTCCTCAAAAGCCTCAAAGAATATGCCTACACAGGCTGAAATATCAGGTCTGAAGACTTCTGGGATCTGTGAAAAGGCTACTACAAACCTATGACTGAAATCAACACATGGCTCTTCATCTTGTTTTCTGATTCTCATCAATTCTGCAACAAGATCAGCCAGTTCTTTTGCAAATTCTTCCTTGAAACAGTCAGCAAGCTCATCCCAACAGGCAAAGGATCTTTTTGAAAAGCTCAAATACCAGTCTTTTGCTTTTGCATCAAAGGACCTAACAAAAAACCTCATCCACATATCCTCATCTCTGAATGAATGCTTTCCCATGAACTCATGAAAATTTTGGATATGTGCATTCCCATCACATACACTGTGACCACTAAATCTGGGCATCTGACAGTATATCCTAGCAAGCATAGTTTCTACTTTATAGTCAACCCATGACAAATCTAATTGGTCATACAAAGGATCAAAAGGGGTGGCAGGAGGTTTAGCTTTCTGACTGGCAGACACAACAGGGTTATTGTTTTTTAACTGGGCCTGTTCAGCCTCTAAGAATATCAACCTATTTCTTATCTCTTCTATTCTTTTATCCAACATTTCACTGCTGAGTATGGGATAATTCATACTTGGATTCATAAAAATCTTACTCTTAGACATCCTTTGTCTGCCTAAGACCTAAGGCTTCCCCTGGCATCTAACTTATGTAGTAAAACAGCAAATATAAAGGGGAAGGAACAAGGTACCTTTTCTCATACAAATGCTGAAGTCTGAATAGCACATTTTTGTCACAACACACATCAACTTTTCATGTGCATTTAGATCTTTTGCAGAGTCGCCACCTCTCTAGAGAGGACAAAATTTACAGCAGCTGAAAGCTATTTTTTCCAGATTCATTCCACCAGCAGAGCATCATTTTGTTAGTGACTCAGATGGGCCACAAATATATCATTTTTTTTTATCAGTCCATCCCCAGCGGAGTTGCCATTTTGTTGGTTTTTCTTCTGAATCAACATTAGGGTTTGCCAGTTCTAATGCACAGGCAGATTCAGCCAACTGAATACAGGAGGTTGCATGAGCTCCTCCCCTTCACTTTTGGTTCTGCCGCACCAAGGGGGGTGTCCCTATTTGATAAAAGTATAACCTTGACTAGCTCAATGACAGAAGGATTTAACTTGATAGCAACAGGCAGAATACTCTCATGTATGGACCAAGATTTGTGTAACAAATCACAAGGTTGGCAACATTCTTGGACATAATGTCTGGTTAGGTATGAGAGCATGCAGAGGTTCCTAATCCTAATCCTACAACTAACAGGTGGAAGTGATGAGATGGGTTGAAATGGTGTTTGGAGTGATGGGACTTTCCTAGACCCATTGAACAGACAAATTCCCAAACCAGTGCCTTATCTGGGCAGCAGAGTCATATCTAAGACTGTAAATGTCTCCCCATGACAACATAAATTCATATCCAAAGGACCTGAGAATAATGCTACTGCCTGACAGCAACATGTCCAAGAAAGAGTATCATTAATGATCATGCTTAACAGATCCTATGATGCAATCTATTTCCCTTTGTATCTGATCAAAAGCCTATTTAACCACTCCTTGAGCAGACGCAATAAATCAGACACATAGTATGCATACACTGAAAAACTTGGAAGTCCTTGACAACCTTGTTTGAAAGGAAAATAAATGACATATAGGAGACAATCAAAAACAATACACACACAAGTGTTTTTCATTTAAAATCAATCTGCATAGAAGGTCATCACAGAGAAAATCATCATTTACAATCCAAGATAGATTAGTACACCAGACTAAGGACCGAGTTTGTAGCAAAAAATGCCTTTCAAAATGTGAACACCTTATGTTCAGAGTCAGAGCCGAAAGCCCAAAAAACCTCCAACCTCTCAAAAGTAACACAGCCAAAACCATTTATATAGAACCGTGTACATTCAGCAATTAATTACATGGCCAGAAGTCAAAAATCTACCAGATACATCCATCAGAGGGAATGGCGCTCAGAAGCCATCAATGCAGCAGACAAGGGAGGCCTCGAGCCTTGTGCCGCCATCTAGGAGTCTTCATTCACAATCAGGCAGTTTAATCACTTGTACCATCGCCCATACTCCTGCTACAGTCGCCATTAATGGCCCAACAACCCGCAACCATCGAGAAAACTATCGCTGCGTTCAAATGGAAGTTTCTTGCCAAAACGTCCTCTTCGCAGGCTCAAACTACACAGGGGAATAATCCCACATGCATGGTGCCGAGACCACACTAGCACTTTATAAACATAGTTGCATGCATAATAGGTGTCGAGCATTTTACCGCGCTCAACACACGACCCTTCGCCAAAAGCCCATCGGCCAAATCTACACCATCGGCTTGCCCCAAAAACCTCTCGCCGATCTCAATCGTCTCACTGACGACACCTCCGCAAGCCTCTGTCGACCAGACATAGTCTATCGGCCAGCCCAAAAGCTTCCTTGGCCCATAGACCAACTCTCCCCGATGGCCACCAAAACACCCTCGTCGGCGAAACCTCCACTGTCGGCCCAACATCTGCCCGTTCACCCGACAGTCTATGTCATGCCGATGACCGTTCCAAATCCCTTGTCGCCAAGACATAGACCATCGACACACCAATGAAAGCTCCCACCGACCTCAAAAGTCCTGCCGATGCCTACCTTCGCATTCCCCATCGGCTAGAGAAACGCCATCGGGCCAACACATTCCATCCCTATCGACATAGCCAGTCACACCAACCACCAACGAGCCACACTCTGCTCCACTATCGACCAAACACTCATCATCGGAGCAACTAAAAAAAACACTGGCTGACACCCTTAGTCACACCGATGAACACCTCCCTAAAGCCTCCAACTTCCACATCGGCCAGAGAAGACCCATCGGTGGACCCTCCAACTGCTAGCCCGATATGCAATCTTACTCCGATGGCATTCCCCATCAGGCAAACTCCTTACATCGGCGGCCCAAAAATTTGCTTCGCCGATAGCCAAACACACGCCGATGGACATCCATCGGCCAGACCAAAACAATCGGAGCACTCAAGAAATCTTTCGCCGATGAAGCCAATCACTCCGATAAGACCAAAAACATAAAGCCTTGAACCGTTGAACCCCGAACCAAAAGGGTTCAACATGAGGGTTCAACGCGATGGTTCAAACATCAAAAATAATACTCCATAGGCAACAAAGCTTCAAACCATTGAACCTTGAACCAAAACAAAAAGGTTCAAGCGGGAGGTTCAACGATGCAATATTTGCACAAGGCAAATGCATAATGCGACCCGTTAGAAGAAAATTGAACCCTGAACTGCTGAACCACTGAACTTAGAGAAAAAAGGGTTCAAGTTCAAACCGAAATGTTGAAGACACAAAAATGAACCCACGCCGATGGAGAAAAGACGAAGACCCCTCCTCAAGAAATGAGATGCAGATGCTGAAAAGTACTGAAGGGGTGCCAAAACTTAGAACCTTTTGGATATTTTGGGATGGTGCCTGCATGAAAATTGCTAAATTAATTGACAGTGAATTCAGGCACCAACAATCCTAATTATAACCCTAACCATAATTCTAACCCAACCATAGTAATAATCCTAATTCTTATCCTAACCTTAACCCTAAGCCTAATTTTAACTAACCTAACCCTAACCCTAATTCTAACCCTAACCCTAACTATAAATCTAACTCTAACCCCAATTCTAATGCTAACCCTAACCCTAACAATAATCTTAATGAATGTGTGAATGAATTTTGGCATTCACTCTATGTGCATGCATGTCTATGTGTGTGGGTGTGTGTGAACGGTTAATTTTGGCACACTTTGTCTAACAAGGATGTGTGTGTGTTTAATGTGGATGTGTGTCTCTCTGTGTGTGTGGAAAGTTAATTTTGGCATTCACTTTGTTTGAAGTGCATGTGTGTGTGTTTGAACTAACTTTGGCATTCACTCTATGTGTGTGGCTTTGGAAGTTAACTTTAGAATTCACTATGTGTGTGAATGAATGTTGGTATTCACTCTATGTGCATGCACATGTGTGTTGGTGTATGAAAAGTTAATTTTTTCATTCACTTTATGTAAAGTGGATATTTGTGTGTATGTGAAAAGTTGATTTTGGCATTCACCTTGTTTAAAGTGCATGTGTGTGCGCTTGAATCCTAACCCTAACACAAATACTTTGACATTCACTTTATGTGAAGGATATGTACAAAAATACTTTCAAACTTCAATGATGTTCACTTTGTGTGTTTGAACTAACTTTAACTTTCATTGTGTGTTTGGGTTTGAAATTTAACATTGGCATTCATTGTGTGTGTAAATGAACGTTTCCAAACACTCTATGTGCATGCATGTGTGTGTGCACACACACATGTATTTGAAACTTAACCCTAAGAAAAATATTTTGACATTCATTTTGTGTGAAGTAGATGTATAAAAATACTTTCAAACTTCAATGTACACTTTGTGTGTTTGAATGAACTTTGGCTTTCATTGTGTGTGCATGGATTTGAAAGTTAACTGTGAATTGTGTGTGTATGAATTTTGATATTCATTCTATGTGCATGCATGTGTGCATGTGAAAATTTAATTTTGGTATTCACTTTGTCTAAAGTGGGTGTGTGTGTGTGTGTGTGTGTGAAAAGTTAATTTTGGCATTCACTTTGTTTGAAATGCATGTGTGTGTTTGAACTAATTTTGGTAGGCATTGTGTTTATCTATTTGAAAGTACTTTGACATTCATTTTCATTCTATATGAATGTACTTCAACTATCACTTTATGTAGAGTGTGTTTGTGCATGTTTAGAAGTTTGTTTTGTGTGGATTGTGTTTGTGTATGTATAAAAATAGTTATTGTATCTATTATGTGGGAGAATATTCCTCTTTCTACTATTTTGGACTCTTTATATGCATACTTGTCTTCCTATTATTTAGATTTTAAGATATTTTATCTAGTTTTGTGACATAGTAAAACTTAGCAAAGAATAATATATATTACACAATATTCAAATACTTTGACTTCCCAATGAAAAATTTTAATAACATTCAATAATCTAAAAGGAAAAATTCCACTCCGTAATTAAATTAATGGAACTCTACAAAAGAAGACATGAAGGAATATCTCAATTAAATTAGAATTAATATATTTATTTTAATGACAAAAGTAATAAATCACAATTAAATTGAACTTCAAAATAAAAGCCATGAAACATTGATATTTATTAGTTTGGGGAAGAGGTTAGTATGGTTGACATAACACTTTATATGAACAGTCACAAGCCATGAATTCATAACCAAAGTATTAACTATTTAAAATAACTGCACCATTCCAAGAAATTGGGATTGAGAACATCAATTTCACATCTCAACTATATTCACTGAAGATCCCTTCACATTTGAATTTCACTTATAATGGCCTATTAGCCAAATTATGAAATTTAAAAAAAAATTCAAACTAGAAACAAACTATGATGGCACAACAAAGCTCACTAAAATCAGTAAGGCATGAAGATTCTGGATTCAATTGCATATTAGGAAAAGGTTAAAGAGTGATACTTGTTGTAAATATGTGCCTAAGTGGGTTGTCATTGATGTCAACATATCCTTGTTGCCATTGGTGTCAACTGTATCCTATTTTGTTGCCTGCATAGAAGACCGGACTGTTGAGGATATTGAGAAAATTAATGACAATCAATGCATGCAGATCATGTGGCTGTGTAGAGGATTGTCATAGATTGCTCCAGTTAAGATTTGAGAAATCTGCATGAAGATTTGAAGGAGTTATGGCCATCTAAGTAGAACCGGTTCCTGTAATACTCAGGAAAGACAGAGTGATAGGAAAGAGGTCTGAATTGCTCTGGTAATACAAAATTATGATCTACGGATCTGAAGGCATGTTTGGGAAGTCAATGTGTATCATCAACACCAGTGGTTTGTGGTTTGGAGATCCACAAGCTATCCTTCCAATTTGACAGTCATGGCAGAGAGTGTTCTTGAGGTTCCAGAGGAAGATTCAAATGCTTCTGATAATTTTGTTTAGAATGGATGTTATTGGTGAATTCAATGTGCTTGTGGAGGTCTCTGGATCGTATGGATACTATGTTAGAGGTCCGCATTGAAGTTTGAGCTTGTTGATTGAAGATTTTCTCTTTGAGGTTGATGTTCTTCCCAGTCTTGGCCAACCGGATGTTCCTAGCCTGTTGCGGATGCCCTAGAGTATTTTTATGAAACGTGGAGTGGTTGTAGAAGAAGATTCAAGTCTCAATTGTGTTTGGCTGACAATGTGATGATCCACGTCAAGGTTAGCTGACCTTGTTGATCATTCCAAGGTTGTTGAAGTATATAAATACTTGTTGAAGAGGTATTGAAATTATCCTTATGCAAAAATAGATCAATCTGAAGAAAGGATCAGGAGCATAACAGAGAAGAAAAGGAGCGAGAGCAATATCGAGTGTGAAGAAGAATTTGGGGCAGAGTGAAAGTTCTTGAGCATTCATTGAAACTGAATCAGGTATGAAGTAGATGCTATTTCTCAGTTAATTCTTTCTAAATAAATTTTGTAGGCAGTGAACCTCTCTTTTTAGCAGTGAGCTCTGGGCAGTGCACCCGAAGGCATGTGCCTTCTATTTTACTAAGTACTTTTAAGAGGGTAAGCATTTTGTGGGTTAACCCCCACCGTGGTTTTCCCTTAACCGAGTTTCCACGTCAAAATCTTGGTGTCAAATGTGTTGATTTTGTTTCTACTCTTATGTTGTTGATCTATGCTTTAATGTTTACATCACTAATCTGATACTAAGATAATAAAGAAGGTTAAAAGCAAAAAAAAATTTATTGTGGGACAACTGATTCACCCCCCCCTCTCAGTTGTCTAGTTCCAACAATTGGTATCAGAGCCAAATCCTCTCATAAAAGCCTAACCGCTTGAGGAGATCCATGATGTCAACTTACAAGAAGGATAGTCCAAGATTTGATGGAACAAATTATTCTGTTTGGAAAAATTGCATGGAGTGTCATTTGCAATGCATGGGCGATGCTTATTGGGCAATAACCAGTGTTGAGTATAAACCTCCGGAGAAAGGTCCTTCAACTCCTGACCAAATCAAAGATGCTAAAAATAATCTTCGAGCTAAAGAAGTCTTGTTGAGTGCCCTAACTGATTCAGAGATGACAAATGTCTTTGGTCTAAAAACTGCTTATGAAATTTGGAAAAAGTTGGAGTTTCTGTATGAAGGTGATAAATATGTCAAATGTGCAAAGCTACAAAGTTTGAGAGGAAAATTTGAAACTATGAGGATGAGCGAAGATGAAAACATCACAATCTACATGCAAAAGATAAATGAACTTGTGTGTGGCATCAGATGTGCTGGTGGAACTTTGGAAGAATCAGAAATTGTATCAAAAGTACTCAGATCTTTACCGGATTCATACAAACATAAGGTTGCAGCTATAGAAGAGATCAGGATAGTCTCAAAAGTTACAAGAGATCATCTGGTTGGTAAGATTTCAGCTTTCAAATTAAGTGAGTTTGGTGATTCTCTTCCCAAGTCTGAATCTGCATTTAAGGCCAGTGTGTATGGAAAACAAAGATATGATCTGGGTGAAAGTTCCTCTGCAAGATCAAACAGATTTATGAAGACAAGAAAGGATCTTGAAGATGTTGAAATAGAAACAGTAGATCCTGAAGCTCTTATTGCCAGAAGAATGCCAAGAGGATCCAGTAAGTATGAAGGAAAATTACCACTCAAATGTTTTGCTTGTAATAAGATTGGTCATTTTGCCTCAAGATGTCTGGAAATGTTTTCAAAACTAAACCCTAATAGGTATAAAGGTTAGAAGAAATGTTACTATGTCCAAGAAAATGGAGAAGGAGTAACAGATGATGAATCTAATCATGGAGGCTCCTCTGAAAATGATTGGGTGTTTATTGCTATCAAAGAAGAAGATCTGGTATCTACTGAATATGCTAACTATGAAAATATGGAAAGTGACTTGGCTGCTCAGGTTATTGAAAAGGATGAATGGGTGATTGATAGTGGATGTTCTCATCATATGACTGGTGACAAGAGTAAGTTTGTGAATTTTGAAAACTATGGAGGACTTGTGAAATTTGGAGACAACTCAGCTGGTAGAATCCGTGGTAGAGGATCTATCTCTTTTGATGGAAAGAATAGCACCAATGATGTTTTGTATGTGGAAGGACTAAAACATAATCTTCTCAATGTTGGATAGCTGGTTGACAAGGGTTATGATCTTTGGTTCAAGGATGGTAAATGCTGAATCTTAGAAAGCTCCGGAACTGAAATTGCATCCGGTACTCAAACCAGAGGTAACATCTTTCACTTAAGTAGTTCTGAGAAAAGTTGTTTGATTGCTTAGATAGATCAAAGTTGGCTATGGCATAGGAGGATGTGTCATGTGAATTTTGACAACATTGTCAAAATAAGTTCCACTCAAGCTGTAAGAGATCTTCCAAGACTTGTGAAACCTAATAACATATGTAGAGAGTGTCAATTGGGCAAACAGAACAAAATTTCATTCAAGAGTAAGGAACAAGGTTCAAGTGAGAGATTAGAACTGGTACATACTGATCTCTGTGGTCCTGCTAGAATTAGGAGTGTACAAGGAGACATATATTTTATGTTGTTAATTGATGATTAATCCTAGATGATGTGGGTAACTTTTCTAAAAGAAAAATCAGAAGCCCTTGACAAGTTTAATGTGTTCAAGATAATGGTTGAAAATGAGATTGGTGGGAAATTAAAATGTCTGAGATCTAACAGAGGTGGAGAATTTACCTCCAGAGAGTTTGATGCTTTCTGTGAAAAGCATGGAATAAAAAGACAGTTATCTACACCTAGGACTCCTCAGCAAAATGGAGTTGTGGAAAGAAAGAACTAGACCATTCAAGAAGCTACCAGAACCATGATGATGGAAACAAATGTTCCTCAAGTTTATTGGAGAGAAGCCATGAGTATTGTTGTCTACACTCTTAACCGGGTGCAGATCAAAGGAAATTCTGGTAAGACTCCTTATGAACTTTGGTTTGGTCATCCTCCTACTATGAGATACTTCAGAGTCTTTGATAGTAAATGTTATATCAAAAGAGATGAGGATTTAGGTAAGTTTGAGGCAAGAAGTGATGAAGGAATATTTTTGGGATACTCAACTCAAAGTAAGGCCTACCGGTGCTTCAATAAAAGATTGAAGAAGATTGTTGAGAGTGCGAATGTTAAAGTCGATGAAAGCAAAGAAGGACATTCTAGGTACTCTTGATATGATTCAGATGATCAAGATGAAAGTCAAAATCAAGGAAAGCAAGTTCAAGTTCATAATCAGATTCAGTTTGAACCGGTAACTCCAGAAGTTAACACGGATGATGAGGAACACGTTCAAGAAACAAAAGCTCAAACAATCTCCAAAACTCCCAGGTATGTAAGGTTAAATCATCCTAAAGATCAGATCATAGGAGATAAGAGTAAAGGTGTTTGAACTAAGAGAAAAATGTCTAAAGATCAAGAAGAGATTTGTCTGATTTCAAGGATTGAACCTAAATCAATAAGTGAAGCTTGCAATGATGAAAACTGGGTCAAAGCAATGGAAGAGGAATTGATGCAAATTGAAAAGAATCACACATGGGATCTAGTTCCTAGACCTGAGGACAAAATGTGATTGGAACCAAATGGTTCTTCCGGAATAAACTGAATGAAGATGGTGAGGTAGTAAGGAATAAGGCAAGGTTGGTATGTAAAGGCTACTCTTTAGTGGAAGGAATTGATTTTGAAAAAATTTTGCTCCGGTGGCAAGGATAGAGGCAGTTAGATTATTTCTTGCATTTGCTGCCTTTAAAGATTTTAAAGTATATCAAATGGATGTGAAATCAGCATTTCTGAATGGAGATTTGGAGGAAGAAGTCTACATTGAGCAACCAAAAGGATTTTATTGTCTAATCAGGGAGATATGGTTTGTAGATTGAGAAAAGCCTTGTATGGACTCAAGCAAGCTCCAAGAGCCTGGTATGCTAGATTGGATAAGAATTTGCTTAAGCTAGGATTTAGCAAAGGTACTGCTGATAGTAATCTCTACTTCAAAATTGATCATGAGGACATTCTAATTGCTGAAGTTTTTGTTGATGATATCATTTTTGGTGGAAATGAATGCATGTGTAAAGCATTTGCTGATCAGATGAAAAGTGAATTTGAGATGTCAATGTTTGGTGAGATGAATTTCTTCCTAGGTCTGCAAATTGTTCAATCAGATAAAGGTATCTTCATATCTCAGTCCAAGTATATAAAAGAATTGCTAAAGAAATTTGGAATAGAAGACTCAAAGCCAATAGGTACACCTATGGTAACTAGATGCAAGCTAAGCAAAGATGATGACTCTCCCAAGGCAAATCAGAAAAGATATAGATCAATGATTGGAGGACTACTTTATCTAACTCAGACCTGACCTGACATCATGAATGCAGTTGGACTTGTTGCCAGATTTCAAGCTGATCCAAAAGAATCCCATGTTATGGCAGTCAAAAGAATTTTTAGATATCTCAAGGGGACAATTGATTATGGACTGTGGTATCCAAAGGACAATAACTTCACTCTTCATGCATATACAGATGCTGATTGGGCAGGAGATTTACATGACAGAAAAAGTACTAGTGGTGATGCATTCTTCTTGGGGAGAAGATTGGTCTCTTGGATAAGCAAAAAGCAAGAGGCAATATCTTTGTCTACTGCAGAAGGAGAGTACATAGCAGCAGCAAATAATTGCACTCAGGCTTTATAGATGAAGCAAATGCTGAAGGACATCAAAATTGTGTTTGAGGAGCCAGTCACAATTTTCTATGATAATTCTAGTGCAATAAGCATCTCAAAGAACCTAGTATTGCATTCAGAGACAAAGCATATATCTATCAAGTTTCATTTCTTGAGAGAGAAAGTAAATGAGAATGAAGTCAAGTTAGAGTTTGTGCCTTCCAAAGATCAGATTGCAGACATGCTCACTAAACCTCTTCCCAAGGATACTTTTGAGTATCTCAGAGAGAAGTTAGGGGTTATTACCCCTCCTGAGCAAAACTAAGATGCACTAAGGTGCATCAGTCCGGTAGAATTCACATTCATATCTTGTGATCTGGATTGATGTTAAGAAGGTACTACTCAAAGAGGGGGTAGTCAATATGCAAATTTTGTGATCAGTCTAAAGAAAAAAGGGAGAAAAGATAGCAAATATGTGCCCTTTGCCATTGATGTCAAAGGGGGGGAGAAGTCATGTGAAAAACTAGTTGTTGATGTAAGGGGGAGTAGTAAAGAAAGTAGTTGCAGAAGTGAGAAGAGAAAGGGGGAAAAGTTCTTGTCTTGATGGTTAGATTTAGTTTTTCACATCATATGTTGCCATCAATGACAAAGGGGGAGATTGTTGCAAATATGTGCCTAAGTGGGTTGTCATTGATGTCAACATATCCTTGTTGCCATTGGTGTCAATTGTATCCTATTTTGTTGTCTGCATAGAAGACCGGACTGTTGAGGATATTGAGAATATTAATGACAATAAATGCATGCAGATCATGTGGCTATGTAGAGGATTTTCAGAGATTGCTCCAATTAAGATTTGAGAAATCCGCATGAAGATTTGAAGGAGTTATGGCTATCTGAGTAGAATCGGTTCCTGCAATACTCAGGAAAGACAGAGTGACAGGAAAGAGGTCTGGATTGCTCTGGTAATACAAAATTGTGATCTATGGATCTAAAGGCATGTTTGGGAAGTCAATGTGTATCATCAACACCAGTGGTTTGTGGTTTGGAGGTCTGCAAGCTATCCTTCCAATTTGACAGTCATGGCAGAGAGTGTTCTTGAGGTTTCGGAGGAAGATTCAAATGCATCTGATAATTTGGTTTAGAATGGATGTTATTGGTGAATTCAATGTGCTTGTGGAGATCTCTGGATCATATGGCTACTATGTTAGAGGTCCGCATTGAAGTTTGAGCTTGTTGATTGAAGATTTTCTCTTTGAGGTTGATGTTCTTCCCAGTCTTGGCCGACCGGATGTTCCTAGCCTGTTGCGGATGCCTTAGAGTATTTTTATGAAGTGTGGAGTGGTTGTCGAAGAAGATTCAAGTCTCAATTATGTTTGGCCAACAGTGTGATGATCCGCGTCAAGGTTAGCTGACCTTGTTGATCATTCCAAGGTTGATGAAGTATATAAATACTTGTTGAAGAGGTATTGAAATTATCCTTATGCAAAAATAGATCAATCCGAAGAAAGGATCAGGCGCAGAACAGAGAAGAAAAGGAGTGAGAGCAGTATAGAGTGTGAAGAAGAATTTGGGGGTAAGAGTGAAAGTTCTTAAGCATTCATTGAAACTAAATCAGGCATGAAGTAGATGTTATTTCTCAGTTAATTTTTTCTAAATAAATTTTGTAGGCAATGAGCCTCTCTTTTGAGCAGTGAGCTCTGGGCAGTGTGCCCAAAGGCATGTGCCTTCTATTTTACTAAGTACTTTTAAAAGGGTATGTATTTTGTGGGTTAACCCCCACCGTGGTTTTTCCCTTAACAAGGTTTCCACGTCAAAATCTTGGTGTCAAATGTGTTGATTTTCTTTCTGCTCTTATGTTGTTGATCTATGCTTTAATGTTTACATCACTAATCTGATAGTAAGATAATAAAGAAGGTTAAAAGCAAAAAAGTTTTTATTGTGGGACAACTGATTCACCCGCCCCCCTCTCAGTTGTCTAGTTCCAACAATACTATGCAGTTGAATCCAAAAACTTACCTTACCAATAAACATTTTAAACATGACATATACACTATAATAGAAATCATTTAATTTATTTTTTTTCAAATTGACTGTCACAAACATATTGAAACAAAAGACATAAAAAGTGCAGGCCTATAGCCCTATAGACATTGAATCATTAAAACAAACAATCATACAAACCACAGATGCATGAACAAACATAACTCTCGCTGATTTGAACAAATATTATTTAAAGCATGTCAAAAGATTGAAGAACCCAAACATCAATCATACAGCATTAACACAAATAGAAAATGTGATATGAAAAAAAAACTGCCTCTTAGGAAACTACCGCAGTATTTTAAAGATATGGACAAGCGAATTAAAGCAAGGAAAACTGTCAAAATCCAAGACCGCCAATCTTTATGCACTGCAAGCATCAGACCATGCTAGCACCATGTTCTTCATACCTCCACTATGTCAAGATAATTTCTAAATTTCTAGCCATAACTTCAATACACGCTAATTTCATTATCTACCTCCATTCTCACCACCATCTTTTACAAGGAAACTCATAAGCCACTCTCCTTTTACCTTAAATCCTAAGAATTAAGGCCTTCAACGCATTCACTTCATCCTTATTAGAGAACACTTCAAAGATAGTTCCTATGTTATCCCACAAAAATAAATATTTAAGTATTCTTTAAAGTATAGCATACTAAAGAAATTATAGTTAATATTCCGTAAAAAATATAGATTTTGTGAGAGTGTATTAAAATAAATAAATGTATAATTTTATTTATAAAAATAAATGATTTTTTTATTTTTCTAATAAAATATAAAGTGTTTTAGATTTGATATATTTTTGAAAATTTATATTAAAAAATAAATATAAATAAATAAATAAACAAATAAATATATATTTACATGAATCAAAGAACTTTTGTATGTAAAAGGTAAACAAATTTTAGAAACTTATATATTCTACTAGTATACCTAAGATAATCAAGAGTGGAAAGAAAGCAACCACAAATTATAATTACTTTTAAAAAAATTATATATTTTTCCATCTACCTAACACAATATTATGAACATAATAAATATTAATATTTTATTTACCTTGGATCCCTAAGTAATAATGGCAAAGGATACCTTCAAAGCACAAATCTAGGCATTAATTTAGAACCTAAATTTAGAGTGTCATAGAATTCTCCTATTTTTAATTATTAAAAAAGTGTTTTTTAATATATGTGTGTATGTATATATGCAAACTCTAACAAATGAACTATTTAATTTTCAAATTACTTAAGAATGGCATAATTTATGACAACTCACTAAATGTTACAAAATTAGTCCCCTAACTTATAGGGAGGTGGAAAAGCACAATTAAAATTAACTTAGTATTTTAATCTCACACATCAAAAAAAGAAACATATAAAGCTATTCTTTTCCTAAAATCTTCTCATTTGCTCTTCCATATTATTTCTTTTGATATTATTTTTTGTCTTTGTTTGGAGGTGAATGGAAAGTTGAAGATTGCATCTCCACGAAAGAGCTATGGATATGCTCATGGGTTTTCCAAGCTTCTAAATTTTCTTTACTTTAATTATCTATTATTATTTGTTTTAACCCTATCCCTTGATTATATGGTTTGTTTTATTTTACAGATTTGCAAGCATTCTAGGATTACATGTTCAAATAGGATGTAGTATCTACTGTTAAGATTGAACTGTTTGTAGGCTAGATATATATAAAAACTGTTTGAACTGTTTTTTGTTTTTTATAGTTAATATTCCATAAAAAAATATAGATTTTGTGAAAGTGTATTAAAATAAATAAATATATAATTTTATTTATAAAAATAAATGATTTTTTATTTTTCTAATAAAATATAAAGTGTTTTAGATTTGATATATCTTTGAAAATTTATATTAAAAAAATAAATATAAATAAACAAATAAATATATATTTACATGAATCAAAGAACTTTTGTATGCAAAAGGTAAAAAAAATTTAGAAACTTCTATATTCTACTAGTATACCTAAGATAATCAAGAGTGGAAAGAAAGCAACCACAAATTATAATTACTTTTAAAAAAATTAAATAGTTTTCCATCTACCTAACACAATATTATGAACATAATAAATATTACTATTTTATTTACCTTGGACCCATAAGTAATAATGGCAAAGGATACCTTCAAGGCACAAATCTAGGCAGGGCTTAAATTTGACATTTTAGCTATAAAATACAACTGAAATTTTCAAAAGACTATATCATATGAAAGGAGAGATTTTGGACAAACTGTCAAAATTTATATAGGATTAGAATGATATATATATTTGGTTTTTATATAATTTACTTATTCTAAAATATGTCATAGTATTTTAAAGGCACTTTTGAATAGATAATTGTCATAAAAAATTTGCTTGACAATCAAGGTTGACTGTCAAATTTAAGCCCTGAATCTAGGCATTAATTTAGAACCTAAATTTAGAGTGCCATAGAATTCTCCTATTTTTAATTATTAAAAAAGTACTTTTTAATATATGTGATAATGTGTGTATGTTTATATGCAAACTCTAACAAATGAACCATTTAATTTTCAAATTACTTAAGAATGGCATCATTTATGACAACTCACTAAATGTTACAAAATTAGTCCCCTAACTTATAGGGAGGTGGAAAAGCACAATTAAAATTAACTTAATATTTTAATCTCACACATCAAAAAAAGAAACATATAAAGCTATTTTTTTCCTAAAATCTTCTCATTTGCTCTTCCATCTTATTTCTTTTGCTATTATTTTTTTGTCTTTGTTTGCAAGTGAATGGAAAGTTGAAGATTACATCTCCATGAAAGAGTTGTGGATATGCTCATGGGTTTTCCAAGCTTCTGAATTTTCTTTACTTGTTTAATTTTTGTTTATTTATTATTATTTATTTTAACCCTATCCCTTGATTATATGGTTTGTTTTATTTTACAGATTTGCAAGCATTCTAGAATTGCATGTTCAAATAGGATGTAGTATCTACTGTTAAGATTGAACTGTTTGTAGGCTAGATATATATAAAAACCTTTTGTTATAGAGAATTCATTCTATGACAAGGGAAAATGTTCTCTCTATCTATCATGAGGGGTCAATATGGAGTGATATGATACTATAAATATGATCAATATACATAAACGCATCGTGTCCTATGCATGTTTGGTCAGTCAGACTCCAACCTGTGTTCTTCATTCCTACATTTTCTTTCATTCCATTCTCATTTCCTTACATTTAGGAATTTCCACTTATATATATATATATATATATATATCTATATATATATATATATATATATATATATATATATATATATATATATATATATATATATAGCAGCATAGAGAAGGGCTTTCCATGGATTGCTTCATTCCTCCTGCAGATCTCATCAACGCTTCCGACTCCCACAACATCCTCCATCAATATAGCTCTGAAATCTTTCTTTAATTCAAGAATTCAAGCAACATATAGCTCTGAAATCCTCCATCTGACAAGAATTCAAGCAGTGGGAGCAAGCGCAATGTACTAGGAAACGAGCATAGCCAGCAGCATAGGAGATTACATGGCCATGGATGGGGTGAAGATAGCTCATTCGGGCAGGTTGGTTGTGACTCTCTTCAGATTTGGAGATGTTGGCGTGCCCCACACAAAGACTTGTATGGAAGAAACATGGACTATAGAAGACATTGTGTTCAATGTGTCGGGGCTTTCCATGGACTGCTTCATTCCTCCTGCAGATCTCATCAACACTTCTGACTCCCACAACATCCTCCATCAATATAGCTCTGAAATTTGTTTTATCCTCCTACAGATTAAAGAAAGAAAGATTAAGCATAGTGCCTAAATGTGATCAAGAGGGCAAGCAAAGAAAGTTACCTTGTATCCGCTATGGAATTGATGCCAGATTAATCATGCAAAACCTGCACAATCTGTATTCCCAAATAGAAGCCTTCCCAAATCTGCCTCCTATTTTAGAGGCTAAACATGAAAATATGTAGAAAAGAACATTTCATTCTCTCTCCTTCTTGTAACGTCCACCATGACTCTTCCACTTCTATTTCCATCATCCATATTCTCATAAACTAAAATTAGCTCCACTAAAATTAATGGACTACCAAAATTTAAATTTGTGGACAATGAAATTAGTGGGACTACCAATTTTTTTTTAAATTTGTAGACAACGAAATTAGTGGGACTACCAATTTTTTGGCAGTTACAAGATGTGTGCACATATAGAATGGCCTATCGGCCAAAAAATAAAATATATATATATATATATATATTATGTCTCTCGTTGATGGGGATAATAGGGTAATAGGGTTCATCCTCCTTCAAAACCAAGGAAAGGCATTAGATGGATGGCCCCTCTTGTGGGATAGTGCAAACTTAACTTCGATGAGGCCTCTAGGGGCAATTTGGGTATATTTGGGGCTAGATACATATTGAGAGATCATGATGGACACTTGATTAGAGCTACCTCGAAGGGTTTGGGAGATGGAATAAATAACAAAGTTGAGGCCATAATGCTCCTAATAGGCCTACGAACATGTTTTCAATTTGGCATAAAGAGGTTGTAGATCAAAGGAGACTCTCAAATTATCATAAATGCAATAAGGAAAAAAGGGCTCAAAATTGGAAAATTAATAGAATTTTAAGCTAAATTTGGCCCTTGCTTAACAAACTTGTGGTCTTCACCATAAAGTATGTGTTTAGGGAAGGGAACCACCAAGTGGATACATTGGCCAATCTTACTATTGATCATGACACAAGACATATCGCTGGTAATAAATTAGACTACTAGATGAGAAAATTTCCCTCTCTATTTATTGATGCTCCTTTATCATTAAGAATATAGGCTTCTCCCAGCACCGACACAGAATAATTACTATGCATGAGAATTCATTCACTTCATCCTCTCAAGTCTATAGAGTTGATGACAGATCATGGGCGGTCTTGGTGAGAAGGTTATTAAAGAGATCACATCTTATTCTTTACTGAACCTGTTATCACCTGGAATTGCACCCTACTTGAAGTTTGTTCAAGCATTCCAATGACACAATGGGACTAATCTCAAGGTGTGGGACCTTGCAAATGAGATCAGACCTCCAGATAAGGCTAGTTCCTCTTTCTGAGCTTAAGGCTTAGAGAATGACAACTAAATCTAATGCTAAATCTTACCAAGGGAAAAGGGGAAGGAGGAATACTAGAATTTAAAAGAGGTGATGCACTAGATTTAATATGTTAGCTGGGACTGACATAACACAACAATGACCTCAAATACTGAAAGAGACTCACACAAACTTATAGCTTTAACAGAGGCTCGAATAGAAGACTGTAACTAACAGAGGGACTGTTTTATCCATAGAATGAGTTACAAACTTCAAATAAACACAGAGGAAAAAGCATAAGAGAGGTAAAATGTTAGTGATTATATTGATCATGAAGGACAAATAGCCATTACAAAAGGAAGATAACTTGTTACAGAGGAGTGGACACAAAATAACCATCTACATTCATTGGTGAACAATCAACCAGAGATCGTAAAGGCTCAGAATCAAGCACAATGTATCAAATCCAGTTGGTTTGTAGGTGCATTACAAGGTCTATAATAACAAACTATCTGGCCAGTATAACAGCCCAAAAGAATAGCTAATAGAATTACATCTTTTTTACATGCATATATAGCATTTTCAAATCACTGTAGCAATCATGGACATGAAAGGAGAAGTCAATAAGGAAAGGACGTTGTCCATACTGCAATAACTTTATTTTGATGTTCTTGGAGTGCACCCACATGGCTCTACCCTTGAAATCCACTGGAAAGAAGTGTCTACCCACGCAACGAGTACAAGGATTTAATGCAAGATAGGCTATAATGGCATGGGGAGGTGAAAAATCCATCTTCTACAAGCAATTGGGCTCTGGAGGAACATTAATGATGACCAAGAGAGTCGTTGAGTAGTCCCATCATGTTAGAATAGTAGAAAATGTACCTGGAAGGCAAAAGGGTTAGGCATTGATAGATTGGACTTCCTCCAATCAGTCTTCCACCGATCGGGCTTTGGAAAGGTGAAGGAAGAAGCCCCGGCCTCTGAAGTCTGAGAGAAGAGAAGTCATTGGGCTTCGGGGGTCAGGCCTTCACTGTTGCATTGTTCTTTGGAAAGAAGAAGAACTCGACCTCTGCCTCCACAATACTTAACCGATTTGAGAAAATGGCAGGAAGATCAGGCCTCGAGCCTTCTGCTTGTCACCTTCAGAAAAGAAGAAGAGAGAAGAGAGAACTCCCAACTTTCGCTTTCTGAAGACTTAGAAATATTTTTGAAACAGTGGAGATCGAGCCCCCAGATTTCCACTCTCTACCTGTCGAAAAGGAAGAGGAAGAAGAGACCCCCAAAGTCCAACACCTAAAACACTTAGAAAATTTTTGAATCAGTGAGCTCGGGATGTGTGTCGACACCGTGCACCAGCGCATTTCCCTTCATATTTCATTTAACTATCACCGCACGCTGCGTAATTATTTTGAACATTGAAACTATCAAACTTTGGCCGCCAGGCCTTCCACCTCCAGCCTTCTAAAATAGAAAGGAAGAGGGAAGGAGAAACCCCCAAAGTCTGACATCCGGCATACATAGAGCATTTTACTTGTTGGGCTTTAGCAAGCGGACCTCCGACCTTCTGCCTTTCAAAAGAAAGAAAGTGGAAGAGAGAACTCTCGACCTCCGCGCTTTGAAATACTAGCTGAATACAAGCAATCAAGGTGGAGTTCAAAGCTGATAGACATGGCATGATGAAGAGGAGAAGCCTGAACTCTAAAACTCTGAAAACACTAAAAACACAAGGAAAACTTAGGATTTTTGGGACTTAGCCATTTTGGATGGTTTTCTCTTGCATTTTAAAAGGTGGGAACACTAGGATCATGGATCCTTAGGCTATTTGGACAAAAGGCAAAATAGGATAACAGAACCCTTCCAAAAGAGTGCATGATGGATACCACAGTGAGATTATATGCCAACAAGTAGTAAATCTCCTTCATTGGAGAGATTTCTGACGTACAACTAAAGAAAATTTTTAAGGTGAAAGTGATGATTATGGTCCATGTTATACAAATGGAGTTGGGTGATTTGTTCCTTTTGAACACACACATGTATCATGTCAATACTGACATAGCTTCAATTTTTGTTGGCCTTTTTAGAGGCAAGGGAGTTGGTTGACACTGTGCGGGTGTTATCCGTGGCTTTGATCAAGCCTTCTTGGTGGATATGTCTCAACATTGCTTTGGACATGGTCGCTCTTGGGTTTGGCTTTCCTAGTGGCAATGGGTTGTGGTCCACTTTCAACTCTCTTGTTGCACTGCCATGGATTTTGTTTGTCATTACAACTCTTGAATATAATGATGGCCCACAGAAAAATCAAGTAAAATGGGGCATTCTCTTTCTTAAATTTGTTATGGGTGTCATGTCATTTGCAGGGGTCAATTGGGCATTTTTTGTGGATGAGGAGATTTTTTATAGCAATGGAGATGGAGCTGAGGAAAATGGGATAAAAGATTAGATAATTAGACTACTATGTTTATACTGCCAAATGTTAGAATAGAATATAAGATATAAACTGTTGAATATGCAAAAGTATACTACCATTGAGGTTTTTGTTTCTATTCCTGAGGAATTTTGATCAGAGGCTCTCTATTTATAGAGCTGTCTCTTTATGTAAATTTTTCAAATTAACATACGAGTATGGCCCCAAAGGCCAATTTCATCTAGCAAAAAAAAATCAATTTTTAATGTTCTATATACATTGATTTATATTGTTGGAAAGAACATAATTTTTTTTTATATTTTATTAGTATAAACTAAGTGTACATTTTATTTGTTTTAGTTTCTAAAATATACATATTAAATACAAACATATATAAAATAAGTTGAATTGTAAATATATGATTTTAATTTTTGAAATTATATATATATATATATATATATATATATATATATATAAGTTACATTGCAAATTTGTGTTATATATAGAGAGAGTTCAGATTTGTGAAAATATAATAATAATGATGATGATGATGATGTTATGTTTTTGAAAAATGTTTATGTATTATAAGAATCAAACTTTTCTTTTTCTTTAAGGGATGATTTTTTAAACACTATAAAAGGATCCATTTCCATTTCATGCCTCCACTATGGAAGGTTGTGGGAAAAGCCCCATGCCACATGTGGAGTCATGGGCTCCTCCCACAACAAATATATTCATACATTAAAAACAAAAACAACTGTTCAAATAAATAAAAATAATAATTAAGAAAAAACAACAAATATTGAAATTTTTGTAGAAGGGAACTAATTAATTGCAACCATACATGCTTGTTTAGAACCTTGTAGATCTATATCCAAACAATTCAAAAAAAAATAGGGTATTAAACATAGAACAATAATCAATATGAAATGGATTCATGAAATATAAAAGAAAGTTTTGAGAGAATTTGTTAGGTATTCTTCAGCCTCAGCGCTTACTTCATCCTTGTAACTAGGGAAAAAACATAAAAATTGAAGGTGAGCAAATGAAGAATAAGAGAAAGTAAAGCTTCTATTTATTTTTTATTTTGGTTATTTTGAAGTTATGATATTTCCATAGTGCATGATATGAAATTGTAAAGCTTTTGGTTAAAATTTGTGTGTAACTCCTTTTTTTCCAAAAGCGCTTACTTCAACCTTGTAACTAGGGAAAAAACATAAAAATTGAAAGTGGGCAAATGACAGAATAAGAGAAAGTAAAGCTTCTATTTATTTTTTATTTTGGTTATTTTGAAGTTATGATATTTCCACAGTACATGATATGAAATTGTAAAGCTTTTGGTTAAAATTTGTGTGTAACTTCTTTTTTTCCAAAAGAGCAAGAAAATTGTGTAGCTTGGTTATTTTATTTTAATTTAGTTTTAATGTATAGATTAATTAAGGTGAAATTTATTTTGTGTTTAAAATTAGTTGTTCTAATTCAATTTGTTTTAATCTTAGTTAATTTTTTTTTCTTTAATATTTTTTAAGGGTTTAGGGAAAATAAATATTTTAAATAGAAAGGATTAATTTTATGAGTGCCATATGATGTTAATCAAATAATAATTATGTTTGTTCTATTTTTCGATTTATTGTTAAATTAATTGTCAATTGATCCTTGTTAATTAGAATAGGAGTATCAAATCAATAAATTGAAAATATCTATTGATCTCATAGTTTAATGTGATTGTAATAAAAATGCTTTATGAGTTGATTTTAATGTCATTTTTGTTACATTATTAGTTGCTTAAGTCACGTCATGTTGATCCTAAAGGGATTTTACTCATGTGAAGTCAATGTTCTAGTGTATCTTCTCACACTTAAAAGAAAATCTTTTAGAGCTCTATAAAAGTGAGAGATATTAGAAAGCATAGTGAGTCTCACATGAGCCATCTTAACAATTTTGATTTGGGACCAAGCTTGCTTGATATACAAAGCTTTTAACAAATATTTAGTGTCTTTATCATCCACCCTAAGCCAAAAATGTGAGCTCAATCTTGCACACCCTTGGCTCTATGGTTGTGAGTAATCTTGAGGTTGTTCTTGCACTAGGTTGCCCAAACTTGAAGCTACATGTTAAAAGTGTCATTCTCAAGCTCTTTGGTAACATAGGAAAAATTCATAGCTACAATAGAGTCAATTCTCTTGCGAACCAATGCAAGTTACTTGTCAAACTACCATAGGTAGTGTTAGTGCGAACAATTGTTGAATTCTAGCATCCAATCTAGTAGGCAACCATGGGAGGATGTGGCTCTAAATTACAAGCCCACACAATGAGGTGGCCAATCCCCTTATGATTAAGGAATGATGTGTTTAGGAAAAAACTAAGTGCTTAGGATTTTTAATGGTACATTATCTCATTCAACCTTAAAAATGATGGGATTGTGGTCAGGGGGAATAATCTCTAGATGAACCTTCGCTTCTCTATCGTTATGGTTGACAAGGTGGAATACATGTTTCTTAGATATCATAACAAAATTGAGGTGTTTAAGCACTCTATCCTCTCCAACCTACATATAAGACCACATATACCATAGAATTGATGTGGCAAAACACTATAAAAAAAATATGGGCATGATAGTCCCTAAAGGTTTTTAATGTAAAATAAAGTTTCATGCTCTCCCACACATAGACATTGGAAGCATGCCAACTTTATCCTTGGGTGACTCCATTATATTAAAATAATCACAAAAAATCCAATTAGAGAATGCCAAGTTGTTATCCAACAAATGCAATAACAATGGTCTTTCTAGACCATCGTTATGAGTGTAGATATTGATGATGCCTATTAGATGGCCATCAATGTCAAACATAACACATGACATGGTGGTTGATCTCTTCTCTAGAGGCACTAATGGTAGAACATACACCTAGAGAATTTAACATGCACACACTACTACATCCATGCTCATGTGAGGTGACGAGATGAAAGGCATGAGCCCAAATGGTCCTCAAGGCAACTTGAAACAAACTCTAGCAACTTTAACTTCTTGCAGGAAAATAATATCAAATAGACCAAGCTGTTAATAAGTTCCATGAATAGAAAACTTGTAGGAAGCTTCTATAAGGCCACAAAAAATTCCATGAAATAGCATTCATATGGAGGGTTCCTCCATAGATCTTAGTATGGCCATCATCATTATTTGCTAACAAAACAAATTGATTACCTAGTAAAGGATGTTGGTTTGGTAGAATATAATCTTCGAGTGAAATAGAGGGATGCTTGTCACTGAATTCTCTCCTTGGTGAGTCCTTGTCACTTGATATGTGAGAGTTCCTAGAGGGTTGAACCTGATGAGAGATGTCCCAATGACCACATGACAACCTAGAATAACAACTAATTGTGATGATGAGATAAGAGTTGGAATCTTGGCCATGACTACAACATCACTCTTGGTTGAGGCCATCTCATTCAACAAGAACATTA
This sequence comes from Cunninghamia lanceolata, assembly GCA_027924645.1. Lineage (NCBI taxonomy): Eukaryota > Viridiplantae > Streptophyta > Pinopsida > Cupressales > Cupressaceae > Cunninghamia > Cunninghamia lanceolata. The sequence goes on from BSBN01000010.1 coordinate 7,408,688, forward strand.
AGAACTTAGCCACAATCATTTTCATCCTTCAAAACAAGCTGCAAAAGAGGAAGCAAAGCATTATTGTAGAAGGCCCTGGAAGGAGGACACACGCCAAAGTTGTAGACAAGATAGGGTCATAGATGTTGATGGACACATTGGATGTTTTATTTGAAGATCAGGTGAACTTTATGGTGAAGGAGTGGAAGGTGGCCTTGGGATTACTAATGTTGGTTGAGTAGGGCTATCTGGTCTTTCTTTGTGCTCTTTTTGTCTGTAGGTTGTTCTTTTGTTGTTTTATTTCATTCTTGTTGTTCCTTTGTTACTTTTTCTTGTATTTCTCACACCTCATGGGGTTGGTCTCATGTGTACCCTCTATGACATAAGCACATTTCAAAAAATAGATAATGATATTAAATGAAGCCAAAACATGATACCAAATTTGATAGCAATACACCATACCATATTCTTTTTATAGTGGAAAAAATGCCACATATTAAAAGCAGAATCTTAATAACATCATATGTTACATAAGTATAAGTTCATCGCGCTAGAAAATGACAAACATCCTGTCATTTCTCAGTTATTATGTAGGATACACTTTCAATTAAAAAAAGATAGCAAGTTAATTAGGATTTGGTTTATTGGTGATAGTGTTTGGTTTACAAAGCTTATGGGGTGTACATTGGATGGTTAAGGTATTGAAAGACACAGATAGTGGTCGTAGGTTTGAATCCCCGACTTCAACTGCTGCATGAGTACGGGCAACCTATGTGGCCAGAGGTTATAAGGGCCGAGTAATTAGTACCTTGCAAATGGAGTCCCAACTAGTGTCATTCCTTTGTACCAAAACCAAAAAAATGTTTGCCTTACAAAACACTTATGAAAGATCAAGTCTTATTGAATACATTAACTAAATATTATAAAAAAAAATGAAAAAAAAAAGAGACAAGATTAAGACATCTAAAAACAAATTATTTACTAACTTCCAACAAAAAACACCAATAAAAACATATATAAAAAATTAATGTATTTAGGTATATATGAAAATATTCTCACTAACAAACACATTTGAACAATTGGAAATCAAATGAATAGAATAGTGAAGAAATAAAAACAAGAATTGTAGTATTATAAGAATATCAACCCTAAAATAGAGTATCATTAAAAGTTAGACTATTTAATACAAAATAAATAGAGATGATTATGATAGGGGATACCTAGAAATTAGCAAACAAGCAATAGGATCTTCTAGCTCTATAATAGTAGAGGAAGTTATACGACAGAAATAGACAATGGATTCCAAATTAAAAAGCCAAAACTTCTTTGTCACAACTTCTAAAGAACTATTTCGATAAAACCATGGGGCCCAGAATCCAATGTTTTCGTGTCTATTGAAATCAACGATAAGGATACTATTTGGAAACAATCTGTGGATAAGAAGTTTTTGAATAAAGACAATACTCACCTAATAGCCATTGCCCCTTTATATTAAAATTATAGAGCAAAACAATAATGAAAGGAAATGATTGGATCACTCAAAATTTAATTACGAACCTCCTTCAAATCCGTTGGGTAGGGTCTAATTGTGGAGACAAATCGTTGCCTAGAAGAAGACCCGGGTTCAAACCCCAACAAACTAATAGCTCTAAATAGCTTTATCGTTGTTTTACCTCAAAAATTTTGAATCATATAATTTACTCGTAAATGTTTAAGACCAAACAGAAATTTTACATAAAAGAACCTCCTTCAAAGAAAGCATCTCCTATTAATGAATGAATGAATAACTTTTAACGTTCACGAGGTTGAAAATAGCCTATGGGACCAAAAATAGCCTATTAAAGAATGTTAAAAAAACCTTGCTATGTACAATTTTTGGAATGAAGATAATTAAAAGTAGCAGTATCACATTGAAGACTTCAAGTTTGGGCAATCCATTATGTTAAGAGTGCTGAAAAACCTTCCAATTCTAATGATAAACTTAAAATTCCATAATCATATAATATTGTAGCACAAATTAGTTACGAAGAAATTAAAGATAATCAACAAAATAATAAACTAACAGAATAAATGATCAAAGAACAACAATAGGGTTTACGTGGTAAAACTCTAGCAATGTGCCAGAGAAACATCCACAAGGCAAAGTATCAGTATTCTTATTGTTCAGAGAAAAAAATGCAATTCTCACGCAGCTACATTTACAATTTAATTGCCTTTCAAAAGGCTACAAAGATATATAATATCTTCAACATAACTACCACCATCAAATTTAGAAGAAAGTAGATTTTCCTTCCTTTAAGAAAAAAAAGTAGATTTAAAACAAAAAATAAGATTTTAAATCTTTCTTAGAAAGATATGATTATGATTTATTTTCAAGATAAGATTTTGCTTTCTTTGCTTTTATCTCGTTGTCACAAATCCAACAATCTTCACCTTACCAATAATTTACCTGATACTTTGTTCATGCCCATTCATCACCTTTTCTGCAAGCCAAGAGAAACCAAACTCCACCTCAACTTCTCTAACATTACTGGTTTTGTAAACATCTCTGCATAATTTTCTTGCGTATGAACTTTCTCAAGAGCTACTCCACCTCGGTCAATAACTTGTATTACAAAATAGTATTTAATTTCAATATGCTTGGTCCTACTATGATAAGATGGATTTTTAGCCAAATGAAGAGCACTCTGACTATCACAAAATACATTCACCTTATCCTGCATTTTTCCAAACTCACCCAAAAGACCCTTTAACCAAATTGCCTCTTTGCATGCATGTGAGACATCCATATATTATGCCTTAGTAGTGGACAAAGCAATTGTTTCTTGAAGCTTTGACATCCAACAAACATGTCATATCCTGCAAGAGTAAAGACATAACCTGAGGTAGATCTCCTTTTATCCAAATCACCTGCAAAATCTGAATCAACATATCCACAAATCCATTTCACTACAACCATTAAAGGAAATACAAAAATCACTTGTGCCTCTGAGATAGCGAAGCACCCATTTCATTGCTGCCCAATGCTCTTTACCTGGCTTTGTCATGTATCTACTGACAACACCAACTGCATGTGAAATATCTGGTCTTGTACATACCATCGCATACATTAAACTTCCTACTGCACTAACATATGGTACACGAGACATATAATCTTTTTATTCTTTGTTACCAAGACATAAACTTGAAGAAAGCTTGAAATGAGAAGCCAGAGGGATATTTACCGATTTCACATTCTTCATACCGAATCTCATGAGGATCTTCTCCACATACATGTGCTGTGATAGCCAAAGTTTACTATTTTTCCTACATCTCTATGTATCTCCATGCCCAAAATTTGTTTTTCTTCTCCTAGATCCTTTATATCAAATGTCCTAGCCAACTGAGCTGATCTATGTCATGCTTTTGCTTGCTACAAGCATATCGTCAACATATAACACCAAGATAATGAATAAACCATTTTCCAAACTTTTGAAATAAACACAATGCTCATACTCCTTGTAAAATTTTGGCTCACCATGAAGGAATCAAACTTCTTGTACCATTGCCTGGGTGATTGCTTCAGGCCATACACTTTGGATTTTAATGATAAACTTAAAACTCAAAAATCCAAAACTCCCAAGGAAATTAAATTCTTTTTAAGTTCTGGTACATGTCTTACTTCTGTCAAAGTCCTCACAATACCATCAAACATTTTAATTTTAATGCTACCAATCCCAATAGTCTTACAAGAAACATTATTTCCCATAAGAACAACACCTCCATCAATAGTTTGGTAAGAAGAAAATTAACTTCTATGTGGACACATGTGATGCGAAGCACCATAATCTAATATAATAACCTTCTCATGATATTGTGAAATATTACAAACAGATAGTACTTCATCAACCGTACTTGAAATTGTTTCAACCAGATTTGCTCCCTTTTTGGAGTCATCATTGTCTTCTTTCCTATTCCAACAATCTTTCCTGAGATGCACCAGATTTGTTACAGTACCAAATTTTCCTTTACTCTTTTTGCCTCTTGACTTAGATCTCGATGTACCTCTTGATTTCTCTCCCTTTTCTGTGGATCGACCTCTAGCCACCATTGCTTCTGGTGTGGAGGTTTCTATATTAGATTTCCTCCGCACCTCCTCAAACAACAAAGCTCCCACAACAGAATCAAATTCAAGGGTGTTAGTTGTGCTAAATCTACAGTTAAAACAGAAAAAAAAATAGGATAACATAAGAAAATCTTGCACAACAGGAAGGAGAATGAGATAGAAATACAATCAAAATTAAATTCCAAGAAAAGGAAGAGAGGGCAAATGAATAGATGATCGTGCTTTGTTGAAAAATGATCTATCACCTAAAACAATTGTTGTTCAAATGTAAATCGTGAGATTAACCTAAAGCAGGAAACCACGCGTTTTCTTGTGTAGGGTGTGCGTATATGTACTTGGTACCCCGCCGACAACTGTATTGCTTTCGCCTTAAGCATGCACTGCCGAGCACGCTTATGCGTGCGAGGGGGTTTTCAAAGTAGAAAGAGAAAATTTTTGATAGTTCATATCATGACCACATAGCGCATGTGGACATGACATGTGTGTAATGCGTGTTATAGCCGCATGGAAAAAGTGGGCATGACATAAAGCTAATGGAAATGACTAAGTGATTCTAGGTTTCAGGCAATGAACACAATAATGTATCTGCTTTGTCTTCATCTTCAAATTTTACACCCATACTAGTTAATTGACACATAAGAGTATTGAAAACATTTAAATGATCAGCAATTTTGATACCTTCCTTCATTCACAAATTGTACAACTGCCTCTTCAAGTAAATTCTGGTTGTCAAGGATTTTGTCATGTAAAAATTCTCCATTCTACTCCATAAGCATGTTGTTGTTTTCTCTCCAACTGATAAAGGGGGTAAATCATAAAACACACAATAACAAAAATTTCACACAGAAAATATAATGATATTTTATTAATATGGGTAAAACATTACATTACAAAAGCTCAAATACAATCAAAGGATGAATCCCCTACAGGCTGCAACACATTACAGTTCCCTCTCTCAAGACTCTAGTATCTTCAGCCTTCTATAACCCCAAATCAACTAGAGTTTCTATTTTCCCGCCTTTTATTGACTCTACACCTTTCCCCTTAACTCTACTACCCCAAGGGTTCCAAAAAATGGTCATATATAGCCCTTTTTGGCGGCCACCAATTTAATTTTGAAATTTGCATCTCCCTCCAAAAATAGGTCAACTTCGCGAGGCCATAACTTTCGATCCAACCATTGGATTTTCAATTATAATACCTTCTCGAAAAGCTCTCAAAAAAACGGTAGTGCATAAGTAATACCTAAAGATAGACTGCTTGGGTTTCCCACCAAATTTCATGCCCATCCAGAGCCTCTAAGTGCCTTAAATTTGACTTTGAATATTTCAATAAGATTTTTGGAATTTGAAATTTTAATATCTCACAAATGACAAATGATATTGAAGTGATTTCTTCACCATTAGCTTCAATTCACCATTCTGGAGGTCTGTCTAAGATTTTGTATCCAACCATGCACAAATGCAAACTTACTAAAAATAGTAACCCTGCCAAATTTAGCCCTTATTGAAAAGAAACAACATTTTTTTTTGGTTGATGCAAGATTGCTCTTACACCTTCGATGCTCCTACATCAGACACCTGGGGTAATTTGAAAAGTGACCCTATCACTTCTCATGAGTTAGAGGGAAACCAAAATGGTTAAGCTTAGTCTCAGATAACCATGATGAATCTTCAACAGGTCTTCCTTTCCATTTCACCAAGTATTCTGTATACTGCCTATTTCTTGTACTCTTACCCACACGGCTATCCAGAATGCCCTCTATCTCCTCCTTTGAAGTAGATGTTGGAATGTCCCACTGTGTTCCTTTATCAAGTCCATCATCATGATACTCTGTCAAATCTGAAATGTTGAACACTGGTGAAATATTGATGTCATCAGGCAACTTTTCCTCAAATGCATTTCCTGAATCATGCTTCTTCAGGATTCTACATGGTCCAAATTTCCTCATCCTCAGCTTATTATATGTACCAACTGGAAATCTTTCTTTTCTCAAGTGAACCATGACTTCATCACCCTCCTGAAACTCCTTATGTCTCATCTTTTGATCTGCCTTAGCCTTATACTAAGAATTCATCTTATGCATATGCTTTCTTACCTCTTCGTGTAAATTCTTCATGTGCTCAGCAAAATTTTCAGCTTCAGCACTACTCTTCTCCCCCTTATCCATCCTCCTCAATTTGGAAGTAGTTCTTGGGCTACTCCCATACACAACCTGGAATGGAGATTTACCTGTGCTCCTATTGACAGAATTGTTGTAAGCAAATTCTGTCTATGGTAAAATCAAATCCCATCCCTTGGGTTTATGTCCTACTAAGCATCGTAGCAGGTTACCCAAACTCCTATTCACCACTTCTGTCTGTCCATCAGTCTGTGGATGGTGTGCAGAACTGAACCTGTCTTCAACTTCTTCCACAATGTCCTTCAGACATAACCAACAAACTTGGTATTTTGATCTGAAACTATGGTCTTAGGTAGACCATGTAGTCTCACCACCTCCCTGAAAAATAACTCTGTAATATGAATAACATCATTAGTCTTCTTGCAAGGAATAAAATGGGCCATCTTTGAGAATCTGTCCACCACCACAAAAATAGAATCATGTCCTCTCTGTGTCCTTGGTAAACCAAGAACAAAATCCATACTAATATCATCCCATGGCTTCTCTGGTATAGGTAATGGCTGATATAGCCCTGTATTTTGACTTGTTCATTTTGCCATCTGACACACTCTGCAACTCTGCACAGATTTCCTCACATCCTGCTGCAATTGTGGCCAATAATAATGTTCACCAACAATAGCAATGGTCTTATCTCGACCAAACTGTCCAGCTAATCCTCCACTATGATTCTCCTTAATCAGGTTCTCTCTCATGGAACTCCTTAGAATGCACAACTGGCTTCCTCTAAACAACATGCCATCTTGGATTATGTAATCCAACCATTTTGTCCTGTCCAAAGTAACAGGTTCCAAACAAGCTTTCCAAGCCTCTGTAAAATCTAGATCTTCAGGATACAAGCTTTTGAGTTCATCAAACCCAACAACTTCAATCTTCATTTCTGTCAAAAAATTTTGCCTTCTACTCAAGGCATCTGCAACTCTATTGGACTTCCCACTCCTGTGTTTCAAAACAAAAGTATAACTCTACAAAAACTCAACCCATTTTAAGTGTCTTTGATTTAACTTTCCTTGACTATTAAGATACTGCAAAGCCTGATGATCAGTATATAAAACAAACTCTTTTGGCAATAAATAATGTCTTCATTTCTTCAAAGCCTGAACTATTGCATAAAACTCCTGATCATAATTAGAATGCTTTTTCTTGGCATCATTAAGCTTCTCACTAAAATAGCCAATGGGTGTAACTTCTTGATTCAGAACATCTCCTATGCCACTACCACTAGCATCACAATCTACCTGAAATACCTTATTGAAATCTAGAAGTGCCAAAACAGGTTGTTCTATGACTTTCTGCTTCAATGTATCAAAGCTTTTATCTGCTCCTTTAGTCCATCTAAACTCTTTTCTATCCCCTCTCATTGTCTCAATCAGGGGTACACAAATGCTACTAAAATTCCTGATAAACTTTCTGTAAAAGCTTGCCAAACCATGAAAAGATCTTACCTCGGAAGCACTCCTTGGTGTAGGCCATTCAATGATAGCCCTCACTTTCTTTGGTTCCATCTTAAGACCTTCCTCTGAGACAACAAATCCTAGGTATACCAACTCCTTTGCAAAACTACATTTCTTCAGATTGATCAACAACTTTTCCTCCCTCAACTTCTCAAAAACTCTTCTGATATGCATCATATGTTCATCCCAAGTCTTACTAAAAATCAAAATATCATCTAAATAAACAATAACAAAACTTCCCAACAATTCTTTCTATACCTCATTCATGAGCCGCATGAATGTGCTCGGTGCATTGGTTAGCCCAAATGGCATGACTAACCACTCATACAAACCCTCCTTTGTCTTGAAGGTTGTCTTCCATTCATCTCTTTCTCTAATTCGAATCTAGTGATACCCACTCTTCAAATCAATCTTCGTGAAGTACTTGCTTCCACTCAAACAATCCATTATGTCATCCATTTTGGGCAATGGAAATCTATACTTGATTGTGATCTTGTTGATGGCTCGAGAATCTGTACACATCCTCCACTCTCCATCTTTCTTCGGTGCTAGTATTGCAGGTACCGCACATGGACTTAGGCTCTCTCTTATCAATCCCTTCCTCAACAACTCTTGAACTTGTCTGTTCAACTCTTCACTCTCTACTGGAGTCATTCTATGGGCTGCCTTATTCAGCAAATTGACTCTTGGTATCAAATCTATTTGATGACTTATCTTCCTCACTGATGGTAAACCTTCTGGTACATTATCAGAGACAATATCTTGAAATTCTTCTAACATTTTTGAGACTTCTGCTGGTACATCTTCACATTTCTCTTGACTAATCTTGGGAAGCAATGTAAAGTAATGACACTCATGCTTCATACCCTCCAAAAATTTCCTACCATCTACCAAGAAAACTCTGGCAGTACTACATACTTTTTATTCCACCTCCTTCAAGGGCTTCAACTTATGACGAACTCCATCCTTTGTCAGGGAATATGTGTTTGCATGGCCATCATGAATAGCACACCTATCATACTGCCATGGCCTTCCCAACAACATATGGCATGCATCCATCGATATGATGTCACATAACACCTCATCATGGTAATCTCCAATCTTGAACTTAACTAAACATTGTTCATTGACCAAAGCTCTATGGTCCTTCTGCAACCATGCAATCCGATATGGATGTGGATGTTTTCTCCTTGTCAACTTCAACTTATTAACCATCTCCTCTAAAACAAGATTGTCAGTGCATCCACTATCAATAATAATATCACAACACTTACCTTCACACTTGCACCTTGTGCGGAATAGACTCTTTCTCTGATTTGGTTCTTTCTCCTCATTCAGCAAAGTTCTTCTGACAACTAGGGTTTGACACCTTTCAATATCTTTAGAATGCTCAGACTGTGCATCTTCATCTACATGTACAACTCATGCATTACCTTCAAGTCTTCTATTTATCCTTCCTTGATGTTGCAAACACTCGTATGCTCGATGCCTTTCTTCTCCACATTGGAAACATGTTCCTCTGAAACCTCCTCTTCCAAGTCCTTGCCCAGGTCTACCTCTTCCTCTTCCTCTTTGCTCACCATTATTCTGGTCACGAGCGCAGTAGGTATTATCTCCTCTTGGATCTTCATTTCAGCCTCCATAGGGTCTTCCACCAGTCCTTCCACCTTGACCTCTTCCCCTTTGCTTGCTTTCAAATCTCTTATTCATCTTCTCTTCCACCTTCAGGGAAAACTGGTACACATCTTCTATGCTGGTCATTCTGACCAGGCTCAACTCTTCTTTAATACTTGGCCTCAACCGATTAATGTAACAGGCTACCTTCTCCTTGTTGGCCTCTCCATGGCCTATCCTGATAGTGATCTTATAAAAATCTTCTATATACTCCTTAACAGACTTGTTACCTTGCTTCAATCCTTGCAGCTTCTTCAACAACTCCATCTTATAGTCCACAGGAATGAACTGCTTCTTCAATTTCTCCACCATCCAATCCCATCTGGTAATCTTTGCTTTTCCTCTTCTATTTCTTTCTAACTAGACCTCCTTCCACTAAATACTGGCATGGCCCTTCAACTTTGTCTTTGCAAACTTGACTTGTTCTGGGTCTTCCACATCTTCATACTTGAAATACTCCTCCATATCATTGATCCAATCAATAAGTTGTTCCAGATTCAAATCTCCAGAATAGGTAGAAACTTCGATCCTGGGCCTCTTTCCGATCTTTGAAATGGCCTTAAACAACCTAACTTCTGTAAGATTTCCCACAGCTTCTTGTTCTTCCTCAGATAGCTCTTCTTTAGCTTCATCTTCGCTTTCCTCTCTCCTTCTCTGCTCGAACCCTCTTCACAGCTCCTCTTGCAATGCATCGATTTGTCTTTGCAGTGCTCTAAAACCCTCTTTCGTCAAAGCATTCCTCCCACCACGGTTTCTTCATGGAGGTATCTTGATCTCTGCAGCAAACCCACAAGCTCAGGTCCTAGTGCAAACTGCCTCACAGTCGGTGATCTGTCTACACACTCAGGAACCCTTGCTCTGATACCACTTGATGAAGGGGGTAAATCATAAAATACACAATAACAAAAATTTCACACAGAAAATAGAATGATATTTTATTAATATGGGCAAAACATTACATTACAGAAGCTCAAATACAATCAAAGGATGAATCCCCTACAGGCTGCAACACATTACAACTCCCTCTCTCAAGATTCTGGAACCCCAAATCAACTAGGGTTTCTATTTTCCCGCCTTTTCTTGACTCTACACCTTCCCCCTTAACTCTACTACCCCAAGGGTTCCCAAAAATGGTCATATATAGCCCTTTTTGGCGACCACCAGCTTAATTTCAAAATTTGCATCTCCCTCCAAAAATAGGTCAACTTCACGGGGCCATAACTTTCGATCCAACCATTGGATTTTCAATTATAATACATTTTTGGAAAGCTCTCGAAAAGATAGTTGTGCACATGTAGTAATTAAAGGTGGACTGCATGTAGTAATTAAAGGTGGACTGCTTGAGTTTCCCACCAAATTTCGGGCCCATCTAATGCCTCTAAGTGCCTCAAATTTGACTTTGAATATTTCAATAGGATTTTTAGAATTTAAAATTTTAATATCTCACAAATGACAAATGATATTGAAGTGATTTCTTCACCATTAGATTCAATTCACTATTCTAGAGGTCCGTCTAAGATTCTGTATCCAACCGTGCACAAATGCAAACTTACTAAAAATAGTAACTTTGTCAAATTTAGCCCTTATTGAAAAGAAACAACATTTTTTTTTTGGTTGATACAAGATTGCTCTTACACCCTGGATGCTCCTGGATCACCAACAATATTGACAAGAACATCATCTGCCAAACACAATCGAATTGTGTTAAGAGCTCTTGTATCTAGATCTTCTCGGTCCTCATCAGTCATATTCATAGGTTTCTTTGACTTTCTTACCAATGCCTTGTGCAATCCTATTGCACCAATAGATCATGCATCTCGAACTTCCACAACTCAAAGTTATTCTTCCCATTGAATTACTCCACCTCGAACCTTGCATTCGAAACCTTGGCTATTTGATGTTGCAAAATAAACACCAAATCCTAACACAATCGCTGCAAAATAAAAGCTCTCATACCACTTGTTGAAAAACCTTCAGATTTTAATGATAAACTTAAAACTCCATAATCATATAATATTGCAGCACAAATTAGTCATGAAGAAATTAAAGATAATCAACAGAATAATAAACTAACCTAGAATAAACGATATAAAAACAACAGGATTTACATGGTAAAACTCCAGCAATATGCAAGAGAAACATCCATAGGGCAAAGAGAAACATCCATAGGGCAAAGTATCAGTATTCTTATTGTTGAGAGAAAAAATTACAATCCTCACACAACTGCAATTACAATTTTATTGCCTTTCAAAAGATTACAAAGATACATAATATCTTCAACATAACTGCCACCGTCAAATTTAGAAAAAAATAGATTTTCCTTCTTTTAGGAAAAAAAACCTTGATTTAAAACAAAAATAAGATTTTATATCTTTCTTTGAAAGATTAGATTATACTTTCTTTTCAAGATAAGATTTTGTTTTCTTTTTTATCTTGTTGTCACAAATCCAACAGAGAGTACAACTTCGAGAAAAATTGGATACACTATAATTAGAAGAATTGCCATTCCACAATCATACATTGTGGTTCTAGTTATGTTATATGTAGTTTATCTGAAAGCTATAGTAGCATTGGATTATTTGAAGTTCAATCACTAACCTCTTTCCAAACTGGTAACTCCCCTCAAAAAAACCAAAATTGTAAAAACTGTATGTTCATTTCCTGTCATGATCTGCTTGGCGATTGGTCTAGAAAAGAGAAAAGATGGTTCTGGAAAACCTCTTTGAGAAGGCACAGATCCAAATCTAGGCATTGATCTTGGAAACTCAATAAGCCAATTTCTGGAGCTCTAATGATTTACTTTTAAAATGTTAAGGGCTATTGTTCGCATACGACCGTCACGGTTCTAGGGGGATGGACACCCAAGCCCAGGAAGGAACACCACGACAGGGGCACCCGTCGACGAACAACTCAACAGCGCATACTCCACAATAACATGCGCTGCTTGATACAAAGAAATTTAAAAATGCCTAATTTTCCTTCACCTAAAATTCAGCTGCTAAAGGATTACAAATAAGACTACTAATCCTTATTGTACAGTTTATAGGAGAGGCTCATTACAATTATATTGTGATAGAATCTCAGAATTTGAAACCACAAATTTGCAATTTTATTAACTAAAATTATAACCTAGCAGTTGAGGGGACTTCAAAAGCAAAGGGCCTCAAATTAGCACGTGACCTGCAAATTTATAAAAGTAGCAATTCAGGAACTCCAGTTTTCATTGATGCAATGAAAATATCCATTTTCCCAAATCTGGCTGCAAAGCATAATTGAAGAAATTAAGAGCTTTGTGTATCTCCTTGAGCAAATCATATTTTGGCATTGTCCAACACTATATATAGAGTTGCAAATCTTCCAGATAACCATGAGGTAATGTTAGCAAATGAAGTTTTAAAATTAGTAATTACCAGGAAAGAAAATGAAAAATCCATTAATGGACTACGCCCAACTGGAAAAAATAGTACTAGATTGTTCTGCCAAATATTTATCAAATGGGGAAGTAGGAAGAACAGATGTCCTGAAGCCTTGTTCCGCTTCTGTTACTGATCATATGGTTGAGCTACAAAAATTGTTCATCGGGCATGCCACAAACACAAGTGTGGATGCAAGACTTGACAAGAATTTACTCAATATAAAGACAATCCACAATCCAATAGGCTGTTGTGGCCTTGTGGACGTAATTAAAATCTTTCATTCATTCAAATTGTACTAAATTATTCATCATAATGTGAAAGCTGTCGTCAGCAACAAAGAAACCATTATACTATGAGATGGGTGAACTAAGGAAAAGGCTCGATACTGTTCTCCCCTCTTAAGAAGGTTTTGGATTGCAGTTTCTACTCTGCATAATAGTGTGCCTTGTTATTAGTTGATGCCGTAGGCAGGTATACTTATGCATCCCTTGGGTGCATTTTCTTTTTTTTTTTTTTCCATATAACCAACCAGAATGTAGAATTAAAATTTGATGAATATTGATAAAGTTTAGAATTGATTTTGTTTTCCAATAATTTTGAAAAAACTATTTATTAATTTTTCTATTGGATGAGGTTGTGAATAGTCAGTGCAAAAATAGAATTAGTGTTTATCTTTTACCTAAAAATTTGAGTTGATTGATGTGAAAAATATTTAAAACAATTCAATGGATATAGTCGGTGGTGGTAGAAAAATATTTAAACCAATTGAATGCATTTTAAACCAATTAATTGCATATAGTGGCGACAGTATGGGTCAAAGATGTTTGATGTGAATAATATTTAAGGTAATTGAATGCATTTAAAACCAAGTGGTGACATGTGTCTTTTATGATTTTGAAAGATATCTTTTAAATCATGTCTATTCAAATTTGGAAAAGATATCATGTCCATTCAGATTTGGAAAAGATTTCTATCTGTATTGAAGTTTGAAAAAAAAAATTATTCAATGTGCATTGATGCACGCATTGAATGTTCACCAAAAAGTCTTGTGTTTTGTAAAAAAAAGTCTTTTGTAAATTAATAACTGTCAAGTGATACGACAACAACACTTCAGAGGCTGTCATAGAAGACTACAAAATTCATAAGTCTGTCATAGATGACAGAGGAGCACCTGAGAAATCTTCATATTGTCGTTATAGTTTGCAAGACTCTACAAGATGAAAAGGTATGGAAGTCAGTACATGTTCATAAACTTTAAGTTTTTTTTTTAGGTTTTTTTTTTTTTTGCAGGTTCTTACTAGTATGACCATCATTTATGTTTATTGAGTTTTTTTTATTGTCTATAAAAAAACTAAGTTAATGCAAAAAATTCTTCTCTATTGAAATTTTCTTAAAAATAGGAAAAATAATTGTGTAGCTGCAATTTAGGGATGAATACATGACAGAATCTGCACTACTCGTTTTGGTTTTAAGTCTTGTGGATTGATTTACTTGAAAATGCAAAATGGTTTTAACTTTTGTGGATTGATTTTCTTGGAAATGCAAAATGGAGTTTTAAAGAGTTTGAATATTGTAGAGTTAAAATACAGTTGCAGGAAAGAAATCACACCACTAGGACCATTCTAAGGCTTAATTCATGGAATGATTGTTGTAGATAACTGTAGATGGTTGTGCATTCTCAATTTGGTCTCATCTGCTTGGCCCAATTCTGGATTCTGTTGAGTAATTTTATTTGGAAATATAAAGTAAGGCTTAAAGCAAACGTGGCAAGACAATTTTTAGTGTTATAAGCAATTTAGAGTCAAATACACAAGGGGATTCACATGTGACAGAAAGTAGGGCGTGCATATTAAGCCCTCCAGAGCTGATGGTCTGTTATTCTAGAATTCTTTAGGTTTAAGCCAAACGCTAGAAAATCAAGTAGAGTAATTTGCGATGTTCCTCGCCAAGGTGCTATTGCTGCACTTTTCTACATTAGATATTGTTGTCCTTTTCTGCATTACATGTTTGTCTTATGCTTATTCGCCTTTTCTCTATCTATGGCTTCACTCACTTCACCCAATCTGTATTTCAATAAATACACATAACAACTTTACTTTCTTCCATTTCTAATGGTATATATATATATATATATATATATATATATATATATATATATATAGGTTGTTATGGTACACAGTTGTGAGGCTTGGTAACAACTACTAGTGATTTCTTTTAGAACATCCACTTGAGTGGTTTATGTTGAAGTGAATTGAAGTGAAATTTTCACCATCAGCATTGGGTGTGTAACAGAACTCTAATGTGAGCTTAACCAACTGTCAGATTCCTGACTACCTAGAGTTTAGATGAGTGATTAAACATGTAGGAGGAGGTTTGGTCAAGTGATAAAATTGCAGATTTTATATGAATCCCAGAAACATCCTTGTTTTTTTAATGTTTTCCTGTACACCAATTTTTTCAGCAACTTAAACTTTAAAACCATTTTTAGGAGATTCAGGAAGTGTCATGTGCTGGAACTCATGTTTCTAGAATAATCGTTATGTTTCCAATAGTAGCTCTAAGATTTTTAAGAGGTGTCTTCTGTTTCCAAGAATGTTTCTTCCCAATTCCTACCATTTCTTTGAGTAGTCAAATCCAAAGTGTTTATCATTTCTTGATCTAGGTGTTTCCACTATTACTACTTGCATTTATGAAGTTTCCAAATAACAATTTCTTGTCATGTCTTCTTTGTGACGGTTTCTATTATTTTAAATGTGTCAGCTTGCTTCAAAGCTTAAATATGCTTAGTTCCTTCTATAGATTCTGTATTGAGTTAACATTATTATTGGCCATTCTAATATTCTCTTATACAATGGCTCATCTGGTGGCTGCTTGTTACTTAAATCTGTCAGAAGACTGTCTCTATGGACAACAACTTTGCTATCTTTAGTTGATGTGGTTTGCCTTGTTATCTGTAGGCTAATGCATCATCATTGATGGTATAGGATTTGCCCTTAAGTCCCTAGTTCAATTCTTGGACTTTCTTGTCATGTCCTCTTCATATTGGATTTTTAAACAAGTTTCACTGGGTTCCCAGACTTGATTTACAATCTTCTTGTAAGCTACATTTTTTGATAATCAACTTCTCTTTCATATTGTTATCTTGAACCCCTTTTGTTCATTTTGTGTACAGAACTGCGAGTCTTGCACTTAAGACTTCTGCCAACATTCCTTGCACTGTTGTGGCCTTCTGATTCTTAGAGCTTCTTGCAATCATTAAATTAAACTAACATTGGTACACAAGCTCTAGCTATGCAGAATTCAAATCTATGTTATGATACATGCAATTTCTCATTTATTTTTTAAATTTTTTTGTTATGTCACAAATGTAAATTCATATTCTTGAGTTTCTCAAATTCCAAATTTTCACAAAATTTGTTTTATGAATTTTATGACCTTTTCTCAATTTTGTGGCACAACAGCTCCTTAAATTTCTACATGGTCTAATTACTCCTGAGCATTCTATGTTGCTTTTCTACTTTGCAGCCCTTGGTTCCCTTGAAATTGACAATTCCTTGCAGCCCAACTTCTTTATTTTTATGCAATTGCACTATCATGAAATTTGTGTGTGGTGCATTCTCGTAACCTTGTGGTTGTGGGGACATTATCTAAGCTTACAACTACAAGTTGCGAAATGCCTTCTAATTGGCATATAAATTTGATTTATGCTTCCCACTAGCATTAGTCCTTTGTTGTTTATAGCTTAAACATTTGTGTGTGGTTCAAATAGAGTGGATAACCATTAAACAAGCAATCAAAATTTCAACTTGTCATATAAACCACTTATCAATTATCGTTTAGACTCTGATTAAGTCCTTCGGCTTCAGTGAGTCTTAATTATGAGTCAGTTTGTGAAATTGGCTTCCTTTGTCCCTAGTAGATCACCACAAGCTCATCAATGAAATTATCAATCAATTAGTTCATTATCGTCTTACTAAATTTCTAGGACCTATGGCATCCCCCTTTTTTAGTGAATGGATGCAACATCGTGTCCAATATATCTCTTTGTACATGCTTTGAATGAGTGGTCTTGTTGCTTGCTCCCCTCTTTAATCCTTATTAGCCTCCCATGCTCCACACACCACAAATCAAAGTCTCGTCGAACCCCAACTGCATTGTTGCCTTTCAAATTAGACTTGCATACATATAGATGTATCCCTGTGTGTTCAAAGTGGAAAAAAAAATAGAAATTTAATATTGGTGTTTATAAATTTTAGCACCCTTAAAGGGCAGTCACATGAATTGGGGCTTCTTGCAATTGAAGCTAGGTAACTAGCCTTGTTTTGACACAGTGTTAGTTTTGTTAATACAGTTTTTTAATTGAAAAAATATCTTACAAGCATGCTTTTAGCTTCCAAAGTTAAAATCTCTTTTGTACTTAGCAAAAAAAATCTCTCTGTTAAGTGATTCTTTTAACTTTTCTTTATTAGGATTGTAAGGCATGATTTGGCTTTATCGTGTGGAGATTGCCATTTATTAATACAGTTGTATATATATTCTCATGCCAACTTTATCAAACACAAGCTCACCAAAATGGAAGCATACAAGGTAGGCAAAAACTAAGATCCATTGTGTACAACTCCCTGATACAATGATTTTTAATTAACAACTAGATTACTTTGTCATCTCCCTGGCTATTAGTACACCTCAAGAAGAACAATATCAGAATCATTTGGTGAACTATAGCTAAGAATCATCACACATTTTGGTCTTAAGCTTATAAATTGTCTCTAACTTACTCAAATCCAATTAATATTCTACAACTGCTTCCGACCAGGTCCATAGACATTGGAAAATATCTATTTCCATATGAAGCACCTCAATTTCATTTATGAAAACAAAGGAACCTAAACCAGAGCAAATATTAGCACAAGTTCTCTACTAGACTTGGCCACATTGATAGCATTACTTCATTATGTCAACAATCTTAGGGCTGCCACTTGCAGTGTATTGCAAAATGATGTTCCTCTTGCTTGTTTCATTAGAAATATTTAGATTAGCTAACAGTTTCAAATACCCAACATTTACAGAGAAAACAGACAAATTCACTCTATGGTTCATGGATGAAAATGAAAAGAAATGAAGTTGGAAGCAATGGAGACAAGGGCTAACCTTAAAGTTATAATTGGCCACAGCGACGATAATGTGCTCAGTGACATAGGCTTTAAGATAAGTTGCATTTGCATCCACACTGGAAACAATTGTAAGGATTCTACCTGGATAAAATCTGACATTGTTAGCCAATAAATCCCCCACTCATTCCCTTCCATTCTCTAGATAATTGGTAAAAGTTGTTCCACTGTCACTCAAAAAATTATCATCTGCTGAACCAACAACAGTATTGATAGATGGTGCATGTGAAGAATATTCAAAAACTAGCCATTTACTTCAAATGTTGTAAAAAGGCTTCTTTCTTGTGGCAGAATAACAAAACAGGTAAGACAGGACAAACCCAATTGTCAATACTATACCCTTAATATTTTATTTTGATCTACTCCTTTGATCATCAAATCAGCAAGTGCTTGGTGTTAGCATAAGGATTTTTCTCTCAAGAAGCAGTACTTTGAAGATTTGTATAGATTTAAACTTCAACTAAATCTCAAAAACCCAAAAGCAAAGAGAAAAATCTAAGAAACGTTTCTCAAGAATAACCAAACATTCCAGAACCCTGAATGCCTTGACTACAAATTCTCTTGTAGATTCACCAAAATCCACACTTTTGATCAAAATCTGAAATTTTCATATCCTAAATAGCTTAGAGCACAAATTCATCAACACATTAAAGGGCAGAGGACAGCAATCTTTTCATCAAAATCTAAACTTTTCAAGCCTAATGCATAAATTCTTCCTCCCAATAGAGGCTAGGAGCAATAATGATCAAAATTTAAAACTATTAAACCCTAAAAAATCCCTAATCCAAAACCCCAAAACCAATGATTTCCCCACACTAATATTATGCAATGTTTCAAGATCGAGAGGTCGAAAAACCCCTGTTTTCCATTTTTTGCAGAAGAAAAACTAATATCCATCATTCTTGGGTATTTCAAAAACGAGCATTTTACTACAAATATCTATTGCATATTAAGTACTAGGCTTTTTAAGGAATCAAAACTATAAATAACATATTTTGATGAGAAGGATGAGTAGTGGTCAATGGCTTGGAGATCTCTGGCATGTAGACATGGCAGCAATGTAGTCTCCAGGGCTGTTACCAATTTCAAAATGTCATCTTGTTCACCCTCCCATCACTCTCACCTTGGGAAGTAGACAAGGGAAAAGCCCAATTCCAACCTCGTTTATTCATAAAGTTATATGTTTCTCTTTTCACTAATGGAAGCACATTTCTTTTTTTCTAGGTAAGACCTTGTGATCTTTTTTATTCCACATCTTTTTTAACAATCTAAAACTATTGCTATTTGTGGATTGAATTTGACTAGCAACTGTCTTGAAGCTTAAACTAGTGACTAACTCACAACTATAATTGGGATTTTTAGACCTAATGATATATCACACTGATTATAAGAATGATACACATCTTTTTTTCAATCTAGAACTATTGCTATTTGTAGATTGAATGTCATTAGCAACTGTCTTGAAGCTTAAACTAGTGACTAACTCAACTATAATTGGAATTTTTTTGTCCTGCTGATATATCAAACTGATTATAAGAATGATACACCAATATAAAAGAATTTGTTTCCAATGATATGTATTGTAGCCATATTTAAATGAATGAAGCTTACATCAGTGGATAATTTATGTTTGTGTAGACACCTAAAATTAGCTCAGGTTGAATTAAGTAAATATTTTAATATTTATCTTAATTCTTATTTTCTTCTGTCAATTAAATAAATATTATAAGATTATTTGATTGGTTCATTATCCTATAATTCAATAAAATCATTTTATTTAATTAAAATCCCTAAATTCTTCTAATGTTTCAAATCCTAAATCCACCTCACAAAATCCACCTCATCTTTCCACCTCACCATGTTGCACATATAATTAAATATTCTTAATATTTAATTAGCTAATAGCCTCCAAAATCTAAAATTGAATATTTAATTCAATGTTCCCCACTAGCCTCCACTCATTGAATTCTTAATTCAATTGTTCCCCACTATTCTCCACTCATTGAATTATTAATTTAATTGTCATAACTCACTATCCTCCACTCTAAATTTTTAATTCATCCATTATGAATTAAAGATTCACAAAAAATGAGAGCCATTGATCTCATCTTTTGATCCTCACCCTCCATTCCTTTTTCAGAAAAATCTATAAATGAGACCCTTCTCTAAGTAATTAGAGAGACTTCTTCTGGCATCCTTACTATGCCCAAATTCCTCTAAGGAATCTTCTTCTTCTTCTCAATTCTCTTCTTCATGCCATCGTAATGCAAAAATCATTCTAGCCATTCCCATATCATCCATCATTAGTGTGTTGAAGCCCATCTTCAATCACATAGAATATCATAGTCATTTCTCCTTGTCATCTTGAGGAATCGAAGCAAGGAAGCAAGCACCCCGAGGGCCAACCTTCATCATTCAAGATCAAGAAAGAATAGGCGACCAATAGAAGCCGCAGGGTAACAAGTTTGTAAGTTTTGTGCTTTCAGTTGTTTATTCTTGTTATTCGCATATTTTATTGTTGTTTGGGTTAATTCATCTTAATTGATCAATCCGATTTTCCCATTCATCTTAATTCCTATTTTTTTTGTCAATTAAATAAATATTCAAAATTTATTTGATTGTTTCATTATCCCATAATTAAATAAAGTCATTTTATTTAATTAAATTCTCTCAATTCTTCTAAATTTCTAAAGCCCAAATCCACCTCATCTCTTCCACCTCACCATGTTGCACATATAATTAAATATCCTTAATATTTAATTAGCCAATATCCTCAATTTTCCAAAATAAATCTTTAAATCAATTATCCTTCACAAATTGAATATTTAATTCAATGTTCCCCACTAGCCTTCACCAATTGAATATTTAATTCAATGTTCCCCACTATCCTCCACCAATCAATTCAATTGTTCCCCACTATCCTCCACTCTTCCCAAAAAAGGAATTTTTAACTCATCCACTATCCTCCACTCTTCCCAAAAATAAATTTTTAATTCATCTACTATGAATAAAAGATTCACTTTTATTCCTAGCCATTGATCTCATCTGTTGATCCTCACCCTCCATTCCTTTTTCAGAAAATCTATAAATAAGACCCTTCTCTAAGCAATTAGGAGGGACTTCTTCTGGCATCCTTACTATGCCCAAATTCCTCTAGGGAATCTTCTTCTTCTTAATTCTCTTCTTCATACCATCGTAATGTCGAAATTATCCTAGCCGTCCCATATCCTCCATCATTAGTGTGTTGAAGCCCATCTTCAATCACACAGAATATCATAGCCATTTCTCCTTGTCATCTTGAGGAATCGAAGCAAGGAAGCAAGCTCCCTGAGGGCCAACCTTCATCATTCAAGATCAAGAAAGAATAGGCAACCAATGGAAGCCGCATGGTAACAAGTTTGTAAGTTTTGTGCTTTCAGTTGTTTATTCTTGTTATTCACATATTTTATTGTTGTTTGGGTTAATTCATCTTAATTGATCAATTCAATTTTTCCATTCACATTTTGGCACCCATCGTGATCTAATCCACAATCTTGTGAGTGTGTCTTTGCAAGTTTTCTCATTGCAGGATTCAGGTGTTTCAGAGCACATTCGAGCATCAACTCTCACAAACGACCTCCTACGCACAAACGGAGCTCACCGTTGAGGCCGGGAGGCCTCGGAGGTAAGAAATCACCTATAACTTCTCCAACTTTGTTACTTGAAATTTTTTTTACTTTTCAAAAGGTTTTTTTGCAAAAACTCAAACAAAAAAAAATATAAAAAATAAAAAATAAAAAGATTTTTTTTTTTTTTTCCAAACAAAAAAAAAAGCAGCATTTATTCTTTGTAGATCTTTGTTTTTTTTTGCAAAAGTTAAAAAAAAAAACAAAAAAAAATCAAAAATCCAAAAACAAATTCAAAAAAAATCAAAAAATAAAATAAACAACAAAAAAAAAAAAAATAATAAACAATAAAAAAAGAAAAAAAGAAAACAAAAACAAACAAATCTAAAAAACAAACCCCAAACCCTACCCCCCTGATCCCCCACCCCCGCTGCCTTCCCCTCTGCCCCTTCTCTCGCAGAACCTCCCCCGACCCCCCTGTGCAGCCCTCCCCATCCCCCTTGCGTAGCCCCGCCACCCCCCCCGCTCCCTGCACACCCTTTCCCCTCCCCCTCCCTCCCGCGCGGCCTCCCTCCCGCCCCACCTCCTACTTCTCCCCCACGCCGCCTAGCTACCTCCTTCTTCCCCCTCCGCAGCGCCACCCGCGCACTGCCACTCCCGCGCACAACTCCGCCACCCCCTGCTGCTCTGCAACCCTCTGCTCAGCCCACCACCCACACCAACACTGATCCGCCTCCCCCGACCCTGCACCTCCCCTCTGCCCGCGCTCCGCAACCCTCCTGTCGCCCGCCACCAACGCCCAGCCGCGCCGCCGCCTCCCTCCTCTACCACTGCCCACCACCTCCGCCGCACCACCACCTCTGCACACACAGCACAATACCACATTTTTCACAATAACAAAAAACAAATAAAAATAAAAAATCAAACCAAAACAATAATTTTTTTTAAAACAAATAAAAAATAAAAAAAAATCAACATAAAAAAAATAATAATCTAAAAAAAAAAAAAAAACCAAAAATAAACAAAATCACAATCAAAACAAGGGGGGGATTTTTTTTTTTTTTTTCCCACATAGCAAAATAGACTGTTTTTTTCGTTTGCTCACAACTTTCACATACAGAGTCAAAAATCCGCAAATGGACACTCATCGAAAAGGGGACTCCACGAACTTTGCATTTGTGAAGAAATTTTCTGATGATGGTACCTTTTTCCAACCTTTTTTTGCAGTCAAAGTCAAACTTACATTTACACTTCAAATCATCATAACTCGTGCAAATTTGATCCTTTTTCAGCGAAATTTTTTTTCAAAGTGTATGGAATTTTGTCTAGCATCTGATTATGCACTTCATTTTCCTGTATCAATTCATTCTTCATCAGATTTTTCGTAGATTACCAATTTTTGCATAACGATCATCTTGGCTAGTCTTCTTGCTCCGTTTTCGTTCTAGTGATTTGCAAGTGATCATTCGGGGCTAGAACAACATCAGGATTAGCATCTACATCAACTTGGACAGCGAAAACAATCTCGATGCACTCATTCTATCTCTCATTTTTTCATAACCCTGTTTGCAAACACACTTCGGTTTGGGTTTCTAAAACAAACTTTGTTTGATCACAAATCATTGACATTGGGCATAAAATCAACCAGTGTCTTCAATCACATCTTGATTTGGGTTTTAAAAAGAACCTGTGCTTGAAGTGCCTTCCTCACATTTCCATTTCTAAGGGATAATTTACAACTGCCAGTGTGAATCAAGAGTGCGTGTGTATGTTCTCTCCTCGCACCGCAAGGTGACCTTAGAGATCAAAAACACCTCACTTGATTTGCTTTTGTCAACCCCTTTCCTAGGAGGCCTGCTAAGGGATTTCATCACCCCTAGGGACGACCTTATCCGAGGCTGAATTGAAAGACACCCTCATTGAAATCAGAACCTTGTCACTCTTGGCTAAGCCCCAAAGAACTTTCTACCTTTGGGAAGTGAAGGTGAAGGGTGGGTTACCCCCTTCTCCCGGCTGTGTGACACGATTTCACTTTCAATCCCTAGTCAACCTCATGTAAACATTGCCCAAACCTAATTAGCCATACCCTACATCAAACTAGACATTAGGGCATGTTGATGTGTCTTCCACATGTGCTTGTTTACTAATCAGTATATTTTTCAAATTCAACATTCAAAGTTGCTTATGTGTCTTGCGTGAGTGAATCATGTTTGTACATGTGTGATCATTGCCAAATCAAGTTAAATACCAAACACATTAGACAAGTCATTCAACTCATTCTTCCAAGCACACTTGTCTCGACTTGCGACACATGTGCACTCTGATACAGACGCCTTTACTACTACGCATCCAAACTAGTAATCTTTTCCAGTCTTGTGTCAATGGCAAACAAAGTAGAACATCTTAAGCAAAAAATCCAATCTCTGCAATTGCAAATAAACTTAGGTCCCTCGCCCCAAGAGTGTATAGCAATTATTCAACAAATCGACATCTTACAACAAGAATGGACAAGCTTGCAAGTTGAATGTGCCAGTACTAGCTATGCCTCACCCCAAAATCACATATCCTTTTCCCGTACTCATGACAAGGCAACCGGCCTGTTAGTGCCTGAATTGACTGGCAGTTTTTGGGCAATTTTCATGCAGGCACTTTCCCTAAGTATCCAAAAAATGTTCTAAGTGTTGGACCTCCTCAGCATTTTTCAGCTGCATCATCATATTTTCTTCGAAGAGGAGGTCATCATCATCATATTTTCTTCGATGATGGTCTGCATTATCATGTTTTCTGTCGACCGGTTTTTCATCAGGATCATCATATTTCAATATCGGGTGATGTTTGGATATCATCCTGATCCTGCTGATAAGCTACAGTGTGCCCTGATTTGCTTGCGGGGGTGATTTTTCAAGTATCCGGTGATCTTCCAATTATCACCTTGCCCTTTTATGATGATGATGTCACCCCGATCTTCTGAAGGGGTTATTCTCTGAGTTGTTCGACCTAACTTGTTTTTTCTTAAGGGTTGTCATCATCATCATCATATTTCTAGTTATCGCCGTGTTGCTTGCGAGGGTCATCATATTTTCTGCCTGCATGATATTTCACCAGGGTGATATTTTTTATCATCGGGTGATCTTGGTTATGATCATCCTGATGATGTTGTTGAAGAGTTCTAAGTATGACCCGATATTCACTGGGGTTATCATATTTTGAACGTCAGGATGATCTTAGTCAATATCATCCTGATGTTGTTGTATCACTTCATGTTCGTTGTTTTATCATCCTGATGATGTTGACGTCATTCTTATGTCAGGGTGATATCTATTTCTCTGCCTATCTGCATCATGATATTTCCAAAGGGAGATATCCGCCTGTCGGCTTCGTGCATTATCTAGTGGGGGTGATCTTTTCAAATATCTGGCGTATTCATCTATCACCCCGATCTTATAGTGGAGCTTACAGTGTAGCATGATATTTGTGCATCAGGATGATATTTCTAAATATCCGGTTATCTTCCGAATATCATCCTGATGTCGATATGATGATGACGTCATCAAGGTCCGGGGGGGTCATATTTCTAACACTGATCATCTTGTGGAGATCCCCCGATATTTGCAAACATGATGATGACGTCATCCGGATATGAGGAGGTGCGCAGTGGGCAGATATGCTGATGACGTCAACAGGATATGACGGTGACGTCATCAGGATGTTCATCGGCCAGACTTTTGGTATCGGCTAAGCAAGAGGATGTTCCTCCGATGGATCAGGTTGTGCCTATGAAGGCGATTATCATGCAGGTTATATTGCGATATGATGCTGACGTCAGGGTGATATTTCAAGCGACAGGATATCATGCTGTTGGAGGATGATGATGAAGTCTTATACTAGTGTCGTCAGGAGCAAAAGCACCGACATTATATAGGCTCGTGGCCTAGTATATAAAGTGTTGAAAAGGTCACCGCGGGGTGCATGTGGGATAATTGATATCCTGCATATTTTCAAATATCATGATGATGAATCTTGGCGGGAAATGGTTGCGATGCACAGTTTGACGTTTTCCTGAGGCCGCGGGTTGGTGCGCCATTAATGGCGAAGGTTGCAGAGGTATGGGCGGATCTAGTACCTGATTGAAGGTGTACATCAACGGACAGTGGCGCAGGGCTCGAGATTTCTTCCTGTCTCCTCCCCTACCTGCTGCATTCATGTTTGGGCGCCAATTTGGTAATAAGTTGAGCGCCATTTTTCTGATACTGTGTATCTGGTGGGATTTTTTTGGTCAACCATGTAATTAATTGCTGTGGTACACCACCTGGCTGTTATAAGCAGGAAGTGTTACTCATTTGTGGTTGTTGAAAGTTGAAGATTTTTGGCTCTGTAATTCAAAACAAGCTGATCTGGTTGCTCTGTACAGCTTAACCTGTGAGTCTATGTATCTCTTGTTGTATGTTTTTGGCGTGAACCCACTGATTTCATGATTAATCTTATATGAGAAATGCTATCTTAGCATGTGTTTTGTTAATTCTGTCTCCAGTATTGCATGTATTCTTCTTCTGAATCTAGATATTTGGGTAATGTTTAGATTCTAGAGCATAGAATTCCTATGTTGAATGTCTGATCTTTTAACTTCTGCTCGAGGGGTAGATTAAATTATTTTCAGGTTGAACATTGGGAAGGGTATACTGCAGTAGGGATGCCATAAGTAGAGATAACTTAACACTCTGTATTGGGAGATATTTGCAAGGCAGGTATCACATATATCCCCCTGAAATCCAGTTTTAGCTGTTCATGCTGATCATTCACAGGTGTATGTCTACTGACTCCAGGCCCTGGATAGGCACCAATCTTGCTTTGTGTTTGTGTTACAACCATGTCCAGCTTTGCATCCAAACTTAAAATCCAAATCAAAATCTAAAACAACCATTAGGACATTAGAATTAGTTTTAGGATCCTCAGTCCTCTGTCTACAACTGCAAATAGGCCCAAAGCTAGCCCCTTTGCTCTTATCTTTCAGTTTTGGTCTACTTACAGGAGGACTTATCTGCTTTCTGTCAGCATCCCAACCTTTGTATGCATATCCTCATGGATGTTGAGTAGGGAATACCCCCCTAGGTTTTGCAGAGCCTGAAGAAGAAGAGGAGATAAAATATAGAGTCTATCTCCTACACTGTTGGCCCCTGGCCCAGAGATCCTGTTGATCACTGATGGCTACCTTGTAGGGAAATCTGGGAATAAGCATCCAGTCTGGGAAAAAGTCAACAGAAATTGGCGACTCTGCTGGGGATGTTGATGTAAAGTGATATCCTGCAGTCTCTGGTGAAGTTTTGCTCTACTGGTGGAATGAACTCAGAAACATATTTGATGAGCTTTCAGCTGCTGTAAATTTTGCCCTCTTTGGAGAGGTGGCGACTCTGCAAAAGATTTAAATGCACATTAAAGATAGATGTATGTTATTCGATGAAAGATGTTCAGATTTCTGCATCTGGATGAGAAAAGGTACCCTGTTCCTTCCCCTTTATGTTTGTTGTTTGCTGCATAAGTTAGATGCAGGGGAAGCCTTAGGTCTTAGGCAGACAGAGGATGTCTAAGAGTAAGATTTTTATGAATCCAAGTATGTATTATCCCATACTCAGTCAGGAAGGGAATGATAAAGGAATAGAAGAGATAAGAAATAGGTTGATATTCTTAGAGGCTGAGCAGGCCCAATTAAAAAGCAGTAACCCTGTTGTGTCTGCCAGTCAGAAAGCTAAACCTCCTGTCAGCCCTTTTGATCCTTTGTATGACCAACTGGATTTGTCATGGGTGGATTATAAAGTAGAAACTATGCCTGCTAGGATATACTGTCAGATGCCTAGATTTAGTGGTCACAATGTATGTGATGGGAATGCACATATCCAAAATTTTCACAGTTTTATGGGAAAATATTCATTCAGAGATGAGGATATGTGGATGAGGTTTTTTGTTAGGTCCTTTGATGCAAAAGCAAAAGACTGGTATTTGAGCTTTCCAAAGAAATCCTTTGCCTGTTGGGATGAGCTTGCTGACTGTTTCAAGGAAGAATTTGCAAAAGAACCGGCTGATCTTGTTGCAGAATTGATGAGAATCAGAAAACAAGATGAAGAGCCATGTGTTGATTTCAGTCATAGGTTTGCAATAGCCCTTTCACAGATCCCAGAAGTCTTCAGACCTGATATTTCAGCCTGTGTTGGCATATTCTTTGAAGCTTTTGAGGAGGGTTTTAGTGCAATACTGAGGGATTTCAAGGTGACAAGTATGCAGATGGCATACAGGTTCATAGAAAAGATAGAAAAAATCAGAAATGTGTACCTGCTGAAACCCCTGTCCCCAGGCCCTGCTGTGAGAAATGGTTATGAAGCTGCAAATGACCAAATGATTATGGCATCATGTGCAGATAAAAATGAAAATAAAAGCATAGAGGTTGAGACTGATGTGTTTGAACATAATGCTAACAATACTGTTCAACTGGATTGTTCACCAGTTGAGGATGCTAGTGAAAGGACTAATGAGGATTCCCATTGCAATGATGAGGCAGCTGACCATGAAAACAATAACGAGGTTGTGGACAGCAATGAGCAATTTTTGGAATGGACCTGTGGAGACAATTGTGAGTATTGTACTCAAGACAGAGAAGATATAAGCAAACAGAGAAGCAGTCCTATGTGTGACCCATTGCCTACCTTTCAAACACATGGAGATCACGAAGAGCAGTTAGAAATTGAAATAAGTGCTAGTTCAGAGCATGATTGTTTTTCGTTTGATGGCTGTTTTGCTTATGACACACAGGCTGATACTCCTCCACAGAGTGAATCCATTAGTGATGAAGATGTGTACTCTGCTGCCCATGAACAAATGGCATACTATGATGAAACTGATGCACCTGGGTCACCCATTTATGACACATATGGTGATGAGGATCTGTCTGAGTATGGTGAAGATCTAGACACTATTTTTGGCTTGGATTCTGTTTCTCATCCTGATAAAAGAGGAAACAACATACATCAGGTAAGTGACTGTGAAAATGTGCCTGATTTGAAAGAGATGCCAGAGCCTGATCTTTTCCAGCTTGGTGTACCAGATGGTTGTGTACATGATGTACACAATTGTGATTTTGAAAGCTTTTCTTTTGATGTGCCAGTATATACAATGAGCTCTGATCATCCTAGCTGTGTGGTGGACTTTGAGTGTTTCCTATTTTCAGTCCAGCTAGGAGATCATGTTGCAATGCATGATGATGATACAGATGATAACCTGTGTTCTATACCATTTGAGTATGCATTGCCTGATATATTCTGCACCCACATGTCACATGATGTTGAAGGTTATCTGCACAGGGGTGATAATGACAAGCCAAATCAGAGGATTGAATATGCAGATGACAAGATTTGTTTGTGGGTGGATCTTTGTAGTATCTCCAGGCTTGACCCAGTGCATGCAGATGAAAACAAGATATTTGACAAAGGGAGATACATGTTTTTCTTATCTTGGTGGCCTTAGGCCATCAAGTGTGTTTGGTGATGCAGGTCGGAGCAGTATTTGACTCTGTGCCCAATGGATAAGGGGCTGGTCTGCATCCCAGAGATCTAGGGTTCTCGCTGCAGTCTTGCACCTGCACGTCCCCAGACAGAGCCAGTGTTAGTGCCTGAATTGACTGGCAGTTTTTGGGCAATTTTCATGCAGACACTTTCCCTAAGTATCCAAAAAATGTTCTAAGTGTTGGACCTCCTCAGCATTTTTCAGCTGCATCATCATATTTTCTTCGAAGAGG
This sequence comes from Cunninghamia lanceolata, assembly GCA_027924645.1. Classification (NCBI taxonomy): domain Eukaryota; kingdom Viridiplantae; phylum Streptophyta; class Pinopsida; order Cupressales; family Cupressaceae; genus Cunninghamia; species Cunninghamia lanceolata. The sequence continues at coordinate 7,438,054 of BSBN01000010.1, forward strand.
AGGTCATCATCATCATATTTTCTTCGATGATGGTCTGCATTATCATGTTTTCTGTCGACCGGTTTTTCATCAGGATCATCATATTTCAATATCGGGTGATGTTTGGATATCATCCTGATCCTGCTGATAAGCTACAGTGTGCTCTGATTTGCTTGCGGGGGTGATTTTTCAAGTATCCGGTGATCTTCCAATTATCACCTTGCCCTTTTATGATGATGATGTCACCCCGATCTTCTGAAGGGGTTATTCTCTGAGTTGTTCGACCTAACTTGTTTTTTCTTAAGGGTTGTCATCATCATCATCATATTTCCAGTTATCGCCGTGTTGCTTGCGAGGGTCATCATATTTTCTGCCTGCATGATATTTCGCCGGGGTGATATTTTTTATCATCGGGTGATCTTGGTTATGATCATCTTGATGATGTTGTTGAAGAGTTCTAAGTATGACCCGATATTCACTGGGGTCATCATATTTTGAACGTCAGGATGATCTTAGTCAATATCATCCTGATGTTGTTGTATCACTTCATGTTCGTTGTTTTATCATCCTGATGATGTTGACGTCATTCTTATGTCGGGGTGATATCTATTTCTCTGCCTATCTGCATCATGATATTTCCGAAGGGAGATATCCGCCTGTCGGCTTCGTGCATTATCTAGTGGGGGTGATCTTTTCAAATATCTGGCATATTCATCTATCACCCCAATCTTATAGTGGAGCTACAGTGCAGCATGATATTTGTGCATCAGGATGATATTTCCAAATATCCGGTTATCTTCCGAATATCATCCTGATGTCGATATGATGATGACGTCATCAAGGTCCGGGGGGGTCATATTTCTAACACTGATCATCTTGTGGAGATCCCCCGATATTTGCAAACATGATGATGACGTCATCCGGATATGAGGAGGTGTGCAGTGGGCAGATATGCTGATGACGTCAGTAGGATATGACGGTGACGTCATCAGGATGTTCATCGGCCAGACTTTTGGTATCAGCTAAGCAGGAGGATGTTCCTCCGATGGATCAGGTTGTGCCTATGAAGGCGATTATCATGCAGGTTATATTGCGATATGATGCTGACGTCAGGGTGATATTTCAAGCGACAGGATATCATGCTGTTGGAGGATGATGATGAAGTCTTATACTAGTGTCGTCAGGAGCAAAAGCACCGACATTATATAGGCTCGTGGCCTAGTATATAAAGTGTTGAAAAGGTCACCGCGGGGTGCATGTGGGATAATTGATATCCTGCATATTTTCAAATATCATGATGATGAATCTTGGCGGGAAATGGTTGCGATGCACAGTTTGACGTTTTCCCGAGGCCGCGGGTTGGTGCGCCATTAATGGTGAAGGTTGCAGAGGTATGGGCGGATCTGGTACCCGATTGAAGGTGTACATCAACGGACAGTGGCGCAGGGCTCGAGATTTCTTCCTGTCTCCTCCCCTACCTGCTGCATTCATGTTTGGGCGCCAATCTGGTAATGCGTTGAGCGCCATTTTTCTGATACTGTGTATCTGGCGGGATTTTTTTGGTCAACCATGTAATTAATTGCTATGGTACACCACCTGGCTGTTATAAGCAGGAAGTGTTACTCATTTGTGGTTGTTGAAAGTTGAAGATTTTTGGCTCTGTAATTCAAAACAAGCTGATCTAGTTGCTCTGTACAGCTTAACCTGTGAGTCTATGTATCTCTTGTTGTATGTTTTTGGCGTGAACCCACTGATTTCATGATTAATCTTATATGAGAAATGCTATCTTAGCATGTGTTTTGTTAATTCTATCTCCAGTATTGCATGTATTCTTCTTCTGAATCTAGATATTTGGGTAATGTTTAGATTCTAGAGCATAGAATTCCTATGTTGAATGTCTGATCTTTTAACTTCTGCTCGAGGGGTAGATTAAATTGTTTTCAGGTTGAACATTGGGAAGGGTATACTGCAGTAGGGATGCCATAAGTAGAGATAACTTAACACTCTGTATTGGGAGATATTTGCAAGGCAGGTATCACATATATCCCCCTGAAATCCAGTTTTAGCTGTTCATGCTGATCATTCACAGGTGTATGTCTACTGACTCCAGGCCCTGGATAGGCACCAATCTTGCTTTGTGTTTGTGTTACAACCATGTCCAGCTTTGCATCCAAACTTAAAATCCAAATCAAAATCTAAAACAACCATTAGGACATTAGAATTAGTTTTAGGATCCTCAGTCCTCTGTCTACAACTGCAAATAGGCCCAAAGCTAGCCCCTTTGCTCTTATCTTTCAGTTTTAGTCTACTTACAGGAGGACTTATCTGCTTTCTGTCAGCATCCCAGCCTTTGTATGCATATCCTCATGGATGTTGAGTAGGGAATACCCCCCTAGGTTTTGCAGAGCCTGAAGAAGAAGAGGAGATAAAATATAGAGTCTATCTCCTACACTGTTGGCCCCTGGCCCAGAGATCCTGTTGATCACTGATGGCTACCTTGTAGGGAAATCTGGGAATAAGCATCTAGTCTGGGAAAAAGTCAACACACCCCCTCAAGTCAGAAATCGTATACCACTCTGTCTACTAGTCCTCCTTCACCATTTTCTAAGACACATATTCCAAAACATACCAGTCCTACACCAACATCGCCATCGAGTTCCCCCAGCTCTAAACTGACAACCAAGGAATCCTCAGATGATTTGTGGAAAAGAGTTTTTCCAAATTTATACAACCAGAGAAAAGCTAGGGAGAAAGCAAAATCCCCTCATTCACCTATCCATACACCTACGAAGGATGTGATCCAAAGACTACTAGTTGAGAGTCAACCATGTCCCCAAACTTCGGTCCTTGACCGTACCAAAGATTCTTCCAATGCCTTGTCAAATCCTGCAACCCCTTCATGTCATCCGCAACCCCTTGAGCTTATCAAAGAGCCTTCTACCATGCACCAAAGTCAAGGTCCGTCACACATCCATATTGTCAACCAAGAAGCTATCCAAGATCTATCCGCTTCCATTCCCACAACCCAAGAGGTATGTCAAGAGTTTAATCCTAAGCATGTGGAAACATTAAGCCCTAGTCCAACTCAAGATCAAAACACTATCCACAACCTATGTCTTCTCTATGATCAAGATATTATCACTGATGCGGAATCTATACAAGAGAACATTAATCCCATCACGCTAAATCCTATCTATGATCAAGATCCCATCTATGATGACATGCCTATCTATGATCAAGTAGACCATGATGATCCTCTTAGCCCACTCTATGTGTTCCATGGTCCTGAGCCTATCACCCCATCTAGTCCTACCCAAAATCCAACAACTTCCACTTCCCTTGATGAGACACTTGCCTCCCAAGCAAGCGTAGAAGATCAAACCAGTAATACTCCTCTGCCATCCATTATTGACCAAGCAGCAAATCTTGCACCATATATCCTTGGTCTTACTACCTTCATGCATGAATGTTCTCTCTTAGAACACCAGCAACCATTATCTGCTATCGCATCTTCCTCATCCAATAAAGAACTTGCTACTAGTGCACCTATACATAATCCTGTTGTCCACCGCATACTCCAGAATATGAACTATCAAGGTAAAGGCCTAAGGCTTTATGAACAAGGTATTTTGGAGCCCATCCATGTCAATGTCCCTGCACCTTCATACGGCCTTGGATACATACCCCAAGGTGAGCAAACTCAAGATGTTGGTACTTCCTCCACTCCTCCTAAGTCTACCACTTTCCATCGCAAACCCTATCATATCCCCAAAACATATGTCGCCATTCCACCTCCATCATCCTACAATTGTCAAAAGCATGGAACCATACACCTTCCACCATCCAAACTCCCTCCGATACTTCCAACTCCTAATATCCCACCTCCCTTATCATACACATCCCACAAGCATGTGACCATACACCTTCCACCATCCAAACTCCCTCCACTACTTCCAACTCCTAATATCCCACCATCCAATCTACCTCCGCTACTTCCAACTCCTAACACCCCTCCATGCTTTTTACCACCACTTCTTCCAACACCTTATAAATCCATCTATAAATCCTCTACATATCCCAATCATGGCCGACAAATGCACATATTGTCTAAACAAGGAGCTTTCACCACCCTCACTTCTACCATCCCACAGGGATTCAATGACAAATATGTGGATGCCTCTACCTATCAAGTCAAAAATCCTAAGAGTCTTCATGACCTAGGATATAAAAGCCAACAATCAAAGAATTGTCCATATCAAAAGATGCATACACCCATACACCTCAATGCCAAATTGAAAAAGGTGTGGGTCCCCAAGCAACAAATGATTACTCCAAAAGCTACACAAAAGCTACATACACCCAAACCCATACCTTCACAGGTACTACCTAAAAACAAAATGGTTTGGGTACCCAAGCAAAAAGCCCTAAAGTTACATGAGGCATCCACCTCTCAAGAATCTCCACCATCTACTTTCTCCCATTCCATACATAAGTCTGAAATTCTTCCATCCCATATGGCAAGCAAAAATAAAAAAACTACTAAGTCTATGTGGATTCCTGCATGCCTACGTCATGCATCCACAAGCAAAAGTCTCCTATGCCTCCTACTACTTTCCCATCACCAGCTTCAATGTTTACCACAGTATGTGCAACTGTTGGTCATGATTCCCTTCCATTCCACAACATTTTCATATACCTCCATCTCCCTTCCCTTCCACTACTATCTTACACATCTTCCTCATCCTATGCCTATGGTCCATGCTATTGCATAAGCCTTCCCTCCATATTCTGCATCATAATCCACTATCTACCTATGCCATATCACTTTCATGCAATCCCCTACCAACATTTGTGAGAACACTGAACATGGTCCATTCGACAGTATCTATCTAGCGGGACTCTCACCTTTCAAGCAATTATATACTTGAGTCTATCCATATCCACCTTCTCCTATCTAAAAAGAACATGAAAAAAAAGGTAAAGAAAAATCCCTTCATCCAATGGTGAAAACCAGGCAAACAGGTACCTTGGATAAGTACTATGATGAAAACCTAGTAAACAGGCGTCATGTGTAAAGTTGATCTTCTACATCACTCACACTTGGGGGCACCTTGTCTCATCGGCATACCGCTTTTCTCCTACCAATTTCCTATCCATTGCATTTCCTATCCTATCCTCTATCCATTGCATACCTATCCTGTCTCATCCATCCATCCAAACTTCCTTTCCTCTATTCTTGGGTCTTGATAAAGATTGGGGGCACAATGTTGACAAATGTTTTGAATGGCTCTTGACATACCTTATCCCTCCATACCATGCAAATCATTCATTATCCTCTCATCCTCTATCGTCATTAGCATTGTCATCAAAAATCCTACGCACTCTTCCTACAATAGGGCATGTTATACTTATGCGACATAGTCCTTGGAGATCACATCCTTGTTTCCTTCTATCCACTATTACCCATCCTCATAACCATCCGTCTCTACTATCACCCATACAGCTACATATCCATGGTTTTCCTTGTCATCAGTATCATCGGATCCATATCAGTTCCATATCATGTCTTATCTGATCCATATCAGTTCCATATTGTGTCTTATCTGATCCATATCAGTTCCATATCATGTCTTATCTGATCCATATCAGTTCCATATCATGTGTTATCTGATCCATATCGCATCTCATCCGATCCATATCTTGGGTCCATTAGGGTTCTTGTCGAACTACGTCGCCTCTGAGTTATCACATAGGCAAGGCCATTATCAATGCACCCCCGAGGCTCTGCTTCCCTGTCCATCTCATATCTTGTCGTCTATCCTCTAGTCCATCCATGGTCCATGTCCCGAACTACGCTACCTCTACGTTGTCACGTAGGCAAGGCCATTATCAATGCGCCCCCGAGGCTCCACTTTCCCATCCATCCCATGTCTAGTCCTTCTATCCGTTTGAGTCTACTCCATTTCCTGTCCATCACCATGTCTTGTCACCTATCCCTCTATCTGTCCGTGTCTACACCTTTCTCTAGACAAGTGCACGTAGCAAAAGCCCGCTTCCAAACAAAAGTCTTGACGCAAAACATCAACCTATCCAAGGCAAAACAAAGCACCATACCAAAACACTCAAGCTAATTTTATACCAATTATGGCAAAAAGACACATCTAATGCAAGAATATTTTGTAATTGGTTAGATTAACTTACATAGTCTTGCTTTATGCTATCTTGCCTTTCTATACTACTCGAGGATGCCAAAAGCTAGAGATGCTATGATGGGGGCATGATTATTTTCTTTGTCTGCTGCTTGTGGATTAAACTTTAGTAATGTGACGATTTTTGTCTAACGACATGATCGGTAAAAGATCATCAAGGACTTCGAGATCTAAACATGAAAAGGGGTAATCCTTGTCTGTTGAAAAATTCATGTAAGTAATACTCAGGTCATCTCGGTTTAATTATACCTAGATGCTAGTATTTTCTTACAACATAATAAATCCCAATGATGAAAGTGCTTCAAAATACTTGCTATATCAAGGTGACAAATATTCATATCCATATCCATATCTATATCATATCCAATTGTGCCTCATATCCGTATCCATATCCATATCCATACCATATCCAATTGCAAGGCTATCCTTAATCTTTGCCAATGAAGTCAAATCAATCTTGTCAAATGATCCAATCACAATCAATGGTCTTGATCCTTGTCTGGTCGTAAACCAACTCAATCAATCAATCAATCAATTGTCTTAGACAGGATGTTGCATTGTCGAAACCAGACCAACACACGAGTCTTATACGACATATTTCGTTTCCTGAAACCAAACACTATCCTTCGTGTTGCTCTAGGGATCCATCATTCCCCGCCATGACAACACTATCATATCAAATGTCTTAGATAGGATATTATATTGTCGAAACTAGACCCGAAGTCTTATACGACATATCTCATTCCTGAAACCAGACATCATCGATCCATATCATTGGTTTACCGCTCAATAGGGGCAATACCTTGTTTGTGCTTGTGTCATTTGTGGATACTTGCTTACTTGCTTGTGTGTGTTATCATTTTTATCTTGCATTTCATATCATTCATCCCTTTCTTCTGCATTCAACCATTTCATCTCCTGTCAACATATCTTATCGTGAGATTGTCCGTCTCACGCCCGCTGCCTTTTCCCCATCCAATCTCCCGAGGGGGCATCCTATCATCATAACCTGTACCAGGGGCAAACTGGGGCATGTATCATTATCAGACTATTTATTCTTTGAAACAACATGATAAAACACATTGCTTCAAAGAGGGGCAAAATGTAGACACCTAAAATTGGCTCAGGTTGAATTAAGTAAATATTTTAATATTTATCTTAATTCTTATTTTCTTCTGTCAATTAAATAAATATTATAAGTTTATTTGATTGGTTCATTATCCTACAATTAAATAAAATCATTTTATTTAATTAAAATCCCTAAATTCTTCTAATGTCTTAATTCCTAAATCCACCTCACAAAATCCACCTCATCTCTTCCACCTCACCATGTTGCACATATAATTAAATATTCTTAATATTTAATTAGCTAATATCCTCCAAAATCCAAAATTGAATATTTAATTCAATGTTCCCCACTAGCCTCCACTCATTGAATTCTTAATTCAATTGTCCCCCACTATTCTCCACTCATTGAATTCTTAATTCAATTGTTCCCCACTATTCTCCACTCATTGAATTCTTAATTCAATTGTCATAACTCACTATCCTCCACTCTGAATTTTTAATTCATCCATTATGAATTAAAGATTCACAAAAAATGAGAGCCATTGATCTCATCTTTTGATCTTCACCCTCTATTCCTTTTTCAGAAAATCTATAAATGAGACCCTTCTCTAAGTAATTAGAGACTTCTTCTGGCATCCTTACTATGCCCAAATTCCTCTGGGGAATCTTCTTCTTCTTCTCAATTCTCTTCTTCATGCCATCGTAATGCAGAAATCATTCTAGCCATTCCCATATCATCCATCATTAGTGTGTTGAAGCCCATCTTCAATCACACAGAATATCATAGCCATTTCTCCTTGTCATCTTGAGGAATCGAAGCAAGGAAGCAAGCTCCCTGAGGGCCAACCTTCATCATTCAAGATCAAGAAAGAATAGGTGACCAATGGAAGCCGCAGGGTAACAAGTTTGTAAGTTTTGTGCTTTCAGTTGTTTATTCTTGTTATTCGCATATTTTATTGTTGTTTGGGTTAATTCATCTTAATTGATCAATCCGATTTTCCCATTCACAGTTTGTGCAGACATTAACCAAGGTTTGTGTTACAAGAAATACTTCAACTGAAACTGAGTAGAAAGCATTTGAAGTATGTAGTTGTCGCTGAAATATGAAACTTTGTACCTTTGAAAATAATGATTGGACTGCACTTCTTATTCCATTATCTGGTAAAAGTTCTTTATACAATAATCTATTTTAATGCTTTAATTCTGTGGTAACTAGGAACTGCTGAAAGAAGGCGACTCTTGGAGAAGATTACACTGTTTCATCTATAAAAGCTGTAAGTAACTGATTTAAATAAACATTTTTTTGGTACTTTTTTTGTTATCTACTTATAGCTTAAGTGGAAAATTGATTTGCTAGCACAATGTTCAATTCTTGTGTGAGCATGGAACTAACATTATGACAGCGACTAACTTGGACTAGAACATTTTTTACCAAAATTTCTGTTTCACCAGCACCTAGGAACATGGTTTAGGAGACTTGACAACACAAAACCTAATTGATTTTGCAAGTAACAATCCTCAATCCTTATCAATTGAATAAGGTCACATGGGCCTCATCATTGTTAGTCTAGCTCTTTTAATTTATTAGGCAAAGCAAGGTTGAACAACAATGGTTGTTTCTTGATCAATATCGATTAAGATGTGACCTTGGCTTTGATTGAGGCATTGTCGCAGGTGGATGACCAATTAGCATTTATGTTTTCCTTTTGAATGGCACCACAGGAACTTAATTGATTGTTAAAATCTCAATGCAATCACTTTATTTTATCACTCAGATCAGAATTGACCAATTAGCATTTCATAGAGTTTAACAAAAGAGTAGTCTTTTCTCTATACGTCATAACAACAACCTATGAGAATTTAACAATCTAATACCCCTTAAAGCATTAAGCAATAACCTAGGTGTGGACACAGATTCTAACAATGCAGATTTTAAATCAATCAATTCATCAATAATGGTGAGTACATAGGACAACATTACCTTTTGTGTAGGATATGGGTGTCAGAAGTTGACTGTAAGAATGTATGTTTAATAATACTTTGTAGATTGCCTGGACTAGCTTCTAATAACCATTCCAATGGGTTGTAGTGTAAAGGGAATTGGTGACATTCGTAAGAGTTTGACACAGGTTCCAATCCCTGAACTATAGTACGATAGCCCATAACTCAAGTAGACATGTGGCAAGGTTGTGCTTCCTTTAAAATGTGAATTGCAAAACCATGGAGAGCACATGAGTCTCAAGAGGAATCGAATGAGATCCATGTAAGTGAAATCAAATTTAGCAAACCCAGATGATAGGAGAGCACCATGAATGCAAAATTGGGCACTTAATTCTTATTAAAGGACCATTGTCAATGTAAACCCACAAATAAAAAGAAGCTTAAAATCAATAGCTAGGGATGAAATTTCGGAAAGACATGAACATAGGTTCTACTAGCCACCACACATAAATGCTACACTTCATTGTTGGAATTATAATTTACAAAATCATGACTCACAAGCATATTGTTACTCTTTCTACATTACTGAAAAGTCAAGTTGCCTATAAAAAGATCATCAAGAAAACTCATATGTAAATAAGGGCTCTAAAGCAACTTAGAAATTATAAAAAAGAACTTTGTAGCAGCCCACTCACCTTAAAAAAAGAACAAGCAGGCATCAGATGCATACCCAGAATCTTGTGTAGTAGTTTTTTCACTTTCGTCTTACATCCTTTGTAGTGAATATGGGCCTTGAGCACAATGGTCTACCAACAATGTTTTCAAAACACCATTTTTAAATCATCAACTCTTGGTAGTATCAAGATCTAAATGCAAACCTTAAGACCCAACAAGATCCAAACACAAACTAATATAATCCCCAAACAAATATACACCAACTAAAATATTCATAGCATTTAATAACAAAACAAACTCAGATCTTCATATAGTTCTCTTCTTTATTCATTCCTCCACTATCACGCAAACCCCATAACCCTTTGATGCATCTCATGTTGCAGGTCTATTTTTCAGAGAGGTAGTAAGGATACATGGTTTACCATTGTCCATTGTAACTGACAGGGATTCTAAGTTTGTAGGTCACTTCTGGAGGACCTTGTGGAAGAAGCTGGGCACACAGTTGTCTTTTTCATCAGCCTACCATCCACAAACTGATGGTCAGACTGAGGTGGTTAACAGGTCTCTTGGAAACCTTCTAAGGTGCCTTACAAAGTAGCATGGTTTGGCATGGGACTTGGTTATCAGTCAAGCTGAATATGCCTACAATGATTCAAGGAATAGGAGCACTGGTAAAAGTCCTTTTGAGATAGTTTATGGCTTTCATCCAAGAGGGCCACTTGAGCTGAAGGATCTCCAAGGTTGGGATAGAAGGAGTGCACTTGGTGAAGAGTTTGCTGCCTCCATGAAAACAGTTCATGATCAAGTCAAGTTGCAACTAGAAAAATTAGTCACAAAGTACAAAGAAAAGGCAGATTTGAAGAAAAGAGAAGTACAGTTCAAAGTTGGTGACTTAGTCATGGCATATCTGAGGAAAGAGAGGTTGCCAAAGGGTCAACCAACTAAACTCCTGATGAAGAAGATTGGACCTTGCAGGATAGTGCACAAATTCGGTCCAAATGCCTATGAGATTGAACTACCAGATGGCCTGGGTATCTCTCCTATTTTCAATGTTTGTGATCTTTTTCCTTTCAGACCTCCATTGCCAGATGAAAGTGGATCAGATGTGGTGCTTGAAGATGCTGATTGGATCAAGGATTTGCCTCCAAGCAAACCTTTACAGTTGGAGTGCATTTTGGATTCCAAAGTTATCAAGAAGACTCAGAGGGGTGTCTATAAGGACTACTTAGTGAAATGGAAGGATCTCCCTGAATCAGAGGCCACCTGGATGACTGAAGCAGATATTCTGAAGCATGGCATGACACTTCAACAATTGGCAACTCAAGGGACTTGAGTTTTTCCCACAGGGGGAGTATGGTGCAGGAGCTTCAATTTACAACTATTTTTCAAATATTATATTTTAATGACCTTGTTAATTTTTGGTTTTATCTAAGGGCTTAGAAGCCATTTTTGATGTGTTGTAATAAGGACTTAGTCTACTTGATTTGACTAGTCCACTAGAAGATTTGAAAGACCTATTTTATAGGTTTTTCTATTTTAGAAACTTTTTGTTTTATTTAAAACTACTTTTTATTTTGATTTTCTGCCTTCCTAGGTAGTTGTACGGACAAGGGGAAGAGGAAAAGTTTTTAGAACTTCCTATATATCTCAGTTGTGATAAAACATGCTAAATATAAGAAAGCAAGAAGGAGTTTTTTTAAGAAAAAGAATATTTTTTTCTATTTTTTGCTGTTAAAACAGCCTCGGTACGGCCAAGTACGGCTGCTTGTGAAGTGAATTTTTTTTCAATGTCTTAGTTCTGTGTTGAAGCTTCCATTTGCAGGTGATTTGAGGTTTTGAAACAGCTGGAGGTGTTCAATTTTTTTCCTGTTTGCAAATATTGTATCAAACCCTCTTTACCTAGGGTTCTGAGGCAAGATGGAGTTTTGTTCCTCTGTCTTCTGAAGGTGAATAGTCATCTTGTGAGAAGATGGAGGAATTTAGATTAGTTTGCATGTTCTTGTTGTTTGATAAGTTGTTCTCCTTCTTTCCTAGTGGTTGGCATGTCTCTATCTAGTCAAACAGTGACTAGTTAGCCAAGAAAGATAAAAAGACAGCAGAAATGTTAGAAAACAGCCAAAGATTTGATCAAATGATGTTGATCTCTGTGTATTAGAAGGTTGGCAAGTCTACACATCATCCCCCTCGTCCAATCAAGGTGTTTGTTTGAAACAAATCTTCTCTATTCCTCAACTAGAAAGAGTTCTAGGAGAAAAGACAGTTTGCTGTTATAAAAAAACAGTCTATTTGCTAATTCATGTTGACAAAGTACGACCCTATACTTTTTGTGGAGAGTTAGCAAAGTTTCATGGATGTTGGAGTGTGTAGTAATCCTGCATGGTCTGTGGAAGGAATGTTGAATTGAGATTGTTTGAAGAAACCTTAAAGAAGTAGATTTCTTTGTAATGCTGTTTTTGTGACAGTCAAGGATAGTTGCTGTCCACATTCCTATTTAGGACAGAAATTTGATCATCTGGTTAATAGTTTAATGTTGTTCCTGTCTACAGAAGGTATAAGGAAGAATGATGAGGAGAACCCTATTGATAAGGGAGTACCATACCAAATTGATGGTTCATAACAGTTACAAGTTACAAGTTGTTACCACAACACTGTCATAGGACAGTCAGTATGCTATTGCTGTCCATTGTCCTCCATAAATACAGTGTGGATTGTATGTATGCAAATAGTAGTTATTTCACCTTGAAATGGTCAGTATGCATCAAGCATTGAAGTTCTTTTGAAACCTTGAGGGGTCATTTAACAAATTCTTTAAGTCTTCAACTTTCTCCAAACGCTGTCCTAAGACAGCAACCTACTGTTTTGCTGTCCACTGCCCCTTTAGTCATAGTGTGGGCCTACATGTGAGTTGATGGTTGGTCTTTCATATCTAATGTTTAGTGTGCACATAGTATTGATGGTCCTGTGAAGTTTGAGATGTTGAACCAACTCTAGAAGGGTTAAACCTTATTCCAAACACTGTCTAAAACAGTCTTATTGCTGCTACTGTTATTTGTCTAGAGAATGCAGGAAGTGCTCTCTATGTCAGAAGTCTCATGGCTGTCATGACAAGTATGTGTGTTTACTATTGGTAGAGGTGTGGTAATAGGTTGTGAGTCCCTGAAAGGGTGTATTGTGCCAGAAGTTGGATGGAGCAATGACTCTCCAAATTGAGAAGTGGTTAGCTTGAGAGGAGGACACTAGATAGAGGTCCTAGGCTAGATAAATCTCAGTAATAGCCTTGTGTAGGCTTTGTGGTCACAAACACTTTTGCAAACCTCTAAGAAGGAAGTTTAGTTCCTTGAGTGAGATTCAAACTACTCTTAGCTTACCTCTGCATCACCGTTCTCCACTTCCTAGATAGAAAAGTTCAAAGCCACCTTAAAGAATCCACACTACACAAAACATTATTTTTCATTAATGTGCGTTCACTCACAGATTATTGAATTCTTACAAGTAAAGAAAATCTATTCAACTATCTAAATCAGTTGTTTAAAGCCCTTAATTTCAGATACAGAAAATCTAGCAAAGACCCATATGAGGATAAAACACACACAAGATATTGAAAAAAACAACAACACAAGGGGCATTACAACCCCACTGACAGGCTACTGAAGCCAACCATGCAAGATTTTTCATGAAAACATCAACGGCCAAGATTGCTTTGTTTGTTTTACTATGACAAATTTTGCACACAATAGTCTATTCTGCAAAGATCACCTATGAGCTTGGAAACAACACGACTCCATTCAACCAACCCCCTTACCCTAGAAGCTAAACTTTCACTACATTGTATTCTATTATATATATTATAGTCTCTAATATTCTACTCTACAACTTCGTTTATCTTGCTTAAACATGTAATACCAAATCTCTTCAGCTTACAATGTTCCCACTGGATTGCATGAGGATGCAATAGAGACAAAAATACATTGTTAGGTACTATCTACCCATCTTCGTTTGTGGGTGGGGCAACAACATAACTGTTCCACATCAAATCCTTGTTTACAATGCCTAAAAATACTTCTAATAAGACTAAATTTAACCTATCATAGTCATGAGGAAACAATAGTCGATTAGATCCCAACCAACACTAAACCAAAACATATTCATATTAAATAAAACAGAGCATTCCATAACCAATTTCATCCCAAAGAACACCACAACATATAGAATTTGCAAATACCAACCAATGGCCAACAATTTATTAAACAAAAAGAAGTTTCAGAATAAGAAAAACCTTCTACTACAAGGCATTGCCCACAAAATAACCATGACAATCAAACAACATTATAAAACAAAATTCAAAGGTCAACTAAAAATAGATAAAGCCTAAAAAATATAATACTTACTAGGCCATGTTGCTCTCCAACTTGAAAAGTAAGTTCTTTTTTAATCTGGACCTGAGTATAAAGTTGTGAGTGAATTAGTAGCACTACAGAATTTGTTATGCATGGTTTAGTTTTTTTTTAATCTAGACCTGAGTATAAAGTTGTGAGTGAATTAGTAGCACTACAGAATTTGTTATGCATGGTTTTCTCAACCTCATCCAATCCGGTGTTCTTAGATTTCCTTTTTTGACCATAGCTTGATATAATCCCTCAATTAATTACCTCACATCAAACTTGAATTGAACCCTAATAATTGTGAAAAAGGGGGAAAATTTAAGAGAAAATGCAAAGAGATCAATCACAGACCCTAATGGGTAAGAACAGATTCAAATAAAAAAAGGTTTCAATTTCTCATAACCTGGGAAACAAACAAAAAGAAAAACCCTTACAAACTAGATGCTTTGGAATTGAATGTATATATTAGATTACTAATAAATTGAGTAATTTTCGTCTATTATGAGGATGAATCAGGAAGTCCATTATCCATGAAATTGAAAACATAGTACAGCATATGGAGACCATGAAAATAAAAACAAAGTACATCATAACCTAGCCGCAGGAGTAGAACAATCTTAAAATGGTACCATAAGCTAAAAAGAAGACTATTTAGCTTTTCTGAGCTACAGAGTATTTGGTTACAATGCTCCAAGATAAAGGTTATAGCAGCTGCAGTCTTCCTTATGCGAAAAACCCTAACCCTAACTAGCAATGCTTTCTTCAAAGTGAAAAGACCCATGTTAAAATCCGTAAAACAGATTATAACCCAGAATCAATTGAAAGAGTTAGAAACATAAACTATAAATGCAAAAAACAATAACAACGATACCATGAGATTGATGTGAAATTCTCGAATGGCAAAATAACATCAGATAACTATCTCCAATATCGAATGAAAATACAAGCTAGGTAGCATGCTTATATAGACCAGAGAGAGGGAGGAGGTGGCAACACTGACCAATGAGGAGCAACCATCTATCAGACTAAAGATAGCAAAGTATCTTCCCAAGATAGCTAATGGATGCTCACATGTAGGAAGGTGACACCTCGCAACCACTCACATAATAAGACATACTTTATTAACCTAAGAAAGCTTAAATAAATGTGTAGGAAAAACCTTATAATAAGGAATAAAAAACCTACACTAACACTCCCCTTAAGCATATCTTAGGTGGGTAAAGAGATGGGTCCCGACAAATCAAGCCTGATGAGGTACCCATGTACAATGAATTCCCCCCCAAAAGAAAAGTAGCCCCCCCCAAAAGGGAGTACACCCCCCTGAATAAAGAGAGAAAGAAGGAGTTAAGAAGCCCCCTAAAAGGAGGACAACTGCCACACCCCAAGCAAAGCTTGCAAATGAATGAACTTGCTCTCAGTGAAGGGTTTGGTGAAGATGTCAGCTGTCTGATCTAATGTCGGACAATACTGAAGATCAAGAACCTACTCATGAATCAGCTCCCGAATGTAGTGCATGTGAATCTCAATGTGTTTGGTCCACTGATGATGGACCGGATTGCAAGAGATCTGAATAGCACTCTGGTTGTCACAAAAGATGACCGTAGGCTTTCTGAAGGAAATACCAAACTCAGTGAGAATGTGTTGAAGCCAAATGGCTTCAGTAGCAGCATTAACTGCTCCTCAATACTCAGCCTTTGTAGATGAAAGAGCAATAGCAAACTGCTTCTTGCTTAACCAAGAAATCGGACTAGAACCAAGAGAGAAGCAATACCCTAAAGTAGACTTGCGATCCTGAGAATCACCTGCCCAATCTGAATCTGTGTATCCCACCAAGTCAATATCCATGCCTGCTGCATAATGAATCCCATAATTGTGAGTGCCCTATACATAGTGAAGAATACTCTTAGCTGCTTTCCAATGCAGCTCATGTGGCTCCTACATGAACCTAGAGACCAGGCCCACAGCATATGAAATATCAGGCCTTGTGTGAGTCAAGTATATGAGACTCCCAACCAATTGGTGATACAAGGTAGCATCTACCAAAGGTGAAGAACAAGAAGCCTCAAGTTTGACTCCTGACAGAAAGGGAGTCGGCACAGGCTTACAGTCAGCCATGTGAAATCTGGAGAACATATCAAGAGCATACTTGGGCTGAGAAAGAAAGATACCAGCCGAAGACTGTGTAATCTCAATGCCCAAGAAATAGTGAAGAAGACCCAAGTCAGACATCAGAAAATGATCATGAAGGGCAATTTTCACTGCCTTGATGGTGGATGAGGAACTCCCTGTAATCAGCAAGTCATCAACATAGAGAATAAGGAAAGTGAGAGTATCATCCTGCTGCAAAATGTAGACGTTTGGATCAGAATGGCACCGAGTGAACCCAACTAATAGAAGAAAGGAGTCCATCTTGGCATACTAGGCTTGAGGGGCCTGTTTAAGGCCATAGAGAGACTTTCGAAGTCGGTAGACAAGTAAAGGATCCTGGACAAACCCCTGTGGCTGCTCCATATATATCTCCTCTTGAAGGTCACCGTGAAGAAAAGCACTCTTCACATCCATCTGATGAACTTCCCAGCGATGGGCTGCAGCAATGGCAAGGACAAGTCGGATTGAATTCATCTTGGCAACTGGCACAAAAGTCTCAAAGTAGTCAATCCTAGGAACTTGGGAGAATCCTTTTGCGACCAAGCGAGCCTTATGTTTATCAATCGACCCATCTGTAGCAAATTTTGTTCGATAGACCCACTTGCATCGAACAAGTTTTCTTCCCTTAGAAAGTGGGACTAAATCTCAAGTATGGTTCCTTTCCAAGGAACTAAACTCTTCCTACATAGCAGCATCCCACTCGGGGACACCAGAAGCTTCCCTGAAGGACTATGGATCAGAAGCTGAAGCAAAGAAGAGATGAGGAGCCTGCTCGAACTGTGACCTTGTTCTTCTTGCATCTGAAGGATCACCAACCCAATCACCTACTGACTCCAAAGTCTGACGAGCCCAAAGAGGCCCAGTGGCAGGAGAATCTGGAGGAGAATCAACATCCTCTGAATGATGACTAAGAGAGGAGGAAGATGAACCCTCATCATCGCCATCTGAAGTGGAGGAAGAAGACTCCTCAGGAGGATTAAGGTCCTCAGAAGAACTATCATCATGAAGTCGCAGTGTCTCCATGGGAATGAAAGATGGAGAAGTGGTAGAAGAAGTATCTGCCTCAAACCAAACACTCCTCTCAATAAAGAGCTCATGTGTGGTAGGGTGGAGTAGTAGCCTTTGACACCATCTGGATAGCCAACAAATATGCAAGGCCTACTCTACGGATCCATAGCCTTGCATTTCTCTATTGGAATGTGGCCCATGCAGGAGACCCAAATACTCAGAAGTGCTTAACTGTGGGTTTTCGACCGGTCCAAGCTTGAAAAGGAGTTACCCCCTTCATAGCTCGGTGAGGAACCCGGTTCTAGATATAACATGCACAGTTGATGGCCTCTGCCTAATACTGAGGTGCCAATGATTTGGAGTGAATCATGCAATTGGCCATTTCCTTCAATGACCGATTCTTTCATTCTGCAACTCCATTTCATTGTGGACTGTAGGGAACTGTGTGCTGAAGATCAATGCCCTCTGAGGCACAAAACTGCTCAAACCTTTGGTTGACATATTCCCCGCTATTATCGTAGCGCAGAATCTTGACAACCTTCCCAGATTGTTTCTCTACAAAAGCTTTAAATTCCTAAAAAGACTCAAAGACTTCAGACTTTTGTTTGAGAAAGTATACAAAGGTGTATCGGGAAAGATCATCAATGAAGGTCAATACATATCTAGCTCTGCTGAATGAAGGATGTTGAAAAGGACCAGCCAAATCACTGTGTACTAACTCCAAGAGCTGTGTGGCTCTCCGTGCTTTGCCTTTGTCAAATTTTTCTTCAGGATGCTTGCCAAGAATGCAACCTTGACAAACTCCATCAAAGAATTGAATAGAAGGCAACCCTGTAACCATGTCATGCTGACTGAGCTGCTGCAAGTAGCGATAGTTCAAGTGGCCAAACTGTTGATGCCACAAACAGCTCACCTCATCTGAGTGAGTGAGCAATGCAAGTGAAGGAGAATCAGGAACAAAATGAGAAAAGTGATAGAGCTAAGAATGGTTATCAACTTTCCTACAGCAACTGTAGACCCACTGTGCAGATCACTGATAACCACTGAGTCAGGTGTAAATTCAACTCTCTTGCCGGAACCTGTATGGGTGATCTGGTAGATAGATAGAAGATTAGTTGACAAAGAAGGCACACAAAGAACATCATGGAATGTCCCATCACCAACGTCAACAGACCCTCTCCCAAGAACTTCCTCTGGTGTATCATTACCCATAAGAATATCAGGCATAGAACATGACTCCAAGGATGAGAAACTTTCCTTTGTATTGGCCATGTGGTGAGAAGCACCTAAGTCAATTACCCAACTATCTAGTAGTGTAGCAACTACAACAAGGGCCTTGCCCTTCCCCTTACTGTTTTTCATGTTCTTTGAAGATTGTGAAGAATCTTCTTTAGCTGAATCTGGCACTTTGATATTATTCTTCTCAAGAAGATAAGTGAGATGAGCTATTTGCTTTTTCAAACACTTATGCTCATCATGACCAGGTTTCTTACAAAAGGCACACTTTGTCTTCTCCTTTTTAGAGATGTTGTCTTTAGAGGAAGACTCAGGAGGTGCATTGTTTGCAGCTTGTTTTGGACCTTGTTTCTTCTCTCCTTGATCCTTTTGTTTCTGATTTTGCTTTCCATTGCCTTTCTGATCTTTAGTGCCCTGATTTGTAGCCAAGGCATGAGACTTAGAAGGCTTAATAGTGCCCATGTGAACTAATTTATCCTATTCTTTAGTGAGTTCAGTAGCAAATTCATCTAAAGAAGGCATTTTGTAGGTAGTCCCAAGAGCACTTTTGGTGGCATAAAATGTAGAAACAAACACTGAGTAGTTAGGACCAAGCTTAGAAAGAATACTTAAGATCAATTATGGATCTTTCTTTTCAATCCCACATTGCTTCAACTGTAATCTAATGGCCTTTAGCTTTGTGAAGAATTCTTGTATTGTATCAAAATTACATGGATTTAACCCTATTAGCTCATTCTCCAATTGATGTCCCCTTAATTCATCTTGTTTACCAAAGAGATTTTCTAAAGTAGTCCATACATCATTTGGTGTTGTAGCAGATTCAACATGAAAAAGAAGATCAGGAGATACAGACATGCATAGAGTTCCAAAAGCTTCATCTAGCCTGTTATGAAATTTAGGCCTTTCTGCAATTAAGGTTGGTTCAGTTTCTAGACCCATTGTTACTCTATATAGTCCTAACTTCTTAAGTTGGATAGTCATCTTGGACTTCCACTCATAGTAGTTGTAGGGTGTTAGAATAGGCACTGTTAATTGATCCATC
This sequence comes from Cunninghamia lanceolata, assembly GCA_027924645.1. Classification (NCBI taxonomy): domain Eukaryota; kingdom Viridiplantae; phylum Streptophyta; class Pinopsida; order Cupressales; family Cupressaceae; genus Cunninghamia; species Cunninghamia lanceolata. The sequence continues at coordinate 7,457,742 of BSBN01000010.1, forward strand.
TTAATGCAGAATTAGATTGTTGTTGTTGTTGTTGTGAGAAAAGAAAAGATGCAAGAATACACAAGACACCCCCCCTTTTCCACTCAATCAAAGAACCCCCCCAAGAAAATTTGATTTGGCACTTTATATTTAGTGCGTTTACAATTTCCACCAGCAAGAAATACTAAGTGGACTTGATCTCAATGCTATTACAGATCCTTAAAAAGAGCATATGCTGAAACTAATACTTAGGGCCAATTCCTAGTAAAATAAACAGCTCCACTGCAAACTACATGAAAAAACATCCACTTTCAAAAAAAGAATCACCTCGATCCGAGGTTTTATGCAAAAGTTATGCCTCTTTGGAGTTCCCAAAATGAGGAGTGCGTAGTGTCCCGACTGAGAATCTGCAATTTCTGAAAAATCTCTGCACTAAAATTAAAAAATGACTGTACTAATGCAGAGAGCACAAAAAATAGCTAAGATCAAAAAATATTTCGTGAGAAACAGAGTCCGTATGAGCAAGAACGAAGCATTTGAAAACTGCATTCAAATCTGCAACTGCCAACGGAGAGGGGGTCTTTTGTAACTTTTCAAGTTTATTTCTGCAAAATATACATTCTGCATGCAAAAACTAAAAGATACCCAAATGGTTTTTCTATGCTGCGAACAAAACCCAGAAGGCGTTTTGCTTGCTGATGTATAGAAGATGTAGATCTAGTGTAAAACAAATGCCTTTAGCTGCAAAAAATGACCCCATCAACCAAAAAATAGCATGCAAAGGTAGAATCAGCTACCTAAGTCAAGCAAAGACATGCTGCAACCTGCAATACTGATTAAAACACCAAATATGCAAGCCAATTGACAGATTTGAGCAAATCAAGATTTACCGGATCTTCATAAATCCTTTCTGATTCTCTAGATCATTCGAAAAATGCAAGAGAAGAGCATACGGGATTTTACAAGATCTCTACAAAGAATCTAACCTTACAAAACTTGCTCTGATACCATGTTAAAATTCGTAAAACAGATTATAACCCAAAATCAATTGAAAGAGTTAGAAACATAAACTGTAAATGCAAAAAATAATAACAGCGATACCATGAGATTGATGTGAAATGCTCGAATGGTAAAATAGCATCAGATAACTATCTCCAATATCGAATGAAAATACAAGCTAGGTAGCATGCTTATATAGACCAGAGAGAGGGAGGAGGTGGCAACACCGACCAATGAGGAGCAACCATCTATCGGACTAAAGATAGCAAAGTATCTTCCCAATATAGCTAATGGATACTCACATGTAGGAAGGTGACAATTCGCAACCACTCACATAATAAGACATGCTTTATTAACCTAAGCAAGCTTAAATAAATGTGTAGGAAAAACCTTATAATAAGGAATAAAAAACCTACACTAACAACCCAAGTGTTTGACGACAATGCATCTCATACTGCCTGTTTCATAAGTGCATCACTCGGGCACTGCCAGATAGAATAAAATGTATGTAGAACTGAATTAGTATATGAGTATGCGTGTCTCTATTAAAATCAAACATCCTAATGAAGAGGGTGTTAGGTGTCAATTTCATGGATGTACTTTGGAAAATTGTATAAACATTGTTGGGCTAAGATGCATGTTCATAGTGTTTTTATTTGAATTGTTTATATAGAGTTTAAGAGAACTAAAACATTTTACAGCTTGGTTTAAACTAATAATCCTTGCAAATAGTCTTTGTTAACTTATGACACAATTGATTGTACGCAACAGTGTAACGTCACTAGACAACATTTTATTTTGGCTTCTTAAGAAAAGCAAAAGCAAGAAGAAAATATCCCATTCTAGGTAATCCCAATCGTATGAATTTTAGATTGCCTTTGACTTTAATGATATTCCCATTCTAATGAAAGTATAGTAATTGTAACCATTAAATTTGAAAGGCCAACGAGGATTTTAAGTATGATTTTTTATAAAATTTGGGTCTAAGTATGATTTTTTATATCTAGTTTGGGGGTAAATGCTAGTGGCATAGGGTCCTCTAGTCTAATTATGAGGTATACTAACCTTAAATTCTACCTTGAATTGCTAAATTTAGCACCAAAAGTAAAGGTGAGTGTGAATGTGTGTGAGGTCTTAGATAATGAACCACTATCTTTCCAAACAAGAGAATATGTTTAACAATGATATTCTATGAACAAGTGCAATTTATGAATTGATGCTAGTTTTCTTATATAATATTCAAGTAACTTTACAAGCAATCATGCCTTGCATAAGCTATAGCCCAAAAATTTGGGAGTAACAAATTTGATGTCACATGTTTTATGCCCAATCAAATGACACTAGTATTCTTAGATAATATTTAGGTAGCTTTTACAGGTAATCATGCCTAGCACATAAGCTATCTTTCTAGTTTTGAGTCTCACCAAACCAATTTTGTCTTATAATAATGTGCAATATTTTTTAGTTAGCATTACAAGTTAACAATTGTTGCAAAGATATAACAAAAGGCTCAAAAAAAGACTTTGGACAAACCATTACAATTTTCATAAGATTATTTATACATGTTTAAAATTATATTTTACATGAATAAATGTCACAACAAATTTATTTGGTAGACAAAGGTGATTGTCAAGTTCAATAAACTTGGGATAGTATACTCAATTGTTTTTGCTAATGAATATTCAAACATAGATGAATGCACTAGTATAGACTTGAATAAATGTGCTAGAGAAAGATGACTATGTCATAATTTGGTAAGCTCCTGCAACTTTTCATGTGCAAACAAATATCAGGGAGATGGCTTTAGAAATGGGACAAGATACATGCCAACAAGTTCAAATTGCATTGTCTTCCTTACAACCATAGGTAAATAGATATTAAATAAATACCAAAAAAAAAAAAAAAACAAATCAGATGAGTACCTATTTTGGCAATATTATCATATATTTCCATTTCATTTTGATGGTGGACATAGAGTGTTATTACAAATTTTGATGCAAAAGATTTTACCGTAAATCAAAATACACTATCAGATTCATGGACCATGAAAATCTTATGAATTTAACAAATCAACATCTTTCAGTAATTAGATTATGAAAATATATAAAAGAATAAAAAAATTCCTCTGCAAAATTTCATAATCTTACAACAAATAGATAACTAGACCATGAAAGAAGGACTAACAATGAAAGGAAATAAGTAGAAATTGTAGGGTCTAGTTTGTGCTTAGCTCACATAGAATAGAGCTAAAACCCCTGAGTTTGTCTCACATTGATTTAAAAGTGTGAAATCCAAATTTTGTTTAGATAGAGTTTATTTTACTTTGTTTTAGGTATAGATAGTCTTTTATTAAATTTCCAACTTCCTTTTATTCAGTGGTTATGTTTTAATAAAAGAGTATGAACTAGTTTAAATCATAATGCCTTGTCATAAATTACCAACCCTTACAAAGGCATAGGTGTTAAATTATTATTAAGGTGCAAAATCATGGTCCACAATCATTGGTCTTGGTTGTGCTATATCTTATTTTTGCAACGTAGTCATCTATGTGTTTAGATGAGTCTTGACTTTTTGTTAGTGTATGTTTTTATTTCCTAGTTGGGTTATTTATTTTCCCTTTATTCCTAGGTTTTTCTGACACCTTTTATTAATCTTGCTTAGGTTAATAAAGCATGTCGTATTAGGTGAGAGGATTATGAGGTGTTACCTTCCTACATGTGAGCATCCATTAGCTATCTTGGGAAGATACTTTTCTATCTTTAGTCCGATAGATGGTTGCTCCTCATTGGTTGGTGTTGTTGATAGATTGTCGTAAGGTCCTAACACTTTAGTTAAAAATATGTCAATTATGTCGACTGAGTAGTGTCCAAGGTTGTATGCAATAGGGGATATTTTTGGCCACCTCTCCTAGTAAGATTTTTTGAATTTGTGAAAAGCTTTGAAATAGAATTTAAACTAGAAAGCATTTGAATTCCTACTCTAGAAAGCATGTAAACTATCTAAAAAATAAACACTTTGCAGTTTAACTATGAATTCAAAACAAAGACAACTAACTACTAACTGAAAGTATGCCTAACATCTTTTAATCAATAGCTAACAATAGTTTTATGAATAGAGTGGATGCTCTGGAAATTTCAAGTAAATAGAACTCAAAGATGATTAACTTAAAACCACAACCTACAGGAACACATGACAAAGCTAAGCACAAAGTAACATTTATCTAAACACAACATGCACAGAATGGAAATGACAATATTAATAAATAAAAAGGAATACTTATCTACTCTATAATCCCTCGAGTGGCCAGCGCTTGGGCATTCCTACTATCAGTTCAAATCACATTTAGTACTTTAATAACTCCATAGCAACTTCCATTCATAATACTTCCATTACGCAGAACAAGACTGAAGATATTCATTCATGTCATAAAAGTATTACCAGGAACACAGTATAGTGAACATAGCTGAATAGCATTCCAAATATATCATAACCATCATATCCAAGTTATTTTGAGCAACTACATATATACTGCACTACTACAAAATCCTAATTCTTAGATGGCGAGTAAATGCCATTGAAGAAGTCTTTTTAAAGAAAAATAGAATTACAACTAACTGGATGTCTTTTAATTAAAACACAGTAAAGGCTCTGAGTGGAGCTGTAAAGTCTTGAGCATGCTCAATAGAAAATAATAGAATTGCTTTAACAAAGTCTATGGTGTATTCCTAAATTTTTGGTGCCCTAAATTTCTATTGCTCTGACTCCAACCACTTTGAAGTCCACTCCTTTCGTTAGGCAATACGTGTAACCCTACATAATTACACAAGCTCTACAACAATTAAGTCAACATTAGTGATTAATTCCAATCAATTTGAAAATAAAGATTTATACATCATTTTATCAAAAATAGATAAATATTACTTCTAAAAATAAACAAATTGGCATGGCTAAGGTGATTGGTTAGGACAATAAGGGTTATATGGCCTGTTATAAAAAATGAGGTTGTTTATACCCCATCAGCTGCCACCTCCTCCCTCTCCCTTATCTATATAAGCATGCTACCTGGCTTGTATTTTGTATTTCTTGATTTTGCATCCTCTTAATGCTATTTTTCTTCTAGCATTTGCATTACTCTCAGAGACTAACTCTGTGATGCTATTTTGTTTTCGAATCAGCTGCATTCATAGTTTAGTTATCTATTCTTTTGCACTAGTTTTCTAGGTTAATCATGTTTTTCATATTCTAACACTTTTCTCAAATAATAGTCAATCTATGCTAGGTTGTCATATTAATAGTATTTTCATTATTTACTTTACCAGGGTCTAATATTGTATAATTGCAAATAAATTGCATATTGAGTTACTATGTCACAGTCTTGTTTTCTTCAACATAGCCTTCCAAACATAAACTATATAAGTTTTTAGCATAAATGTTTAACATGTCTGTCCTTAAGGACATTGACCAATTATGCTTCCCTTAATTATAAAAATCTTAGCTAAGTTATTCTTGTGAAATCTGATATATGTGCAATCATTGAAATGGAATTTGAAATACAACAATTGCACATCACGAGAATTAGATCGCTAAAGATGTGAATGCAATCACCATAAATTAGTATAGTGTTTTACAACTACTTTTTTATCTATTTTTTTAGAACAAGAGCTAAAATTGTTCATTTGATGCAACAAACATTTCGAAGAACATTGTAACAAGTGACTGATAGATTATACAAATAGGGTGGATGTGATCTTAACAAATTCAAAGTAGCTATCCACATCGTTGTTATTACAATTTATATAATCATCTAGAAGATCAAATAGATGGTTGCATCTATTAATGATGATTTCATGTTAGAATCATTCGTTATTCTAATCATTGAAATGATCATACTATTCTTGTTGTTGATATTTGTCAAAAAAACTGTACACTTTTGCATATTGCTTATATGCAATGTATTAGTCCTTTTGTACTTCTTTGGTACTGATTAACTATCCTAGAATGCAGATGGATAGTCATACAACAAGTAGCAGGTTGTAGGAAGCACTTCTAGCAGTTTTCATTTTCGTGTCAGTATTTCTAGAACACCTGATAACAAGAAAAGTAATATTGCAATTCTATTCCAGTGATAACTATACAATTTGCAAACTTCAACGACTAATTCTAATATCTATTTTTCATGTCCAGAAGTGAAATTTAAAAAAATCTTGAGATTGCATCTTTAGTAGTCTGACTTTGGATCTTGCTATAGGTTAGCAATGTTTAATATATTTGTTATTATATAGTAATATAGTTAAATTCAATATCAAAATATCTATGGATTGATTTTTAGAATATGATTATTCAGATTCTTCTAATTTGAATCAACCTATATTCCCTATGTTTAGATTGTAAGCATATTAATATCTAAGGCTATAAAAAATAAATTGAAATAACAACAAATTTGACATTCCATTAAAACAGCTACACCTTCTATTACTCTTCTATTTGCTTTACTTAATAACAATTCATTTATTATTAAATTAAGATAAAATCTAGAGATGATAGTTTTCGATTCCTATTCAATTGTGTTGGCCCATTTTAGATGATTTAAATATTAAAATTGTATGTATGATTATACAACTCAATAAACCACTTGAAAATACTTACTATTTAACAATATACAATGTATATGCAAACAAATCATACTTCATCTGTTATTTAGGTTAGATACATAAACAACATAATTGAAATGATTTTTTATATCATTGAACAAAACAACTATACTTTGGCATTTTCCTTTCTCACTATATGAACACAATAATGCAGTTCCATGAATATGATATTGACATTGCAACTACTTTAGAATATGGAACACTTTTCTCTAGTATCTCATAGATTTCAACTTCATTTTCCTACGTGTTCTCTTGGCTCTGAAGTAGAACTACTTATTTTTGTTGCTTTTCTTCAATTTCCCCTCTAATATCTCACTAAGTTACACTTTTCTTCCTATATTAAAGCTTCGTGAACTTATTTTGCACATTAATATTAATTATTCTCAAAGTCTCTAACCAAAGATATCCAACCCATCTATGTCCAATACATAGACCATTTGAATGTCAAACATATTAACCCATATTGAGCTTCAAATTTTTCAAAAATTTGAACATTGTTACCATCTATTTGAGTCTCCTCCATCTTCTTTGCTCAGCTTTATGGATACAATGAGCTTCTCCTTTTGATTGTATCCATGAAACTGAAATATTGAATGTTCCTTCCTTGGAACTAAATTATTTGAACTCTTAGCCTTCATTCTCTATTCATTTTCTTCCATACCATTATCCTCTTCTTTGTTATCATCATTATCCGCACTTTCTTACTTTTCTTCATCATTCTAATCCTTCTCTTGCTTATCTTCTTTTTTATTCTCTATCGGACACTTGTGGGGAGATCAGACCTAGACATACAATAACATATGTATGCTAGAAAATATTTACAATATACATAAATCACAAAACACAAGATGTTTATCATCCAAGATGTCTTGATATCCAATATATTAAAAAATACACCAAGCCCCTTACGATGAAACCCTAAGCTAGAATCCAAATGCACATTTGAAAGTGAGGAAGAATTTGATTTAGATTACTTTAGTGAATTGGAGAAAGTGTCTATAAATATGCAACCCAAATGTTGTTTTATTCTTCTGTGCATATGCTTTGTACAATGCAAGTATTTATATAACTATGCTATTAGCCAAGCTCCACAAATATGGTACCAAGTTTCACACATGCATGGTACGATGCAATTATATGAATGGGGTGATAGATGTCAAACCCATATGGTGCAAAGATTTCCATGCTATAAATAGAACACACATTAATAATATAAAAGAGAGGTAAACCACTAATTTGAACACTCTTTGATCATCAATCTCTACAATTGACAATTTCTTTTGTAACCCCTCTCATGTATAGTAGTAATTATAGCAATACAAGCATAACATTATCACAAGGCAATGAGAACTTAATAACAAGGAAACAAGACGCATAAAGCACCTCTAAGCAATACTAGCACTAAATATATCAAAGATAATAACAAATCAACCCAAGAACTTTCAGCCAAAACTTGTTTCAAATTGACAAAGTTTTCGGTCTCTGCACTACCTTAAAGGTCTCCCATATTTGACATTTATAATAAAGTGGAATAGGCAAAACCCGACAATTTTTGTTGTGTCAATTTCATTGGTATCCTTGATTTGCCAAGTCATACTCAATTTTGAATAATGTTATTTTCATATAAACAATTTTGATTTAAAACATTTGTAATTTGACAATTGCCAATAAATTATTAGTTATCAACTATGTTCTCACTTTTGTATTTAACATCGTACATTTTGAATAAATTATGGTTATTTTTATGTGTGTATATGTATTGTTTTGGTGAACTCAAGAAAACAAACAAGTAAATTATCGAATCCAAAACCTAAACTGACAACATCAGCTAAAAGTTATGTCAGTATTAGAAAGAAGGAACAAATAAACAACTAAGACATTTGGATTTTGTATACAATTGGTATGGAATAGAAGACATGATTGTATTTTTCCAAACGAAAGAAAAGATCAAGTCAATGATTATATCACTAAATGTCCTCATCCATAGACTGAAGCATAATGAACCATCATAGCTAGCAAAGTTATTGCATTTAAATTCACTATAGTGTAAAAACTTGTCAAATAGTAGCTAAAGTCACAAGTACTCACAAGTCAGAAAGTAAAAACTAAAAATCATCCATTAACTCGCCTAGCCAAGTTTTTGCCAAGCATGTGAAGTTTTTAATGAGTTTTGTTAATGTTGTCACATAGATTTGCACCCAGTGTTGAAGGCTTTTAGGGATCCAACAATCTAGTGAAACATTGAGACAACCTCGAGGTGTGGGACCCTACAGGGAGGCCGAATCTCCAGAGAGAGGCTGGTTCCTTTGCTGAATGAGAGAAATTCAACGATCCTAAGACTAAGCCTAATCTATCCACCCGATAGGAAAAGAGGAAGAGGGAGTAAAAACTAAAAATAAAGGGGAGGTGATACACCAGGTTTGAATAAAGAACATTCACAGAGCTAAGATGCACAAATAAAGAAATACAATTGATAAACTTACATAGATCATGGAGATTTTAATAGAGGTAAAGAATGGATTGCTAGGAACTAAACATTCACAAACAATGGTCAATTCTAAGACTACATAGAGTTAAAAGCATGAAAAAGGTAAGACACCATATGTATTGATTAAAAGGCACAATTATAGTAGAGGAAAGTTCTGTTTGGAATACAGAAGCATCAGACTAACTATTTTCCAACCTTTTATACATCTTACATTCATGCATATATAGTGTTGGTGCCTAAATTTACTGACAGTTTCTGAGCAATTTTCATGCAGGCACCATCCCAAAATATCCAAAAAATTTTAAGTTTTGGGGCCCCTCAGTGTTTTTCAGCATCTGCATCATAGTTCTTGAGGAGGTGGTCTTCATGTTTTTTCCATCGGCATGAGTTTGTATTTGTCTTGGCGATCATGATGGTAGCAGTCATATCTTCTTCCATCGCCAAGACTTTGTGCTATCGGCGAAGGAGTTTCATGTTGGGCTGATGGCATTTGTTTGGCCGATGGATATCTATCGGCGACAGTAGTATTGTCGGCCAAGCAGTTTTTTGTGGCGCCGATAGGCGTGGGTCACACCGACAGGGGAGTATGGAGTGGACCGTCGGCGAGACTTTTGCTATCGGCAGAGGGGTCTTGACCTTTGCCGATATCATTTTTCTGGCCGATGGGGATTTGGGCGTTGTGTTCATCGGTATGACTTTTGCCTATCGGTGAGGGAGATTTGTGCTTTGCCGATGGGTCTTCTCTAGCCGATGTGGAAGTTGGAGGCTTTAGGGAGGTGTTCGTCGGTGTGACTAAGGGTATCGGCTAGTGTTTTTTCAGTTGCTTCGATGATGTGTGTCTAGGCGATGGGAGTGAGGAGTTTGGTCATCAGAGTGACCTTGGCTATCGGGGGCAGTGCTTTGTGGTCTGCCGATGGAGAGTGTTTGGCTGATAGTGGAGCAGAGTGTGGCTCATTGGTGCGTCGGTATGACTCGACGTATCGGCGAGCGTCTTTTTTGTTGTGCCGATGGCGTGTGTCTGTCGAAGGCCTGAATATGGAGTTTGCGATGGCGTTGACGAGACTATTGAGGTCAGTCAGAGGAGTTCCAGGTTGGCCGATGGGATTGGTCTGGCCGACAAGGGATTGCGATGGGCTTCATCGGTGTAACACATGAGGTTGGCCAGAGGATTTTTTGATGCTCCGATGGAGGGAGTCACGGCGACGGAGGGTGTATTTTGTTTGCCATCGGCGAGACTGTTGAGATCGGAAGGAGTTTTTTGGAGCGGGCCGATGGTATAGGTCTGGGCGATGGGCTTTGGGCTGAGAGGCGTGTGTCGAGCGTGGTAAAACTGCTCGACACTTAGTATGTGGGTGGCCATGTTTTTAAAATGCTAAAGTTGTCTTTGCACCGTGCATGTGGGACTAATTCTCCTACATAATTTGAACCTTCAAAAAATGCATTTTGGTGGGAACTCCCCATTTGAACGCAACGATGGTTTTCTTGGTGGTTGTGGGTGGTTAAGCCATCAATGGCGATAGTGCAGAGATGTGAGTAAACGGTCAAGTAGTTAGGTACCCATTTTATGGCATAGCGATTTCTCCAACGGTGGCACTGGGCTCGAGATCCCCCCTATCTGTCGCATTTAATCTGTGAAGGCCATTTTCAAATGGAAGGAATGTATCTGGCAAATTTTTGACTTCTGGCCATGTAATTAATTGCAAAATGTACACGGTTCTATTTAAAAGGGTCTGGCTGTGTTACATTTTAGAGGTTGGAGGTTTTTTGGGCTTTCGGCTCTGACTCTGAACATAAGGTGTTCACATTTTGAAAGGCATTTTTTGCTACAGACTCGGTCCTTAGTCTGGTGTACTAATCTATCTTGGATTGTAAATGATGATTTTCTCTATGATGACCTTCTATGCAGATTGATTTTAAATGAAAAACACCTGTGTGTGTATTGTTTCTGATTGTCTCCTGTATGTCATTTGTTTTCCTTTCAAACAAGGTTGTCAAGGACTTCCAAGTTTTTTAGTGTATGCATACTGTGTGTCTGATTTATTGCATCTACTCAAGGAGTGGTTAAATAGGCTTTTGATCAGATACAAAGGGAAATAGATTGCATCATAGGATCTGTTAAGCATGATCATTAATGATACTCTTTCTTGGACATGTTGCTGTCAGGCAGTAGCATTATTCTCAGGTCCTCTAGATATGAATTTATGTTGTCATGGGGAGACATTTACAGTCTTAGATATGACTCTGCTACCCAGATAAGGCACTGGTTTGGGAATTTGTCTGTTCAATGGGTCTAGGAAAGTCCCATCACTCCAAACACCATTTCAACCCATCTCATCCTTCCATCTGTAAGTTGTAGGATTAGGATTAGGAACCTCTGCATGCTCTCATACCTAACCAGACATTATGTCCAAGAAGATTGCCAACCTTGTGATTTGTTACACAAATCTTGGTCGATACATGAGAGTATTCTGCCTGTTGCTGTCAAGTTAAATCCTTCTGTCATTGAGCTAGTCAAGGTTATACTTTTATCAAATAGGGACACCCCCCTTGGTGCGGCAGAACCAGAAGTGAAGGGGAGGAGCTCACGCAACCTCCTGTATTCAGTTGGCTGAATCTGCATGTGCATTAGAACTGGCAAACCCTAATGCCGATTCAAAAGAAAAACCAACAAAAATGGCGACTCTGCTGGGGATGGACTGATAAAAAAAATGATATATTTGTGGCCCATCTGAGTCACTAACAAAATGGCAACTCCGCTGGGGATGTTGATGTAAAGTGATATCCTGCAGTCTCTGGTGAAGTTTTGCTCTGCTGGTGGAATGAACTCAGAAACATATTTGATGAGCTTTCAGCTGCTGTAAATTTTGTCCTCTTTGGAGAGGTGGCGACTCTGCAAAAAATTCAAGTGCACATGAAAAGTTGATGTGTGTGTTGTGACAGAAAATGTGTTGTTCAGACTTCAGCATCTGTATAAGAAAGGTACCTTGTTCCTTCCCCTTTATATTTGCTATTTTGCTGCATAGGTTAGATGCCAGGGGAGGTTACAGGTCTTAGGAATGCAAGGGATGTCTGAAAATAGAAATTTCATGAATCCAAGTATGAATTATCCCATACTCAGCGGTGAAATGTTGGATAAAAAAATAGGTTGATATTCTTAGAGGCTGAGCAGGCCCAGTTAAAAAGCAGTAACCCTGTTGTGTCTGCCAGTCAGAAGGCTAAACCTCTTCTCAACTCTTTTGATCCTTTGTATGACCAACTGGATTTGTCATGGGTGGATTATAAAGTAGAAACTATGCCTGCTAGGATATACTGTCAGATGCCTAGATTTAGTGGTCACAGTGTATGTGATGGGAATGCACATATCCAAAATTTTCACAGTTTTATGGGAAAACATTCATTTAGAGATGAGGATATGTGGATGAGGCTTTTTGTTAGGTCCTTTGATGCAAAAGCAAAAGACTGGTATTTGAGCTTTCCAAAGAGATCCTTTGCCTGTTGGGATGAGCTTACTGACTTTTTCAAAAAAGAATTTGCAAAAGAACCTACTGATCTTGTTACAGAATTGATGAGAATCAGAAAACAAGATGAAGAGCCATGTGTTGATTTCAGTCATAGGTTTGCAGTAGCCTTTTCACAGATCCCAGAAGTCTTCAGACCTGACACTTCAGCCTGTGTTGGCATATTCTTTGAGGCTTTTGAGGAGGGCTCTAGTGCATTACTGAGGGATTTCAAGGTGACAAGTATGCAAATGGCATACAAGTTCGTAGAAAAAATAGAAAAAATTAGAAATGTGCACTTGCTGAAATCCCTGTCCCCTGGCCTTGGTGTGAAAAATAGTTGTGAAGCTGCAAATGACCAAATAATTAAGGCATCATGTGCAGATAAAAATGAAAATGAAAGCATAGAGGTTGAGACTGTTGTATTTGAACATAATGCTAACAATACTGTTCAACTAGATTGTTCACCAGTTGAGGATGCCAGTGAAAGGACTAGTGAGGATTCCCATTGCAATGATGAGGCATATGACCATGAAAACAATAACGAGGTTGTGGACAGTAATGAGCAACTTTTGGAATGGACCTGTGGAGACAATTGTGAGTATTGTACTCAAGACAGAGAAGGTATAAGCAAACAGAAAAATAGTCCCATGTGTGACCCATTGCCTACCTTTCAAACACATGGAGATCATGAAGAGCAGTTAGAAATTGAAATAAGTGCTAGTGCAGAGCATGATTATTTTTCATTTGATGGTTGTTTTGCTTATGACACACAGGCTGATACTCCTTCACAAAGTGAATCCATTGGTGATGAAAATGTGTGCTCGGCTACCTATGAACCAATGGCATACTATGATGAAACTGATGCACCTGGGTCACCCATTTATGACACATGTGATGATGAGGATCTGTCTGAGTATGGTGAGGATCTAGACATTGTTTTTGACTTGGATTCTGTTTCTCATCCTGATGAAAGAGGAAACAACATACATCAGGTAAGTGACTGTAAAAATGTGCCTGATTTGAAAAAGATGCTAGAGCCTGATCTTTTCCAGTTTGGTGCTGCTATTGGTTGTGTGCATGATGTGCACAATTGTGAATTTGAAAGCTTTTCTTTTGAGAGGCCAACATATGAAATGAGCTCTGATTTTCCTAGCTGCATGGTGGACTTTGAATATTTTCAATTTTCAGTCCAGCTAGGAGATCATTTTGCAATGCATAATGCTGATACAAATGATAACATGTGTTATATTCCATTTGAGTATGCATTGCTTGATACATTCTGCATCCATTTGCTGCCTGATGCTGAGGGTTGTTTGCATAGGGTTGACAGTGACAAAATAAATCAGAAGGTTGAATGTGCAGATGACCAGGTTTGTTTGTGGTCAGATCATGGCAGTATTCTCAGGCTTGACCCAGTGTATGCAGATGAGAACAAGGTGTTTGACAAGGGGAAATATTGGTTTTCCTTTTCTTGGTGGCCTTAGGCCATCAAGTTTGATTGGTGATGCAGATCATGGTAACTTCATGACTCTATGCCTAATGGATAAGGCACTGGTCTGCATCCCAGAGATCTAGGGTTCTCACTGCAGTCTTGCACCTGCACGTCCCCAATCAGAGCCACTGTTGGTGCCTGAATTTACTGACAGTTTTCGAACAATTTTCATGTAGGCACCATCCCAAAATATCCAAAAAATTTTAAGTTTTGGGGCCCCTCAGTGTTTTTCAGCATCTGCATCATAGTTCTTGAGGAGGTGGTCTTCATGTTTTTTCCATCGGCATGAGTTTGTATTTGCCTTGGCGATCATGATGGTAGCAGTCATATCTTCTTCCATCACCAAGACTTTGTGCTATCGGTGAAGGAGTTTCATGTTGGGCCGATGGCATTTGTTTGGCCGATGGATATCTATCGGCAAGAGTAGTATTGTCGGCCAAGCAGTTTTTTGTGGCGCCGATAGGCGCGGGTCACACCGACAGGGGAGTATGGAGTGGACCGTCGGTGAGACTTTTGCTATCGGCAGAGGGGTCTTGACCTCTGCCGATATCATTTTTTTGGCCGATGGGGATTTGGGCGTTGTGTTCATCGGTATGACTTTGCCTATCGGCGAGGGAGATTTGTGCTTGGCCGATGGGTCTTCTCTGGCCGATGTGGAAGTTGGAGGCTTTAGGGAGGTGTTCGTCGGTGTGACTAAGGGTGTCAGCCAGTGTTTTTTCAGTTACTCCGATGATGTGTGTCTAGGCAATGGGAGCGAGGAGTTCAGTCATCGGAGTGACCTTGGCTATCGGGGGCAGTGCTTTGTGGTCCGCCGATGGAGAGTGTTTGGCCGATAGTGGAGCAGAGTGTGGCTCGTTAGTGCGTCGGTATGACTCGACGTATCGGTGAGCATCTTTTTTGTTGTGCCGATGGCGTGTGTCTCGCCGAAGGCCTGAATATGGATTTTACGATGGCGTCAGCGAGACTATTGAGGTCGGTCAGAGGAGTTCTAGGTTGGCCGATGGGATTGGTCTGGCCGACAAGGGATTGCGATGGGCTTCATCAGTGTAACACATGAGGTTAGCCAGAGGATTTTTTGATGCTCCGATGGAGGGAGTCATGGCGACGGAGGGTGTATTTTGTTTGCAATCGGCGAGACCGTTGAGATCGGAAGGAGTTTTTTGGAGCGGGCTGATGGTATAGGTCTGGGCGATGGGCTTTGGGCTGAGAGGCGTGTGTCGAGCATGGCAAAAGCGCTTGACACTTAGTATGTGGGTGGCCATGTTTTTAAAATGCTAAAGTTGTCTTCGCACCGTGCATGTGGGACTAATTCTCCTACATAATTTAAACCTTCAGAAAACGCATTTTGGCGGGAACTCCCCATTTGAACGCAGCGATGGTTTTCTTGGTGGTTGTGGGTGGTTGAGCCATCAATGGCGACAGTGCAGAGATGTGAGCAAACGGTCAAGCAGTCAGGTACCCATTTTATGGCATAGCGATTTCTCCAACGGTGGCGCTGGGCTCGAGATCCCCCCTATCTGTCGCATTTAATCTGTGAAGGCCATTTTCAAATGGAAGGAATGTATCTGGGGAATTTTTGACTTTTGGCCATGTAATTAATTGCAAAATGTACACGGTTCTATTTAAAAGGGTCTGGCTGTGTTACATTTTAGAGGTTGGAGGTTTTTTGGGCTTTCGGCTCTGACTCTGAACATAAGGTGTTCACATTTTGAAAGGCATTTTTTGCTACAGACTTGGTCCTTAGTCTGGTGTACTAATCTATCTTGGATTGTAAATGATGATTTTCTCTATGATGACCTTCTATGCAGATTGATTTTAAATGAAAAACACCTGTGTGTGTATTGTTTCTGATTGTCTCCTGTATGTCATTTGTTTTCCTTTCAAACAAGGTTGTCAAGGACTTCCAAGTTTTTCAGTGTATGCATACTGTGTGTCTGATTTATTGCGTCTGCTCAAGGAGTGGTTAAATAGGCTTTTGATCAGATACAAAGGGAAATAGATTGCATCATAGGATCTGTTAAGCATGATCATTAATGATACTCTTTCTTAGACATGTTGCTGTCAGGCAGTAGCATTATTCTTAGGTCCTCTGGATATGAATTTATGTTGTCATGGGGAGACATTTACAGTCTTAGATATGACTCTGCTGCCTAGATAAGGCACTGGTTTGGGAATTTGTCTGTTCAATGGGTCTAGGAAAGTCCCATCACTCCAAACACCATTTCAACCCATCTCATCCTTCCATTTGTTAGTTGTAGGGTTAGGATTAGGAACCTCTGCATGCTCTCATACCTAACCAGACATTATGTCCAAGAAGATTGCCAACCTTGTGATTTGTTACACAAATCTTGGTCCATACATGAGAGTATTCTACTTGTTGCTGTCAAGTTAAATCCTTCTGTCATTGAGCTAGTCAAGGTTATACTTTTATCAAATAGGGACACCCCCCTTGGTGTGGCAGAACCAGAAGTTAAGGGGAGGAGCTCACGCAACCTCCTGTATTTAGTTGGCTGAATCTGCATGTGCATTAGAACTAGCAAACCCTAATGCTGATTCAAAAGAAAAACTAACATATAGCATCTAATTCCAAATGACCTAATTAGGTTACAATAAATCACCCCATGGGCTCTGTCAGAAAATATCTCTACCTGAAAGATGTCTATCTGCAAGAATTAATGTAGAAAATATCTGGAGTCCATAGGTGGTTGAGAGATATTTTCTCCCTCTTCAAGATGATCCATTGATTCATTGACCTGCAACCATAAATGCAACAAATATCTTAAAAGGAGCAGCTGAGAAGCATAGGATCTGCAAAGATGGCGTATGAGACAAATTTTCTGAGCAAAGATTCTACAACACTTTAAATTTTATCTTTTAAATCTCTGTGTCTTTCATCGGCTCTGAATCCTTTGAAAAATTAGCCCCTGCAATGCTACCTGGCCAAGTTTGCGCATCTTCTCGCCTTCAGGATGTCCGAGAACCTCCCTTTGAATTTTAACCGTAGATGGATCTACTTTTAGAATCAACAGCCATCACTATCCCTTTTTTATTTTGCAATTCTAGCCCAAAGTTTCTGCTTATGTGGCAGTACATCGCAGTTGCACAGTAGGAAGTGGGCCATCTCCATTTGGTTATGTAGGAGCGTGCTAAGCCCTCCACGTGGATCTTTATTACTCAAGACCTTTTCCTTTCTTAGGGAACAAGCCATGTGATGTAGGAGCATCCAGTGGTGTAAGGGCAATCTTGCATCACCCAAAAAAAGATATGTTTCAAAATTGTTGATGTTCTTTCCTTTTCTTTTCAAAATTCATGGTTCTGGTTCCATAATCGCTTGAATAATGATGTACAACTTTCAATTTTTCCAAACTGCTAAAAATAGCAACCTGCTATTTTTAGAAAGTTTGCATTTGGGCACGGAATGAAGTGAAAATTTACATGAAGCTTCATAACTGAAAAATAAGACCTTTGGCGAATGAATCACGCAAAGATCATTTGTGAGCTGAAAGATATTAAAGTTTCTGTTTCCTGAAAAATGCCTAAAAATTATTTAAACTCAGGTTTGAGGCACTAAATGGCCCCGTACAGGCCCAAAAATGACCAGAACCAGCAAAACAAGTTCTTAGCACGTAGAGCACTCCGTGAGCTTTCCAACGCATAAAATGGTTCGTCAATCAGACACACAGATCAAAAGTTATGGCTCCCGAAAGTTGACCTATTTTTGGAGGGAGATGCAAATTTTGAAATTAGGTTGTTGGCCGCCAAAAGGGCTATTAATAACCATTTTTTGAAACCCTGGGCATTAGTAAAGTTAAGTGGGGTAGTGTAGAGTCAGGAATCGGCAGGAAAACAAAAACCCTAGCTGATTTGGGGTTGCAGAAGGCAGAAGATTCCAAAGCCTAGTGATAGGTAGCTGTGATGTGTTGCAACCCGTGGATGATTGATTCCTCTGATTGTAATTGAGCTTCTGTAATGTAATAAGTTGTCCAAATCAATAAAAGAAAGTTCTATTTTCTGTGTGCAATTTCTATTGTTGTGTATTTTGTGATTTACCCCCTTCATCAAATGGTATCAAAGCAAGGGTTCCTAAGTGTGTAGACAGATCGCTGACCGTAAGGCAGTTTGCACTAGGACCTGAGGTTGTGGGTTTGTTGTGGAGATCAAGATGCCTCCATGAAGAAATCATATTTGGAGGTATGCTTTGATGGAAGAGGGTTTTAGAGCCCTGCAAAGGCAAATCGATGCATTGCAAGAGGAGCTACGAAGAGGGTTTGAGCCGAGAACAAGAGAAGAAAGCGAAGATGAAGAACAAGAAGCTGCAGGAGATTCTGCAGAAGTTAGGTTGTTGAGGGCCATTTCTAAGATTGGAAAGAGGCCCAGGATCAAAGTTTCTACATATTCTAGAGATTTGAATCTGGAACAGCTTATTGATTGGATCAATGACATGGAGGAGTATTTCGAGTATGAAGACGTGGAGGACCCAGATCAGGTCAAGTTTACAAAAATAAAGTTGAAGGGCCACACAAATATTTGGTGGAAGGAGGTCCAGTTAGAGAGGAACAGAAGAGGAAAAGGAAAGATCACTAGATGGGATCAGATGGTGGAGAAACTGAAGAAGCAGTTCATTCTTGTGGACTATGAGATGAAGTTGTTGAAGAAGCTACAAGGATTGAAGCAAGGCAACAAGTCTGTTAAGGAGTATACAGAAGAGTTTTATAAGATTACTATCAGAACTGGTCATGTAGAGGCCAACAAGGAGAAGGTAGCCCGTTACATTAATGGGTTGAGGCCAAGTATTCAAGAGGAGCTGAGCTTGGTTAGAATGACCACCATAGAAGATGCATACTAGTTTTCCCTGAAGGTGGAAGAGAAGCTGAATAAAAGATATGATAGCAAGCAAAGGGGAAGAGGTCAAGGTGGAAGGACTGATGGAAGAGCCTATGGGGGCTGAAATGAAGATTCAAAGAAAAGTGAAGAAACTGGCACCAATCAAAATCAGAAAGGAGATAATACCTATCACCCTCATGACCAGAACAATGGTGAGCAAAGAGGAAGAGAAAGAGGCAGACCTGGGCAAGGACCTGGAAGAGGAGGTTTCAGAGGAACCTGTTTCCAATGTGGAGAAGAAGGACATCAAGCATATGAGTGTCCACAACATCAAGGAAGGACAAATAGAAGACCTGAAGGTAATGCACAAGTTGCACATGTCGATGAAGATTCACAATCTGAGCACTCTAAAGATGCTAAAAGGGGAGAAACCCTAGTTGTTAGAAGAACTTTGTTGAATGAGGAGAAAGAACCCAATCAGAGGAAGAGTTTATTCCACACAAGGTGCAAATGTGAAGGTAAGTGTTGTGATATTATTATTGACAATGGAAGCACTAATAATCTTGTTTCAGAGGAGATGGTTGAGAAGTTGAAGTTGACAAGAAGAAAGCATCCGCATCCATATCGGATTGCATGGTTGCAGAAGGACCATAGAGCTTTGGTCAATGAGCAGTGTTTAGTAAAGTTCAAGATTGGTGACTATCACTATGAGGTGCTGTGTGACATCATACCAATGGATGCATGTCATATGTTATTGGGGAGGCCATGGAAGTATGATAGGAGCAATGTCCATGATGGCCGTGCAAACACATACTCCCTAACAAAGGATGGAGTTCATCATAAGTTGAAGCGCTTGAAGGAGGTGGAAGAAAAGGTATGTACTATTGCCAGAATTTGCTTGGTAGATGGTAGAAAATTTTTGGAGGGTATGAAGCATGAGCGTCATTGCTTTGCATTGATTCCTAAGATTAGTCAAGAGAAATGTGAAAATGTACCAGCAGAAGTTTTAGATATGTTGGAAGAATTTTAGGATATTTTCTCTGATAATGTACCAGAAGGTTTACCACTAGTAAGGAAGATAAGTCATCAAATGGATATGATACGAGGAGCCAGCTTGTCGAATAAGGCAGCCCATAGAATGACTCCAGCCGAGAGTGAAGAGTTGAACAGACAAGTTCAGGAGTTGTTGAGGAAGGGATTAATAAGAGAGAGCCTAAGTCCCTGTGCGGTACCTGCAGTACTAGCACCAAAAAAAGATGGAGAGTGGAGAATGTGTATAGACTCTCGAGCCATCAATAAGATCACGATCAAGTATAGATTTCCATTGCCCAAAATGGATGACATAATGAACTGTTTGAGTGGAGCCAAGTACTTCACGAAGATTGACCTGAAGAGTAGGTATCACCAGATCCGTATCAGAGAAGGAGACGAGTGGAAGACAGCCTTCAAAACAAAAGAAGGTTTGTATGAGTGGTTAGTCATGCCATTTGGGCTAACCAATGCACCAAGCACATTCATGTGGCTCATGAATGAGGTACTGAAAGAGTTTTTGGGAAGTTTTGTTATTGTTTATTTGGATGATATTTTGATTTTCAGTAAGACTTGGGATGAGCGTCTGATGCATATCAGAAGAGTTTTAGAGAAGCTAAGGGAGGAGAATTTACTAATTAATCTGAAGAAATGTAGTTTTGCAAAGAAGGAGTTGGTATACCTGGGATTTGTTGTCTTAGAGGAAGGTCTTTAGATGGACCTAGAAAAAGTAAGGGCTATCATTGAATGGCCTACGCCAAGGAGTACAACGGAGGTACGCTCATTTCGTGGTTTGGCAAGTTTTTACAGAAAGTTTATTAGGAATTTTAGTAGAATTTGTGCACCCCTAACTAAGACAATGAGAGGGGATAGAAAAGAGTTTAAATGGACTAAAGGAGAAAATAAAAGATTTGATACATTAAAGCAGAAAGTCATAGAGCAACCTATTTTGGCACTTCTAGATTTCAATAAGGTGTTTCAAGTAGATTGTGATGCTAGTGGTAGTGCTATAGGAGTTGTTTTGAGTCAAGAAGGTAAGCCCATTGCCTATTTTAGTGAGAAGCTTAATGATGCCAAGAAAAAGTACTATGTTTATGATCAAGAATTTTATGCAATAGTTCAGGCTTTGAAGAAATGGAGACATTATTTGTTGCCAAAAGAGTTCATTTTATATACTGATCATCAAGCTTTACAGTATCTTAATAGTCAAGGAAAGTTTAATCAAAGGCACTTAAAATGGGTTGAGTTTTTGCAGAGTTATACTTTTGTTTTGAAGCACAGGAGAGGGAAGTCCAACAGAGTTGCAGATGCCTTGAGCAGAAGGCAAAATTTGTTGATAGAAATGAAGATAGAGGTTGTTGGGTTCGATGAGCTTAAAAGTTTGTATCTTGAAGATCTAGATTTTGTAGAGACCTGGAAAGCTTGTTTGGAACCTATTACTTTGGATAGGACAAAATGGTTGGATTTCATAATCCAAGATGGCATGTTGTGCATTCCAAGGAGTTCCATGAGAGAGAATCTAATTAAGGAGAAGCATAGTGGAGGATTGGCTAGACACTTTGGTTAGGATAAGACCATTGCTATTGCTGGTGAAAATTATTATTGGCCACAGTTGCAGTAGGATGTGAGGAAATTTGTGCAGAGTTGCAGAGTGTGTCAGATGGCAAAAGGAACAAGTCAGAATATAGAGTTATATCAGCCATTACTTGTACCAGAGAAGCCATGGGATGATATCAGTATGGATTTTGTTCTTGGCTTACCAAGGACACAGAGAGGACATGATTCCATTTTTGTGTGGTGGACAGATTCTCAAAGATGGCACATTTTATTCCTTGCAAGAAGACTAATGATGCAGTTCATATTGCAGAGTTATTTTTTAGGGAGGTGGTGAGATTACACGGTCAACCAAAGAGCATAGTTTCAGATCGAGATACCAAGTTTGTTGGTTATTTCTGGAGGACATTGTGGAAGAAGTTGAAGACAGATTTAAAGTTCAGTTCTGCACACCATCCATAGACTGATGGATAGATGGAAGTGGTGAATAGGAGTTTGGGTAACCTACTACGATGCTTAGTAGGAGATAAGCCCAAGGGATGGAATTTGATTTTACCATAGGCAGAATTTGCTTACAACAATTTTGTCAATAGGAGTACTGGTAAATCACCTTTCCAGATTGTATATGGCAATAGTCCAAGAAATGCTTCAGAGTTAAGGAAGCTGGATAAAGGAGAAAAGACAAGTGCCAAGGCTGAAGACTTTGCAGAACACCTGAAGAATTTGCATGAAGACGTGAGAAAGCATATTAATAAGATGAATATTCAATACAAGGCTAAGGCAGATCAGAAGAGGAGACATGAGGAGTTCTAGGTGGGAGATGAAGTCATGGTTCACTTGAGAAAAGAAAGGTTCCCAATTGGAACATACAATAAGCTGAAAATGAAGAAATTTGGACTGTACAGAATCCTAAAGAAGTATGATTCAGGAAATGCATATGAGGTAGAGTTGCCGAGTGGGATCAATATTTCCTATGTGTTCAACATTGTTGATTTAATAGAATATCATGAAGGTGGCACATAAGATGGACCAATAGAAGAACAATGGAGTATTCTAGCATCTACTTCAACGGAGGAGATAGAAGAGATCTTAGATAACCGTGTGGGAAGAATACTCAGAACAGACAATATGAAGAATATCTGGTGAAATGGAAAGGAAGGCCTATTGAAGATTCTTCTTGGTTGTCTAAGGCAGAGGTTGACCGTTTGGGTTTTCCTCACATAAACACTTGAGATGTGACAGGGTCACTTCTCAAATTACCCTGGGTGTCTAATACAGGAGCATCCAGTGGTGTAAGGGCAATCTTGCATCACCCAAAAAAAGATGTGTTTGAAAATTGTTGATGTTCTTTCCATTTCTTTTCAAAATTTGTGGTTCTGGTTCCATAATCACTTGAATAATGATGTAGAACTTTCAGTTTTTCCAAACTGCTAAAAATAGTAACCTGCTATTTTTAGAAAGTTTGCATCTGGGCACAGAACGAAGTGAAAATTTACATGAAGCTTCATAATTGAAAAATAAGACCTTTGGCAAAGGAATCATGCAAAGATCATTTGTGAGCTGAAAGATATTAAAGTTTTTGTTTCTCGAAAAATGTCTGAAAATTATTCAAACTCAGGTTTGAGGCACTAAACGGCCCCGTATGGGCCCAAAAAATGCTCAGAATCGCCAGAGCAGGTTCTTAGCACGTAGCACTCCACGAGCTTTCTAACGCATAAAATGGTTCGTCAATCAGCACTCAGATCAAAAGTTATGGATCTCGGAAGTTGACCTATTTTTGGAGGGAGATGCAAATTTCGAAATTAGGTTGTTGGCAACCAAAAGGGCTATTAATAACCATTTTTGGGAACCCTGGGCATTAGTAGAGTTAAGGGGGGAAGTGTAGAGTCAAGAATAGGCAGGAAAACAGAAACCCTAGTTGCTTTGGGGTTGCAGAAGGCAGAAGATTCCAAAGCCTAGTGAAAGGTAGCTGTGATGTGTTGCAACCTGTGGAGGATTGATTCCTCTGATTGTAATTGAGCTTCTGCAATGCAATAAGTTGTCCAAATCAATAAAAGAAAGTTCTATTTTCTTTGTGCAATTTTTGTTGTTGTGTATTTTGTGATTTACCCCCTTCATCACCATGTGTCATCATTTCGCAGCTACCCAGTGAATCTTTCTTGTAGACAAGATTCCCCTACGACATTGCACTACTGTCTCATTCTTATTGGCCCCACTTCTTCACTGCATTCTTTGACACTTGGTGCAGTCTGCATCAGTCAACCGAGTCACCAACCATATGGCCAAAGGCCACGACATACTTTATAGTTGTTGCTATTTCACAGTCCCGTGGGAGGAACATGACGTCACCTTTAATGGTCTACGAGCTACATTTTATGCCTTACTATCCTTTTACCATTGTCCCGGACCTCATTCCTTTGACTGCCATGGTAGCATGGTAAACCACTTGTATTATAATCTCATTGCCATCCCGTAGACTGTTAATCATTTACCGACGGCCTGCAAACCAAAGAAAAGACTCCTGCGACACCGTGCGAAACACCTTGTTCCCAGCTCAAGCCCTACCGCAAGCCCGCATGCCAATCCTGTGATCGCCACAATAGCGTAGTAATTGCTAACTTTTACTACCAACCCGTAGACATTTTTGCTGACTATCATGGTAGCGCGATGACTTCTTTCTTTCTTGTCGTGATCCTACAGGCTTCTCCCTTAACCGTCGCGATAATGTGGTAATGGTTCAAACTACTTCCTTTATTCTCGCAAGCCTGCAAACCTTTCAACTAACAGCTGTGGTGGTGTGGTAAATATATTTCATGCTTGGGCTAAATCCTCACCGCTATCCCACAGGCTCATCCACAAGCTATTGCGGTAGTGCGGTAAAAGGCTTATTTCACATTTTAGCTCCCGCCAACCCGCAAGGTTTATCTGGCATATCCACAAGGATGCGGTATTGGTTTAATATTGAAAATATTTAGCATAACATGACAAGAAATGACTTAGTATAGATTTAGCAATGGATTTTAGTAGCAGAAGGATTAAGACAATTTTATGAAACTCCAGTTTGGGGTTTAAACAATATGACCTAGGGATTAAAGGGGAAATAAGGAAAACACTTAGAGATTTTTTGGTTTGGGCTATTTGGTTGGGGAGCAAAATAGGACAATACTTTGGTGACTTCTCAGGGGTGTTTTCCTGCTAAACAAATGGAAACCAGTGGCCTTAAGCATTCGTTGGGCATAGAGTCAAGTTTGAAACATGTTGGAAAAACTGAAACCTACCTCAAAACAAGACCACAAAAAGAAACAAGGCCTACATTCTCCTAATGACAATGCAGCCTATGCAAGGCACTTAGGGAAAGGAAACATAAAGTAGAAATAAACTAAAACAATATGTACAAAATATTAGACCAACCTTAATGGTAAGGTTTGAGATGGATCCCATTGACTGAGATCGGGAGAACTTCACCATCCAGCCTTGAAAGAATGGAAGCATTTGCTTGTTTGTAGTTGTTGATGATATAAGGCCCACTCCAAAGTGCATCAAACTTGGTATGGCCTCCTGGTTTGGCTTGATCAACATCCCATTTTAGGACAAGATCACCTTCTTTGAAGGTCTGGACCTTGGCCTTCTTATCAAAATATCTCTTGGTCTGCATTTGATGTACTTCTAATGTGATCATGGCTAAATGTCTTTTTTCTTCTAGTTCAGTCAATTTTGCCATCCTAATAGACCTTGCATCTTCTCCATCCAACTCCAATTGATGAGCCAAATCCAATGTAGGAAGCTCTAAGGATATAGGTAATCTAGCCTCTCTTCCATACACAAGAATAAAAGGAGAGTTCCTAATGGCTCTCTTGTATGTGATCCTATCAACCCAAGATCTTATTGTGCCATTGTCTTTGATTTGTCTCCATGGTCCTTTTCAGGATTCTGATCACATTGTTGTTAGTGGACTCAGCCAGCCCATTACCTTGAGGGTAATAATTGGATGAAGTCTTCAAGAACACATTGTACTTAAGAGCCCAATCAGTAATCCTAAAACTAGTGAATGCTTTCGCATTATTAGAAATAATAGTATGAGGAGCCCCAAACCTTGTCATGATTTCTTCCAAGAAATCCATGATTGATGACTCAGTGGCCTCCTTGAGTGGAACTGCTTCAACCTACCTGGTGAAGTAATCTGTTGTAGTCAAAACTCACTTGTGACCAGTACTATAGGAGGGATTTATCATGTCGATGAAATCTAATCCCCATTATGAAAAGGGTTGGTCAGCCTAAATAGGGTGGAGTGGAAGTGCTGCTAATCTCTTCTTTCCTACAAAGAGAGCACACTCTTTGCATCTTCTTACCCACATATGGGCATCATTGAATAATGTGGGCCAAAAATAACCTACCCTCATTATTTTCATTGTTGTAGCTCTAGCAGAGAAATGTCCACCAGCTAGGCCAGCATGGAACTCACTAAGAAGTCTACTAACCTGATCTTCTTCTACGCATCTCAGTAAGACTCCATCCAAGTTTCTCTTGAAGAGAACACCATCTACCAAAGCATAAGGGATAGACTGCAGCCTGGAATGTCTTCTTTTGGTTTGGTCCAGTCCATAGGGATACTCACCAGTGGATAGGAAACTAGCCATGTTTTTTGTCCAAGAACTCACAACCGATGGCCCAACTATAGGTTCTTCCTCATTCAAATGGTAAGATGAATTCAATTCTTCTACTGATGTTTGAGCTAGCTGTTCACACAATCCTCTGCCTCTAATCAACTTAGTGGCTTTGATGATCACATCATATTCTAGGATCTTGGTGACCCAGTTGGTTTTCTTTTCACTAATCTCTATCCCCATTATATAATCTCTCACACTAGGATGAGAAACCAAAACTTTAATGTGATTATTTTCCAACATATATCTAAATTTCTTTAAAACTCTAATAATGGAAAATGCCTATTTATCCATGGGGCTATACTTGACCTCATAGTTCTTCAAGGTATGAATGAAGAAAGTTAGGGCCTACTCCAGTCCTTGTTCATTTTGCTGCATCAGGACAGCAGTAACACTGTTCTCTCCTCTATATGCATAAAGGACAAAATCCTTCTCATAATTTGGATTCATGAGAGTAGGCGTCTGGGCAATTTCTTCCTTGCTTTTCTCAAAACCATCCTTCCCTTCTTTAGTCCATCTGAAGGTTGCATCTTTCTTGAGCATAAGAGTTAGAGGCTTCACTAAGCCAACATAGTTAGGAATGAACTTCCTGACAAAGTTGAACTGCCCTAGAAATGATTGTAAATCCTTTTTGTGAGCGGGCAGAGAAAGAGAAAGCAAGTTATATGTTCTATCAGGGTCTATGGATATTCCATCTTCAGACACTATATGGCCCAAAAGTTTGCCCTGGGCAACAACAAAAATACATCTCCTGGGGTTCAAAGATACCCCAAACTCTTTGCATCTTTGGAAAACCTTTTCTAGATGCTGCACATAGTTCTCCCCCTTCTTGGAGAAGACTATGATGTCATCCAGATAAATTAGGATGAACCTGTTTATAAATCCTTTGAAGGCAATATCCATTGCCCTTTGAAATGTGACACCAACATTAGACAAACCAAATGGCATTTTTACATATACCATGATTCCCCATTTGGTTGTGAATGTCATCTTAAATCTATCCTCCTCTCTGACAATGATCTGGTTATAGCCAGAGAAGCCATCTAACAATGAAAACCTTTATGTCCCCACAGCTATTTGTAAAATTTGATCCATAGAGGGCAGAGGGTAATGATCCTTCAAAGAAGCCTGATTCAGGTCCTTGAAGTCTACACAGAGCCTAATCTCTCCATTTTTCTTTCTCACAAGCACTAGATTAGCCACCCAAGTAGAATACTTGATAGGGAAGATAATCCTTGCTTGTATGAGCTTAGCAAGCTCTTTCCTCATGAGCAACTCGAGCTTTGGATTTATAGGTCACTGATTTTGGTGAACCGGCTTGCAATTGGGATCCAGATCAATGGCAAGTTGAGCCACATCAGGATTGAATCCTTTCAGATCCTCATATGTCCATGCCAGGACATCATTGTACTTTTAGGTAAGTCTCATGAATTCTTGCCCTTTTGTATCACCACATACCTTTCCTAGTAGCAACTCTTTGTCCTGGGTGACAGTTACCTTCTGGTAATCTTCTTTCTTGAAGGTCGTGTTATTTCTATCTCCTCTAAACTCATCATCACGACTGAAGATGGCCTCAAGGGTGACTAGACCCTTGGGCAACTTGTTTGATTTGAGCTAGATGATCTGCTCACCATAGGATTCTTGTAACCCAGGTTGCGCCCTTGAAGAGAACTCAGCTTCATTTTGGATGAAGCATGCGATATGCTTATCACTATCAAAAATTTTCCAATGAATATTATTATCAGGAACAAAGGGTTTGGTGACCATTTTCACATGCTGATCAGGACCCTAAAACAAATCCGTAGGTGGAGAAAATTGAGCTCCCACCATTGGTAATTGATCAACCTCTTAATTTAATTTTCTTGGGATTAGTTGTAGATTGAGAGCATCAAAACTCTCAAATAGGTCCCAAACTCTATGTCTATAAGCTCTTAGAAGCTAGTCTTTTGTAGCACATCTCTTTCTAACTTGGTTGACCACTAACTCAGTATCAGCAAAAATCTCTAGATGCCTAATTTTATTCTTTTATGCTATCAGTAGGCCATGGACCAATGCCTCATACTCTGCTACATTATTGGTGCAAGAAAAGTGCAACCTATGAGAAAAATGCAATTTCTTCCCAGTCGAGGAGACTAGTAAAACACCTGCACCAGCTCCATTTCTTCTCTTTGCACCATCAAAAAACATCTTCCATGGCCATTGGCAGTGATAACTTTAAGAAACCTCTCTTGAAAAAAGATATAAAATCCTAGTGAATCTTCCATTTTTTTGGAAAAAAATATTAATTTCTATTGGCGAATCTTTCCTTTTTTTTGAAAAAAATATTTAATTTTATTGGCAAATTGTTTAAATCACTAGAAATTTGTAGAAAATCTCGGTGAATCTTGACAAAAAATAGGAAAATGCAATAATTACCATGGTGAATCCTTCCTAAAAAAATTAAATTCCTATGGAAAAGTAAATGCCTGAAGGTAGTAGTGATTGACTAGTTTAAGGTGTAGTGCTCATGTCTTTATTTCTTAATTCCTTAATATTTTAAATCAAACATTGAATATTATAAATCAGCCCTAAATTATTTTTCATCACCATTGATTTTATCTATAATCTAATGGTTTGGGTTCTATTCCGCGGGCCAAAATGTACCCACGGAGCTCCAATGCCCATGAGGCCTGAAATTGCATTTGGGACATTGATCTTAATGGAGATCAATGACCCAAATGCAATTTTTGGCCCCGTGGGCATTGGAGCTCCGTGGGTACATTTTGGCCCATGGAATTTAACCCTAGTCATTAGATTATAAATTAAGATCAACGGCCCAAATACAATTTCAGGCTTCATGGGCATTAGAGCTCCATGGGTACATTTTAACCCATGGAATACAACTACAATTGTTAGATTATAAATAAAATCAATGATGGTGATTAAAATTGGTGATATGGTCCTAAAGTAACCAATAATTATATAATATTATTGGCAAATTAATTTCATTTTCTACTGAAACTTATAAAATTTAGGTGAATCTAATCTAATTAGGTATCGAATATTGTGGTGAATTTCTGAGTTTAACATTTTAATAAAATAAATATTCTGGTGATTTAACTAGGACTAAAATAAAATTTTGTAAAATGTGGCGATTCAAGTCACCTTATAGCTTGTACTATTAGCCAAATTTTGAATCCCCAATTTCAACTATTAGCCAATTGACGAATATTAGCCACTAAAAAAATCATTGGCCATTGGAGTCCTCATCTAGCTTGAGTATAAAAGGAGTTGAAGAATCCCATTCATGGATCATGTAGTTGCCCAAGTCAGTAGCCTCAGTGGTATCATAAGGGTTGAAATTTTCATGATCCCTTACCCATTCATCAAGAAATAGATCAGGGATAGGAAGAGGTGAAGATTCTGCCTCAACAGGTTATGGATCATACACTTCCTCACCCTGAATCATCACATGCGAATTCACCATGCTGTGGTCATAATTCTCCACATGATAATCTAAAATTGGTTCAACTTTAATGGTGAACCATGTACCATATTTGGTCCTCAGTAACATATGAGACCAGTCAAAAGAAAGGTAGCCACCCACCTTTGCTGTGAAATCTCTTGATAGGCAGATGGCAAAGAAAGGAGGAAGATCAATGACTGAAAGGTTATGCTTAAAAGTTATGTTTGGACATGCATGTAGAGTCAGGTCCAATCCCTTGATCACTCCTATAGTGTTCATAGAGGTACCGTCTAGTTGCAATACTCTTGATGAAACAGGGGTATACTTGATGCCTAATGCATTTGCTATCTTCTTGGGCATTACTGAAACACTAGCCCCAGAGTCTATTATGCAGTTGTGTACTAAAAAGTTTCTAATGATCAAGACAAGTAGAAAGGAGATGGTTTCTTGACTACACTTACTTGTCCTTCATTTGGTTGCACAAGACTAACAGGAGCCTTCTCTTTCTGCTTTGTTGGTGAGTCTGATGTTGCTAACTCAGCAGATGGGAAGTGCCTTAAGGCTTCTTGTAATAGATCCCTCTGAGAGGGGATGGACATCACTTCTCACATAGAAACATTTATGTTTGTTCTCTTCATTTGTTCCACACAATTTAATGGAATAGTGGTTGCCTTGTGCATGGAGGGAATCCAAGTTCCCTTCTTTAATTGCTCTGTAGGTTGTTTAGGCACCTTTAAGCTTGATGGAACTTCTTTTGTAGCAGTAGATTTGCTGCTCTGAATTGGAATTGTGGCACTAGCCACTTTTGCCTTTGGAACAAGCTCTTTTTGTAACACAGCAGGCATGGGACTAGCCTTCAATTGCCTTTTCTTTGACCTAATGTTGTCTGCAATAGGCATAACAACACTGTCCATAGGTTGATTGACAACACAAAAATCTTATGTAGTCCATAACATCATACTGGCATCAGGGATGGTTTCATTTGATGTTTCAGGATTGGTATTGGTTGCCTCTGATAGTGATGCCTACTGAGTGTGGAAGTTTTGCACCATTAAAGCTCTTTCTTGTGCTCCAAAAGCACAAGTGGGCTGATTATGCAGTTGATTGCAAGGGTAGTACCAATCTGTCTCTTGGGCTAGATTGTTCTGAGTAGGGACTAAATCC
Source organism: Cunninghamia lanceolata (assembly GCA_027924645.1). Taxonomy (NCBI): domain Eukaryota; kingdom Viridiplantae; phylum Streptophyta; class Pinopsida; order Cupressales; family Cupressaceae; genus Cunninghamia; species Cunninghamia lanceolata. Next base: position 7,488,531 of record BSBN01000010.1, read on the forward strand.
CTAAGTAGATTTATAGCAGGTATCTATTGTATAGGTCTAATAGTTTGTAAAGGTTGTGTAGGGTTAATATTTTGCTATCTATTCTACTAATAACCCTGGTTCCAGTTTTGATTCCTATTAGAATTATACTCTTGGCTCTAATTCTGATTAGATGTCTGCCCCTGGTTATAGTTTTGATAGGGTTTGGGAGTAGTTTGAATAGCTATACTATTCACTTTGTTAGTCAAATTGGACATTAGGGTCTTAAGATCACTCTCTTCTTGAGAAAGAGAGGATGTTGAAGCTTTAGGCTCTGGGATGGGAGCAATAATGGGCTGCTAGGATGAGGAAGGCAGCTCTGGAAAAGTGGGATAGGAGGTCTGGGAGCAATTTTCCCAGCCTATATTAAATAATTTTCAGCTTTCAGAGCTGTCTCATAACCATTTGGTAGAGTCTCAGCACCCATTGATTGCATCATCACATCAATGTCAGAATTTAAAGCTCTTAAAAAGTACAAGAAAGCACCTTGTGGAGATGGCATGAGGGTAGCTAGAATTCTCTCCCACATCCTCTGGAATCTGAAATTGAAATCTGCTAGCATCTCACTTGGAGCCCTCTTGATAGTTGTCAACTGCTCAAGCAATGAAACATTATCTAGCCTCTCACCAAACTGCTTATAGAGGGCCTCTCCTAGCTCATCCCAGGTATGTATTGAAGCAAGGGTCAAGCTTCTGAACCATTGAAGAGCTCTTCCCTTGAAAGATGAGACTGTGAGATAGGCTGCAACATCTTCATGTTGTATATGATGGACTGAGCACATGTTGAATATATCTTTGATATGCTTAGTAGGGGTTGTAGAACCATCACCCATGAAGGGTGAAACACTTCTCAGGGCTGCAGGAAGTATGTCATTATATGCAACCAAATCTAATGGACTTCCTCCATTGAAGGTTACAAAGGCAAATTCCTTGCCATCCTAGGAATGTTCAGATTCAGTCTAGGGATATGTAAGCTTCTTCTATTATACTAAAACCTAATAGGAGGGGGTGTGGACTGAGCTCTTGAAAGAGGTAAAACAAAGGTGCTACCCCTTCTCACAGGAGACCTAGAAAAACTAGACCTTCTCCTTGAAGTAGCAATAGATAATTCAGCAAATTAGAAATTACCTCTTGAAGATGCCCTAGTTTGCACAAGCATAAAAGATGGCACTGATCAAAACTAGTAGCTTGTAGAGTTGCCAGGAGCATGAAAATTTGTCAAAATGCAAAGTACTGAGAAGAGCACCAGATTCTTAGCTTAATTCTTTTTTCTTTCTATCCCACCGAGCGTGCCAGAAACTATTGTCACATAGATTTGCACCTAGTGTTGAAGGCTTTTAGGGCTCCAACAATCTAGTGAAACATTGAGACCTCTGATTGTGGGACCCTATAGGAAAGCTGAATCTCTAGAGAGAGGCTGGTTCCTTTTTCGAATGAGAGAAATTTAGCAATCCTAAGACTAAACCTAATCTATTCACTTGATAGGAAAAGAGGAAGAGGGAGTAAAAACTGAAAATAAAGGGGGGGTGATACACTAGGTTTGAATAAAGAACATTCATAGAGCTAAGATGCACAAATAAAGAAATACAGTTGATAAACTTACATAGATCATGGAGATTTTAACAGAGGTAAAGAATGGATTGCCAGGAATTAAACATTCACAAAAAATGGCCAATTCTAAGACTAGACAAAGTTAAAAGCATGAAAAAGGTAAAACACCATATGTATTGATTAAAAGACACAATTACAACAGAGGAAAGTTCTGTTTGGAATATAGAAGCATCAGACTAACTATTTTCCAATCTTTTTTACATCTTACATTCATGCATATATAGCATCTGATTCCAAATGACCTAATTAGGTTGCAATAAATCGCCCCATGGGCTCTGTCAGAAAATATCTCTGCCTAAAAGATGTCTATCTACAAGAATTAATGCAGAAAATATTTGGAGTCCATAGGTGGTTGAGAGATATTTTGTCCCTCTTCAAGACGAGCCACTGATTCATCAACCTACAACCATAAATGCAACAAATATCTGAAAAGGGGTAGTTGAGAAGCATAGGATCTGCAATGATGGTGTATGAGACAAATTTTTCGAGCAAAGCTTTTACAACACTTTAAATATTTAACTTTTAAATCTCTGTGTCTTTCATGGGCTCTGAATCCTTTGAAAAATCAGCTCCTGCAATGCTGCCTGGCCGAGTTCGCACATCTTTCCACCTTCAGGATGTCTGAGAACCTCCCTTTGAATTATGACCGTAGATGGATCTACTTTTAGAATCAACAACCATCACTTTCCCTTTTTTATTTTGCAATTCTGGCCCAAAGATTCTGGTTATGTGGTAGTATATCATGGTCACGTAGTAGGAAGTGGGCCATCTCCATTTGGTTCTGTGGGAGCATGCTAAGCCCTCCACGTGGATCTTTATTACTCAATACATTTTCCTTTCTCAAGGAATAAGCCACATGATGCAGGGGCATCACTCACCTTTAAAATTTTGTTTTTTAAATTTTGTTCAGATTTGGGATTTTTTGTAGTGTTTTGCTAGTTTGAGTGTTTACAGATGTAACTTCCTGCCGCAATGCATTTTATCTCCTATCGCTTATAATGCAAAGACTAGTTCCTGTCGCAGAAACTACCAAGAGTTAGTTCTATCAGTTACAATTTTGGAGGCAAATGAAAAGTCAAAAGTAGAGAAGAATTGCAGGACAACTGGAAGATAATTTAAGGGACTCCTTGAAACAGTCGAGTGGTGGGTAGTCACAGAAATTCTTGTCCCCGGATGACAGAAACGAAAGAAACAAGGGCTTTAATTTGTCGTCTATTATTCTACACACCAAATAGATAGAATGCTTGGAGAAGTTGAAAGGTCATCCCTGCAAAGAAAGAGAGAATGGGACGTGTTAGACAGAAGATAGGGTAGTTGGGAAGTAGCGGTTATGGGAATATGAAGAGAGGCAGCCGTTATGAGGCAAGTGACGGTTAGGATAAAAGAGGGCTGAATAAATTTGTAGAGAGGGAGCAGCCATAGGGAAGTGGAGAAATAAAGGCCGAAGAGAGAAGGTAGGCCAAAAATGTAAAGGTTGTGAGTCAGCTGTAGATACTAAGAAATAGAGGTCGATTAAAGATGGACAGTTGAGTGAGAGGAGTGAATACAGTGAGCATCGAGTAGGAAGAAAAAGGGCATAATGTGTTTTGAATGCACAAACAGGAAGAGGCCGATAGTTATAGGCCGATAAGATTGGAATGTCATGTTTGATAGTTGAATAGAATAACAAGAAATCTGTTTCGAAACATTGTCTTGTGTTTCATTGTTAATAACATTTACATATTGTTACTTCCTATCATTTTTGGTATTTTCTTGTTTAGACCGTAGAGAAGACATGTTTGATTGTTGGATCATGGTTGTTATATGATTTAAATTAGTTCCTACCCCCATGAAGGCAAGTTGTATGATCCTGTCACCTGTTGGAATCTGAAATTGAATGTATGAACTACTTATTTGTTGTGTCATTGTGTAATCATGTCAGTTACTACCTAGCTCCTATCACTTTTGTGACAAGAGGTCTATGGAGTTGGTTAAATGTTGAAGAACCAGGTATTTCATCAATAGTTTTGAGATGCCTTAGGATTGTGCTATCAGATTGGTATCAGAGCCCTAGAAGATCTGGGTAGAGGACACTAAGTGTGTTCTTAAATTTTGAGGAGTATTTTTGTTTGGGTATTCATAAATGGTGGGAAAGTGTGTAAGTCCTGGATGCCAAAAGATCTAGGCAGAGAGTATAGAGGGTGATATTGATTCTTGTTGAAAGTTGAGATTGTAGTTTGTTGTGTGTTGCAGATTGATGCAATAACAAGAAAGGTGTGGCACCAAAAGACTGGGCAGAGGGAAAAGAAAGAGACTAAAGTGAGGTGTCCAGAAGATGAAAGAAGAAAGAAAGATGTAGAAGAATGCTGGTAAAGAAAGTCTCGAGAAGAGAGACAAGAGAAGAGAAAAGATATAGAAAGAAGATGCAGATTTTAAAAGAGAGTTGGCAGAATTGAGAAAAGACTTAGCACAATACCTGATTGCAAGGCAGCAAAGGTTGGAAGAAGAAAGATAGGAGTATTTTTGGGTATGGCCAATGTAAAAGAAATTAAAGTGGCCTATGAAGATGATTGCTAAGAGGAGAAGAAGGCAAAGGATGAATGCCTTAAGAAGAGAAGGTAAGAGTATGAGAGGGTCCCAGAGAGTTTGGGATAGCAGAGAGTTCCCTATTGAGCAACATGGACCAGAAGAGGTTGAAGAAGTTCTCATTGTAGAGGAATTGAAGGAAAGGAGAAAAGAAGAAGTGCAGTAGGTATCACTTGTGGAAGAAGGGAATGAAGAAATGAGAGTGTCCATAAAGGGGGCACTTATGGAGACATTGTGGTCTCTGGTTTTATTGTCTAATATTGTCTTTAAGTGTGTGTATGCATGTATGAATAGTTTTAAAAGGGAGGTCTAGAATGAGACCTTGAAATGGATAAGAGAAGGGTCTAGCAGGGCATCCTTGGGTGGAGATGAAGATGAGAGAAGAGCAAGCCAAATTGCAGCAGTTGGTATGCATGAACGAATTGCAGCAGTACAACGGGAAGAGGTATAGTGCAACAAATTTAAATGTGAATAAGAGAATAGTATGATATTGATGTCAAATGAGAATGTAGATGTTGATGATGATTATGAATTTCAAGATGCCCTAGAAGATGTTGTAGAGGAAATGGAGGAATCCTATCAGAAAGATGAATTGCCAAGCAATGAAGACAAGGATGATAGCAAATCTGGACAGCCACACAAAGAAGAGTTACCTATGAGTACAAATGTTGAATTTGGTTATAAAAGTGAAATTAATAATGTGGTTATTCAAGTTGATAGAGAAAAGAAAGAAGAACATGGTTATATAATACCACGTTGGCTTAAGAGGTAGCATATAAGGTGTAAATTAGAAGATGGTTATGATATAGTTTGTAACATAAAACAAATGCCAAGCATGAAGGGCATGATTGAATACAAGAGGAGACAAGAAGAGGGGACAAGTTGGTAATAAATGAAGTGTACAGCAGAGGTCCTATGGCAGCAATTCGATAATAGACCATAGAAGATGAGTGCAACAATAAAAGGCCAACAACCTAGTGGTACGAGAAATAAAGTGTGGATGATGAAAGCTAGGACAACAGCCAATGGAGTTGGTGCAGCAGAGTATGGGGAGAAGAAAACCTCTCTAGAGAATAGAATATATGAAGACAAGAAAGAGATTAAGACTAAAGAGTTAAGATTGCAGCAAGATTGTCACATGTAACAAATTGAAACTTGTAAAGAGGAGCTCGAGAAAAGTGAAGCTAGAAAGCAAAATGATGATGCAAGGAAATCAGAGCAGAAGAAGGAAGATAATGCAAAAGCATTGACTAGTGTCATACCAATGAAGCAAGAGCATGGAGCAACTTTGAGGAAGTTAGAGGAGGATACATGCAAGATAAAAGGTAGGCAAATTGCTTTTGGTGAATCTAATAATGAAGATTTTAAATTGAAGATAAGAGTTTGATTGAAGAAAATGGAAAGAATATAGAAGTGAATAGTGAAGATGGTATTTATGACTATGAAATGGAGTTATGGAGTCTTGTAGATGAGAAGGATAGGAGAAGAAGAAAGTATAACAAGAAACAAGAAAATAAACTCAAGTGGGCTAGGAGTGATACTAAGCAAAACAAGATAACAGCAGTAGTATGGAAAGATGACAATAAGGAAAAGATAAAAAATGAGATAGCAGCCAACACAAAGGTTAGGAAAGTTAGGAATGGTGAAAATTGTGTGATGGCCAAAGGGTCTAGAAAAGAAGAGGAAAGTAAGCATGCAAATTTGAATGAAGAGGCAACAAATAATCACAACAAGGATGATTTGTGGGTACATTTTGCAGTGATTGAGCAAGAATGGAATGAAAAGGTTAAAGGTTTGAGAATGTATGGGACAGCTAAGAACACCACAAGGAAGGTTGAAGATAATGATATAGAAGTTCTTACAGGTATGTAGGCAAGAGATGTAGTAGTAATGTTAGATTATGAGATGAATGTGATGAAGCATGAGAAGGAAAATGAATCTAAAAATGATTTGTTCCAGCAGTTGTCCATAAAAGAGGAATAGCGGGAAAAGATGTTAGATAAGCAAGTTGAGTATGAAGATGAAGTGTGTGAAATTGAAGGCACGAAAAACTTTGCATTTGTTCATGCTATGTTGAATGTGGATTAGAGGAAGACAAAAATTATTGCAGACCAGATACACAACAATGTTGGAAGGATGCAACAAATGGACCAGAGAGATTGTGGAAAAGGTGGAAGAAAAGAGTAGATAAGTTAGCAGAAGAATCACATGTGTAGGAGCACATTTGTTCTTGTCCCTAGGGAGTTTGATGCAGGGGCATAGCTCACCTTTAAAATTTTGGTTTTTGAATTTTGTTCAGTTTTGGGATTTTCTATAGTGTTTTGTTGGTTTGAGAGTTTATAGATGTAACTTCCCACCGCAATGCATTTTATCTCCTATCACTTACAATGCAAAGACTAGTTCCTATCGCAGAAACTACCAAGAGTTAGTTCTATCAGTTACAATTTTGGAGGCAAATGAAAAGTCAAAAGAGAAGAATTGCAGGACAGCTGGAAGATAATTTAAGGGACTCCTTGAAATGGTTGAGTGGAGGGCAGTCGTAGAAATTCCTGTCACTGAATGACAAAAATGAAAGCAACAAGGGCTTTAATTCATCATCCATTATTCTACACACTAGACAAATGGAATGCTTGGAGAAGTTGAAAGGTCATCCCTACAAAGAAAGAGAGAATGGGATGCGTCGGATAGAAGATAGAGTAGTTGGGAAGTAGCGGTTATGGGAATACGAAGAGAGGTAGCCGTTATGAGGCAAGTGATGGTCAGAATAAAAGAGGATCAAATAGATTTGTAGAGAGGGAGCAGCTATAGGGAAGTGGAGAAATAAAGGCCGAAGAGAGAAGGTAGGCCAAAAATGTAAAGGCCGTAAGTTAACTGTAGATGGAAGACTGAGGAATAGAGGTTGATTAAAGATGGACAGTTGAGTGAGACGAGCGAATACAGTGAGCATCGGGTAGGAAGAAAAAGTGCAAAATGTGTTTTGAATGCACAGACAGGAAGAGGCCGATAGTTATAGGCCAATAAGATTGTAATGTCCTGTTTGATAGTCAAATAGAATAACAAGAAATATGCTTCGGAACATTGTCTTGTGTTTCATTGTTAATAACATTTACATATTGTTACTTCCTGTCATTTTTGGTATTTGCTTGTTTAGACTGTAGAGAAGACATGTTTAATTGTTGGATCATGGTTGTTATCTAATTTAAATTAGTTCCTTCCCCCACGAAGGCAAGTTGTATGATCCTATCGCCTATTGGAATCTGAAATTGATTGTATGAATTACTTATTTGTTATGTCATTGTGTAATCCTGTCAGTTACTACTTGGCTCCTGTCACTTTTGTGACAAGAGGTCTGTGGAGTTTGTTAAACGTGGAAGGACCAGGTATTCTGTCAATAGTTTTGAGATGCCCTAGGATTGTGCTATCACCACGTGTCATCATTTCACAGTCGCGCAATGAATCTTTCTTGTAGACAAGATTCCCCTGCGACGCTGTGCTACCATCCAATTTTTATCAGCCCTAGTTCTTCACTACATTCTTTGACACATGGCATAGTATGTATCAGTCAACCGGGTCACCGACCATATGGCCAAAAGCCACGACATACTTTACAGTTGTCGCTATTTCATAGCCCCAGAGGAGGAACATGACATCACCTTCAATGGTCTATGGGCTACATTTTATGCCTTACTATCCTTTTACTACCATCCTGCACCTCATTCCTTTGACCATCGTGGTAGCACGGTAAACCTCTTACATCTTAATCTCGCTGTCATCCCATAGACCATTAATCGTTTACCGCCAACTCGTAAACCAAAGAAAAGACTCCTGCGGGACCGCGGGAAACACCTTGTTCCCAACTCAAGCCCTACCACAAGCCCACACACTAATCCTGTGATCGCCTCTATAGCGTGATAATTGCACAGAATAATAATATTCAACAAACCAACATACACAAATCATGAACCACTTGCAGAGGTAAGAGAAACTAAATGAAATCCAAGAGGAAAGATGCATTCACAGATGGAGATCAAATAGAAAGATACACAGAGCAAAGAACAATTCATGAGAAGGTAAAAATTTGATGTCTATTCTCAAAGAGGCATGGTTACAATTGCAAGAGATATGATTTTTAGACCGAATGTCAACCTGAATACATTACATTTCATGCTTTATATAGCATTTACAATGGAGTACCATTACCTACCGTAATGAATGCACCCATGGGCATGTCAAAGATATTTCCTTGCCAGAAGGGACATCTACCAACAAGGATTCAATGTAGAAAATATTTGAATCCATCGAGCAGTAGGAAGATATTTGTGCCATTAATACAAGTTGTTGAATCATGCACCTACAATAATCAATGCAAAATATCTACCCTTGAAAGCTTCTACAACACTTCACATCAACCTCTGATATGTCTTATCGACTGAGTCTACACATTTCTCTTCAGTCGATAACCTATCCTGATATCCAGATATGTACATCCATATCCGGATCATGAATTTTAGATCATAATTTCAAAGTGAGGATTTTCCTCAAAAAGCCTGCCAAATGAAAGAGGGTGAAAATCTAAACAATTTTGTCTTTTGGATCATGCAGAAATTCCTCAGGATGAAGAAGATATTCATGGTCAAAGTTGTAGTCAACAGGCATATGGATATCCATGAATATCCCCAAAGTCTTCATATTTGCCAATAACCAGATGATACATCCTGATGAAACACAATAGTCTCCATATCCTAATATCTGGATGCACCCATCAAATTTACCTTAGCAACATAGAGAGGCCGCCATCCAAATGGATGTTAGCAAGAGACACTGCTAGGCATGATAAGTGTTGTCATTGATGGCAACTAAGATCATCCCATCTATTTGCATAAAACAATTTGTTCACACCAGAAGTCATAATTAGAATTTATCTAAATCCGGGCAGTCAGGAACAGAGCAGATGACAAGGTCCGATATCTTGATCTGTATCTCTCCAATGGAAAGGCATGATTTGTTGTGGATCTGAGGTAGTTTCAAGAATTGTCAAGACACTCTAAATCCACAGTTTTGTCCTTCAGAGATAAATGACTCAAAAGATATTAGCTTCTGAGTATCAAGTCTCAGTTTGACAAAATAGACAGAAGAACAAACCGACCTTACAAATGATCTTAACTCTGAATGTATAGAAGTTGTTTATTGGGCAATGTGTGATAATCACTGATGGTAGATGACATGATTGATGATCTACAAGTACAAGTATTGATCCACATCTCATATTATGTATGGATCTAGCTGATAGAGCAAAGTACTCTATAAAGTTGTAAATGTTCTTGAAGCTGACTGGTAAAAAGATTGTAGATCATTCTGCGGATATTTATACCTGATGGAATTGGATGATTTTGGTGTGCGTGTGTTGCGACTATGGAGTAATTGCGAAAAGAAGTAGAGATCAAAGTTCAAATGCTAGTAGAATGGTAAGAGGAGGAGAGTAAAGATGAAGTGTATCAAGTCAATTTTCTATGCTTAACTAGAACTGAACTCTAGCATTGATAGATGCCAAATATCAGTTCAAATATTTTGTAACTCTTCTTTCTTGTAGGCAGTGAGCCTTCTTTTGAGCAGTGAGCTCTAGGCAGTGAGCCTAAATGCATGTGCATTCCCCATTGTAATACTTTTAACAGAGTATAATCTTTGTGGGTTAACCCCCACCATGGTTTTTCCCTTAACCGGGTTTCCACATCAAAATTCTTGGTGTCAAGTGTACTATTTTCATTTTTGGTCATGCGTTATTAATTAATGTTGAAATGTTTTGATTATAAGTTATAAAAGATGATTAAGAGAAAGATATTGTTAAATTGTGTGACAATTGATTCACCCCCCTCTCAGTTGTCTAGACCTAATTCAACAATTGCTATCAGAGCAAGGTTCCTTAAAAGAAGCTTAACAGCTTGAGGAAAGATCTTGGAAGAAGTTTTCAATGAGTTCACTTAAGGATCGACTTTAGCTGGCTCTAAAAGATCTTGATCAGTCCAAAGCAGAAATATCTAATCTGAAAAATGAAATCAAGGATGTTGATGATACCATTGAAATATTAAAAGATAAATTAAAGAAGTCTTTGGGAAGGAATAAGGAGCTACTTCTGCAATTATCCAGTTTAACTGAAGAAAGTAGCATGAATGAAGCCTTGGAAGAAAAAACAAAGGAGTGTGATAAGCTGTCAAAATAAGTTGTTCTAAAAGTTGAGATGGAATCTGGGGCAATGAGGTTTACTAAATAAATTGAGCAAAGGAAGAAGACTGAAGAAGATTTAAATCAAACTCTAAGAGAAAGAACTGATGAATGCTACAGATTGGACAGTATTGCTGGTCATCTAAAATCTGATCTACAAGAAAGAAAAGACAATGTTCAAGAGATCTTGAAAGACAAATTGTCATTCTCAGACATGATCTAGAAGTTGCAAATGAATACAAGGAGAAGTTCAAGATAAGCTTAGCTAAACTTGAAGCAATACTTGAGGGTCAGAAAAGGGCTGAAGACAAGCATGGTCTTGGATATGAGAAAGGTGAAAGCTCTGGATTTGGACAAAGAAACTTTCAACCAAGGAATGAGAGAAATAGACCTATAAGACCTCCAATAAGACAGCCTAATGCTCAAAGGTATCCATCTTTCACTAGAAATTATTTCAAGTGCAATAAATTTTGTCATAAAGCCACTCAATGCAAAAGTAGAGTAAATAAAAAAATCCATCCTTCTCTGAACAATGCTTCAATTGTAGGAGGTATGGTCATAAATCCAATGAATGTAGAGGTATGATAATGAATGACTCGCCAAATAGAGGAAATAGGAATTATTTCAATGGCAAATGTTTTGCATACAATAGATTTGGACATATGGCCAATCAGTGCAGATCAAGAGGAAATCAATCAAATGGGCAAAGAAATGTTGTGTGCTTCCATTGTAACCAATTTGGTCATTTTACAAGATTCTGCAGATGTAGGACCAATGAAGGAAGAGGTCCGATGAACAAAAAACTAGATGAGCAGAGACAAGACAAAGGGAAAAGAAAAATTGAAGAGAATAAGATCCAGAATGAAACAAGTGAGACATGGGTGAAGAAATCAATTGTGAACCATAGTGATGGGTCTGCACCAAAATTTGGTGTAGATAATTCCTCAGGTAATTAAATTAGGAGCTCTGGCTTAGGGGAAGCTGCAATAAAAATCAAAATTCCCCAGCCAGTAAGCAAGTGCCTGAATCTGGCATAGTAAGAAAAGAGATCTTGGATTGTTTTAGATCTTTTGAAAGGATTTCTGGAAGAAAAAGGGTGGATATGACAAATTGTGGAATAATTCATGAGAAACTATTCAACAACAGAGTAACCAGATGTACTAGGGCAGAGCATTTATTACAAAGACAAATTAAGCATTGTGGAGCATAAAAGGGCCATTCATTCCCCAATCAGATCACTTTGCATCGGAAGAAAGCAAGAAGTGAAAAAGTGAACGAGCTCTAAGCTGAGAATTCCCAATAATTGAAATGCGAAGAGGATCCTCAAGAAAAACCCTAACCTGCAGAGCAAGGTATTTCTATTTTCTACAAAATCTCTTGAATTCCTAATCTCTGCAAATGGCTACACCTTTAGTTGTTGATGTCACTGAAAGGCCCCATCCTAAATTTAAGAAGCATCCTTACAAATCTGTTGAAGTTGAACTGCTAGGTGCCTTTTTGGGTGTCCCATATGGGGTTTTACATGTTGAAGACATTAGGGCATACATCCACTATAACATGGATGAATTTGGAGGCCCAAAACTCTTGGATTTGCTCAACAACTACTTAATTGATGATAGCCATAAATCGAAACCAGAATACAAAGCCCTAGAAAGAAAACACTTTCTGCAAGTCATGAGGTTTCTGATATTTGATGAAAATGAATGGGTTTAGTATGTATTGAGCTGAATACACAATGAGTCCATGTGGCTATTGAAACCATTTAAGATTACAAAGGATATTATCAAGACTGTAACTGGGTTAAATTCCTCTAGTGGATTACCCATGTTGAAATTCGTGAAAAACCAGACAGTGACTGAAGCTACCGGTGCCAAGTTTGACAAAAGGGCAATGACCATCAATGATATCATAGAACCTGATGTCAAATTTGCCTCCATGGTGATTGGGTAGAAGATTTACTATTCCAGTAGGAAAAATTCTGTCTTCGAAACTGCAATATATGCAGCCTATCAAATGGTAAAGGAAAATGTTGATTATGATCTTTGCAAGGTACTACAGAATCAATTGATTGAGAATCTAAGCAAAATAAAGAAAGATAGGAAAAATACCTTCAAATATGGTTCCTTAATTATATGCTTGTTCTTCTATTTTATGAATGAAGTACCTGGAATTCAAGTTGTGCATTAGACAACTGACAGACCAGTAGCATAGAAAATAAGAGATCACCTTCTCAGCCTTGGTGACTCCCAAGCCCAAAAGACTGCCATTTGGGGCTACTTCAAAAACTTCCAGAGTTTAATGCAAGCAAGGGAGAGAATCCCTAAATCAATTGTGGAGAAGTATGAAAATGACATATGTTTCATGGTTGACACAGATCAGTGCTTGATGAAAGTTGTAGAACCAAGGACAGTTTGGATAATGCCTATAGGTTATGAAGCGGATGGAAGAGTTTTGGATATGTATGCTCAACATCTTCTGAGCACACCTAAAGATACCTCTGTGGAAAGGTTTGGAACCTATAAGGAACTAAGTCTAAAATTGCATGTGGAGCTCAGACAGTCGGAGACCAAGAGGAAAGTGCAGAGACAAGTTGAAAGGTATGCTGAGAGCATTGGCCTAACCAAGGAGGCAGTAAAGCAGAACAGAGAGAGAATTGAAAAGATAAAGAAAAGTATTGAGAAGACTACATAAGAAAAAGCAAAAAGTGAGCTGGCAATCACTCTGGAAGTCCCACCAAGCTCCTCAAGGAAGACAAGGAGTTTTGCAACTCTTGCTGAGCAACTCAAGTCCACTTCCACTAAGAAGCCGGAAGCCACTCCATCTAGTGATGGAAGGAAAAGAAAGAAAACCAAGGCCACAAGAACTCACATGAGCACAAAAGATGATGAGGAAACAGAGACAGATGAAGAAGTGAAAGAAATAAGATCCAAGAAAGCCAGAACTTCAAAGACTTCTGAAGATTAGCCTTCTGGAAGCAATAAGGCCAGTAAAAAGTAAGTAACTGGTAAGGTCACTATGACTATTGATGAAATTGTAAAAACAATCATTGTTCATGGAAATTTAAAACCTATCAGAGTTTACTATGATAATTTTGATCAAGAAAATAAGAAAATTTTGGAAGATGCCATCATCATATATTTGAATAAATTCAATAGAGCCCTATTGGAAATTTTACAAGAACTCCTTAAAAGTTTAAGGAAAGTACTAGAAATGAGGAAAGAAGCAGCTAAGGATAAAGACATGGAACTCAGAGAGTATGTTCTCTCCACTTTGTCCCCTGTGATGACTAGAAGAGAAGCAGATAAAATCCTCAGACAAGTTAAAGATAAATTCAGAAGGAAAGTCTGGATGAACAAACTAATGCTTGGTGAAACTGAGGAAATTGCAAAAGAAACAGAAGAAATTCTGAGAAAGGCTTTAAACAAAGATAAATATTATATTATTTCAGAGAAATAAATAGAAGAAGTCAATCCTCCAGTTTCGGAACATGAAGCTCCAGAAAAATAGATTAACAAAAGAATTGATGACCAAGGTGTTAATTTAGATCCTCCAGAGTTAACCTATGAAGAGACTAAGGTTGGATTTGATTCATCATAATTGAATGTTGGAGAAGTCCACAAAGAGGAACAAGTCAATGAGGAGGACATAGATATGATAGACAAAATAGTTGATGCGGGAGTAACTCCACCTAATCATTCTAGAAAAGAAGAGAATATTGCTACTATTCAGAGCCCTCTGGATCAGGTAGCAAGTTGTGAACAAACATGAAAGAGTTCCTCTGCAAAGAACACAAAGAAAAATAAAGCAGAGAAAGAGGAGGAAAAAGGAAAGAAAGACAAAGCAGAAGATGGTGCAAATGTTGAAACACCTAAAGTAGATACTGAGAAATATGATGAACAAAAGGATGGTTCAAAAAATGTTGCAAGAGACACTGTAGATGCAGTGAAAAATCTTCTTGAAAAAGAGATGATTGAGCTTGATGAGCCTAAACTACTCCAAGGATTAGCCAATCCAGATGCTCTCTCTCTAATTCAATTGATGAAAATAGCATCATTCACCCAAGTAAAGGCTAGAGAAAAGATGTTAATGTTCCACATGGAGGGCAATGAGCTACTAGGACTTGGAACTAGGATTTTGGAGAAGTTAATGCCCTCCTACCAAAAGAGTCCATCTAATTCCCCATCCGGACATCTAAAAATCTTGTAAGTTCTGTAAATACTCATTTTGTATCCTTTGAAAAATCTACAGAGGCAAAGGTTCGGAAAGAGTTTCTGGATAAGAAATTTAGTGAAGTAAAGAATCTAATAGGAAATGATAGGATGATTCTCGGCATTAGCATAAGGAGTATTCAGAATGCTTTGAATGATGGAAGAGATATGTACAAATTCTATCTATCATGGCCCAAAATTAGTGAGGATATTGAGAAGAAGATAAAGGAACAAGAACATAAATTGTCAAATCTCTCACAAACTTTTGATCCTCTAACAGTTTCACCTATAAGTCAGGGATGTCAAGTAATTATCTTGACAAATGAGATAAAGAGGCTTGATAAAGAGAAAAGTAACATTATGAAGAGAATGTGTGAGCTCCGGGAATTAATTGCCCCCAAGTTAGAAACTATGTTTAATGCCTTATCAGAAGCTCAGACTGCACTTTAGACAAGCAATCCTTCGGATCTAACAAAGGTAGAAACATATGCATTTTTGTTAAGTGGGCACATCTCTATTTTAGATGGAATAAAGAGTACTTGGGCCTCTGAACTTGTGCAATTGAAAAATAGTTTTGCAGATATTCTCAAGTTCATGTGAATAGAATGATTACTTGTACATATGCGGTCCTATATACAAATTTTTGGAGAATTTTGGCTTGCAGACCCCACCCTTTGCCACTGATGACAAAGGGGGAGTGAAGTTCAGTGAAAAATGAGGAATCCACCTAAGGGGGAGCACCGAAAAGTAGTGTGAACAAGAATATGGAGCACAAGCTAAGGGGGAGCCATTTCAACACTTAGTCATTTTTCACTAAGTGTTGCCATCAATGCCAAAGGGGGAGATTGTTGGCAAGAGACACTACTAGGCATTATTAGTGTTGTCATTGATGGCAACTAAGATAATCCCATCTATCCACATAACACAATTTGTTCACACTGGAAGTCAGAATCAAAATTTATCTAAGTCCGAGCAGTCAAGAACAGAGCAGATGACAAGGTCCGATATCTTGATCCGGATCTCTCTGGTGGAAAGGCATGGTTTGTTGCAGATCTGAGGTAGTTGTAAGAATTGTCAAGACACTCTAAATCCATAGTTTTCTCCTTTGAAGATAAAGGACTCAAAAGATATTAGCTTATGAGTATCGGGTCTCAGTTTGACAAAACAGACAGAAGAAGAACATGCCGACCTTGCAAATGATCTTAACTCCGGATGTATAGAAGTTGTTTATTGGGCAATGTGTGATAATCAGTGATGGTATATGACATTATTGATGATCTATGAGTACAAGTATTGATCCACATCTCATATTATGTATGGATCTAGCTGACAGAGCAGAGTACTCTACAAAGTTGTAAATGTTCTTGAAGCCGACTGGTAAAAAGATTGTAGATCATTCTGCAGATATTTATACCTGATGGAATTGGATGATTTTAGTGTGTGTGTGTGGTGACTATGGAGTCATTGCGAAAAGAAGCAGAGATCAAAGTTCAGATGCTAGCAGAATGGTTAGAGGAGGAGAGTAAATATGAAGTATATCAAGTCAATTTTCTATGCTTAACTGGAACCGAACTCCAGCATTGATAGATGCCAAATATCAGTTCAATATTTTGTAACTCTTCTTTCTTGTAGGCAGTGAGCCTTCTTTTGAGCAGTGAGCTATGGGCAGTGAGCCTGAATGCATGTGCATTCCCCATTGTAATACTTTTAACAGAGTATAATCTTTGTGGGTTAACCCCCATCGTGGTTTTTCCCTTAACCGGGTTTCCATGTCAAAAATCTTGGTGTCAAGTGTACTATTTTCATTTCTGCTCATGTGATATTGATTAATGCTGAAATGTTTTGATTATAAGTTATAAAAGAAGATTAAGAGAAAGATATTGTTAAATTGTGTGACAACTGATTTACCCCCCTTCTCAGTTGTCCAGACCTAATTCAACAATGGATACCCAATGTTTGGATGTTAACTTGATATCTGGATATTAGCTTAATATCTAGATGCTTCTTTGTGTCCATACTGTGAAACTAACGTCTATATCTGATGATGTCATTGCATATTGGGAGGGTCAGGATATTAAGACTTGCCAAATATCCATGCCAGAATGCCTTGATGATGTCATCGTCAGAAGGCGCTTCTTTGGAAAGGATCCAGATGACATCATCAGGACATTTGCCTTAAGGATTTGGACATTAGGAGATATCTGGATGTTGGGAAAGGTCTAGATATCGACTAAGGTCTGAATATTCAGGAAATATTAGGATCTTAGGTAAGGTCCAGATATTAAGATAATATTCAGATGTTAACTACAATACAGATATCAGCTAAGGTCCAGATCTTAGCTAAGGTCCAAATATTAAAATAATATCTAAATATTAGCTAATGTCCGGATACTTGGAAAATATTTGGATATTAAACAATAAATATCCATACCTAGAAATAACTAAGTATGAAGATGGAGAAAATTTTGCTAAGGCATACTTTGAAGGCTAAATATTTCTGAGTTTTTTGCAAGGATTCTCCAAATGGATTTTTAGGGATTTTTGCAAAGTAGAGTACTAGGATTTGAAGGATGTAGGGCCTGCAGGGGTATATTTCAAGGGATTTTGAGGGGGTTTTCAAGATGAACTATTTGACTCAGGACAGAGGAAAATAAGTCAACACTAACTAACTAAGAATTGATTACGTACATATTACACCTGTACAACACATTTTCGATATTTGAATATCAAAAACATTGTTCTTATTTCAAAAACAATGAAAAGGACAAGAGCATCAATAGATGAAAAACAAAAATAGATCATAGATATAGAAAACTACGAATTAACAAATCAAACTCAAATTTCTAATATCGATTATGCATTGAGAAATGAAGGATTGCATAGAACTAACACATTTAAATACAATGTAGGAGATTGCTTATTTGACTCATTAGAAGTACTACTTCATTCTCGATACACATCAATTCAATTACTCAATGGAACTATAGACTATTTCTTGAGTTGCCTTGCACAAGGTGATATAGAAGAAATTACACCATACAACTATGAATTAGATAGTCACACATTACATGAATTACACAATATAGAAAATGTTGAAGAATACCTACGTAGAATGTGTATTTCTACAATGTCAATTACAAATGACAATGAAGTTGGACTATGGGGAGACATATTTTGCATTCGTTGGCTATCCAAGTGGCTAGAAATACAAAAATATGTCTTTGGTCAATGACAACAGGCAAAAAATACTTACATTTCAATCAATCATCCCATGGACAATCATACTCTATCTTGTTTCATGTTTCAAATCCCCTTCATGGACATTTTGAGCCACTTTTACCTTATCAAGTGCAAGCAATAAATACTGAATCAAATATCACATTTCGTAAAATAAAATAATTTCAAGGACTAATCAACAACATCATGTTGGTAATTTTATAAAAAAAACAAATGATAATGAATAGCAATACTACATCACTTCACAAAATCAAGTAACAAATATGCACCAAAAAAAATGAGAAATCCAACCAACAAAAGCAAAAGCTCAATATCACCAATAGAATTATTCCAAAAAAAATTCAAGACACACCAAGACATGTATGTGCAATTTTTCAGACTTTGCATTTTAAAAAAGACAATATGACTTTTAAAGACAAAGAAAAACAAACATATTATAAACTAACAAAACAAAATGACAATGTATTGGCAAATTCTATTTGTCGCATATGTCATAAAATATTAAAGCAATCCAAGCTTCCTAAATATGCCACACCACAACAATTCGAATGAATAAACCTTTACAATATGTAAAAATGCTTTCACAATTAGAAGAACGACTTGTTTCACTTAGGATTGCATTTGCACAAATATGGGAATTAGGATATAAAAGATCTCAAATAGGATTGACTAGATTTATTATCAATGTGCTAGTCATCATAAACATTAAAAAAAAGTGAAAGGAAGCAAGGTATGCGGAAATGCTTCCTACACTGATCTACTGAAGAAATATTTATGCAAATTTTAACTTTTACAGTTATAGGTTATTAGATGCACCTTAATAGAAAGGTAATAACAACATCCAAATGCAAATACAAAACTCACAACACAAGATATACGCGGGGAAAACCCTTTTAGGTAAAAAACCCCACACTCCAAAGCCTGCACAATGTATTATCAAATCAAAAGATGATTACAACACATTTGCAATGCAAGTTCTTTTAGGAGTAGACACTGTCGATTCCCATTCGTATTTCATGACCTTTTACATTCTCCAACCACTTATTTATCAAGCCTCTTTTTCAATTATCCAATGTTGGTTTATCCATGTCAGCCAATAACAAAATAATTGTCGATGCCTTTATTAAGTATAGGTTTTGACTATGAAATCCTACAACATAGTGCTAAATAAATAAATACAATATTAGGAACTTGTAAAGGTTGAGACACCTTAATTCCCAACATTCTCCCACTTGTCGAACACCTTTCAAGAGCCAATAGAATGACAAGATTTAACTGCTAGCGGCCGAGAGGCCCACAGACTCTAAACACCATCTGAAATTCTTCATGCTCATAGGTTTTGTCAAGGCATCTGCAACATTCATCAAAGTGTCAAATTTCTCTAAATTCACCTTCCCATCCTCTACCATGTCACGAACAAAATGGTATTGGACATCAATATGCTTAGTCTTCACATGGAAAATAGGATTCACTGCCAAACATATGACACTCTGACTCTCAAAACAAATGGTAATCTTCCCTGCATCAAATCCAATATTAGAACCCAATCCTTTGATCCTAATGGCTTCTTTACAAGCATGAGTTGATGCCATGTACTCTACTTTAGTAGTGGACAAAATGACCACAGGTTTTCACTTACTCATCCAACTAATAGCACCATTGAACATAGTAAAAACATAAGCACTGGTGGATCTCCTGCTTTCAATATCACCTACCCAATCCAAATCCACAAATCCTCGAATACAAAGTGAATGCCAATCCCTTGTAGGATAACTATGATAACATATGGAATACTCATAAGTACCCCACAAATATCTGAACACTTACTTCACTGTATCCCAATGTACCCGTCCAGGATTAGCCATAAATTGACTAAGGACTCCCACTGCTTGGGAAATGTCTAGTCTTGTACAAACTATAGCATACATCAAGCTGCCAACTGCACTAGGATAAGGAACTTTACTCATATCCTCCATCTCTAAAGGAGACTTTGGACAATCTGCAATAGATAACGTTGTCCCCATTATAACATGAATAGTCAATGGTCTACAATCTGCCATGCTAAATCTCTCCAACACAGTGTTCACATACTTACTCTAGCCTAACTAAAGTTTTCTATTAGCTATGTCTCTTCTAATTTCCATTCCTAGAATGTACCTAGCTGCCCCTAGATCTTTCATCTCAAACTGTGCTAACAACTGAGACTTCAAATCATAAATCAAACTTTTACCATTCCCAATGAACAACATATCATCAACATGTAATGCAATAATGAGAATGCAATCGTTATTTATTTTATAATAAACACAATGATCTGATTTTGATCTTAGAAATCCCAAACTCAACATAAAGGCATCACATTTTTGGTACCACATCCTAGGAGATTGCTTCAAACCATACAAATAATTTTTCAACTTGCAAACCAAATTTTCTTTACCCTTTACCACGTAGTGCTCTAGCTGTGACATATAGATTTCTTCCTTCAAGTCACCATGAAGGAAAGTTCTATTCACATCCATCTTTTCAACTTCTAAATCGTATGCTGCAACAAGTGATAACAAGAATATGATAGATGTCATCTTTGCAATAGGAGAGAAAATCTCACCATAATCTATTCCCTCAACCTGGGAATAACCCTTCGCGACCAAACTTGCCTTATACTTCTCAACACTACCATCTAAACCAAATTTCTTCTTGAATACCCATTTGCATCCAACATGTTTACGTCTATCAGGCAAGGGCACTAGATCCCAAGTATTGTTTTTCTCCAAGGAAGCCATCTCTTCTTCCATGGCCTCTTTCCAGGAATCTGCATCACTATACACATAGACTTGCTTACAGTCCTAGGCTCATCAGTGTTAGAAATCAAAGCAAAAATACAACTAGAATCATGCAATGAATAACCAAACCTATCAAGTTGCCGCCTTATCCACGTGGACCTCCTCAAAGATTAAGGTTGAGGTTCTTCATCTTCTTATGAAGTTTCAGAGCTACTAGAGTTCTCCTCATCATCAGGTCCAATAGATGTCTTTGATTAAACTTTCTTAGGGGTGAAGGAAGCTTAACCACATCCTCTTTCTCTTCTTCTTTCTTTGGCTATAGAACAATAGAAGAAGGATTGAGCTCTCTGAAGATCACACTTGTGCTATACAGAACTCTCTCAGCCATTAGATCCCAAAGCTTGTACCCTTTCACACCGATGCCATAACTGATGAAGATACACTTCACAGCCTTGTTCTCCAACTTAGTCCTCTTCTTCTTAGGCACATGTGCATATGCCTCACAACTAAATACTTAAATGTGTCTTAATGAACGCTTTTTACCAGACCACAGCTCCATAGGTGTCTTATCAACAAGCACCGATGTAGGAGACCTATTAACCAGGTAAAAGGCTATAGAAATAGCTTCAGCCCAAAACTTTTGTTCAAGGCTAGCTCCACTTAACATACTTCTTGCCCTCTCCATCAACGTTCTATTCATCCTCTCTGCAACTCCATTTTGCCGAGGGGTATCAAAGTTGTCTTTTGCCTCTCAATCCCATGTTCTTTACATAACTTGTCAAAATCTGCTGAACACTACTCACCATTGTTATTAGTCCTCAAACACTTAATCTTTCTATCCTTATAATTCTCTACAAGAGCTTTGAACTCTTTGAATCTACTAAAGACTTCATATTTGCTTCTAAGGAAATACACCCATGTCCTTCTACTGTAATCATCAATGAATGAAACAAAATACACAGATTTTGAAATTGAAGGAACATTAACTGGACCAAACACATTAGAATGAATCAAGTTCAACACCTTAAAAGATTTGTGAGAATTGGAATAAAACTGAACACGATTTTGTTTACTATAGATGCAATGTTCGCAAAAATCAAACTCAAGATTACAATCATTCGTACCCTCAACAAGGTTTTTATTTTTTAGGGTCCTCAAACCCTTTTCACCAATGTGACCAAGCCTTTGGTGCCATAACATTGTCTTTTTAGTTGGAAGTTTCATCTCCATAGAATGAGCACCCTTAGGTACCCAGAAAGCATGACTATCAGAAGTAGATGCAACAGTCCTCTTTGCTCTTCGTTCCAATGTTGAGGATGAAAACTCTGAAGTTCTCTTCTTTGAAACAGAGGCACTATTACACTATACCACGCATGCATCAAGCTGAAACAAAGTGCTAAACCAAACACCTTTAGCTAGTACCATAGATCCTCTAGTCATCTTGCATCCTCCATTCAAGAAAACAACCTACACACCCACATCATTCAATTTACTTACAGATAATAGGTTCTATGCCAAACTAGTGATATGCAAAACACCATTGATCCCCTTCACTCGTCCATTAGGGAATCGAATCAAGACTCTTCCACAACCAACAATCTTCAGGTGAGATTCATCACCCAAGTAAACCTTCCCACCTGTTGGTTTTTCTTCTGAATCAGCATTAGGGTTTGCCACTTCTAATGCACAGGCAAATTTAGCCAACTAATACAGGAGGTTGCGTGAGCTCCTCCCCTTCACTTCTGGTTCTGCCGCACCAAGGGGGGTATCCCTATAACTCAAGATGTAACCTTGACTAGCTCAAAGATAGAAAGATCTAACTTGACAACAACAGGCAGAATACTCTCATGTATGGACCAAGATCTGTATGATAGATCACAAGGTGGGCAACGTTCTTGGACATATATGTCTGGTTAGGGATGAGAGCATGCAAGGGTTTCCTACTCC
This sequence comes from Cunninghamia lanceolata, assembly GCA_027924645.1. Lineage (NCBI taxonomy): Eukaryota > Viridiplantae > Streptophyta > Pinopsida > Cupressales > Cupressaceae > Cunninghamia > Cunninghamia lanceolata. Next base: position 7,511,115 of record BSBN01000010.1, read on the forward strand.
TAATCCTACAACTAACAGATGGAAGGGAGAGATGGTTTGAAATGGTGTTTGGATGCAAACCTGGACCTGGTGTATAACCTCAACACAGAGCTAGATTGGTGCCTATCCAGGGCTTGGAGTCGGTAGACATACACCTGTGAATGACCAGCATGAATAGCTAAAACTGGATTTCAAGGGGATACACATGATACCTGCCTTACAGATATCTCCCAATACAGAGTGTTAAGCTGTCGATACTTATGGCATCCCTATTGCAGGAAGAAAGATACATGCAAAACTGGAGACAGAATCAACATAACACATGCAAACATAGCATTATTCATATAAGATTAACCATGAAATCAGTGGATTCATGCCAAAACGTACAACAGGAGATACATAAACTCACAAGTTTTGCTGCACAGAGCAACCAAAACTAGTTGTATCTTATTACAGAGCCAAAATGTCCAGTTTTCAACAACCTAAACAATGGTAACACAGTCTGCCTATATTGGCCAGAAAGTGTACCTCTAGCATTAATTACATGGTTGACCAAAAATCCCACCAGATACACAGTATCAGAAAAATGGCGCTCAACGCATTACTAGATTGGCGCCCAAACATGAATGCAGTAGGTAGGGGAGGAGACAGGAAGAAACGTCGAGCCCTGCGCCACTGTCCGTTGATGTACACCTTCAAACGGGTACCAGATCCGTCCATACCTCTGCAACCTTCGCCATTAATGCTCATCTACCTCGCAACCATCGGGAAAACATCAAACAGTGCATCGCAACCGTTTCCCGCCAAAATACCTCATCGTGATATTTCAAAATATGCAGGATATCAATTATCCCACATGCACCCCGCGGCGACCTTTTCAACACTTTATATACTAGGTCGCGAGCATATATGATGTCCGTGCTTTTGCTCCTGATGACACTAGTATAAGACCTTCATCATCCTCATCCTCCAGCAGCATGATATCCTGTTGCTTGAAATATCACCCTGACGTCAGCATCATCATCGCAATATCACCTACATGATAATCGCCTTCATCGGCACAACCTGATGCATCGGAGGAAGATCCTCCTGCTTAGCCGATACCAAATGTCTGGCCGATGAACATCCTGATGACGTCACCGTCATATCCTGCTGACGTCATCAGCATATCTGCCTATCGCGCACCTCCTCATATCCGGATGACATCATCGTCATGTTTGCAAATATCAGGGGATCTCCACAAGATGATCAGTGTTAGAAATATGACCCCCCGGACCTTGATGACGTCACCATACATCGGCATCAGGATGATATTCGGAAGATAACCGGATATTTGGAAATATCATCCTGATGCACACATATCATGCTACACTGTAGCTCCACTATAAGATCGGGGTGATATATGAATATGTGACTGATATTTGAAATGATCACCCCCATTGGACAATGCATGAAGCCGACAGGCGAATATCTCCCTTCGGAAATATCATGATGCAGACAGGTAGAAAAACGGATATCACCCTGACATAAGAATGATGTCAGCATCATCAGGGTGATAAAACAACGAACATGAAGTGATAAAACAACATCAGGATGATCTTGACTAAGATCATCCGATGTTCAAATATGATGACCCCGATGAAGATCGGATCATACTTAGGACTTTGCAGTAACATCATCAGGATGATCTTAAGTAAGATCACCCGATGTTAGAATATCACCCCAGCGAAAGATCATGCTGACAGAAAATATGATGACCCTCGTAAGCAACATCAGGGTGATGTCTGGAAACATGATGATGATGACCTCCTCCAAAGAAAATATGATGCTGATGTTAAAACATGCTGAGGAGGCCCAAAGACTTAGAACTTTTTTGGATTTTTTGGGAAGGTGCCTGCATGAAAATTGCTAAAATAACCGACAGTGAATTCAGGCACCAACAGTGGCTCTGATTAGGGACGTGCAGGTGCAAGACTGCAGCGAGAACCCCAGATCTCTGGGATGCAGACCAGTCCCTTATCCATTGGGTACAGAGTCAAATACTACACCGACCTGCATCACCAAACACACTTGATGGCCTAAGGCCACCAAGAAAAGAAAAACATGTATCTCCCTTTGTCAAATATCTTGTTTTCATTTGCATGCACTGGGTCAAGCTTGGAGATACTGCAAAGATCCACCCACAAACAAACCTGGTCATCTGCACATTCATCCCTCTGATTTAGCTTGTCACTGTCATCCCTGTGCAGATAACCCTTAGCATCCGGCAACAAGTGGATGCAGAATGTATCAGGCAATGCATACTCAAAGGGAATATAACACATGTTATCATTTGTATCAGCATTATGCATTGCAAAATGATCTCCTAGCTGGATTGAAAATTGAAAGCACTCGAAGTCCACCACACAACTAGGAAAGTCAGAGCTCATTTCATATGCTGGCCTCTCAAAAGAAAAGCTTTCAAAATCACAATTGTGCACATCATGTACACAACAATCAGCAGCACCAGGCTGGAAAAGATTAGGCTCTGACACCTCTTTACAATCAGGCACATTTTTACAATCACTTACCTAATGTATGTTGTTTCCTCTTTCATCAGGATGAGAAATAGAATCCAAGTCAAAAACCATGTCAAGACCCTCACCATACTCAAATAGATCCTCATCACCATATGTGTCAAAAATGGGTGACCCAGGTGCATCAGTTTCATCATAGTATGCCATTTGTTCATGGGCAGCAGAGCATGCATCTTCATCACCAATGGATTCCTTTTGTGGAGGAGTATCAGCCTGTGTGTCATAAGCAAAACAGCCATCAATCAAAGAACAATCATGCTCTACACTAGCACTTATTTCAATCTCTGACTGCTCTTCATGATCCTCATGTGTTTGAAAGGAAGGCAATGGGTCACACATGGGACTGCTTCTCTGTTTGCTTATATCTTCTCTGTCTTGAGTACAATACTCACAATTGTCTCCACAGGTCCATTCCAAAAATTGCTCATTGTTGTCCACAACCTCATTGTTGTTTTCATGGTCAGATGCCTCATCATTGCAATGGGAATCCTCATTAGTCCTTTCACTGGCATCCTCAACATTCATCTTTTCATCTTCACATGATGCCTTAATTATTTGGTCATTTGCATCTTCACAACGATTTCTCACACCAAAGCTTGTGGACAGGGGTTTCAGCAGGTGCACATTTCTGATTTTTTCTATCTTTTCTATGAACTTGTATGCCATCTGCATACTTGTCACCTTGAAATCCCTCAGTATTGCACTAAAGCCCTCCTCAAAAGCTTCCAAGAATATGCCAACACAGGCTGAAATATCAGGTCTGAAACTTTTAGGGACATGTGAAAGGGCTACTGCAAACCTATGACTGAAATCAACACATGGCTCTTCATCTTGTTTTCTGATGTTCATCAATTCTGCAACAAGATCAGCAGGTTCTCTTGTGAATTCTTCCTTGAAATAGTCAGCAAGCTCATCCCAACAGGCAAAGGATCCTTTTGAAAAGCTCAAATACCAGTCTTTTGCTTTTGCATCAAAGGACCTAACAAAAAACCTCATCCACATATCCTCATCTCTAAATGAATGTTTTCCCATGAACTCATGAAAATTTTGGATATGTGCATTCCCATCACATACACTGTGACCACTAAATCTGGGCATCTGACAGTATATCCTAGCAGGCATAGTTTCTACTTTATAATCAACCCATGACAAATCCAGTTGGTCATACAAAGGATCAAAAGGGCTAAGAAGAGGTTTAGCCTTCTGACTAGCAGACACAACAGGGTTACTACTTTTTAACTGGGCCTGCTCAGCTTCTAAGAATATCAACCTATTTCTTATCTCTTCTATTCTTTTATTCAACATTTCACCGCTGAGTATGGGATAATTCATACTTGGATTCATAAAAATCTTACTCTTAGACATCCTTTGTCTGCCTAAGACCTAAGGCTTCCCTTGGCATCTAACTTATGCAGTAAAATAGCAAATATAAAGGGGAAGGAACAAGGTACCTTTTCTCATACATATGCTGAAATATGAACAGCACATTTTTGTCACATCACATACATCCATCTTTCATGTGCATTTAGATCTTTTTTGCAGAGTCGCCACCTCTCCAAAGAGGACAAAATTTACAGCAGCTGAAAGCTCAACACATATTTTTCTGAGTTCATACCACCAGCAGAGCAAAACTTCACCAGAGACTGCAGGATATCACTTTACATCAACATCCCCAGCGGAGTCGCCATTTTGTTGGTGACTCGGATGGGCCAAAGATATAACACTTTTTCATCAATTTTCTCCCCAGCAGAGTCGCCATTTTGTTGGTTTTTCTTCTGAATCAGCATTAGGGTTTGCCACTTCTAATGCACAGGCAAATTCAGCCAACTAATACAGGAGGTTGCGTGAGCTCCTCCCCTTCACTTCTGGTTCTGCCGCACCAAGGGGGGTATCCCTATAACTCAAGATGTAACCTTGACTAGCTCAAAGATAGAAAGATCTAACTTGACAACAACAGGCAGAATACTCTCATGTATGGACCAAGATCTGTATGATAGATCACAAGGTGGGCAACGTTCTTGGACATATATGTCTGGTTAGGGATGAGAGCATGCAAGGGTTTCCTACTCCTAATCCTACAACTAACAGATGGAAGGGAGAGATGGTTTGAAATGGTGTTTGGATGCAAACCTGGACCTGGTGTATAACCTCAACACAGAGCTAGATTGGTGCCTATCCAGGGCTTGGAGTCGGTAGACATACACCTGTGAATGATCAGCATGAATAGCTAAAACTGGATTTCAGGGGGATACACATGATACCTGCCTTACAGATATCTCCCAATACAGAGTGTTAAGCTGTCGATACTTATGGCATCCCTATTGCAGGAAGAAAGATACATGCAAAACTGGAGACAGAATCAGCATAACACATGCAAACATAGCATTATTCATATAAGATTAACCATGAAATCAGTGGATTCATGCCAAAACGTACAACAGGAGATACATAAACTCACAAGTTTTGCTGCACAGAGCAACCAAAACTAGTTGTATCTTATTACAAAGCCAAAATGTCCAGTTTTCAACAACCTAAACAATGGTAACACAGTCTGCCTATATTGGCCAGAAAGTGTACCTCTAGCATTAATTACATGGTTGACCAAAAATCCCGCCAGATACACAGTATCAGAAAAATGGCGCTCAACGCATTACTAGATTGGCGCCCAAACATGAATGCAGTAGGTAGGGGAGGAGACAGGAAGAAACCTTGAGCCCTGCGCCACTATCCGTTGATGTACACCTTCAAACGGGTACCAGATCCGTCCATACCTCTGCAACCTTTGCCATTAATGCTCATCTACCTCGCAACCATCGGGAAAACATCAAACAGTGCATCGCAACCGTTTCCCGCCAAAATACCTCATCGTGATATTTCAAAATATGCAGGATATCAATTATCCCACATGCACCCCGCGGCGACCTTTTCAACACTTTATATACTAGGTCGCGAGCATATATGATGTCCGTGCTTTTGCTCCTGACGACACTAGTATAAGACCTTCATCATCCTCATCCTCCAGCAGCATGATATCCTGTTGCTTGAAATATCACCTTGACGTCAGCATCATCATCGCAATATCACCTACATGATAATCGCCTTCATTGGCACAACCTGATGCATCGGAGGAAGATCCTCCTGCTTAGCCGATACCAAATGTCTGGCCGATGAACATCCTGATGACGTCACCGTCATATCCTGCTGACATCATCAGCATATTTGCCTATCGCGCACCTCCTCATATCCGGATGACGTCATCGTCATGTTTGCAAATATCAGGGGATCTCCACAAGATGATCAGTGTTAGAAATATGACCCCCCGGACCTTGATGACGTCACCATACATCGGCATCAGGATGATATTCGGAAGATAACCAGATATTTGGAAATATCATCCTGATGCACACATATCATGCTACACTGTAGCTCCACTATAAGATCGGGGTGATATATGAATATGTGACTGATATTTGAAATGATCACCCCCATTGGACAATGCATGAAGCCGACAGGCGAATATCTCCCTTCGGAAATATCATGATGCAGACAGGTAGAAAAACGGATATCACCCTGACATAAGAATGATGTCAGCATCATCAGGGTGATAAAACAACGAACATGAAGTGATAAAACAACATCAGGATGATCTTGACTAAGATCATCCGATGTTCAAATATGATGGCCCCGATGAAGATCGGATCATACTTAGGACTTTGCAGTAACATCATCAGGATGATCTTAAGTAAGATCACCCGATGTTAGAATATCACCCCAGCGAAAGATCATGCTGACAGAAAATATGATGACCCTCGTAAGCAACATCAGGGTGATGTCTGGAAACATGATGATGATGACCTCCTCCAAAGAAAATATGATGCTGATGTTAAAACATGCTGAGGAGGCCCAAAGACTTAGAACTTTTTTGGATTTTTTGGGAAGGTGCCTGCATGAAAATTGCTAAAATAACCGACAGTGAATTCAGGCACCAACACCACCATCATATCTTCATACTTTGAAAACCAACCTTGATGAGAGGTCATGTGAAAAGATACACCAAAGTCAATAATCCACACATCTTCAAATGCATGTGTTGCTAAGGCAGCGACAAATGCTTCTCCTTCATCTTGAGAGGACTTATCAGAATCCAAAACATAGTTCTTCTTCTTTTTCTTCTTCTCCTCCTTGCACTCCTTGTGGAAGTGATCAAGTTTGCCGCAATTCCAACATAAAGCCTTGGACTTTCTAGGAGACTTGAATCTCCAAACAAATTTGGATCTTCCTTTTTCTTCTTTCTTCTTATCCTTTTTCTTCCCTTTCTCTTTAGATCTACCACGAACCGCAAGAGCCTCCGTAGCTGACTCAAAATATTTCCTCCACATCTCTTCAGACAATAACGAAGAAACCACTTCAACCATCATGAAGGTGGTAGTGGTACTCCCAATGGCCATAACCAGGTGGTCCCATGAATCTGATAAGGAACACAGTAATGTCATACATAGATCCTCTTTCTCCATCTTCACACCAATAGAGGTCAACTGGGAAACAAGCATGTTGAATGTATTTAGGTGATCAGTGACATATCATCCATCTTCCATCCACAAAGAATACAATTTCTTTCACAGGAATAACTTGTTCACTAGGGATTTAGCCTGATAAACATCTCCAAGTTTCTTCAAAAGATCCTTTGCAGTCTTCTCTTCATGGATATTCAGGAGCACTGAATCAGCCAAACATAGTCTTATCAAATCCTTATCCTTCTAATCCATCAGATCCTAATCTTCTTGTTTCATGCCTGATGGCATGGTTCTAGATATTACGAGTCATAGACCTCTATCCACCAATAAGTCATCCTCCATCTTGAGTTTCTACAACTCAAAGTTGCCTCCATTAAACTTCTCTATATCAAACCTCCCAGATGAACTCACCATCTCTTTCCTGCAACAAAGATTTCAAAATCCTCTGCACAAGCTCCCACTCAAATGAAGATCAGCTCAAAAAACCCTCTACCCAACAACTAGAACTAAAGGTGATCAGGCTCTAATACCAACTGAAAGGAAGCAATGTATGCGGAAACACTTCCTACATTGATCTACTAAGGAAAAATTTATAGAAATTTTAACTTTTACAGTTATAGGTTATTAGATGCACATTAACAGAAAGGTAATAACAACATCCAAATGCAAATACAAAACTTATAACACAAGATATACGTGGGGAAAACCCTTTCAAGTAAAAAATCCACACTCCAAAACCTGCACAATGTATTATCAAATCAAAAGATGATTACAAAACACTTGCAATGCAAGTTCTTTCAGGAGTACACAGTGTCAATTCTCATTCACATTCTATGACCTTTCACATTCTCCAGCCACTTATTTATCAAGCTTCTTTTTCAATTATCCAATGTCAGTTTATCCATGTCGGCCAATAACAAAATAACTGCTAACGCCTTTATTAAATATAGGTGCTGACTATGGGATCCTACAACATAGTGTTGAATAAATAAATACAACATTAGGAACATGCAAAAGTTGAGACACTTTAATTCCCAACAAAATGCATTACCACAATCTACCAATGAAACACCAACAATTGTAGTTGCTCTTAAAAGACGACTACAATATAAAAATGCATACCAAAAGGGAATGGTACAAGTGAAACTCTTCAAATCAATGATGAAAGTGACATAGTAAATGAACTTTGTACAAGTGAAACTGACTCACAAAGTGATACAGATCACCAAAATCCTTGTGAGACCTTGATACATGGATTCATGGAATCTAAATGTATACATGAAATGCAAGACAAAATTATAGAAGTTGCACTAGCAGAAAACTATTATCCTATTGGAATCTTTAAAGATAAGTATGCTAAAGAAATGAATTTCCCTACACTATTCTTTGGAAACCCGCGTAATGATGACATTGTTAAGAATTTATCATATCAAAAAATTGCACAATGGGAGCTACTTCATTTAAATAGACAATTTGCTTACCATACAATGAATCTATTTTTTAAAACTATCAAAATACTCATACATCAAGTTCTATCTACAATGTGGATAAGAGTCTATAAAGGCTAGCTAAAAGGTAGAAAGTTGATAGCAAAATATGTCAAATGCAAACCTAACCTAGAAAAGATACTCAAATCAGACATTGGATATGTTGATTTTAAAAGAATAAGAATATCTTTAGATTATTTTCATCAATTAAAAAAATGTGTTTGCAATGATCTGACAACTTGGACCACCCACATTTTTTATTACATTTACTAGTGCTGAACAATATTGGGAACACCTATCAAAAACACTTGAAGACTTACATAATACATAGCATACATCTTCACAACAACAATATGACACAAAAAATGAGAACAATAAATTTTATCTCATCAAGAAAGATCCTGACATGTGTACGCTATTATAGACATAGAATAAATGCATTGGAACAATTGATATTCACAGATAACTCTTTCTTCAAAGAAGTCTTGGATTATTTCTCTATAACTGAATTTCAAAATCATGGCAATGAACATGACCACTTTCTTTTATGGATTAGAGATGCTCCAGTATATGGAAAAGATAATATTTTAGATATTGAACGATTTGTTGACAAATACATCACTTGTAACACTAAAAATTTAGCTCCTGACATAGCTATGCTACACAAGAACCACCATACAAAGCAATGTAGGAAATCGACAATATTGTAAATACAATTTCCTATTTCCACCAATGAAAAAAACTATGGTTCTCGAACCATTGAAAGAGAGTAATGAAGTCATAATTTCTATAGAAAAAAATGTCTTCTCGGTGTTACAACAATCTAATTATGAACAATCATTCTCCTTTCAAATGTTTCTAGAAGACATCAATTTGAATGAAGATGAATATATTACGGCTATAAGATCAACAATCTGTAGACCTACAATTTTCTTAAAATGAAAGCCTTCACAAATATGGAATAACAACTTTGCAAAAAAAATACCTGAGATATGGAAAGCAAATACAGATGTGGAATTTGTACTTAAGGCATATGCTGCAGCAATTTATTGTAGCTTGTACATGACAAAAGTGGATAAAACAATGACATATGCATTTAAAATAATTCGTAAGGACCATCAACAAAGTAATATTGATGTTGTTAAAATGATAAGTAAACTTGGAAATGCATTACTCAACTTACAACAAATGTCTTCACAACAAGTTGCTCACATTGTTCTATCACTTCCACTAAACTATAGCTCAAGAAAATGTATATTCATTGATACAAGAGCTGATAGTGACCGAACTTTTGTTTTAAAGTCTATCAAACAATTGAACAATGAACTAGATGAATTAAAAAACATAACTTGCAATTCTTTAATAGATTACTACATAGCACAACCTAAAAAAATTATGCATATTTGTCTTGCACAATTTGTGTCAAAATATAGAAAAGATGGCAAAGCAATACAACCAAAAGCTAAACCAAATATTATACGTTTTGTCAATTTCAATAAACATATTGACTTGGAAAATTATTGTAGAAAGCAACTACTACTTTATGCACCCTTTACAATAAATGATAAAAAAAAATATTAAAACATGGTTTTGGATCATGGCATCATGATTATTCATATCATGAAAACACAATTAAAGCTAATCGTATCAAATACAATTACAACACCAGCTCTAAATGGGGTGATATAGACAAAGCTATTAATGAGACCAATTCTGAAAATAATTACATTCACACCCAGTCAGTCATTACAAATGAAACTTCATACAAAGAATCATACAACATAGAACAAGATTTTGAAACACTAAACCATAACAAATCAAAAAGTCATTTTTCCAATTCATTTGAAATTGTAAAACACCCACAAATTATGGACAATGTCGAATACTTCAAATTGAGGCGAATGTTAAATAACAAACAACAAGAAATTATAAAAGACATTGTATTGAAAAAAATAAATTTATGACAAAACTCCACTACACTTGTTCCTAACAGGTGGAGCAAGGATTGGAAAAACATTTACTGCAAAAGTAATATTTCAATCTCTTCTTCGCATATATAATAACTCCATTGATAGTGATCCAGACAAAACAAAAGGTCTAATAGTTGCTTATATAGGGAAAGCAACATACAATATAGGTGGAGTAACATTACACTCAACATTCCACATACTTTCAACAAGTCAGAATTTGTTCCATTAAACACTGAAATGTTAGATACAATGTCAAAGCATTATCAACAATTGTGTGTGCTCTTAATAGGTGAAATTTCATTAGTAGGTCAACATTTTTATGTTACACTAACAAATGATTAAGAGAGATAATGCAAATGCCTACTACATACTTTGGAAATCTTGATACAATTTTTTGTGGTGATTTGTATCAAGCACAACCTGTACTTGATTGAGTTGTATTCGAAAATACACCAACATTAACTGAATTAATGCCATACAAATTTTGGAAAGACAACATAAAATACTATGAATTACAATCAACTATGCGACAAAAAAGATGAAAAGTTTATTACAATACTCAATAGAATACATGTAGGTTCACAAAAAAGTAATGATATAGAATATTTGAATCAAACTTGTTTGCACTCACCACCCATGGACCCAACATTCCCTTTTCTCTTTTACAAAAGAAAAGATGTTGATGCACACAATCAAAAAATGTTACCAATGGTTACTAGAAAGCTAACTATATTGAATGCAATTGACGAACATGATGAAATGGAATATGTCTCTATAATCATACAATATTGTAATATCCCAAATGGGGATATCATACCCTAATTTGGATTTTTGGGCTTTCCAAACTTATTTTCTAATTTATGCACTTTATATTTCTACCCTAACCCTAATTCTACTCCAAAATTCAGACTTGAAACAATTGCATGTATTTATCACAAATCATGACCAATATCAAATATGAGCACACCAAATGATTCACCCAAGCATGTAGATTATATTCACCCTGAATCATACATAGAACATATCAAATTATACCAAACATAAGGAACATGAAGTCTGTTGTAATTAACTGCACTATAAATATGAAGTTTGAGCATACAAATGATGATGACAACTAGCCAAATAGCCCAGCTACAAAGTAGACACTAATGCCAATAATTACATACCAATATTGTGCAAGGACAAACACCAATGAGGGTTGAATGAGAAGGTAAATTCTATTGTAGTAAATCTGCTCAAACCCTAATTCCCAAGCAGTCACAAATCACCATGAATCTACCCTAAGAGTAGGTCACCCTTCCTCAAGATGATGCGCTCAAGTTCTAGGGTAAACCCTAGCCCTAAATCACCTCCAATGTATGCTTAATATGCCTCCAATGTGGGTTGCTCCTCCTTAGATGTAATTTGCTCTAGCCCTAGATGAGTCACCCTTCATGAATGCTCTCCATAGCTGATATAAAATCTGCTCTTGATGTTATGATGCTCACTTGAACTCCTATCTTGGAATCCACAAGTAGAGAAGTTAGATTGTCGCCCAACTCCTCTCAAGTCACTTGAGGTTTTCGTCCCAAGTCACTCTTAGAGATAACTCTCCGTATATGAATGAATGAATGCTTGAATGAATGCCTGAAATGCCACAATTCCAATTTGTATTTGTACATGTTTTCTATTTCCCTTCATGCTAGCTGACCTGACATTATTTTATGTCTTTTTTTTTCCTTGTTAGGGCCGACCTTAAGGATTCTTAGGCGCCCATCTCCTAGAGACGATCTTGATAGGATTATGTATATTTTTGAGTATGTGTTTCCCTCTAAGAGGGACGACCTCCTTTCCTTTACAAGGGCGCCAAGATAAATTAAATTAAAGATATAATTTATCATTATAATTTCTTCTCCTTCAAGCACTAGCATGTAGATGGTAAGGACGACCTCCATCATAATATCAAGTCTCCCAAGGTGAGTAGTGATCTCCATGATGATGTCAAGTTGCCCAAGGTAAAGTATCCATATGAAAGCATCCCAAGATGTAATGATGACATCCACACAATACATGATGAAGTCCAAGCTCCTCCATTGCTCATGATATCCTCCCAAATGTCTCGGAGTGGGGTGAAAGGCCCAAATAAACTCTAATGGCAACCATTCCAAAAATGGGGACATTACGGTCCTCCCTTCTCAGAATTGCTTGTCCTCAAGCAATGGCAAGTGTGTATACTGTGAGATAGTGTCAAGTGACATGTATCTCCATCTACCCACATGCTCGGTGGCCATAAAAATCATCCACTGGTGGTTGCATCCTCTAAGAAATGGAAGAATGCAATGCAAATTGAACTCCAACAGCTGAAACCATACACCCTCAAGTCCAACCAAGCACCATTCTCTAGAAAATATGACTACAACCACAAGTGTAACAAACACTAAAGCTCCCAAGGTGCCACTCCTTGAGAAGCAATAGTTGGTCCAATCCAAAGTCTTGAAGAACAAGTGATGAAGAGTGTGATCCCTAAAACACAACCACAAGTCTCCAAGATTTTGCTATGCTACTCTAATATAATCATCAACAATGCCCCCTAAGTAGTGAAACAACCCATCAACACCCCGATGAAGTGGTGTACAAAACATTCCTCCACCTGGATCCCAAATCATACTATCATCACATCCAGCAACCATGAGGAGAGGAAAGCATCTCAAAGTGCTAAAACCATCAATCTAATCTCCAACTCTAGTTGACCTCCCATGGATGTGCAAAAGTCTCAACACAGTTGCAAGAAAATGCATATCAGCTCCTCCAATGTGGCTGATGTAAATCAAGACAGCAACCTTTGAACTGAAAATCAACTCCATGTGCTTTCAATGACTTCTCTCATGACATGAGATGATAGAGTATCACCCATAGGCCAACCTCTAGTGATGAAGAGGTGGTCCAAGCCTCTCCATAACACCCCAACAACTGTTGTCCTCCACCAACTCAATATGAGATCCATGCACCATGAAACAGGATAGTCATCTCTCACCCAAATATACCAAAGAATCTCATGTACCAAGGCTAGAATGTTAGTGACAGCATGCTCACCTCCAACTCTGATGTCAAGTGTCAACTGTAAAGCAAACCCTAGTGCCTCCAAATTAGAAATGGAAACAATATCACACCTTGGCATTGTTGACCTATTTTCCTCTGTCCAAAGTTAAATAGTTCACCTTATATATTCCTTGAATACCCTTTAGAAATGACCCTACAAGGCTTAAATCTTTCAAATACTCATGTTATTCCTTGTCAAAAAATCCCAAAATCTTGTCTAAAGAATTCTTGCAGAAAACCCAGAAAAACCCAGAAATTTTTTAGCTTAAAGTGCCTTCCATTGTAGATTTTTCCTAGTTTTATACTTAGTCATTTTATATGCAAATGCAATTGCATGTTTCTTTATATGTTCAAATGTACAATCGCACATACAAAGGAAAGATACAAGGGGAAGATGTAAAGAAAATATACAAAGGGTAGCATACAGGACAGACATACAAAGGATCATCGTCGAGACAAGCATTATCGGTAGCTAAGTCCAAGGTTTCTCTGATCAACCGATGAAGATACAAAAGAAAAGATACAAGGGGTAATATACAAGGGAAAGTGGGGTCCGCTTTCACACAAAGGCGATTGTATCTCATATATAAAGCGCACAAAGAGGTAAGATACAAAGAGTGGGGTCCACCATTTGTATATATATACAATTGTATGTTTGCACATACAATCGAACATGCAAGGGAATATGCAATCCTGAGATGCAAAGCCCGGACCTGAAACAAATATACATTCTGGTTTATAAAGGCACAAGTGTTTGTTTGCATCTTTGTTTGTATGTTTGCGTTGTATGTTTGGACATACAAGGGAATATACAAAGGTAGCATACAAAGGTCAGATGCATGTTTGCAATGTACAAGTGTGATTGTATATGTTTTGCTTGAATGTTCGCATTGTATATGCGATATACAAAGCCGATATACAAAGAGACCAGCATACAATGTTTATGAGTGCAAGTGTTTGCATGCAGTTTTGTTTGTATATTTCACATTGTATATGTGATATACAAAGAAGAGGAGATACAAGCCGAACCTCTTGCAAAATTCCAATATGGTTGATAGTCTTGTTACCTAGATTTCACTACTAGCTCAATCAGGTAGAGCTTTTCTAGTTTTAAAAGAGAGAAAGGTATATTATATTTCTGTTGTGTTAAAACCAAGCACATTTGATACAAATCAAGATGAAAATGTAGTGTTGCATTCAGATGTTTTCAGAAAAACTCAAGAGATTGTACAAATCTTTTAAAAGATCAACAATTTGTATTGTAAAAATAAGTGTATAAGTTCTCACACAAGCCGTGAGACTAACTGGTTCAATGCAAAAAAGAAAAGACAAACTATACATTTATACATAAACTGAAAAGATGAATATGCATAAGAGGTAGGGTGACTCGTCATTGCCTGAATGACGAGCCTTCATGTCGCATCTCCTATCTTGTTTGGCGTATCCTGCATCCAGCTGTTGTCTCCTTGCTATCCCGTCATCTGCATAAAATGTTGGAAAATGATGTTAGAGAAATGGCGAGGCATCATACATCATATGATATACATTCTTTAAACATACAATTTATGTTTTCAGATTGTAGTGAACCAGTTAGCGTCACAGAAGCTTTTGAGAAGACCAATCAAGAATATCAACCGAAAGCATGCTTTTATTTTCTAACAAGTTTGCTTCATGTGCAGATACATATGCAATTATGTTTCCGTTTAATTTATCAGTTACGTTATGAGTGGAGGAAATGTGGCTCCCACAAGGGTTGAGCCCAGCTCATATATTTTATAGAACATTTCAGATGCAATGAACAAATGCAAAAGGCACAGCTCCAAGAGTGCATTCAGAAAGTAGATACAGCTGTCAAGAGCTAGCATGCTGAGTGGGACAGCAAACAATCAGAGGAATCCAAGCAAAGCAGGAGATATAAGGTGATGCATGCTAGCAAAGATCATAAAGGATAGCCAACAGTCACAAACAAGACAGCAAAGTATGATGAAAAAACAATCATCGGCAGTAAGAGAACTTTCAGAACAATGATGACAGACAACAATAATACAAGGAGCATTCATACACAGAGGAGAACAGTATAAAGGATAGAGTAAGTGTCATGGTGTCCACATAGAAGAAAGATCGCTGCTGTTATAGAGAGCTGTCAAGCTCATGCAAAGACAAATATCAGAATACACCAAACTCGTCAATGCCCGAAAAATGGAGTTTTTTGAGCTCAGTTCGAATGCACAAAGAAAAATGTAGTTTCTCTACAACTAATCAACAACAGGATGGACAAGGATGTCATTCAAAGAGATTCTAGTCACGGAGAACAACAAAACATCAATGCTCAGAACTGACGAAAAATACAGATTTTAAGAGCAGCAAGGCATATATTTTTGTTCCAAGTTTTGTGTTACGAACAGCGTTTGTTCACATCCCAATAATACAGAGGTAAGGGAAAAATACAAACTTTCAGCTCAAGCAAGCATTCATACTCAGAAATATGCTCAAAGTCGTGCCTTTATAACAGCAATTTGCAAAAGAAAATGCAAAGTTTTCATTTCTTTTTCAAGGCAGCAATTATTCAGAATGTAGTTTCAAGTTTTATACCAACCTTATCTGTCTTCTATCTTCATAAGAATGTAGAGTTACAGTAAAAAAGACCAGTGTTTTCATGGTTCAAAACCCTTGATCATGGCAAAGTTGAAACTTGTTCACAGCCAGAAAAGCAGCGAATATACAGTCACAGCTAAAGAATCTGCTACAACCAGCAACTAAAATATAGTTTTGTTTTTGCATAAGAGTGTCACATTTGCAGTTTTTGTCTAAAATGCAGCTGTGATGCAGATGTAAAGCAAAAAAAATACAAGGTTTCAACTCAACTATAACATACTCAGACAGCCCTTCAAGTAGCACAAGCAGCACAATAGATATACTGGTAAAAGTTACAAAAAAATGAAGGTTTTTCAACTCTTTGCAAACTACATCCTCAATTTTTGATGAAATCGTGCCTCAGCACTGTCAAAACTACAAGTTTTCAGCTCATTGAAAAGAATAAACACTCATAGATGCTTAGAATCACGACATAGGCAGTGAAAAATGCAGCAAACTTCAGGGAATGAACGAATACAACAACAAACAGCAAGTTACCTCTGTTCTCTGCCATTTTTGTGGCCCAAAACAATGACTTTTCTTGTCGAATGTCTTTCATACGACGGCCTCATATAGCAGTAGAGAAACGCCATCAAAAAAACAACAGAAAATGCATCATTTCGCAATCTAAACGCGGCCAGAAAGCCATAAAAATTGACCCAAAATGGAGATAAAACATCAAAAATGTCTCCTACCTTGCATTTTGCCTTCAAAATTGACCAAAATCTCAGAAAAATGGCCCATTTGAATGACGTTTTTTTTGCCTTCAAACCCTCATGGCGGCCAGCAAATGCGAACAGCAGTATAAAATGCAAAGAAACATGTTTTAGGTCTTTCTCCTTGGTCGAATGACCTAATGTGCTTTTAGGTTTGTTTGACTTGTGTTTTTTGAAAACATCATAATTATCCTTGTCATTTTGGTGACGTAAGAAGGAAGCATTTCATAAGTCCAAGACTAGCAATGTAAAGGGGTCGTGGCATCTCTTATGCCTTTTTATTTCTTTTTCAAAAGGCAACTCTAAACATAAGGTGATAAATACAAGGTTGAGGGTGGCTAGGAGTTATAAGGTGTAAGGTGATACATATAAGGTGGATAAATGATGCATATAGAACTCGGTGTTGGGAGTTATAAGGTGGAAAACAAATGAAGTGATAGCTACAAGGTGGATTATGAAGTATAGCTTCAAGGTCGAATGCTTTTTTTGTCAAGGCATAAAATGTATTGTAACAAATACAATGGGCCGAGTGTGTATTTTACTAAGTCGTCATGAGCAGGAGATATAAGGTGTAATAGAAGGTAAGTTGTGAATACAATTTGTGAAAAGAATTACAAAGTAGTTTGAAGGTGAGGTGGAAGTGATGGCATGACGATGCAAAGTGGGTAAGTAATGTGGGTTGTTTTTGAAACATTTTCCAATGAACCTCGAGACATGATGGTAAAATGTATGCAGAAACGGGATGACTAGGAGTTGTGAGATGCTTTGTCATGGTCTTGAGATGCGTGATATAATGCAGATGTGATGAGTCATGTTTTTTCTGCCTAGGAACTTCTTTGTCGTCTTTTATGACATTTAATCACAACACCTAAAAACATGCAAAAATTAGGGATTTAGATTAAATGTCTTAAATATTATTATTTTCTGCATAGGGTTGTGTCATTTTAAATTATAAAACATTTACTAAGGTGGTATAATTATAAACCTCTTAGTTACATGTTCATTACATGCAGAAAATATGTCATTTTTGTCATTTATTTGCAAAAATCAGATATTATGATGCTGCAAGAGGATGATGACACAGATCAGAAGCACTAGAGAGCACTAAACGATATTTTATCATATTTTTAAGTGCCTTCATGATAGTGGAGGACATGCCTCCACCATTTCTGCATTGGGACCCCTTTTTGGAGTAGTTTAAGGGGATATTTTTTCACTGTTTCTGAGATACACGGGAATGGAGCTAGTGGGGTTGGTGGAGGTTAATCTTTTTGACTGGAGCTAGTGGGGTTGGTGGAGGTTGATCTTTTTGACTGGAGTTAGTGGAGTTGGTGGAGGTTGATCTTAAGTGGAGCATGAGCTGTTTACAGCTGTTGGAACTGTATATATTCCTCTTCCTTGATCAGTTTTAAGAGGTTTTGGCTGTTCACAGCTCTGCATATTGTAATTTTATGAGTTCTTTTGCAAAAGTGAAGAGTTTTGTAACCCATTTTCAGAGATATATAGCATTTGTAACACCTCTTTGGCAGTAATAAGCAGTCTAGACCTTCCCATTTTCTTCTGATATTGTGTGTCCTTGTGCGAGTACAAACCTTTGTGATATTTTTTCTATCCTTAGATTTGTACTGCATGTTGAGGCCTTTTTGGCAGGGTTACATTATTTTTGCAGGTTGTGAGCTGTGTAAGTGATAATAATCAATTTTGGGTAGCGAGAAAATCTATTTCTCCTAAACAGGACTGCTATTATTTAAGCCTCCTCACAAATTGATCATGCAAAGATTGTGATTTGTTGGGTTATGTAAGCGATTTTGATTATTACTGATTCTGTAGGGTGTCATTTTCTATGTATTTGCTGATGATCATTTGGTGCATCACCTTAGACGGTAGGTTTTATTTTATGCAATCCTTCTTACCCTTTTCTCTACAAAGTTTAGTCTAGGTAGCTTAGGTGGAGTACCAAGAGGAAGCCGGCCTTCTCCGGAGGTTCTTTCTGTCACAGGTCACCCATAGACCTAGGAAAGATCCCATGTTTCTCCAAATTGCCCAGTTTCACAACTTGGCAAGGGTGCAAATCTGAGAGACAAAAAGTCTCCTTTGAGTTCCGCATTGTATGCATGGGCGATTGTATCTTACATACAATCAATATACAAGGGTCGCATACAATGGTTTTCGGCGTGACAAAGTGCATTGGCCACTCTATTTTTAGTCATTCCGACGGCCGATAAGGAGGATGCATCGTTCAACGATGGGTCTCAAAGCTCAGCTCAGCGACTAATCAGGAGGTGCCGCGTGTCAGGGCCAATCCAAAGACCAATTCAAAAGGGGCCCGCTCTTGTATGTATCCATTGTATTGTATATACAAGGCGACATACAAATGAATATACAAAGGCATTTCAAAGGCTGATTTAAATGCCGAATGCAAGCACACATATAATGAACATTTCGGCAAGACCATGCTTATCGGCAGCTCAGCTAGGGGTCGCCCCGAAAACCAGATGCATACAAAATAGTTTGCATATGCAGAGCGATATGCAGATACAGATGCAGTTTGACCATAGCTTTGACTGTGAATATCTTGCGCATCCCGGCGAATTTCAACATGCTTCAAAAGGCAAAAGTGCTTATTTTTGCCTCCTCTGTCATTTGGCAGGCTTTTGAGGGGAATATTCTCACATTCAAAATTTCGATCTGGATTTGCATGTTGGATCGACTGGACGTTTCAGCAACTAATTTGAGATATGCAGATGCAGATATTTGTGGCATTTATGACTGCAGATCGATGATTCAGCGGCTTATATTGAAGACTCAAAATATCTTCTATCTGCCTTAGTTCCAGATTTTTTATTCCATAACTTCTTGCAGGTGGACATCCCTTCAAAGGCAGATATTTTCTTGACAGAGCCCATGGACAAATTTATTGTAACCGACTTAGGTCATATGAAAATGCTATATATGCATAGAAGTGAGATGTAAAAAAGGTTAGAAATTTTTAGGATTCAGTCTTTCTGTTTCCAAACAGAGCTTTTTGCTACTATAATTATGCCTTCTTATTGAATATATGCAAGTTATTTTACCTCTTTTACTAATTTTTAGTTCAGTGTGAATTTGCATATGATTGTCTATGAACATTTTGTTCCTCTCAACCATTTTGTTTCTCACCTCTGCTAGAACCATTTGAATCTGTTTATGTCTATTTGTTGTATCTGGTCATGTTGTACATCTTCTCAGTACTGTGAGGGTTCTTTTATTCAACTTGGTGAATCACCTTTTCTTTTCAAGTTTTTTTGTTTCATCTTTCATTTTTAAAAGCATTCCTTCTCCCTTTTCCTCTGCAAATTTAGTAGATTTTAGGTGATAACCAGTTAAGGAAGCCAGCCTTCTCTAGAGGTATGATCTCAGTTCACAAGGTCCCACACTTCGAGATCATTCCCATGTTTCTCCAGATTGCTAAAGTTTGACAACTACGACAAGGGTGCAAATCTAAGATACAACAGTTTCTAGCACGCCCGGTTGGACTGTGGAATTAGAAAAACAATCAAATACTACCTTTTATTGCTGGTTTTGATGTGTAGCCAGTGATTTTTCAGACCTGTAAGAGGTTAAAACCTACATATCTGGGGACTCATACTGAGGAAGGACAAGTAGATCAGTGCTACTGTTACATTTTATGAGAAAAATTCAAACTCGGAGTTCAAGTTCATTTGATTACTTGTAGCTGTCTCCGCCTAGAAGACATAGTAGAGCTGTAGTAAGGACTCCAGTTTCCAAAAGAATACAATCAACTCCACCAAGTTTTAGGCCAGTAGTACCTGTAGCTCCTGTACCGATTCAAGAAAACCTACCTCGAGCTGTTCTAATGGCAAGAAATCAGCCATTTGTGGCATTTGATGGGGGCAGCCCATTAAATTTGATAGTGCATGACAATATACCCATGGCAGTTTTGAAGAGTCTGCCCTATTTTACAGGGGAGGATCAAACTACCCCAATTGAGCACATTAGAGACGTAGCTTCTCTATGCGGTGTTCATCATGTAACCCAAGAGAATGTAGCCATTAGGCTACTGGCTGCCTCATTTAAGGGAAAAGCATTACAGTGGTTCAGGGGCTTACCAGTACAAACCATTGGAACTTGGGATGAGCTGGGCGATAAGTTAAACAAACAATTTCAAGATAAGTCAGATAACTTATCACTGGTTGAACATATGACTACAATAAAAAGAGCTCCCCAGGAGCAAATGATGGATTTCAACTTTTGATTTTAGAAGACATGGGACAAAATTCTTGCCATGGTAAGGCCTCCATCAGAATATGCATTCTTGTATTTTTTGAAAGCTCTAAATAGTGATATTTCAGTGATAATACAATCGTTGGGAGGTACAAGTTTACCTAATGCATATGAAATAGCTATTAGAGCGGAAAACAACCTGATTCAAGCTGGGAAAATAGCACCTAGACCACCAATGCCCATTTTCCTTGAGATTCAAGCTTCAATGCCTTTGCCAATTCCATCTTTTGCCCCTTTACCTGTTATAACAGCATCGCCAAGTACTGCCAATACTGAGATAGCTGTTTCTAACTCATCTCAAGAGTTAAGAGAGATCAAAAATAGCCAGCAGAAAATAGAGAATATCTTGCAAACTTTTGGGAATGAGCTGGTAAACATAAAAAATAGCAGTCCCAGAGCAGATAGCCTTATTAGCCACCCAGTCAAGGACAAAATTAGCCTTATCAAGGGCAAAATCAGCCATACCAAGCTAATAGGCCTCCATATCAAAATAATTACCAGGGTACCAGGTAGAATGTGAACCAGAGGCCTTTTCAGCCTTATAATCCTGTACCCATTAATGCAATTAGGGACCTTATCCCTGTTTAAAATAACCTTGCAGCTGAATATGAATGCTGTTATCCATGCAATCAGCCACACAATCAGGTAGCCTGTTCAAATGGAGTGATAAATTAGGTTCTAATGGTGTAAAATGTTGCAGTCTCATAGTCAAACACACCTAATGATGGGGCGGTGCAATAGCAAGAACAACCTCAGAATGATTATGCCTTCATAAATTGGCAGGAAGGTGAATTCTGTGGCGTAAATAGACAAGATGCCTCAGTTGCGGCAAATACAAGAGCTAAAAAGAGGGGTTATGAGATAGATCGAGCAACAAACAAAGGAAAAGGACCTAATGATCCTTCTACATCCCATATTCCCCATATTTTGCAAAGGAATACTCAAGCAACTGCCAGGGAGCAGCCTCATTTGCAGGTTGATATTGCTACTACAAAGTCACACCAGAAGGTAAATGTCACTCCACCTTTTAATATCATTGAAAATATGAAGAAGATGAATGTGACAATGTCTATGTGGGATTCCTTAGCTATCCCAGGTCAAAAGGACATGTTACAATCTGCCTTGTCTAATTTAAAAGTGTCAAATGATGCAACTGTTGACCCAACTAGGGTTGTCCTTACCAATTCATCCCAGGACAACAGCAAACAGCCAAACAAAAGTGCTAAATCACTTCCATTTTATGTGTCATTAATAATTGGAGACAAGTTCGTACATAACTGCATGGTGGATAGTGGTGCAAGTAGTTATGTAATGCCAAAACAGATTGCAGACCAACTAGGATTGAAGTACCAACCCCTGGAGAAGGGTGTACTTCAGCTAGATGGCACAGCCGTTAATACTGTAGGTGTGATAAAAGATCTAGGTCTCACTTTGCACACTTGCCCAAATGTTTCCATTTCCCAAGAGGTGTTCATCATAGATTTACCTCCCTATTTTGCCATGTGTTTGTCAAGAGAGTTCACAGCCAAGATACGAGGATATTTATCCTCGGACTAGTCCCACATGTTTTTCAGGACCAGATATGGCACAAAAGTGACCCTAAAATCTGAATTGCTTGTCAAATACCACATAGAGCCTTATACACCAAGTGTTGTTAATGCAAATTGCATTATTTTTTATCATCCTAAGCTTGTTGCTGCTCAAGAACTACAAGCTGAGAGTATACCAGAAGTGTTGTTAAAGGATTGGGCTTTGGAAAATGTTGTAGATGATCCTAAGGGGCACATCCAAGAAACTGGTATGGGTGTTTACATACTGTACGAACCTGAAACAGAAGTTGCAAACCTTGTAAAGAGTGCAAAATAGCAAATAGAGCAGCAAGATGAGGTATGGAAAATGTACTTTTATGGCTCTAGGAACACGAATGGATCTGGTGGTGGTGCAATGCTTGTGTCTCCACAAGGTGAAAGATATTATTCTACTTTTCATTTTACTTTTTCATGTACAAATAATACTGCTAAGTATGAGGGGTTGATCCAAGGTTTGCAGTGGGCAAGGAAGAGGAAAATTGGCTGTTTGCAGGTGTATGGGGACAACGAACTCATTGTAAATCAAGTGAGGGGACTACATATTACGAAGAATGATACTTTGAAATGCTACAAACATAGGGTATGGGATATGATTGAAGAGTTTGATGCTTTCAATCTGATCTCTATTCCAAGAAATCAGAACTATCATGCGGATAGGTTAGTTGCGATTGGGGCTCAATTCGATATCCCCAGTGATATTCAAAGAGAAAAGGTGCAGCCTCATGTGAAGATAGTTGGTAGGCCCTCTATCCCTAACAATAACATTCATTGGCAGGTTTTTGAGAGTGACGAGCAGATTCTGTGTTTTCTATTAGAAGAGGATGAGTTTTCTGTGATGAATCAGGATAAACTCAAACAACAATATGATGATGATCAAGTTGTTCAGTTAAGGACTAATAAGCTGCCCAGAGGATTAGTAACCTTGGAATCCATTTTTGGTACTGATGATCAGCTGAAGAAGAGCAAAACCAGTATGCAGGTCAAAGAGGAACATTATGAGGAGCTAGAAATTTTTTAAGGTAAGCTTCTCAAAATTGGTAAAATCTATTCGCTTGAGGATAGGAAAGCTTTTATTGCTCTTTGTCAAGAGTTTGAGGATCATATGTTTGCTTGGGATTACTTAGACCTAAAAAGGTTTGACCCTCATATTGCCCAGCATACTATAGAGTTAGAGCCAGGCACGAAACCTGTGAGGCAGAAGCAAAGACCTTTAAATCCAAAGTTGGAGTCTCTAATGATTAAAGAATTAACCAAGTTGATCGAGAGAAACATCATTTTTCCAATCAAGCACACATCTTGGGTCTCGAATCTTGTTCCTGTGAGAAAAAAGAATGGGGAGATCAGGTTGTGCATTGATTTTAGAGACCTTAATAGAGCCTCCCTGAAGGACCACTACCCGCTGCCCTCAATGGAGCAAATTCTGCAAGTAGTGGCTAGTTTAGAAAGGTTCTCCTTACTTGACGGATATTCCGGTTATAATCAAGTGTTAGTCAAGGAGGAAGATCAGTTTAAAACTGCTTTTACTACCAAATGGGGCACCATGGCCTACAAAAGGATGCCTTTTCGTCTGTCAAATGCTGGCTCTACTTTTCAGAGAGCCATGGATATGGATTTCAAAGATTTGCTTTATAAATTGGTACTTGTATACCTTGATGACATCATCGTTTTCTCTAAAGATGTAGCTGAACATTTATTCCACTTGAGACAAGTATTTGAGAGCTATAAAGAGTTTGGGATATCTCTCAATCCCAAAAAATGCATTTTTACTGTGCATGAAGGCAAGCTTTTAGAACACATTGTGTTAAAAGAGGGAATTACCATTGATACAAAAAGAGTGAGAGCTATTCTGGAGCTACCTTTACCTAGTCACAAGAAAGGATTGCAAAGTTTTATTGGCAAAATTAATTTTCTGCAAAGATTTATACCTGACATTGCAAATTTATTGAAGCCATTAACCTCTATGCTAAAGAAAAATACAATTTTGAGTTGGACAAAAGAGGCCAAACTCAGCTTTGAGTCCATAAAAGAAGCGTTATCAGCTGCACCAACTCTGGTAAATCCTGATTTCTCAAAAGATTTTATTTTGTATGCTTATGGCGGTTTGGATACAATTTTTGCAATTTTGGTACAGCAACAAGGTGAAGGTTTTGAGCAGCCAATTTCTTTCTTTAGTCAGGGACTGGAGGAGTATGAATAGAGGTATAGCTTCATTGAAAAGCATGTCCTTGCAGTGGTAAGAAGTCTCAAGACATCTTATTTCTAACAATAAGGTACATTTTATGGTTGCTCACCCTAGTGTGAAAGAGTTCTTGTTAGGTAAGGATGTTAATGAGAAAAGGGCTGGTTGGATTACCAAAGTCATGGAATATGACGTAGATATCAAGATAACCAAGCTCATCAAAGGTAGAGGACTCAGTGAACAACTTGCTACTAGGTCTAAAAATGAAATAGATAAAGAAGAAGAGGTGCTCCTGACCATTGAAGATGAACATAAGGATGATACAGTAGCGGTGGGCACAGGTTGGGTTAATAACACGACTCATTTTTTGCAAACTGGTGAATGTCCAGCAGGTTTAGATAGAACCAAGAGGAGATATTTTAGAATGCAGTCTATTCCATATGTTTTAATTAATGGCATCCTTTTCAGAAAAGATTTTAATGGTGTCTTATTAAGATGCATTGATAATGATCAGACTGACAAGGTGCTGCATGAGTTTCATGATGGAACAACAGGGGGTCATTTTGCCCCAAGGACTATTGCTTGGAAAATAATGAGAGCTGGATATTACTGGCCCAACTTATTCAAGGATACTCATGCATGGGCCAGAAATTGTGTAAAATGTGCCATTTTTGCAGGCAAAGAAAGGCTGCCAGCGTAATCTCTGCAGCCAATTCAAGTAGAACAACCCTTTATGAGATGGGGCATTGATTTTATAGGTCCCATTAACCCACCATCAAGTGCAGGCCATAGGTGGATACTTACAACAATAGACTATTTCATAAGGTGGACTGAAGCAATGGCTTTGAAAGAATCCAATGAGAATGTTGTTTTGAACATTTATTGTGATTTGGTATCCAGATTTGGAGTACCTGAGTCAATTATCTCTGACAATGCTTTAGCCTTTGTTGGATTGAAGATAACTGACTAGGTGGTGAGAAATGGAATCTATTTGAACACTTCATCAAATTATTACCCACAGGGTAATGGTTTGGCAGAGTCTACAAATAAGAATCTCATAAGGATTATTAAAAGATCTATGGAGGACAACCAGAGGACCTGGCACACCAATCTGAAATCTGCTTTATGGGAAGATAGAATAACTCCCAAGAGGTCTATTGGAAACTCCCTATATATGTTAGTTTATGGGAAAGAGGCAAGATTGCCTGTGTCTGTGGAGCTGCCAGCACTTGATATCATGAATCAGCTAGAGATGTTTGAAGAAGAGGATCCCATGGCTGTCAGATATGTTCAACTTATGGAGCTTGAAGAAATAAGAGATAAGGCTATGAAGGCTATGGGATATCATTAGCTTCAGACAAAAAAAAATTTCATAAGAAGGCCACTCCTAGAATCTTCAGGGAGGGTGATTTGGTACTCAAATGGAATGAATTGAGAAGCAGGCCAAGGAAGCACTCCAAGTTTGACAGCATCTGGAGTGGTCCATTTATCATTATTGAATGCAAGGAGCACAATGCATTTCAGTTATCAAATATGGATGAAGAAAATTTGCCTATCCCAGTTAATGGGATAGACCTAAAGAGGTGTTTTGAGGTATGACTTACCTTGTAAATCAGTAAATTAGGTTTCTTGCTTTCAATAAGTGTTGCTACACAATAGTTTAGATCCCTTTTTGTTTTCCCTAAGTGCTACTAGCACAGTTAGTTGGGTGCCTTTCAGGCTTTGGTTCTGTTTTCGATCTTTCAAATGTTCTTCATTGCTGATATGTTGAGTTACTAAGGTCAGGATTGTTTGTCAAAGGTATAGTTTAGCCTTTGTGTGACTCCATGCCCAATGGATGCTTAAGGCCATTGATCTAATTGTTTAGCAGACAAACATCCCTTAGAAGTCGCCAAAATGTTGACCTATTTTCCTCTGTCTAGAGTTAAATAGTTCACCTTAGATATTCCTTGAATACCCTTTAGAAAATAACCCTACAAGGCTTAAATCTTTCAAATACTCATGTTATTCCTTGCCAAAAAATCCCAAAATCTTGCTTGAAGAATCCTTACAGAAAACCCAGAAAAACCTAGAAATCTTTTAGCTTTAAGTGCCTTCCATTGCAGATTTTTCCTAGTTTTATACTTAGTCATTTTATATGCAAATGCAATTGTATGTTTCTTTATATATATGTTCGCATTGTATGTTCAAATGTACAATCGCACATACAAAAGAAAAGATACAAGGGGAAGATGCAAAGAAAATATACAAAGGGCAGCATACAGGGCAGACATACAAAGGATCATCGTTGAGACAAGCCTTATCGGTAGCTAAGTCCAAGGTTTCTCTTATCGGTCGATGAAGATATAAAAGAAAAGATACAAGGGACAATATACAAAGCGGAATATACAAGGGAAAGTGGGGTCCGCTTTCACTCAAAGGCGATTGTATCTCATATACAAAGCACACAAAGATGTAAGATACAAAGAGTGGGGTCCACCATTTGTATATATATACAATTGTATGTTTGCACATACAATCGAACATGCAAGGGAATATGCAATCCTGAGATGCAAAGCCTGGACCTAAAACAAATATACATTCTGGTTGATAAAGGCACAAGTGTTTGTTTGCATCTTTGTTTGTATGTTTGCGTTGTATGTTTGGACATACAAGGGAATATACAAAGGTAGCATACAAAGGTCAGACGCATGTTTGCAATGTACAAGTGTGATTTTATATGTTTTGCTTGTATGTTCGCATTGTATATGCAATATACAAAGCCGATATACAAAGAGCCCAGCATACAATGTTTATGAGTGCAAGTGTTTGCATGCAGTTTTGTTTGTATATTTTGCATTGTATATGCGATATACAAAGAAGAGGAGATACAAGACGGACCTCTTGCAAAATTCCAATATGGTTGATAGTCTCCTTTGAGTTCCGCATTGTATGCATGGGTGATTGTATCTTACATACAATCAATATACAAGGGTCGCATACAATGGTTTTAGGCGTGACAAAGTGCATCGGCCGCTCTATTTTTAGTCATTCTGATGGCTGATAAGGAGGATGCATTGTTCAGCGATGGGTCTCAAAGCTCAACTCAATGACTAATCAGGAGGTGTCGCGTGTCAGGGCCGATCCAAAGGCCAAATCAAAAGGGGCCCGCTCTTGTATGTATCCATTATATTGTATATACAAGGCGACATACAAATGAATATACAAAGGCATTTCAAAGGCCGATTTAGATGCCGAATGCAAACGCACATACAATGAACATTTCGGCAAGACCATGCTTATCGGCAACTCAGTTGGGGGTCACCTCGACAACCTGATGCATACAAAACAGTTTGCATATGCAGAGCGATATGCAGATACAGATGCAGTTTGACCATAGCTTTGATCGTGAATATCTTGCGCATCCCGATGAATTTCAACATGCTTCAAAAGGCAAAAGTGCTTGTTTTTGCCTCCTCTGTCATTTGGTGGGATTTTGAGGGGAATATTCTCACTTTCAAAATTTGGATCTGGATTTGCATGCTGGATTGACTGGACGTTTCAGCGACCAATTTGAGATATGCAGATGCATATATTTGTGGCATTTATGAGTGCAGATCAATGATTCAACAACTTACATTGAAGATCAAAATATCTTCTATCTACCTTAGTTCCAGATTTTTTATTCCATAACTTCTTATAGGTGGACGTCCCTTCAAAGGCAAATATTTTCCTGACAGAGCCCATGGACGAATTTATTGTAACCGACTTAGGTCATATGAAAATGCTATATATGCATAGAAGTGAGATGTAAAAAAGGTTAGAAATTTTTAGTATTCAGTCTTTCTGTTTCCAAACAGAGCTTTTTGCTACTGTAATTATGCCTTCTTATTGAATATATGCAAGTTATTTTACCTCTTTTACTGATTTTTAGTTCAGTGTGAATTTGCATATGATTGTCTGTGAACATTTTGTTCCTCTCAACCATTTTGTTTCTCACCTCTGCTAGAACCATTTGAATCTGTGTATGTCTATTTGTTGTATCTGGTCATGTTGTACATCTTCTCAGTACTGTGAGGGTTCTTTTATTCAACTTGGTGAATCACCTTTTCTTTTCAAGTTTTTTTGTTTCATCTTTCATTTTTAAAAGCATTCCTTCTCCCTTTTCCTCTCCAAATTCAGTAGATTTTAGGTGATAACCAGTTAAGGAAGCCGGCCTTCTCCGGAGGTCTGATCTCAGTTTGCAAGGTCCCACACTTCGAGATCATTCCCATATTTCTCCAAATTGCTAAAGTTTTACAACTGTAGCAAGGGTGCAAATTTGAGAGACAACAGGCATATGAACCAACTGTAACTTAGAAGTGTGCTCCTTCCATGCAAGTGCCTCAGTATTATACATCACCAAATTATGACATAGGATAGCCTCCAATACTATCAAAGGATCAATAGAATGAGAGAGTTGTATCACGGTATCGTCTAATCCTACATCTCCTTCATGAATTATCAAAGAACCATTACAAATTGAATCTCTTATAACTCCCTCTTCAAGTGAAGTCATGATATTAGTGGTTGATCCACTAAGTGTAGTCTCAACAACTCTACCAAACTCCCAAGCAACTATTGCTCGCCAAGAATCTATGCACCATGAAGTAGAGTAGCTATCTCCTAGCAAAGTATGGAATAGTTCCTCGTGAACTAGGGCTGGAACATCAAGATCTTCATGCTTTCTTTCAATCCCTATGCCATCACCCAGCTGAAACACAAGCATTAGTAACTCCAAACCAAACAACATAGCAATATCTCCATACCTCGTGTCATGGTTCAGCTGCACCTTCATAGTATGCCCAACAAAGAAAGAGCCTCCATGGCATGCATCCGAAATAAGACAGCTACATACTCTTCCAAAGAGTCATTAACATGATGGATTTCATCACAAACAAACTCATCAAGTGCTTCATGAAGGACCAAAGACCCATCCAAGACTGTATCACATAGGCGTCCTTGAATAGTCACAACACTAGTAGTTGATCCACACAGTGTGTGCTCAATGATGTCATCCAACCTCATGATGTGAGCCTTTAGGGAGCTCTCCCAAAGAAGTGTCATCAAACCCTCAAGAAGTAGGCAAACAAAAGATTTTGAACCATACCTCAAATCTGATTGCCCCACTGACTTGGCCCTCATACAAGACTCATGCCACATGTCATGTCAAACTAACTTGGTTCTCTTGGGTCTTGGACACACAAATAAGACCTCATATTTATTTCCAACATGAAGGTTAATAGAAGAGGTCTTCCCAATCTTATTCTTATATTTAAGGGCTACCAACATATGATCATACAAGAACCAAAGACTGTTGTTCCAAATCAGAAAATCAAAATTATTGTCATACCTTTTTATAGTGCCTTCATCCTTCTCAAACCTCTCCTTTATTGTTGCATCATATTCTCCCTCCAAGGTTGATCCAACATGATTCTCTCCACAAAATTCACAAGCCTCAAGGTTGATCCCTCTGGCTGTTATGTCATGATGATATGAAGTCAAGGAGTTGTTGTTGCAAATCAAAAAATCAAGCCTTACCTCATGCTTTGGAGAGATGTCTTCATAAACCCTAATCTTTTCTTCCTCCATGAGTAAGTGATCACTAATTAAGCAGGTCCAAGGCATGTTTCCCAAGGAAAATCAAGATTGTCATGTGTTACGAACTTTGTTTTATGGCTGCAAGTTAAATCCTTATGAGTGTCCATCCCTTCGAGTTCTTCCTCCATGTCTCCAAATTCATGTTGCATTGTCCTTCCTTGAATGTGGCTGTCATGGAAGTCTGAGTTTTTGATGTGTATGATGAAGAGTGTGCCATGCTCAATTCCCAATGAAACTTTTTCACTTGATCCTCCAATTCTTGAAGGGCCGCTTGAGTGCTCTTCAAAGAATCCATAGTGTCCTCAAGCTTCCATGTGAGCTCATCCACTCTATCTTCATCCCTTCTCAAGGCACCATCATATATCTTACCCATCTTGAATAGATGATCTTTATCTGGAAGGAGATGCAAGTAGTTTTTCTTCACCATAGCCATGGCCTCTTGAAGCTCTTTAAACCCAATGAGAAAAAGATCTTCTCTAAAGTGCTTATGCCTTTCTAGGGTTATCCAACACAAATATGCCATTGCTTTATGAACATGATCAAAATAAGTTAGGGCAACCACATGCTCACCGTTATTTGTCTTCAATTGCACCTCTAAGTGATGAGACTTATGGGACCCAAGGTCTTCATTCAACATATACCGATCATGCCCCCATAAGTCAATTTCTTCATTGATACATCCTCCATCAAAGTAGTAGGTAGAGTCTTCTACTTCATTATCCTTTTGCATGGTTGACCTAAAAGATGTGTGTACCGCTATGACCTCTTTATCTTGTAATGTCAAATCACTCTTCTCCAATCCACTATGATCATTTCCCATTGAAATTTCTGAATTGTCCTTGAGAGCAACATCCAACTCAAGAATACCCATACAAGTTGATTCCTTGCCAATATGATATAAAGGTGATGAAGCAATGCTAGGAACATCCAAAGCAACATCAATCATACCCTCTTGTAGTTGATCCAACTTGGCAATTTTCATGGCTATACATTCTTTGATCTTGTAGTCATCATGAAGTCTTAGGTGTTCGCTACTTGCAATGTGTGATGCTCTCTCGCCCTTATCCTCATGATGCAGTTCATCAAAAAATAATCCTTCCTCTTTCATGGCGGCCTCTTCTTCAATCTTGTGATCTTCATGGACACTTATGTGTTATTCACTAGGTAGTTCTCCTTTATCCTTATAGGGCTGCAAGTCCTCCTTCTTCTCTTCCTTTTCTCCCACGAGAACTTCAGATGTGTTAAGAATGCCATCTCTTTTGATCTTTTTGGCCTCTTCTTCTTGCTTGCATTTATCCAAACTCCTTTGTATTCTTTTTTGTGTTTGTTGAAAGGACCCACATAAAAGATTCCATTCTTCTAAAAAAGAAGACCAATCCATAGTAACTCTTCAATGATCAAACCCTCCAGGCTAGCAGGATCATGGCTCTGATACCACTGTAATATCCCAAATGGGGATATTATACCCTAATTTGGATTTCTGGGCTTTCCCAACTTATTTCTGATTTCTACCCTAAAATTTATGCACTTTATATTTCTGCGTTAACCCTAATTTTGCTCCAAAATTTAGACTTGAAACAAATGCTTGTATTTATCATAAATCATGACGAATATCAAATATGAACACACCAAATGATTCGCC
This sequence comes from Cunninghamia lanceolata, assembly GCA_027924645.1. Classification (NCBI taxonomy): domain Eukaryota; kingdom Viridiplantae; phylum Streptophyta; class Pinopsida; order Cupressales; family Cupressaceae; genus Cunninghamia; species Cunninghamia lanceolata. The sequence goes on from BSBN01000010.1 coordinate 7,543,382, forward strand.
CAAGCATGTAGATTATATTCACCATGAATCATACATAGAACATATCAAATTACACCAAACATAAGGAACACAAAGTTTGTTGTAATTAACTGTTGTAAATATGAAGTTTGAGCATACAAATGATGATGGCAACCAGCAAATAGCCCAGCTACAAAGTAGACACTAGTGCCAATAATTACATACCAAGATTGTGCAAGGACAAACTCCAATGAGGGTCAAATGAGAAGGTAAATTCTACTGTAGTAAATCTGCTCAAACCCAAATTTCCAAGCAACCACAAATCACCATGAATCAACCCTAAGAGCAAGTCGCCCTTCCTCAAGATGATGCACTCAAGTTCTAGGGTAAACCCTAGCCCTAAATCGCCTCCAATGAATGCTCAATATGCCTCCAATGTGGGTCGCTCCTCCTTAGATGGAATTTGCTCCAGCCCTAGATGAGACCCTTCATGAATGCTCTCCATAGCTGATATAAAATTTGCTCTTGATATTATGATGCTCACTTGAGCTCCCATCTTGGAATCCACAAGTAGAGAAGTTAGATTGTCACCCAACTCCTCTCAAGTCACTTGAGTTTTTCATCCCAATTCACTCTTAGAGATCGCTCTCCGTATATGAATGAATGAATGCTTGAATGAATGCCTAAAATGCCACAATTCCAACTTGTATTTATACATGTTTTATTTCCCTTCATGCTGGCCGACCTGGCATTGTTGTCTTTTTTCCCCCTCTTTAGGGCCGACCTTGACAGGCTTATATATATTTTTGAGTATGTTTTTCCCTCTAAGAGGGCCAACCTCCTTTCCTTTACAAGGGTGCAAAGATAAATTAAATTAAAGATATAATTTATCATTATAATTTCTTCTCCTTCAAGAGCTAGCATGTAGATGGCAAGGACGACCTCCATGATAATATCAAGTCTCCCAAGGTGAGTAGTGATCTCCATTATGATGTCAAGTTGCCCAAGGTAAAGTATCCATATGAGAGCATCCCAAGATGTAATGATGGCATCCACACAATACATGATGAAGTCCAAGCTCCTCCATTGCTCGTGATATCCTCCCAAATGTCCCAGAGCGGGGTGAAAGGCCCAAATCAACTCTAATGGTGACTATTCCAAAAATGGGGACATTACAAATATCTCTACCATCTCAAATAATTTTGAAACCAAATATGCTTGTAGAAATCTATGCCGGTAATTACGACACACAAGATGGTCTATTCAATGGATCAAATGGAACATTTAAAGCATACACCAAATCCAATGACTTTGACATTGTTTGGATCAAATTTAATGAACCACACATTGGCCACCATCAACGTGCAAGACTAGCACAATGCTATGGCAATTGTATAGATAAAGAATGGACACTTGTACTTCCCATCACTAGGCCAATTCAAAAAATATCAAACAACAAAAAAATAACTTTTAGAAAACAATTTCCAATTCAACTAGCTTGTACTCGAACCATACATAGATCTCAGGGAACTCACAATGCAAGGTTTGGCATTTGATCCTACTGGTATAAGACAACATGGATTAACATATACAACACTTTCACGAACAAAAACAATTCACATTATTTTCTTGTTAAAACCTCTTATCAAACAAAATTTCAAAAAAAAAAGTCCTTGAAATGTCTCGTCTAAAATCAACATCACATTGGCAATTTGAAAATGAACATGTCAGACACAAGACTAGTTCACAAATACTATTGTCTACATTGAATACTCACAATCTACATCTACATATAGAGGACATGATCAATGACATTGATATAATGTCATCTGATATTTTGTCTCTACAAGAAATACATATGCAACTAACGAGTTCCAACAACCTATTTGAACATTTCAATTGTTACTCGACATACAATATACATGGCATAATGTCTTTAACTAAGAAAAACCTAATCGTCTCTAAAACAATGCAAAATATAACAACACATGTGGAAGCCATAACAATAACAATAAGTTTCATGAACAATCAAATTAACATATGTAATCTATATGCAAGACCAAATGCTCCATTAATAGAAATCATAACCATCACTAACCAAGCATTTTCATGTATAGATACACAAAAAAAAATTGTACATTGTAAGAGATTTCAACATTGACATGTCTACAAAGAATAACAAAAGAAAACAACTTTTAAATCATCTGGAAAACCACAACATTCAATGATTGACGATGTATGGTCTAATGTACATACACAAACATCTTTTATTTACAAGTCAAAAGCATATTGGAGTGATCTTTTTGTGACCTTTATAAAATTTGAACCCTTTAACAAGACCGAATCCTCTTCAATATGTCATTAAACACATCAAAAAATAAATTCACGTACACAATTCAAAAGTTGAATTCAAATGAAATGTGAATACAAAAATATATCACCGTCTAGTACAAAGAATTTGTATTACTTGATAATGTCACTAGAGTTTGATTTCATCTATTTATTGCAAAGTCCTACTACTCATTTATTACAAAATTCTAGTTCCCTAGTCTCTACATTTTTGAATATTAATTCATAATCTACTATATTTTTCATCTACAACTTTGACCATCATATCATCTGATAATTGGCATAATATAATTGTACTTACACTCATCTTTGCAAATGATTTATGGATCCAAATATGTAGCAAACAATGGATAGTAGTAAAAGGTCAGAAAAACAAGTGCAAACTAGGCATCAACAAACATTGAAGAGGTAAATAAGATTCTTTATTCACATCTAGACTATGCTAATTCAAATTTCTAACCTTAAACTAATTTTGTTTTAATTCTTGCAGTTCAAAGATTAAAAATTTAAATTCAATTTCAATTGAAGACTTGAATGCCCGTAAAGCAGGAAACACATTTGAAGGGGATGTCATTGTCACATACAAAACTACATTAGACAAAGCTAACAAGACACGTGAAGTGTTTCGTGCAGATCTAACAAATGCAAGAGCTGAAATGACAATCACCTTAAATATAACTGGTGATCTTGTCACCCAATATGAAAGTAAAATAGTTGCAGGACCGGCAATATGCATATCTGGCTTTCAAACTGTCCCAAAAATAGACTATGATCGTGGTGACTGTGATTGCATCTTGATTCTAAACAACACATCCACTGTTGAAATCATACCAAGACTTTGTCAGGAGTATAATTTCATACCAAGTACCACTATCAAACAATTGCTTACAAGTACAGATGAATATGCTCTTCAATACCTTGTTGATGTCAAGAATGGAGACTCTGAATTTGACAAAGCACAGGTGAAAATATATTATCAACTCTTTATTGCAAATTATCTATAATTTCTATTTTACCACATATTTCTTCAATAAATGAAAACTGCTAACAACCTTGACAACAAAAAAATTAGATACAATTGCATCCAAGTTTGGCAAACCATTTCTTCGCAATGGAAGACCAGATCAGGCGAAATGAATTTCCGGCAATGTTATTCAAAAACATTGTGAGATGAATGGATGCAAAGAACAAGATGCTTCGAACATGCCAATCAACATATATTGGTAGATTAAATAATAGAAGAACCTTGGATCGTCTAAACAATTTATTGCATTAAACAATTTATTGCATTCAACATTTGAGGTAACTTATTCCCAACTCTTGAATTTATATAGTTACAATTAAAAAATAATAATTCCAAAGACAATAATACTTGAACATGTGTTGCAAGTCCATGGAACCTTAAAAGTAGCTATTGCTTTTTCCAGCCCTTTCCATGCATTTTGTCCAAAATGTAATTATAAGTTTGATAGCTATGGAACACTAGAGGACCAAACTGCCTAGTGTATCAAATGCAATGAAGATGTTACATATTTCTACTCTCTTTACCTCAAAACTATCCTAACAACTGATAGCAATCAAACAATACATTGTTCTTGTGACAATTCTATCATCCATGTTCTTCTTCCAGCCCTACAAAATGTCACATACGAAAAGTATATTGAAGATAAATCAGCAATTATCTTCATGTTACAGGTACAAAGGGGCAATTCACATTGAATCAAAACAATGTCATCATCAATGCAACTTGTCTTCAAGAATAATCAACACATCCCATGCAAAGGTACAATCATACTCCAGTCCGTCATAGTTTATTAAATAATAATTATATCAAACAAAATAATTTGTTAACTAACACTGTGCTATTTCTCCACAAAATTATTTGTTCATTATTTGCATATTAATGCTACTTACACCTACTTATCTACTACAAAAACAATATGATGACAACTATCTTTATACCCATTTTGCAGGAACCAGGTGGAGCATAAAATCACACAGCAACATATTTGAATTAATGAGATGTTATCTTCACTTCTTAGATAAGATTTCCAATAATGCATTTGTCATTTGTTAGTCTATAGGTCTATTGTTTCCTATTTCAATGCACCACCTATTCTAAACAATTGAAAAACAATATTTGTGTTCCATATATGTTATACACCTTGACAAAAAACTTGAATCATGTAACTGCTTATTAATACTGCTTAGTATTGTCTCTATTGTCTAAATTACAAAACCCACTTTATTTTATAATCTGTATATGTTTAAAGCATTAATTCAGTTTCTATTTTTCACAAGCTCATTTCATTATTTTAGATTCATCTAACATTTTCCTTTTGTTCCAATATCTTAAACTTCAGTCCATAATAAACTCTGTAGAATATTCTAGCAATCTCTATCTTGCTTCCACTAGAATTTTGTTTCTTCATTTTTAGTTACCTCTAGTTCTTATTGATTATCATAGATTGGTTATAGCAAATTTTTGTTTCTTCGTATGTCTTCCAATCACTAGTCCTTTGTTTCTTTTCATTTCACTAAATTATTAAATTGCTTCTACGAAAACTCTGTTTCTTGTTATCTGTTTCTGCAAACTGGGTCAATGTAATAGTTGAGTAGGATCTTGGATTGATTTACATTGGAAAATTTGATGTACTCTTCAATGATACAAATTTACCACAATAACACACTAGACTTTCCATTTCCTTCAGCCAACATCTATGAGGTTGGAAAACATAAACTATCAAATTTAAATTACAGAACAGAAACCTGATGGCATCGATCACACGTAAATGGAGCGAAGTCGACAAGCTTGCAATCTAATTTATTAATCAATTTTCACATTTGCATAAAAAAATCCATGAATAGAACCCATGTTTCTTGTATTTATAGTTAGATCTAAACACACTGTTTTATTTTTTAAAGTATTTTGCTTGACCAGCCCTTGACCATTTACTTCAGCGCAAATCTGCTAACCTGGGTGATGCTATGATCATCTGTACTTAATCACTTTTTTGTACATTCGCTAGCCATGATTTGTGAACAATCTTTTAAAACAAATCTTATTAGCCATCTTCGACCACCGAAATCTCTGGTGAATGGCACGTCTACAACTGAATTGATTCATTTTCAACTCTTTGCAATCCTTTCAAAAACAGGAAAATCACTTACCATCCAGATTCATTGATCAGAGAACTTGTTACTCACTTATTTCTACAAAATATTATTCTTTCCACTTTTATGTTGAAAGATTTTATCCCCATATCTCCACTGTGCATGGTACAAGTTTTTCAATTCTTCATCTTCAGAGAGTTTCTACTTGGTAAAGTTAACTTCATCCTTAATCTTGTGGAATTGTTTTTAACTCAACACTATCTGGAGTTAAATGACAAACAATACCAACAGAAATGAGTGACTGCCACCCGCAGTAGTTTTGCTATTGCACATAATTGTCTTTTTCTTTGTTTTCTTGAATGCAAAATTTAAGAATCCTTAAATCTCAGCACACAACTACTCTGCAAAAGATTTGCAGATTACACCTTTGGAATTTGGAATCGTTCTAAAGACAACCCGCCCCTGTTTTTGGATCCTTATAGTTTGGTCTATGTTGAGATCTTCGCAACATTATCCCTGTCTTTTATTTTTCCATACACATTACAGACCAACATATATGTCAGCGGAAGTGGAGATGGTCAGGTTCTTATAGGCAGGGAGCTCAAGTTTCATTTCTGGTTTGATCCCACTGAAGACTTTCACAATTTGAACATTCTTTGGACCCCATCTCATATCAAGTAAGTGCCTATTTTGCAGAGATATGATTAGATATCTGCTAAGATGGTTCTGTTCAAATTACTTGCAAGATATAAGCTCTCCAACCTTTGTTTGTTTATCTTGATACCATGTGGTGGAGTCTTTTGATAAGTCCTTATGGTTTAGAGCATTAATAACCTGATGTCAACAGAGTTGGACAATGTAGAGAGCTAGGAATAGGTTAGCTGGATACGCGCCCTCAGTAAAGTCTCTGATATTTCTTGCATGGTGATCAGCATGGAGGAAGACTAAGTATTTACATGATCTGATAATATATTATGTACAGTTATTCACATGAGCCCTGCCTGCATATTCTGTTATCTATATTTATATATAATATATCCATACATTCATTTACTCCCATACAATGATTTGAAATGGCTACCTGTATCCCCATATATCCAGCTGAATGCAATTACTGTTTCATACATTTTGTCCCAAGATTGATGTTTCATATTTCTGGATGTAGGGCAGGATTTACAATCTAGGATATGTAAATATCCTTATAATAGAGTGCTTGCCCATATGCTCTTACCCCTGGCATAGCTCACTAACAACTTTCCATACATAATTCAACTTCTATTTCGGCAGGAACTTGACGCAATGCGTCTCTTGTTATTTAGAGTTTTTCTCTCTTTGTATTTTTATATTAGATGTCATCCATTAGTTGATTTCATCATCTGATTAAAAATTTCCTAGAATTATTGTAATGATTCAGAATCATGGGTTTATAAGAGAATATTTTTAATTAGGGTTTCACAGCAAGATAAATATTTCACAGATTTCATGCTTTTAAATCATTAATAGCTGACAGAATGGATTCCTTATAATATTTTGTATTTGGTACAGGATATTGTGCCCGTTAATACAAAAAATTTCTACTATTTACCAGGCAAAAAACAATGGACATGTTTCTCCTTGTTTCTCCAATGATAATTGTAAACAAAATTTAGAATTGATTGCTTAAGTTTAAGCCAATCCTGCAGGTCCATTCCATGTAAATTAAAAATTGACCCCACTTAGAGGTCCTAATTTATCATTTTATAACTAGTGGGTTGCAAATTATTAAAATTTGCAATGGCTAGTCTAATCTCTTCCAAAATGAATCAATATGACATCATAATTAACTAGTCTTAAGGAGCTCTAATCCACAATCCAGCAATGTGGTGTGATCTGAAATGACAATTTCAAAAATTGTCCACAGTTTTCTCCAAAAAGCTGTTTTCTTCAAATTTAGAATTTCAGTACAAAAATGTGATTTAAAGACAATCCTTTAGACTAGAAATTTAGATCACTAGAAAAATAAAACCAAAAGGGTCAGGAAAATTTGTAAGAATGCCACCAACTTCTACAGAGCAGAAGAGTTATTGTTTCTCTAAAGACATCGCTCATTTCAACAAGAATAAAGCAAAGAAAGCCACCAAAACATTTTTATTGATTTAACTTATTTTGTTTCAAGGCAAATGCCAGAAGAATGATGAAGTATACAGCTATTTTACATTGGCCAATCTGCCCAAGAAGGCAATTTCCTCTCTAGCAAAAGTCGTTACTTTGTTGTACAAAGAAACAAAATGAATATAATGAAGATCTCTTGTTTGCATCTTATAAATTCCTTTGTGGAAGAGTGTGCTCAAGTTCAGAATACATGTCTGATATAGCTTTTGCAAAGTGGGCCTTTGCTTGTGGCCTTTTTATCTGCAAATGGAAGGAAAGATAATGCTAAGTATATTGTTCATGTCATCTGCATCACAAATCATCAAACTAGCAAGCTTTTTATATTCACCTTAAATGTTGGAGTAAGAAGACCGTTCTCCAAACTGAATGGTTCAGCTACCAATGTAACAGCTTTTGCAAATTCAAAACCCCTTAACTGGAGAAAAACAGCCACTAGGAATTACACTGTATTCAATCATAAAAAAATTGAAAATCCAATATAATCATGGGAAATAACCAAAAAGCATACTTGAGCCTCACGTCCAGCAGCATCCATGTCTATTAAAACAGCAGCCCTTGTTCTCGGATCATTACATAGTTCACTCAGATCTTGATACTTTGTTACATAATATAGAAATACACACAAATATAAACAAAGATATACATCAGTACCCAGTGACCCACAATAATTCAATTTTTCAAAATGTTCAACTCAAAGAGTCAAAGGCCACTATGGACTACCTTGATCCCGTGGGATGTGGCCCACAATTTTAGAATATCTGGCTCCACAGCAACAACTGCGACTAAACATGAATTTAGGCTGTCGCCTGCAATTGATCATGAATGACAGTTACTAGTACTACACACTGCTGGACTCGAAAAGCTTTATAAAAAATAAGCAAGTATGGATAATAGATATACATAGCTAACTGAATTGCAATTCTCTATTTTATTACCATAAATGAAACACTGGCCAACAAATTTGCTTCTTGCATAAACATTTTCAATCTTTTCTGGAGCAATGTACTCTCCTTGTGCCAGCTTAAAGATATTCTTTTTCCTGCACAAGCACAAGGGTAAATCTTAACGACTTTAACCTAGGCAAATGCAAATCAGAATCTCTCTCAACATGTAGCAGAAGCAATGCTAGCATTCTATATAGGATCACTCCCCCAATGAATCAACGAAATAACTCCAAATCCCACATGTAAAGCTTCAATTAATGTAGAAATACCACTGAATTATCATGATCCTTCTTTTCAGGTGATTTGGGTCCCAGGAAATATCTAGGGGATAAACACTCAAAATCACAAGAATTTAGATGTGTTATATGAAGAAGCAAATATCAAATAATAATTCAAAAATGGAAATAACAGTTAGAAATGAGATAGGCAATCTAGGAAACTGTAACATATTTTTATTAATCTGAATGTTTTGTGCATGGTATTCTCTCGAAAGAGATGAATGGCTGTCTATCTTCTGCTCTATCTTTAGTATATGTTTCGATGTTTATACATATGAAAGTACAATGCCGCAGAAGGAAAGGAACCATTATTGAAGATGACTCCTAACCTTCTGTCCCTTAAGGTTGATATGCATCAAGATGTAATGGTTAAACCTGCCCCTCAACCCTACAAACAATCAGAGAAACGATACGATAGTGATCACTACATTGTGGATTTTTACAATTTTTGGCCCCATATCATTCAAATGAAATTCACCATAGGTGATCAAGGAAAGAACAAAGGCAATGTAAGTCTGGTGCTTCATAAACTGTCAATTGGATTCGATCCAACAACACATGCTAATTTTATGGACTGACAAGTTTTTCTATGCTCCCAAGTAGTGTTGACTCTAGATCTTGAAGGATTGATGGTACGTGTGTTGTTGAAAAGTAAAAGGATGTCCTCGTGGAGTATTGTCAGTGTGGTTCTCTAACATTAGATGAGGCCACTCAGCACAATCAATAACCAGAGTTGATCCTAGGAAAGGTAAAATGATTGTTAGAGCAAAGTATCGCTATTGGCTGGTGTAAAGATGGGCAGGCCCCACAAAGCAACTAGTGGCTTTACATACACATGCAAAGGAATACATCAATAGATGCAAGCTATAGGATCATGATGTAATAAGCTGCCCTGATTTTTTTGAAACAAATAACAACATTGAGAGTTAGTGCAATAATGTCTTCCACACTCTTTTGATCACCCAGATCCCGATGTGGGCAAGGTGAGAGCATACAAGTGCTTCAGAGTTGGCATACAAAACCCAAAACCAGCAAATAGGAACAACTTCCACTTGTTTAGTGGGCAAGTGGGCATCCACTTAATCGTGGGAATGAAACATGAAAGGAAACATCGACTTATTTAGTGGGCAACCACTTATTCAATGGGATACTGAAAGATAAACCAGGTGCATCCACTTATTCAGCGGGAACCTGATCCATGAAATACTGGAAAGGAAATAGGCACATCCACTTATTCAGTGGGAAGCCATTATAAGGATGCTAAACATATCTATCCTCACTGGCAGTTGAACCATCCAAGGGTTACAATGTGTTTGCAACGGAAGTAAAGATTACAATACAATGAGTAAATTGCAAACTAAACCAATACCCCTGATTTGCACAAAGTGTCACAGCTGCAACCAGTTAGAGTATAGAAACTATATGGAAACATGAAGGAAGCATACATAAAGTTTATAGAACCACCATGGATAAACCACATAAGGAAGTATAAAGAAGATTCAATTTTGAAAACCTGAAGGTACTGCTGTAGCTTGTTATAGGTCTGCACTCTATTATGACAACAATATTTGACTCTTCAAATCAGTCCCAAAACCCCCTCATTCTATCCTCAACTCCATGCAAATGACTTACTCTAATAAAGGCGACCAAATACTTAGTGTTTGCAACTTCTAAACAGCAGCGATCAGCACTGCAAGATCCCACGCCTCAACATGCATTGTATGGCGCTGTCCTTGGTATGGCCTGTCATGGGCATTCAAATCTGCATCTTTTTGTAACATTAAGAGGCTGGGACTTGGTGCCAAAGTCAGTACACGAAGATCCAATACAGAAAACTGAAATCTCATGCATTAATCCTTCAAGAAATCAAGCAACCCTCCATCAATGGTACGGCATGAACTGTACAGACCAGCATAAGCAACAACAATAACCTCAAAAAGATCTCAAAACAACACTCCAAAACCACACCAAAAAATCCTTCACAATGAACTAGAAACACTGCAAACCAATATCATCCTAGAAAACATCAAACTCCATGTTCAGCACTGTGTGATTCTTGGGTGAAATCACCTTGAACCAACTAGGGTGGATCTTTCACCACCGAAACTGATCATCTCCAAGAGGGTTTTCGTCCTCAGAAAGGAATGGAAGAACACGCAGGTTCAATCCAACAGAGTAACAATACAATCTCAAGCATAAAGAGCAAAATGAGCTCTCAACCCCTTTTTATAGGCACTTTTTAGGAGTTTGCAAAATAAAATGAATTATTAAATAGAAAAATATACTTTTCCCCTCAAACTCCAATATTACACCACATTAGCTCTCACTTTTATGTGTTTGAGTAAAAGAGTGTCTTTTCCCCTTTCCAATGAGCTATCATACCCTTGCACTTTATAATTATTTTCTAACTTATAAGTCTAAGTGCAAATAATTAACGGTTAGCTCATTAAAATACTTGCTTTTTGCAGAAAATCCCAAACTTCACCGCAAAGCCAAACAAATTGTACCAACATGCTCCATATGATTTGGGATGAATAACAATGCCATCCAGGTGACTTTCTAAAAATAGACGGCTCCTCCAAGAATCTTGGAGAGCTATCCGGGAAGCCGACCAAACTTCCAAAAATTGCACTGTCATCCTGAAACATCACTGAGCTCAAATCCAACATCAATTGCTCTGAAAAACTGATCCATGACCATTCCACGAACATTGGAGTTCTCTCAACTATGACGAATAGCCTCCAAAGGACTAGGAACAAGCATAATGCGCACAAAAGGTCTATGCACCAAAAAGGGAACATTACACATGATGACTTGGCACATCATCGACAACCTGCGGGAATTTTGAAAGATTGATAGGATAGAAAGCAGAGGCAATCATTGATTTATTGGTAGGGACCACAAATCAATGGTCCACAAGTCTTTGGAAACATAAATACAAAGATCTATAGGAAAGTAGGGGTGGTCACTCTGATTTTCCATCTAGATCGGATACTCCACATTCATCCAAGAGAACAAGGAAAGTAGGAAGCAGAAGCCATAGATTTAGCACCATTTTGAGTAGACAACTTGTGTTTCTTTAGGAAGCCACCAAAGAGATTCTTAAATATGCAGAAATTCACACAAGGAAGAAGCAGAGCATGCAAAGCATTCAAAGACGCACTTCACCATTCAAAGACTTGGTCTCCAATTAGAGCCCTGTGCACAGAATTCTTCCTCAATCTTTTAAAGTTTTCATTTCCAGAATTCTACAAGTCTTTTATGGCATGTAATCGTGCAAGATTTTGAAGTATTCAATATAGTTGTAATTTCATCATTCATCTGTTACATGGTTCTAATTGTATTGAATGAATTCATAGACAATAACAGATGAAAGATGAAATCACAACAACTATATTGAATACTTCAAAAGAATGATTATTTTATTTTACATGGTCCTAATTGTGCAAAATACAATACATTGACTCGATAAATCCTATGCAAGCTTTCTTTGAAAGACAAGTGGATAGGTTGATCTATTCTGGTGTATCACCCATTTTCCCTTCAACTCATTTCAATTTCAGTACTCTCTTTTCCCTAGTTAGATAGATATAGCTAGGATAGAAGGAAACCGGCATACTCTAGTGATTGCTTTGCTAAGAGGTGTCCCACATATGCAAAATTTTCATGTTGCCATCAGTTGTGAGTGTAAAAGGAAGCTTAGAAACTACCTTGATTGGACAATTTCAGTCGACAACAATTTTGGCATGCCTAGTGGGACCTGAAACTACAAGAAAGTTAAGTTTCTAGTGAAGATCTTATCTACTTGCTCAAAGGAGCGCATGCTTTTATTCACCTAGTGAGTGGATTAAAGGAAGAATCTAGAGGCCTATGAGAAGAATCTGAACAAGGTCGGTTGCTAGAGCAAATCCAAAAGAAGTCCTTGTTGAGTCCTTAACTTTATCTCCAAGAAGAAGACCCAAGCTTCAGCCTCAAGCTAGGCTTGCAAGTCCAGTTCAAGAGAACCAATTTGCTCCTGCTAGCCCAACTTCTCCATTCATAAGAGCTATGCCAGTCCCTAGAGCTCATTTCTTTGTTACATGGAACAATGGTAGCTCTTTAGCCCCCTAGTAAAATGCTATCCTAGCTTCTTCTCTAATGGCCCTACCTTACTATTCTAGAGAGAATTCTACAACTCCTATTGATCACATCCAGGATGTAGCCAACCTTTGTGTAGTGCATGACATAAGCCAAGCAGATGTAGCCCTTAAGTTACTAGAAGCATCCGTCATAGGCAAAGCTTTAGATTGGTATAGGAGACTTCTTGTAGGATCAATTGGGAGCTGCTTCATATAACCAATTCAAGGATAAGGGAGACAACCTATCCTTGGTGGAACAACTAACTACAATCAGGCAAGCACCTATGAAGTCTATTACTGATTTCAACATTAGTTTCATGAAGACTTGGGCAAGGATATCCATAGAGATTAGGTCTCTTCCTCCTATAGCATTCTTATATTGCTTGAGAGCTTTAATCCAAAAACTTCCATGATGATAGAATCATGTAACAAACCCAAAAATGTGATTAATTTTTTTTTTCATTTCTACAAACATCACAACAATATGCAAAACTATGCAAGTAATATAATATCATCACAATGAATATCAACTAACATTCATCAAGTACAATGTAAAGTAAAAACATGAGTACTATCAAGTAGATCATAATAATCAAATGTACATCAGGTCAAGAATTGCAACCCCTCAATAACCACATATAAGAATACATTAGGCCATAAGCCAAATTACCACATACACAAGTGGTCTTACAAATACTGATGCAATCTCGAAGCAGGCACCCGAAACAGGTAGCCAATTTAGGCAACCATTTCCATATAACAGACAAAACATTATAATAGTTAATTGAAAATACTCAGAATAGCAACAGCATATAGGCTGAACAACTTCTTAATCCCACTTACAATCAATTAAAGGCTCGCAGGCCTAATAGATTTCTACAATTTCAATCCTTCATTTGAAAAGTCATAAGGCTGTGCTAATTCAACAAATTAGATATCCTCTGTTACAATCTCACAAGATTTAAACATCATATGACCACAACAGGTGTGTGGCCCTTCATCCTAGAAAATAAGCCTCACAAGATGCTAGTTAACAATCCAATGCAGCCTCTGCGTTAGTCTTGATTTCTATTCTTCATTACATCTTTTTTGTCTCCCCTTTTCTCTTCACAACCTTGTCTCCTAAAATAGCAGTGATTAGGAGAAGTTGATGCCAGCAGCAGCCATCAAGCAAGGTGGATATAGTGTAGCTGCCAGTAGTGAAATAAAATGAAAAAGTCATTGATCAAATGCTAAAAATAGCTGACGCCCAGCAGCTAGCATCTTAACTATTTTTAAGACTTAGTCACCATGTCTTGTAACTTTTGCTAGGTTAATACCACGATTTGATATTTTTTAATCTCCCAGTTTAAGGAAGAACTTCAATCATGTGGGCCCACAACAATCATAGAAAAATTTGCATCACCTATCAAAGGAAGAAATAATAAAATTCTATAATGCCAAGAAAAGGTCTTTGGTGGGTCCCACCAAGGAGTGCTTAGAAATCAAAAGATAACTGGTGCTAGTTTAATGTTTTTAAATTAGAAGAGAATGTGAGGTGGCCCCACCACTAAGACATCCTAAAAGCAAGGGGGCATTTGAAATCCTACCCATGTAGGCCTTGTTGTCACATGAAATTGCACCCTACTTGAAGCCTGTTCAAACATTCCAATGACACAATGGGACTGATCTTAAGGTGTGGGACCTTGAGATGAGATCAGACCTCCAGAGAAGGTTGGTTCCTCATTCTGAACTTAAAGTTTAGAGAAAACAACTAAACCTATGCTAATGATCACCAGGGAAAAGGGAGAGAAGGAAACTGAAATTGAAAGGGGGCAATGCACCAAGATTTAGTATGTTTAGTTGGAGCTGACATAACACAGTAATGATTTCAAAGGCTGAATCAACCAACACAGACTCATTTGTTCTCTAATAGAGGTCAAAATAGAATACTAAAACTTATAAAGGGACCGTTTTATCCACAAGATAAGTGAGAAGCATTCAAGCAAACACAGTGAAAAAGAAAATGAGAGAGGCAGAATCAGTTGCTTGTCTTAATCATAGAGGCTAAATAGCCATTACAAAGAGAGAAAAGATAAACACAGATCGGGAAGACACAGAATGATAACTTTCCCCTCATAGTTGAACTAGAAATCAAGACAGAGAGGCCCAAAAGAGGACACAGTCGATCAGATTCATACAGTTCTGGAAATATCATGAGGTCGAGATAAAGCATTAAGCACTTCAATCTGAATAAAGACCTAGCGACTAACCAACATAAATACATCTCAAACATATGCATATATAGATTTTCAGATCACACTATAGCAATCATGGACGTGGAAAGAGAAGTCAACTAGAAAGAACTCCATACTGCAATAACTCCATTCTGTGTCCTTGGAGCGCGCCCACATGGCTCTGCCCACAAAATCCTTTGAAGAAGAGTGTCAGCCCATGCCTTGGGTACAAAGATTTAATGCAAATGAGGCTACAGTGGCATGAGGAGGCACAAAATCCATCTTATACAAGTAATCAGGCTCTGAAGAAACATTCATAGCAACCAGGAAAGTCGCTGAGCAGTCCCGTCATGTCTAGAACAGTAGAAAATGTGCCTGGAAGGCAAAAAGGTCAGGCCCTGACTGATTGAACTTCCTCCGATCAGTCTTCCACCAATTGGCCATTGGAAAGGTGAAGGAGGAAACCCCGACCTCCGAAGTCCGAGAGAAGAGAAATTGTCGGGCTTCGTCATGTCTCGAACAATAGAAAATGCACCTAGAAGGAAAAAAGGTCAGGCCCCAACTGATCAGGCTTCCTCCGATTGGTCTTCCACCGATAGGGCATTGGAAAGGTGAAGGAGGAAACCCCAGCCTCTGAAGTCCGAGAGAAGAGAAATCATTGGGCTTCGGGGGTCGGGCCTTCACCGTTACGTCGTTCTTTGGAAAGAAGAAGAACTCGACATCTGCCTCCACAACACTTAGCCGATTTGAGAAATTGGAGGAGATCGGGCCTCGGGCCTTCTGCTTGTCGCTTTCGGGAAAGAAGAGGGAAGAGAGAACTCGCGATCCCCGCTTTTCGAAAAACTTAGCCGTTTGAAGAAGGAATCGACGAAAGTCTGTAAGAACCCCGTCTACATCTGAAGTGAAAATAACCCTGCTGTCCTAAAATTTCTGATTTGTTTTTCTTGAGTTTCACTTAGGGTTTTGATGTTTTGTTTTCACCAATGTGTTTGATATGATATGTAGATGGAAAGATTGCAATATGACACTCAAAGAACATGTAATGATGACTAAAATTAATCAAAACAACTCACATAGATACACAAAAACACAATAGAACATAGCTGGTTGAATGATTGGCCACTTTATTTGAATTGGTGTTGGTTGATTACAAAAGATGAAGGTCTGACTTTTATATCAGACTTATATATGCTTGCATGAATGATCAAATCATGATCCAAAGCAACCTACAATGATATAACAATGAAGCAATGAAGTCGTCCAATGCTGGCTGCTTTAGAAAATAACTATTTGGATGATGATATGAAGCCAAAACCAAATTGTATGGACTGATTTGAAATCTGTATATGCTGATATGAAGTCTGTAGCATAAGTCCTCACAAAAACATGTTGGAAACTCCACCAAACCCTAGCCCAATGATGCCAAATTGAAGTACTATCCTCTTATGATGAAAATATCACAAACCCACTTCAATACAAAGCTGAAAATGTGTCGATCTGAGGTCTGATATGAAGTTACAGCGGTCTGATATGAAATTCAGATTGCAAGATATGTGATTCCACCCCCAATGAAGCCACTAAAACATGAAATACCATCAATACAACATAGCCATGAATCCAAATAGTGAAATCAGCCTCTAATTGCCTTCAAATCTGAAAAATAACGCCTCCAATATGCTTGATATCTTCAAACCCTAGCTGAAACAATAAACTCCATTGAAACCCTAGCTGATTTGAAGCCTTTGTCTCCTCAAAAACCTGCAATATGCTCAATAATGGATTCTAGGTGAATGCATCTCTCATAGTGGGATGGGTTTTTGTCCAAACCACTCAAATCCAAGGGTTTTCATCCTTAGATAATGCTGAAACTTTGTTACAGCCAAGGGAAACTCTCCAAATAGTGAAAATGACAAATGATAGAATGATATGAAAAACACTCCAAATGACCTCCTTTTAACCTTTTCACCTTGGCTGTCCAATTGCAATAAAATATAATATTTTTTCAAGTCCACCGCTATAAGAAAATAATATTATTTTATTTTATTTTCCTCCAAGTGGCGGTGGCTAGGAGAGAGAAAATAATAATAAAATATTATTATTTTATAATTTTTGCTTTTTCCTCCTTGAGCGCTGATTTTGTGGGATTTATTATAATATTTTAATAATAAAATATTATAATTTATTCTTCACTCCAATATTTCATTTTTCCATCTTCCCACCTGGGTCGTTTTTCCTCTTAGCTAATTATTTTAATTATTTTGACTTTTCAATAATTAGCATAAAAATACCATAAGCCAAAATACCACTTTGTTTCACCTAGCAAAATTAGTTGAGCCAACTTTCCAAATTCCAAGGGTCTAGCAATATTCTCTTTTCCAAGCCTGGCTCAAAAAAAGGGACATTACAAAGTCGGGCTTGGGGCCTTCCGTTTTCCGCCTTCCAAAAGTCCAACGCCCGAAACACTTAGCTGATTTTTGAATTTGCAGACCTGGACACGTGTCAACAGCGCGCACTTGCCTTATATTTTGCTTTTACCACCGATGCGTGATACGCCAAGGAAAGAACTTGGGACACGTGGCAGCACCGTGCATCAACATACTTCGCATCTTTTCTCATTTTATCGGCGTCACGCAATGTGCAAAGCCTTTAAAGTTGTCAGACTTCGGCCGCTAGGCCTTCCGCCTTTGCTTTTTCTTCACTATCAACAAATTTCTCTTTACTTACTTTTGCCTTTGTTGTAGCCTTCTCTCCTTTTCGGCACAAGTTCTTTGTAATCCAGGCGCAACTTCTCCCCACACGTGCGTGAAGGCGCCACGTGGCGGCTTCATGCGCTAGCTTTTCTCAAAGCGGTGGGACATGTCTTTTCCTCTGCGATGCATCCCCGCAAGGGCCATGTGTTTGCATGGCGCAATTCCTCCCAGCACCAGAGACAAAGCTTTCAAAAAGTTGCGTCGGCTCACCACGTGTCCCACCTCACTGTTGGCGAGACAGAGAATTGTGTCCTTCAAGCTTTTACAACACTTCAAAATATTTTAAATTTCTTTAAAATATTTTAAAGCACTACATCATATTCCATGCTTTATTTCATTGATTTCCCCTTTACTCTTATTCTAGCCTTTTATTTTGCCCTATCGGCAAAATCTCTTTTTCACGAACTAAGCTTGCCTCTGCCTTTCCTTTTTTCTCTTTAGTCGGCCAGAACTGACTTTCACGAACTTGGTTGTCTTCTTCCTTTCCTTTTTTACCTTGTCGGCAAAGTTCCACTTTAGCGAACTTTTCTATCTTCTCTTTTCTCTCCAGTCGGCGTTTTCTTCATTTTAAGAACTTTTTTGCCTTTGCTTTTGCCTTATCGGCAAAATCTCCATTTTGAGAACTATTTCTTCCTTTTGTTGTTTGGGCTTCTTGGTCTTCTTCCCCGCCTTATCGGCAAACTTTCATTTCTGCAAACCAACCAAGCCTCCTTTGTCTTTCATTTTGCCTTATCAGCAAAGTTTCCATTTGGCGAACTTGATTTTTATGTCGCCTTCTTCCTTTGCTTTTGTCAGCGATTCACCTTATCAGCGAATTTGTCATTTGGTGAACCAATTCTTCCTTCGCCGCTTTATCTCTTTCCTTAGCTTTTCCTTCGGTCGCCGAATCCTCCATTTCACTAACCATTTCTCATTAGCTTCTTTCTGCTTTAGGTTCTCTTTATCGGCTAATCGCCTTATCGGCGAACTTTAGAAATCATGAACCTGCCAGTGAGTTCTCCCTTTTACTGATTCGCCAATGGTGGCCCCTTTCCTTAGCCCTTTGCTTTACCTTTTGCCTTATCAGCGAATCTTCATTTCCACGAACCATTCTGCCTTCATTTTTGTCCTTGTTCCCTTTGTCGGCAAACTTAAGGTTTGCCAAACCTTAAGTTCGCCGACAAAGGTAAACTCTTGCTTTTTTTCTTAGCCTTCGAAGAGAATGCTCCCGCTGCCCTTCATGCTTTGCTTAGTCTACAAATTAACCTTACGTTCGCCGACAAAGGAAAACTCTTGCTTTCTTTCTTAGCCTTCGAAGAGAATGCTCCTGCTGCCCTTCATGCTTTGCTTAGTCGGTGAACCAAGAGGTTCGCAAACCTTCAATTTTGCTGATAAGGCGTGCCTTTGTCACTTTCTTTCTGCCTTAGCTGCTTCCTATCTGCTCACTCCTTAGTCAGCAAATCGGTGAATCGGCGAACCGGCAAACCCACGAATCAAAGGTTTGCCAAACCAGAATTTTGCCGACTAAGGCAAAAGAAAGGGCAAAAACCATAGTTCCAAGACTCGGACTCGACGCGGACTTGGCGAGGGTGACTTGACTCAGGACTCGTCTCCCAGACTCGGCAAAGTGAAAAACCCAAGAAATTTAGAGATTTTTAAGGATTTAAAACTTGTTTCATGCACCCTTTATTAAATAAACCTTAAAGACACAATAACATCATCAAATAGAAGCTAATTTGATCATATACACAAGTATACATCGATCACATAAGTATAAACGCAAATTGTAGCTGAGCTGCTAAAGGAAATAGCACACTTAGATATATAAATATAGTCAAATGTATACAAAACTCATCGAATATGAAATCCATGACATAAACCTGTCTTAAGTTTTTCTCTATGAAATCCATGTATACAAAACCCGGAATGCAAGAACCCCAGATATAGAGACAAAAGATGCATAAACTTGTCTTAAGTTTTTCGTCCATATGGCTGACCAATTACCAATGATCAAAGGCCAGGTAGACATCCATATGTTTCTCTACTAGACAATCATTTTCTTGATTCTTTGTAAGCAAGGTCCATGGAGAACTAGAAGATTGATATATCAATCTATTGAAACATTCAATGTCTTCATTTGAGACTTACAAACAAGTCTGAATTGACTAACAGGTGAAAATATACATGAAGAATAAGCAACCTTATGTTGCAATTATTCCTATTGAAAAATATTAGGAAGAACCACACTCCATCATATCCTTGTGCAAGGGTACGATGCATCTGTTCAAGGAATGGTGTGAGGACACGAGGATAAGAAAGAAGTAGGGTTCACAAATTGTTGCACTAAGGGTCATTCAGTGCCAATTGTCCAAATATTGATAAACAATTTTGTGAAATTTTCGGAGTTACCAATAAAAAATCAAAATTTAAGCCAGCACTAAAACCAAAAAGATGGCAACAAAAATCTCAAAAAATATACTCTAAGAGGCCATTCATGACTCAATCATATACAAGTATTCTATAGGATCGCCTTGAACAAGATTATCCAAATCAATAAAGCACAAGCCCAACTTTAATGTGTCTTTGGTGTGCACTAGATAACTACAACAACCAAACTTGCCTACAATACCAAACAAGTAATGTCAATTTTGTACAAATTGATGGGGAGACCACCTTGGCAGTCACAAGGGCAACAAGTGAGGAAGGAAGAATATCCCAAACCATTGTTGAAAAGCTTCAAGCGTTGAACACTTCAAAGGAATTTTAGAAGGCAATGGCCAAGGACAAAAGAAGTATGCTCCATTAGCCTGTAGTTGTAAATTTACCATAACTGCAATAGAAATAAAAGAAGCTAATGCTTTCAAGGTAGTCATAAATCTAAGCTCATTATTTTTAATCAAGTACTACAAACCCAAGTTCTTGTTAAAATTTGATGACCTCTTACAAATTATACTGTGTTGTATGGGAATCCAGCGAGTCTATCTAACAGGACTCACCCAGACTCAGCGAGTCTGACGAGTCTGCCAGACTCAGCTGAGTTCGAGTCCGAGCCCCCTAGACTTGGCATGGTGACCTAAACCGGGACTCGCCGAGTCTCAGAACTATTAGAATTTTTGGGATTTTCTGGGATTTTCTATGGGGAACATCCTTCCATTTAGGCTTTCTCAGATTGGATCTCTCTGATGGAAAGAGGGATTTTTGGGCTATTTTGGGCCTCGGCAAAATATGACAATAGCAAGCAAGTACAAACTCTAGGCATTGAACCGAGATGGGAAATGAGCCGGCTTGAACAAGTCTGGAATAAGTCAAATTTTTGGCCATAGTGCTTCCGGCTCTCATCATGGAGTCCAAGTCAAAACCCTTGGGGGCAACTTGGCATAAATCTGTCTAACCTTGGGATACTAGTGGATAAGTACCGATTTGGGCTCCATTGTGATAGTTGAGTACTGCATCTTCGAAACTTGGGCTTGTAGAAGACTTCCTTGTCACTGTCCCACACTTTTTTGAATGAAAATCAGACCTCTTTTTGCCTGCTGTACCAAAAAATCAGACTTGAATATTTGCTGTCCCACTCAGAAAATTCAATAAAAATAGATATTTTTGCCTTGAAAAACCAAATTTTTGAGTTTTTCTTCTATTTTTGCCTTCAAAAATCAATGCAAAAATCAATTTTATGGATTTTTAAGTGCTGGATAAGCACAAAATCATAAAAATTGATGCACATTTCTCAAGAATTTGACTTCGAACGCTGTTGGACCTGCACAAAATTGAAGAAATTTCTGCCCTCTATGTCTGATTTTGGCTTCTAAATCGCTCCAAAAATGGATTTGTTGCCTTATATGTTGCTGGACCTGCACAAAATAATGGATTCCTTGCAAAAAATACACTCAAATTCACCTTCGTTATGCTTCAAAATGGATAACTCTGCCTTTGGCCTGCTTATCTCTGCCCTTAGACTTCAAATTTCGGAGTTTTTGTAATAGGAATGAATGAAAACCTCCTCAAATAGGCAGCGCTGCCTTTTCTCTTCTCCAATCTGCTTTTTTTAAATATAGGGATGTGCTTTTTTTTGTGTTTGGACATGCATTTGATGTTGGAGATCAAAATAGCGTTTGGAAATGATTTAAATAGCATGCAAATAGCTGCGCTCCCAAATGGAGGTCGACCTTCTAATAATAAAGGTTGCTTTTTTTTTAACTTTTAAAATGCTATGTGCCTATATTAGGCGGAAGCGCCTATCAACAGGCGGATGCGCTTGTTGCTAGGCGTGCATACCTGATATGAGGCGCGCCAAACTTGGCATTTATCCTTCATGTCACCTATCTCAGGCGCGTTTATTGCTGAGCACTTCTCTTTCATAATTTGAACTTGATGTTTCAGGCGCGCCTTGTATTGCATTAGGTCGGCCTTCATTTGGGAGCGCACCATATTTATTTTTAAACTCATTTTTTTATTTTAAAAATCTTTGTTTAAGTGCTAAAGTGCATGCCTTGAGGAATAGGCGCGCCTGTATTAGGCGGACGCACTTGTTGCTAGGCGGACACGCCTGATATAAGGCATGCCAAATTTTAACCTTTTCATTCATGTCGCCTATTTTAGGCACGTTTCTTCAGATTGAGTGCTTCTTTGCCTTTCATCAACTGGATTTGAAGTTGAATGCTCCTGAAACAGAGCGCCTTTTGCACCTCTCTCATAATTCAAACAGGGATTTAACTTCATGCTTTAGGCTTGCTTCATATTGTTTGGTCGCGCTTGTGAGCTTGATCCTTATGTGGTGCGCCGACTCTTGTCTCCAAAGTGATTTCCTTCAATGCAACGTGATTTAGCTCTTTGATCAGATATGTCCATCCACATGCTTTATCTCGGACGATCTTGTATGTAATGTCCTCATTCTTGGGTTCTCTTGCAGCACAGTTGGAGCTGACTTTTTGGGTTTGTGATAGCCAGATCAGAAGAGTATTTCAATGCCGCTAGTGTGCTTAGATGATTCAATGGAGTTGTATGACTCTTTCTGGAGGGATTTCGAACAATTTGTCTGTACTTACTATTTATAGTAAGTGCTTGCATGGTGCCAATCTTTCTGGGTTTGTTCTCTTTGGTCCTCGGAGAACACTTATTTTTAGTAAGTGTCAGTCTAGACACTATTTTGGTGACTTGGCAGTTCGGCCGTTTGGCTATCACAGGTGTTGCTTTGAGCTTAGAGTTGTCAGGGGATTTGCGGCAACGCTTTCGGAAGCATTTTCAGACACTTGGGCCGCATTTGCTATTTTTAACAAGGTCATTGTTTTGGCACCATCTTCGTCACGCGACATCGGTAACAGCTCGTCATGATCAGTTTCCTCACCAATTGCCCGTTGGTGTCCGTTTGTGGATGTAGTTGATATATTTTCATTATCGTTATGCATTTTAAGTTAGATTAAATATTTAACTTATGATAATTAAATATTATAAAGATGACTATTATCACCTGAAATTGCATCCTTTTGTTGAAACTTTGACAATTCCAACAATTTCAGAGTAACATGGGATTGGTCTCAAAGTGTGGGACCTTGCAGTTGAGACCAAACCTCTAGAGAAGGTCGGTTCCTCTTTTTGAGCTTAAGGCTCAAAGAATTATGCTAAATCTAATGCTACACTCACAGAGAAAAGGGGAAGGAGGAATACTAGAATTTAAAAGAGATGATGCACCAGATTTATAATGTTTAGTTGGAAGTGACATAACACAGTAAATTTCAAAGGCTGAATAAACTAACACAGACTCATCCAATCTTCAATAGAGGTCAAAACATAATACTGAAATTTATAGAGGTACCGTTTTATCCACAAGATAAATAAACAGCATTCAAACAGACACAGTGTAGAAGATAATGAGAGAGGCAAAATCAGTTGCTTGTATTAATCATAGAGGCTAAATAGCCATTACAAAAGAAATACAATTTGTTACAGAAAGGTAGACACAAAATAACCATTTACATTTATAGGTGAACCACACTCAGAGACATCGAAGGCTCAACTTCAAGCACAACGTATCAAATCCGATCGGTTCTTGCAAATGCGTTACAAGGTCTGTGACAACAAATTATCTAGCCAGCATAACCACCCAGAAGAATAGCTAACAGTTTTACATCCTTTTTACATGTATATATAGCATTTTGAATTCATCGTGCAACAATAGGCGTTGAATTCTGGTCAAACGATTTGATTTGTGCGCCCATGTTGCATTCAATTTTAGCCCATGGCTCTGTCAGAAGATCCATGAAATTTGAGGAACGTCCATGCCCTGGTGCTGATTTGTCCTTGGAAGGACCTGTAGAGCATGGGTTGTAGGGACACTTCATCCTCCTCATTCATTTCTGGTAATTGTGCATTGAATTTCTCCACTGTTTTAGATACCTGGATGACCCTGGCCTGCAACAATGGCATCACCTGGAAGCGCATTTTAAGGCACCCAGAAAAGTCACGCTTTTTAAAAGCTTTTACACCACTTCAAAATATTTTAAACTCACTTTAAAATATTTTAAAGTACTACATTATATTCATACTTTAATTTTCATTGATTTTCACTTTTCTGGCCTTTTATTTTTGCCTTATCAGCAAAATCTCTTTTTCACGAACTAGGCTTGCCTCTAACTTTCCCTTTTTTGCATTGTCAGCCAGAATTGATTTTCGCGAATAGGTTGTCTTCTTCCTTTCCTTCTTTGCCTTGTCGACAAAGTCCCACTTTTGTGAACCTTTTCTATCTTCTCTTTTCTCCTCATCTTCCTTGGTCGGCAAAGTTTCTTTTTTGCGAACCACTGAGCCAGCCCTCTTTTCTCTTTTGCTTTTGTCAGCAATTCGCCTTGTCGACGAACTTAGGAAAATTCGAACTATTTGGCAAGTTCGCCATCCTGCAGTCTTCGGTTTGCCTTATCGACGAACTTTCCCTTTCGCAAACTACTTGTCTTTGCTTTTCCTCTTTAGTCGGCAAAACCACCTTTTTGCGAACTAACCCTTCAACTTCTTTCTTTCTTTTTCTTCCTCCTTAGTCGGCGAATCGCCCTATCGGCGAACCTTAGAAATCATGAACTAGTTGGTGGGTTCACCATTTTGCCGACTCCTCGACTTCTCTTTGTTTCTTTGCAGCCGACTTTCTTTTCTTCTTTGCCTTGGCACTTTCTTTTGCTTTTGGTCAATGAATTCTTTGTCGGCAAAACCGCCGATCGACGAACTTAAGGTTCGCCAAACCTTAAGTTTGCCGACAAAGGCAAACTTTGTCTTTGACTTAGCTGCATCTCTTTGGTGAAGATTTTCCCGCTTTGTCCCTTAGTCGGCAAACCGGCCAATCGGTGAACTTAAGGTTCGCAGAACTAACATTTTGCCGACTAAGGCAAACCTTTGCTTTGCTGCTTCCTGCCTTCATTTCCTTGGCCATTTTCTTGCTTTCTCGAGGCTTAATCGGCGAACCAAAGGTTTGCCAAACTTAGAATTTGCTGACTAAGATAAAAGAAAGGGCAAAAAACTTTGAATTTTTTGGGATTTACTGGGATTTTCTAAGAGGAACCTTCTTCAATTTAGGTTTTTTCAAATCGGATTTCACTGATGGAAGGAGGGATTTTGGATTATTTTGGCCTAGGCAAAATATGACAACAATGACTTCAATATTGTTTTTTGGGGCCCATCTTTGGGAAATGTGTTAAGTTATAATAAAGATAATTTTATAACTTATTTTATGACATCCCTTTCAAAAAAGGAGACAAGGAAATAAAATAAATTAAAGTTATTATATTTTTCCCTAATTGAGGTGTTGGAATTGGGAAGCTTATAAAAAGTTCTTTTGGAGCTCATTTTGCTTCATGCTTGGATATTTTCTTCTCGACAGTTTGTCTTGCTGATTGGACTAGAGTTCACCATTGCTTCTTGGGGACGAAACCCCCCTTGGAGAACAATATCTGCAGGTGGGAAAGATCACCCAAGGATACTCTACTGATAGCCTCACACAAGGGTTATGTTGAAGCTAAATAGTTGAAGATTTTTAGTGATTTGAAGCAAGGGTTTGGATGCAGATTTTACAGGGTGATTTAGAAGAGTATAGCAAATGATCATTTGCAGATTTTAAGTGTTTCTTGAAGTTGTTCCTGCTTGCCATTGTTGGTCGTACCATTCAGGGAGGCTGTACATATTCGGGAAGGATAGGGGCATGTTGGAAGTGTAAATCTTTCATATAATTTGCTGCTAATTATTTTAAGGAAGGCATCTAGGGTTTCTAGGCA
This sequence comes from Cunninghamia lanceolata, assembly GCA_027924645.1. Taxonomy (NCBI): domain Eukaryota; kingdom Viridiplantae; phylum Streptophyta; class Pinopsida; order Cupressales; family Cupressaceae; genus Cunninghamia; species Cunninghamia lanceolata. The sequence goes on from BSBN01000010.1 coordinate 7,569,488, forward strand.
AATCTAAGGAGATTGCTGATTCATTTTGTGCTGTTTGCATTGTCTATTGCTGCCATTTTGGGTCATGCATCTTTGGTGACCCTACTGAGGCAGTGCATGGGGTTTTGTGGAGAGTTGTTTTGGAGTTGTATTGGTTTTCTTGCTGTTTTGGTGGTGTTTAGGGTTGAGTTCAATTGGGTTTGAAGCATCTGAAGATTGGAGCTTTCTGGCTAGGGTTTTTTCTAGGGTTTGTGAGAAGGGTTTCTGCATATTCCATCAATTTCCAGAGCTGCAACATTTGTAACAACAAATGGGTATATGGTTTAATATTGCATTGTAATGACATTTACCCATCTGGGTATCTCCAGTTTTAATGATTTGATGTATTTTCAGATATTTCCCATTGTGGGTATTTATAATATTGCAAATATATTTGTCATAAAACACACCTTCTGCATATCCGTCTACTTCTATACCAAAAATACAAAAACAAATAAAATCATCAGCAGCATATAGGGAAGTCTCAAACTGGGTGGGACATTACATTGTACCTCTGTGATCAGTAAAACTGATGACATGATAGTACAAAGGGTGAGGAGGACATTTTAGGTTTCGCAATGAAAATAGTGTAATTGGTAACAAATTTCGTATGGGTACAACAAATCAAAATTTGTGTAGATTACAAGAACCTAAATCAAGCATCTTTGAAGGATAATTATCCTTTGCCAATCATGGGCCACACACTTCAAACAGTCACTAGCTCGGAGATGCTGTCGCTCTTGGATGGATACTCAGGATATAACCAGATCGCTGTCATAGCTAAAGACCAGTATAAGATAGCCTTCACTACCCCATGGGGTACATTCGCTTATGAGTAGATGCCATTTGGTCTCATCAACGTCGGTTCTACCTTTCAGCGAGCCATGGATTTAGCTTTTGGTGACTATTGTCATGTGAAATTGCACCCTGCTTGAAGCTCGTTCAAGCACTCCAATGACACAATGGGACTGATCTCAAGGTGTGGGACCTTGCTGATGAGATCAGACCTCCAGAGAAGGTTGGTTCCTCTTTCTGAGCTTACGGCTCAAAGAATTGAACTAATCTAGTGCTAATACTTGTTGGGGAAAAGGGATAGAAGAAATACTAAAATTAAAATAGGTGATGCACTAGATTAAAGATGTTTAGCTGCAACCGACTCAACACAGTAATAATCTCAAAATTGAAGAAAACTCACACAGACTCATAACAATTCAAACAGAGGTCAGAATAGAGAGGTGAAGGCATGAAAGGGACTGCTTTATCCACAATACACAACTCACATCAAGCAGATAGACAGTGCAAGAATAATGAGAGAGGCAAACATTCGTTTATATTGATTATAGAGGCCAAATAGCCATTACAAAAGAGAGAATTATGTAAAGAAATTAGACACAGAATAACCAATTGCATTCATTGGTGAACTGTCAATGGGAGACATCAAAGGCTCAAAGTTGAGCACAATACATCAAATCCAGTTGGTTTGTGTAACTGCATTACAAGGTCTGGTCACAAGAACTTTCTAACTTGTATAATAGCCTAGAAGAACAGCTAAGAGAAATACATTATTTTCAGATGTATTTATAACATTTCATCCTCATTTTGCTATAGTGGGTGCTGAATTCTAGTCAATCGACCCAAGACATGCCCACACTTCATTAATTTCTGACTCAGAAGCCCTGTCAGGAGAAGAATGGCAGCCATACTCATTGAATTATGCAAATTTTGTAGAGTAGATTGCCTGCACGCATGGGTGTCAGGCGCATTGAAGAAGGAAGGCCTGCAAATCTATTTTGTCCCTTTCCTGTACTAGAGCATTAATGCATACCACTATTTCAACTACCCTCATTCGGCCCTGGCCTGTGGAGCTTTGAATGATGAGTACCTCTCCTTGAGAAAATGGCGTGATTTCAGGGAGAACAAGCTTTTACAACACTTTAAGTGTGGTACCTCTTTTCTTCCATGGCACCTCTGAATTCATTATGGTCGGCGACTCCTCTGTTTCCAGAACCATCGGGCTTCATGCTCGTTAGCAAGGCTCTGCTTCCGCAACTATTCTGGCCCTGTCTTCGCCCTTCTCTTTCTTGGCACTATTTTTGCCTTATCGGCAAATTATCCAATTGCCGAACTACTCTGCCTTGGTTCATTTTCGCCTTATTGGCGAACTTGAGGAATTCCGAACTTTTGAAAAGTTCGCACTTTTACCGACTCCTCGATAAGGCTATCTTTTTTCTTTGCCTTAGCCAATTTTCATGCCTTATCGGCGAAATCTTCAACTTTCGAACCAAATCCTCTTTGTCGGCAAAACTTCACTTTGCCAAACCACTTTACTTTGTCGATTCTTCACTCTCCTTTTTGCCTTATCGGCAAAATCTCAGTCGGCGAAACCTGTATTTAGCGAACCAACCATGACTTAGCCGATTTCCCTTTATCAACCCATTTGCCCCTTCGCAAACCTTTTCTCTTTTCGCCCTTGTCGGCGATTTGCCCTATCGGCGGACCGCTGAGATTTCAAACTTGTGAAAAGTTCACATTTTTTTTAAATTGCCAACCAAGCTTGCTTCCTTTTTCCTCTCGCTTCTTCCCTTTGTCGGTGAATCGCCGAACCTGCGAAATTTCGAACTTTTGAAAAGTTTGCCAAACATGAAAATTGTTGATAAAGCAAAGAGCCTTCCTTCCTGCCTTAGTGAAATCTTTGAATTTTCTTCCCTTTGTCGGTGAAACGGCTAGTCGATGAAGTGGCCAGTTCACGAACCTAAGGATTTGACGATAAAGGCCAAAATGGGCCTAAAAACTAAGGCAAGGACTTAGATTTTTCTGGGTTTTTTACAAGGTTCCTCCACAAGAATTTTTAGGGATTTTTGCAAGGTTTTACACTGAGAACTAAAGGCTATCAGGCTTACCTCCTATTTAGGCTTTCTCTAATTGGATTTTTTTGATAGGAGGGATTCTGGAATATTTTGGGCTAGGCAAAATATGACAACATTTTGGCAACTTTGCAGGGGTGTTTGCCTACTAAACACAAGGATCCAATTGCCTTATACAATCCATTGGCACCGGGTCAAAAGAAAAGCAGCCTCATGACCAAACAAAACTGAAAATGCCTCCACAAAACAAGAACAACACAAACAAGGCAAACATTCTCCTAATGAGAATGAGACCTGTGCAAGAGCACTTGGAGGAAGGGAAACCTAAAACAGAAAAAAAATCTACTCTAAATATTTACAAGAATCTCAAGACCAAACTCAGAACTATGGTTTGAGATGAATCCCATTCATTGGGATTAGAAGTGCTTCACCAGTTAGTTTGGATAGTTGAAGGGCATTGGCATGCTTGCAACTGGTGATGGTATAGGGGCCGCTCCATATGGTGTCAAATTTGGAATGTCTTCCTACCTTGGCCCTATCTTCGTCCCATTTCAGCACCAAATCTCCCTCTTGGAAGATTCTATCAACATATTTTCTATCAAAGGTCCTCTGGACCCGTTCTTGGTGTGCTTCAAGGGTTTCCATGGTAGCATTCCTCTTTTCTTTGAGCTCCATCAACTCAGCAAGTCTGACTGTCATGGCAACATTTTCGAGCAATTCCAGCTGCTAGGCCAACTCAAGAGAAGGCAACTCAAATAATAGTGGAAGTCTTGCTTCCTTTCCATACACTAGCATGAAGGGTGAATTGCCAATGGCCTCTTAGGAGTAATTCTATTCGCCCAAAGAGCTATCTTCAACTTGGAGTGCCAGGTTCTCTGATTGTCATCCACTATCCTCTTGATGATTCTGATCAGATTTTTGTTTGTAGACTCAACTAGGCCATTCCCCTAGGGGTAGTAGTTGGATGATGTCTTCAGATAAACTCCATAGTTTAATGCCCATTCATTGAGTTTTAAATCTACAAAGGCCTTAGCATTGTCAAAAATAATGGTGAATGGGACACCAAACCTAGTAACTATACCATCAAGAAAATCTAAAATAGAGGCCTCCGTGGTATCCTTCAATGCAACTGCCTCTGTCCACCTTGTAAAATAATCAGTGGCTACTAGAATCCACTTGTGACCAACACGAGAAGGTGGAGTGATCATCCCAATGAAGTCCAAACCCCATTGGGCAAATGGCTGATCAGTCTGAATCGGATGAAGAGAAAGGGCAGCCAACCTCTATTTAACTACAAAGAATGCACATTCCTTGCAGCTCCTTACCCATTTATGGGCATCTCTGAACAAATTGGGCCAATAGTAACCAACCCTCATGATTTTAACAATAGTTGTTCTTGAAAAATAATGGCCACAAGCTGGGCCATTATGAAATTCTTCTAACACTTTAGAAGTCTGATCTTGAGTAACATATCTAAGAAGAACTCCATTGATGTCCTCTCTAAACAAGACACCATCTACAAGAACATAAGGGACGGACTGAAGTCTGAAATACCTTCTTTTTGCTTGGTTCAGTCCCTCAGGGCATCTTCCTGACTGTAGAAACATGACCATGTCCTAATACCAGTCAGTTGGGGAGTGGGGATCAGCTGGTTGTGCCTGCCCTTGGACACATACAACATCATCTCTGTCTTTAGCATTGGTAGCCATCTGCTCACACGGGCCTTTGTCTCTCACCAGCTTGGTAATGTTGATGTTGACATCATATTCCATCACCTTTGTAATCCACCTAGCTCTCTTTTCATTGACGTCCTTACTCAAAAGGAACTCATTCACATCAGGGTGGTTCACCATTAACTGTATTTTTCTGTTTGAAAGCATATATCTAAACTTTTTTAGTGCTTTCACCACAGCAAACACCTGTTTCTCAACAAAATCATACCTTAATTCATAATCTTTGAGAGGCTGGCTGAAAAAAGCAATTGGCTATTCCAATTTTTCTTCATTTTGCTGGTTAGAACTACTGATATACCCTCTTTGCCTCCAAAGGCATAAAGGATAAAATCCTTCTCATAATTAGAATTTATCACTATTGGAGATTCTACAATGGCCTGTTTGACAGCTTCAAAACTTTCCTTGCCTTCCTTGGACCATGTGAAGGCAACATTCTTCTTGAGCATGGCTATGAGAGGTCTTTTTATTGAAGCAAAATTTGGTATGAACCTCCTCACGAAGTTGATCTTTCCCAGGAAACTCTAGAGACCTTTCTTATGACTAGGAAGAGAAAGAGATAGAATGGCACTTGTCCTTTCAAGATCAATGGCCAGTCCTTTTGAGACTACATGTCCCAGCAACCTGCCTTTTGGGACAACAAATACACATTTCTTTGGATTTAATGATATCCCATACTCTCTGTGCCTTTCAAAGACTTTTCTTAAGTGACCTAAGTGGTCAGCTGCATGCTTAGAATATATGGTCAGATCATCAAGATACACTAGAATAATATCATTGATCGGGCCTTTAAAAGCCAGATCCATTGCTCTTTGAAAAGTTGCTCTAGCATTTGTCAACCCGAAAGGCATTTTTTGGTAAGCCAAGGTACCCCACTTGGTGGTAAAGGCTATTTTATACTAGTCTGATTCTTTTACAAGAATCTGATTGTAGCCTAAGTAGCCATCTAGGAGTGAAAACCTTTCAGCTCCTGCTACTGTTTGTAGGATCTGTTCCATGGAAGGGAGTGGATAGTGGTCTTTAATGGAGGCTTTATTCAAGTCTCTAAAGTCCACACATAATCTTATTTCCCCATTCTTCTTCCTAACTGGAACTAAGTTGGCCACCCAAGAGGAATGTTTGATGGGATAAATGATCTTTGCCTCTATGAGCTTGGACAACTCTTTTCTCATCAGTGGCTCTATTTTGGGGTTGACAGGCCTTTGCTTCTAGCGGACTGGTTTTGCATTAGGGTCTAGATCAATGGTATGTTGGATTAACCCAGGTTCAAAACATTTCAGATCCCGATAATCCCAAGCAATTAAATTATTAAATTCATTACAAAGCTCAATAAAACCTTGCCTTTCAGCATGGTCACATACCTTGCCGTGTTTAAGAAATCTGCCTTGTGCAACTTTTACTTCTTCATAGTCCTCTTTTTTGACAGTCATGTTCATCTTTTCTTTTTTTGTCTGATCATCTACACCAAATATACTCTCTAAGGTGATCAATCCCCTAGGCAATTTGTTGGTCTTTAGCTAGATCACCTAGTCGCCATATTGATCTTGCAATATCGATTGGTTCCTGGCATCATACTCTGCCTCATCTTGCAAAAAATTTTAAATTTGCTGGTCGTTTTCAAATACTTACCAGCTTATGACGTTGTCAGGCACAACAAGCTTCACAACAACTTTTACATGCTGATCCGAATTTTGTTTGACATTCTGAGGAATGTCAAACTGTGCACCAACCGTGGCCAGTCTATCAGCATCCTTTTTTTGGGCCTAGGAACGGCCTGAAGATTGAAGGCATCAAAGTCTTCAATCAGGTCCTAGACCTTGTGTTTGTATGACTTCAACAAGTTATTCCTTGTAGCAAGTAAGCAATTTGATTTGGTGAACAACCAGCTCGTTGTCACCAAATATGCAAAACTTTTATTCTTCTTTTTTGAGCCAGTTGTATGCCCTGAATCAAGGCTTCATACTTAGCTACATTGTTGGTACAACTGAACTGCAATCTGAATGAAGAGAAATAACTTTTGTTTTGGGGTGAAATTAGTACAACCCCAACACCCACTCCATTTCTGCTTCTAGAGCCATCAAAAAACATTTGCCACATCCCACTTGGGTCTGTTGTTGTCTTTTCAATATTAGGGATGACATCATCCTCTTAATGGATACAATAAGTACCCAACCCTATTTCCTCTATATGAGCAAGAGTGTCAAACTAAAAACAGTTTGCCCACTCATCAACTAGTATGTCAGGGATCTCCTCCATTGGAGTGGCAGCCTCATGCCTACTGCTATTGTCGTCCTCCTCTAACTCATGGATTGTACAATTCATATTGATGAGATTAGGGGTGTAGGGCTCTATATTGTCATTGGCAATAGGTTCAACTTTGATGGTTACTTTGGTGCCATACCTAGTTCTAAATAACATGTGGGAACAATCAGAGGATAAGTACCCACCTATTTTGGCTATGAAGTCTCTAGATAGACATATGCCGAAGTAGATTGGGAGATCAATGACTGAAATATCTTGGAAAACAGAGCAACCAGGGCATGTATGCAAAGTGAGTTTCAAATCTTTAATAACACCCACTGTATTAATAGTAGTGCCATCTAATTACACTACCCCTTTGTTCACAAGTTCATACTTTATACCCAACCTGTCAGCTATATCCTTGGGCATGACAAAGGTACCCACCCCAGAATCTGTCATACAATTGTGTAACAATTTGTTACCAATAATTAAAGAAACATAGAATGGAGGGGGCTTATTGGTTTTGGTTGTGCTCGCTTCCTCCTTTTCTAGCTAGCATAGGGTGTTTCGGATGGTAGCCTTTTCTTTAGTTGCCTGTACAATGGACTGGTTGAATGTTACACCCACTCTAATTTAACAGAATATAAAATTAACTATTAACATAATTTCAGCAGAAAGATAACTTGATTTAACTATCTATGAAATAAAATTTCATAAAAAAACAACAAACTTTCATTTTCAGCTAAAGTAATCTTTTCTAACTGATTATATGCAATCAACATAATTTAACTAACTTTCGTTAATTGAATTCCAAGTAATAAAAGAGACTAAGAGAAGTACAACTTGCTTAGCTTCCTGCTGATTTTGTTTGTAGATCCTTCACTGGATTTTGGAAAAAGAAATATCAATAAGGGTTTTAACCACCCAACCAAGACCAACTAGTCTCCCGTGCTTCTTCAACTGAAGAAACCCGACCCTTGACAAGGGTGATGACAGGAATCATTTAACAACAATATGCCTCTGAGCTTGGTGTCAAGACCTATACCTCTTGATCGATCTTTCCCTATAGATGCCTCCTAACTGGAAAAATCATTCTGACCAGTGGTATATCTGGTACTTGATCGCTGACAGATGCCTATCTGCATCGTAACCTTGGCCAAGGATTTTCTTAGTATATATATATACATATATCTGACACTACTGTGTCGTCAGCCTTCACCCTTGCTCGACATTGTTATTAACTTAATACTTTCTTCTTTTCATTCTGAATGCAGGTTTTTTTTTACATAGCATCATACATGACTTACTTGGCAACTTTTATTCGCATTAAAATCAGAACAAAAACACATAGACAGAAATTGCTCAAAAGAATACAGCAGACTCTTATTATCAACACATTATAATACCCAGGTTGACAGTAACAGCAATAGATTCTAAGCATGTATATATATAAACATATATATATATGTATATATATATATATATATGTATATATATATATATGTGTATATATATATGTGTATGTATATACCAATGTAACGAAACTCGCCAAAACTCGGCGAGTCCGAGGCGAGGCACCTTGGCCGAGTCTGGGTGACTCGGACCCGGATTCGGCGAATTTTTTGAAAAAACTCGCCAAACTCGCTGAATTGCCAGACTCACCGTACTCGCCGAGTCCCGATGGGAAAACCAGGCTGAAACTAGTGAAAAAATCAAGAACAGGCTGACAGTATATTTCAAAATATATCTAAGTATACGAATTGAATTTCTTATACTTTAAATATTTTGAAATATACTGTCAGGATGTTTGAGATAGGTTCCGGATCCATGGGATTTAACATACAGATTCTAGATTTTGGAGGATTCATCAGATTTCAGACTTAACCAATTTTTCAAGGTTTCAGGGTTTCAGACTTAGTCAAATTCAGGGTTTCAATTTTGCACAAAAAGAGTAGAGGACAAATCATTGGATCCTATTGATTTGGATGAGATAGATCCTATTGATTTGTCAAGTTTTTGCCGAGTTTTCTCCAAGTTTTTGTTCAATCGTCAATTTTGGCATCATTTAAGACCTACCATTTACGCCTTCGTAGGAAGGCAAAGGATGCAGGCTCCTCTAAGCCATAGACTTCTAGACTCTAGTTATTGTTTTGATATTTCATATTTGTTTGGAACATTTGATGTCATGGATTCCATATTCCGTGAGTTTTGTATACATTTGACTATATTTATATATCTAAGTGTGCTATTTCCTTCAGCAGCCTAGCTACAATTTGCGTTTATACTTATGTGATCGATGTATACTTGTGTATGTGATCAAATTCGCTTCTATTTGATGATGTTATTGTGTCTTTAAGGTTTATTTATTAAAGGGTGCATGAAACAAGTTTTAAATCCTTAAAATCTCTGAATTTCTTGGGTTTTTCAATTTGCCGAGTTTTTGCCGAGTCTAGGCGCCGAGTCCAAGTCCGAGTCCAAAATCAGCGTGCCGAGTCCGAGGCGAGTAACTATGATATATACATATACTTATACATGCATATCAGAGATAGATCAAATATCAAAAGTATCTTAGCTTTAGAAATCTCAGAAGCTGAAATAAAGAAAATACGAATACTGATTTCAGAGGACTGATTCGGAAGCTCAGAATCATAACAATCGAAAAATAACATAATATGAATTGCTAAGGTCATCAAACTTTTAACGAACTGTTAAAAAAGATTTAAGATCTTGCTTAACAAGTGATTGGAAAGTCGGGATAGCTAGCTGCAACTATTCAATACAATTGGCAACAAAAGACCGCTTGATAAATGCACGACACAGTGAAAATTCTTAAAAACAAGGCGCCAACAATATGCACGCTGAAAGGTAATGCTTGACAATGATACTACAACTCGAACTCTTCTTCTTTTCTCCCTGTCTGCCTTACTCACAAAGAAAATAATAATGCTTAATGCCCTGGTGGATGTTCCCTCTACTCTCCTATATGAAGGAAAAATGCATGCCAAGAAAAAATGGTCGATCAAAATAAACCGCTCCACGTAGTGGAAAGAAAGAGGAGTTACAAACAAGATTTCAACTCATACACTTCAAGCGCTCCACAAGGTAAGACCCAAAGTAATTTATTAAATAAACAAAAGAGATAAATCTTTTTTCTCTATTAAATATATTTATATATATATACTCATGAGCCTTGGCCAAGGTTACGGTGACTTTAGGATTTTAGCTAAATTATTGTTTTTCGATCCCTGTAATCACCCTCTCCTTGTTGATATCCCTTTTTTTTAACCGCCTGTTTTGTCCTGCAACCACTTAGACAATTAAGAAAGGTTAAATCATTTCCATGATACGAATAATAATTAATATCATTTTCATCAATCCATTTTCATATAAAAATAATTAAATATTCACAATTAAAGAAAAAATCATCATATATATTTTTCCAACGAACAATTTCACATTCATATGAAAGTAGTTGTTCTCAACTAACAACATAATTAATATTTAATTGTTCAAACAAAAAGGGATGTAACATTGAATTCCCCTCAAGAATCATCATCCTCGATGATTATTTATCAGTAAGCAATAAAAAGTTTAATCACATAGTTTTTCACATCAGTCTCAATTGTTTGGGAATAAATAAGGAAATTTCTGATGGCTTTCATCATAGTCTTCCCAGGTGGCATTTTCTTTTGAATACTGGTCCCACTGGACCTTATATTGCACCACCTTGCGATTACGTAAGTGCAACTTACGTATCTCGAGTACCTGGAGTGGCTCTATTGTGATCACCCCAGGGTCCCGTACCTGCAATGATTTCTAATCAATCATATGCTCAGAGTCTGCATAATATTTCTTAAGATAAGAAACATGAAACACATTATGAATTCTAGTGAGAGTCGGGGGTAGAGCAATTCTGTAAGCCATAGGATTGATGATTTCAAGAACTTCAAAAGGTCCCACATATCTCGGGGCTAACTTAGAGGCTTTTCCAAATTTTATAGAACTCTTCTGTGGTTTCACTCGCAAAAGCACTTTTTCTCCCACCACAAATTGTCTGGGAACACGTTTTGCATCAGCATAACTCTTTTGCCTGTCATTGGCTTCTTTCAGTCTCAGCCTGATTATTCTCACTTGCTCTTCCATTTCTTGAAGCATCTCAAGTCCTAAAATGATCCTGTCTTCCCACCTATTCCAACTTTATAGGGGTTCTACATTTCCTACCATACAGTGCCTCGAATGGTGCCATTTTTATTGCTGACTAATATGAATTGTTATAGGCAAATTCTACCAAGGGTAAATATTCTTCCCATCTGTATTGTTGATCCATGCAGTACATTCTTAATAAATCTTCTAAAATTTGATTTACCCTTTCCGTCTGACCATCTGTCTCGGGATGATATGCTGTACTAATATTTAACTGGGTCCCCAAAGATGAAAATAAGGTTTGCCAAAATCTGGAGGTCATCCGTGCATCCCTATCAGATATGATCTTTTCTGGTATCCCATGAAGACGGAAAATTTCCTGTACAAATTTTCGAGCAATCACTGGTGCTCCATCTGTTAAATTTCCTAGTATGAAATGTGCTACTTTTGTGAGTTTATCCACTACCACCATGTTGTACCCAATCAAAAAAAATTGCTTCATTAAGGCATTTTGAGCAAGTCTAGAAAATTTTTCGTCAAAAAAGTCAAAAAGTCAATTTCTAAAAATAGAAATTTCTATTTTTAGAAAGTTTCTAAAAATAGACGTCAAATTAGGTTTTCTGGGTTTCTTGAGATACGGATGCTGACAAAATTTTCTAAAAATAGAATCTCTGATTCGGGTGTCACGCTTGATTCTCATTGGCTGATTTTTCTTCACAATCAGCGTGCTCCAAACGGAATCTGTAAAAGGTCAAGTTTTCTCTACTAGGTCAATTCTGCTTTTTCAAAAAACGAAGCATGAGCTCTGAAGTCATCAATGGAGGAAGCTCATCTACCAGGGCTCGTTTTCAAGTTTTCAATGTTGTTCCGATGACGCAGAACTGATGAACAGTCATCGATTCGACGAAGAATGCAAAACAGAGCAGGGTCAATCCGGAGTGAGGTGAAAATTTGAAAATCATCAAATTTGACTAAGTCTAGGAAATCCAGGCGCCCCTGGGCTCCCAGTTGCACCAGTGTTAGAATTTTTTTTGTGTTTTTCAAGAAAATGTGAGAAATGTCTCCGTCGGTCAATTCCAGTGAGCGTAAAAGCAGTCATTTTGGTTATCAGGCCCTAAAAAGCTAGAAAACACGTCAGATGTACCCAGGTACCCAGTTCATTCATCATCCAGTGACAATTAACCGACGAAAATGTTGAAATCGACATCAAAAAGCAGTGGTCAGCACGCAAAACGGAGCAAGTTGCAAACGAAGGTTGAAAATCATGAAATTGGCTAGGGCACAGAATCCTAGGTGCCCCTAGAGGCTGGGGGTACCCAACTTGTCATGCCTTACATTTTTTCACGTTTTTCGAAAAACGTCAAAAATGCCTCTGTCAACGCGTTTCTAGGTGGTCAAACTCAGTCAAACGTCAGTAAAAGCTGGGATTTCATCACAGATGTGTTCAGGCTACTCATATCATCCTCCATCCCGCCTCAACAGTCATCCGGACGACCGAAAACGAGGATCGAATAGGAGCTATTGGCACAGAAATCGAGAAATGGCATGAAAATTTGAAATTTCCAAAAAAAATTCTTAGGCACTGAAAGTTAGGCACCCCTGGAAGCTAGGGGCGCCCAAATCCTCCAGACTTAGAATATTTTTTGAGTTTTTCCAGAAAATGAAAACTTTTCTCCGTCAGCCCAGTCCGGTTCACAGTAGGATAGTTTGGCACGTTTCCCGAGGCAAACATAGAGTACAATCAGCTTAGTTTTCATCAGGCCTGCCTATCTACCAGATCATCAAACTCAGTTTTGTCCTAGCAGACAGAAATCAACAACCAAACAGGGGTCACCTGTCACCAGAACACGCACGAAAATCAAAAATTTGAAAAAGTTGAAATTTTCGAAAAAATGACTAAGGCATTAAAAGTCAGGTGCCCCTAGAGGCTAGGGGCACCCAAGTTCACCAGAGATAGAAAATTTCATGATCTGCTGATGTTTTCCGACAATCGTTTCCAAACCTTCGCCCGACGACAATTTCTAGAAGTCAAATTCGCAGTTGAACGACGTCAGATCGTCTGTTCGAGGCTAGGGATGAAATCAGGATTGATAAGTCTTCAAAATGTCAGGATCAATCAGCTTTTTCAGTCAATGGTGACAGTTTGTCATCTTGTTGAAGTCAGAGACATGCCATTTTGGAGTCAAAACAAGTGCAGAAGTGTCGAAAACGGAGGAAAATTGGCTGACACTTTTGCAATCTCACGTGTTTGATGACATCATCAAAGAAGATATTTTCATCATCTCACACATGAAGCCATAGGCAACTATAAAATAGAGATTCCTCCTATTCGAAGACATCTGCTTGGATTTGCGTTTTAAAAGTTGCTTTCTTCATAGATAATGAAGCTTTATTTTTTCACAAAGAAAGCTGCTTTTTTGCTCTAAAGTTCTATAAAGACAAGCTTTTGGCCGCTTTTATTCATTATTTTTGTAGGTTGCATCCAGAGGAAGGATTTTTATTTTTCTTTCCACGAAGATTCTGTTGGTTTTTTCCCTGACTAGATGTTCATTCCCAGATTTCCCTACAAGGTAGCCATCAGTGATCAACAGGATCTTTGGGCCAAGGGCCAATAGTGTAGGAGATAGACTCTATTTTTATCTCCTCTTCTTCTTCAGGCTCTGCAAAACCTAGGGGGGTATTCCTTATTCAACACCCATGAGAATATGCTTGTGGGTTGGCTTGGGATGTTGATACAAAGCAGATAAATCCTCTTGTGTGAAGACCAAAACTGTGAGATAAGTGCAAAGGGGCTAGCTTTGGGCTTATATTCAGTTGTGAATCAGAGGATCTTGGTCCTAAACTACTTCTACAGTCCTAATGGTTTGATTTGGAAGTATGAGTTTGATTTATGTTTGGATGCAAACCTAGACCTGGTGTATAACCTCAACACAGAGCTAGATTGGTGCCTATCCAGGGCTTGGAGTCGGTAGACATACACATGTAAATGTTCAGCATAAACATATCAAGATTGGATTTCAAGGGGATTTGTGTGATATCTGCCTTACAGATACCTCCCAAAATAGAGTCTTAAATTATCTCTACTTATGACATCCTTACTGCAATATATTCTCCTCAACACTTAACCTGAAAACACTTTAATCTACCCCTTGAGCAGAAGTTAAGAGATCAAGCATTCAATATAGTAAGCCTATATCCTAAAACCCAAGACACCCCTTAGATATCCAGATTCAAAAGAAGAGTATATTCAATACAGGAGATAGATAACAAAATACATGCAGTATAGCATTATTCATCTAAAACAGCATGAAACCAATAAATCTATGCACAATACATAAAACATGAGACTCATAAACTCACAAGATCTCCTGCACAGAGCAACCAAAACCAGTTGTATCTTATTACAATGCCAGATGTGTCCAGTTTTCGACAACCTTGAATTGAGTAGTATCATCTGCTTATAAAGCAGGATGATGTACTCCCTTATTAATCACATGGCAATCCCCAAGACATCACTAGGTGCAGTGAACCACCAGGGGGGCGCCAGAAACATTTAATGCAGCCGCACAGACAGGAGGGAAGGGGTAGGTGAAATCTTGACCTGCGTCGCCTTGTCATGATTTTCTGTCTAAATCGAGTAGCTAGCGTGTCCTTTCGACCCATACCTCTATGCAATCTCGCCATTAATGGCATACCAACTCACAACCTTATGATACAGCAATTGCGTGTTACACAAACCTTCTCCCGCCAAAATGCACATTCATGTACCAAGAAGTCCCTCCATTTGAATATTTAAATGATAACCGTTAATCTCCTGCCTTCCCGCCGAGATTCACGGCGTTGATCGCGCTGAAAAACCAGCCACCGTTGACATCAAGACACACAGCTGCATCCTGTTGACTTTTCAAACCAGACTGCTCGGGGATATATTATCCCACATTCACCCTGCAGCGATCCTTATAACACTTTATATACTGGGCCACGAGTAAACATATTGTCGGCGATTTTGCTCCCAACAACACCTAGCATAAACCTTCATCATCACCCATCGGCCAGACCACTAGTATCGGTGAACCTCGTATCAATCCGCCCGATATGAAATGCCACCCTGATAACAAACCTCATTGGCGAAACCCGACGCATCGGAGGGAAATCCTCCTGCCTTGCCGATGTCGCATGTCTTGCCGATGATCCACCTGACATTCGAAAATGTCCTGGTCATCAGATATCCTCCTGATGATCAACCTTGCCTTCACATAAAATATCATCCTGACATATCCTAATGAGGTCATGGTCATATCGGCATCAAGGTGATATTTGGAAGATAACCGGATAATTTGAAATATCACCCTCATGCACAAATATCATGCTGCACCATAGCTCCACTATAAGATCGGGGTGATATATGAATATGACAGATATTTGCAATGATCACCCCCCACTGGAAAATGCATGGAACTGACAGGCGGATATCTCCCTGACGTCAGCATCATCATGATGCTGGAACGAACATAAGGTGATAAAGTAACATCGGGGTGATCTTAACAAAGATCACCCGATATTCAAATATGAAGACCCCCTAGAACATCGGGTTGTACTTGAAACTTTGCAAGAACAACATCAGGATGATCTTAACTAAGATCACCCGATGTTAAAATATCACCCCACAGGCAGAAAATCAGGTTGGTGTGAAATATGACCCTCGCAAGAAATATCAAGGTGATGTTTGGAAACATGATGATGATGATGACCTCCTCCAAAGAAAAAATGATGCTGCAGTTGAAAAATGCTGAGGAGGCTGAAGACTTAGGACTTCTTTGGATTTTTTGGGAAGGCGCCTGCTTGATACCTCAAACATAAATTATTACTAATAGATTCAAAGGCTCAAACGAAGTACTTTTTTAGCGTTCTTAATAGTTTCGGGATGAGGAAGCAGGGGAGCACGCTCTTTCAGGGTCCTTTTTTTTAGGGGATCGTTTTTCAGAAACAGGGCTGAAGCTTTTTCAAATTTCATCGAGATGGATCCATCCAGAATTTCATCCTCTTGAAGATTGGGAAATTTGTTTTTTTCGGGAATCTATTTTTTTGCTATTTTTTCGAGAAATCCTCCGCTTTTTCAAAATCTGACAAACTGGGTTGCTTCAGAACGGAATTATCTACAAAACCCATGTGCCAGCTTTTTCTCTTGAAAGCTCCTTTTTAGAAGATATTATTTCCCAAAATACCAGTGGATGACATCACTAATAAAGCAAGAATGTAGATGAAGATGTGACTCAAAAAGCAACTTTAACTCAATGCTTTTTGTTTTAAAGCATTTGCCTTCATTCAAAGCTCATCCATTTTTTATTTAGAAAGAAATCACTTTGTAATAGTTGGAGTTTTCTTTGCTTTAAAGCAAATTACTTTAAAGCGTTTGTTAGTTGTATATTTGTCCTAGAATAGAAATAAAGCTTGCAAGTTGGCAAGTTAGTTAAGGTTAATCAAGGAGATTTTAGGGTTCCCTACTCCTTTGATTTAGTATAAATAAGGGCAGCCTTGCCCATTGTAAGGGAGCTACTTTTGTAATAGCAAATTTGTTGTGCCTATTCTAGCCTACAAATCTTGTTATTCTAAGTGTTTGTTCACTCTGTGTTCATTGTAAGGGAACGGTGTTGAAGATAACATATTTTGCTATGCCTGTTCTAGCCTGCAAAATTGTTGTTGAAAGTGCTTGTTCACTCTGTGTAATCTGTTTCCAGAGTTTGATCGCTTGTTGTATGCCTACCTTTTGCTATAGTATTGCTGTCCTGGAGTTGTATCGACTTTGTGATGTTGGAATAGAAATCTCATGCCTGCCTTTGCTCTGATATTCTATCTCAGATCATCAAGTTTTGTCGTCAGATGTGTGGCTTCTGTAACTTTTATTTCAACTTTCATCATTAAAGTACAATGAGTCTTGTGATGTAAATCTGGGAGAAATTTACTTCAGTTTTTTTGTTAAAACAATCATTCCTTGTCCACTTTTAATCCCTTTGCTCTGAATTTACTTAGGAGATTAAAAGCGTCATTAGTTTAAGCCTAGTTGTAGTAGAAGTTTTAAAAAGGAAAAAACCTCTTCTGCAACGTTTAGAGTTTTATAACCTTGTGCTCGCAGTTGAGAATCAAAAAAAAGAGGCGAAGTTTAATTTATTTATCTTTTCAGCGAACATTAGCAAAAAGGTAACTCCCTCTTCCAATAGGAGAGCGGTTTATCTGTGCATGGCTGTCCATTTCCAACTCACATTCCAGAGGTGCGAATTGAAACGCTAACACACCAATATGGCATTATGCCTGTTCCTGGTCAAAGGTAAACCTTGCACAAAATCCATGCTGATAATCTACCACTTCCAATCAGGTACGCTATGGGGCTGAAGTAGTCTTGCTGGATGTTGATGCTCTACTTTTACTTTTTGACATTCGAAGCATTCTGCCACAAATCTTGCTGCGTCCTTTTTCACTCCCTTCCAAAAATATAATGGTTTGACATCAGCCAACATCTTGGTTACTCTGGGGTGTCCTGAATATGGTGCAGTGTGAACTTCTTTCCATACCTTTTTCTTTAATTCAGAAGACTTTGGAATATACATTCTACCTTTAAATCTTAAAAGTCCATCTGCCTCAATGTGAAAACCTTCATATTTATGCTCCTGAGGATTTGACTGCAGAGCTTCCCTAACTTGCAAGTAATATTCATCTTCTTTCAATTTCTAAATCACCTGGTTTCTAAAATCAGTGTTAATAGATACCATTGCCGTTATATGCTTCCGTCGGCTCAAGGCATTAGCTACCCTATTTTCCTTGCCCTTAATATAACTGATCTCAAAGTCATAATCGGCAATTAACTCCATCCATCTCCTCTATTGAGCATTTAGATTGGGTTGTGTATAAATATATTTCAAACCTTGATGATCTATCTTGAGTTCAAAAGTTTTTCCCAACAAATAATGTCGCCACATTTGCAGAGCATGGACAATAGCTGCCAACTCTAAATCATGGGGTGCATAATTTTGCTCATATTGTTTCAGTTTTTGGGATTCGTAAGCTACTACCTTTCCTTCTTGCATTAATACTCCACCCAATCCTTTTCTCGATGCATCTGTTATAACCACAAAACGACCATTAGGGTCTGGTACTGTCAATATAGGTGCAGTTGTTAGCTTTTCCTTTAATAGATCAAATGCCTCTTGACATTTTTCAGTCCATTCAAATCTTTTTCCTTTCCTTTGAAGAGAGGTAATAGGACGAGCAATTCTAGAAAAATCTCTGACAAATCTCCTATAGTACCCAGCTAATCCCATGAAACTCCTAACCTCAGGAACATTCTTTGGTACTGACCAATCTACTATAGTTTTGATCTTAGCAGGGTCCACTGCAATTCCTTTAGCTAATATAATATGTCCCAAATATTGTATTTCTTTCTGAAAGAAGGTACATTTTGACAATTTCCCATATAGTTTGTGTTCCCTTAGCCGCTGAAGAACTATTTGAAGGTGTTGCAGATGTTCTTCCTCATTTTTGGAGTAAATAAGAATGTCGTCTAAAAATGCCAACACAAACTTCTCTAGGCTATCTTTAAATACATTGTTCATCAAATTCATGAATGCCGCTGGGGCATTTGTAAGCCCAAATGGTAGAACTGTGAACTCATAGTGCCCATATCTAGTTCTAAAAGTTGTATTATGAATGTCTTCTTTCAACCTGAGTTGATGATATCCCGATCTCAAATCTATTTTAGAAAATACTACAACCCCTTTCATCTGATCAAGCAGATCATCTATTCCAAGTAAGGGATATTTGTTCTTGATGGTAAGTTTATTTAACATTCAATAGTCTATACATAGACGAAGAGTCCAATCCTTCTTTTTAACAAAAATAACTGGGGCACCCCATGGTGAAACACTTGGCCGAATCAAGCCTTTATCCATTAGTTCCTATAGTTGTGCTTTTAACTCCACCAGCTCTAGTGTGGTCATACAGTAAGGTACTTTTGAAACTGGTTCGGCCCCTGGCACAAGGTCAATAGCAAAATCAAAAATTCTTCTAGGGGGTAACCCAGGTAGTTCCTCGGGAAATACATCCTGATATTCTTGGAGATAAGGATATTTTTCAGCGAAGATTTCTTTCTCCTCTACAACTCCCATCTTTATTTTTCTATTATGAGAATGCTCTATCCCTTCACTGATCGCTTCCATCTTAACTACAAACAATTTGCATCCCTTCCTTCTATTTCTTTTCAATTGCATAGCCGAAGTTTGCCGAACCTTGACTTCTTGTTGTTTCCCCTGAATCTCCACCGGATTCCCTAAATCATCTAGGCATTCCACTACCTTATCACAACAGTCAACCTTAGCCCTATGTTCTTTCAACCAATTCATTTCTATGATCACATCGTAGGACCCTAAAAGTGCTACATGAAGGTTGACCTCTGTCGAGAAGTCTGAAAATTCAATCTTTGCTTCAAACAGACACTGCTCTACCCGAGCTCTCGTCTAATTAGCATATTCTACCATCCATGATTTACCCATAAACCTAGTTCTTTTAGAGAACCTTCCCAGTAACTTAGGTGATATAAAACATTCAGTGGCTCCTGTATCTATTAAAATAGTTATTGGGTTTCCATAAAGCATACCTGGAGTTTCTATAGGAGCAACTTGGTACTCTGCTTGTCTATTATCAACGGCTGCATGAATTCTTTGCTGGAACATGGTCTGCTGAGGTGGTAAGGGTTTTTGTTGTTGCTGTCCCTGCTGACTCTTAGAGGGGCACTGGTTCGCATAGTGTTCTCCTCCACAATTAAAACATCCTCCTGGTGATCCTTTCTTTTCAGTGTTTTTATTGATGAAGTTTTCATCCTTCCGAGGATTATTATTGTTCTTTTTGAACTGGTTATTATTAAATCCTTTCTTCTTGAAATTCTGCTGATTCTGGTCCCACTTACCCCTGTTATGCTTTCTGTCCCTGAAAGAATCATCTTTCTTTAACCTCTGTTCCTGCCGAACAACTTTCTCATAGGCTTCATCCATAGTTCGGGGTGCCAAAACATCCACTGGACCTCCAATACAATTGTTTAACCCCATAATGAACTTTCGTACTCGAAAGTTTTCATCTTGTCGATACTGTGGGACATATTTGAGTAGTCGGGTATATTTTTCCCAGTACTCGTTGACAGTTAGGAGTCCTTCCCTGAGGTTTTCAAAATCCATTAGTTTTTTATCATAAAATAACTGAGGCAGCCATCTTTGGCGGAATATCTTTACGAATTGCTCCCAAGACACATCAACTACTGCCAATCCCATTTCAGCCCTCTTGTTTTCCCACCATGTGGCAACTTCTCCTGCCAACTACTAAGCTGGCCATGTTGCTTTTGAGTTATCAGAATAATCTCGAAGTTCAAAATACTTCTCCATTTCAATTAACCATGCCTCCGCGGCATCTCCCGAAGTAGAACCCTCGAATTTAGGAGGTTTAATCTTTTTCATGTCTTTGGCTAACTCATCAGCCAATCTGCTCTTCTTGAGTCCTAAGCTTAAGGTTCTCGAGTTATCTTCATGTCGGTCACTATGATTCTTAGATCCTTCTTCTTTTGTCTCAGATTGCCTTTCCATTCTTCTTTCTAGATGGTCTAATCTATCCTGAGTTATTTTCATCATGTTTAAAAGTTGATCCAATTTATCCATGTGACCATTGTTCTAATCTTCCTTGAACTCATTTCCGGAATATTCCATTCCAATGAAGTTCCTGAAGAAATTTAAGAGTTTTAATTAGTTTTTGGGTTGTGAGTTAGTGTTACTCAGTAGTTCTCCACTGTATTTAAGGATTCTTCCTTTGCATAAAAAAATAATCATTTGAAACTCATAATAAATGCAAATGGTACAAAATTTTCATGTATTAATAAAGAAAGACTATCACTCCCTGTGATAGGTAATTACAAAATTTCTATCACTTCCTGTGATAGATTTATTGCAATACAAAAATAATCATCACTTTCTGTGATCAATTTTCTGAATCATCTTCATTATCAGTGATAGGTTCCTCCTGATCACTAAACTCTGAATATGGTATAAGTTTATATCCAAGAGTCAGAACTCAATCTCCCTCAGATGTTTCTGGTTTAGTTTGATTTTCAGTTTTGGTCTTATTTACTTCAGCAATTTGGCGGACTTTACTTTCTCTTTTCCCGAGACTGTCCATTTCCTTCTCTCCCTCCGAAGTCTTTGCAAAGCTTCGGCTATTGTCTCCGAATCTGCTGGAGGTGAACAACTTGAGTAATCATAAGATAGTCTGATCTTCCATAGTCAGTGGGATGTAGGGTCTCGGACCTTTTTCTGGGGTGTTTTTCTTATCAAAACCATCCTGAAGAGACATTATTAACTGTTTACAATGTTCTAAGCATGATGAGCCCCAAAGTTCAGTGTAGAACCTGGTAGCTCTGATACCATATGTTACACCCACTCTAATTTAACAGAATATAAAATTAACTATTAACAGAATTTCAGCAAAAAGATAACTTGATTTAACTATCTATGAAATAAAATTTCATAAAAAAACAACAAACTTTCATTTTCAGCTGAAGTAATCTTTTCTAACTGATTATATGCAATCAACATAATTTAACTAACTTTTGTTAACTAAATTCCAAGTAATAAAAGAGATTAAGAGAAGTACAACTTGCATAGCTCCCTGCTGAATTTGTTTGGAGATCCTTCACTGGATTTTGGAAAAAGAAATATCAACAAGGGTTTTAACCACCCAACCAAGACCAACTGGTCTCCTGTGCTTCTTCAACTGAAGAAACCCGACCCTTTACAAGGGTGATGACAGGAATCATTTAACAACAATGTGCCTCTGAGCCTGGTGTCAAGACCTATACCTCCTGATCGATCTTTCCCTATAGATACCTCCTAACTGGAAAAATCATTCTGACCAGTGGTATATCTGGTACTTGATCGCTGATAGATGCCTATCTGCATCGTAACCTTGGCCAAGGATTTTCTTAGTATGTATATATATATATATATATCTGACACTACTGTGTCGTCAGCCTTCACCCTTGCTCGACATTGTTATTAACTTAATGCTTTCTTCTTTTCATTTTGAATGCAGGTTTTGTTTTTACATAGCATCATACATGACTTGCTTGGCAACTTTTATTCGCATTAAAATCAGAACAAAAATACATAGACAGAAATTGCTCAAAAGAATACAGCAGACTCTTATTATCAACACATTATAATACCCAGGTTGACAGTAACAGCAATAGATTCTAAGCATGTATATATATATGTGTATGTATATATATACATATACATGCATATCAGACATAGATCAAATATCAAAAGTATCTCAGCTTTAGAAAAAAGAAATACGAATACTGATTTCAGAGGACTAATTCGGAAGCTCAGAATCATAACAATCGAAAGATATCATAATACTTATTACTAAGATCATCAAACTTTTAACGAACTGTTAAAGAAGGTTTAAGATCTTGCCTGACAAGTGATTGGAAAGTCGGGATAGCTAGCTGCAACTGATCTATTCAATACAATCGGTAACAAAAGACCACTTGATAAATGCATGACACAATGAAAATTCTTAGAAACAAGGCGCCAACAATATGCACGCTGAAAGGTAATGCTTCACAATGATACTACAACTTGAACTCTTCTTCTTTTCTCCCTATCCGCCTTACTCAGAAAGAAAATAATAATGCTTAATGCCCTGGCGGATGTTCCCTCTACTCTCCTATATGAAGGAAAAATGCATGCCAAGAAAGAATGGTTGATCAAAATAAACCGCTCCATGTAGTGGAAAGAAAAAGGAGTTACAAACAAGATTTCAACTCATACACTTCAAGTGCTCCACAAGGTAAGACCCAAAGTAATTTATTAAATAAACAAAAGAGATAAATCTTTTTCTCTATTAAATATATTTATATATATATATACTCATGTGCCTTGGCCAAGGCTACGGTGACTTTAGGATTTTGGCTAAATTATTGTTTTTCAATTCTTGTAATCACCCTCTCCTTGTTGATATCCCTTTTTCTTAGCCACCTCTTTTTGTCCTGCAACCACTTAGACATTTAAGGAAGGTTAAATCATTTCCATGATACAAATAATAATTAATATCATTTTCATCAATCCATTTTCATATAAAAATAATAAAATATTCACAATTAAAGAAAAAATCATCATATATATTTTTCCAACGAACAATTTCACATTCATATGAAAGCAGTTGTTCTCAACTAACAACATAATTAATATTTAATTGTTCAAACAAAAAGGGATGTAACATTGAAGCTCGTCAAAGCTTCCATCAACAAATCTCTTTGTGTTGGAATTAGCAGTGTCCCACATTGTGACACTTATATTGATTTTTTCATCTGATCTACAATGCTGAAGGAGATTTGATTGCCCTTCAATGATACTTTGGGAACAGCAGGGTTGATCCTTGCTTGTTGGCTGATCTGAAGCTGCTGTTGTGGTACTGAATTTCCCTGCCCAGCAAAACAATCTGCTTGCCTTGAAGGAATCCTGGCTGCTACTTCACTTGCAGCCGTTTGGGTTACATGAGAAGATGTATGTTGGCCGATTGCAAGTACTGAGGCATCTTCATTGGCCCTTCTTTTGGCCCTTGTGTTGTGTGCTATTGGGCCTGCACTTTGATTAACACCACAGAAATCGTCCTATGTCCAATTCATCAAAGTAGCATTGTTTTACATTTGTTCATGCCCTCCCACCATTTCTTGACCAGAGTTAACTTGTTGCTCTGAAGGAATTGATTGGCTTTGTACTGTCAAAGACTGACTGAACTGTTTGCTTTGGCACAAATTCTAATCATGTGGCTGATTACACGGATAACACCAATCGTTATCCTGAGCTAAGTTGTTTTGTATGGGCACAAGAGGCCCGGATGTACTAGCAGCATTAGGATGCACAACATTCGACGATCTAATGTAAGTGGGCTGATTTTGCCTTTGTACATTACCCTGATATGGTGGTCGATTCTACTGGTAATTTTGATTGAATGGCTGGTATGTCTAGTTAGGTTGCTGATATGGCCTGTTAGGTTGTGTAGGCTGTCTTCTTGTCAACACTAGCTCATTGCTCAATTTTCTGATCAGAGCATCCTTCTCATCTTCTTTCTCCAATGCAGGTGTAATTAAGGGAGCAACATAAGTGGCAGTGGGAATTGGAGCCACAACAGGCTCAATAACAGGGGCATCTAGAAATAAAGGCATCGATGGCCTTGGAGCGATCTTTCTAGCCCGAATCAGGCAATTTTCTGCCCTGATTGTTGTGTCATATGCATCAGGTAATACAACTCCTCCCATGGATTGAATCATGACAACAATGTTAGGATTCGGTGATTTCAAATAGTAAATGAATGATGTATTCGGGGAGGGCTTCACCAACAATGGGATTATGTCCCATGTCTTTTGGAATCTATAATTAAAGTCCACCATATATTCATGGGGGTTTCTCTTGATTGTAGCTAGTTGCTCCATTAGTGACAAATGGTCACTCTTGTCCTCGAAATGCTGGCATAGTTTAGTGCCCAGCTCATCCCGGTTGTGGATGGAATTGGCTTGGAGACCCCTATAACATTGCAGGGCTTTTCCCTTGAATGAAGAGGCCAGGAGCCTCACTGCCACATTGTCAGTAGTGACATCATGGACAGAGCAGACAATGGCAATGTCTTGAATGTGCTCAGCTGGGGTGGTGGAGTTTTCACCATGGACAGAGCAGACAGTGGCAATGTCTTGAATGTGCTCAGCTGGGGTGGTGGAGTTTTCACCCGTAAAAAGTAGTATAGCCTTTAAGGCTAAGGTGGGGATATCATCAAATTGGCCTAGGTCCTTGGGCTACCCCTATTAAAAGCAACAAACGGAAGATTCCTTGCCATATTTTGGATATTTAGATTGATTCTAGGTATGTGCAAGGTTCTTCTAGAATACTGGAACCTAACTTGGAATCTAGCTGGAGGGGGAGTAGACTGGGCTCTAGATGGAGATGGGACTGCACTCCTATTTTCCCTCACAGGGGACCTAGACAATCTACGTCTTCTTGACTCAGTAAATGAAAGTTCTGTAAATTGGAAATTACCTCTAAAAGATCTTGTCTGCACTCCAGGCATGAAATGTTGACTTGATATGGTATTGGATCAGCACAGTCGCCAGGTGCTTGAATGCTTCCACAGCAGTGAATAAACTGAGAAAATCACTGAATTTCTTAGCTCAGCTCCTACTCAAAGCGAAGAGTCCCACTGGGCGTGCCAGAAATTGTTGTCATGTGAAATTGCACCCTGCTTGAAGCTCATTCAAGAACTCCAATGACACAATGGGACTGATCTCAAGGTGTGGGACCTTGCTGATGAGATCAGACCTCCAGCAAAAGCTAGTTCCTCTTTTTGAGCTTAAGGCTTAGAGAATTGAACTAATCTAGTGCTAATACTTGCTGGGGAAAAAGGATAGAAAGAATACTGAAATTAAAAGAGGTAATGCACCAGATTAAAGATGGTTAGCTGTAACCGACTCAACACAGTAATAATATCAAAACTGAAGGAAACTCACACAAACTCATAACAATTCAAATAGAGGTCAGAATAGAGAGGTGAAGGCATGAAAGAGACCGTTTTATCCGCAATACACAACTCACATCAAGCAGATAGACACAGTGCAAGAATAATGAGAGAGGCAAACATTGGTTTATATTGATTATAGAGGCCAACTAGCCATTACAAAAGAGAGACAATTATGCAGAGAAATTAGGCACGGAATAACCAATTACATTCATTGGTGAACTGTCAACGGGAGACATCAAAGGCTCAGAGTTGAGCACAATACATCAAATCCAGTTGGTTCATGTAATTGCATTACAAGGTCTGGTCACAAGAACTCTCTAACCTATATAATAGCCCAGAAGAACAGCTAACATAAATACATTATTTTCAGATGTATTTATAACATTTCATCCTCATTCTGCTACAGTAGGCGCTGAATTCTTGTCAATCGACCTAGGACATGCCCACGCTTCATTAATTTCTGGCTCAGAAGCCCTATCAAGAGAAGAATGGTGGCCATACTCATTGAATTCTGCAAATTTTGCAGAGTAGATTGCCTGCACGCAAGGGTGTGAGGCGCATTGAAGAAGGAAGGCTTGCAAATCTATTTTCTCCCCTTCCTGTACTGGTGCATTAATGCATACCACTGTTTCAACTACCCTCATTCGGCCTTGGCCTGCGGAGCTTTGAATGTTGAGTACCTCTCCCTGAGAAAATGGCGTGATTTCATGGAGAGCAAGCTTTTACAACACTTTAAGTGTTGTACCTCTTTTCTTCCATGGTGCCTCTAAATTCATTATAGTCGGCGACTCCTTTGTTTCTAGAACCATCGGGCTTCATCCTCGTTAGCAAGGCTCTACTTCCATAACTATTCTGGCCCTATCTTCGCCCTTCTCTTTCTTGGCACTATTTTTGCCTTATCGGCAAATTATCCATTTGCCAAACTACTCTGCTTTGGTTCATTTTCGCCTTATCGGTGAACTTGAGGAATTCCAAACTTTTGAAAAGTTTGCACTTTTACCGACTCCCCAATAAGGCTATCTTTTTTCTTTGCCTTAGCTAATTTTCATGCCATATCGACAAAATCTTCAACTTTCAAACCAAATCCTCTGTGTCGGCAAAACTTCACTTTGCTGAACCACTTTACTTTGTCGATTCTTCACTCTCCTTTTTGCCTTATCAACAAAATCTCAGTCGGCTAACTTGCATTTAGCGAACCAACAATGACTTAGCTGATTTCCCTTTATCGGCCCATTTTCTCCTTCGTGAACCTTTTCTCTTTTTGCCTTTGTCAGCGATTTGCCCTATTGGCGAACTGCTGAGATTTCGAACTTGTGAAAAGTTCATGTTTTTTTTTTTTTTTGAAAATTGTCGACCAAGCTTGCTTCCTTTTTCCTTTGGCTTCTTCCCTTTGTCGGTGAATCATCGAATTGGCGAACCTATGAAATTTTGAACTTTTGAAAAGTTCGCCAAACATGAAAATTGTCGATAAAGCAAAGAGCCTTCCTTCTTGCCTTAGTGAAATCTTTGAATTTTCTTTCCTTTGTCACTGAATTGTCCAGTCGGTGAACTAGCTAGTTCACGAACCTGAAGATTTGCCGATACAGGCCAAAAAGGGCCTAAAAACTAAGGCAAGGACTTAGATTTTTCTGGGTTTTTTGTAGGGTTCCTCCACAAGAAGTTTTAGGGAGTTTTGCAAGGTTTTACACTGAAAACTGAAGGATACCAAGCTTACCTCCTATTTGGGCGTTCTCTCAT
The DNA here is from genome assembly GCA_027924645.1 of Cunninghamia lanceolata. Lineage (NCBI taxonomy): Eukaryota > Viridiplantae > Streptophyta > Pinopsida > Cupressales > Cupressaceae > Cunninghamia > Cunninghamia lanceolata. The sequence goes on from BSBN01000010.1 coordinate 7,596,825, forward strand.
CGGATTTTTTTGATAGGAGGGATTTTGGAATATTTTGGGCTGGGCAAAATACAACAACAATGACAAAGGACAAGGTCATAGTGGTCCATTTAGACGATCTCACAGACTTTTCCAAAAGACGTGATAAGCATTTTCAACACTTGGCCCATGTGTTCGAAAGATGCAGGTTTCATGGCATCTCTCTAAACCCAAAGAAATTAGTCTTTGTAGTGACTGAAGGAAAATTGCTTGGTCACATCGTCTCCAACGAAGGTACTAGGATTGACCCTAATCGGGTTGATGCCATTTGTAACCTATCATTACCAACAAGAAAAACTGGCATCTATTCCTTCTTTGGCAAAGTTAATTTCCTACGAAGGTTCGTCGCAGACTTCTCAGAGCTCACCAAAGATATATCAGCTATGATGAAGAAAACGTTGGTGTTCAAATGGACGTAAGAGGGAAAGAAGGCCTTCATAAAAATCAAAGAAGCAATCAGCAAAGCCCCAGTCTTGGTACGTCCTGATTTTGACAAAAGTTTCATTCTCTATTGTTATGCTTCAGAGCATACCATGTTCACTATTCTCACACAAAAGTTGAATGAAGAAGTCGAATCACCTATCGCCTTCATGAGTAGTAGTTTCAAGGACCTTGAGATGCGATATTCGCAAATTGAAAAACACGCTTATGCAGTTGTTAGGGCCGTAAAGAATTTCAAGTTTTATATCCTAAATTCTCGCACCATAGTCTTCATACCTGACCCAACAGTTAAAAGTGTCCTCATTCAATAGGAGATGGGCACTAAGTGAGGAAATTGGGTGGCTAAAGTCCAAGAATATGATCTTGAGATCAGGGCTACTAAGTTGATACATGGACGAGGACTTTGCCAGCTCATAGCCAAAGATGGAGATAAAGATAAAGAAGATGTCGTTAATTCTGTTGACAAAGAAGAGCTTCCCTTGGTGTTATTTGTTGATTCCACTAAAGAGTGGTACACAGACATAATGTACTATTTGACTTACAAAGAATGCCTAGATTACATGGATAAGCAATAGAAGAGGACCCTGAAACTGAAAGCACTCAAATATGTATCGTGGAAAGACGTGTTGTACAAACAAGGACTTGAAGGTACATTTTTGAGGTGCATCAACAAGAATCAACAGCAGAGGTTGTTAGAAGGCTTCCATGATAAAGCATGTGGTGGCCATTTTTCATCTCAAATCACAGCTTTCAAAATCCTACATGCAAAGTATTACTGGCCAACTATGTTCAGGGACGCATGAGTGGGTGCAAAAATGTCAACCCTGTCAAGAGTTTGTTGGAAAACTCAAGCTAGCAGTTAATCCGCTCAAGCCAGTCATTATCGAAGCCCCTTTTCAACAATGGGGGTTAGATTTCATAGGGCCTCTCAACCCTAATTCAAGCAAAGGACATGTTTATGTTCTCATAGTGTCATGACCCGATATTAAGACATTGTTTAGTTGCTTTCATGAAAAGCGATATTTAGTCAATGATAGAAATAATTGTGTATATTATTTAATAACAATATTATATAATATATATTCATTAACAAGATATGTTATATTAATCTATAAATATTAATAAATTAAATATTATTACAATCAATTATTATAATATAATTCTATAAATATAATAAATGTTAATATTTAAATATGGTGATCGACCCTTGGGCCCACGTGATTAATTCCCACGTTGAGTAAGGGGCATAAGATACATTCGGTAGAAGGCAATATAAATGGTTGACTTAAGACAAACATACATAAGTTTATATAACAATCATCAAATATAAATGAAATTAAAAGGTGCGATTAATATAAGACAAACATCACCTTTGGGAAAGAAACGCATCCCCTCACAATGCCATGAAGGTATATATTGGCATTCGAAAGAGGATATGAAGGGGATAGGAGAAGAATGGAAGAGGAGAATAACAATCAATCCACCTTCATACAAGCATATCATCATTCAACAATCAAGTAATCAATCCAAGCATTGAAAAAGGAATAAGATCATCATCATCTGTTCATCAAACTATATCAGCAAGTAAAAACAATCTCAGACATTACTCATACAACAGCAGTGGCCTTTCATCAACCAAGGACATTCATTATTGTCTTGCCAATCGTATTTTTGGTGACCACTAAATGAATGACTCTCATGCCAAATAAAATCCTGAGAATGTGTTTAAGAAATTTAGGACGGAAATCTGGAGCGATCATCATGGAATCAATGAATACAGAACAAACATAAATACCACGGAAACATCAAAACACAAGGAGATCAGATCAGAGATTTTCATTACATCTATAGACTTAGCTACCGCCACCTTGAGTTTATAGAGTGCATCCAGCATTGCTATCATTATTCCATAGACACCTTCCATAGAGGTAGCGGCCAGCATCATAGGAAGAAAGCATCGAATAACAATTCTCTCTCTGCAAAAAGGAATCAATACAGAGAAGACCAGTGTTCCTAATAAGGGATCATCGAATGAAAAGGAATTAAGAAGATAACACAGAAATAGTAGTTGGACAGCAGGCGCACAAGGAAGAGGGACAGATCTGCAGCAAATATACATCTAGCAAGAGCCTTCAAACAAGGCTGCAGGCAATAAGAGGAGCAGCAACCAGGTAATTCCAAGGTATGTCTTTACATCCAATGTTATTATACTTTCTAAATCTCTTAAGGTTTAATTCTATAAGATGTGATCATAAATGTATCATAATGAAAGTGCTGTAACTTATATGCAATCAGTCATAACAGTGTAATAATATGTTGCACACATTAACCTCATATGGGAAAGAATAAGAATGAAATGCCTAAGAGGCCATCCATGGGTATATAGAGGTCTTTGTCACTGTTGATACAAAAAGGTATCCACAGTGCAAAGGATAATAATCACATAGAGGCCTTTGTCGCATGCTGGTACAAAAGGTACCCATAGTGCAAAGGATAGGTGATATAGTGGCCTTGGTTACAATGGTGCAAAAGGCATCATAAGTACCAAGGAATCTCATAGAGGCCTCGACTCTAAGAGTACAAAAGGTACTACTTGAGTCTAAGGATAGGAGGTAGAGCCTCATGGTGGATAGTGGCAAGATTCATCTCATCTCTCTCATATGATGCTAATGAGTAACACATGAGAAAGAGATAAAAAGTATAAAATATATATTGATAGAGATCATGACATTAATGATAGAGAATGTGAAATATCATTATAGAGAATATGAAAGACATATTGATAGTGAACTTAAGAGGGAACATGTGAAATACATATAATGATAATGATCATAAGATTAGTGATAGAAAATGTGTATTGAAAGTAATCATAAGATTATGAATAGAAGATATGAAATGATAATTGATGTTGATCATAGAAATTATAAAGGCAATGTTCTTATGTTCTTTGAATATTTCATATATCTATTGCTATAAGTGAAAATCAAAGAGGGTTTAGTTTACTAATGTTCTCTTTTTGCAAGTTGAAATTTGTGAACAAGGTTGAGAGATTTTGACTTGTGACAAGGGGACATTACACACAGCTACAAATTACTTCACAAAATGGGTTGAGGCCATTCCTACCAAACGAGCTACCTCGGAGGTTGTGTGCAACTTCCTGGAGGAAAATATTCTTTCACGTTTCGGGGTACCTCAAAAGATTGTGACGGATAATGCAATAAGTTTTTCCTCAAAAGAACTTTTGGGTTTCTGTTTCGACTACGGAATCACCATGTCTCACTCTTCAGAGTATTACCCTCAGGGTAATGGACAAGCAGAATCCTCAAATAAGAATCTAGTCACAATCATTCGCAAATTGGTTGATAACAATCAATGTACATGGCATAAGAGATTGTATGATGCCTTATGGGCAGATAGGATCACGCCAAAGAGAGCCATCGACACTTTGCCGTTTGTCATCATGTATGGCACAGAAGCGGTACTGCCAATCACGCTTGAGCTAATCAGCATTACAACTAGCTTCGGCAATTGAAGATGGTCAATTTAAGGATTCGATTGAGAGGCGCATCATGTACCTGACTAAGTTTGAAGAAGAAAGATCAGAGGTGGTCAATAAGATCATGTATCACCAGGAACGTGTGAAGAAAATCTTCAACAAGAAGGCCCCTCAGCGCGATTTCAATATTGGTGATCTTGTCCTGCTGTGGGATAAAAGACATGAGCCTAAAGGAATGCATGGCAAATTCAACTCCTTGTGGCTCAGACCCTTAAAGATTCGCGAGTTCTATGGAGATAACACATATTTTCTCACACTTGGAAGGTACACCACTACCATTGCCCTATAGTGGGCAATTTTTGAAACACTTCATTCCTTAGGATTTGGAGGGGTTTCCCACTTTATGTGTTGTATTGTGTTTCCCCTTTTCGTGATGTATTCATTATGTCGTTTTATTTTTCCCCGTTATGTATTGTTTAAATGTTGTGTTCCGTTAGGTAGCCCAGAGTTCCATTTTTAAGTGATTTAGGAATTATCCCGACTCTATTGCCCAACTAATAAGACACTAGTCTACAATGAAAACCTAAGATTTTGAGGTCCTCCTATGCCACAAGTATACACCATGGTCCCCAGACAGAGCCAATTGTTGTACCCATACAAAAAAAATTTGCCAGTTACCCTATTTTCATTGCGAAACCTAAAATGTCCTCCTCACCCTTTGTACTATCGTGTCATCAAGTTTTACTAATCACACAAGTACAAGATCGTCCAAGATAAAGCATGTGGATGGACATATCTGATCAAAGAGCTAAATCACGTTGCATTGAAGGAAAGCACTTTGGAGACAAGAGTTGGCGCACCACTGAAGGATCAAGCTCACAAGCATGACCAAACAATACAAAGCATGCCTAAAGCATGAAGTTAAATCCTTGTTCGAATTACGAAAGAGGCGCAAAAGGCACTCTATTTCAAGTGCATTCAACTTCAAATTCAGTTGATCAAAGGCAAAGAAGCGCTCAATCTGAAGAATCATGCCTAAAATAGGTGACATGAATGAAAAGGTTAAAATTTGCAGCGCCTCATATCAGGTGCACATACCTAGCAACAGGCGCATCCACCTAATACAGGCACGCCTATTCCTCAAGGCATGCACTTTAGCGCTTAAACAAAGTTTTAAAAAAGAGTTTAAAAACAAATATGGTGCACTCCTAAATGAAGGTCGACCTCATGCAATACAAGGTGCACCTGAAACATCAAGTTCAAATTATGAAAGAGAAGTGCTCAACAATAAATGCGCCTGAGATAGGCATCATGAAGGATAAATGCCAAGTTTGGTGCACCTCATATCAGGCGCGTGCGCCTAGTAAAAAGCGCGTCCACCTAATATAGGCGCGCGCCTAAGTGCCTCACATAGCAGTTTAAAAGTATATTTAAAAAAAACAGCCTCTATTATTAGGTCGACCTCCATTTGGGAGTGCAACTATTTGCATGATATTTAAATCATTTCCAAACTCTAGTTTGATCTCCAACTTCAAATGCATGTCCAAACACAAAAAAAGCACATCCTATATTTAAAAAAAAGCAGATTGGAGAAGAGCAAAGGCAACACTACCTATTTGAGGAGGTTTTCATTCATTCTTCTTACAAAAACACAGAAATTTGAAGTCTAAGGGCAGAGATAAGCAGGCCAAAGGCAGAGATATCCATTTTGAAGCATAACAAAGATGAATTTGAGTGTCTTTTTGCAAAGAATCCATTATTTTGTCCAGGTCAGCAACATACAAGGCGAAAAATCCATTTTTGCAGCAATTTTGAAGCCAAAATCAGACATAGAGGGCAGAAATTTCTTTTATTTTGTGCAGGTCCAGCAATGTTCGAAGTCAAATTCTTGAGAAAAGTGCATAAATTTTTATGATTTTGTGCTTATCCAGCACTTAAAAATCCATAAAATAGATTTTTGCATCAATTTTCGAAGGCAAAAATAGAAGAAACTCAGAAATTTGGTTTTTCAAGGCAAAAAATCCATTTTTATTGAATTTTCTGAGTAGGACAGCGAAGATTCAAGTCTGATTTTTTGGGACAGCGACAAGGAAGCCTTCTACAAACCCAAGTTTCGAAGATGCAGTACTTAGCTATCACTATGGAGCCCAAATCAATACTTATCCACGAGTATCCCAAGGTTAGAGAGACAGATTTATGCCAAGTTGCCCACGAGGGTTTTGACTTGGACTCCATGATGAGAGCCGGAAGCACTACAGCCAAAAATTAGATTTATTTTGGGCTTGTTCAAGCCAACTCATTTCCCATCCCGGTTCAATGCCTAGAGTTCATACTTGCTTGCATTAAGCATTACAACCCTGAGACACAGGAAATTCGAGCGGTTGATGGGTGAGTTTTCGGTAGCCTCAAGTCTGATGACATCGAGTTTGCATTCTCTATCCCACCATTCAAAGAATCCCTTGATGTCGATCCTGAAGAGTGCGAAAATGTATGGAACAATCATGTTGACAATTGTCAGAAACAGATGGCGAAGAAGTGGCTAAAGGAAAAGAGGACCATGCTTCCAAAGAACATGGCGAGTTCAAGGATGAGTACGCTATCATGATAACTTTGCTAAACCGCATCACAGGGCAAGTCGAGGCACGAAGATTTAGGCCATGGATGTTCTACATCATCAACAACATTAGCAATGGCAATGAGAATTACGATTGGGCCTCTCTCATTAGTAATTGCATCCACAAGAAAATCATGGAGTTTCCTCAAACTCGTCATTTCAGGATGACTTCTTTCTTGGTCTACATGATGGCGTGACATGGCAATTTCATGGGGTTGAACTTCATTGGCTCTATGCCGAATACAAGGATATATAAGCATCTTCCACAATTGGAGTTTCTAGAGTCGCAGAGGCACTTCCGAAGGGTCAACGATGCATTCCTTATGCATTTAGTGTGTGACTTGGACAATCAGATGCATGTGCACATTTTTGAGGAGGCAATGGTTGTTATATCGGATTGGGCTGATTGGTTCATCCAGTTTCCCAATTTTTCATACATCCGAGTGTATGGTTTTGCATCATACCCATACATGCTTCCCAAATATCCTTCTGATGAGGTTGTTTTTATGGAGTAGCTTCGTCAAAGCTCCGACGTTCATACTCTGTTGCACAGTCAGCATAAGCATCGAGTTGGGTTTCCCATCCAACTAGGCATCTACAAATGCAAATCCACCGCTGATGCCAAGTCTATCGAGAGGAAATGTCAAAATTTAACTTCAAGACATTTAAGGAGAGGCGCACCTATGATCCAAAAGAGGTGATGAAATCCAAAGTTGGTGGCAAGTTTGCTCATGTGCCTGCGACAGAAAACTATTGGGCCAACTGCGAGGATGAATTTGAGGTATGCCGGAGGGACTATAGTAGATTCACTTTGAATGAAATTGCAAATTTCCTTAAAGAGGACGTGAAGAGTTTGTCAGATGATGAGGAGGACGTTCTATCTCCTAAGTTCGGCAGAGAAAAGATTGACCAACAACCACTGCCACAGATTGATTGGTTCATAAAAGGAGTCTCAATTCAGGAGAGAACATGCATGGTTGTGAAGCGCAGCATAGCCTTCTTGAATTTAAAGAGGGAAAAGAGAGCCAAAACACAGAAAGAAAAGGCCCTAGCTATAGAGCCGCCATCATCATCCTATTTGATAACTTGGATGAGGTCAAAAGTTGTAAGTGGAAGAGATAAGGGGGATAGTGCTCCTGAGAAAGAGCCCTTGAGGGTGATTCAGAGAGCAAGGACTGGCATCACATCACCGATTCGGCATTAGTAGCCCAACATAATTAATCTATCCTCAATAGAGCCATCTTCTCTTGAGGCTTCTCCATCGCCACCCATAGAGCCAGAACCCGAGTCTTCGGTACTTAATACTTCTACACCATTTGACTCATCAAGAGTCGAGGAGATGGAGGTTGAGACAAAAGTGGAGCCAGAAATGGCTCCTCCTACTTGGTTACAGAGAGTTATTGGGAAGAAGAGGAAGAAGCCTTCCTACTAGCTAGATTTTGGGACATTCGACAGTGCCTTCAAGGAGTCAGTGGTCAAGAAGTTAAAGAAGCAATCAAGAATAATGAGGACTCTCGATGGAGATATAATTTTAGAGACTGCCATTCCTCCGCAGGATAAGACCATGATAGATGTGGAGCCTGATGACTTCCAAATTGTGAAGGCAAATGTGGGAAGAAGCACAAAACATGCAAATGTCAATATGTTGGAGGTGGTGGCTGAAAATTTGAAGGAAAGAGTGTTGAAGGATGGTGAGGATAAGGAAACCCTCAAGGCAAAAGTCAAACATCTAAGGCAATATATCTCTCAGTTGCTTCATTACTCTACACAACCATCTCTTTTTTTGCCTCAGGTGTTAGAATCATCGGATGACTAGAGACAACTAAATCATCTAGTTGTCTATGGGAAACATATGAACGATTGGATCGAGGATTTCATCATCAAAGGCACCAACACCATTGCCAAATTGTTTGAGGTAGTATCAAATTCAAAGGATGTCATTCTCGGGATTGATGGCTTGATAGACTGCATGACAGAGATGGTACCCATGTATGACAGGATTTTGGTGAGATTGAAGACCATTGGGATCAGGTCATTGATAGCGGAACAGAATTCTAAGGTCTTTTCATGGATTGAACAATATTCTTTTGTAATGGAGACCTCTAAGGACGTAGCCTCATTTTTCACTCTATGGAAGGAAAAGATTCTTGGAGTGGAAAAGTTTGTAATAGATTTTGTTCAACATATCCCTTGCAGATATTTTGTGGAAGACGGTCTAAATTGTCACTTGGGAGATGTGCAAAGTGAATTCCAGTAGTTGATTAGAGAGGGGTTCTGTGGTGATCCTCAAGTGGACAAAATGTACCTTTTGGCTAAAATCACTCTGAAATTCGAACAAGGCAGAGAACAAATATCTTGATCTCGCGAAGATTGTTGAGGAAGGAAACATCATACTTTAGCGAAAGACCATTCACCTGGACTCCATAATCATCCCAGGCAAGGCAAAATTTAAAGAATTCGAGCAAAACCTAAATTCCCAGATAGCCATTTTTCAATGTTTTCAGAGGAGCTATTTTCGAGAGGAGAGATTTCCAAAGTAGATCTATTTTGAGAACTGATTGTGCATTCAAATATCTTATTTATTTTTAGATCTTTTGAAAATCATGCAATTTTGGTACTCATTATAATAACATGCAATTTCAGTTAACTGAATTGCATGAGATATTTCTTTAGTATTTTTATTATGCAAATAAGCTTGCATGCATGCATACATGCAAATCTAGATCTAGGTTGAAGAGTATTAGTTCAACTCTTCTTTCCCTTTCATGCAATTCTTGTTTTAGGGTTTAAATAAGTGTCTTCTACACACTTATTCTTCTAATGGTAAATGTTCAAACTTTTTGTGCTCTCAATTACTATTCAACTTTGTGTCACGTAATCAAGTGCTTTTGGAGATTAGACAACTGTTTTGATTTTAGCAAACCTTGTGTTATTAAGATTGAAAGCAATGTTTATGATTTTACGCATAATCATTCATGTTTAATCTTTTGTCATTGTTTATGTTTTCTTTCGAATCAATTCACCTATGTTCATTTACTCTCTTCAATCTCTGAATTTAATTGAAGGAAGTAAACATTGTGTTCTACATTAGTTATATTTCTGACCTACTTGAAAACTTCTCATTTGTTGCAAAATAGCTAAATTGCCTTGTGCTCATATCTCTGAGAAAACAAAAAGATAGGCTTTTACTTATTGTCTTTTTAATTTCTTGTTTGAGTGAGATTCCCCTCCTAATTCAAAGAACAGTTCTACTGTACACGTTTCGTTTTGTGTCGCACTGAAAGGTGCGAATTAAAATGCTAACAGTTTTTTGCACCCACTGTGGGGCATGAGGCAAATACTTTTAGCTAACATTTTATTTCACAATAAATGACCATTTGATGTCCTGTTGCACCTATTTTGCAGCCACATCTGGATCTGGTTCAGTAGGAGCAAGAAGATATTGTGGATAGTGGCTGCAAAATAGGTGCAACGGGACGCCAAAGTCATTTATTGTGAAATAAAGCTTTAGCTGAAAGTCTTTGCCTTGTGCCCCACGGTGGGTGCCAAAAACTGTTAGCGTTTTAATTTGCACTTTTCAGTGTAACAAAAAACGAAACGTGTATAGTAGAACTGTTCTTCGAATTAGGAGGGGAAGCTCCCTCAAACAGGAAATTAAAAATACAATAACTAAAAGCCTATCTTTTTGTTTTCTCAGGAATATGAGCACAAGATAATTCAGCTCTTCTGCAACAAATGAGAAGTTTACAAGTAGGGCAGAAATATAACTAATCTAGAACACCACGTTTACTTCCTCCAATTAAATTCAGAGATTGAAGAGAGTAAATGAACATAGGTGAATTGATTCGAAAAAAAACATAAACAATGACAAAAGATTAAACATGAATGATTAAGCGTAAAATCATAAACATTGCTTCCAATCTGAACAACACAAGGTTTGCTAAAATCAAAACAATTGTCTAATCTCTGAAAGCACTTGATTACGTGACACAGAGTTGAATAGTAATTGAGAGCACCAAAAGCTTGAACATTTACCATTAGAAGAATAAGTGTGTAGAAGACACTTATTTATACCCTAAAACAAGAATTGCATGAAAGGGAAAAGAAGAGTTGAACTAATACTCTTCAACCTAGATCTAGAGTTGCATGTATGCATGCAAACTTATTTGCATAATAAAAATACTAAAGAAATGACTCATGCAATTCAATTAACTGAAATTGCATGTTATTACAATGAGTTCCAAAATTGCATGATTTCCAAAAGATCTAAAAATAAATAAGCTATTTGAATGCACAATTAGTTCTCAAAATATATCTTCTTTGGAAATCTCTCCTGCCGAAAATAGCTCCTCTGAAAACACTGAAAAAAGGATAAGTATGGGAATTCAGGTTTTGCTCAAATTTTTCGACTTTCACCTCGCTTGGGATGATTATGGAGTCCAGGTGAATGATCTTTCGTTGAAGTATGATATTTCCTTCCTCAACAATCTTTGTGAGATCAAGATATTCCTTCTCTGCCTCGTCGAATTTCATAGTGATTTCAGCCAAAAGGTACATTTTGTCCAATTGAGGATCACCACATAACCTCTCTCTAATCAGCTGCTGGAATTCAATTTGCACATCTCCCAAGTGACAATTTAGACCATCTTCCACAAAATACCTACAAGGGATATGCTGAACAAAATCTATTACAAACTTTTCCACTCCAAGAAGCTTTTCCTTCCATAGAGTGAAAACTGAGGCTATGTCCTTAGAGGTCTCAATTACAAAAGAATATTGTTCGATCCACGAAAAGACCTTAGAATTCTGCTCCGTTGTCAATGGCTGTCACATCTTGATTTTTGCTTGCAATATATTTGATAAGACTATTGGACATTTCATTATGATTATTTTACTATTGGATAATGACATGTGCGTAAAGGTAAATTGTCATTATTTTATAAATGCATAAATATGAAAGTTGATAAAATGATTGATTAATATGTTTATGATTATGGATTTATGATTTCTCGTGTTTCGGCTATGATTTTATGGACTAACCTATTGACGAGAATTTGAGTGTGATTGAGTACAAGAATATGTCGAAGGCAAGAACATGGTTGAGGTAGAAGTGTCCTAGCCGCCAAAAAGATTTGGCATGGCAGAAACCCGTTGCACACACACTCACGTAATTTCATACATATTGCATCATTACATACTACATTAATGAATGGCTTCGTTATGCATTCGCATAACATGGATACGTAGTCTTGATTGTGCATTTTACTTTGAATATTGTTTGTGGTTATGACGTTTAACAATTAGTTATCTATATGCAAGATTAATTTATTTAAATGCATAGAAGTAAATCTATTTATTTATTTGATAATTAACTTTTAAAGTTAATTAGAAAATAAAATAAATAGATAAAGCTAATTATTTATTTGATGCTTAGATTTTATTTTAAATTAATTATCTAGTTAGATAATTATAGTTTCTGATTTTTTTTTAAATAAAAATTAATGCAATTTTTATTTCAATTATTTAATTATTATAATTGAAATAGGTTTAAATTATGCGCATGCTTTTATTTTAAAATTTAGAAATAAATAATAATATTTATTTCAATTTGAGAAAAAAATTAATTAATAGAAGAAGAGTTATTTTAACTTAAAATAAATAAATAGTGTTTGGTTAATTATGTGAGCATAATATTATTTCTTTTATTTATTTATTTTGGTAATTAATTTCTTTTGGAAAAATAAATAAGTTGAATTATTTTAATTTGTTAATTTATTTAATTATTGAACATGTATCTCTATTTTAAAGATTTAGATAATCAATTATTAAATTTATCATATTTGTGAGTTAGAAAATTATATTTTCTAATATTTGTTTTAAGTAGGATGTGCATGAATATGAATAAAGTCATTTTAATATTATTTTTCTTTTTTAAGAATATAATATTATATTTTGTTTTTTTAGGTTTTGAAGAAATAGGAAGAGTTATTAAAAGAAGAGAATTAGTTTTTCTTTTCTTTTCTTTTTTTTTTGGTTATCAATTTTATTATGCAAATGAAAAGAAAAAGAATATAGATTATTGAAGCTTAAGTATTTGGAAGTACTTTTTTGTGAAGAATTGAAGGGTTGTGGTTTTTGAATTGATTGGTTCATATCCATTGTTTTCACCAAATTGCTACAAGATGTCTACATGCATTTCTTTCTATTAGAATGTGCAATATCTCACAAACAGAATGTGGCAGAGAAACATATCAATATAAATTTTGCTAGACAAACATTCATCTATTTCAATGAAGACATGGCTTTGGCCAAAGCACTTATACATATCGATCAAATCTCGACAAGAGGATCAGCCTTCTTTGTTACTCCACATTCAATACCCTATCCCCGAAGGTAAGCCCAACATGTACTCATAGAAAAATAAACTAATTTTCTTACAAAAACAATCCATGGTAGCACATGCATTTGCTCAACAAACAGTTACTAGTTACTTTCTTGCAGAACAACATAAATACACTTTTCAAGCAAGTACAAGATCTATATGATGTATGCAGATCGTACTTCTAACAATGAACTCCATGCGGTATTTATTTCAAATCCAAATATTATTTTATACTTATGTTTTTCCTAACCAATTCTTGTTGTTCTTCAACAGGGATAAAGAGATAATGCAAAGATTTACAGAACTCAATAAATATTTTCATAATAACTATCTTTAATATAATTTTATAAATACGATATAACTGGCAAAGGTCTGATCTCTCACAGAGTTAGAGCTCGCAAAGGCTGGGATTTTCTAAGGAAAATGTTGCAGATTATAGTGGTCGAGGGTTTCGAATGGATTTTCGAATTCAGGGATTACCTCTTCGAGCAGGGTGAGGCATGAAGGACATCTTTTTATGTGTTTCAGCATATGTCAACATTTCTATGTAGTTTGGTTGTAAGGTTCGGGGGATAGGTTTCCAATTTAGTATGGTTTGGGGTCAGGGTTGTTCTGCAATGGTTATGGCCCTACGTGGCATTTTGGTAATAGGCCCTGCGTGGCCATTTTGAGTCAGTCTCAATCTGGGTATTAGAATACTGTTATGAATCAACCCTTGGGGCATAAGCAATGTAATCCTCTATGTTTGATATTTCAATATAATACAATCTATCTTACCAACCAAAAAAAATATAATTTTATAAATACAATATAATCACATATAAACATCATGCTAAAAATAGCAGCAGAGATAGACAGTCACTAATTAATACATATCTTAGAATTGACAAATTGGGCAAGGATAATTTTTTTATATGATTAAAACAATTAGTTACACACCTTTTATAAAAATTTCAGAGAAACCCAGTTCATAAAACTTAAGTTATTGATGTCGCAAAATACTGTTTTTTCTCATAACAGATTTACCAGTTTACAAAAAAAATAGTCCACTTGTTATAATAACTAAAAATAAAATATGAAATATGAAATTATAAAAAAATTGGAGATAAAGTTTATCCCCTAATTTAAAACCATATATCTAGAAATTAGAAATGCCCAGATCACAATTTAAGAGATATGTATAAACTAAGATAGGTTACTATTTTTCTTGTGAGTATCTTCCCAAGTTTTCTATTATGCTTTTTTTCCTATACAAGAAATTAATATTTCAATATTCTAAAAATCATATTCAGATCAAATAATCTATCAAATTTTTCTACTACCTTTTAAGAAGTCCCAACAAATCCAATTCAACATTTTTTTTTTCTGATCTTCAAAATCAATGAAACTATAATTTGTCTAAAGCTTTCTTTTTGCACAAGAAACATATAAATCACAATTTCTTTACAAAAAATCCTATATTCAATTATTAACCAAAGTAAATCTTTGCTAAAGTCTTTCATAAAAAGAATCCTACCTCAATCCCTGTAGCAATTTGGTGAAAACAATGGAGATGAATCAATCAATTCAAAAACCACAACAATCCTTCAATTCTTCACAAAAAAAACACTTCCAAATCCTTAAGCTTCAATAGCTTATTTTTCTTTTCTTCTCATTTGCATAATAAAATTGATAACTAGAAAAAAGAAAAAAAAAAGTTAATTCTCTTCTTTTAATAACTCTTCCTATTTTTCAAAACCTAAAAAAATATATATATAATTTTATATTCTTAATAAAAGAAAAATAATATTAAAATGACTTTATTCATATTCATGCACATCCTACTTAAAACAAATATTAGAAATATGATTTTTTAATTCACAAATATGATAAATTTAATAATTGATTCTCTAAATCTTTAAAATAGATATGCACATTCAATAATTAAATAAATTAACAAATTAAAATAATTTAACTTTTACCAAAATAAATAAATAAAAGAAATAACATAATGCTCACATAATTAACCAAACACTATTTATTTCTTTATTTTAAATTAAAATAATTCTTCTTCTATTAATTAATTTTTTTTCTCAAATTGAAATAAATATTATTATTTATTTCTAAATTCTAAAATAAATACATGCACATAATTTAAATCTATTTCAATTATAATAATTAAATAACTGAAATAAAAGCCGATAAGAGCATAGTTCGGTGGCTAAGTCACTCGGTTGTAGTGGTGGCCACCAGAGTTCAATTCGCTGGGCCAACCTGCTCGCGGGTTTGAAGTGTTCTTGCTAGGGGATGAGGTCCCCCATGTTGTGGCCTCATCGGTTCATAGCTCCGAGTAAAAGTGTTACCGTGGAGCTGGAGGGCGTGTTGCACTAGCGTCACTGGTCACATTAAAAAGTTTACCAGGTGCATTATCTTTAAAAAAAAAATAACTGAAATAAAAATTGCATTAATTATTTATTTATTTTTTTAAATCAGAAACTATAATTATAAAATAAAATCTAAGCATCAAATAAATAATTAGTTTTATCTATTTATTTTATTTTTCTAATTAACCTTAAGAGTTAATTATCAAATAAATAAATAGATTTACTTCTATGCACTTAAATAAATTAATCTTGCATATAAATAACTAATTGTTAAATGTCCTCTTCCGCTCCTCTTCTCGCCCATGCGTCTGATTCGTTGGCTGTTGAGATTAAAGGGTTCTCTGCTACTGGTGTGGCTATTGCTGGAGAATCTGCTGCTGGCATGGCTACTGCTGCAGGGGCTCTGTTTGTGATAGTGGGATCTACTGTTGCTGGAGCAACGAGTGTTGCTGCTTCAGCTGGGGGTTTGCAGGGTTCACCTACTGCGCCTGTGGGTGGGTCCTTTGTCGCCGTCTGTGTGCCGTCCACGTCAAAGGCCACTGTTGTTGCTGGTGCAACATCTACAGATGTGGCTGGGGGTTAAGTCTTTCTTAGCTGCTACTCTTGGGAAGCGTCAGGGGTCGCCTTTGCCCTATGCTGCTTCTCCAGTTATCTCTTTTGGGTCACAAGTTTTGGAGAATAAGGAGTTTTTCTGCTCTCATGCTTTGATTTGCAGATTCAGTCATTTCTGGCCACGCCTCCATGACTTGAAGTCATGGATCTCTGATTCTTGGGGACCAATCACTGATGGTAGAATCAAAATCTACCCATGTGCTAGAGGTTTTTTATTGTTGCATTTGATGATATTGAGAACCGGGATGCTATGTTTGAGGGCTCTGTTTGGTTGTGGGACCAACACCCCTAGTTGCTTCGTCCTTGGTTTCCTCTTTTCGATCTTGCAACTGATTCTTTGAATCTTTTGCCCATCTGGGTTAGGCTTCCTAACCCCCCTCTCCAGTTCTGGCTAGAATCTTGCTATTCTGCGATTGGGAACTCTCTGGGGAGGTTTATTATGACTGATCCTGCTACTGTTTTGTTTACACATACGACTTATGCTCGAATTCTGGTGGAACTCGATCTGACTAAGGCACTCCCGGCTGAGATTACCTTTAATGTCATTGATCGTCAGTGTGCCAGAATTTGGACTATGAGGGTATTCCCTTTCGTTGTCGATGTTGCATTGGAACTAGTCATTTGGCTGAGCAGTGTTCACGCTCTAAGCCCAAATCTCGTTTGGCTTCTTGGTGGCTGGGTGTTAAGCCCACGGACTTCACTATTCATCCTGTGGCTACACCTCCATCCTCTCCTTCCGCTGGGGCTCCCCAGCCTGAGGAACAATCTCCTGCTCTTCTTCCTATCCAGGAGTCGTTGGTGACTAGTCTGCAGGTGTCATTTACTGTTGGGACATTTCCTGCTGCTGAAAACTCTGCTGTTATTGTTCAGTCTGCTTCAGAGGTTGCTGCTATTGGGTTTGTTGCTACTGCTAGTGTGCCACCTGTAACAGGGGGTGGTTTTGTTGTTGGGACTGCTGTGGGGACTTCCATTATTGATTCTGTTGTTGCTGGGTCGCAATCTGTTATTGGGGCTGCTGTTGTGGTGACAGGTTCTGCTCCACCCCCTTCGAAGGTTATGGTGAAAGTTTCACCACCTACTTCTCCTACTTCTGCTGATGGAGATGATGGTGTTTTTTGGGCTATTGTCCAAAGAAGGAAGAGAGGTCTTCCTAAGCATGTTTCTCTGACCCATACTCGGGCCAAAGGTGTTCGTTTAGTCCTTTGTTGTTTCTCGCTGCCTTGCTGTAGCAGTTTTGTCTGTGTGCTGTCAATGTGTTGTCTCTGGCTCGTTGAAGGCCTTATCTTGCCCTAGGGGCTGCTTTGTAAAGGGTTTTGGACCCTCTTTTCTAGCTAAACTAATCAAAAGCTAATCGTTAAATGTCATAACCACAAACAATATTCAAAGTATAATGCATAATCAAGACTACGTATCCATGTTACACGAATGCATAATGAAGCCATTCATTAATGCAGTATGTAATGATACAATATGTATGAAACTACGTGAGTGTGTGTGCAACGGGTTTCCGTCATGCCAACTCTTTCTAGCGGCTAGGACACTTCTACCTCAACCATGTTCTTGTCTTCAACATGTTCCTGCACTCAGCCGCACTCAAATTCTCGTCAATAAGTTAGTCCATAAAATCATAGCCGAAACACGAGAAATCATAAATCCATAATCATAAACATTTTAATCCATCATTTTATCAATTTTCATATTTATGCATTTATAAAAATAATGACAATTTACCTTTATGCACATGTCATTATCCAATAGTAAAATAATCATAATGAAATGTCCAATAGTCTTATCAAATATATTGCAAGAAAAAATCAAGATGTGACAATGGCCTCATCCCAATGGTCTTCAATCTCACCAAAATCCTGTCATACATGGGTGCTATCTTTGTCATGCACTCTATCAAGCCATCAATCCCGAGAATGACAACCTTAGAATTTGATATTGCCTCAAACAATTTGGCGAGGGTGTTGGTGCCTTTGACGATGAAATCCTTAATCCAATCCTTCGTATGTTTCCCATAGACAACTAGATGATTTAGCTGTCTCTGGTCATCTGATGATTCTAACACCCGAGGCAAAAGAAGAGATGGTTGTGTAGAGGAATGAAAAGCAACTGAGAGATATATTGCCTTAGCTATTTGACTTCCACCTTGAGGGCTTCCTTATACTCGCCATCCTTCAACACTCTTTCCTTCAAATTTCTAGCCACCACCTCCAACATATTGACATCCACATGTCATGTGCTTTTCCCGAAATTTGTATTCACAATCTGGAAGTCATCAAGCTCCACATCTATCATGGTCTTATCCTACAGAGGAATTGTTGGCAACTTGGCAAACATCATTAAGAGAGAGACACTGCTGGTATAATGATGAATGACTGTGCATGATGTTTGAAGATGTTGTCATTGATGGCAACAAGAAAAGGAACAAGATTAGAACAAAAGTTTTGGTCCAATGAAGAAGATTTAGTCTTTTTGGCTAAGTGTTGACAGTATACAGGAGACAACGACAAAGAGACAATGTATTGGCTGGCATTGGTCCATAGTTGAAGATCAGATCATGCGGTTCTAGTATGTTGTTTGCAGTCCTTAGGAGATATTATATCCAAGATTTTAGCTCTTGATAAGTACCGGAAGCATATCTTCAAACAGCCTAAGTCCAGCATAGCAGAACACAATGCTACTTAGAGCAGAACACTCAGTTGATTTGGTCCGCATTCCTCCGGTATTGCATATTATGTTATGTGGTTTTAAGGTGTTGTAAACACTTGTATGAAGTGTCTAAATCTAGAGTTTTAGGTTCTGAAGTCCACCAGAAAGATAGTTACAAACTGTTGAGTATCGCTACATTACTTGACAGAGTTTGACTATGACAGAGCATGTGTTCTTGAGGTCCGCATTTTGCCGCAAAAGGATATTTTGCTTTACGATTCTGGAGGTATGATCTATGATGTCTAAAGAGTCTCTGATATGAGTTTGAGCAAGTATTGTGATCTACAGTAAAAGTTCCAATCTGCTAGATGAACTAAACCAGTGGCATTATGTCGCTGACATAAGTGCAAATTGTATGCGGTAAGTTCTATTGGTTAGAACTTAATCCTAAGTGGTGGAATAGTTGAGGCCAACATATGTGAATGTGATTCAAGTGTTGTTTGGGTCCGCTATGCAATTTTGGTGAATGAATTTGGCCGACAAGTTACTTAAGGTATGACTAAACGCTACACCTTATTAGGCCGACCTAATATGAAGATTTTAATTGTAGCGGATATATATATATGGGATTAAACTCGGTGTTTGAGTGATGAGATGCGAAAGTGGATAGATGTTTATGTGACATGCGAAGTAAGGTTATTTTGTGGAAGCGATAAGAGCATCTTGTTCCTATGTAAAAGCAGAGCAGTGAAACATAGCAGTCAGAGATGAACAGTTTTGAGACAGTTTTTCTATGCTTCATTGGAGCTGCAACCATGCATGTGTAGATGCAATCTGAGCAGTTCAACCTGGCAGTGAGCCATTCTATGAGATGCGAAAGTGGATAGATGTTTATGTGACATGCGAAGTAAGGTTATTTTGTGGAAGCGATAAGAGCATCTTGTTCCTATGTAAAAGCAAAGCAGTGAAACATAGCAGTCAAAGATGAACAGTTTTGAGACAGTTTTTCTATGCTTCATTGGAGCTGCAACCATGCATGTGTAGATGCAATCTGAGCAGTTCAACCTGGCAGTGAGCCATTCTTCCTTCTTTCTTTCTCTAGGCAGTGAGCCTTTCTTGCAATGAGCATTTCTTTGGGCAATGAGCCTTCTTCTAATTCGGTATTGTTCCTACATAATATATTGTGAGCTAACACTCACTGTGGTTTTTTCCAGTTTTGAGTTTTCCACGTAAAAATCTTGGTGTTCATGTGTGATGGATTGCGGTTGTTTCTTCTATGTTTAATCTGTTTAGTTATTGCATGCGGTAAATGGATTATTAGTTTAACAAGTAAAAGTTTTAATAGAATATTGATTCACCCTCCCCTCAGTATCTTGGGTGTTCAACAGGAATGGTAGTCTCTAGAATCGTATCTCCATTGAGGGTCGTCATTATCCTTGACTCCTTTAACTTCTTGACCGTTGGCAACTTGAAGACACTGTCAAATGTCCCAAAATCTAGCTGGTAGGAAGGCTTCTTCCTCTTCTCCCTAATAACTCTATGCAACCAAGTAGGAGGAGTTGTTTCTGGCTCCACTTCTTCTCAACCACCGTCTCCTCGACTCCTGATGAGTAAAATGGTGTAGAAGTATTAAGTACCGGAGACTCGGATTCTGGCTCTGCGGGTGG
Organism: Cunninghamia lanceolata; assembly: GCA_027924645.1. NCBI lineage: Eukaryota > Viridiplantae > Streptophyta > Pinopsida > Cupressales > Cupressaceae > Cunninghamia > Cunninghamia lanceolata. The sequence goes on from BSBN01000010.1 coordinate 7,617,073, forward strand.
CGATGGAGAAGTCCCAGGAGAAGAAGTCTCTATTGAGGATAGATTAATTGCATTGAGCTGCTGATGCCGAATCAGTGATGTGATGCCGGTCCTTGCTCTCTAAATCACCCTCAAGGGCTCTTTCTCAGGAACACTATCCCCCTTATCTCTTCCACTTACCACTTTTGACCTCATCCGAGTAATCAAACGGGATGATGATGGTGGCTCTATAGATGGGGCCTTTTCTTTCTATGTTTTGACTCTCTTTTCCCTCTTAAAATTCAAGAAGCCTATGCTACGCTTCACAACCATGCGTGTTCTCTCCTGAATTGAGACTCCTTTTATGGACCAATCACTCTGTGGCAATGGTTGTTGGTCAATCTTTTCTCAGTTGAACCTAGGAGATAGAACGTCCTCCTCATCATCTAACAAACCCTTCACATCCTCTTTAAGGAAATCTGCAATTTGATTCAAAGTGAATTGGCTGTAGTCCCTCCAACGTACCTCAAATTCATCCTCGCAGTTGGCCCAATAGTCTTCTGTTGCAGGCACATGAGCAAACTTGCCACCAACTCTGAATTTCATCACCTCTTTTGCATCATAGGTGCGCCTCTCCTTAAATGTCTTGAAGTTAAATTTTGACATTTCCTCTCCAATAGATTTGGCATCAGCGACGGATTTGCATTTGTAGATGCCTAGTTAGATGGGAAACCCAACTCCATGCTTATGCCAACTGCGCAACAAAGTATGAACCTCGGAGCTAGGACGAAGGTACTCCATAAAAACCTCATAGAAGGATATTTGGGAAGCATGTATGGGTATGATGCAAAACCATACACTCCGATGTATGAAAAAGTGGGAAACTGGATGAACCAATCAGCCCAATCCGATATAACGGCCCTTGCCTCCTCAGAAATGCACACATGCATCTAATTGTCCAAGTCACACATTGAATGCATAACGAATGCATCATTGACCCTTCAGAAATGCCGCTGCAACTCTGAAAACTCTAACTACGGAAAATGCTTGTATATCCTTGTATTCTGCATAGAGCCAATGAAGTTCAACCCTGTTAAATTGCCATGTCGTGCCATCATGTAGACCAAGAAAGAACTCATCTTGAATTCACGAATTTGAGGAAACTCCATGATTTGCTTGTGGATACAATTACTAATGAGATAGGCCCAATCGTAATTCTCACTACCATTGTTAATGTTGTTGATGATGTAGAACATCCATGCCCTAAAACTTCGTGCCTTGGCTTGCCCTGTGATGCGGTTTAGCAAAGTTATCATGATAGTGTACTCATCCTTGAACTCGCCATGGCCTACATTCTTTGGAAGCATGGTCCTCTTTTCCTTTAGCCACTTCTTCGCCATCTTTTTCTGAAAAATGTCAACATGATTATTCCATACATTTTCGCACTCTTCAAGATCAACATCAAGGGATTCTTCGAATGGTGGGATAGAGAATGCAAACTCGATGTCATCAGACTTGAGGCTACCCAAAACTCGCCCATCAACCACTCGAATTTCCCGTGTCTCAGGGTCATAATGCTTAATGCAAGCAAGTACAAACTCTAGGCATTGAATCGAGATGGGAAATCAGCCGGCTTGAACAAGCCCGAAATAAATCAAATTTTTGGTCGTAGTGCTTCCGGCTCTCATCATGGACTCCAAGTCAAAACCCTCGGGGGCAACTTGGCATAAAACTATCTCTCTAACCTTGGGATACTCATGGATAAGTATCAATTTGGGCTCCATAGTGATAGTTGAGTACTGCATCTTCAAAACTTGGGCTTGTAGAAGGTTTCCTTGTCACTGTCCTGCACTTTTTTGAATGAAAATCAGACCTCTTTTTGATGCAGTCATGACCAGCAGGTTTTACCAAACTGCCCAGTTATGCAGCCAACACTACACAAATTCATATAACACACAAATCTGAAACCATTTATTAATAGAAAAATCATTGAATCACAACACCAGCAATTACAAACTCAATGGCCTTCTAAGGCTTCAACATTAAACTTTACAATTCAATACTCAATCAATTTGTGTGCATACAGCACCAAAATCGCCTTCCAATGAAATACAAAGATCGCCCTCAATCTACTTTCATCTCACCTATGTCTGAGAGGAACCCCCAATCAACCACGGATTCCCATATATTTAGAGAGGAACCCTTAATCCGCAACAATCTCACCTCTATTCCCCCCAAGGAATGCCCAAACAAGAATGACAATCGCCTTTTATTCTTCCTGAGTGGAAGTTGTACAGTTATGGAGTTATTCAGTTATGGAACCAAATAGACAGGTATTCAAACAACTATTTGACGTTTTAGATTACCAAACAAATTAATGATAATACTATTTGACTAATAAAATAAACATCCCTTAATAAAGTCCAATACATCAGCAACGTGGAGTCTTTTCAAATTTTAATTCTCCTTGTATCAACGAAGAAGGGTTCTCATGAACCCCTTTATCGGTGTTCGTACTAGTTCGCGGCATTTGTATTAGTTCCTGAACCAGTGCAAATGCCGACCAAAACATTCCTTCTATTTTTTCCATTGGCAAAATATCTCTTTCACGAACAAATTGATATGTTGTCGATGCTTCTGGTAAGGGGTTGGAGAAGTGTTGATGCAGAATAAGAATCTAATTGCCTTTGAGGGCTACAAACTCAAAGATTTTGAAAAGGGGTTCTCAATCTATGACGAAGAGATGTTGGCCATCATGCACACATTGGCCAATTTCAGGCAATATCTACTAGGTGGTAGATTTGTGGTTAAGACTAACCACAACAATTTGAAGTATTTCCTCAATCAGAAGGATCTTAATTAAAGGCAACAAAAATATGTAAGCGAGCTTCAAGCTTATGAATTTGAGATTGAGTATGTCAAAGGGAAGACAAGCATCATTGTTGATGCTTTGTCACAAAACCCCACGTTATGTTCCATGGCTGAAATTTTAGCAGATTGGAAAGATCACATCTTAGTGGAATATTCTAAGAATGTCTTTGTTGATATTATGGAAGGCATGTTGCAAGATGAAAAGTAGCAAGTAGCAAATGATCTTATACTACAATGATAGAGTATTTCTTGTGCATGAATCAAAGTTGAAAGATAAGATTTTGAAAGCAGTTCATGATACCCCCTTGGCTGGTCATCCAGAGTATTACAAGACTTACAAGTAGATTAGAGGGAGGTTTACTTGGAAAGGACTCAAAGATGATGTCCTTAAGCATGTTAGAGAGGGTCAAGTTTGTCAAAAAAATAAGTTAGAGCAAACTTTTCCAGCAGGCCTATTGCAGCCCTTACCAATACCAAAGCAAAAATGGGAGAATATCTCTATGGATTCCATCACTAGACTTCCATGAGTTTAGGGTAAGGATTGCATAATTTTTGTAGTTGATAAAACTCACAAAATATGCACATTTCTTTGCAATTTCTTTAGAGTTTAAGGCTACCAAGTTGTTAATCTGTTTTTCAAGGAAATATTTAGACTCCATGGATTGCCAAGCAACATTGTGAGTGATAGCGATAGCAGGTTCCTTAGTTTTTTTTTTGGTAGGAGCTCTTCCATTTGATTGGTATGGTGTTGACTCCTAGCATAAGTTATCATCCACAAACTGATGGGCAAACAAAAATTATCAACAAGTGGGTTGAAGGTTATTTGAGAAACTATGTGGCAAGACAACAGAAAGTATGGATTAAATGGCTCTATTTGGGAGAGCAATGTTTTAACTTTTGTAGATTTGATTATTGCTGATAGCAGAGTGCTAGGAGCAAAGAATATGATTCTGTAGAGTCAAGATATTTTTAAGGCACTCAAAGAAAATCTACAAGAAGCTTAAAATAAGCAAAAGATTTATGTTGATAGGCACATACTAGAAAAGAAATTTGATGTGAGAGATATGGTTTATTTGAGATTGCTGCCCCATAGGCAATTTTCCCTCAAAAAGAGTGGAGCTGAGAAGCTCAAACCACATTTCTATGGCCCATACAAGGTCTTGAAGAGGATCAGAGAAGTGGCTTATGAGTTGGAACTACCAGAGCAAAGTAAGAATCACAATGTATTTTATGTTTCGTGCCTCCAAAAGGCACTTGGTCAGCATATTACACCTTTTGTTGAGTTGCCTCCATAGGGTGATGAAGGCAAGTTGGTCTTGGTTTCGAAATTTATCCTAGATGTGTACGAAAAGAAATTGAGAAACATGAGTATTTGTGAGTGCTTTATCTGTTGGAGGGATCTCTCCCTAGAGGATGCTACTTGGGAAGGAGAGCAAATTCTTGAGCATCCAAATCTACAATTGCTCGAGGGCAAACAATTTTAGAAAGGATTGTCATGTCCCCTTCTCAAGTGTAAGTCTAGAGAAGACCCTTAGCCTATTCTTTTAATTTTTCCTGTAAGCTATTGAGGTGGAAAAAGGGAAATATTTTAATAATTTAACTTAAGTTGTCGAAAAAGTAACTTTATGTTATATTTTAAAAGGCAACTTCTATTTTATTATAGGTTGTTTTTAAAAGAAAGTTTAAAAAATGTCGTTAGGAATGAGGTCCAAGAGATAGTGGAACTTTTCAAACACTTAAGTTGAAGGGAAAAAGGGAAAGAGAAATAAAAATAAAATTATATTCCCTCAAAAAGATCTATATAAGGAGAGTTTGTGCACAATAGATATTCTTCCTTCTTATTACTCTTTTCTATGCTTTGGAGAATGAATGTGAGTTCTTGTTTTCCCTGAGAATGAAATCCCTTTGGCAAGATGGTTTTGAGGACGAAAACTTGCCTAGCCGTCTGAGAAATTCCACTTTGGGATTACATGGGTGTTGAATGGATGTGAGGATTTATAGTTTGGATTGTTAGAGTGAAGTTTCAGTTTCCTTTTTGGAGATTTTTGGAGTGATTTTGTTACTAATGGATTTTATCTATATTGTTGTTGATGCTTATTTTAGTTGTTGCATTTTGAAGTGACTACTAGCCGTACCTTTTTGTTGTAGATGGTCGTACTATTCTAGTCAAACTAGTTGTACTTCTTTGTCCTTTCAAGCCGTATAATTTACAACTTCTAGTCGTACCTTTTATGCAGGTCGTACACCTATGAGGGGAATTTGAGTCTAAATGTGAGTCACTGCTGATTTTTTGCAGTATTTGCACCTTTTTCTAGCCATACAATCTGTACTTCGCATTCACACTGATTTTGGGGTGTTTGCAACAATTTTTGGTATGCCTTATGTGGTCCGTACAGTTTTAGGAAGCCGTACTATTCAAAATTTGTTGTGTTTGCAGAGATTCAATGTAGTTTTAGTGTTGGATCAGCATTCAATTGTCAGTTCAGCTCCAAATTAGCACTTACAATGAAGATTATAATATTCTAGGCATATTGTTCATATGGGGTTGAAATTAATTTATCTTGGTGATTATTATGGACTAATCTTTGCTATACTAGTAATTTTGCTAATTGGAATCTAATTTCAGTTGTGATGTTGTTTGTGCTCTTAAAAATTGTTATCACTTGAAATTGCAACCTTTTGTTGAAGCTTTGACAGTTCCAACAATTTCAAAGTAACATGGGATTGGTCTCAAGGTGTGGGATCTTGCAGTTGAAACCAAACCTCCAGAGAAGGCTGGTTCCTCTTTCTGGACTTAAGGTCCAGAGAATTCAAGCTAAATCTAATGTTGCTCACAAGGAAAAGGGGGAGAAATTACTGGAATTCAAAGAGGGTGATGCACCAAATTTATAATGTTTAGTTGGGACTGACATAACATAGTAGCGATTTCAAAGGCTAAATAAACTAACACAGACTCATCCAATCTTTAACAAAGGCCAAAAAAAAATGCTAAAACTTATAGAGGGACCGTTTTATCCATACAATAAATGAGCAACATTCAAACAGACACAGTGTAAAAAAAAATGAGAAAGACAGAATCAATTGCTTGTATTAATCATAGAGGTCAAATAACCATTACAAAAGATAGACGATTTGTTGCAGAAGAGGTAGACACAAAATAACCATTTACATTCATTGATGAACCACTATCAGAGATAGCAAAGGCTCAGCTTTGAGCACAATGAATCAGATTCGATTGGTTCTTGTAAATGCATTACAAGGTTTGTAACAATGAATTATCTAACTAGCATAACAGCCCAGAAGAACAACTAACAATTTTTACATCTTCATTACATGTATATATATCATTTTCAAATTGTCGTGCAACTTCAGGTGTTGAATTTTGGTCAATCGATTTAATTTGTGCGCCCATACTGCATTCAATTTGGCCCAGAAGCCTGTCAGGAAATCCACGGATTTTTAGGATGGCAGCCATGCCCTATGCGCTAATTTGTCCTTGGAAGGACCTTTAGAAGCATGGGTTGCAAGGACACTTCATCTGATTCATTCATTTTAGGTATTTGTGCATTGAAGGTTTGCACTGTGTCAACCGCCTACATGACATCAATCTGCGACAATGGTGCCACCTATGGAAGCGCATTTTGGGGGCGCTTAGAAAAGTCGTGCCTTTTAAGAAGAAAACTTTTACAACACTTTAAAATATTTTAAATTTCTTTAAAATATTCTAAAGTACATCATATTACATGTTTTATTTTTACATTGATTTTCACTTTTATTTTGCCCTCTCGGCAAAATCTCTCTTCCACAAACTAATTTTGCGCCTTACTTTCTCTTCACCTTTTGCTTTCTGCCCTTTAGTCAGTGAAATCTTCATTTCGCGAACTATCCTTGCTTCCTGCTCTTGAGGCCTCTTTGTCTTCAGTCAGCGATTTCTACTTTTTGCTCTATCTTTGGACGGGGCCTTCCTTTTCTTTAACCCTGGCTTTCTTTTGCCTTTGTCAGCGAATTCACCGATCAGTGAACTTAAGGGTCACCAAACCTTAAGTTTGCCAACAAAGGCAAACTCTTTCCTTTGTCTTTCCCTTTGGGCCTTGCTTTTCACCTTATCGGCGAATCCTTCGTGCCACGAACCAACCATGTTGCTGACTTGTCTTTTGCCCCTGCCTCGTGCCCTTGTCGGCAAAGTCACCGGTCGGCGAACTTGCCGATCGGTGAACTTAAGGTTCGCCAAACCTTAAGTTTGCTGACAAAGGCAAACTCTTGTCTTTCCTTAGCCCTCGAAGAAAATGCTCCCACTACCCTTCATGTTTTGCTTAGTCAGCGAATGCGCCGATCGACGAACCAAGAAGTTCGCAAACCTTAACTTTGCCGATAAAGCACTCCTTTCTCTTTCTTTCCTTTTGCCTTAGCTACTTCCTTTGTTCACTCCTCCTTAGTCGGGGAATCGGTGAACTGACCGATCAGCGAACCTTGAGTTCGCCAAACCAGAATTTTGCCGACTAAGGCAAAAGAAAAGGCAAAACACTTGGAATTTTTTGGGGTCTTTTGGAGGGAGGCTTCTTCCATTCAGGCTTTCTCAGATCGGGTATATTTGATGGAAGAAGATGGGGTCTTTTGGACTGGGCAAAATATGACAACAAACATAATTTATTAGTATAAATTTCATGTTTATTGTAAATCTGGATGGTTTTTTGCTAGAGAGTAAATTGCATATTGATTAGATTGTAAATCTAAATAGTTCAACCATTGGAAAGTCCTTTGCATTTTATTTCTAGCCCTATTTTGGCATTGACCAGGTCTTCTTTGTTATCAACCAATTTGGCTTGATCAGACCTACCTGTTATCTGCCAGCGGCTTTGAGCATATACGCATACTTGTCTACCAAAGAAGTGTTGATTTAGGTTGGCTATGCCGCCTATATGCTTTGGTCAGCTATGCCGCCTATTTTACTTTGCCAACATTGTAATCATTTAGTTAGTGTATCCGAACACTGTATGCTCTCGCCTTACCCACATCGGGATCTGGGTGATCAAAAAGTGCGAGAGCTTGAATTTGCATCATTCATATATTGTGAAAATTTCAAAAAAAATTAGTTGTGTTATTACATTTGCCCTTGGCTCAAAGTACACATTATTTCAAATTTGGATAGGTTCTCTTTAGGTCCACCATCTTCATTTCGAAAAGGATAAAAGGCCTTGTGGTTTGAACCACCAACATGCATTATTAAGGAATCATTTTACCTAGTTGGATTCACTCCCCACTTATAAGGAATCTAGCTAATCTTTAAATATGAAATGACTTTTTAACCCTCTATTTTTCAAAACAAGGTTCTAAAACTTGGCAGCTAATCATGAGTTTTTCAGCTAGGAAAATAACTTGCCCATGACATATGAATAACTCACTTAGACTCGGTCAGTCCAACAAAGAGACTTTTTTGGCACAAAAAGTGGAAAAAAAAACATGTATAAAACTATGTTACCCGGGGACGCATCCCTGACAAAATCAAGGTCATCCCTAGCAGGGGACGTTTTGGGGATCGAGACGAGTCAGAAACATTGCCACCTTGTCCTCTTTTTTCCACCTCCAAAAACATTTTCGGAACACCTGGCAGAATGTAGGAAATGGCAGGGGATGGCCAAGGGGCATTCCCAATGTCTCGAGGATGGCTCGTTGTCCCCTACAACCTGATAATCAAAAGTCTCAATTTAAAAAAAAAACACAAAATTGATAAAAAAAAAATGAAGGGATGTTGTGGTCTCAAAGGCTTTAATTTGGGCTTGATAGCGAGGGTTATCCCCGAACCCCACGAGGGGTGCGGCCCCTCAACTCCACTGGGAGTGCTACCCCAAACCCCCACGAGGGGCATCGCCCCTTGACCCCACTAAGGGAATTGCCTATCAACCCCTACGAGGGGCGTTGCCCCTTGACCCCACCAGGGGTGTTACCCCCATAGACCCCTACAAGAGGCGTTGCTTCTTGACCCCACTGGGGGTGCTACCCCCAGCCACCACAAAAGGCACTGCCCCTCAACCCTACTTACAACTTCATATAGTCAATCAAGAGGAATAGCCTTACATCTTGATGATTGGAGAAGTTGTGAATAGTGCCTTGTGACTTCAGGGCCAACAAATTCTTGAGTAATGTCCGACTCCAACCACATTTTGGGATGTTAATCCTAAAGATGCCACACAAGGTGATGAGGAGGAGACACAAAAGGGATTGTTGGGGTTCCATTGGATGAGACAATCCCTCATAGTGCTAATGACCTAGACTAAGACTCCAATTTTGATGCAATGTTAGTAGATGTTGATTAGGGCAGCAACATATTTTCTATGTTTTTGTCATTTTGTAGTTAAACTTGCAGCCTTTGGGCATTCTGTTGTAATTTTTATACAATATATATGCAATTGCACATTGATAATGAAACAATTGAGTTTTGTTAATTTGTTATCTATTAAGATTCTATTATGTATATGATGACTGCCTTATCAATGTTATCATATGAATATTTGAAATTTCTTATATTTTTAAAATTTTCCTGTTTTTAAATAGCCATCCCCTAAAAATGGCCTCCTTGCCATCCCCGTCCCTGAAATGCGTCCCCCCGTTCCCTGTCATCCCCGTCTTGGAAACTTGGGGTAACATAGGTATAAATAATAAAACCCTAAAAATATGACTTTGAGCTGCCCTCGAAAATTCACTCATGACATGTAATCATTGACTAAGGATAAAATGATAATCAAAATAGACTTGCACATTGTCTAAATTCATTCTTTATGCTTCTCATGCATTATTTAAATTCTCTTTGTGTATTTATGTATGCTTTTTATTTGCTATTTTTTCCCCAAGTGAGCATCTAAGTAAAACTTTTGGGCTTCCAAGTTTTAGCAGAGTATTGGTTTTTGAAATATGAAATTTCAAAGTGTATTTTTCTGTTTTTGGTTCAACATGACAAAGAGAGAGATCTTCCACAAACTGTCCAAATTCAAAGAATACTTGAGAATTGGATCTGCATCCTCCAGACTTTTCTGAGTGTTTTTGAAAACTGCATTGAAGTCACAACCTAGAATCCAAGGTATAAGTAGCCTTAAATATTTAATGGTTGCAAACAGTAATCCTTTATCAAGTGCTTGGGCTATATACATTAACACACATAAACTGAGATTGCTGGAGGTATTTAGGAAAGGAAATATAATCCATTCAAGAGAATTATCTAAATGAAGGGCTGTGAATAATTTTTCATCAATACTTTCAATGCCCAAATATGCAAAGTTCCAATCTATATCATACAATCTTGTCTTAGAAACTTTGAAGCACCTCACTGGAAGCTTCATGGACAAATATTTTTCTTACTTAGTGGATAGATTGACTATTTTTGATCTCCCATTCATGGAAATTAAAATGCATTTGAGAATCCAAGTTTAAATATCCTCATGTCCCATTATCCACATAGAAGTTTAAAGATGGTTCTCCTAGAAAACAGTAGCTACATGAATATTGAAATATAGAATAAGAAATTTCAAAAATTTACTGGCAATAAAAATTTCCAATTCAGTTGAAAATAGTACCTATCAATAATCTTCAATTGCCCACAAGGCAGCCATAATCCTATGTCACCAGTGTGGAGCCATCCATCCTCATCAAGTATTTCTTTTCTGCAGTGTGAATGAACACTGATCAGTTCATCAATGATACACCTAGAACTATGTCATATATTTCACAAGTTTTACAGAGGAAAATATATATAGAATAGAGAGAAACAACTAGAATTCATATCAAGCAACCAAAAATATAAAACTTCTCTTAATGGCATCCACAATAAGAAGAATGAGAGTGATATTGAGAATAATGATCAGATGTTAATTACGTTTGCAAATCAGACTTATAGTAGCCCTTGAAAATAATGGGTCCTCTCACACATATTTCTCCACGAGGATGTGGCTTGTCTTCAGAGGTATAATTCATTTCTGAGACATCAACTAGTTTTAGTTCTGCAAGATAAATGTCAGTCCGCTTGATCAGATTAATAAAAACGTATCCAAGAACATCAGCGAGCACTCTGTTGAAAAATGCTTTTAAGAATCTAATATAAATGACTAATCCAAAATTAGAGAAGTTTTCATGGTAGAGCCAAAACTTAGGAGAAGCAAAGAACTGTACCACATGCAGGATTAGGAGATCCAACATGGCCAGACAAACTGTCACCCTCATCAGAAATGCAAATACTGCAAGATGTCTCTGTCATCCCATAACCCTCAGAGACTCTACCACCAAAACAACTGCAAAGGCATAGACACATTAATGCTTAGGAAAATCTAATAACACAAAACCATTAAATGAGAAAAGGTATACAAAATCTTATTTAAATGTAAATCATGTGGCGACAAAAGATCCCATATACATACATTCTAAGGAAATCCATAACTTCAGGAGATATAGGTGATGCCCCTGAAAACATAATGCGGACACGGCCCCCGAGTCTTGCCTTTATTTTGTTAAAAACAAGCCTGTCCCAAATTGGTGATGGGGTCTTCCCTGAGAAGTCGTGAGTACAAAGTCAGATTTTCCTATGCTAGTCGCACTCAAGTATATTGAACTAATAATTGCAGTTTGCAACTATATATGACTTAAAACCTTTAATGATAGAAATGTTGACACATACAATGCACACTGTGCCCAAATAATTTCAAAAAATTCTCAATTGCACAAACAAATTATCCAACATAGTTTGCAATGGACACAAATGAAAACAAGAGCACCCACCCCATAAATTTCTTTTCATCACTACTGTAGACATAAAGTCCCTAAGATATTTGGCATAGTTTGTCTCTCCAAGAGTGGTATCTTGTGTGAAAAATAAAATATTTCAACAGTAATCTGAGGTCTGGGTTATGAAATTTCATTAAAAACCATTCAGAAAAAGCAGTCTTTGTATAGCAGAAGATCACAGCCCAGCACAAGGACATAAAGCATGGATTATCATTGAAAGTTCATTACAGTTATTGACTGACTTTCTAGCTCAAACATGCCATTATAGATTAGAACAAAATGTTGCATCAAAAATTTTCATTATCATCTCAGACTCTCAGTTATAATAATTTGTTGTTGCTATCCAAAGCATCTCTTAGAAATCCAATCCAACCCTATATCGATTCAATTTAGCCATCAATATGTTAGTTCTACATATTTTTGTATACAAGATAGCCATTGTGGTTAGGACCTCCCAGTAATGTTCAAGTGATTATTATAATTCTCAACTGACCTAGACAATCTTAACCACCACATTTATCCTATGAGCCAGTCATAACCCTTATTGGTAATAAGACACTTTGAAAAGTAGCAGTTGGTCTGCAATTTCTCAAGTTCCTTCTTGCTGGAAATTATATTCAGATTTGTAATTAGCCCAATGTTACAGTAGTAGCTTAATAGGACTAATTCTGTACACCTGCATCGTACTCTCCTCACTAATCTTCAATCACATCCAATTAAAATGACTGCATAATTCTTGTGCAGGCCCCAGACGAGTAGATAAATTGAACATCTTATTGAATTTTAAACCCAATGATATAAAAAAAAAAATTAAAAAAAAATGACAAAATCAATATGAAGTGATAGGGTCAATTTACCCTATATAACCTCACCCCCCTGCTCATAATAGCTTGCTCTAGGAAGAATGATGGCAAAAGGGGGGGAATCAAATTTATGGAGGTAAGGGTGCCGTGGAAGAAAGAGAGGTTGCCTTCCATGCTATAAAACCGTATAAAGATGGGTAGGAAGGGGCACAGGCAGGGAAGAAGGTTAAAAATGTTAGGCTAGGAAAATACAAAGATAAGAGTAGCACAGGAGAAGGAAATGGAGGCTTTTGGGCCGAGTGGAGGGAGTCGGGGCCCTGTCTGAGCAAATAGCTAGTGTTTGGAGGGACTGGCAGCAAGGAAGAGGCAGGAATATCATTTCCAAGGGTGTGAGGACTGCTGCAATGATTCCATCAACAAGAGAAGCTCCAAAATGAGGTTCCCATCACTGCAAAATGACTGGCTATTACATATTGACATGTATAAGTTCTTTGGGAATGCTCTGTATCTGAGCAAAGCTTTGGAATTCATAAATGAGAATTAAACAGAAAGTTTTAGATAGATTAACCAACATTGCATGCTTAAATATTAGTCCATATCAATTATCATAAATGTCATATGATGAGCCTATGTACAATTTTGACTTATGTTTCAGAGGAATAATTTGAATTTGTTAGAAATAACAAATTTATTTTATTATTAATGGTACATAGATTGGCTTCTACAAAGTGAAGTCTTTAAAAAAAATTATTCTACCCAAATTTACCTTTATGAAAGCAATTTTAGGTATATGGTTGCATGTACAGCCATGTTTGTTCAAACTGAGGATATTACATACAACCCTTAGTGTATGGGATGCAATAAATCAAAATATCACCTCTTACATCCCCATTGATTATTCTTCATAGACAATGTCAAGGGATTCTACACAAGTGCACATGGTTGGGAATGCAGCAATTGGGGTTTGACAGTTTTAATTTGGCAGTCATAATCTGGTGTAATTTAGTTATGTTAGAAAGCATATACATTACTGATGATACATAAAAAAAACTGGTTGAGCAGGAGTCAAAAGCCAATCATTGCTGATTGAATGAACCCAAAACTCAGAACCAAATATTTGTGAATTTGAGTCCACAACAAAAGACCAAACTGGGGCCTTCAGTAAGGAATTTGCTTTTTAAGGACATTGTTTGACATCTGATGAGGCAAATCAATGTCTATTTTAATTTCTGCATAAGTCTTTTCAAAAACCTTAATACTGTGATATGGCATATATATAACATTATTATGATTATAATTATCTTTTGAATGAATAGATATGCATGTTAAATCCTTATTTCTTTTAGATGAAATCTTTTTGGCAATTACTGAAAATTCTGCTTTAATATGCATGTTATAATGAGTTCTTGTCAAAGTTATATGTTGATTTCATAAGGATTACAACACAGAGCTTTCCAGAAGCCTCCGGACCCTTTCGGAGCTGCCCTCTCAATGAAGAACCCAAGCTCCATATGGCTCCGGATTCCTACAACATTGCAGAGAAATCATCCTCCCCTTGAGTCGACGATTATTAAAGCAAAATCTAGGCTTATTCCAAATCCCAACGGTGAATCCCACGGGCAACTCCAGCTGTCCATTCCAATGCCACAATTCCTTAATAATTTGCAACTCCAGTTCAAAGTTATTTAGGTATAAGATAACTAAAAGTGTCGTTCCAGTTCAAGATCGTTACAAAAAATAATGGCAGAAAGAAGAATAACGATTATGGAAGGGGAATACATGATAAAATGGAGTGGATCAAAATCGGGTAAGTACAATGTCAAGATAGGATATATTGTGGAAGAGGCAACAGTTAAGAAGGAAAACTGGCCCATGAAGTTATGCTGGAACAAGCAAGGATTACCTAAGGTAGTAGTGTTTGCATGGGCTGCATTCCAACGGAGAATTCTCACAAGTGACAGATTAAGGAAACTCGGTTTTAAATGGCCCATCAAGGTGTGCTCTGTGCAAAGAAGCAAAAGAATCCAATGATCATCTATTGATAAAATGTAAATTTGCAGATTCATGTTGGAAAAAGGTGATGAACAAATTGAACTGGTGTAGCCCACTCCCAGAAGATTTGATATCAATGTTCAATGCATGGCTGAGACTCCATAAAAAGGCTATGTTCGCAAGCTTATGGATAGTGAGCCTGGCAATATGGGAACTTTGAAAAGAAAGGAATAGGATAACATTTCAAGACAGAAATGTCCATGATTTGGTAAATAATCGAATAATATTATTAACAAAGAGGAAAGCTCTTATAGAAAATGTACAAGATGTTTCTAAATATTACAAAGTAGAAGTTTCTAATAAGAAACTAAATCCAACTAAGAAACAGAATTAGAAACTAGTAATATTACATTAGTGACCATTAATAAACTATATAAATTTATTTTAATACCCTCCCTTAATGGTCACTCTATCAACTACACCAAGATGCCCCCTAAATTTGACAAACTTATCCGGGCTCAGAGACTTGGTGAGGATATCTGCAGTCTGGTCCTCAGTTGGAACATACTGCAACACCACTGATAAGTCTTTGACAAGCTGGCGGATGAAATGACAATGAAGGTCAACATGCTTCGTCCTTTCATGGAAGACTGGATTTTTGGCAAGTTTCAGCACCTCTTGATTGTCACAATACAAGGGTGAAGGCCCTATTGGAGACATTTGCATGTCTGAAAGCATCCTTCGAAGCCAAACTGCCTCACACGTTGCTTTAACAACTCCCTGATATTTAGCTTCAATCGAGGAGAGAGCCACTGTCTGCTACTTCTTCTTGGTCCATGTGACTGCACCTGTGCCCAAACTGAAAACATACCCAGAAGTAGACTTCCTGTCATCAACAGAGCCTGCCCAATCTGAGTCTGTAAACCCGATTAGCTTAGGTTCTTTGCACCTTCCATATAAAATACCAAAGTCGGAAGTGCCTTTCACATATCGCAGCACACACTTCCCTGCAACCCAATGTTCAAATTTAGGGACTGTCATGAAGCGAGAGATGTAGCTCATTGCCCACTAGTTGCCTGAATGCGGATTCATTCTCCATAGGGGAGTCTAAATTGGATGATAGCTTCAGCCCTTTCTCCATAGGTGTAGATGCAGGTTTACAATTTGTCATCTGGAACTTATCCAACAGACTTCTAGCATACTTGGACTGAGAGATGAAAATGCTATCAGTTGTCTGCCAAACCTCACCACCTAGGCAATAATGCAAGAGTCCCAAATCTGTCATGTCAAACGATTGACTGAGATCATGTTTGATCCCCTCAATCAACTACTCCGAGCTGCCGGTAATGATTAGATCATCAACATAAACAACTATAAAAAGACTATCATTAGCATACTGATTGACATACAAATTGGAATCAGAAGGACTCCGCTGAAAACCATGATCCACTAGGTACTTATCAATCTTTATGTACCATGCTCATGGAGCCTATTTAAGGCCATAGAGAGCTTTCACTAGTTTGCACACCTGGTGTTCTTTACCAGCAACCTTGAAGCCAGGAGGTTGTGTCATGTAAACTTCTTCCTGCAAATCTCCATTGAGGAAGGCACTTTTGACATCCATTTGATGGACTTTCCATCCAAACTGGGCTGCCATAGCAAGGACAAGCCGAATGGTACTCATTTTGGCTGTGCGAGAAAAAGTCTCCTCATAGTCAATGCCCTCTTTCTATGAAAACCCTTTGGCTACCAAACGAGCCTTATACTTATCAAGGGTTCTGTCAGCCTTGTACTTAACTTTGTACACCCATTTGCATCTAATGGGCTTCTTCCCAGGTGGAAGATCAGAAAGGACCCAAGTGTTGTTCTTCAGAAGGCTATGATGCTCAGCTTCCATAGCATGTTCCCACTCAAGTATGCCTTTAGCCTCTGAATATGTCTGAGGCTCTGAGATGCTGTGAAGGTTGGCCATAAGAGCAAAATTGACAGTATTCTGTTGCTTGCTCTTCTTCCAAGCAGATCTACCCTCGATCAATTCATTATCATGAAGATCACCAATGGTTTTGGCCCACCATTTAGGCTGGAGAGTAGATGTACCAACATCTGAAACAGGTGCAACATCACTTGGTGTGGCTGGAACAAGATCAGGAGTATCCAGAATATCCTGAGGAGGGGCCAGTGGTGGAACAACAAGCTGAGTTGCTTGGACAACTGCAGAATCCCTCCCATCAGGTGGAGCTAGGGGAAGGCGAACACCCACATCTGAAGCCTTCAAAGGCTGATCCTCAGGGATAACAGGAGTAGACAGAAGAAAGGGCATAGTAGTCTCATCAACCACTACATCACGACTGAATATGAGACGATCAGTGTCTACATCAATCAGTTTGTATGCCTTATGATTTTCACTGTAACTAGTGAACATGAGTTTCTAGCTTGTCCAGCTTGGTGCGCTTGGCATCTGGAATCCAAACATGAGCATTAGAGCCAAAAACTTTTAGATGGTTGACCCGAGGCTTACGTCTAGACCAAGCTTCTTCTGGAGTCATCTTCTTGACGGCATAGGTAGGAGATCGGTTCAGAAGATAGACAGCAATGTAGACTGCTTCAGCCCAGAACTTCTTAGAAACACTTTTATGCTCCATAATAGAACGTGCCATCTCAGTAATGGTGCGATTCCGACACTCAACGACACCATTCTGCTGAGGGGTGTAAGGTGTGGTAAGATGGCGTTTGATGCCATGATCAGCATAGAAATGAGAGAAGGCAGAAGAGAAAAAATCCCCCCCATTATCAGACCTAAGAGTGACTATTGGACAGCCTGACTCTTTTTCAACTAGGCCTTGAACTGCTGAAATATACCATACACATCTGATTTGTTTTTCAAAAATACACCCACATCTTTCGGTTGAAATCATCAACAAATAGCAAGAAATATCTGCACCCAGTAACTGAAGAAGTGTTCATTGGACCACATACATCAGCATGAACCAACTGCAAGACCTTGGATGCTCTCCATTTGTCACCATCTGAAAATGGAGTTCGATGCTGCTTTCCAGCCTGACATGCATTGCATAGTCCATGAATTTGAGTCTGAATCTCAGGAAGACCACCAACCAGACCCTCCCGCGCTAACTGAGAGAGATAGTGCATGTTCAGGTGCCCATAACGTTGATGTCATAACATCACTCTAATGTACAAAAATAAAAGAAGAGCAATTTTTTTTTATTTATGCATGAAAGCATTAACACGGAAAGTATACGAGAATTAGAGACTCTAAACAATATTAAACTTCTTTTAGTTATTATAGAATCAACAATTCATAATGACTAATCTACTGCTTTTATGCTGTAAGACATTATAATAAGATACAATAAAAGTAACTGAGGAAATAGTATCACCTTAATTATTTGAAGAAGGAAAAGGTAGTTCAATGCCTCTCAAGTCTTGTTTCATCTGATAAAACTTCCTACCTCCTTGCTTTGTTAATTAGGAGGAAAAATATCATCAGGGCATTTATCCACCCATCCTCGGACTTCTAGTCCCCCGTGCCGTTCCTACTGAAACGACCCGGCCCTCTGCAGGGAAGTAACATGAAGAGAATCCAATGCCATCTGAGACTGGTGTTTGACCCTACATTTTCCTAGCCGGTCACACACTATAGGTAACTCCTAACTAGTATGACCATCTAACTGGAAATGTATCCGGGGCAAGGAACTGACTGACACTACTTAGTGCAATAGCGTCACCTTGGCCAAGGTTTTACAATGTGTACAACACGACTCCACTGGTCATGTAGTTCAGTTGTCACCCTACTTGACTCAAACTTCCATTATTGGCATGTTTAACGTATTTTAACCATTGTGCTACCGCATGCAGATAGGATGGAGATTATTCAATATTTTAATTATGTCATAACCATCTCTATGAATGAGTAGGAATGAAATTCGGCAGGTATTGTTTACAGTTTTTAGTTTAAAACCTCGGAAGGCTTATTCACTAAACTTGTCTCTTTTTAGTTTTCCATCCATGCAGCTAAAATTTTGGCTAAGTTTTCTTTGTAGCTAATAATTTCAAATGAATGGAGTATGGAAAAGAATTGAAAATCTGGTTAAAGGTGTTATTTACAAATTTATGCCAAACTGAGTTTCTGGCCATTATTTTCTCAAGGTGGAAGGTCCATTATTTTGCTCAATTTTCCATAGGATAGTTATACGGTTCTCCAAATCAAGAAGAGACCTTAGGTATAAAAAGAAAAAGGGGTTATCAATTCTTTAAGAGAATTCTTTAACTATAATTGAAAGTTGTTCTAAATGTATAAAATATTTCTCATGCCATAGCTGGGCAAATTTAGACGTCCAAAAAAAAAAAAGACTCTTGCAAGAATTGTTTGCATGAAGAGAAATCCGTCTTTAGCTAAAACGGAGAACAATTTTCTTCTTGAGTTCTTAAACTGACATCATTTATTCGAAACAGAAAGAAATTTGAGTTTTTAAATTCTTTACTAATGACAGATATTGATTCAGCTCTTTCGCCTATTGCTCAAAAGAGTCCGAGTCTAAATTTTAGCTTGTAAATTTGTCAGAAATGTTCTTCTAACGAATTCCTATTTGATGGTTAAGCATACAAAAGTATTTAAGAATTTTATTGAGGAAGACATGCCTTTCAAGGCCCGGTAGCTCCCTACACAAATACTCTTCACGAACTCGCGTGCTCCTTTGCTATAGCTTAATGTACTCTACTACACAGCACTTGGTTCACTCTTCTTTTTCTTCTTTCGTTGGTTACAATCGTTGTTCCTTTCTACCCTTCCCATCTACACCAGCCTTAGCCAAGTGCGTTGTTGTCTTGAATGCTAAACTTCTATTCCTGTTCCTGCGATTTTTTTTTTAGCTTGCAATCTTGAAACTCCCGTCTCCCATTTCTTTCAAGGTTCCAAAAACAAGAAGAGGCTCTGATCAAGAAACGGTTTCGCCATTTTAAAGACTCGTTTTCCAATCCCGCTTCTCCCATGAGCCACTCTTATTTTCACCGTTATTAAACTTTCGCGCTGGAGCTTAATTCCATTTTTGAAATGATAAAATTAATACGTTTTAAAAGCTTCAAATTGAAGTTTGAAGTTCTCTAAGGTTTCAATGAGATGATGCCCGCGGCAAGAAAATTTCTCTAAATAAAATATTAAAACTCTTAAGTGGGAAGAAATAAACTTTCACCGCTGAAGGTCTCCCTTTAGAATTTAGTCCCTAATATTTTAATATAGGGACACATTGCGTGGACCCCAGTTAAGCCTCACCAATTTAAATATTTAAAATCGAAATTATTTCATTTACAATTTAAATATTTAAAATCAAAATTATTTCATTTAAAAGATTAAACTTTTCATTGTTAGTTGATAATCTCGTAAAAAGATTTGATGGACAAGGTGACCTGGATTGAAGATCAGGTAAAATTATAGATGTCAGTTTAACGTAACAGATAGATAAAGGTTAAGTTCGTATGTGATGAATCGGCTCACTCTTATTTTATAAAATAATAAAAAGAATAGATGAGGTGACAGTAATCGACTATCGATTTAAGTTAAAGAAGTCTTATCCTTATCGTTGACTTAAGGTTATCTAGCAATTCGGTTCTAATGTTCTCATTCAAGAAAAATTATTATGACAGTTCCAACTTACTATTCAGATGGCATTGCATTCTCTTTTGTTACTTCTCATACCTGATGATATTTTTCCCCCTTTTCTTGGGGATGGCAAGTCCTGTGATCACTCAAACAACGTAATAGTTAGCCGATAACATAACACATTTTACCCCTATATTTATAAATATTCCAAAATTCATCTTTCCACATTTGAATTGAATCAAAACATACATAATATATTTCCAACTGTCATCTAATCAACAATTTTATTAAAATCTATTTTTCAGAGCTTAAGAACATATCGTATTTCCCAAACATACGTTATCATAATTAAACACATATCAAAATAGTTAAACCACATATCAAAATAGTTAAACCACAAGTGGGATGTAACAGTTGATGCCAGAGTTTGCTGATGGATGTACTCTTGGCTGCCATGGCGTGCTCTTGAGAATCACCAGAATCCATGAGTCTATACAGACCATGATCCTCAAGTCCTTGGGCAACGGTGGTGCACATCTCACGATCCACGATGCTGCAAGTGTGCATGTTGAAAACAACATCCAACTGAGGAGAGTGCCACATTAATTTGACTGACGCAGAGAAGGTTCAGCTTCATGCCAGGTACAAAGTGTACATCGAGAAATATTAAATTTCTCCCACCAGACTAAATCTGCACATTGCCCTTTCCGACAACAGTATACTCTTCACCTCCTCCAAAGATGACAGAATCTCTGAATGGCATGTACTCTGTGAACCAATTTCGCCGATATGTGAAATGGCGAGAAGCACCTAAATCAATGTACCAGGCAGAGGATTTGACATGATCTGTAGGTCTCTTGGCCATAAAGGCATAGAACATAGACTCCTTCTGCTCAGTGTGCTCGGCAAAAGATGCCATCTTCACGAAAAACAAGGTGCAAACTGAATACACAGATCCTGAGGCAAAAATACCACGTGTAGGAACAGAGTGCCTGAGCTGAGGTCTTGACGTGACTTGGCACAAAGTCTTAGAATGATCGTTGGCTAAGGTATGCTGGACACCTTGGGCTTGGCAAGCTCCCCCGATCAAACACTCCAAACACGTGTTCAAACAAGGAGACGCTCGCAAATAGAAGGCGCCCATAAATCAAAATCGTGATCAGAATAAGCCAGAAAACTCAGGCTTTTGATGAAAAAACACTGCTTCAGGAGATAAAACATGACCACAAACTAAGGCTTAAGCTTTGATCGCAAGTGCCCGACCAACACAGAAAATGATTGCTGAACAACGATTGAAATCACGTCCCGCCAAAGGAGCTTGAAGCTACCAATCAAACGCCAATAAAGAAACACGATCAGAAAATTTTAAACCACCAATCATGAACAAAGAGCCCGCCAAAAAATCCGGCGATCAAAGCAGAGAATTCGCAGATTTAAAGCCCCCAAAAATTGCGATTTCAAAGGAAAAAATGCAGGCTCAGGGATGCCAACTAATCTTGCCAAATCTAGGGGAGAAACTGCCACAACAATCACAGGAAACTTTAATTGCGAGCACAAAGGCAACAAGACTGTTGAATCCAGATAAGAAACGCCGATTAGAATCTTCAACAATAGTGAATTGCATAAAATACCGATGGAAAAACAACAAATCGCGACTATGAAGAGCAAAAAAATGGCGATCAAAGGCAAAAGCCCAGGTGCCCGCGACCAAGTCTTTCAACAGACTTGCGACCAAAAAACTAGTTCGCGACCCACAGAAAATTGTGGCCAGAAGATTCTCGAGAGGAAAACGCAGCTGCCAGAAAAGAAGATCTGCTGAAAATCGCAATTTCAGGAAAGACGACCAAAAAAGATGTTGTTCAACAAAACGTGACCAGGTAAAACATGATCAGAGATTTTTGAGAAATCACGATCACCAAAAACGACCCTTAAACCAAGAATTGTGACCAGAAGACAAAATCGAGCCAGAGAAGACGCGAGCCAGAGAGTCGAAGTACGTCGTACAAAAAAGTACGGCCACATATGGAGCAAAGAAAAATGAAGAGGTGAAAAAAAAATCTAAAAATTAGTTTCCCAGTTCGATTATGCTCTGATACCATGTTTTGGTAAATAATCGAATAATATTATTAACAAAAAGCAAAGCTCTTATAGAAAATGTACAAGATGTTTCTAAATATTACAAAGCAGAAGTTTCTAATAAGAAACTAAAGCCAACTAAGAAACAGAATTAGAAACTAGTAATATTACATTAGTGACCATTAATAAACTATATAAATTTATTTTAATAGTCTAGTGATGCACTTACAAATAAAATTGAAGATTGTATAACAAAAATTGTGAATAATGTGGCTAGGAATCAAATAGTGAAAGTTCGTTCACGACATGGGATGGTGATATGCGAAAAAGCTGGCCTGATTTGAGGGTGCCCCCTGTTCATGGGGTTGTCTGAAATAATCAGGCAAAGAATCTAAGGGATGATGCTAGGTGGGTGCCCCCAGGAGAAGGTTGGCATAAGGTCAATTTTGACAGCACATCTCGGGGAAACCCAGGGAAATCAGGAGCAGGATGTGTAGTGCATAATCACAATGGTAATATTATGGGAATAGCGTAAAGAAAATTCCCAATAGGCACGAATAATTAAACAGAAAATACAAGTAGCCCTCCCGAGGGTCCAAACATGTAGGAAATTAAACCTGAGGAAAGTCCACTTGGAAGGAGACTCATTGAATATCATAAACACGCTTAGGAAAAAATAAACCCCATGCTAGAAAATTAACCGATATATTGAACCAATTTGGAAGATCATCAATGAATTCAAAGATTTCAATATAAGCCACATATTTAGGGAAGGGAACAAGTCAGCAGACATGCTGGTTAATAGAGCGATTGACATGGCAAAGGATGACATCATTCACAGCTCAACGACTGGAGGGGAGAAATTATGGCAAGATTTGATATGAGCCGAATTCACTCGGCAATAACTAAACAATGATGACACAGTAAGGTGACTTTGCGGAAGAGTACATGAAGATAGGCAAGAGGACAAAATGCATTATGATCACACGCTTTGTGGGGGCTCCGATGAAGAATTTATACCGTTTGGTAACCGAGATGATCTCACAATATGAATATGGACACCACAATTTGTTTGAGAGTGAAGCGTAGATAGATTGCCTTCATCGGCAAGATCACTGAGCATAGGATGAAAATGATTTTCAGGACCAGGTCCTCCATTGTGCTACATGCTATAAAAATGGTCCTTGGAGAAGCGTATATGGAAGCTAGGCATAGATATCGGGTGAATTCAAACATGGCCTCGATGTTTTTAACAGTTCTTTTAGATGCTGAGGAGGAGAAAAGCATAATCAGAACAATCATCAGTGCATGTAATGTCCCCTTCTAGTAAGCCAAAAATTTTCACAACCTTGCACAATTTCAACTTAGTAAAAGAGAACATTAGTATTCTACTTATCATCAATTTCAACATATAATCACTAAGACTATAACACATTTGATCATATTCACATTATATTTCATATAATTCATTTCATCATCATGCATTATAGCATTCCTAATTCATAAACACATTCATATATATGTTATTCATTTTCATCATTTGTTCATGATATGACTTGGGAGGGACTCAAGTGTTAACCAGCTCTAGATCACCAAGCATTATTTCATTAGGGAGATAGTCCAACCATCTCTTACAGAGGCCCAAAGGTATCACTCACACGCGGAGTCCCTCACAATTTGGCTCGTGGGATTTCACTCACACACGGAGTACCTCATCCAGACGAGGGTCACCATCCGTAGAGCAAAATTAACTTTTACAAGTTCTTCTAGGCCCAAGGATTTCACCCACACGCGGGGTTCCTCATCACTTGGCTCGAGGGACTTCACTCGCATCCGGAGTACCTCGTCCAGTCGAGGGTTACCTAGGCTAATTCAAACTATTCCCAACTACGTCATACCCCAGAGGTGATAGAGGGGTTAAAGGAAGAGTCCTAGTCAACTCCAAGCATGTCATAAACTTGTCTTTCATTGCTTATGTTATTTCTCATAAATAGCATATTTGTTCTCATTAATATTTTTCACATGATGCCTTATAATAAGATATCTTGGCTTCATATCAGAATTGGCTAATCAAGATAATATGCCATTTAACATCTTTGATTCCATAATTATGTTCATTTATCCTATGAGCTTATTCTTTTATGCACATCTATGTTCATATCTAAATTTAGTTCATTCATTTCTTTATTGTTAGCATTATAATTGTAATCATTTTACAGTCCATTCACATTTATAATCAGAATCGACAATACTATTTCTAATGTTTAAATATTGACAGTCAGCCATAACATTTTCTGTGTTTCCTTATTAGCATGCGAACCTCAGCCATATTATTTATAAAACACCATATTGATCAATAAGAAGAGAACGAGTATTTTGCATACCTTTCTATATTTATTGGCGCTGATATGGATAGTAGTTCTCTTATTGTTAGGAATACTTTACAACTGGTCTGAAATCTTCTTCCTCGAATTCCTTATGAGCTCTTCGGTGATTGACTGATATGTTTTGTATCAGATGTTTGATGATTGGATGCTATCTGATTTTTGCCGATGTCTGGATGCTGCGTTTAAGTGACTGGAGGATCTGATCTGCCTTTTGTGTTATTTGATTCTTGATTGATCTCTTATTTGCTGATTCGATTCATTGATGTAATAGATGGGAAGTCGATATGCTGATTTGATTCGATTATTGCTTGGTATGATTTGTTTTGGATATTCCATGCCCCTTCAAGACTTCCATCGATCGTCCTTATATAGGTTTGAACGAATGTCTCTTGTGAATGGATGTCTCCCTCCAAGGGATCGGGTTCCTTCATAGACACCCGTCGTCATTTAACTTATGTTTTCTTGCCGTTGAGTTATTAGTATTCAGTAAAACTCTTGACTTTGTCTTTTAGCGGTCTAAGTTTTGGTTTTAATAATATATGAGTCTTGTCATATGCTACGTTTGGAGTAGATCGCAGCCTTATGGTGCCTTTATTAAGGCTTTCAAAATTAGAATCGATTACTATATGATGTATAAATATTAATTAATTTATAATATTTGTTCACATCTATAATATACAATATTTAGTTCATTAATATTTTATTAATATGATCTCTTTAATATTTATATTAATGCTTGTAATTATATTTACTTTATAATATAATAATCATAATAATATTTAAATATAACATATTTATTATTTATATCATATCTTCATTATAATAAATGATATCTGACATCATTTGTATTTGTATATTATATTTAATAATATAATATACTATAATCATTATAGTCATAATAATATTTAAATCGATAATATTATATTTGTACTTATATTTATTATTTATAAATATAATAAATATATTTTATTTATATAATATTATTTAATATTATTATATTAATAATATCATATATGTTTATTATATATATGATTATCATCATATTTGACGAAAACGACTACTCCATTTTTATCATAATGCTTAAATCTTCAATTTAAACAATGCCTTAATATTGGGGCTTGACAGTGCACTAGTTAAAGCGAGGTGGCCGATAGGCTTGAAGAAAGTGGTTGATGACACTATTCTGGGGGTTGGTTTTCACCCAAGGGAAGGTAATTGGCCACATATCACACCAGCTTACACAGGCCCATGGATTCCTTTTATCATACTGGTGGTGGGAGGTAGCGAATACAATAGGCGTTGCGAAGCAATGTGGGGGATTGCTTTCCTGAAAGAAGTCACTAGGATCATGCCGGGTGATGACATTGATTGGTCCTTCACCATCGATGAGTTGAGTTCAGCCATGGAGGATGATGCAGAGGAGGATGCAAGGGATTCCAAGGGTGAGGATGCTAATACAATAGTTTAATAAGAATGTTTATCACTGCCCATTTTGTCACAGGGGGTTTAAGAATAGGGGGTGGTATAGATATAGTTTTGTTTGTAAATACTTGGGCATTTTGAACAAGAGCCTGCTCTAGGATAATAGAAAAGGATATCTGCAGTGGAGCATATCAGAAAGATAGACAAATGTATATTGTAGATGTGTAAAAAGGCCCTCCATTGGAGTAGCTAGCAATAATATATTATATTTTATATTAATCTTTTTTATGGGTATGGCTCCCAAAGTCATTTTCAACTATCAAAAAAATATTGATATGAAATTAGTGAATATCTCAAAAAAAATATATTACTATGAAAATATTATTATTATTTTGATAAGAAAATAAATTATAATATTTACTATTAATAACAATAAATATTATTTACTTGTTAATAACATTGATATGAACTTATGAAGACTATAATATTTTTTTTTGATAAGAAAATAAATTATAAATATAATATTTACTAGTTCGCCCCTTTTCTTCATTTTAATTTTTTCTTTTTCTTTCAAAAATCCCTTGATTGAAATTCAAATTCAAACCAAAAAAAATTGATTAAATTGTGTCCCCCCTCAATTGTGACACAAATGCAAATCATGTCCCTGAATCGGCCAAAAAATCACGTCCCAAACTGTCTTTTTTTTTTGGCAAAACTACTTATGTTTTAAGTTTTTAGGTTAAAAAATTAGGTATTTATAAATTATTTTTTACGAGCTCTTTTAGGTCAGCGCGAGTCGGTTGATTTATGGCAAGAAGTGGCGATTTTTGTGCAAAAAAAACATGGCAAGTAATCACAAAAACCTGCGGCTGAGTATTATCGTAACTCATGACGTTGTCTGGCTCATGAGTGCTTGCAACTACTCACGAATAGGGCAAGTTTCCTGTGAGTTTTCTTCCTATGGGCATGCCTAACAATCATCTCGTGTGCCAATACAAATGATGCATTTCAGTTCATTGGTGTGCCTAACGATCATCTCATGTGCCAATACAAAGGAGTGTAGTTTTTAAAGATTTGAACATGCTAGTGTATTGGCATATGTAGTGACAATGGAATGTGTCAATACAAAGGAGGGATGAATGAATAGATTTTCAAGATTTTTTAGAGGGTTTTCTACAAAATCATCAAAGTCATCTAGAACCGCTTATCCAAAAGTCTATTTTTACCCTATAATAAAGATAGATTTTCTATTTTTAGTAGGTCACCATTTTCAAAGAGAAGAGTATATTCATAGACTTGCTATTTGTAGTCTAAGCTATTTATAGCCCATGCTATTTTTAGCAATCTCTATTTTTAGCATTAACTTGGAGTTGACTTTTGTTTAATCATCATGCAAGAGATGCACAAGCATGAAGTCATAGTTTGCAACAAATTCGATCTACAGTTTAACTAGAGGTTGCATGTTTTAATCATCAGTTGAGTTGGCAGTTGCATGTTTGTAATTTAGAATTAGTGGACTAGATAAATTCTAATAAAATTGCATTTCATGCAATCAATTAGAGTTAGGATACAAGTGTAGTTCATTATTTTATTTATTTTCATGCAATTGTTTTGTAAACAAATAAATAAGTTCTTTTTTTGTACTTAAGTGGGTGGGAATCAGTTATTATCAATCAATGAATAGAGATGAATGGCAATTCCCATGCCTGCATTATACTTTGTCAGTCATCTATTATTCAATTGTAATTTGATTTTGTTATTCACTCAATAGAATTTATTATGCCGGCCTTGTTTCTAAATATTTGTCAAGATGTTTCGTTATGCATGCTAAGGATTAAGTTATTTCAATGAGTTTGCAAACGAACTTGAAAATGTAGCTTGTGGCTTTGTACCAAGTATTACAGTCGATTTAATCATAGCATCTAGATTAAATGTTTATATGTTAATCTATTCAATCTATCCAATCCACGTGTACTTGCCCTGCTTAGTCCCTGAATTTAATTGAATGGTTTAAACGTCTAGCAATAGAATTTTCAATTCTAGTCAAAAAGCACAAAACCCTTGCTTTGTGTGAAAAGAGCTTTTTAGCCTTTTGAATATCGCAAACCCAAAATATTACATATCGATGTTTTACTCAGGATGAGCGTGAAAACACCTTTGAAAACATTGTAAAGTCTATAAATTGCAAGTACATGTTATACAGTTCTAGGTTAGTTTTATTTTACAGGGAGATTCCCCTTCTAATTTGAAGAGTGGCTCTATCGCACATCTATTCCATCATATGTCGCACCAAAGGATAAGAATTCAAATGCTAACACTGTAATAGGCCATGACCTTTATTTTAGATAGTTAAATTACAACTTTATTTATCCCACATGTACTACAAGATTATTGTCTAAATGTTTTAAATAATATGGGAATGTAATTGGAACTAAAATAGTGAAAAGGTCATGGTCGTGGGATTGAGACACTGAGCCTCTCTATGATGGTCACATGGGCTTCAACTTAATATTTTTTGTCTTACCTAAACCTAATGATCCCACATGCATCAAGTAGGTGTGAATAGGAGGGTATAATTAAGGAGTTTGAGTTTGATAAAATAAGTAGCAAGGGACTGGGCTATGACTGGTGATCACTCAAACCCAATCTCTTTGGGAGCAAGCTACGACTTTCTTTTCAAAATAGTTAATAAATAAAACAAATAAAGTAAGCTTAGTCCCACATTGTTTAAAACTAAGACAATAGAAATGGATAAATAGAACAAAAGAAACTTATTAAAAAATGTATATTTCTAATGGGAGTGAGTTGGCTACCTACCACCAAACCCACGCCCTTGTAGTCTATGCAAGGCCACGGGCTTATTTTTATTTTAAGATCTCACTCCACTAGCGAACATAACTCCATAACAAAAGAAAATAATAATAAACAGTAAGTAAAAAAGAATAATTAGGATTGGGCCTTGGGGGATGGCCAACCACAATCCCCTTTGTGACTTGTCTTGACTAGCCTACCAAGGCCACGAGCTAAGGAATCAACTTTTTCTATAAAATTTAAATAAATAAATAATCATGTTAAAAGTGTTGGGATGGAAGTTAATAGAAAGGTTGTAATGTCCCCTATTGGAACAAAGTCATAAAGTATACACTTGAATTGAAATACAAAGTCATAGAGTATACAGTCATAGAGTATACACTTGAATATAAATCCAAAGTCATAGAGTATACACTCGAATACACAGTCATGAAGTATACACTTGAATACAAAGTCATAGAGTATACACTCAACTACACAGTCATGAAGTATACACTTGAATACAAAGTCATAGAGTATACACTCGAATACACAATCATGAAGTATACACTTGAATACAAAGTCATAGAGTATACACTCGAATACACAATCATGAAGTATACACTTGAATACAAAGTCATAGAGTATACAAAGTCATAGAGTATACACTCGAATACACAGTCATGAGTAGAAAGTCATAGAATATACACTCGAATACAAATACAAGACATGGAGTATACACTTGAATACACGTATACACGAAGTCATAAAGTATACAATCGAATATTCAAAGTCATGAAGTATATCGTTGGACCATTGGAAAGGGGATTTGGTGTATCCCATACTACATCGTGGACCCGTCCACCATCCCAAGGTCACCAAGTATACACATGAGTATGAAGCATACAAGCGAATACATGTAATACACAAAGTATTCACATGAACGTATGTTACAAAGCATACACATAAGTCACAAAGTAAACCTTTGAATACACTTGAATACACATAAATCACAAAGTATACACTTGAATACATGTAAGGCACACGTAGTATACACAGGATGGCAGGATGACTGCTCTGATACCACTTGTAATGTCCCCTTTTGGAACAATACTAATTTTACCCTAAAAATTCAAATCCCACAAGTTTAGGGTTAGGGTTTCGAAATTATCATGTAATTTCCCAGAGCAAAATGGTTTGATAGGGTGCCTAAGAAACCCTCTACCCTAGGCCCAAGAGCGGGTGCTTCACCCCTCTTGGCCCCATGTGGCCTCTTGCCATCCATATGGGGTGGTGTGCCTAGTGAGGCGTCCTATCACCGTACCCCTTATCAAAACCATTATGTTTCCTCTAATGTTTCAATTAATTTCCATGATGGAGGGTCAAGGATGCAGCTACAGCAGGGTGCCCCGAAAATCATTCATCCTAAGCCCAATGGCGGCCTCCCATGCCCCCTTGGCCCACATGTGGCATGCCTCAGCCATCCACCATGGGGCGGCATACTTAGAAGATGATCCCAACGCCGTTTCCCCTCCTCGTAAGCCCTCAATTCCCTCATCATAACATTCATACAAGAATCCACATTAATGCATAATAAACTAATCTCATCATAGTTACAAACAATCATAGCAGCAATGCATAATGAATTATGAAGATGACCTATAATTGATAATGTTCATAAGCTATTGATGATGATATGCACAACCTATTAATCGGGTTTAGACAACATCCTATATAAACTCACAATCCTCTTCAGATCTACTCTCAAATATACCCCTTCTCTTCGTCAAGAAATATCAGAGGTTGTAATACATATTTTATTCTATCAAACGTATTCGTCTTTTCTCCTTTATCACCTGCATATTCCCTTCATGATTTTGCATATACTCACTTCATGGATCTGTTGTTATGCCCAAGACAAGTCTGCTCATAATAGATTTAATATACCCATAACTATGTTGCCATATATTCAGGAATCTGTCCTTAATGACCTATTTATCCTTCATATCAGTCCACTAGTGTATATCTATATATTAAATATATGTTACATATACCCCACTGCTGCTACTTATTCTCTATATCTGTCTTTTCCTTAGTTACTGATCTATGCTTATTCCTGCAGACCCCCTTTATCACCGAATGTCTGATCCTTTCTACCTTTCGATGCCTCCCCTCTTCTCATCGTTCTTACCCTTATATCTCCCTAGCGGTGGTGCCTTTTCTATAGGTCACGTATATTTGCTATACTTAATCATTAATTGGGATCACTGCCCCCTCAATTCCTGATCGCAGCTTCTTTTTAAACTATAATCCCTGCCCATAACTATAGTCCCTCCTTTAGTCTTTAAACTCAACCTTTAGGAAAGTAGATATATTTCACTTGTGGGTCCGTATTTATTTATCTCCTCTCTAATCCTTAATATGTGATCGCTGACTATAATCCTTAATAAGATTCACTTCCTTTTGTCTTATTAATAATATTTAAATATTTGTATTTATATTATTTGTTATTTATACTTACCTTTATATAATAGTCTTTATAATTATATTTATAATTGGTATTTATAAATATAATATATCTTAAAACAAATATATATATTTTATATTAATATTTTATACTTATATTTATTTTTATATCTGTTATTTTACAAATAATATGTGTTCTTGAAATATATATTATATTAAAATATTTATACAATGATATTATTTAATATTATCTATTAATAATATATGTCTATACGTAATTATCATTCGAATTGATATTTTACAAAGGCAACTTCACCGTCTTACCATGACGTTTAAATCTTTAATTTAAACAATGCCTTAACATCGGGACATCACAAAGGTTTAATAAGACATGAAGGCAAAATAAAGGAAAAGGGGTTGGGATAGTATAATCAAAGCATTTATAAAGAAACATAAACTCTGCTTGTAGTAAATGTTGTCTCTCAGATTTGCACCCTTGCCGAGTTGTGAAACTGGGCAATCTAGAAAAACATGGGATCTTTCTTAGGTCTGTGGGTGGCCTGTGACGGAAAGAACCTCCGGAGAAGGCCGGCTTCCTCTTGGTACTCCACCTAAGCTACCTAGACTAAGACTTTGCAGAGAAAAGGGTAAGAACGATTGCATAAAATGAAAACCTACTGTCTAAAGTGATCCACCAAACCATCATCAGAAAATACACAGACAAACGACACACTACAGAACCAGTAATAATCAGGATCCTCTACACAACCCAGAAAATCACAATCTTTGCATCATTACTTTGTGAGGAGGCTAGATAATGACAGTCCTGTTAAGGAGAAATAGATTTTCTCACTACCCAGAGACTAATTATTATCCCTTGCACAGCTCACAACCTACAAAATATTATGTAACCCCTGCATAAAGGCTCCAACGTGCAAGAAAAATCCAAGGACAAAGAAACATCACAAAGACCTGTGCTAACACAAGGACACACAATATCAGAAGAAAAAATGGGAAGGTCTAGACTGCTTATTACTGCCAAAGAGGTGTTACAATGCTGCATATCTCTGAACATGGGTTACAAAACTCTTCACTTCTGCAAAAGAACTCATAAAATTACAATATGCAGAGCTGTGAACAGCCAGAACCTCTTAAAACTGATCAAGGGAGAGGAATATATACAATTCCAACAGCTGTAAACAGCTCATGCTCCACTCAAAAGATCAACCAACTCCACTCAACAAGGATCAATCTCCACCAACCCCACTAGCTCTAGTCAACAAGTTCAACCTCCACCAACCCCACTAGCTCCATTCCCGTGTATCTCAGAAATAGTGAAAAAATATCCCCTTAAATTGCTCTAAAAAGGGGTCCCAATGCAGAAATGGTGGAGGCAGGTCATCTACTATTAAGAAGGCACTTAAAAATATGATAAAATATCGTTTAGTGCTCCCTAATGCTTCAGATCTGTGTCATCATCCTCTTGTATCATCATAATATCTGATATTTGCAAATAAATGATAAAACAACATATTTTCTGCATTTAATGAACATTTTTAACTAAGAGGCTTATAATTGTACCACCTTAGTAAAATGTTTTACAATTCAAAATTACAGACCTATGCAGAAAATAATGATATTTATGACGTTTATTTCCCTGATTTTGATTATGCAAAAATTGACAAAAATAGACCTTGGGTCCTAGGCAAAATGATATGATTTATATCTGCATTATCTTGCAAGGCCATGTCAACACGTCTTATCACCTTGAGCCATCTCTGTTTCATACATACATCTCTACCATCATGATGTAAGTTTCGATGCGATTCCTTAAGAATCATCCTTATGACTCCAAAATGCAAATGCATTTGCACAATATGTAGGGCACCTGACTTTACAAGGTTTGATGTAACACATTTTAACCAACCCTTATGACTCCCAACAAACACCACCATGCCATCACTTGACTATCAAACCACCTTATAACTTCCACACATATATTTTCACCCACCTTATATCTCCTATGGGATGTCTTGGCAAAACATACCCTCGACATGCCTTCAACCTTGTGTATCACCTTATAACTCCTAACCAACACCAAGTCTTACATTCATTACTTATCCACTTGGTCACTCTTAGCATGATGACTTAGCATGTGTTACAATACATTTTGACTTGGCAAGAAAGAAACATTTATCACCTTATAACTCCTAGTCTACATGCACTTTTACTCACCTTGTGACATATCATGGGATGCCTAATAAAGCATCAAACAAGAAGCCAAAAGGCAGAAAATGCCACGACCCCTTGACATCATGTTTTTTACAAAACACAAGCCAAAGAAACCTAAAAGTCATTCAACCTAATGAGAGAGAAAAACCTAAAAGGACTCTTGCATTGTTTCATTTGCCTTTACCCATTTTGCTGCCGGCCGCAATCTACGAGGGTTTGAACAAGAAAAACGCAGCATTTTTGAGTCATTTTCTGGGCGTTTCTAACTGATATTGGAAGATTTGGCCTGTGAGATGCAAGGTAAGTGGCATTTTGACTGTTGTAACTCCAGTTTTGGTCGTTTTTTAGCTGATTGGGGCCGATTTTGACTGTAAAATGCTGTCTTTTCTGCCATTTTTCACTGCGAAATGATGCATTTCTATTGTGTTTCTTGTGTGGCCGACCCTTGCATTTGTATCCGCTGTTGGCATGTGTCGAGGCCGTTCTTGAAGGAAATCGACCAAAATCTTGTTGATTTCGGCCATAAAAATGGCGAAAATAGAGGTAACTGCTTGTGTTTGTCATTTTCTGAACTTGCTTGCATTTTAAATGAGTTAAACCTTCAAGCTGTCCTCTCTGTTGTTTGAAAACTGAAGAAAAACACTGCAATTTTTGCTGTCGTTACTGTGCATGGGCTTAGACAATGGAAACAGACCTTATGAACTTGAAAAAATGCATTTTTCTGCCCAAAATGCCATGTTATGTTCTACCAGAGGACACGATTTTTGGAATTTTCTGAGTATTTGCTTTGAATAAACAAACAAAAACCTTCATTTTTTCTTCTGCTGTTCACAAAAAGGCTAAAAACTCCATTTTTCTGAGTTGTCAATTCTGTGGCATTTGATCTTTTTCAGAAAATTGAATTTTTTATGTCTATTTGCTGATAGAAGACACTTCTAATGTATTGGTACCATATGTGTCTCCTTGATTTTCTGAGTTACCATGTAACTTCTCCATCTCACTGTGAAATGAGCTGCTTCTCATTTCATTATTTGTAGAACTGATTTTTCTGTAAGCCTTTATTCATGGAAATTTGGCAAGTATTGGCATGTTGTCAAAAAGAATAATGATACAACTTGCAAAAAATGAAAATTTACCTATTCCATTTTCTCTATCAGCTGTAGCAAATCCGCATATTCCATTGTTTCTCTGTCGGGAACAACATTTTGCATTTCTCTTTACCCACTTAGAAGGTACTATTGGATTTTTTATGAGTAGTAATTCGTAAAATTAGTGTTAAAACACTTACTTTTCCTTCCTCTTCTGCTGTTTTTGGCTGCTCAAACTGCAGTTTTGACAAACAAAACTTGAAACAAAATGACATCTCTGAATTTTGCACCTCAAAACCTGTATTTTCTGTGTGCTATCTTGACAGAGAGTTAAAACTTCCATATTTTCTTATTTGCTGTTCAAACTTGCTGTTCTAAAATGCATTTTGCTTCAAAAACCGCTGCCAGAAGGCACGATTTTGGGCATTTTATAAGCAATACCTTCATTTTCTGTTGCTGCATGTGTGAAAAATTGCAATTGCCTTGGCTGTTTGCTGTTCAAACTCCATTCATATGACAAAAACGGCATCTATGAGCATTTTCTGTCACTTTCAATCTAAAATGAATTGAAATTTCACTTTTGAAAAACAAATGCATTTTTCTTCTGTGTGCTGCCAGAAGACACATTCTGAGATTTCCTTTGCATTTTCTTCTTGCAAATTGCTGTTTAGAAGGCACGATCTTGGTATTTTCTGAGTATGAATGCTTACATGAGTGGAAAGTGTACTTTGTTTCCTTGATATCGGTATCTTGGTGGTAAACACACTTCAGTCTTAACAAAACTTGAACAAAGGCTCCTTGAAAGTATCTGCATCATTGACACTGTATTCTCTTTTT
Source organism: Cunninghamia lanceolata (assembly GCA_027924645.1). Taxonomy (NCBI): domain Eukaryota; kingdom Viridiplantae; phylum Streptophyta; class Pinopsida; order Cupressales; family Cupressaceae; genus Cunninghamia; species Cunninghamia lanceolata. The sequence continues at coordinate 7,652,381 of BSBN01000010.1, forward strand.
ATTGGTCTCCTATCCTTCTGAAGGTGTTCTTTTAGCTACTCTTCATGATGATTTGTGACTGTCTTTTAAGAGTCATCGCTCTATTGGCTGTTAGCTGATCTGTCGTCTTTGCAAGGACATAATGAAATCTCTTTTCACTAGCTCTTTCAGTGTATACTGTTCATATGAATGCTCCTTGTATTGCTGGCTATCATCATTGTTCTGAAAGTTCTCTTACTCTGCTGTATTTGATGCTCCTCTGTTTACACTGCTGGCTGTCCTCTGTGGTTTGCTGTCCTACTCAATATGCTAGCTCTGGACAGCTGTGTCTGCCTTCTGAATGCGCTCTTAGAGTTGTGCTTTTGCATGTGTTCATTGCATCTGAAATGTTCTATAAAATCAATGAGCTGGGCTCAACCCTTGTGGGAGCCACATTTCCTCCACTCATAATGTAACTGATAAATCAAACGGAAACATAATTACATCTTTCTCTGCACATGAAGCAAACTTGTTAGAAAATAAATGCATGCTTGTAGTTGATATTCTTGATTGGTCTTCTCAACAGCTTCTGTGATGCTAACTAGTTTACTGCAATCTGAAAACACAAATTATATGTTTATCGATGTTTATCATATGATGTATGATGCCTCGTCATTGCTCTAACATCGGTTTTCCAACTTTTTATGCAGATGACGGGAAGTAGCAAGGAGACAGCGGCTAGATGCAGGATACACCAAACAAGATAGGATTCACCCTACCTCATATGTTTATTCATCTTTCAGTTTGTTATAAATGTATTGTTTGTCTTCTCATTTTGCATTGAAGCAGTTAGTCTCACGGCTTGTGTGAGAACTTATACACTTATTTTTTCAATAACAGATTTGTACAATCTCTTGAGTTTTCCTGAAAACATCTGAATGCAACAATACAGTTTTATCTGAATTTGTATCAAACGTGCATGGGTTTAACACAACAGAAGTAAAATGTACCTTTTTCTCTTTTAAAACTGAAAAGCTCTACCTGATTGAGCTAGTAGTGAAATCTAGGTAACAGTAAAGATAGAGGATAGTGAGTGATGGCATCCTCCGTGTACATACACCTTGGGCTAGACCCTTTTCGAACACACTATGAATGGCATGCAATCAGTTGTCGAAGGCCAACTAGTTTCAAGTAAAGTGGGAGATTCCTCCTTGGATCTATCCATTTTGCTTTCACACTAAAAGGAGCGAAATAAACTGCTAACAAACAATACCTCTTATGCATAGTGAATTAATTCACTATCTCCAAATTTCCTTCCTCTCAATGAGAGAGAACTTCCTTAAATATAGAAGGGGTGGCAAAATACCTAAAAAGGTATTAGTCACACCTATTCAAAGCAACCATTTGTAAATAATTAATAATCTAATAGTTACTATAATATTAATTATTCAATGGTATATGCTTTATAAAGCATATAATAAACATATGGTTTTATAACCTTATATTAGAACAATATATAAATATTATAAGGGTATGACCCCTAATAATATTATGTTGTAACACTCCCCCTTAATGTTGTTAGGGGGCATCACCTGTCAATTCGGAGTAAAAAAACATACAAGTACTCAACAACTCGCGAGTACTCAGCAACTCGCTGAGTTTGCTAACTATGCATACATGTATGTATGTACATATTGGTATGTATATATATGTATGATTATACCCATGTGTACAAACATACAATATCCATACATATATGTATATGTATGATGTGTATCATACATATGTATATACACATATGTACTGGTACAATATATATGTATATATGTGTATGTAAGATATATATGTATGTAAAATACCCTTTCTAAATGATTGAAATTTTGTGCCAACTTTTAGATAAGATTTCTTGCACAAATCAGCAAATAAACATCACCAATGAACAATGAAATAGGAAAACATCAAACCCACATCATACTTGCTTATTTGAAACCTTCAAATGAAAGATACATAAATGATAAGTGGCTGATATGAATTTCAGTCACAGTCTGATTTTATATCAGACTTTATTACATACATATAAAGTGTCCAAATTCATCAAATCTTGCATAGAAAGAATGTCCAAACACTCTAGAATGAAGCTAGCTGCCAATTGATGTTATAACAGCCTTGAAAGTAGATGAATAATTGACTGATATGAAAGTTCTGTAGGCTGATATGACTACTGAAAGTGATGATTTTGCCCAGTCAAAGTTTTAGCAATGAAAACTCATGAAAACCACCTCCAAACTCAAGCGATGGATGCCTAGTTTGGTCTTCTATCAAATGCAATTCTTCAAGTATCAAAGCCTTTGTCAAATCCACTTCAAAAACCCTTGGTAGTCACTCCAATACACCAAGGGTTCCAATATGATGTCTAATACTCTTCCAATCTTCTCAAATAATCGGCAAATTCAACTCCAATGATGAAATCTGAATGATAACATCTCACAAATTGTCATGGGAACATCACCACAACATCATAAGATCATTAGTTGCAAATTGGAGTTCAAGAGCCCTATTTATCCTCTCCAAGGATAGGCGTTCCTTCTCTTTGTCAATTTGGAATGAAGCTTGGAATCCACCAATCAAAATTGAGAGTCTTGAACAATTGTAAATGAATGACATCAATGAACTCAATCATTTAAAAACAATCTTTAATTGTTTTAAATGATATACATTACTCTTCATGGGATTGATCCTTTAGCATTCCATCTTGGGCGACGGCTAGTAGTTAGAGCAATCAAGCATTTAAAACTTTCATTTGGCATTGAATATCATTAGTGGACTTGAGCGATCCTCCTCAATATTGGCGTTTAGCATTAAAACCTTCTTCAAAGAGCTTAGTCGATGCATTGATAATTGCTTACTATCATTTAAAATCCTCTTCTTCATGGGCGGCGGTAGCAAATGCAATCATTGAATAAATAAATCTTGCATTTAAAAACATTCTTCATCATGATGGGCAGCCAGCTAGAATCCATATGCAATCATTTAAAAATCACTAACAAACCTCCTTCAATGCAAATCGCTCAATGGGCAAATACGAAGCCGTTGGCTTCATGTGGGACCACGATCCAATGTTCTTTTGCTCTTCAAACAATACAAAACCATCTCATATGCAAGTCGATAATCTTTAAGGATAACCGTTGGCATTAGCTTGGACTTATTGCTCCATGGGCGAACACATCACCTTATTCATATTTACAACTCCATAGAAATCGATTAGAGAAAATGCAATTAAAGATTCCATTTTCTAAAATCTATCAAATGAAATGAAAATACAATTTCAATAATGCATTTTCCAATTAACCAAATACTAGTTGAGCTAACATTCCAGTTCTCCATGTATAGACACATACCAACTTTCCGGTTCTCCATGTATAGAAACAAACTCAAACTAGTAGATATAACTTAGCTCAAAATGGGGACATTACAATGTATATGATATGTAATACTTTTATATATGTATGTGCATATATATATATATATATATATATATATATATATATATATATATATATATATATATATATATATATATATATATATATATATATATATTATCGACATCACCACGTGACACTAAGAGGTGTAATTGCTAGTTGTTACAAACACAAATTTCTAAGCAACCACCTCAACCTTAATGCAACACTAACTCCTCCATGCATATGCAATATCACATAATTTGTGTGCCATAACTTCTAATATACACCATTTGTAAAGAACTTATCAGTAAAATACTAGGTTCAAGTGCTCATATCATTGTAATATTTAGCAAAGAGTACTCTTTCCATTTATGTTATCCAGAAACAATCAAGAAAATAAAAAAATGTTAGGATTTAGTGTGATATTCGCCTTGCAATCCTGAGTATAATGTATGTGTTCTCTAAGTTTCTTGGAATTGGGTACTTGGATGCCCATGAAGAGTTGGAAAATATTATTTTATTATTATTATTCTAGAGACATGAAATATTGATTGTAAATGGTTGTTGAATAGGAAGGCTATGGAAAAAGGTCAACTCTGGTAGTTATAGTCGTCATCTTAGGAGTAATTGAGTATCTCCCTCATGGAGCACTTGAGAGTTACTTTTGTGACTGTTAGCTCTCAGATTTGCACCCTCGCTGAGTTGTGAAACTGGGCAATCTGGAGAAACATGGGATCTTTCCTAGGTCTGTGGGAGGCCTGTGTTGGAAAAAACCTCCGGAGAAGGCCGGCTTCCTCTTGGTACTCCACCTAAACTACCTAGACTAAGACTTTGTAGAGAAAAGGGTACGAAGGATTGCATAAAAAGAAACCTACTGTCTAAGGTGATGCACCAAACGATCATCAGCAAATACACAGAAAAACGACACACTACAGAACCAGTAATAACCAGAATCACTTACACAACCCAACAAATCACAATCTTTGCATGATCACTTTGTGAGGAGGCTAAATAACAACAGTCTTGTTTAGGAGAAATAGGTTTTCTCATTACCCAAAACTGATTATTATCACTTGCACAGCTCACAACCTACAAACAATATGTAACCCCTGCATAAAGGCTCCAACGTGCACTACAGCTCTAAGGACAAAAAAAATATCACAAAGGCTTGTACTAACATAGAAAAACACACAATATCAGGAGAAAATGGAAAGGTATTGTTGTGACCAAATCACACATCACCCCATTAGGAATAGGGAACCCCCTTTTTTTTGAGCTCTGAGCTTTTCAGTGAGTTTCCAATGAGTTTTTCAACGAGATTTTAATGATGTCCTGACTCGTTTTCCTTTGGCGGCTCGGTAACAATTTCCTTGCCTATGATCTTTGGTTCACGATTAAGGGTAGATAAACTTACAATAATGATCAAATCCTATCTAGACATTGAGTTTTGAGGTTAATCCTTCAGAATGTTTGAGATCCTGAAAAGACTAAGACTGGAGCCTGAAATCCTGAAAATCCTGAAAAATGGCTAAGTCTGAAATCTGGTGAATCCTCCAAATTCTATATTTTGCATCTTAAATCCGGTGGATTCGGGACCTATCTCAAACATCCTGAAAGGTATATTGAAAAATATTTAAAGTATAAGAAATTCAATCTCTAAACTTATACTTAAATATATTTTTCAATATACCTTTACTCGCGCGATCCTGAAAAATACTTGACGAAGTCAGAGGATTCAAAATCCTGATCTAATGCGACTGGACACTTAGATGGCGCGAATCTGGGCGCAAAATCACGAAGGAGAAGATACTTGAGCCAGAGGATTTGAAAACTTGATCTAGTGCGCCCATCTAATCCTTCATTCAGTACGAAAATATCAGGGGATTTGAAAACTCCATCTAGTGCGCCCAGACTAAAAGGTCATTTCGGAGGAAGAGATGAAGATTTCAATGCCTCCAACTAGTGCGAAAGTGAAAAAGACACGTCTAAAGCAAATCTTGGAGCAAATTTTAACGAAAATATCAGAGGATTTCAATTCTTGAAGTGATGCGCCACCAAGGAAGAAGAGGGAAATGTGAAGTTTTGACTTGAGAAATGTTTACAAGTTCAGAGGATTCCAAAAGAGGAAGCAATGCGCCAAAACCTAAGGATCTTTTCCTTTGATCTAATGCGCCAATTCCTGGGGATTTGAGTTCATGAAGTGATGCATCTAAAGCATGATCTAATGCGACTTCCTAGAGAGATCACTCTAGAGGAATCAAAAAACATGATCCAGTGCGCCCAAGCAATTTTAAAGATGAAAATCCGAAGTGCCATCCACAGGATCCTACAAGGCCATCTAGTGCGCCCTCACTCCAGAGGATTCTTAGACCCTATCTAATGCGCTAGAGGTTAGAGGATTCGAAAAACATGAAGTAATGCGCTCAAGTGACTCCAAAGATCATTTTCCAAGGCTATCCAATGCGCTAGAGTCCAGGGAATCTAAAGTGTCTAAGTGATGCGCCAACATCATGTGGTCTCCTTTAAGGTAGAATGAGAATTCCACAGGATCCTACACCTTCATCTAGTGCGCCCATACGCGAAGAAGATTCGTTATAGTTGATCTAATGCGATTTTGAGGGAAAACTCTACAAAGTCTTACAAGCTTAACCAAGGCATTCTTCATAGGATTTTGGAAACTTGAACCCTTGCGCCCATAGCAAGATCATCCAATATGCAACGCCAAGACAATGTGAGATACGTTTCTAGAGGGTTCTAAAAGTCTGACCAATGCGCCATACATCATACATAACCCGTTTCAAGGCAAGACTTCAACCTAGCTATCCAATGAACAAGATCTAATGCGTTACCTCATTGAGTAAGGAAAACTAAGTGCAATCTAATGCGAAAGAGGAGAAGGGGATTCTACACCTTAATCCCAAGCGCTCAACAAGAAGAAATTGAAAGTGGTATCTAATGCGCCATGTGTGGGGGAGAATGAAGTTTATTTTTGGAAGAACCAAATTACCCAATCAATGCGCCACTCCTTTAAGGAAATCTTGCTGCCCATCTAGTGCGCTACCTACATGAAGACTTCGAGTTGCTGATCCAAAGCGCCAAATGTCTAAGAAGATTTCAATCCTTCATGCAATGCGAAATATCAAGAAGAACTCAATCTTTCATCCAAAGCGCCAAGTGTTAAGGGGATTTCGATTCTTTATTCAATGCAAAATGTTTAAGAGGAATCCTATACCTTGAACCAATGCGAAATCACTTGAAGATTCTTTAAACTTGATCCAGTGCGACTTGAAGCCAGAGGATTCTAAGCCTCTATCTAATGCGAAACATGAAAGGAGGATCATCAAGGGACTATCTAGTGCGAAATGCTGAAAGTAAGAGTTTCAAGACAGCAAGACATGACATTCCAAGAAGGAGACTCCGTTATGCCCCTCTAAGGCGAAATGAGAAGAGGAATTATAAACTTCAGCTGATGCGAAAATTTTGAGAGGATTCTCTACCCCCCATCCAATGCGCCACCTCATTGAGCAATTAAAACATCATCCAATGCGAGGTTCAACAAGATAGTCAAGTGCGAATCCAAAGAAGGCCTCGAAGACCTCCATCCAATGCGAATTGCCAAGGAGAGTTTCAATATTTGATCTAATGCGAGATTAGGAGGATGATGAAGGAAGAGCCTTATGAAACAAAGACAAGAAGATAACAACATGCTGATCCAATGCTGTTTTAACGAAGAAGACATTTACACGAAGACCTCAACTAATGCGAAATTCCAAGGGGATGCGAATTTCTGATCTCATGCGCTTGGAGGAGGAAGAAAACGTCCAACAACAAGAAGAAGATCATCATACCTTTATCCAATGCGTTTAACAAGGAGAACTTACAAACATTTAATGATTGTTGCCTTCGGGAAACGTGAAGTTGCATTCATTTAATAAAGATTAAAATTAAATTAAATGTTTGTGCATGAGGTCGGCCTAGGAAGAAGAAAGGTTTTTTAAAAGTAAAATATATATATGTGCCTCATTTCTTTTTCATTTGATTTATTTTCAAGAGCAGATTTGTCTCCAAGAGCAGAATTTTCTTCAAGGAGCAGCCACAAGAAGTTGATTTTAGAAGATAAATTTGATTTTATCAAATTTTGTCAAGTGGGAAATCAAATTGCAAGGTATCAAATACAAAACAGCTCATCAAGTAAGTCTGATCTGAGTTTTTTCTGATCTGATTTTCTTATTTTTCTTTCATTAGATGCCTTGAAATTGTTCAAATATTGATAAAATTCTTGAAGGATAAGTGGATTTTCATAATTTCTTTGAATTTAATAGTAATATTTCATAATTATAATCCTAAATTTCATAATTTAATCCATTAAAGTTGCTGAAGTCAAATCTAGATTTTGTTTGCAATCACTTATTCGCGTCAAGTCTGCAGAATAATGGCAATGACTTCCAAGGAGCGACAAGCCAAGATCCGGATGGATGCCAAAGGGAAGATTCCCGAATCAAAGCTCGTCTCAAGGTGGACAAATGTAAGCGATACAAATATGGGAAGCAGCAACTTGGAAGATATCAAGTCAGTCCTTGAAGAACCTAACGGAGGAAGCCTCGCTCGAGCCATCATGAGGAGTGGAGCCATTGAAGCTGCTTGTTTTCCGCCAACTTTGCCATGTCCGGAAATGATCATCGAATGTGTCAAAAAGTATGATGTAAATACAAGGCAAATTATAGCCAAGGATGGAACGATACTGGCCTACTTGCAAAAGGAAGCAGTTGAGGAGACTTTCAACATTCCAACCAAGGAGAGGATGATCAGCATCTCAAAACAACAAGGCCAGCAGGAGTATGATGTCGACACCAAGATAAAGTTACAAGAGATAAGGAGAGAGTGGATGGCCAATCCAGCCATGAAGTTCAATATGAATAATCCTCCACAGTTCCATAAGTCAGATTTTCATCCGGAAATTGGATATCTAATCATGTTTTTGAACAGAATGACAGGAATGCCTCAGTCTGCTACCTTTCAGCCTTGGATGTACTCTTTCATCAAGTCAGTTCTTAAAGGGAAAATGATTGATTGGGCTGGACTTATCAGTCAAAGTATACATGAGCAGTTCCTCAGTTTTGCTAAAACTAAGACTTGTTATATGAGTTCATACATAGTGTACCTTCTTGCCAGGAATGAAGTCTACTCAGGTTTAACCAAGAAAGGAGAAGTCGGCATTGGACCTAACAAATACTTGTCACATCAATGTTATCCTCAGTTGCACCTCAAGAGTATTAATCATTATACAAGGTTTAATGATGCATTTGCTATGTTCATAATGAGGAAACTGAGGGGAGAATTTCATAAAAGATTGTCTAATGCAGCAAGAGAATTCATTTCAGCATATGGACACTGGTATACTCAACATGAAAGGTACACTTACCTAAGGATCCAAGGATTCACATCATATCCATATAGATTGCCAAGGTATCCAACCAACAGGATGGTAATGTTAGAAGTTACAAGACAACTCCTAGAACTCATCAGGTTGCAGAAGTTGAAGAAGAAAGGAGGAATCCAATTTCCACTTCGTCTTGGACAAAATCTGGAATGTCCATCTTTATCAGCAGCTGAGTATTCTGAAATAGAGCTACAGGCCTACCATTTGCAAACTCATGGCACCAAGAGGCCTAACTTTGACCCTTTCCAAGTTTGCTGGAAATACAACAGAGAATTCAAACATATCAAGCAGTTGGAAGACCACTGGGCCAGTGCCCAAGATGAAGATGATCTCCGAACTCTTCAAAGTTCGAGACTCGACTGGGATTTAGTCAGAGCCACCAAAGTATTCAGGATTCCAGACCAGTTCACCGAGGATGATACTTTGCTAATAGATGAATTTGACAAGATAAAGGATTTGCCTTATACAATTGATTGGTCAAAGAGAGATGCATCCGAAGAAGATTTGATAAAGCCGGTTTTAGCCATGACACAAGTGTGTATCAATCAACTATTGCAGGAAATGAGTGCTGAAAGTCAAGATCTCACCTACAATAAGATGGATGAAGGAGAACCCAAGCAGCATAGTACACATAGCCAACCACAACATAGTGGGAATGATCAAAGCAATAATTCAGCTAGAAAGAGGAAAAGACCTAGTCAAGATCAAGGGGAATCAAGCCGAAGACCTCAGAAAAAGAGTAATCCATCTACTTCATCTAATCCACAAGAAGGTGTTTCAATTGTTCAAAATCCAATACAAGAGATAGAAGTAATAGAAGAAGTTGCCTTGATTCCATCAGAAGAAATCCAATCAAGCCCCACTGTCATAATAGAAGAGAATGATGATCTTGGTCAGGATGAGGTAGGACAAGCTGAATCTGATGAGGAAGTAGCTCGTGTTCAACACAATCAAGCTCATGAACAACGAGATCTTTCTACTTTCCCACCATGGTTGAGACAAAGGATTGAAGAAAGTACAATTGTAGAGACTTATCAGCCTGCTGCAGTTGAGGAATTGCTTGTAAATGTACAAAAGAGTAATCAGAAGAAGAAAGCAACGATCCTTTCTAAAATCACTCAAGATTCTGCTGGAAACAGAGAGGTCCACATAGCTGTTCCTAGAAGTGACAAGGAGATAGAAAACATGGCACCTGAGGATTATAATTTGACTACAATTGGCATGGGTCCAATCACAAGGGAACAAGTCGATGAGGAACTACAAGATGCAGTGAATAATGTGAGAAGTATGTTGAAACAAGAAAGAGAAGCAAGGATGAAAGTTGAACAAGATTTTAGTACATTGAAGCATTACATCCAACAGGTCATGCAACCTATTCAACAGAAGGAAGCTACTGCAATTCCTCCTTCCATTCTTCCACAGGAAACAGTATCCCAAGTTGAGGACATGAGAACTTCATCTCAGATGATGAAGGGATGGATAGAAAAGACAGAAGACAAGGCCTATATTTGCCTAGAAGAAATTGTGCAAGTGTATGACAGAGTCATTAAGCTCCAAGGTCGAGTCCAAGCTTTATTGGAAAGTTGTGCTGAGTTCAAACCAATCAAAGAGCAATATATGCCACAACTCAAAAGCTTAATGGAAGCTCCAGTAGAAGATTTAATTCATAATAAGGTGATTGATAGAGATACTCCACATGACTTTGTCACTTGGTATTTCTCCTTTCACAACAAGGGGCAACTAGTTGATAAGATTGAAGTAGATATGTCCAGGATAAGAAGTGTTCTTCTAAGAACAGAAAATCATATATATACTGCTTTGACAAAGATTTGTAAGCCTTATGGAAATGTTACTATTGAGAACATGAAGCAACAAGTTAAGGCATTCTACTTTCAATATGATGGACTTGATGAAGGTCAACTAGATAGTATATTCACACTTGCATATCGTCTTGGGGAAAATAAGTCTTGGATAAACGACTGGGAGAAGACACTTGGAGTCTATGAGGCAGATGTAGCAGTGGCAGAAGGATCCATTAAGGCAGCGACAAGTGTACCAATGGAAGATATTATTCAAATTGTGTCCAGATTCGTTGTATCTCATAGTACTACTACATAGTACTCGCCTTGATGATGTGGCTTCCTTATCCTCTTGGAAAGCGTGCCTTTGTTCTCTCTTTCATGACTTCTTTCATTTAATATGAGTAACCTCCTGTATTTAATAAAGTTAACCTCATTCATTTAATAAAGTATAGTTTGTTGTAACTACTTGTGATGTGGCTTGATCTGATCCGCTGATTTCGCCGATCAATCTTGACCCTTCTCTCCTTTGAGGACTATAAAAGAGCTATCATTGCTCTCATTTGTAACAGTTGGAAATTCCGAAATTGTTGTAAGAGCTCTCTGAGATTATAAAGGACTCATTGATTTGGTGATTCTATTTATATTTCTGAGTGTTTGCATGGTTTCAATTTTCACACGAATATTAAGTTAAGTTGCAAGTTTTCTTTTAAGTATAAGTTAGTTAGTGAAAGATTTTTATTGCCTTGTAGTGAAGTCTTTATAATTGAGCGTCAATTTGATCTTTATGCCTGTTGAATTTTCATGAGCATAATTGATTTAAATATCTTGCATACCTTTGAAGATAGCACCTCTCTTGTCTAGTTGTTTCATCTTGGCGAAACAAGATTTGGTTTGACTTCACTCTAAGCAGTAAACGTCCTTCCATTTAGGACTAGATTAGTTTTTTCTCAACCCTATATCTTTTGCCCTTTTTTTATCAATCAGTTAGATTTAGGATCAGAACGTCCATTGCTAAATCATACGCGTCAGTTGCAGTACTTAGATTCCCTAGTGTTCACTTCCAGAGTCTTTGAAACCACAAGTTACATGAACAATTGTGTAAGTCCCTTTGTCGATTAACAGCAAAATCATACTTTAATCATTGAGCTGTTCCTTACTGAAATTGAAACATTATTAGAAGAAGGAACCTTGGAGTCATCTCGTTTGATCACTTAGTTCAGCATCCGAGAGGCTTTGCTCAAGAGAGAGTTGAATACCTAGTATTTTACTCTATTGTTGACTTGTCGAAAAACAACCATCAACAGGTATAGACTGCTTATTACTGCCAAAGAGGTGTTACAATGCTGTATATCTTTGAAAATGGGTTACAAAACTCTTCACTTCTGCAAAAGAACTCATAAAATTACAATATGCAGAGTTGTGAACAGCCAGAACCTCTTAAAACTGAACAAGGAAGAGGAATATATATAGCTCAAACAGCTGTAAACAGCTCATGCTCCACTCAAAAAAGATCAACCTTCACCAACTCCACTAGCTCCATTCCCGTGTATCTCAGAAATAGTGAAAAAATATCCCCTTAAAATGCTCCAAAAAGGGGTCCCAATGCAGAAATGGTGGAGGCAGGTCATCCACTATCATGAAGGCACTTAAAAATAGTATAAAATACCTCTCAGTGCTCTCTAGTGCTATAGATCTGTGTCATCATCCTCTTGCAACATCATAATATCTGATATTTTCAAATAAATGACAAAAATGACACATTTTCTGCATGCAATGAACATTTTTAACTAAGAGGCTTATAATTGTACCACCTTAGTAAAATGTTTTACAATTTAAAATTACAGACCTATTCAGAAAATAGTGATATTTCTGACATTTAATTCTAAATTTCTGATTATGCAAATGACAAAAAATGTTTGTGACATCTGCATCATCTCGCCTCTCAAGGCTATCACAATGCTTCACAACTCCTAGTCATCCCATTTCCGCATACATTTTTCACACTATGATGTAGGGTTCAGTGCATATGTTTCAAAAACATCCCTTATGACTCCAAAATGCATCTCACCATGCCATCACATGTCATTTTACCCAGCGGTCACACCTTATTTTCATTCACCTTGTATGCCCTAGCCCACATTGGATTCACAACCTACCTTTGATCCACATCTGAAATCTCCCAACATACACCTTGTCCTTGTGCATACTTCCTCCACCTTGTATTTCTCACCTTATGCGTCCCACCTTATAACTCCTAGCAAACTGCCTTGGCAAAAATATCCCCTTCGACCTTGTATTTGCTACAATATATTTTACTTGGCTTTGAAAAGGAAACAAAAGGCATAAAATATGCCACGACCCCCTCTTTGCATCGCTAGGTTTGAAAAACTTTGCAAGTGTTTACCACGTCATATGGATGACTATTTGCAAAATCAAAGATGAAACAAAAATAGGTCATTCGACCTAAAAGGAAGGAAGGAAACCCTAAAAGATTTCATTTTGCACTTGTTCATTGTCGACCTCTCCCTGCCGCGCCGCCATGAGGGTTTGCAAGCAAAAACCGTCATGCAAATGGGTCATTTTTGAGCTGATACTGGTCGATTTGTGGTCGATATGCAAGGTATGTTGTATTGCTTGATGTTTTGACTCCATATTTGGTCGTTTTTTGGGCGATTTGGGCCGATTTTGACTGTGTATTGTTGGAATTTTCGCTGTTTCTTTTGGCTGACCCTCATCATTGTTGTTGGCTGTGTTGAGGACGTCGTGAGGGGCTGAATGAAGCAAAGAAAACGTGAGTTTCCACAGTCAATCGCAGGTACTGTACCTCTATTTATTTTTTCTCATGTTCTGAGTATTTTACAAACATTTTCACTGCCAGCAGCACGCGATTTTGAGCATCTATGAGTATTTTTTGTTGCAATGAGTTGAAACCTTCAATGTTTTCTCTCTGTTGTTCGAAATATGAAGAAAAACATTGCATTTGTTGACTGTGCGAACTCCATTCAGCTGACAAACCCTCGCATTTTCCTTCATTTTCTGTTGTTTTTACTGTTCACGGGCTTAGACAAAAAAATTGGAAAAAACAGCCCTTTATAAGTTTTGCAACTCGAAATATCTCATCATGCTGTGTGTTGTAGCATGGGCTATGTGTTGTAGCATGGAACTTAAAACTTTGCATTTCTTTTGTCTATTTTGCTGCCAGATTTAGCTAGAAGAAATATGAACTTGAAAAAATGCATGCCAGAGGGCACGATTTTCCCACCTGCAAGGCAAAATATGCAAAAGCACTCTTAGAGCCAACTTGGTGATGAGAACTTGACTTGTCCAGGATATCCTTTTGTATTTCAGAGTGCCTATGCTTTTAGATACATGTCCGGGATATCCCATCAAACATGTCTCTTCAACATAATCATTATATACATTGTTCAGAAGAATGCTCTTATGTATCAGTCAATGTAAATGGAAACCCACTAGGCAGTCTTCAGGGTCTTTTCATATGTCAGTTTAACATTGCCAATAGTACCATGCAGATAAAAACCATGATCAAAACAGTTAGATAAGTTGAACATTTGATCAGCCTTGATACCAGCCGTATGCCTTTCTTGTGCATACTTGGAGCTTCCTTATTTTTCTACTTAGGCTTCAAATATTAAAAACTCTTCATATTCTGCATTTTTTAGGCTGTGAATACGCTTCAGAAAACTTGGAAAGATGGCAAGTACCTCTGCTGTTCTAACTTGGAAAAGAAAACTGCATTTTCTTTGTGCATTGCTTCATTTTCTCCTTCTGTTGCTACATGTGAAGGACATTCTGAGCATTCGAACTTGATAAAATTTGCATTTTTCTTTCATTACTATGGTAGACAAAAGATAAATCTTCATTATATCCGGGCAACTCTGTATTTGATGATTCTGATGGTTGCATATTGCTCCATATTGTGACTGCTGCTGCTATAAAACCATAATTTCTGCATATTCTGAAAATGCTGTCCCCATCTTTAGGCATATCTTTTATGAGCCTCTGTTAGGCTTGACAGACCCATGCAACCTTATGACTTATTGTTTTCTTCATAACTTCGACGAAATCTTTCACAAGGTATGTGACTCGGTTTTGACTTGATGTTCCAATGAAACTCTCAATCACTGCTTCCATGTAAAGTTTCCTTCCGTTCTATCAAGATGGCAGCTCCAAGACTTGCTAATGTATCAAGAGTTCCACCTTGCACCTGTAGCTTCACGCATCTTCTTGGCTGTGAACAAGCTCCATGATATCATTTCTGATGTGGCACCAACTGTATAGGATATTCTCTTGTGTTCTTATTATCTCCTCTCCATTATAATCATGTTCGGCATGCTTCAAACTCTTGGGATTATATTTTGTGGCATCCATATAACTATCTCTTTTGTTGGATATTGCTGCTCCTTACCATATGATTGTTGTTCTATCATATTACATGATTTCTGCCCGTCATGCCTTGCTGTCCTATTTTATTTGCTGTTCTACCATGTTTAAAACCTCTTGACAGCTGTGATCTGTTTCTGTTTTCTGGTGCTTTCTGCATTCAATTGTTCATTGCTTCTGAAATGCTCTGTAAAGGTTTATGAGCTGGGCTCAACCCTTGTGGGAGCCACATTTCCTCCACTCATAACGTAACTGATGAATCAAACAAAAAGTATCTGCACATGAAGCAAACTTGTTAGAAAATAAAATGCATGCTTGCAACTGAGATTCTGGATTTGTCTTCTCAAAAGCTTTTGTGACGCTAACTGGTTTATTGTAATCTGAAAACACAAATTGTATGTTTATAAAATGTATATCATATGATGTATGATGCCTCGCCATTGCTCTAACATCAGTTTTCAAACTTTTATGCAGATGACGGGATAGCAAGGAGACAATGGCTGGATACAGGACACGCCAAACAAGATAGGAGATGCAACATGAAGGCTCGTCATTCAGGCAATGACGAGTCACCCTACCTCTTATGCATATTCATCTTTCAGTTTTTTTTATAAATGTATTGTTTGTCTTTTCATTTTGCATTGAACCAGTTAGTCTCACGGCTTGTGTGAGAACTTATACACTTATTTTTTCAATACATATTGCTGATCTTTTAAAAGATTTGTTCAATCTCTTAAGTCCTGAAAATACATCTGAATGCAACACTACAATTTCATCTCAATTTGTATCAAATGTGCTTGGATTTAACACAACAGAAGTAAAATGTACCTTTTTCTCTTTTAAAACTGGAAAAGCTCTACCTGATTGAGCTAGTAGTGAAATATAGGTAACAGTGACAATGGAGCATCTTTGTCTGTCATTATCGTGGGACCCCCATGTATTATGATGTTCATCATCGAATGCTAGGGGGTTAGTGTGTTGTCTACTGAAGTGATGAGGTCAAAGGTGCTTGTAATGGTCAATTTCTATCTTGAATGTTTAATTCAATGTATCATGGGGCGTTGGTTTTTGCTAGCGGTGGTATGGGTGCCTAGTTTGGGGCCCATAATTTTACTCTCTAGTTTTGGATTCCACTTGTGGTTTCTAATTTCCAATTGCTCTATATATTGGAGGCATGAGATAGAGGTTTCATAGTGTTATGCAAGTGTACTATTATGTTACAAAAAATACTATTGGATTAAAGCTAAGTTACCAAATCGTAGGTATTCTGGGTATGAAATGTCCCAGAATCGAAACTTGGTCCAAATTGCCTATTGCTTTGACCGGGGTTCGTTTTTTCGTAGGTGGTGGCATTTCAGGAACAATAAAAGCGAACCTAACCGATTTTGACCTCTGCGTGGCGTTTTGCGATCGATTCCAAGGCGATTCTAGAGTTATCGCAATTTTATTCACTTTGTTTGTTTAAAAAAACCCTAAACAATGCGAGTGGGAACAAAGGCGAACAAACGGATTGGCATCTGAGAGAAGGAAACAATGAAGGCTTCGAACCGGCGAATCCTCAACAGCTCGAGGATATAAGCTGAGGAACAATAATATGTCGAACCACCGACGTGAACCACACTGGTCTCTGACTGATATATAACATTAATATATTATATAATATAATAAGTTATAATATATTAAATAGTAAATTAAAATATTCTATTTTAATATTTTATTAATAATAGACTAATAGTTAATAATACTAAATACTTTAAGCATATTGGATTCGTGTACCCGTACCAATGTCCAATTCTGATTTGGTAACTTAGGATTAAAGAGTCGGTGTGGACTGTATTGATGTTCTCTTGTCCTTAAGATTAATACAAGCTTAATGTCTCTTTGGTGGTGGAATCTTTTTTTGAAAAGGTTTATCCACATATATTCGGTGTTTAATGTGTTTTACATGGTTTGTTGATTTTATATACTTTCCTACGTTCCATTTCATGGTTTAATCACATGTACCTTAATTGGTTTAAGCTGATTTGAACACTAATGGTTTATGTTTTTCACTGTATCTATTTACCCTATTATCAACATTGGAATTATTAAAGTATAAGGTCCCGAGGCCCTAGAGGCCTGATTCACTAGAATGACTATATCAAGTAATGCTTCACCCATATCTTTCTTAGCAGACTTTCGGAGCCCCCTACCGTCTATTCTTTGTAGTAGTTGTGAGCAGAACCCCTTTATTGTTTATTTGTTGGAGGTAGGTAGTTGCTGCCCCAAAGGGCAAATACATATGGAATAGAACTTTCTCACTCAAGCCCTATAATAAGACATCTATTAGACCACCTCTGTCAAATAGAAAGCAAGCTCACAAATGTTTTTTCTAGCTTCTTAAATGATAAGTAACAAATTAAATTCATAGCATACACATCAAACAAAATGATACAGAGTCCAAAATCCATATAGCAAAATATCTTACCAGTCATGATGGCTTGCTTCTTGGAATTGAATGCAACAGTGAAAAGCTTCTCTCTTAGTGTCCCAGACATCTTCACAGCATTCAGAATCCTACTCCGAATGATGTAAAAAATGAAATGAATTTATTTGCGTCATCATGATATTAAAATAATATTCATAAATATTTTTGATAGACTCACATTGACATTTAATAGGAAATCACGTTTACCCTGAATATATTCTATTATATAGACGAGGCACACTAGCAAATAGTGTGGGCCTTAAAGCTGCTATGTCATCCATTAGCTTCATGTTGTCCTGCAAATAATTATACATGACAACAGTGTGTAATGCATTATCAAAAACAAGCTATATATTACTAATGCTTCAGCATTACTTAATAGATTTATGGGATGGTTCTCAGATATATATTACTGCATATTACTGCTCATAAATATATTATGTCAAAATCAATCTGCATCCCAAGACACGCTGGAAGCATCACCAATATATTTATATGGTAAAATGTAATCCCTCTTTTCTGCTCCATATTCAGCCTCAATAGTACAAAGGGTTTACAAAAGGAAGAAACTAGGTGAATATTCATCCTCTACTGCCAGCGTGCTCAAAACTATAGCTTTATTCAAACCTGTAAGGATTGGCAGGAAAAATTTCAATACCCCTTGATAAAATCCAATAGCAACACCATTGTACGTCATCCCAATAGTATTTGCCCTCTCATAAATGTGTGCCAAGGGAAGATATGAAATATAGCTGCAAAATGTGCAATGTTACTGATAAGCAAATATGCATGAACTTGAATTTGAATGAAACTTTTGCCAGTTCATCTTTAATACAAATGAACATCAATAAATTTTTATGCATGTAAAACATACACATCTGTGGGGTAGAGTTTGACACTAAGACTGGAACCAGCAATACTGGCTATTAGATTTGCATGGGATAAGACAACTCCCTGCACCAGAAGAAGATCTTTCAGATGATCTCAAAACAATGCTTTGTATATAGTCAGCTGAATAAGTACAAAAAAAACTAATTTAAACATGTATCAGAAGGAATTCTAATCACACGTAATGGTTTAAGATCATCTAAATGAAACTATTGCAGATAGTACCTTTGGAGTTCCAGTGGTGCCACTTGTGTAGCAAATTGTTGCAACATCTTCTGGCATTGGAGGGCGAAATGGCTGGAGGTTAGTATGACCCTAGAAGAACCATAAAAAGAAAAGATAATTTAGTGGAAAATATAAAAATATAAATCTAATTAAAAAAATCAACCAAGAGTTATAATTAACTGCTGAAATACATATTTGCTAAAATTATCTTAATGACTTTATCCTCTGTTCCAAGTCACACCTTTGCTTATAATATAAAAAACAGCTTTAAAATATAAATGTATAAGTATACACATTATCACTTTTTTCATTATTTAGTGCAACATCAACAAAATAATTAAACTACTCCTGGTCAGGGGTTAATACTATAAGAATTAGCAAGAAGCAAAGTTAAATGGTCTCCACCTGAAGGACGCTGAAAGTTGAATTTCAACAGGACTTCAAGAGACAATGCGGGACCTGCAGGCATCGGTGTTGTTATCCAGGATTCCTCCAGATGTTTTATAAAAGGCAGCTCCTTACTTTTGGGACAGAAATCCAACAATAAAGAAGAATGGGAAATTGTGATTGTTGGGCTTGCCTTGGCAAAGGCGGAAGGATGTACAAAGTTATTGGTTGAAGGTGATTCTACTAATGTGATTCAGGTTTGCAAAAAGCTTACATTCCTAATTGGAAACTCCATGGCTTATATTAGAATATTATTTCATGCTATTTTTAGTTAATGGTTAATCGTGTAACTGTTTGTAATTATTTAGTAAGATCGTGTTTACGATCTTCTGCAAGTTTCTATTCTAGAAACTGGTCTTTCTTGTATATTTGTAAATCTATTTATCTGAGCTTGTGCTCATTGTTAATATATCATGTTTTTACCAAATTATCTCTGTAATATGGTATCAGAGCTAGAAAATTTTTTAGCCTTCCTGTGATTCGCGTTTTTTTCTTTTTGCCTTTTACGGCTTCTGCATTTGTGCAGTTCTAGGTCACCGTTTGTTTCTTGAAGGCACATTTGCTTCTGGAAGATCGCATTTTTGGCTATTTCTGATCGGCATTCAAACTTCTGGCATTTTTTATTACATACCTTGGCTAAATCGCGGGTTCTGTGCTGAGTTGAGGTTTGCGATCTATTTTTGGAGGGATTCGGCGTTTGTTTTCGTCATCTCCGCTTCTAATCACGTTCTTCCCTCAAAATTGCGATTTTCAGAGGCTGCATATTCTGGTTTTGCGTGGGCATTTCTGCATTGGGTGCATTTTTTTTTCTGTAATTTCTGTGTTCGATCGCAATTTGAAGCAGCTTATCTTTGACGTCTGCCTTTCTCTACAAAAAAACACGCCATTCCTGCGGGCCGCGATTTCATGGTCTTCTGGTAAAAAAAAAAATCACCCGCGTTTCTACTCTGCGAATTTGCCCTTATTCTTCTTGGTGCCATTTTTTCTGCAGCGGCTAGGGTTTCGAAGGTGCCGACTGGTATTTCTTTTTTCCTGGATTTCCATGGCCGCCTAGGGCCTCTGAAATTTTCGGCTAGGGTTTTGACCCTCTGGTTCAAGTCGGAAAATTTTATCGATTGCAGATTCTTGGTGGGTTTTTCGAAACAATTTCTGGGTACTTGTCAGAATTTTTTGGGTGCCTCGAAATCCGTGCCTTGAAATTTGTGCCGACGGATTTGTCTCGAAGTTTGTGCCTATAAACTACCTCAGCATCCTGTGCATTGGAATTTGTGCTTCAAGTTCCGTGTATTCCGCCTCTTCTCAGTATCTCGTTTTTCATGCCTCGAAAAGCGTGCAAGATTGGTGAGTTTAACCAACATAATGTTGGAAGGCAATTAGCGATTTAATGGCAAAAATTATAATACCTGGAAGTAGCGAATGATGACCATCTTTGAATATCGTTGCCTCGCTCAGATCATTCTAGGCACTACTACTCGTCCAGCCACGGCGGGTAAAGACCAGGATAAGTTTGACGAACAAACTCGTGAAGCAGTCATGCTCATTAAGCTGTCAGTCACAGATGATCAGCTACCTCAGATTCCGGATGGAAAGACAGCAAAGGAGATTTGGGACCATCTAAAGGGTTTGCATGAAACCTCCGACAAGAGCCGTGCGTTCTTCCTGAAAAATATACTGTTTTCTATCATGATGGATGAGAAGACATCTTTACAGACGCACCTGAACAAGATCCAGGAGATCAGAGATCAGCTGGAGGCTATTGGTCGAAAAATAGAAGAAGACATGGTTGTGATCACTTTGAAAAGCCTACCTAAGTCCTATGAACATTTCATTGAGACTCTCAACATTACATCAACTAATGTTGATCTGAAATTTCCAGAACTCTGTACTATCCTCTTGCAGCAAGATCGCTGGAAACAACAGTTTGGTAGTAGTGCTTCTTCGTCATCTTCAGAGCAGGCTTTTGTAGCCAAGTTTCAGGCTCAGAATAAAGGCAAAAGTCAGCCTCCACAGCAAAAAGGCTCAGGTCACCCTCAGGACAGCAACAAGAAAAAAAATATTCAGTGTAATTATTGTCACAAATATGGTCACATCAAAAAGGATTGTCGTCAGCGTTTGGCTTCTGAACAGAAGAAGCAAGGAGGTTTTCAGCAGAAAGCAAATATTGCCGAGCACACTGAGCAGAAGGAATCTGCCTTTTATGCTTTTATGGCTAAAAGACCTGCAGATCATGTGAAGTCCTCTGCCTAGTACATTGATTCAGGTGCTTCGCATCACTTCACTCATCGACGTGATTGGTTTACAGACTTTACTCCCTTTAGTGACTCAGTTATTTTTGGTGGAGGAGAAGAATATACAGTTGTCGGTAAGGGCACTGTTCAGATTCAGTCTGGTGGGAGGAATCTAATATTCCTCAATGTCTACTATGTTCCTAGCATGGAACTTAATCTTCTCTCTGTGAGTCAGATCATGCGGCACTCTCCTCAGTTGGATGTGGTTTTCAGTACACACAAATGTTCTATTGTTGATCAGGAGACTCGTAGCACTGTGGCTGTTGGTATTGAGGATCATGGTCTATACAGACTTGTGGATACAGGTGATTCTCCAGAGTTAGCCATGGCAGCCCGAAATTCTTCCATCACCAGTCTTTGGCATCAGCGTTATGGGCACTTAAATGTGCACTATCTTTCTCAGCTGTCTCGGGAGGGCTTTATAGCCGATTTACCTGAGATCCAGACCCAGCATCATGGTGTTTGTGGAGCTTGTTAGGCTGGGAAGTAGCATCGGACACTGTTCCAGACTGGTGACTCATGGCGAGCCTCCAAGGTACTACAGTTGGTTCACGCTGATGTATGTGGGCCAATGAATACACCTTCTGTTACTGGTTGCAGGTATTTCTTACTTTTTGTTGATGATTTCAGTCGTAAAATGTGGGTGTACTTTCTCAGACAGAAATCAGATGTGTTTACTGTATTTCAGAAGTTTAAGGCCTTAGTAGAAAAAGAGTCTGGCTATTCCATAGTCACTCTTAGGTCAGATAATGGGGGGGAATTTTGTTCTACTGACTTCTCCAACTTCTGTGACATACACGGCATCAAACGCCAGTTAACCACACCCTATACTCCTCAGCAAAATAGTGTTGTAGAGCGGCGCAACCGCACAATCACTGAGATGGCCCGTTCCATGTTAGAACACAGGAGTGTTCCTAAGAAATACTGGGCAGAAGCAGTCTACACTGCCGTCTATCTCCTTAATCGGTCTCCGACTTATGCTGTTAAGGAGAAGACTCCTGAAGAAGCTTGGACTGGCCGCAAACCTCGGATCAGTCATTTGAAAATATTTGGCTCTTTAGCTTATGTATGGATTCCCGATGCCAAGCGCTCCAAGTTGGATTCCAAGAGTCAAAAGCTTATGTTCACAGGGTACAGTGACAACCATAAGGCCTACCGGTTCATTGATATTGATACTAATCGTCTTATCTTCAGCCGGGATGTTGTCTTTGATGAAGAACGAGGACCTTTTTCTTCCTCGTCTGCCTCGTCTATGCAGCATTCTAAGGATCAGCCTTTGAAGGCTGCTGATTTGGGTGTTCATCTTCCGTTAGGTCCACCTGATGGGAGGGAGGATGATGCAGATTCTGATTTTGATGATGCTCAACCCGAATTTCCTCAGGATGATGTTGATCTTCCACCTGTTGCACCTGTTCCGGCTCCTCCCGTTGCGCCCAATGTTGGCACTTCTACTCTTCGGCCTAAATGGTGGGCTAAGACTATTGGAGATCTTCATGACGATGAGCTCATTGAGGGTAGATCATCCAGAAACAAGAGCAAACAGCAGCATACAGTTAACTTTGCTCTCATGGCCAACTTTCACAATGTCTATGAGCCTCAGACACATTCAGAGGCTAAAGGAATTCCTGAGTGGGACAAGGCTATGGAGTCTGAATACCAGAGTCTTCAGAAAAATCACACTTGGGTCCTTTATGATCTTCCTCCAGGGAAGAAGCCCATTAGCTGCAAATGGGTGTACAAGGTGAAATACAAAGCTGATGGAACCCTTGACAAGTACAAAGCTCGTCTCGTTGCTAGGGGGTTCTCACAGAAGGAAGGCATTGACTACGAGGAGACTTTTGCTCCTACAGCCAAAATGAGTACAATTCGGCTCCTCCTTGCCTTAGCAGCCCAGTTTGGTTGGAAAGTCCATCAGATGGACGTTAAGAGTGACTTCCTCAACGGTGAGTTGAAGGAAGAAGTCTACATGACACAGCCTCCAGGGTTCAAGGTTGCTGGTTAAGAACATAAGGTGTGTAGATTGGTCAAAGCACTCTATGGCCTGAAACAGGCTCCTCGAGCTTGGTACATCAAGATTGATAAGAATCTCACAGATCATGGCTTTCAGAGGAGTCCATATGACTCTAATTTGTATGTCAAACGCACTGGTAGTGATATTCTGATTCTTGTTGTCTATGTGGATGACCTGATCATTACTAGTAGCTCGGCACATTTGATCGCTGAGATCAAACAGGATTTGTGCAGCACATTTGACATGACAGATTTGGGCCTCTTGCATTATTGTTTAGGTGTTGAGGTTTGGCAGACTGAGCGCAGTATCTTCCTTTCCCAGTCCAAGTATGCTCGCAGTCTTCTGGAATTATTTCATGCTATTTTTAGTTAATGGTCAATCGTGTAACTGTTTGTAATTATTTAGTAAGATCATGTTTACGATCTTCTGCAAGTTTCTATTCTAGAAACTTGCCTTTCTTGTATATTTGTAAATCTATTTATCTGAGCATGTGCTCATTGTTAATATATCATGTTTTTACCAAATTACCTCTGTAATAGGTTATTGGAAAAAAACTATTTCCCTTTGTAAATTTTTTGAATCTGTATCCTTTGCCCATTGCTTTTGCAAATGCAATCCGGTGGCAAATTTGCTTGGAAACAAAGGCCGAGAGCTAATGCCATTTTAACATTAGTTATGTTAGCATTTTAATTCGCACCTTTCAATGTGGCACAAAAGGGAATAGCGTGTACAGTAGAACTGTCCTTCGAATTAGGAGGGGAAGCTCCCTCAAACAGGAAATTAAGAAGACAATAACTAAAAATCTATCTTTTTCTTTTCTCAAAGATATGAGCACAAGGCAATTCAACTCTTCTGCAACAAACGAGAAGTTTTCAAGTAGGGCAGAAATATAATTAATCTAGAACACAACGTTTACTTCCTTCAATTAAATTCAGAGATTGAAGAAAGTAAATGAACATAGGCGAATTGATTCGAAAGAAAACATAAACAATGACTAAAGATTAAACATGAATGATTATACGTAAAATCATAAACATTGCTTCCAATCTCAACAACACAAGGTTTGCTAAAATCAAAACAGATGTCTAATCTCTAAAAGCACTTGATTACATGACACAGAGTTGAACAGTAATTGAGAGCACCAAAAGCTTGAACATTTACCATTAGAAGAATAAGTGTGTAGAAGACACTTATTTATACCCTAAAACAAGAATTGCATGAAAGGGAAAAGAAGAGTTGAACTAATACTCTTCAACCTAGATCTAGAGTTGCATGTATGCATGCAAGCTTATTTGCATAATAAAAATACTAAAGAAATGTCTCATGCAATTCAGTTAACTAAAATTGCATGTTATTACAATGAGTTCTAAAATTGCATGATTTCCAAAAGATCTAAAAATAAATAAGATATTTGAATGCACAATCAGTTCTCAAAATAGATCTTCTTTGGAAATATCTCCTGCCGAAAATAGCTCCTCTGAAAACACTGAAAAATGGCTAAGTCTAGGAATTCATGTTTTGCTCGAATTCTTCAACTTTCGCCTCGCCTGGGATGATTATGGAGTCCAGGTCAATGGTCTTTCGCTGAAGTATGATGTTTCCTTCCTCAACAATCTTCGCAAGATCAAGATATTCCTTCTTTGCCTTGTCGAATTTCATAGTGATTTCAGCCAAAAGGTACATTTTGTCCACTTGAGGATCACCAGAAAACCTCTCTCTAATCAGCTGCTGGAATTCACTTTGCACATCTCCCAAGCGACAATTTAGACCATCTTCCGCAAAATACCTACAAGGGATATGTTGAACAAAATCTATTACAAACTTTTCCACTCCAAGACACTTTTCCTTCCATAGAGTGAAAACTGAGGCTATGTCCTTAGAGGTCTCCATTACAAAAGAATATTGTTCGATCCATGAAAAGACCTTAGAATTCTGCTCTATTGTCAATGGCCTCATCCCAATGGTCTTCAATCTCACCAAAATCCTATCATACATGGGTGTCATCTCTGTCATGCACTCTACCAAGCCATCAATCCCGAGAATGACATCCTTAGAATTTGATACTGCCTCAAACAATTTGGCGAGGGTGTTGGTGCCTTTGACGATGAACTCCTCGATCCAATCCTTCGTATGTTTCCCACAGTGTAATATGCTACCCCTAATTTTTTTTTTGAAATCACAAGATGACAACACTAAATGTTATGAGCAAGATATCTTCCACACCTTTTTGATCACCCAGATCCCAATGTGGGCAAGGTGAGAGCATACGAGTGCTTTAGAGTTAGCATTCAAATCATAAACCAACAAAAGGAACAATCTTCCACTTATTCGGTGGGCATCCACTCATTCGTGGGAATAAGCATGAATGTAAACATCCACTTGTGCAGTGGGAGTACAAGAAGTAAAAACCATGTGC
Source organism: Cunninghamia lanceolata (assembly GCA_027924645.1). Taxonomy (NCBI): domain Eukaryota; kingdom Viridiplantae; phylum Streptophyta; class Pinopsida; order Cupressales; family Cupressaceae; genus Cunninghamia; species Cunninghamia lanceolata. Next base: position 7,678,188 of record BSBN01000010.1, read on the forward strand.
ATCCACTTATTCAGCGGGAACCTAAGCCATAGAGTACTGAAAGAAAGAGGCACATCCACTTATTCAATGGGAAGCCAATACAAAGCATCTAAACGCTATCCCTACTGGCACATCCACTTATTCAGTGGGAAGCCATTACAAGAGTTTTGCATGAAGTGTAAGTATTACAATGATGAACCCCTGCAATAGTAGAGTACCAACTCTGATATAGACATGTATTCAGCTGTAGCAATTGGAGCATAAATAAACTCTATCAAATGAAGATATTAGACATACAAAAGATATCATAAAGACACCGCTAAGTGGCCATTGTTATACCCATCAAGCAAGATAAGAGAGGAAGTGTTGGTCGCTGGTCTGGATGCTACAGGTCGCTGGTCTGGACTGCAACAGCCTCTATGACAGTCATAAAACATACTCAAAACCGCCTCCTCAATGCAGATTTCACCTTCAAACTCACAGCCACATGGCATACCATACTAGGCACCACAAACAACAGAGATTTCAAGGCTCAAACTACAGCGCTCAGTCTGAAAGTTCTCACGTCCCAGCACAGTACAGGTACAGCAGGAAGTACGGCAGGTTTAGGAAAGTCTTAAACTCCATCATATTACATGAAATCTGCCCAGAACATAAATATAACACTCCACACAAAGGTTGCAGCCTGCATACAAGGTGTTACTCTGAGAATCCTTGCACAACAAACATGCCTCATGACATGGTACGGCCTGAGAGAGTATGGCCAGGTACAAACAGTCCTAAAACTGCAAGAAAAGGTCTCAAAACTGCTGTCAATAGGGTCGCCTAAACATGTATGAAGACTCCATAATACTAAACTGCAATATATGCATTAATCTCCTCAGAAAATGAAGCAGCCCCAAATGGTACGGTACAGGAGGTACGGCCCAGCAAGAGGCCCAGCACCAACTTCAAGAAATCTAAACTATCACTCCAAAAATCTATCACAAACTGGAATCAAACATTTGCAAACCAAAAGCTTATCAAAATACTTCAAACTCCATTGATGGTTCTGTGCAACTCCTGCTAGTGAAGCTGCTCTTTTCCAGCTAGGGTGTGTTGTGACCAAATCACACATCGCCCCATTGCAAATGTGGACCCCCCTTTTTTTTGAGTTTTGATGCTTTGCATGAAGTTTTGATGATGTCTTAGAGCTATTTCATGATGAAGTCAGTGGTGTTTGAGTCTTGTAGTCCCTTGATGACCTGATCCTGATGTTTGAGACCCTGAAAATGACTAAGTCTGGTATCCTGATCCTGAAGATCCTGAAAATTGGCTAAGTCTGAAATCTGGTGGATCCTCAAAAATCTAGAATCTGCATGTTAAATCCAATGGATCTGAGACCTATCTCAAACATCCTGAAAGGTATATTGAAAAATATTTAAAGTATAAGAAATTTCTTATACTTAAATATATTTTTCAATATACCTTACCTCAGGCACTGTCAATTCTGGGCGCGAAATTGCTCTAGGGTCACCTCAAAACTCCACCTAGAACTTAGGGTGCCTTTCATCATCTAGACAACCTCAAGATTGTGCCTTGGGCAAGGAGAGCTTAAAACCAAAGCGCCTTGATTGAAATTGATGTTGCGAAGCTTGAAACACTGCAAATTTGACAAGGAAGAGGCATTTAGGTCTAGACGCCATTTCATGTTTTATTCAACCACAAAAGTGCGCCTAAGTTGAAAGCATGGAAATGAGCAAGTAAAGCTAGGCGCCCATCATACATTAGATGAATAACTTCAAAATGGCCGCCTAAGGTTCAAGTAGTCTCACAAGGATGTAATCAAGTGCTGAAGAGCCTTAAAGACGTCAACAATGAGCAAATTCAAGTCTAGGCGCCTTCATGCATTGAATTACCTCATTTTGGCGCCTTAGCATGAAGAGATGTTTAAACTAACTCAAAGTTATGCCTTAGCATGAAAGAGCATGATATGTTTAAACTAACTCCTATCATGATGTTTGAGATCCTGAAATGACTAAGTCTGGTAGCCTGAAATCCTGAAACACTGAAAAATTGACTAAGTCTGAAATCTGGTGGATCCTCCAAATTCTATAATCTACATGTTCAATCCAGTGGATCTGAGACCTATCTCAAACATCCTGAACGGTATATTGAAAAATATTTAAAGTATAAATCTCTAAACTTATACTTAAATATATTTTTCAATATAACTTATGCGTGGGGACTGCCAAATCTAGGCACGAATTTACTCCACGAAGTTGGGCACATTTTCCCACTTGCAGAGACCCCAAAAGTGCACCTAGAGGACAATCAACCTTCAACCTCTCCTAGATAGGCGCCTTGATTCAAATTGACATAAAAGACCTTAAATATCCAAGAATTCGACAAAGGAGTGATCTAGGAACTGTTACCTAAATTTCACCACTAGCTCAATCAGGTAGAGCTTTCCAGTTTTAAAAGAGGAAAAGGTACATATATTTCTGCTGTGTTAAACCCAAGCACATTTGATACAAATTGAGATGAAATTGTAGTGTTGCATTCAGATGTATTTTAACGGTCATTCCAAATGTATTGCTTCGAACCGTGTATAGGCATGATGGTAGAGATGTATGTTAAAAAACGGAGATGGCTTGGGGTTATCAAACTTGTTGACATGGTCTTGAGATGCGAGAAGGTGCAAAGGTGTCACGTCATTTTGTCTAGGAGCCGAAGATGTCTTCTTTGTCATTCCCTTTTACAACATTTAATTAGTACCTAAATTATGCAAAATCAGGGATTTTAGACTGTATGTCATAAATATCATTATTTTCTGCATACAGTTGTTGTAAAATATTTACTAAGATGGTGCAATTATAAACCTCTTAGTTAAATGTTCATTACATGCAGAAAATATGTCATTTTTGTCATATATTTGAAAATATCAGATATTATGATGCTACAAGAAGATGATGACATATGCCAGAAGCATTAGAGAGCACTAAAGGATATTTTATACTATTTTTAAGTGCCTTCATGATAGTGGATGACATGCCTCCACCATTTCTACATTGGGACCCCTTTTTGGAGCAGTTTAAGGGGATATTTTGTCACTGTTTCTGAGATGCACGGGAATGGAGCTAGTGGAGTTGGTGGAGGTTGATCTTTTTTGAGTGGAGCATGAACTGTTTACAGCTGTTTGAGCTGTATATATTCATCTTCCTTGTTCAGTTTTAGAGGGTTCTGGCTGTTCACAGCTCTGCATATTGTAATTTTATGAGTTCTTTTGCAGAAGTGAAGAGTTTTGTAACCTATTTTCAGAGATATGCAGCATTGTAACACCTCTTTGGCAGTAATAAGCAGTCTATACCTTCCCATTTTCTCCTGATATAGTGTGTCCTCAGTGTTAGTGCAGGTCTTTGTGATGTTCTTTGTCCTTGGATTTGTATTGCATGTTGGTGCCTTTATGCAGGGGTTACATATTGTTGGCAGGTTGTGAGATGTGCAAGGGATAATCATCAGTTTTTGGGTAGTGAGAAAACCTATTTCTCCTTAACAAGACTGTTGTTATTTGGCCTCCTCACAAAGTAATGATGCAAGGAATATGATTTGCTGGGTTGTGTAAATAATCCTGATTATTATTGGTTCTGTAGTGTGTCGTTTTCTATGTATTTGTTGATGATCGTTTGGTGCATCACCTTAGACAGTAGGTTTCTTTTTATGCAAGCCTTCTTACCCTTTTCTCTACAAAGTCTTAGTCTAGGTAGTTTAGGTGGAGTACCAGCAGGAAGCCGGCCTTCTCCGGAGGTTCTTTCCGTCATAGGCAACCCATAGACCTAGGAAAGATCCCATGTTTCTCTAGAGGGATAACAATCAATTGTGGGTAGTGAGAAAACCTATTTCTCCTTAACAGGACTATTGTTATTTAGCCTCCTTACAAAGTAATGATGCAAAGGAATATGATTTGTTGGGTTGTGTAAGTAATCCTGATTATTACTGGTTCTGTAGTGTGTCGTTTTCTGTGTATTTGCTGATGATCGTTTGGTGCATCACCTTAGACAGTAGGTTTCTTTTTATGCAAGCCTTCTTACCCTTTTCTCTGCAAAGTCTTAGTCTAGGAAGTTTAGGTGGAGTACCAACAGGAAGCCGGCCTTCTCCGGAGGTTCTTTCCGTCATAGGCAACCCACAAACCTAGGAAAGATCCCATGTTTCTCCAGATTGCCCAGTTTCACAACTCGGCGAGGGTGCAAATCTGAGAGACAACAGGAACTTAGGCGCCCTTTTTCATGTTCAAATGACCATCAAATTGCGCCTTAGGTTGAAGTTGTATGGTTTTGGCGCCTTGAAGCCTAAGTGAATCATTCTAGGTGCCTTGGTAAAGCAACTTGAGATCATCATCAGATATTAGCAAGTATGATGAAACTAGGCGCTCTTCTTGTGTAAGTGAATCATTCTAGGCGCCTTAGGAATTAGAAATCATAACCATGGGTGCCTAAGGTAAGAAAGACCTAGAGTAATTTGGAGTATACCAAAATTGATTTTGGCTCCTAGCATGTAGGTGATGAGAATACCTCTTGAGAGATTGAATAAATGAACCTAGGTGCCTTGATTTGTCACTCATGCCTCTATAAGCACCTAGATTTCAATTACATCCAAGGACATCCAAAAGTTGGCGCCTAGGTGAGGGAGCCCCTTCTAAGACATTTATTACTACTTAAAGCATGAAAAATGACAAAAGGAAGTCCAAGTTGATTAAGGCGCCCATTTCTAGCTCCTCCATCTCAATTGGCGCTTTAAAGAAAATCACTCAATTCATACTAAAAGGTTGGGCGCTACTTTCACCAAAATCACATCTTTTTGGCGCCTTGGAAGAAAATTGTGTTGAAGGCATCTTTTGAATGAACATTATAAGGGAGATTGACTCCTTTAAACTATTGTAGTTGTTTGAAATCATTAAAGTGATGAATGTGGGACTAAATTGTATTAGGCACTCTTTTGCTCTTCTTTTTACCTATATGTGCGCCTAAACTTGAAGAAGGGTTATGTACATGTTTAAAGTGTTTCCTTTGTTATAAATTGATTGATATATTGTCTAGTCTTGTAGGAGCATCAACAAATCTAAGGAATTGTTCAAGGAGTCACCTTCAAGGAAGAAGCATCATGCTAGCCACCTTGGAAGATCATTTCAAGATCATCATCAAGTTGCATCTGTTGGCACTAATTTTGGTCTGGATCTGAGCGCAGATGTTGGAGGGTTTTTTCTTTTTGGGCCCTAAGTTTCCTTGTTCATCGCTGTGATTTTACCGGCGAAACTTCTTTTTGAGTGCTCAGATTATGATTGAACCATCATTTTGAACCACCGCGTTGAACCCTTTTGGTTCATGGTTCAACGGTTCAAGGCTTTGTGTTTGTGTTCGGCAAATATTCTTTTTGAAGTGCTCCGTTCGGCGTTGAACTTCTCGGTTGAACCATCTGTTTGAACCGGTTCATGGTTCAAAGGTTCGGAGCTTTGTGTTTTTGGTTCATCGGAGTGATCGACATCATCGGCGAGCTATTTTTTGTTCCCTCCGATGTGTTTGGTTTGGCCGATGGAAATGCCATCGGTGTGATATTCATCGTCGGCAGGCTTCATTTGTGTTTGGCCGATGGAGGAGGCCAGGGTCCATCAGCATGAGTTGTGTTGTCAGTGACCATCTTTTCTGTTACGCCGATGGTCTATATCTTGGCGACAAGTGTGTTTTGCTTGGTCATCGGAGAGAGTTGGTCTATCGGCCAGGGAAGCTTTTGGCTAGTCCGATGGTAGTAGTTGGCCAACAAGGAATTGCGATAGGCGGTCGGCAGGACAATTGAGGTCGGCAGGAGATTCGTGGGCTTGGCCGATGGTGTTGATCTCGGCGATGGGCTTTGGGTGAAGGAGCGTGTGTCGAGCGTGGCAAAAGCGCTCGACACCTATTATGCAAGTGACTATGCTGTTAAACTACTAAGGTAGTCTCCTCACCGTGCATGTGGGACTAATCTCCCTGTATAATTTGAAACTGCGATAGAACGCATTTTGGCGGGAAATTCTTTTTGAGCGCTGCGATGTTTTTCCTAGTGGCTGCGGGTGGTTGAGCCATCAATGGCGACTGTAGCAGGGGTAAGAGAAATGGTACACATGATCAGGTGGCCCGATTTATGGATGAGGACTTCCAGATGGTGGCACAGGGCTCGAGGCCACCATTGTCTACTTTCTGTCTCTGCAGCAATAAATTTTGAGCGCCATTCCTTTGAAGGATCTGTATCTGGTGAATTTTTTGTCAAAGCCATGTAATTAATGCTGAGTACGTTTCTTTGGCTGTTATAAGCAGGAAGTGTTACTCATTTTAGGTTGTTGAAAACTGGACATTTTGGCTCTGTAATAAGATACAACTGGTTTTGGTTGCTCTGTGCAGCAAAACTTGCGAGTTTATGTATCTCCTGTTGTCCGTTTGTGCATGAATCCACTGATTTCATGGTCAATTTTATATGAATAATGCTATGTTTGCATGTGTTATGCTGATTCTGTCTCCTGTTTTGCATGTATCTTTCTTCTGAGTCCAGGCATTCAAGGAATGTCTGAGATTCTAGAACATAGAATTCCTGTGTTGAATGTTTAATCTTTTAACTTCTGCTCAAGGGGTAGATTAAACTGTTTTCAGATTGAATATTGGGAAGGGTATACTGCAATAGGGATGCCATAAGTATAGACAGCTTAACACTCTGTATTGGGAGATATCTGTAAGGCAGATATCATGTATATCCCCCTAAAATCCAGTTTTAGTTGTTCATGCTGATCATTCACAGGTGTATGTCTACCGACTCCAAGCCCTGGATAGGCACCAATCTAGCTCTGTGTTGAGGTTATATACCATGTCCAGCTCTGCATCCAAAAATCAAATCAAACCATTTCATCCTTCCACCTGTTAGTTGTAGGAGTAGGATTAGGATCCCTGCGTACTCTCATACCCAACCAAACATATATGTCCAAGAATGTTGCCAACCTTGTGATTTGTTATACAAATCTTGGTCCTTACGTGAGAGTATTCTGCCTGTTGCTGTCAAGTTATATCTTTCTGTCATTGAGCTAGTCAAGGTCATACTTTTATCAAATAGGGACACCCCCCTTGGTGCGGCAAAACCAGAAGTGAAGGGGAGGAGCTCACGCAACCTCCTGTATTCAGTTGGCTGAATCTGCCTGTGCATTAGAACTGGCAAACCCTAATGCTGATTCAGAAGAAAAAACCAACAGCATCATTGAGAGAAGTGTTGGTGAAGCCAAGGAATCATCTAAAGGATAAGCACCTAAGTCATCTTCAAGTTGCAGAAGGATCACACCTCAAGTCTCCTACATCAATAACATCATGTTAGATCACATCAAATTCAAGTGTACTTCATCAAGGATAATCATGTTCAAAGCATTCATCCATCCAAGCTTCAAGTCAAGTTCTCCCAATCTTCAAGATTTATCAAGCTTCAAAGTCTCTTTGAGAGGTCATCTACTCCACAAGGTGTTATCATCTACACTCCAAAAGGCTACTTCAAGGTCAACATGTCAAGTGCACTACTTCATCTTTATCATATCATCAAGCTAGGCACTTCATCTATTTAACTTCAAGTTCCATTCAACCTTTAAGTCCAAGACAGATCTCTTACTCCTGTTCCTACTACTCTTCATGAAGATGCAAGGGAGAAGATCATCAACCTACCTGCAAGAAGAAAGAACATCACAGTTTTAGTCAAATGAAGCAACATTCATCATACTCATCTAGAAAAATGAATAAGACAAGATCATTGAAGATACATCTCAAGTGTTCATCATCAAAGCATATTGAATTAATTGTTGAAATCTACAAGATACGCTGAGGTGGCACCTATGTGGCGAGTACCTATCATCATTCAATTATATCAGCCACATCATTTCAACTACATTTAATATATCATTTAATAAAATACAAGCCAAAGAGACGCCTATGTGGAAGATGTTTTAAATGATTTCGTCTTATCCTTATCACATTGGAAAACGTGCCTTCATTGCCTCTCTTTTGTACTAAAAATAGCAGTTTGTTGTAACTACCTGTGAGGTGGCATGATCTAAGCCTTTGGCTACATGAATTGATCTAAGTCATTCATTGTAATCCTAGACCTCTATATAAAGGCCTTGTTGCCTCATTTGTAAAAAGAGCAGTCAGTAGGCAAGTAGGAGTAGAGTAGAAGAGACTCTCGAAATTCTTTGAGAGGACTTAAAGTTGTTGTAAATATTTCTCAAGAGTAATGCAAAGACATTGGAGCATTGTTTGGTGTTAAGTGTTGTCTTGTGGAGTAACATGATTTCTTGTATCTTAATGAAATGGAGAGGTGTTTCAAATTAGATTAAAAATAGATTAGAAGCTCTTTGATGTAATGTATGCTGTATTGAATATTTTATCAACTCCTAGCTCATGCTTTTAACATTCATCACTGGTGAAGTGTTGTGTAAAGCTAGTCTGAGCTTAATTTGCATGAGTTCACTTGTGGATGCTTGTTTGAGCTGCGCCGTCTTATGGGTGCTTATATAAGCCTTCATGATTTGAAAACCATTCGCGTAACCTTAGGAGATTGCACCAACTCCATGTAGTTGTAGGCATCCTTGGCGAAGTGGAGTTAAGTTTCTTTAGGAGTTTGTCTATTCAAACATCATCATTGCTTCATTGACCTTAGATTAGATCCCTTGAACCTTTATCTTTTTACTTTTCTTTATCATTAATATGTCATCCACACTGAAGGAGGAATAAGCTAAATGAAATATGAAGAAGTCTGCGTAAGTCCCTTTGTGATTATCAGCAAGATCACATGTAATCACTGAGTTAACCCATCACGAATCATAAATAAGGAACCTTGGAGTTACTTCACTGGATCACATAGTTCAGCCTTTGAAGAGCTTTATTCAAGAGAGAGTGGGATACTCTAGTGTTTTACTCTATTGTTGACTTGTCTAAAAACAATCATCAATAGGGTGGATATCTCACCACCGAAACTAGACTTCTTCAAGAGAGTTTTCGTTCTCAAGAAAGATGAAGATCTCACAGGTTCATTCCTGCAGCATAACAATATCTCAACAACCATAACCCTCCAAATGAGCTCACAACTCCCTTTTATAGGCACTTTTTAGGGATTTGCACAATAAAATTTATTATAAAATAGAGAAATATATTTTTTCCCACAAACCCCAATATTTCATCACTTTAGCTCACTTTTATGTGCCTAGAAAAAAGATTAACTTTTCCCCTTTCCAATGAGCTATCATACCCTTGCACTTTATTATTATTTTTCAACTTAGAAGACCAAGTGCATAATATTAATTGATAGATTATTAAAATACAACTTTTTGCGGAAAATCCCAAACTTCACCAAACTACCAAATAAATGGTACCATCAAACTCCACAAGGTTTGGGATGACTAACGATGCCTTCCAGATGACTTTCTAAAAATAGACGGCTCCTCCAAAAATCTTGGAGAGCTATCCACGAACCTAAACAAACTTCTAAAAACTGCATAGCCATCCTGACACAACATTGAGCTCAAAACCAACATCAGAGATTAACAAAAACAATTGAACCAAGAGATCTTCATAAAGGGGAACCCCTTACCATACCTCATAGCCTATCAGGATTCCGGACAATAGGCTATCGGGCCCACAATTGACTAAGCTAAAAAAGGGAACATTAAACACAAACAACTAGCTGATTTAGTTGTTTCTGGTCATCCAATGATTCTAACACCAGAGGCAAAAGAAGAGATGGTTGTGCAGAGGAATGAAGCAACTGAGAGATATATTGCCTTAGCTGTTTGACTTCCGCCTTGAGGGCTGCCTTATCCTCGCCATCCTTCAACACTCTTTCCTTCAAATTTTCAGCCGCCACCTCCAACATATTGACATCTGCATGTCATGTGCTTCTCCCCAAATTTGCCTTCACAATCTGGTAGTCATCAGGCTCCACATCTATCATGGTCTTATCCTACGGAGGAATGGTAGTCTCTAGAATCATATCTCCATCGAGAGTCCTCATTATCCTTGACTGCTTCTTTAACCTATTGACCGCTGGGTCCTTGAAGGCACTATCAAATGTGCCAAAATCCAGCTGGTAGGAAGGCTTCTTCCTCTTCTCCCCAATAACTCTGTGTAACCAAGTAGGAGGAATCATTTCTAGCTCCACTTCTGTCTCAACCTCCATCTCCTTGACTCCTAATGAGTCAAATGGTGGGAGACTGGGGTAGGGCACCTAGCAAGGTTATGGTGTCTAGTCAATCTAGTCAAATTTTCATATTTTCCTAATTATGTTAGTATGTCAAATTTTGGTGTAATGGTCTCCTTAATAAGACACATAGTGGTTTTTGTTTTTAAATATTGTAATAAAGCCATTTTCATGGCACACTTTGGTAGTGGAGGTCAAAAATAGTTCACATATGTTATGAAACTTTAAGTCCTATTAAGTTGAGGACTGTCTATTTTTGGGCTGAGGCTTTAATGCCTAATTTTATGGCTTTTACACTTAAAAAACAGCAAGATATTGTGGTTTCCATCTTGGTCATGAGGATATACATTGGAAACATGTATAAGGTGGTCGAAGAGGAGATTTTAAAGGAGTTTTGAGGAAGAAAATATAAGAAAAAAACAGTTTTTTGTCCCTTTTTACTGTCTTTCTAACTTTTGCTGTTAAAGAGACCATACTTAGCCATTCTCTCATGAATCCATTCGTGCAAATGATGGATGGTTTTGTCTTAACTCAGATCTGAATGCATTTGGAAGGATTTGTATAAAAGTTTGGGAAGGAAAATAAGAAGAAGCAATACCAATTTTCTGGTTTTTTTAACTGTTTTCTTGTCTTTTTTTCAGCATAGTACGAAATAGTACGGCACTGTCATGGAGGAATTTGATTGAAATTGGATAGGGGGTTGTATTAACATTGCTTTGCATTTAGTTTGGTGGGAAAACATTACTGTTTAAGAGTTTTATTCTAATTTTGCTGTTATTGGTCTAAAACCTCCTTTTTGAGGGTTTTGCAAAGAACCGATGGGTATGCACCCCATTCCACCTTCATCATAAACCCATAATAGGTGGAATGGATCTAATTAGTTTACATTTACTTGTTTGTTACATTGCAGATGCAGAAAAATGGTGGAGGAGGTCTGTCAAGGTAGAAAGACCCTAATATCATCATGTATTAGGCAATTTGGGCATTGGTAGAGTAAGGGTTTGAAGAGTGATTGATGCGGGTTGTCCCAAGGACCCAAAGACCAGTACATTGAGACCAATTTTTACATGATTGAATCTCTGGAGAGGCGTTAGGGAGCTTAGAACAAATTTTATAGTCTCTTACTGTGTGGAGGAGGCCTAGTTAGGCCTAATTCAGTTAGGACAGTCATTGTTTGTAGTCCATGTTCCAAAACAACACCTATTGCATGTCTGATATGTTATACAAATCCATATTGAGTATCTAAAAATCTATTATGTTCATGGGCTTAGAATGGATTTTTTTTAAGTTATGCTCTCAAAATCCCATTTCTAGGGCTAGTAGCAATATAGGGCTGCTATAAAAATTCACCTAAAGGAATATAGAGTAAAGGATCTTGGGGCCTTTTAGGGGTTTCAATTGATCAAAATGGAGTGATTCAAGGTGTGATAGGAGTTAAATAAACTAACCAACTCATTTTACTTTCATTTGATGCATATCTTACCTCTTAATACCATATTTATTGAAGAGGGAAATACTGTCATATTGGGACAGTCAATTAGGAGTCTTGAGAACTCTGTTTGTATGCCTTGGAGATGTGTGATCAGTCATTTCTAAAGGGGTCTCAATTGTCTTAGAAGGCCTAGAGAGTCAACAATGCATTCTAAACCATATTGGTTGCCTTTTCCAAGCCTTGGAACCGGAGTAGGAGCAAAGAGACAGTCAATACTATGCAATCTCAATCAAGATAACAGTCAGAAATCAGTTCTCATGTTTCCTACCTCTGCATCAATTGGTATCAAAGCCTAGGGCAGATCCTATTTGGAAGGAAAGAAGGAAATTGAAGTGTGAAGAAAGGATAGTGCAAGATGCCTCCAAGGGCCAGTCCAGTCCTCACTAGAGAAGTGAGAATAATGAAAGAATCTCAAGAAGGAGTCCTAGCCAGACTTGCAGCCGTTGAAGCAAACCTGAGAAGAGGTGGGGTCATTGAGGAAGACAGTGACCAAGAGAATGAGGGTGAGAATGCAGGCCCTCAAGAGGGATCCAATGTGGAAGAGATGGATCCAGATGATAGAAGGTTTCTGAAGATGCTGCAAACTGTGAAAGGAGAGGGCACTGATGTAAAAATGGAGTTGCCCATGTATGAAGGAAAAATGAACAGTGAGGAAGTACTAGATTGGATTGATGCCTTGGACAACTACTTTGAGTACAAGGAGATGCCAAAAGTGCAAAAGGTCAAATTGGCCAAGACCAAGTTGAAGGGGCCAGCATTGACATGGTGGAACTATGTTCAATCAGAGAGATTGAGGCAAGGAAAAGCAAAGATTAGTTCATGGGACCGGATGGTGTCCAAAGTGAAGAGTCAATTTCTTCCTAAGGATTATGCAATCCAAACTTTCAGAAAGTTGCAGAATTTAAAACAAAAAGACATGAATGTTATAGCACATTGAAGATGAACTTGAAAAGATTGCTAGGTATATTAATGGGCTTAGGCTCAATATTCAAGATGAAATCAGTCTAGCCACCCCCAGAAATGTGGAAGAATGCTTCCAATTAGCAGTGAGGGCAGAAGAAAAGATAAAAAGAAGACAAGATCAACAAACTAGGGGCAGAGGAAGAAGTTTTAGAGGTAGAGGGACCTTTGGTGCAAGAGGATAGTCCCAGAAACAAGGAGAATCAAGTGGCAGCAATAAGAAGAATCAAGAGCCAAGAAGTGAATCAAGTGAAAGAGGCAGTTTTAGAGGCAGGAGATCAAATAGTAGAGGAAGGTTTGGTGGTCAAAGTAGAGGGTCAAACACTTTCTCAGGCAAATGTTACAACTATCGTCAGTTTGGGCACCCTGCATTCAAATGTCCAGAGAAGCAAGGATCAAGTTCTCAAGGAGGTGAACGAAGGACTCAAATAGTACATGAAGAAGATAGTGAAAGTATTAATTCACCATTACAACCTACTACTCCTGAGAGGGGTGATGCATTAATGTTCAGGAGGACACTCCTCAAGGTACCAGCTGCCAAGGAGCCTTCACAGAGGAAGTCATTGTTCAGAACAACATGCAAATCACATGGCAAAGTGTGCAAGGTAGTTATTGACTCAGGATCCACTGATAATCTAGTTTCTTTGGAAATGGTAGAGAAGCTGCATTTGAAGAAGATTCCTCACTCCACCCCTTACAAGGTGTCATGGTTGAATAAGGGGCAGCAAGTATTAGTAAATGAACAGGCATGGGTGGAGTTCAACATTGGTGGTTACAAAGATAAGATCCTTTGTGACATCATCCCTATGGATGTTTGTCACATATTGCTAGGAAGACCCTGGCAACATGATAGAAAAAGCAAACATGATGGTCAAAAGAACACTTATGTGATAGAAAAGGATGGAATCTCATTTGAATTAACACCTCTTCCTGAAGAAGAGTCTGATAAGCAGATTGGGTCTAGCATCATGATGGTAGGAGAGGAGTTTCTACAAACAATGAAAGAGTAAGGACAAGGATTTGCAATAGTGATCAGACCTAAGACTAAGTCTGATGCAGCAGCAAATAAGGTAGAAGAGATACCTAGTGAAGTTCAGTCTCTATTGGACAAGTATAAGGACATAGTGGTAGATGAGCTGCCAAGTTCATTGCCTCCCATGCGAGACATCAGCCATCATATAGACCTAATACCTGGTGCTAGTTTGCCTAATAAGGCTGTATACAAGCTTACTCCACAGCAGAATGAAGAGATCAAAGCACAAGTCCAAGAATTGTTGGATAAGGGACTCATTAGAGAGAGCTTAAGTCCATGTGCTATTCCTTCAATCTTCGCACCCAAGAAAGGTGGAGAGTGGAGGATGTGTACTGACTCAAGGGCTATAAACAAGATCACCATTAGATACAGGTTCCCAATCCCCAGAATGGAGGACCTCATGGATTGCTTAGGAGGTGCATGCTACTTCTCCAAGATTGATCTCAAGAGTGGATATTACCAAATCAGGATAAGGGAAAGAGATGAATGGAAGACTGCCTTCAAAACCAATGAGGGACTATATGAATGGATGGTAATGCCTTTTGGACTCTCAAATGCTCCTAGTACATTCATGAGGTTAATGAATGAGGTCCTGAAACCTTTTATTGGGAAGTTTGTAGTTGTCTATCTAGATAATATTCTTGTGTTCAACAAAACAAAAGAGGAGCACTTGCAACACCTTGACATGGTTTTACAGAGGTTGAATGAGGAGAAGCTAATGATAAACCTCAAGAAGTGTGAGTTTATGAAAGAAGAGTTAGTTTACCTAAGTTTTGTCATCTCTAAAGGCATTGAAGATGGATCCATCCAAAGTTGAAGCTATTCTTAGTTGGCCAACTCCAAAATCAGTAGGAGAGGTAAGAAGTTTTCATGGTTTGGCTACCTTTTATAGAAAGTCTATTAATAATTTCAGTCATATTTGTTCTCCTATTCTTGACACCATTAAGGGAGATAAGAAAAGAAAGTTTCAATGGACTGAAGAGGCAGCAAAAAGATTTGAATACCTGAAGAAAAGAGTAGCACGACAACCAATACTTGCTTTGCCTGACTTTGACAAAGTCTTTACAGTAGAATGTGATGCCAGTGGAGTAGCCATAGGTGTAGTCCTAAGCCAAGAGAGCAGGCCAGTAGCTTTCTTTAGTGAAAAGCTCAATGACGCCAAGAGGAGGTACTCTTCATATGATTTGGAGCTTTATGCATTAGTACAGTCTCTAAGGAAGTGGAGACATTACCTCTTACCCAAAGAGTTTGTAGTCTACACAGACAATCATGCACTAAGTTTCTTGAACAGCCAAGACAAGTTAAGTCCTAGGCACATCAAGTGGGTGGAGTATTTACAGAGTTATACTTTCACAATCAAGCATAAGAAGGGCCAAGCAAACAAGGTAGCTGATGCACTGAGTAGAAGATCAGTCCTAGTGCATGAAATACAACTTCAGAGTGTTGGTTTGGAAGCACTAAAGGACATGTATGCTGCTGATCTAGATTTCAAGGATGCCTACTCCATTTGCCACCAATTCCAAGGTACCTTTCATGAAGAATTTTCTGATTTTCTGCTGCAAGAAGGATTACTATTCAAGGGAGCTCAGTTATGCATCCCTAGATGCTCTATGAGGACAAATCTTATAAGGGAGAAGCACTGTGGAAGTCTTTGAGGACACTTTGGCATAGACAAAACCCTTGATCAGGTAAGAAGGTTTTATTTTTGGCGGCCTAAGATGCATACTGATATCAGAAAATTTGTGGAGTCTTGTGGAATTTGTCAGAGAGCCAAGGGCTCTAGTTCTAATGCAGGCTTATATCAGCCTCTTCCAATTCCTAGCAGACCTTGGAAGCATCTTAGCATGGATTTTGTGTTAGGCCTACCCAAGACTCAGAGGGGAGTTGACAGTGTTTTTGTAGTTGTGGACAGATTTAGCAAGATGGCACATTTCATTCCATGCAAATGCACTAGTGATGCATCAAACATTGCTAGTTTGTTCTTCAAGGAGATTGTTAGAATTCATGGGCTGCCTCTCTCCATTGTTTCAGACAGAGATTCAAAGTTTATAGGCCACTTCTGGAGGACATTGTGGAGAAAACTTGGAACCAACTTGCCTTTCAGCTCTTCCTATCAGCCACAAACAGATGGGCAGACTGAAGTAGTGAATAGATCATTGGGGAATCTACTTAGATGTCTTACAAAGGAACATGGACAGCAATGGGATCTTGTCATCCCACAGGCAGAGTATGCTTACAATGACTCCATTAACAGGAGCATAGGTAAGAGCCCTTTTGAAGTAGTATATGGATTGAATCCAAGACGTATCTTTGAGTTAAGAGATTTAAGAGGAGTAGAGAAGAGAAGTGCTGAAGGAGAGGAGTTTGCTATGGCCATGAAAGACATTCATGATCAAGTTAGAGAACAACTCAAGAAGAGTGTTGAAAACTACAAGAAGCATGCAGATTTGAAGAGGAGAAATGTTCAGCTGAAAGTGGGAGATTTGGTACTTGCACATCTCAGGAAAGAGAGGTTACCTAAGGGAAAATACACTAAGTTGCTGATGAAGAAGATTGGGCCATGCAAGGTGGTCCACAAGTTTGGTGAAAATGCATATGAGATAGAACTCCCTCCTAGAGTTGCTATCTCACCAATTTTTAACATTGCTGATTTATATCCTTTTAAGGAATCTTTGGATGCAGGTACAGGTGTTCATGAAGGTGATGATGCTAATTGGATTAAGAATCTTCCTCCTGCTGCACCAGTCAAACTTGAAGCAATTTTGGACACCAAGGAGGTCAAGAGAACAAGACACAAGGTTTATAATGAATACTTGGTGAAGTGGCAAGATCTTCCACCTGAAGATGCCACTTGGATGACACCTGAGGACATTGAGAAGCATGGCACTACTGTCACTAATCTGATTTCAGGAGATGCCTGAAATCCTTTCTCCTGGGGTGTATGGTGCAGGGCACCTAGCAAGGTTATGGTGTCTAGTCAATCTAGTCAAATTTTCATGTTTTCCTAATTATGTTAGTATGTCAAATTTTGGTGTAATGGTCTCTTTAATAAGACACATAGTGGTTTTTATTTTTAAATATTGTAATAAAGCCATTTTCATGGCACACTTTGGTAGTGGAGGTCAAAAATAGTTTACATATGTTATGAAACTTTAAGTCCTATTAAGTTGAGGACTGTCTATTTTTGGGCTGAGGCTTTAATGCCTAATTTTATGGCTTTTACACTTAAAAAACAGCAAGAAATCGTGGTTTCCACCTTGGTCATGAGGATATACATTGGAAACATGTATAAGGTGGTCGAAGAGGAGATTTTAGAGGAGTTTTGAGGAAGAATATATAAGAAAAAAAAAGTTTTTTTTGCCTTTTACTGTCTTTCTAACTTTTGCTGTTAAAGAGACCATACTTAGCCGTACTCTCATGAATCCATTCGTGCAAATGATGGATGGTTTTGTCTTGACTCAGATCTGAATGCATTTGGAAGGATTTTTATAAAAGTTTGGGAAGGAAAATAAGAAGAAGCAATACCAATTTTCTGGTTTTTTTAACTGTTTTCTTGTCTTTTTTTCAGCATAGTACGAAATAGTACGGCACTGTCATGGAGGAATTTGATTGAAATTGGATAGGGGATTGTATTAACATTGCTTTGCATTTAGTTTGGTGGGAAAACATTACTGTTTAAGAGTTTTATTCTGATTTTGTTGTTATTGGTCTAAAACCTCATTTTTTAAGGGTTTTGCAAAGAAACAATGGGTATGCACCCCATTCCACCTTCATCATAAACCCATAATAGGTGGAATGGATCTAATTAGTTTACATTTACTTGTTTGTTACATTGCAGATGCAGAAAAATGGTGGAGGAGGTCTGTCAAGGTAGAAAGACCCTAATATCATCATGTATTAGGCAATTTGGACATTGGTAGGGTAAGGGTTTGAAGAGTGATTGATGCGGGTTGTCCCAAGGACCCAAAGACCAGTACATTGAGACCAATTTTTACATGATTGAATCTCTGGAGAGGGGTTAGGGAGCTTAGAACAAATTTTATAGTCTCTTACTGTGTGGAGGAGGCCTAGTTAGGCCTAATTCAGTTAGGACAGTCATTGTTTGTAGTCCATGTTCCAAAACAACACCTATTGCATGTCTGATATGTTATACAAATCCATATTGGGTATCTAAAAATCTATTATGTTCATGGGCTTAGAATGGATTTTTTTTAAGTTATGCTCTCAAAACCCCATTTCTAGGGCTAGTAGCAATATAGGGCTGCTATAAAAATTCACCTAAAGGAATATAGAGTAAAGGTTCTTGGGGCCTTTTAGGGGTTTCAATTGATCAAAATGGAGTGATTCAAGGTGTGATGGGAGTTAAATAAACTAACCAACTCATTTTACTTTCATTTGATGCATATCTTACCTCTTAACACCATATTTATTGAAGAGGGAAATACTGTCATATTGGGACAGTCAATTAGGAGTCTTGAGAACTCTGTTTGTATGCCTTGGAGATGTGTGATCAGTCATTTCTAAAGGGGTCTCAATTGTCTTAGAAGGCCTAGAGAGTCAACAATGCATTCTAAACCATATTGGTTGCCTTTTCCAAGCCTTGGAACCGGAGTAGGAGCAAGGGGACAGTCAATACTATGCAATCTCAATCAAGATAACAATCAGAAATCAGTTCTCATGTTTCCTACCTCTGCATCAGAGACTCAGGTTCTGGCTCTATTGGTGGCAATGGAGAAGCCTCAGGAGAAGAAGGCTCTATTGAGGATAGATTAATTGCGTCAAGCTGCTGATGTCGAATCGGTGATTTGATGCCGGTCTTTGTTCTCTGAATCACCCTCATGGGCTCTTTCTTAGGAACACTATCCCCCTTATCTTTTCCACTTACCACTTTTGACCTCATGCGAGTTATCAAACGGGATGATGGTGGCGACTCTATCACTGGGGCCTTTTCTTTCCGTGTTTTGACTCTCTTTTCCCTCTTTAAATTCAAGAAGGCTATGCTGCGCTTCACAACCATGCATGTTCTCTCCTGAATTGAGACTCCTTTTATGGACCAATCAATCTATGGCAATGGTTGTTGATGAATCTTTCCTCTGCCGAACTTAGTTGATAGAATGTCCTCCTCATCATCTGACAAACCCTTCACATCCTCTTTAAGGAAATCTGCAATTTGATTCAAAGTGAATCGGCTGTAGTCCCTTTGGCATACCTCAGGTTTATCCTCGCAATTGGCCCAATAGTCTTCTGTCACAGGCACATGAGCAAACTTGCCACCAACTCTAGATTTCATCACCTCTTTTGGATCATAGGTGCACCTCTCCTTAAATGTCTTGAAGTTAAATTTTGACATTTCCTCTCCAATAGACTTGCCATCAGTGGTGGATTTGCATTTGTAGATGCCTAGTTGGATGGGAAACCCAACTCCATGCTTATGCCGACTACGCAACATAGTATGAACCTCGGAGCTTTGACGAAGGTACTCAATAAAAACAACCTCATCAGAAGGATATTTGGGAAGCATGTATGGGTATGATGCAAAACCATACACTCGAATGTATGAAAAAGTGCGAAACTGGATGAACCAATCAGCCCAATCCGATATAACGGCCCTTGCCTCCTCAGAAATACGCACATGCATCTGATTGTCCAAGTCACACACTAAATGCATAAAGAATGCATCGTTGACCCTTCGAAAGTGCGTCTGCGACTTTGAAAACTCCAACTGCGGAAAATGCCTGTATATCCTTGTATTCTGCATAGAGTCAATGAAGTTCAACCCCGTGAAATTGCCATGGCGCGCCATCATGTAGACCAATAAAGAAGTCATCCTGAATTCAAGAGTTTGAGGAAACTCCATGATTTGCTTGTGGATGCAATTACTGATGAGAGAGGCCCAATCGTAATTCTCACTGCCATTGCTAATGCTGTTGATGATGTAGAACATCCATGGCCTGAAACTTCGTGCCTCGGCTTGCCCTGTGATGCGGTTTAGCAAAGTTATCATGATAGCGTACTCATCCTTGAACTTGCCACGGCCTACATTCTTTTGAAGCATGGTCCTCTTTTCCTTTAGCCACTTCTTCGCCATCTGTTTCTGACAATTATCAACATGATTATTCCATACATTTTCGCACTCTTCAGGATCGGCAACAAGGGATTCTTCAAATGGTGGGATAGAGAATGCAAACTTGATGTCATCAGACTTGAGGCTACCCAAAACTCACCCATCAACCACTCGCATTTCCCATGTCTCAGGGTCGTAATGCTTAATGCAAGCAAGTACGAACTCTAGGCATTGAACCGAGATGAGAAATGAGCCGGCTTGAACAAGCCCGGAATAAGTCAAATTTTTGGCCGTAGTGCTTCCTACTCTCATCATGGAGTCCAAGTCAAAACCCTCGGGGGCAACTTGGCATAAATCTGTCTCTCTAACCTTGGGATACTCCTAGATAAGTACCGATTTGGCTCCATAGTGCTAGCTGAGTATTGCATCTTCAAAACTTGGGCTTGTAGAAGGCTTCCTTGTCGCTGTCACGCACTTTTTTGAATGAAAGTCAGACCTCTTTTTGCCTGCTGTACCAAAAAATAAACTTGAATCTTCGCTGTCCCACTCAGAAAATTCAATAAAAATGGATATTTTTGCCTTGAAAACACAAATTTCTAAGTTTTTCTTCTATTTTTGCCTTCGGAAATCGATGCAAAAATCAATTTTATGGATTTTTAAGTGATGGACAAGCATAAAATCATAAAACTTTATGCACTTTTCTCAAGAATTTGACATCGAACACTGCTGGACCTGCACAAAATCGAAGAAATTTCTGCCCTCTATGTCTGATTTTGGCTTCTATATCGCTGCAAAAATTGATTTTTCGCCTTGTATGTTGCTGGACCTGCACAAAATAATGGATTCCTTGCAAAAATACACTCAAATTCACCTTCATTATGCTTCAAAATGGATTTTGCTGCCTTTGGCCTGCTTATCTCTGCGCTTAGACTTCAAATTTCTGAGTTTTTGTAAGAGGAATGAATGAAAACCTCCTCAAACAGGCAGCGCCTAATCTTCTTTTTTTTAAAATATAGGATGTGCTTTTTTTGTGTTTGGACATGCATTTGAAGTTGGAGATGAAACTAGAGTTTGGAAATGATTTAAATAGCATCCAAATAGTAGCGCTCCCAAATGGAGGTTGACCTTCTAATAATAGAGGGTGCTTTTTTTAACTTTTAAAATGCTATGTGAGGCACTTAGGCACGCGCCTATATCAGGCGGACGCGTCTATCAACAGGGAGACACGCATGTTGGCAGGCGCGCACGCCTGATATGAGGCGCGCCAAACATGGCATTTATCGTTCATGATGCCTATCTGAGGCACGTTTATTGTTGAGCACTTCTCTTTCATAATTTGAACTTGACGTTTCAGGTGTGCCTTATATTGCATGAGGTCAGCCTTCATTTAGGAGCGCACCATATTTATTTTAAAAATCTTTATTTAAGCGCTAAAGCGCATGCCTTGAGGAATAGGCATGCATGTATTAGGTGGACACGCCTATCAACAGGTGGATGCACCAGTTTCTAGGCGTGTGCGCCTGATATGAGTCGCTGCAAATTTTAACCTTTTCATTCATGTCACCTATTTTAGGCGTGTTTCTTCAGATTGAGCGCTTCTTTGCCTTTCATACACTGGATTTGAAGTTGAATGCTCTTGAAACAAAGCACCTTTTGGGCCTCTTTCATAATTCGAACAAGGATTTAACTTCATGCTTTAGGTGTGCTTTGCATTGTTTGGTCGCACTTATGAGCTTGATCCTTCTGTGGTGCGTCAACTCTTGCCTCCAAAGTGCTTTCCTTCAATGCAATGTGATTTAGCTCTTTGATTAGATATGTCCATCCACATGTTTTATCTCGAACGATCTTGTACTTGTGTGATTAGTAAAACTTGATGACATGATAGTACAAAGGGTGAGGAGGACATTTTAGGTTTCGCAATGAAAACAGGGTAACTGGAGAAAAAAATCATATGGGTACAACAATTGGCTCTGTCTGGGGACCATGGTGTATACTTGCGGCATAGGAGGATCTCAGAATCTCGGGTTTTTCAGTGTAGACTAGTCTCTTATCAATTGGGCAATAGAGTCAGGATAATTCCTAAATCACCTAAAAATGGAACTCTGGGCTACCTAACGGAATACAACATTTAAAGAATACATAACGGGGAAAAACAAAACAACATAACGAATACATCACGAAAAGGGGAAACACAATACGACACATAAAGGGGGAAACCCTTCCAAACCCTAAGGAATGAAGTGTTTCAAAAATTGCCCACTATAGGGCAATGGCAGTGGCGTACCTTCCAAGTGTGAGAGAAAATGTGTTATCTCTGTAGAGCTCGCAAATCTTGAAGGGTCCGAGCCACAAGGAATCGAATTTTCCATGCATTCCTTTAGGCTTATGCCTTTTATCCCACAGCAGGACAAGATCACCAATATTGAAATTGCGCTGACGGGCCTTCTTGTCGAAGATTTTCTTCACACGTTCCTGGTGATAAGTGATCTTATCGACCACCGCTGATCTTTCTTCTTCAAGCTTAGTCAGGTACATTATGAGCCTCTCAATCGGATCCTTGAATTGACCATCTTCAACTTCCGAAGCTAGTTGTAATGTTGATAGCTCAAGCATGATTGGTAGTACTGCTTCCGTGCCATGTATGATGACAAATGGCGAAGTGCCGATGGATCTCTTTGGAGTGATCCTCTATGCCCATAAGGCATCATATAATCTCTTATGCCATGTGCATTGTTTGTTATCAACCAATTTGCGAATGATTGAGACTAGATTCTTATTTGAGGATTCTACTTGTCCATTACCCTGAGGGTAATAATCTAAAGAGTGAGACAAGGTGATTCCGTAGTCGAAACAAAAACCCAAAAGTTCTTCCAAGGAAAAACTTGTTGCATTATCCGTCACAATCTTTTGAGGTACCCTGAAGCGTGAAAGAATATTTTCCTTCAAGAAGTCGCACACAACCTCTGAGGTAGCTCGTTTGGTAGGAATGGCCTCAACCCATTTCGTGAAATAATCTGTAGCTGTGAGAACATAAACATGTCCTTTGCTTGAATTAGGGTTGAGAGGCCGTATGAAATCTAACCCCCACTGCTGAAAAGGGGCTTCAATAATGACTAGCTTGAGCGGAATAGCTGCCAACTTGAGTTTTTCGACAAACTGCTGACAAGCTTGACATTTTTGCACCCACTCATATGCATCCTTGAACATGGTTGGCTAGTAATACTTTGCCTGTAGAATTTTGAAAGTTGTGATCCAAGATGAAAAGATGGCCACCATATGCTTTATCATGGAAGCCTTCTAACAACCTCCGTTGTTGATTCTTGTTGACACACATAAAAAATGTACCATCAAGTCCTTGTTTGTACAACACATCTTTCCACAATACATATTTGAGTGCTTTCAGTTTCAGGGTCCTCTTCTGTTGCTTATCCATGTAATCCGAGCATTCTCCGTAAGTCAAATAGTACACTATATCTGTGTACCACTCTTCAGTGGAATCAACAAATAACACCAAGGGAAGCTCTTCTTCGTCAACAGAATTAAGGACATCTTCTTTATCTTCATCTCCATCTTTGGCTATGAGCTGGCAAAGTCCTCGTCCATGCATCAACTTAGTACGCTTGATCTCAAGATCATATTCTTGGACTTTAGCCACCCAATTTCCTCGCTTAGTGCCCATCTCCTGTTGAGTGAGGACACTTTTAACTGTTGGGTCAGGTATGAAGACTATGGTGTGAGAATCTAGGATATAAAACCTAAAATTCTTTATAGCACTAACAACTGCATAAGCGTGTTTTTCAATTTGTGAATATCGCATCTCATGGTCCTTGAAACTCCTGCTCATGAAGGCGATAGGTGACTCGGCTTCCTCATTCAACTTCTGCGTGAGAATGGCAGACATGGTATGCTTTGAAGCATAACAATAGAGAATGAAACTTTTGCCAAAATTAGGATGTACCAAGACTGGGGCTTTGCTGATTGCTTCTTTGATTTTTATGAAGGCCTTCTTTCCCTCTCCCGTCCATTTGAACACCGAAGTTTTCATCATCATAGTTGATATATCTTTGGTGAGCTTCGACAAGTCTGGGACGAACCTTCGTAGGAAATTAACTTGATATCTATTGCCTGTTCTCTTGCCTCTAACTTAGCCAGTCTACTTTTCAACGCCATTAACTCCATGACATAGAGTTCGGAAGACCAAGTTAACGGAGTTGAAGCAGGACTGTAAAGTTTGTGGCTGTCAAGGTTACTTTCTTCTTCTTTTCCGTTGTTTCCAAGTTGTTTTACGGCTTCCTGTTTTATTGCTTCTTGTTTTGTTTCTGTTGTCTGTTGCTCGAGCTCTCCTAAGAGATTTTCCTGCTTCTCATCCATCGAGCCTAGTTGTATTGTGTTCATTAAAGGAGTTGCTTGATTATTGCAAGCTAGTTTGGGTAGAATAGCCACGAATTTTCTCTTTCCCAGCAGTTTGAGTTTCTTTGCTATTTTGGATTGCCTACATTGTAGAATCCGTTTATACTGTTTTGCATTGACGAATGTCAGTTTTTCCCCTATATCCACCACTCTGTGTTGGACCTGAACTGACACGTGTGAGTGCAAAAGCAGAGCTTCCAGGGCCCCTGCAGCAATAGAGGACTGGCTCACTGGGTTCTCGGGGTCCCAAGTCAGATTAGCACCATAAGGTATTAGCATGTTTGCTTGTGGGTCCCCTTGAGTTTCCTCAAACCCTACCTTTTCCATAGCCTCTAACTCTGCTGACAGACCTTTTGTCATGACTCCTTTTGCAAGGGGGTTTGTTTGTGTGTCCATTAACAAAATGAGTTTGTTCCCTGTCACAGGACCCTCAAGGGCCCTGACTTTCTGTTTTCTCGGTGCCACGGTGAGTCCTGTCTGCTTGCTTTGAGAAACTTGGTTAATGAAAAGGAAAAGGACAACTGAAACTGCCTATTTGGTTTGATACTGCCTGATACTGCCTGTTTGGTCAAAAGAGAAAGGACTGTCTATGCAAAAAGATTTGGTTAAAAAAATACAAAAGATCTGTTCGAAGCTCCAACCTGTGGCCCACGGGCCCCTCCTCCTCCTGTAGCACCTTCCGCGGCTCCTGTAGCGGCTCCCGTAGCCCTCAAACCCTAGCGGCTCCAGTTCGCTTAGACGTGTGAAATTTGAAGGTGGTAGCTTGATATTTTCTGCTCAAACCTAAATAGTAAATAAATGCCTCTAGATGAGGTAAATCCTGAGCAGTTTGAGCAGATTGAGGAGGTAGTCATTCCTCCAATTGATATACAAGAGCTAGAGCATTCAAACCAGCAAGAGAAGAAAGAAATAAAGCAGAGGCATGAGATCAACTTTGTTGATTGCATGTCATCTCAAAAGGATGCCTTATAAGGCATTTGGCCCAACTGGAGACATATGAGAAAGAGTCACCAGCTATCTTGCTTGCTTCAAAGCATGAGGTTGAGCATCAAAAAGGGCTAGATCAACCCATTTATCCACTTCCAGAAAGCTATATTTCGAATCAGTGCAGGCGGATAGGTGAGTTTTTCTTTGTCCTTGGGGAAGCATTTCACCACTTTGTTGTATGCCTATCCCTTCCCCACCTCCCTTTAATTGTCCACAAACATCTGAAGCATTGTAAATTGTTGAGAAAGGGCAATTATTTTGAAAAACCAGTTAATGGCTTTGTTTAAGGTCATTTTTGGTTGGTTAGTTTAGGTTTAGGATAAGTTTGTTTTGAATAGGTTTCATTTCAATAAGTGCTCTTGCATGGGCTGCATTCTCATTAGGAGATTGTTTGCCTTCTTGTTTTGTGTCGTTTTGTTCCTAGAGACAGTGTTCAGTTTTGTGTTGATCTAGCCAACCCCCTGTTGTTGCAGTTTGCCCTTTGACTCTATGCCCAATGTGTTGGTTTTTTCCCAGACTGGATGCTTATTCCCAGATTTCCCTACAAGGTAGCCATCAGTGATCAACAGGATCTCTAGGCCAGGGGCCAACAGTGTAGGAGATAGACTCTATATTTTATCTCCTCTTCTTCTTCAGGCTCTGCAAAACCTAGGGGGGTATTCCCTACTCAACATCCATGAGGATATACATACAAAGGCTGGGATGCTGACAGAAAGCAGATAAGTCCTCCTATAAGTAGACCAAAACTGAAAGATAAGAGAAAAGGGGCTAGCTTTGGACCTATTTGCAGTTGTAGACAGAGAACTGAGGATCCTAAAACTAATTCTAATGTCCTAAAGATTGTTTTAGATTTTGATTTTGATTTTAAGTTTGGATGCAAAGCTGGACATGGCTGTAACACAAACACAAAGCAAGATTGGTGCCTATCCAGGGCCTGGAGTCAGTAGACATACACCTGTGAATGATATGCATGAACAACTAAAACTGGATTTCAGGGGGATACATATGATACCTGCCTTACAGATATCTCCCAATACAAAGTGTTAAGCTATCTATACTTATGGCATCCCTACTGCAGTATACCCTTCTCAATGTTCAATCTGAAAACAGTTTAATCTACCACTTGAGCAGAAGTCAAAAGATCAGACATTCAACACAGGAATTCTATGTTCTAGAGTCTCAACATTCCTTAAATATCCAGACTCAGAAGAAAGATACATGCAATACTGGAGACAGAATTAACAAAACACATGCCAACATAGCATTTCTCATATAAAATTAACCATGAAATCAGTGGATTCATGCAAAAACATACAACAAGAGATACATAGACTCACAAGTTTTTATGGACAGAGCAGCCAAAACCAACTGTATTGTATCACAGAGCCAAAATGTTCAACTTTCAACAACCTCAAAATGAGTAACACTTCCTGCTTAAAACAGCCAGAAGGTGTACTCATAGGACTTAATTACATGATGGACATCAAAAAACGTCAGATACAGTCCTCAGAAGGAATGGCGCTCAGAAAATATTAATGGAGCAGACAAAGAGGGGCCTCGAGCCATGCACCATTATCTGGGGTCTTCACTCAAAAATCGGGCAACCTGATCATGTGTACCAATGTCCACATCTCCGTATCGTCGCCATTAAGGGCCTCAACCACCCGCAGCCACTTGAAAACCATCACTGCATTCAAAAAAGTCTTTCCGCCAAAACATGCTTCTTCGCAGGTTGAAAATACACAGGGGAATAATCCCACATGCACGGTGAAGAGATCACTTTATTAGTTTAAAAACAGGGCCGCAAACATACTAAGCGTCGAGCGCTTTTGCCGCGCTCGACACACAAGCCTTTGCCCGAGAGCCCATCGCCAAGACTAACACCGTCGGCCCGACCCAAAAATCTCTCACCGACCTCAGAAGTCTCCCCGACCGCTACATTACATTCCCCTGTCGGTAAGACCAACACTATTGGCCAACCTGAAAATCCTCTTGCCAACACCCTTAGTCACACCGACAAACACCTCCCGAAAGCATCTAACTTCTACATCGGCCAGCTCCACAAATCTCCTGCCGACCGCAAAGGTTACGCCGATGGCCATCCAAAACATCATCAAGTCATTCCCTCGGCGAGACATTTACCCATCGGAGCAACAAGAAACTCCTTGGCCGATAACACCGCTCACGCCGATGCCTACTACTGTCGCCAAGACAATCCTCCTCGTCACCTCGATACCAGCTCCACAAATCTCCTCGTCGCCGAGACAAAGACCATCGGAGCAACAAAAAGCTCTTCCGCCGATCACAATAGTCTCGCCGATGGTCAAACAAAACACACCCTCTGTCGGTGAGACCCACGCCGATGACACCTCATCGGCCAAACATTACATATCGGCCGAACAGAAATGAAGCCCGCCGATGAACAACATCATACCGATGAACACAAACATAATTCAAATTACCATCGGCCAGACATACATCATCGGAACAACAGAAAAAACACGGGCCGATACTTCATGTCACATCGATGAAGGGATAAAACATACTCCGTCAGGGAGACCCACTGCATCGGTGGAACTGAAAAAACTCCAACCGATAGGCCAAGCTCACGCCGATGAAGAGAAAAACCTAGGGTTTGAATGAAGCAACCCTCCACACGCTAGCTCAATCTCCAGGCCAAAATGAGCACTAACACAATGGATTGATAAGGCCTCTGGATCCCAGTGTTTAGCATGCAAACACCCCTATATAGTAGCCAAAATGTTGTCCTATTTTGCCTTCTGGCCAAATAGCCTAGGGATCTATGAAATCTCAGTGTTTTCACCTTTTGAAATGCAAATTGACTAAGTCCAAAAAATCCTAAGTTTTCCTTGTGTTTTCAGCGTTTTCGAAGTTTCGAAGTTCATGCTTCTCCTCTTCATCATGCCATGTCTGTCGGCACCAAGCTCTACCTTGGTCGCTTGTTATTCACCTAAGTTTTTCAAGCGCCGGAGGTCGAACGTTTCATCTTCTGTCTTCTTTTGTGGAAGGTGGAAGATGGAAAGCCCGACGACCAAAGTCTGTCGTTTTCAATGTTCTAAGTGTTTCGGACTTCGACAGACCAGGGGTTCCTTCTTCTTTCTTGTTTTTTGGCGAAGGGTGAAAGGTGGAAGGCCTAAGGCCCGACCTCTGACAACTTCTTCAAAGCTTCTAAGGCAAAGATAAAAGACAAAGCAAGCCTTAGTCAGAGAATTTCAGAGTTTGCGAAACAAAAAGTTCGCCGATCAGCAAGTTCGTTGATCGGCGAAATCGCCGACTAAGTAAAGGCTAAAGGCCGAAAATTGAAAGGGAGAAAAGGGCAAGACAAAGAGAGGCCTTTGTCAGCGAAAGTTTAAGTTAGCGAACCAGATAGTTCACCAATCGGTGAAATCACTGATAAGGAGGAAACCCAGAGACAAAGTTGGTTCGTGAAAAGGAGAATTCGCCGATAAGGCAAAAAAGTGATGAAGAGCAACCAATCGGCGAGTCGACAAAAAGACAAATCCGCCAACCAATTCATGATTTTCAAATTTCACCAATAAGGTGATAAGGCAGGCCAAGTTCACAAAAGTGAAAATTCACCGATAAGGCGAGAAAGAAAACAAGCTGCAAGCCCAATGGTAAGGTGTAAGGCGGAGGGCCCGAGGACTGATCTCCGCCGAGTTCTCAAATCGGCTAAGTGTTGTGGAGGCGGGGGTCAAGCGTTTCTTCTTTCCAACGAACGATGCACATTGAAGGCCCAACCTCCAAAGCTTGACGGTTTCTTTTCTCTCGGACTTCGGAGGCCGAGGTTTCCTCTTTCACCTTTTCAAAGCCCGATCGGTGGAAGACCGATCAGAGGAAGCTCGATCAATCGGGGTTTGATCTTTTTGCCTTCCTGGTGCATTTTTTACCGTTCAAGACACGACAAGACTACCCAGCGACCCTCTTGGTCGCTATTAATGCTTCTTCAGAGCTCGATTACTTGGAGAAAATGGATTTATTGCCTCCCCATGCCCATGTAGCCTCATTTGCATTAAATCTTTTGTACCAAGTCCATGGGCGAACACTCCTTTTCTCAGCGAACTTCATGGGCAGGGTCATGTGGGCATGCTCCAAGGACACAGGAATGGAGTTACTGCAGTATGGGCGACAGTTTTCCTTGTTGACTTCTCTTTCCACATCCATGATTGCTACAGTTTGATCTGAAAAGCTATATATGCATGTAAAACAGATGTTTTGTTGTTGTTTAGCTGTTCTTTTGGGCTATTATACTAGTTGGGTAATTTGTTATTACAGACCTTGTAATGCATCTACAAGAATCAGTCGGATCTGATGCATTGTGCTCGAAGCCGAGCCTTTGATGTCTCCGATAGTGGTTCACCAATGAATGTAGATGGTTATTTTGTGTTTATCTCTCTGTAACAAAGTATCTTTTTGTTGTAATGGCTATTTGACCTTCATGATCAATATAATCACTGATATTTTACCTCTCTTATGCTTTTGCTCTATGTTTACTTGAAATCTGTAACCCATTTTGTGGATAAAATGGTCCCTCTGTTAGTCATAGTTTTCTAATTCGAGCCTCTGTTAAAACGGTAAGTTTGTGTGAGTCTCTGTCAATATTTGAGGTCATTGTTGTGTTATGCCGATCCCAGCTAACACCCTAAATCTTGGTGTATCACCTCCCTTTCTCTTTCTGTATTCCTTCTTCCCCTTTCCCTTGGTGATCATTAGTATAGGTTTAGTTAATTGCTTTGAACCTTAAGTTTAGAAAGTGGAACCAGCCTTCTCTGGAGGTTTGTTCTCATTTACAAGGTCCCACACCTTGAGATCAGTCCCATTGTGTCATTGGAATGCTTGAATAGGCTTCAAATAGGGTGCAATTTCATGTGACAACAGTTACAAAATAAAGTTGCTAGGACAACTTAAGTTATTATTAGTTATTTCCTTAGTCAAATTATTTAGAAAAGGGGACAAGACATATTAAGGACATTAATTTTCTCTTTGATAACAGTTCCATAATAGCCATTGTACCTTTATCTGTGGTTCCTATACTTTAGAAGTCTTGTACTATATAGTGTTTTGAGTTGTCACCATCTTTAGTTAGGCCTAGGACACTTGATCCTATCTAGGCACCTCTCATCACAGACTTGAAGACCAAGAAAAGTTACTAAAGACATTCATCTTGTATTTTCTTCCCACATATTCCTTTTCAAAATGGGAAGATTTTCTGCTTTCACCTTTGGATCTTTTTCTTCCTAAGGGGAGAAATATTGTTTGGCAAGCATGGAAAATCTATAGTATTTAGATTTGAGCATCTACCATCGATGTAGGAAGCATCACACTTTTGGGGGTGGGCTACCTAATCTCTCTGTTCATTCTCTCTTTTTAAGAAAGTTCTTCAATCTCCCTCTTTGGGGGGGGCCTTATCATTGTACATGGGTACCTAATCAGCCCTAGTTGTCGGGACCTATCTTTGAGGCTTTTCATCATTCCGTTCTCTCTTTGCCTAAGTTGTACTTAAGGGGGGTGTAAGAGTAATAAAATATTATCACTAAGTTAGGTTCACGTTAGTTTACTAAGTTGGAATGATTACCATTTATATGTTATTTATTCACTCTATTTAAGCACACTTAGGTAGTTTTGTTAGTGAGTTATGTGCCCATAACTTATACACTTGATTGATACTTATCTAGTCTAGGTTGAGTTACACTCCTTCTATCATGCTAAATAGAGTTAGTTAACTAACCTCCTTATTGGGAATAATTGGGAGTTAAACTCTTATCTTTTGGACATGTCATCTATTGGATTCATGGATCCAAGAGGTCTATATAATTGTATATTATTCTTTGTAAATTTGCTCCATTCTATTGAGTAGAATATCTTTATTCATTTTCCTAGAGAACCAAAAATTATCCAAATAAGGGAGAAATTTTTAAACATTTGCCAAATTTCAAAATTATAAGCGCTAAGTGCATGGTATACAAAATTAAAGATTGGATATTGAGAGATTTTTTCTCCTCGCTTGTAACCCTAGAAGTATGGATGCATACCAAAATTCATATGTCAGCATCGAAGCCCAAAAATAAATATTAAAAGAAAGATAAATATCAAAGTCTATTCAAAGTCAAAAACAAGTCGAAGTTTGAGAGATCACAACGGGCTAGAGCATGTTGGTAAAAAAATAGAAGTCTCAAAGAGAAAAAAAGGAAAGATGAAGGATCTAAGGTTGGTGAAAATATTTTTCCATTAAATTACCCTTTGCACAAATTATAAACCTCATTTGCACCATTTGCACCATGGTCCACCCCTTTACCCCATCCATAACTTGGATTGATTAAAAGTGGGCAGCAGCAACTGCAAAGATTCAAGGGTCTAAATAAATCAAGGCAACTATTGTTATGTGGAGCAATAGGGGTTAAGTGACTAAAATTGCAAAAGTAAAGTGGTGAAAGGGATGTAGAAAGAGATAAATGTCGGAAGTTGAAATAGAGAGCACAAAAGAATGACAACAAAGAAAGAGAGGAAAGGAAGATGGGATTGATGAGTGGGTAAAAGAAATGTAGATAAGGGAAAATGCAAAAGAATAATAAATATTAAATAACAAAGGAGAGATGCAAAGTGAGGGTTTTGAAGGTATAAGGAAATGGAAAAATAGAAAAAAGTGAGAGTTGGAAAAGTAGGGTGAAAGAAAGGACATTCGACAACAACAAAAAAATGTGGAAGGCAAGGAGTAGATAGCCGGCTAAGAGAGAATTTTTGGGTGTTTAAAAACTAAATTAGAAAGAATGTGTATGAATGAAGAGAAAGTGCAAAGCCAAGATCATAAGAATGAAAGGAATGGAATCAAGAAACAGTAGAGTTAGGTAGTGATGAAATAGGGGTGTTGAAGATGTAGACCTTTGTCCTAGGATTTTTCTTTCAAATTAGCTAAAAAATGATAGGGCAAGATAGAGTTTTTAATTTTTCAAAAAAAATTATTAATATGACTATTCCTGTATTCACGATCAATTAGTATCTAACTAGGTTAATCTTGGAATTTGAATTTTTTAAAAAGTGTCATCCCACATAATAAAGTTTCTCCTCTTTGTTACCTAGTCTTGTCTTCTATGCATACAAATTTGTACTCTTTCTCTCAGCAAAGATAAGTTAGTGATCCAAAAACTATCAAATAAACACTCACAATTACGTAGTTGAGATATCAATCATGTTGTGAGGCTTCTTGAAGCAGTGTAATATCCCAAATGGGGATATTTTCTCCTAATTTGGATTTACGGGCTTTCCAGACTTCTAATTTCTGATTTTTTGCCTTTCAAATCAGACTTAATCATGCACTTGTAATATCCCATAAATCATGCCAAAACATCACATAATCATTGCCAACATGAAAGCCAATAACATACTTGAATTCCACAATGAAATACACAATGAAAACACTCGAATCCACAACCACAATGACTAAAAATAGATGTAGAAGTCTGCTGCTATAAATCAGAACTTATGAAGTCTTCAAGTACATAAAATGGCTAGGGCAAACAAGCCAAATATGCCCAGCTACAAATCAGACATAAACCGTAAGGTTTTACATACCAAACATAGACAAAATGACCTCCAAGTGATGGCGCTCCACAAGTAGGGTTGAAACCCTAAGCAATGACACAAAATCACCAACAAGAAGCCCTCCAAAATGGGCGAATGGGATCTGCAAGTCTGCTGCTACAGAAATCTGCTCTAACTCCAACCCTAATCAGCAATACCTCCTCAAATTCGCCTCTCAATGCAAGTCGCTCCTCCTCCAAGGTGTAGCGCTCAAACCCTAGGATGAATCCTAGTCAATATGCATAATGCCACAGCCAAGAGAAGTCTTCCATCATGATCTCCAAATCTGATATACAATTCTGTCCTAGAAACAATGAAGCACAAGTAGATCCCCGTCACGGAATCCTCCACTAGGATGCTTGAGGTTTTTGTCCCAAGATCCTCTCCGAGACATAAAACTCCCAAGCATAGATGGAAAACTTGCTGAAATTTCGCCGAGCCAAACAAAACTCGTGAGTTTTTTTCGACCTCAAGTTTTTTTGACTTTATTTCACAGAGTTTTTTTTGCCGAGTCCATGCAAAAAACTCGCAGGCGTCAGAATAAGAGGCATCCACGGCCAAAAAAGTGAAAACACAAACAAAAATTAGTTTTTTTCAGCTCTGCATAGAAAAAAAACCCCCCCCAAACAAAAATAGTCCACTTGCAACTTTGTGGCATCGAGAAGATCGGATTCAAACGCCATTTTTTGCAGATTTTGAAGGAAAATTAGAATCCCAGGTAGGTTTTTGTTTTGTCATTTTTCTTTTTGTTTAATCATTCTTTTTGGTTCTTGCGTGCAAAATATTGAATCCAAATTGAAAACAAAATCTTCATAGAGCAAAAAGAAGCTTCATTTTTGCATTTAGATTCCAAAAAACAAGATTCATCACTATTTTTTGAGGATTTTTTCTGGTTTTTTTCATGATTTTTGTTGTTTTTTGAAATTTTCAAACCTATGTTCATTTTTTGATTGTAAATCTATTTTGTTGTTTAGATTAGTTAATTTATTGACTGATTTAATCATTGAAACACATTTGTATCAATTTAAATCAAATTTAGAGAGATTTTTTGTATTAAAAACCTAATATGTTGTACTTTTTTTGTATGTGTAGGTTAAATTCGCACTATAATGGCTTCTGCTTCAGGTTCAACCTTAGGCTCCAGCCCATCCGCGTCCATGCCATCATCATGGGTTCCAAGCACTCATCCTCCAGAAGCTAGAGCCCCTACATGGAAGTATGCTGTGAGAGGACCGAGTCCTGGAACGGTTGTTTGCGATAAATGTCAGAAGGTATTACATGGAGGCATAAATCGCCTCAAATACCATCTTGCAGGCATTGCTCGTCATGATGCCAAGGGTTGTCTTAATACCACAGAAGAGATAAAAAGAGAGATGAATGCCCTACTTGCAGCTGCTGAAGAAAGAAAATTGCAAAGGGAGAGGACAAAAGCAGCCATAGCAACATGCATAGCTAGTGGTGGTGGACATGGTCATGAGCAAATGCAAGTCGACATAGAGTCTGAATCAGATGAGGAGACGCCAGGAGTTGATATTAACATTGTGGGCTCTCTTCGTGGTCCACGCATTCGTGGTACACCGGCCCCTAGGCCCCCCATTTCCTCTATTTCGAGTAGAATGCCACCGCTGGGGTCTACATCTTCACGCACACCACATAGTTTTTTGTGCCAAGAAACAGACTAGGAGCACAGACATCATTGGAGGCTACAAGGTGGAATAGGGAGGTGCATCAACATGCCGACATGGCATGTGCAAACTTTTGGTATTTAAATAACATTCCATTCAATG
Source organism: Cunninghamia lanceolata (assembly GCA_027924645.1). Taxonomy (NCBI): domain Eukaryota; kingdom Viridiplantae; phylum Streptophyta; class Pinopsida; order Cupressales; family Cupressaceae; genus Cunninghamia; species Cunninghamia lanceolata. The sequence goes on from BSBN01000010.1 coordinate 7,712,729, forward strand.
TGGCGAGTAGTCCCTATTGGCACAATTTGGTTACCGCATTGACAGTTGCGAGAAAAGGCTACAAGCCACCTACTCGCAAAGACTTAAGTGGAAGGTTAGTGATTAGTCAATTTAAATTTTATGCTAAGTTTATCATTTAAATTTTATGTGATTAGTTAATTTATGTTAAGTTATTTTTTGTTTAAAAAATAAAAGTTTGTACTTATTTTACTTGTAGGTTGTTCACAAATGCAACTGAAAGGGTGGTGCAAGTAGTGGAAGATCAAAAGAAAGAATGGAAGAAACATGGCTGCACCATTCTTTCCGATGGGTGGACAGATGGGAGAAACCGCACCATCCTTAATTTTTTGGTTTCTTCAAAAGGTCAAGTTGTGTTTTTGAAATCAGTGGATGCCTCCAACAAAATCAAAAATGCAGAAACATTGTGTACATTGTTGGAGGAAGTTGTCATGGAGGTCGGGATAGATAAAGTTGTGCAAATCATCACAGATAATGCAGCAGCATATGTGGCAGTTGGGAGATTGCTTGAAGATAGATATCCTACACTTTTTTGGACACCTTGTGTGGCACATTGCCTTGACCTTCTTTTGGAGGACATAGGCAAACTTGATTGGGTGGCACCAATTGTAAATGATGCAAGGAGCATAACAAAATTTATCGACAATCACCCTTGGGTTCTTAGTTTGATGAGGGATCATACGAAAGGGAAAGAGTTGGTGAGATCGGGTGCCACAAGGTTTGCAACAGTTTTCCTAACGTTGCAAAGCATTATTGATTCGTTGAATACTTTGAAACAAATGTTTGTGTGTCCAGCATGGCTAGAATCATCTTATAAAAAGAACCCTGAAGGAGAGAGAGTTGCAAGCATAGTGTTTGATAAGCTCTTTGCACAAAGAGCTATAGAGATCGTGAAGGTAACCTCAAAACTTTGATTTTAAATTCAAATTGAGTATGTTATTTCTTAATTTAAGTCTTTCATTATAAATTTGTAATTTTAATCTTTTTGTATTTGTAATGTAGGTGTCGAAGCCCTTGGTTAGAGTCCTTCACTTGGCAGATGGAGATCAAAACCCAATGGGATATATTTATGAGGCCATGAATAGGGCCAAAGAGGCTATAAAAAATTATTACATGGGGGACAGCCTCAAATTTGATCCCATATGGGAGATTGTTGATAGGAGGTGGAACAATCAACTCCACCAACCCATCCATGCTACAGCCTACTTCCTCAACCCTCAATTTCACTTCTCAGAGAACTTCTCCGATCCTAATGGAGAGGTTATGGAGGGGCTCACAACATGCATTCAGAGGATGGAACCCATGGTTGAGGTGAGAGATCTCATTGTCCAAGAGTTGGATCTTTACAGTGAAGCGAGGGGTAAACTCTTTTCTTCAGATCTAGCTATTCGAGAAAGAACCACTTAGACACCAGGTATAAAATTTGGAGTCTTTAAGTTTATTTCACTGTCACATCATACATGCATCTTAATATCTTATAATTTGATAAAATGTGTTTTGAGTCTTGACTTTGTTTTCTAACTCTTCAATATTTGTTTTTGCAGAGGCTTGGTGGAAAAGTTGGGGTGGAAATACCCATCTCCAAAAAATTGCCCTCCGCATACTATGTCAGCCTTGTAGTGCATCCAGTTGTAAGTGGAATTGGAGCTTGTTTGAGGCCATTCACACGAAGAAGAGGAACAAACTAGCCCAAAAGCACCTCAATGACCTTGTCTTTGTGCAATACAACCTTCGGTTGCGCACAAAAAGGGTAGAGGACAAATCACTGGATCCTATTGATTTGGATGAGATAGATCCTTATAGTGATTGGACAGGGCAGGATGAGCAACCTCCATTGTTTACCGTAGACTTGATTTCGAGAGACAAGCAATGGAGGATCTGGGTGCAACAAGAGATGTAGGGTTGGAGGACATTCATGAGCATGAGGAGTCATTGCCAGAGCCAGAGCCAGATAGTTCCAGGATGGTGGTCGAGCCTCAGCCGCAGCCTTCCATGCCAACCGAGGAGCCACTGGTACCGCACACTCGCAGGACTAGAGCATCTGCCTCTTCCCTAGCTTTGGCTAAATTAGGGAAGAGGAAGGTGTAATATGTTGTATTTACTTTTAGTATTTACTTCTAGTTTTACTATTTTCATTTTCAGCTATCTATTGTAATTTGTATTAGACTATCATGCTTTCAGCCATCAGGATTCCGCATGAGAATGCGATTTTGTAATCAATTTGCATTGAAGTCAATCAAATTTAATAGAAAACACTTTTGTACTCATTTATAGACTCATTGGATTCATCTTGTCATTGAATTTTGCAAAAAAAATGCGTTTCTAATGAAATTTTAGCAATTTTTTAAGTTCCTGAGTTTTTTGCCGAGATTTCTCCGAGTTTTTTTTTGACTCTCCAAAAATTGGCTTGCCGAGTTTTTTGCCAAGCCGAGTTTTCCAACTATGCTCCCAAGTGTGTATGAATGAATGAGTGAATGATGATTTGCAATGCCTCCATCAACCTTGTATGTATACACAACTTGTCTATCTTCATTATGGCCGACCTAGGAGAAGTATTATTTGTTTTTTAATACACCCTTTTCCCTCCAAGAGGGCCGACCAGCATTAGAGTATCTAGGTGCTCAATAAAAATCAAATTAAAGATATGATTTTATTATTTCCTTTATTCTTCTCCAAGTGCCAAGGTGAGATGTTAGATAATATTCAATCTCCCATCACAAGTCGCCCCCATCAACAAGGTGATGTGTACAATGAGACCTCGAACTTTCTCATGAATGAAGATACTATATTACTTATCCATAAATCAAAGTGGCATCCATATGAACAATATTATCCCTTGGAAAGATTATGACAAGTCTCTGCACTCCCGATAGCCAATCTCCATATGTGTGACTCTCCCAAGTGGTTCGCTCCAAGGTAGACAAATTATTTTATCCAAGACAAGTGCATCAAAGACATCAAAAAAATATGACAAGCCATCTCTAATACCCAAGATGCCTTCCAAAAATCCCGAAGTGTGGAGATTAGCCCATCCACTCTCCCATGGCGACCATTCCAAAAATGGGGACATAACAAGCAGTCAAATGGAAAAGAGGTCAAGAAGTAGAAGAAATGTTTGTAGATGATAAGTTTTGACCATAGCCGAACTTGTCCAATTGTTATGGCTGCATACAAAGTCAAACTCATCATGATAGAAATAGGATGCAACTGGAAGTTTCAGCCATAGGCAAATTCGTCCCATACGGGACAAAACAGCAGAATTGAAGATTCATCTAGGTTTGTTGAACTAGGTCTCCTAACATTTCACATGGAAGGCATTCTATTTCCTCTTGGTCATGTCATACTCATCCTCTGGTATAAATAAACCCATTGGGGTATGCTCTAGTTAATCATTATTTTATAAGAAAAGGAAAGATTAGAGAGATAAAATTCACTTGAGAGACATGCATTCCAGTCATGTAAAGTCTTTGTTACTAAAATATATTATTGAATAGAATCAGATGCTTACAATGAGAGAGTGAAAGCTCTTATATAGAAGATGCAAACAAAAAAAGCCTTAAAGCTTGCAAAAAGCTACACCTAACAAAGCAAAACTACTAAAGACGGAAAAAAACTATCTAATAGGAACAAAACAAGGAGCGAACTAGGAGTGACCATTAAACTTAGATATTATCTTAATACCCCCCCTTAATGGTCACTGCACTAACTAAAACAGAGTTGCCCCCCCTGAATGGTGACAATTGAAAATAAGAAAGACTAGTCCACAAGCAACTGAAATAAGGCAGAACAGATGGCCTAGAAGGCGTAGAAAGCAGACTCCTTCTCAGTATGCTATGCGACATGTGCTGATGGTGTTGATGCTTCAGACTTGGACTGTTCAGCAGCCAAACGTTTCCGGCAATCCTTTTTCATATGGCCAAACTTGTGGCAGTAATTGCACTGGATGTTTTTCCTCTAAAAGGAGTCCTGTGATGGACCCTGACTGAATGGCTGAGAGGGCTGATTGGGGCCCTGATTCTGCTGAAAGGACTTGGCAGTAAATGCCTGTTCTGAGGAGGAAGTAGCACTGCTACCGAACTGTTGTTTCCATCGATCCTGCTATAAGAGTTTGTTGCAAAGATCTGAAAACTGTAGTGTAACATTAGTCGAAGTAATGTTAAGTGTCTCGATAAAGTGCTCGTAAGAGTGTGGTAGACTTTTCAGAGTGATAACTACCATGTCTTCCTCGGCCATGTCACGACCAATCGCCGTCAACTGATCACGAATGTCCTTGATTTTGGTGAGATGCTCTTGCAGAGACATCTGGCCATCCATTGTGATCGAGAAGAGCATGTCCTTTAAAAAGAACACAAGGCTCTTGTCGGATGTTTCATGAAGATCCTTCAACAAATCCCAGATTTCTTTCGCAGATTTCCCAGACGGAACCTGAGGTAGTTGATCATCGGTGACGGATAACTTGATGAGCATCACCACTTCACGATTTTGCTCATTGAATTTTTCCTGATCTTTACCTGCCATTTGAGGACGTGTAGTTTTGCCTAGAACTAGCTGGTCAAGTCACCGATACTCGAAGACTGTCATCATTCACTGCTTCTAGGTGTTGTAATTTTTGTCGTTGAACTTTTGACTGCTCTCCAACAGAATGTTGGTCAAAGATGCCATACTTCACGTTTTTCGAAACACTAAAAAAATGAATTATAAGCAGTTGGCACAGATACCAAAGCAGATAGACGGCACGGACAGGGAAAATAGAACCCAACACGGGTTACGGAGCACAGATTTTGAAAACACGGAATAAAGCTGAGATACAAATACAGAGGCACAGATCTCGAGATAAATCCGAACACGGATTTCAAGATACTGATCTCAAGAATACAGAAGGTAGAAGTTCACAACATGTGAACACGGATTTCGAGGCAAAACAAACTCTGCATGTCTGCTGGGTGCTAGTCGATGATGCAAATTTGACCACGAACTGCTTCAACACAACAATTTTGAACAATTGCTGATCAAAAATTTTACAAATGGCGACTGGAGACCCACCGATGTTTAAAGTTATAACCACCAAATTTCTGACAGGAACTGACAACGATCAGAAAGTATTGACTAAAGGAAATGAATCCCACCAAGACAAGAATGCGGCCAAGAGAATATAGGGCGCACCTGCCAAGACAACAATGAGGCCTTCAAACCAGGAGGTTGACCATAAGAGACCACCAACAACACAAGAAACCAAACACCAATAAACAGAGAGCTGGTCGATTAAGGTCAACTACCTCCAAAAGAAAGTTGCGAGGCTTTAAACACAGATGACCACCATGACCATACAGAAGAAAAATTTGATTGAAGATCCCGAACGCCTTTAGACAGAAAGAATCAACGACCCAACAGAATGCAAGGCGATCATAAACTATGGACCAGATGTGGAAGAAACACACTCAGAATCGCTCACACTGTCAAACAGAAAGGAAATCGTGAGCCATGTGACCTAGACCTTGTCGATTGGTAGAAGCCAACTCTTATCACAGAACCTTCGATCAAAGAGAGTTCGTCATTCGCGAGTAAATGGGAGCCGCTAGAGAAGAGAGCTCTTCCAAAAGAAATCGTGGTTATGAAACCCACAGTTTGCAACAGATAACCGTCGATTATGCAGAAGTGCAAAAAAATAGACATGCGACTAGGAAGGATCCTCTGTAGATAGGAAAACGCAACCTAGAAGAGGTGCACAGACAGTTCAAGACCCCAGATATACACGAAAACCCTTTAAATTGCAAATAAAGTATCAAGTCGTAACCAGAATGCAAACAGAGACATGGGATCACGTTTTTGAAGAGGCGTGATTAGCAAACAAGGATGAACGGCGTGAAAATCTACCACAGAACTGGAAAAAACACCAAAAAGAACTCCGACATCCGCCAATAGAACACGCGAGCTCAGAAAATACGACCTCCATAGGAAAAAAGAACGCAAAACACAGAAGGCTCAAGCCATGGCGCTTAAAAACTCAGATCCGTACATCGTACGGACAGGTGCCAAAAAAAGAACCGCTCTGATACCATGTTAATAAAATATATTATTGAATAGAATCAGATGCTTACAATGAGAGAGCGAAAGCTCTTATATAGAAGATACAAACAAAGAAAGCCTTAAAGCTTGCAAAAAGCTACACCTAACAAAGCAAAACTACTAAAGACGGAAGAAATCTATCTAATAGGAAAAAAACAAGGAGCAAACTAGGAGTGACCATTAAACTTAGATATTATCTTAATAGTCTTAGGGTTATTGGCAATTACAGGTAGAAGTCTATTGCCATGTTTTGTGAGATTATGTGATTGTATGTAACCACTAGATTTCACTAAATTCTTTGCAAGGGAGATAATTCTAGAAAGAGATGTCCGTGAAGGTCCTTGAAGGAAGAAAGTTTGTACAAACTGATTTTGCTAGTAGATTCATCTGCTCCAATTTTTCCCACATTGGGTTCCCCTAGGGTAAATCTCTCATGTTATCTTTTTCTTGTGTCGTTGTTCACATTTACTTTCTTTATGTTATATTTTTACAAACTGATAATGTGAATATTTCTACCTCTATAATGCAAGCCTTCCATGTTACTCAATTTCAGCATAGAAATACAGAGCAACAAAGTAATGAATGTAAGATTCATATTGATGGTTCATGCAATGGAACATCCATGTCAATTATGGATCATGAATTGTTACTTAAAAATGTTCTCAATACATAAAAAAAGATTAGAATTATAGATATCAAAAAATACCTGATCCAGCAACTGTGAATAGGAGACAATTTCAATTCCTTCTTTTGATGGAAGGGAAGGCATGAATTCTTTTGTCCCATCAATAACCTGAGTAGTGGATATAAGTATATATGCCACTATTAGTTGATATAAGCATAAATTGTTTAGCAATTTGGAAGAGGAATAAGTGAGCTTTGCAAGTTACCACAATAAGACGTAAAGAGGGTAGCTCTGACAAAAAGCTCAGCAGCTGAAACACAAAGTATAAGCACTGTTATGAACAGAAAAAGATACCTTCACATGAATCAAATTCTTCCTCATACAAGATGTATGTATTCTATAAAGTGTAGAAATCAAACTCTTTCTAAGAAAAGAAGATGCCTCCTGAATCCTAACACATGAGAGCATTGCACTATCAACAAACAACAAATAGATGGCTAATTTCTGTAAGAAACAAATCTCTCCACTCTTGTCTTAAGATATTTAGGAAAAACATGAGTTTAACCTACTTTTTGACTAGTTGAGAATCGAGATAACTGATCTAAAGTACAGACTATTTATAAAGACTCTTATGATTAGATGGACATAAAATTTATGAACTTGTCTAGCATTCAATTACATCATTGTATGAGTGAAGGTCTTTCTTGCTTAATTTTAACCATATCCTCTTTGGCATTAGAATTCATACATTTTTGATATCTTGGCAATTACTAGTAAACCATTATATGACAACAAAAAGCATTGAGAAATTCGTCTTACATTCAAATTCAGTATACAAAATTAACAATAGACAATTACCACCTCTTAAGAATTCCAAATTGCAATTCCAATCTATCTATAGTACGAGAGAGAGAGAGAGAGAGAGAGAGAGAGAGAGAGAGGAGAATGATTTTATTTTACATGCTTTTCTCAAAATCCCCATCTACAAATGCCTACACCTTTACATTGCATTGTTCATTCTGCCATAGCTTTAGTCAAGAAAAGAGTGAACTTTACATGCAAACAAGCCCCAAATCAAGTCAAGGTAAAATGCACAATCCTTCTACTACTTGTGATTACCTCTAGAACCATCATTAAAATATGTCCCTAGAGGAGGGATCCTTCTCATGTGAGAGATTCATACCAACTTCCAAGGTGAGATTAGCATTAAACACAAGTTAAGAAGATATGGCCAAGTATAAGGGTGTGTGTTTAATTCTTGTATTCAAGCTGCTCCTTACAATCCTTCATTAATACTCATAGTTCCTTGCCTATAGGGGTAAATATAGTTTATCAAAACACCTCTACCTAGGTAAGGCTGCTCCCTACTTGGCAGCAAGGTCTGCTACTTTATTCCTCATTCTTCTTATATGGTATACCCTAACAAAATTGAGCTTGTCAATAATAAATCGGGCCTCTTGAGACTTGGACAATAGAATTCAATGCCTATGCTTTTCATTTTCTCCTCTTTATATCCTAAATGATAAAATAAATTCTAAGTTCCCTCCATCCTATTTTGTCAGTTATTTTGAGTCCATTTAAAAAGGCAAAATCTCATGCTATATTGTTTGTTGACCAGCCAACATGTAGAGAAAAAGCAATGTTGACACTCCCAATATATAAATATACCTCCTCCACCTCCCCGTTCGTGGTTTCATAATTCATTTGCAATCTTGTCTATCAGAATACCCTTGGTGGGAACTTCCATTTGATTGGGTTACAAAAATTTTAGTTTTATCTGTTGCAAGTATGTGCCTAACCGATGTTGTCATTGATGTCAACATATCTGTGTTGTCATTAGTGTCAACTGTGCTCTTATTTTGTTGCTTGCTGGTGAAGAGTATTGCTTTGCATAAGTCCTGAAGATCATGAGAATATGTTTCTGTTATTAAGTTTCCAAGTGCTTTTGAGAAAATTTGCTCTCCTAGTGAAAGCAGAGTATTCTAGTTTACTGAAGAACAGTTCAGTAATTTGCTCCGCATATCCTATAGATTGCATATCTTTGTCTGCGGTTCGAAAGTTATTTAAAGGGAATTCTTTAGATGCTATATTCCAAGTTTGAGCCTCCGGTATGGAGATTTGAGAAGTTCTGCTCACCAGAGTAAAAACTATTTTTCTGTGCATTCAGTGGTGACAGGGAGAAAGTATTTTGCCCCGTATTCCTCCACATTGAAGTATTATGGTCTACAGTTGTAAGAGTTAAGTTTGGGATGATGTTATGTGCCTTCAACTCAAATGGTTCGTGATTTGGTGGTCTGCAAGCGATCTTTTCTTTATAAAAATGGTTGATAGTGTTGTTCAAGTGCTCCGGTTTGAAGAATCTTCTGGCTAAAGTGGTTGGGTGTTGTGCGGATGTTCCTAATGATTATAACGTGCTTGTGGATGTCTCAAGATCATGTTCCAACCTTTTGATTGGTCCGCAAAGTATAATCTGGATCGTGGATGAAGCTTGTTCCTAAATGTCTTAGTGATAACACTGGTCTTGGCCGACCTAGTTGTTCTCACTACTTGCAGTTGTATCTTGGAGATTGTGGAAATGTGTTGTTGTGTGGAAGATTGTATTTGAGTCCCAGCTAAGGCGTGGCATGATCCGCATACATCTTTTCCTTAGCAAATTCTATTTAGGTCCAGACCTATTCTAATGTATGTTTGTAATGCCGACCTTGGAGATTGTTCCAATGGTTGATGGTTGTAATGCCGACCTTGATATACATTCCAAGGTTGATGAATCGTATAAATACTTGTAATGAAATTGTGAAAAAGGTATCGATTGTGAAGATGCGAAGATAAGTGTTAAGTGTAAAGGCAGAGCAGAGCAGAGGAAATGAATTGCGCTTCAATGGAACTGAACTCAAGCATGGAGTAGATGCTATCAAATCAGTTCACAAACCTTTGGCAGTGAGCCGATCTTGGTAGTGAACCCTAACCTTTGCAGTGAGCATTTTGGGCAGTGAGCCCTAAGGCAGTGAGCCTCTAATTTTCGGTATTGCTATAACATATTATTTTGTGAGCTAACACTCACCGTGGTTTTTCCCTTATAGGGTTTTCCACGTAAAAAATTTGTTGTTTCATGTGTTGAATATATGATTGTGCTTAGGTTTATGATTTCATGCTTTCATGGTTAAATCATAATAACAAAGATTAAGTGATTGATGTTCATAAGAAGTTAAGTTTTGGTGACAATTGATTCACCCCCCCCCCCTCTCAGTTGTCTTGTGCATTTCAACATTATCTAAGTTGGCCCCATTAACAACATATAAATAACAGCAATTTATTGATTATTCTTTAATTTCTTTTAACTTTTTGGGGGCAATCCTCTAATTTTTCAAGGGGAGACCTTCTCCCAATCCCTTGCACTTTTGGGAGTATCCTTTAGCCATACCCAAAATTCAATCCCTCAATTGCCATAGCCAAATTGTTAGAAATTAGGATCTTAGGATAGTGATCATTATGAACAAAATATAAAATAAATATAAATGAGAATAATACAAGCATGAGCTTAACACATTACACAAGATATACATGGGGAAAACCCTTTTGGGTAAAAACCCCATAGAGCAGCATTTTATTAAAACACTTAAAAAAAATAGTCTATTAAAAATAAACTGAACCTGGGGATTTCGCTCCTCTATATACTTCCATATGGCCAATAATACCTCTTGTGCATAGTAATATAATTCACTATAAATCTCCAAATTCCCTTACGTCTCAAATAAGAGAGAACCTCCTTAAATAAATAAGGGGTGGCAAAATACCTGAAGGGGTATTAGTCACACCCATTCAAAGCAACCATTTGTAAATAATTAATAATCTAATAGTTATTAGATTATTAATATTAAATGGTATATGCTTTATAACATAAGGTTTTATAGCCTTATAGTAGAACAATATATAAATGTTATAAGGATGTGACCCCTAATAACATTATGTTCTAACACAAACCTTGTGTAAAATAGCCTAGATTCATGCATTGGATCTTTTCATATTAAAACGTGTTTGCACAAACATGCTTATGGAAGCCTTTCTACATTTATTTTATCTGAGTTTATAATGGAATGATGCTTCAACAATAGAACTCTAACTGTAAGACATTTAAGTACTTTTCTTGACATATTAAATACTAAAATTGTCTTTTTTAACTGATAACTGACATTTATAGTATTTTATAATGTTTGCATGTATTTTTTTCACTATAATATATTCATGTTTGGGGTCTCAGCCTACCATATTTCACATACATAGAAAACAATTTTGCTAAGACCATTAAAAACACTGTTCCACAATGAACTTGGCATCCAGTCATAGAAATCTAGACATGGCCGACAATTGTACCCTGAGATGCAACTAATTCAAAAATTAGAGATCAATTGTGTAAAAATGGTTGTAATCATATTTCCTTTGTGGTTAGCAAGTAACACCAACCACAAGAAAAAAAAAAGGAAAGTAAAATTTAATAAGTATTTTTCTGTACAATACTTGACAAAATGAGAAACAATGTGTTGAAATAGACAGGACAACTGGAAGGGGGGGTTGAATCAGTTGTCACAAAAACTTAACTTCATATGAATATCAAACCATCAACTACTTAATTACTGATAATCAAATTTAACCATGAAAGCATGGAACCATAGACTTAATCACAATCACACATTCAACATAGTAGACACCAGATTTTTACGTGGAAAACCTTAAAAGGGAAAAACCACGGTGGGTGTTAGCCCACAGAAATATGAGTTATAACAATACCGAAAAAACAGAGGCTTACTGCCTATAGGGCTCACTGCCCAAATTGCTCACTACAATGAACGGCTCACTGCCAAAGGGTGGCTCACTGTCAAAATGGTGAACTGATTAAGTAGCATCTACTCCATGCCTGGATTCAGTTCCATTGAAGCACAATATAACTTCTCTGCTCTGCTCTTTCACACCTTCGCACTTATCTCTTCATTTTCGCACACTCATACACTTTTTCGCAATTCATTACAAGTCTTATACAAGTCATCAACCTTGGAATGTACATCAAGGTCGGCAATACATTCATCAACCATTGGAACAATCTCCAAGGTCGGCATTGCAAAAACATACATAGAAATAGGTCTGGACCTAATAAAGAAATTTGCTAAGGGAAAGATGTAAAAATGTATGTTGATCACACCACGCCTTAGCTGGGACTCAAACACAATCCTTCACGCCACGACACGCTTCCACAATCTTCAAAGCATCTCCGCAAATGATGAAATCAACTAGGTTGGCCAAGGCTGGTGAGACCACTAGGTCTGTTAAGAACATTCTTCATCCATGATTCAATTTTCTCTTTGCAGACCAATCCAAAGGTAGGAACACAATCAGGAGACATCCACAAGCACGTTGTAATCACCAAGAACAACTGCACGATCTCTAACCACTCTATCAAGAAGATTCTTCAAACCGGAGCACATGAACAACACTATCAGCCACTGTCTTAAAGAAAGGATAGCTTGCAAACCGCCAAATCATGAACCATTGTAGTTGAAAGCACTTATCATCATTCCAGACTTAACTCTAGAACCGTAGACCAAAATACTTTAATGCAAAGGAATGTGGAGCATAATATTTTCTCCCTGTCACCACCAAACATACAGGAAAAGCAATTTTCACTCTGGTGAACATAACTCAGTCAAATCTTCATACCGGAGGCTCAAACTTGGAATATAACATCTTCAAACAAACTTCTAAATAACTTCCAATCCGCAGACAAAGATATTCATCCTACAGGAAATGCGGAGCAATCTTCTGGACTGTTCTTCTGTATGCAATACATTGTTTCCATTGCAACTCACTATTTCTGCCGAAGGAGCTAATTTTCTCAATATCCTCATCATCAAGATCACTTACATAAGTAAATACAAAGCATCTCACTCATTACAAGCAAGCAACAAAATAAGAGCACATTTGACACCAATGACAACACAGATATGTTGACATCAATGACAACACCGATTAGGCACATACTTGCAACACATTGTCAATGAATGATTTAGTCTCAAATGGATTTGAGAGTTCTTAAAATCAGCTAGATGATAAAATTGTGCATAAAACAAGATGAAAGAAGTCAACAATACAAGTACTTGTCATGAGAAGATGCTAGTCAACTGTAGTAGAAACAGAACTAGAAATATTATTATTGTCCAATAGTAAACAAAAGCAGTGAACGCAATGATAGAGAAATATATGTACACCGAAGTAAAATTAAATCCTTAGCACAGCTACAACATAAGGACAAGAGATACCAAAGACTTTTCTTGGGAAAATAGTTCTCTATTTTTTAAGTTTATCAATAATGCAGGCAAGATCACCTTTCTTGGTTGAAAATTTCGCCAAAAAAATTACAGGCAAAATTATAAAGGAAAAAATATTAACAACATGAGAATCTACGAAATTAGGAATGTGTCAAATAAGTTCACTCAATAACAAAAATATGGCTCAAGAAGACGGGAAATGGTCAAGATACATTGATATTCAAGTTATCATGCATACAATTGCTTCTAGGATCAGATTACTTACCATTTTCAAGCTTTCTTGTAAACAAAATACAGCTGCTATTTCAGCATGATTTAAAATGTACTGTACAGCATCAGGCCCTGTGGAAAATAATTACAAGAAATTCAAGATAAATAAAAAGTGAACAAAAAATAACTTCTGGCATAAGATGAACCCAATACACTGAATATAAAATTTAAGTTTTACCTAGAGTGTCATATAGAGGGACTGAGATGTAAGAATATGAAGAGCAAGCGTGGTCTGCGACTATCCACTCAGGTCTGTTGATAAAGTACAGTCCAATGCAAGATCCCTGAATCAAGGAAATAAATTAGTCTCCTATATTTTTTTAAAATGGTATATAAAATACAAGTCAATGTATAGAAATTTTCCAATATCAAAAAGGCTTAATTTTGAACAGGAATATGTGACAACAGCAGGAACTTGAAGGAACTTAAATGATGTAAATGACATATACATGTATATACACAGTTTTGAAAAGAAAATATGATAAATGTAAAATTACACCAAACTTAAGGGATGGCTCCTACTCTATTTGACAAGTTTAACTGTAATTATCAAGCCAACTGAAGGAGGAGTACACTTACTTTTGGAATGCCATGATACATTAGACCAGAACCTAATGCACATCGTGCAGTGCTAGCCTCTCCATATGTCATCCACTTGTACCTTCAAAAAGGTAGACATGTCAAGAAAAATTTAATAGAGAGTGAATACAAACTCGATTGAAATCCTACAACTTACTCGCCAATTGTTCCATCCACGCGTCCTCGTGTGCCAAGATACTTTGAATGCTGATAGAATTCCACAGCATACCTGCACCAAAAAAAAATCAATGTGAATAAAAGTAGAAAAGTATTTTCCGAGAAACTCCAAACTCCATTCATCACTAAACACTTTCCAAAGATCGTGGCACACACTCAAAATCTCAGCCACTGGAAGCTTAGATTTGGCTACCAGATATCAATTATGTTCATTGTTAAGAAGACAAGAAAGAGGGGTCACTTATATACTATAAATCTTCAAGTGTAATACAAAGCATAATATATTAATAAATGTTTTACTACCATTTATTCTTTTGCAACATGAAATAAAGGACTTACAAAAAGTTCTCGTGCAGGGTTCCAATTTCAGGATGCTCTGGAAGCCTATCCACAAGTTTCAAAGGGGATTTTGCCGACCTGCAATTGCCATAAAACCAGAATTTTTTTATTTGGATGCATGTAATCTTAAATTAAAAAATACAATCTCAAGGGATAACATAAAGTTACCTGTAAACATTCCATTTTCCTGTGTGTAATTGCTCAGGAAGAATGACACTGTACCCTTGACCTGTAAACACAAACTCGTATTAATAGTATTCTGTCATGGAGCAATAGAACAAATAATGCCACAGTTATTATATGGAACACTTGCCCAAAGTATTGCACTGTTCCTTACAGCTAAGATAGACCTTTAAGATTCATTTAACGACCTTGCCCTTAAATATTATACACATTTGATTAATTTCTTGTTGTAACACTAAAGATGATTTTTCAAATATTTCTTGTTAAGTTTCAACTCTGATAAACCTGTTGAATGCTCTCATGGGTGGAGAAATCAATGATTGCAATACAAAAACACAGAATCAGCATCAACTAAAGAACTGACCTGTGCAACTGGAGAGAAAGTAATTATGAAAATTAAGTGGTGAATTATTGAGTTTTAGATCCTTGGAGATGGACAAACAATATCTCAAAAGGATAGAAGCCAAGTTACTAATTGAAATCACATTAACACCAGTACAACACTATAAACAGCCAATAAAACTGCTTTATGCAACAATACTTCAAAAAAAATGAAAACATGTCTGCCAACAGCATTGTCCATCCATCCCATGTTCTTTGGCATGAAATGCAATCTAATGTAGGGCATCCTGAGCATAGAGGAGGTGCAGACATAATGGCAGGATTCCAACTGCAATGAAGCATCCAATTGTCTTGACCAGCCTACTATTTGCTGATATCTTTAAGATGACCTGTAGCCCTTAGCAAACAATCAACTGCTTAAGCATCATCCAGATACTGTTTTCCTCTTGAGTCTCACAAGTGACAATGTTGAGGAAAAATCAATCAGTTGTATTGGTGAGTCCTCACAGCTCACATTCATCAAGATTCAACACTGACAATGATTTGTGGGCAGAACACATCATCTCCTCTGTATCTACTCCTGCATGGTTTATTACAAAAATCAACTTGGAAATCCTAATAATGGTATTAGAAGAGTGAGCTGAGATATATCATTGCAAGCAGAAAACTTGTCTGCTCTGTGTTAAACATGAAAGCAACCCTAGAAGATCTCCCTTGATAATAGAGAGGAGCTGTGGATTTAACAGCGGCACATGGGAGCTGCAGTATGTGTTACCACCGGAAATGGTGAATTGAGAAGGTATGGCAGAAACAGGGACAATCAATCTAAGTGTGACTACAATTTTTCATAAACCTTATTATAAGGTGAAAAACCAGGATGATTAAGAGTATTTTTCTTTTTTTGTGAACCTTCTGATCTATCTAATTTATGAAGCCACAGATAAGTGACCCAGCTTTATGACAAGAGTGATATCATGTCAATACGCCCATGCGCAATCCTACAAATTTCATAGAAATACCACCTAACCTAAAGACAGGATATGCACATTTGCCACATTACCATTGAAAGGAATTCCATGTTAATTTAAGTTTAATAACATTCATCTTGTGCAGAACAATCACACATGTCATTTTTCCTAGTATGCCTAACAGGAACCTTAATCCTGAACCTTTGGCTTTCAAGAGAGTTTATTCACAGCATACCTAATAGGGACCCTAATCCTGCATCTTGCAAGAGAGTTTATTCCCAGTATACCTAACAGGGACCCTGATCCTGCACCTTTCAAGAGAGTATGTAATGTCCCCATTTTCGCGAGCATCAGTTTTTAGAGGATTAGCCTTCCCGACCGTCGTAGGCTAATGCAGATCGTTAGGGGGTCCTGTTTGGCAGTTATCAGAGTGTTTCCTTCTCCGGAACTCAGTTTGGTTCCGGATTGGCCTTCGTTTGACTTAGTTCCTCACACTTACTATTTATAGTAAGTCATCATTTCAAGAGAGTCAATGTTTCTATATATAGCAGGGCACCTGGACAGGTCTTGATTGCAGTGTCGATCCCTTACTCAATTGGTTTGATCAGGTAATGAGGGATTTACCATTTATAATAAGACTGTGGTTGTAGAGAGGGACCCCTGCTATTTTTAGTAAGGCGGTTGGATGCACAAAGGGTACCATGGTGAACCCCCAGGTTCAGACAAAATTGAGAAATAATGTCTAATTATGGAGATAAGTGATTTTTAATTATTATTAAAGGTAATCTTTAATAATAATTAATTATTATTAAAAGGGCATCATGGGGTTAATAGACCTTATATTATAAGGGGGTTATAATGATATTTTTTAAAGGTGCGTATAATAATGACTTATTTGACTTTATTAAAAGGGGGTCATTTAATGATATTAAAGTCAAATAATAAAGTCATGGATTAAAGCGCTCAAGTGAAGTTATATTATAAAGTTTTATGTGCACTTTAGTCAATGGGGCCATGACCCATCATTAAAATCACCTAAAGTACATTTAATATTTCATGGATTGGAGCACCCATTTATGGGACTTATAATAAAGTTTTTATTAAAAAACTAATGTGGATTTGAAAAGAGAATTAAATGCACTTAAGGAGATCGACCTCCTTTGAGAGGATATAAAAAGGCATCAAGAGGAAATACTTTTCATGAATTGTTTATTATATACTTGTGATTTTTAATGTTTGAGGAGTTTGGAGAAGAAGGCAAGGGTTTCTGCCACTTCCAGCCATTGGGAAATGAAAACTCTCACTGGTTTTTGCAATTTTGAGGCTGTGAGAGACCAGCTGAATCATTGCTTGTTTGTGGGCTTCATTCACAGGTCCCAACTATGCAAATTGGAGAAGAAATACAAAGAATACAAAAGGGTTTGATGAATATCTACTTGCAGGGTATAAAGACATTGAAGATGCATTGTAGAATACATTTATTGTTGGCTGCTACAGTACCGGCTACAGTGCACGTGAACAGTGATCGCTACAGTACCAATGCAGATATTAAGTGCTTATCTTTAGAATTTCACTAGGGTTTGAAGAGCAGATTTCATATTGTACAAGGAAGAATTATTGGTGAAGGTAATATTGACATTTACAAGTTTATACCAGTCGAAGGAAGTCTGCACCAGACCTGCAGTCCATCACATGGCAGCCCAGCTCATTATCATTTGGCACTCATCTTAGGCGGCTTGGGTTGAGGATCAAATCACCTCTATTTGAAGAAGCAATAGAGCATTATTGAAAGTGTTAGAGGTTGACATTACAAGAAGACAAGTTGCTGATCAGACCTTGGTGTTGCAGACCTGGAAGTGTATATTTCATCATCAATACCATCAATCACTTCTCATCTCTTCTCCTAACCAAGGACAAGTAATCGGGTATGCTTCCTATGTGATTCCAAGTCTTTATTCTGGAATCTAAATCATTTTGTAAGGTCTGATATAATTGTTTATCAGTCAGATATGAATGTAATTAGAACTGCAAAAGGTGGAAATAAAGTTGTCCTTTGGTGTTAAGTCAGTGCTTTTCTTTATGTTAAAGAATACCTTCATTCCCTATGCTTCCCTATGTATTATGTCATGAAACAATGCATAAAAACCATTAAATAAAACTCAGGAAACAGAATCAGAATTGGCACTTTCATGTTTGGAAAAAAATTTAAAAGGGTAAAGCATTGAACAAGTGAATCAGAACTAGAAGGGATATTACAGAGTATATTCCCAGCATACCTAACAGGGACCCTAATCCTGCACCTTTCAACAGAGTTTATAGTTCTCACATACATGTTTATTGTCTTGAATTTCATCCAAAGCGTTTGTACTTGCCAAGCATTTTTTTCGTATTTTGTTATTTCTGAAATCAAATTACTCTTATCAAGTCATTTGGAGCTCTCAGCCAGCCAGGGTTTGAACCTAGGTCTTTCAACTCATGATGCTCTGCCTCTACCGGTCAACCCAGACCATCAGACAAAATCATATATTGTTTGGAGGATTTTTCTCTCAGGATTCAACCCAATATGTATTCGAAGGTGCCATTCCTGTCGAACATATACACTGGACTCCTCTTATTTTTCGTACTTGAAAGATTGATCCACTTCAACTCTTCCAGAATGTATTAAAATTTTGAACCCTATTTCAAATTGGTTTGACAGGGATTGTTCAGTCACATAATTTCTTTGATTTTGTATAAATTGCCATACAAAACCACCGTAGACAAGCGTTTTCCTTAGAGAAATGAAAAAGCTGAAGCTCTGCCCTGGATATTGAGTATGACTTCCAAAAGCTCTAAGAAAGCGCCACAAAAACACTTATAAACCACAATGAAAACGTTGAGAAACATGTAAAAGAATGTACCAAAACGCTGAAAAAAATGATAAAAACGCTTTAAAAAGTGCAAGAAACACACACTGGCAAAACGGGGCACAAATAGGCGAAAATACCACAGGTTTACAATATTAGTTGCTCACCCCCGGATATTCAATATGACTTCCAAAATCTCTAAGAAAGCGCCACAAAAACACTTATAAACGACGACGAAAACGTTGAGAAACATGTAAAAGAATGTACCAAAACGCTGAAAATAATGATAAAAACGCTTTAAGAAGTGCAAGAAACAAACACTGGCAAATCGGGGCACAAATAGGCGAAAATAACACAGGTTTACAATATTAGATGCTCACCGCCTCTGCATGTAACATTTTAAATACTGAAACTGGAATCCAAGGACACATTCATAATTCATAATACAATTGAATAGATATAAATATTCCGGTAATCCACACTCGACCGTTTGCACTGTAAGTTTTTTCTCGAGAATAATATACTTTCTGGCCATTGAAAGTGAATATTAAAGATTTAGATTATCACAATCAGACATTATTTCATGTATCTGGATATATAACTGTCAAATGTTTTTAATTAGGATCTTTTGATCTCCTTTTTGAGGACTCTTCTACCACAAGATCACCAATACGGTTTCTGATTGTCCATATTAAAGTAAATATCGTTTTTCTGACAGCTATTCTATATTTTTTGTGTTGGAAGGATAAACATCTGAATATTTTTTTGCAGGCCATAGGGCAGGAATCATCATCTACCTCCTTTCGCTTAATGCCAAGGAGATTGAAATCTATATTTTGAAAACCAACTTAACTAATTTTATGCCAGCCTGAAAAATATAAAAGAAATTAACACACCAATGAGAAATTCTCCTGCTGCTGTCGACTGCTTCTCCAAATTGCACTCCACGGAAAAGGAAGAAGAAGAAGATACATGCAAATGTTCCCTGATTTTCTCCAACCGCCGTTGAGCAATCTCGACGCCATTCTTTCTCTCATTTTCCATTTCAAATACAGTTTTAATTGAAATTTCTCTGATAAAATCTTCTCTTCTTCTTTTCTTTCAAAGCTTGCTCAAGACGAATCTCAGAAGAGCCCTACTAACAATAAAATGGAAGAATCAAAAGGAATGACTTCACATGACAGTCGACTAAGATAAGCATTCTACTTCACTTTCTAAATTTAGCCCTTGCTTTGGGCAGAAATCCGCTATAAATGGAGCCCACCGCTAATTATGAAACTCTCAAGTTCTACTCTCCATATATAGGTATTGTGATAAAATCAGTTTGCTATGTTTCATGCAACTGCGCAAATATCAGATTTAAACGCGCTTAATATTTTGGTTGCGATTTAGTCCTTTCAACTCCGACGTCGTTTGAGAAGATTCTGTTGTTCCACGTGTAGAAGCCTATCGAGGTTTATTACTCTCGAGGCATTTTATAGGGGCAAAAAATATTTTTTTAAATGTACGGCGGGACTCCAGGGCTTAAATTTGACAGCCGAAAATTGTTTTTTTAATGGCAGTTATCTGTCTATTCATAGTGCCCTTCAAATACTATGACATGCCTTTGTATATTTAAATCATATAAAAATCAAATATATATATCATCATAATCTTATATAAATTTTGAGAGTTTGTTCAAAATCTCTTCTTTCATATGATATAGTCTTTTTAAATTTTCAATTGTATTTTATAGCAAAAATACTTAAATACACTATACAACTGTCAAATTTAGGTCTTGGGCGGGAGTTGAGATAACGATATGAGAAATATTACCTAACTTACGTGCAAAGTAATATGACACCATGTAGCGAAGTGTCATCTTGTTTCTTCGCTGCATCTTGTTTCTAGTTGTTGTTTGCCAACTTACTTCCTATTTTTCGTGTTTCATTCCCCTTGAACCCCCTTGTTTTTTTTAAAGGCTAAGTCTACAATCCAAGTGATGTAGAGGATAGAAGGTGTTAAAACAAGCCTTCATGCTTACAAACCTTAACTAAGGTTCAACCTGAATATGACACAAGGTAGATTGTTTTGCAGGGGGCAGTCATGCAAAAGGTCTTGAAACCACTAGGACAACCTTCCCAAACCATTGGATGGGCATTTGTAAACATATGTAGGGTACCTCCTTCACAAACCTACTAGATGCCTTATAGCCCTCAAAAAGAGAACAGTTAGCAATAACTTTTCTCAAAGACCTTAACTCTACAAGCCCTGACCAGTTTCAGATACCCTTTTGGAAGGCCCTCATCATACTCCAAAATGGGTATGGGTTGCTTCACAAAGAATGTTTCAAACCTTGACTGTCCTAGAAGCCTAAAGCCCCCAATTAGGTCTCTTTTCCAAAGAGACTACCCTTCAAACACCTCACAGAAACTTCTAACCTATTGAGACATTTCCATTACATGCCAAAACAACAATTTTTGCAGGTATCAAGTTTCCACAGTCGACTGTGTGCAAATTTCATAATGATGTACCCTTGATAAAGCCTCAACACATGGTCTTGTTGGGCTTTCACATAGCAAACTCACTCCAACTCGGTTCTCTGCACTTGAAACATTCATAAACCTTAAATATGCAATGACAACAATCCATTCCACCGATTCTAGGAAGAGGAGATCAGTGGAATGGATGAAGAATCCATCGTTTGAACACAAAACCCTAAATCAGGGCTTCACGACTAGTTCTGAGAAAACGACTTATAACTCCCTTCTAGTCTAGTGTCAAGAACCCAAACCCCACTCAAATCAAAGGTGATTCATCCTACCTTCAAACCAGCATGAAGAGAGTCTATGACAAATTCGTACAAGAACAGAGTACAGGCAGGAACAGGAAAATAACACAGAAAAAGACAGAAACCAGAGTTTGTTTTGTTTATTTCTTCTCCAAATCTTCATTCACACTTCTTCCACAGGCCTAAGGAGTTTTGCATACCTGTTTACAAGCCTCCCAATCAGTTTGAATTGATTGGGGCAACTAAAAACTGCCCACCAACCTCTCAAACTGTCTAAACTGTCTATTGTTTTTACTGTTTATAATGCATTAGAGGTTGATTACAATATGAACAAAATCACTACTACAAACCCCTCTAGGACAATGTTAACATGGCCTCTAAACATGAAAATGAGATGCACACCATACACCTATGACAAATTGTCACTCCATTGGAGACTTATGGAGGATTTGGCTGTCCTAGACCAATTAGGACTTGACTGCCTACTTGAAACTATTGGCACCATGGCCATACACCATTTGCAATCAACATGAAATCAACTTGAAATGGTCCAATGGACCTTATTACATCACAAAAACATGAGACAACATCAAAACCAAAACAAGGATCTTCATGAGCCTCTTGGTGCTCCTACACCACCAAGTCATTACACTCCTCTTCCTAATGATGGATCATTGAGTGTGTTCCGAAACGTTAAGATGAAAAAAGATACACAGTTAAATCCAAAAGCATTGACTATGGAAAACTCATGCCAACTATTGTCATCTTAAAAGTTTGGAGCATGTTAATTTATTTTATTTTTTTATCAATCAAATAAATTTATGTTTTTAGGGTTTATATCAAACTCACTTTAGCTATTTGATACAAGAGTACGAATCTTAGGTTGAAATTTTTTTGGCTCAAAGCTAAGGACTAAGGGGTATCCATTCTGACCTCATCTCTTATATAACTAGGCCTAAATTTGGCAGTCACCTGTCAAGTAAATCTTTTCTGACAGTTATCTATTCAGATTTGTCTTTCAAATGTTAAAACATATCTTATTTTAAAAATATATTATAAATTAGATATATATTTAACTATGATTATATATAACTTTTGATAATTTATAAACAAAATTACTTTCATGAAATACAATCTTTCCAAAATTTTGATTATATTTTACCAAAAAAATCTCTAAATATAACTATACATCGATCAAATTTAGGTCATGATAGAGGATTATAATATTATGAGAGAATATACATTTAAATTTTTAAAAAGTGCTATTTGAATGGTATCTTTTCTTTTATATAGTGAGTTACAATTAAATGATATCTCTCCTTTTATATGGTGCATTACAATATTAGGGAATATACATCTAAATCAAAAATCATCCTTTCATTAAGTTGTCATAAAATTAGAAATCATCTTTTTATTGAGTTAGTTGTCATAAAATTAGAAATGGTCCTTTTGCTAAGTTGTCACCAGTAAGAGGATCTAGTCCACTAAAATTAAGGAGGGTCAAGCTTGACTCAATAACAACTTTAAACAAGAGACGTATTGTGTAGGTTCTTGTCAATGAACTAGTGAATGCAATTATTCTTGATGTGATGAATTGATCTAAAAATTGTAGTTAATTTAATGATTCATGTTAGAATTTATCATGAATTTAGTAGCTACTATATCAAAACATAATGGATAGTTAGAGTTGTTTTGTTAGAATACAATTGTATTGAATTGGTAGAGTCTTCATCACCATGGATTTTGTAAAACGTAATTAAGTCTCCAATTAAAAATGATAGCATTTTTTGCATGTGTACACATGAACGTCTTTTCTCATTTTAGAAATGAATGAAAATCTTATTGTGTGGGTGGTGGATATAAACAATTTCGAACAAGAGATATGAAGTGAAAATGTCATTTCTAGATGTTGCAAATGTAGTTGTAGATCTTTTGATATTCTTTTACTTATGGCTAAATATGTATGTTATATTAAGTGCAAGGTTGGTTATCATTTGGTGTGTGTGTGTGTGTGTGTGTGTGTGTGTGTGTGTGTGTGTGAGAGAGAGAGAGAGAGAGAGAGAGAATACGCACTAAAATTTATATTTTCAAGATGTGTAGTAGGTTGGTGAATAAAGAATATGTGTATGCACCAATTAAAATTCCTAGGCATGATACATGCCAATTGCTATTAAGATTATTTGACCCATTCTAAACCAAAAGGCGTTGGTTCTTGATGAATGTAGTGGAAGATAAGTGTTAAATTTAGCTATAAAAACAACATGCGTCTCAAACATGTCACGACCCTGAATTGGTTGTGGTTTTAATATGCTAATATTTATAGGGACTATTGTTGGTTGGAAATTAGTTAAAATATAGGTATTTAATACATGAAATTTTTTTATATAATATTTTGTATAAGAATATATATAAAATATATTATACAAAATATTATATAAAAAAAATTCATGTATTAAATACCTATATTATAACTAATTTCCAACCAACAATAGTCCCTATAAATATTAGCATATTAAAACCGCAACCAATTCATGGTTGTGACATATCACAGTTGCATCAAACATAGTGCAAAATAGAACTACATATTTGCATACCCTAATGTCAATCACATCCGGAGGGGGCCTTGATCCCGTGGATATAGGGTATGTAGGCAGTCTGGAAGGTGAAGGATGCCCCTAGTACTCAGGTCCCCGGGATATAGGGTGTTCTTTTATAATTAACTTTGTAATCTCAAAAACATAAAAGAGCAATTCAGATAACAAGAAGTCTCCTGTACCTAGGTGCAATAGAGTGGTGAGGTATTCGACTATTAGCTTCTATAAATATCGTGATCTTAACTTTCTATGTAACAATTTATGAGTCGTGTTAACATGAGATTGTCTGGTTAGTTTTGTACAGATGATAAGGATGCAAGGACCACTTGAGAAAAATCAAGTTGACGGAAATGAATGCAGGCTGTAATGAAGGACTTAAGGTATGTGTTGACCAGTTGTTCTTTTATGTTATCTTGTGAAATGTACTATCTCTCTTCACTAGATTAAGATTGGTGATCCTTTCAGGACTTGATGACTTCATAAAACTAAGCTCTAGTTGTCTAACCACTATAGCATTTATTGAGTACTTTAAAATTAATAGTAAAATTTTACGAAGCTACATTTCCTGCATCTGTTAGATCAAAAATTTTATTTTCTGGATATTTTTTAAATTCAGAGTTAGTATTATTTTGTTAATAAGGAGTTGGGTCCTTACAAAACACAAAACTCTTTAATAGAAATTGAAATATTAATTGACAAGTCTAATGGGGATGATCAATTCTCAAAGTAGTTGAAGTTAAAGATTAATAGTTGTTATGTGTTTTACCAAGCATTTGCTAAGTTAAACTCATGCAATAATAATGGACAAAAACATTAGCATATTGACTCAAACATCATAGACTTTGGCATCACCTAAACATTGCCTTGCAACAAGTTAAAAAGACACCAACTAAAAAATAATAATAACAATCACCAAGGAAAATTCTAAAGAGAACATAGGAAAAAAGTTGGGAAACAATTGTATTATCTTAAGACAAAGAGAAATATTATTCCAGTCATTATATTCTAACACAAATAAACATAACAAGTGGGCATTGTCAATCTACAAAAAAAATTAGTAAAATCATTGATTATGTCTTTCAATTCCCTAAATCGACATGAGATTCAAATAGAATTCTTCAAAGTTAACCTTTAGACAAGATACATAAACTTTCTCACATAAAGATGCAATAATCTTATTTACCCACCCTTCCAAGTGAATAATAAAAACAAAAAATTGTAAATGCAAGAGTCCAACAAACCCTCCATTGATATTGACTTAAGTTTTGTGTTCCCATTAACCACACAACAACTTTACTAGTCATAGATAAGGCAATCTCTCAAGATCATAGTTAAGGTATCTCACTCCCTTTAAATAGTGATAAGATAATTTTGGCTTTTATAGATGCTCTCAAAAGGTTAAACAATGTGTTGACAAAATCCAAAGCACCATTGAATCATTTTAGCTGGGAAATTATTACAAATGAAAATTATCCACAAAATTGTACAATCATCAAATCAAATATTGAAATAATCAAAAACAAAAAATAATATGTTCAATTCTTCATAAGAAGAGTATGGATCAGAAAAATACCTTGATCTTGTGTTGAAGAGGTTGCTTTTGTGACTGGAAAATAAAAAACATAGATGCAATTAGTAAATGACCTTCAAGACTTGTCTCTCAAAGAAACTAGAAAAATAAAAAAATAAACTAGATCTTGAAATTCCTTCCACAAATAACAAGTACATCAAATGGTACAAACTATTACGATTGCTACAATGTAAATTTTCAACATTTGCATCAAATATAGGCTAATTACATTGCATTATAAATGTACAAAAAATCTACTAAATCTTTAGATTAATTCTATAGAGAAGGTAATGCTACAAAAACAATCTAATTATCTACACATAATTATAATTTCTTAACATTTGAATGACAACTTTGAATGGATAATAGTTTTAAAAAATGCTTGACATATAAAGTTATAATCAAATTTAGGCTCTAATGAAAAAATTAAATTGTAGAAATAATTTTAAGAAGCAAATTTTTTAAGGAATATCTAATTTGAAATATAAGATTTGAAAAAATTTACCAAAAGCCTTGATCACAAAAAGTGTTTGTAGCTAGAAGAGAACTCAAAAGTACAATAGCAGATCCTAGATTTTAGTCTTAACCATAGAAGCCAGGAGAAAAACTTTGTTTTTGAGAATGCATGTACCTATAAGCGTGGAATGTAAACTCTTCAAAAGTATGCTCTCAAACTACATTATTTGGAATGAATACACAAAAGATTTTTTCCAAAAAGTTTTTAGACAAAATCTTGCTTATATCTTTATACCCATATGCATGCAATATATTTAATTTTTTTTATCATGTAAAAAAAAATTACCAAAAAAATAAATTAGTTATAAAATATAGCAATCTTGGTCAAATTTTTTAATTATATGTATTGATTGGATGAATAACAACAAAACTTACAAAAAAAAATTAAAGGATAAATATTTCATTGCATAAAGGAATCCAAATTATGGAATTAAAAAAATAACTATAAATTATAGCATTCTTGGTCAATTTTTTTAATTCTATGTTGTGATTGGATGAAACAAATCTTACCAATTTTTTCATTGCATAAAGGTCAAATTTTTAATTTTATGTCATGATGAAATGAATAACTAACCAAAAATTACATCTAACTAATATATTAGTTTTCTGCAACAACAAAAAATTTAAACATTAATTAATAACATAATTAAACAAGTGTCACCTAGTGGCATAGCACTTGCCTTTGAAATATTGCAATAATAGAATTTGTTTTGCCTTATAATGTTGTATTGTGAGAACATCAATCTAAAATGAGGTAAGTGAAACCATTGATTTAGCACTCAAAGACAATCCATAGATGAAGAAAACAATATTAATTTGCCTAGAATATTTTAAATAGATTTGATAATTTTTACATTGAAGTTGCAACACATGGGCTCACAATTCACTTGATATAAAAGAAAATAAAATCAAAGAGGAGAGCTACAATTGTGTAAACTTTAAACTATAGACTTGTTGTTAATTAAAAAATAATTATGTCGAAACACAAGACACATATTTAAAAAACAAAAACTATAAATTAACTTTTAAGTAAATGAAAATAGCTCTTCAAATAAAAATAAACAAACAATGTAAATAAAATAAAATAAACAATGAAAATAAAATAAAATAAAATAATTTTTAAATAGTTCTAAAGTGAAATAAAATAACTATTAAGTAAATAAATTAACTCAAGAGTAAAGTTTTTTAAATAAATGTATTTAAGATATCTATACTAGTTATGAAATAATTATATTTTAACTTTTAGGTGCTATAATAGCATATAATACATTAATAAGTATTATAATATGTATTAATAATATAATCAATATATTAATATTTATGCTGTCAAGGTATTGGTGGATTGTTTAAATTGTGGCAATGTTGTAAAAACTATCAAGGTTCAAGCTCTCTTGATTCATTGAGATGGCAAGTCTTGTGCCTCCATTGGGCTGCTAAGCTCATGGAATAAGTGGGGTGAAAATACCCTTGGGAAGAGGTCCCTAGATAAACGACCTCCCTAACATATTAATCTCAAGTTAACCAACAATATATATATATATATATATATATATATATATATATATATATATATATATATATATATATATATATATATAGTTGATTATAATAATTAATATCAATATTATTTTATTGTATATCTATTACATTATATTATAATTAATCTAATATCATATAAATAAAATCTAATTTATGTATTAATATTAATATTTATATTAAATTATTGATTGTAATAATTAATATAAATATAGTGAAGGTAAATTGCCAATTCAGATATAGCCTCTATGTTTGTGGTTGTGTTGTTGGATGTTGGAGAGGAGAAAAATATAATTTGCATAATTATTATTACATTGGTGAAGGCAAAATGGAGGGGGATTCAAAAAGATGGTAGACGACGTCATCCTGGGATTGTGAATGGCAATTGGCCAAGGATCACACCTGCATGTAAGGACCTTGGGTCCCCTTTATCATCCTAGTGATTGGGGCCAATGAACAAGACAAGCGTCATGAAGCCAAGTGGGGGATCAAATTTTTTAAGGCTATCACATGGATAGCTTCGAGATCTGAAATAGATTGGTCTTTTACTTTTGAGGAGCCGAGCTCGAGATCAAAGGAAGGAGAGGAGGACAATGCTGGTGAAAATAGGACTACTAACAACAACCTGGTATGACATTGAGTGAGGTTAATTTATGTTTATAATAGATATAAGGGTTTAAGTTTGGTTGATGTTGAGGCAATGGACTCTTTTGTTTAAATGCGAGCATTTTCAAAGTTACTCTACTAAATGTAATAGTTATAAAACATTGTTATAGCTATAAGCATAATAGATGGTGTATTGTAGGATATATTTCTACATTTGTAAAAATCTTAGTAGTGTAATGGGGCCCTTTGACACCTAAAACCAATTTCATTTATCAAAAAAATTAATATAAATATAATTATAATTTATATAATTAATATAATATTATAAAATTATTATTTAATTAACATATTATTATTAATATGTATACTAAATTATTTTAGAATTAAAAAAAAAACAAGGAAAAAAAACAAATGAGTGTCATAAATTGCACCATTTTTAAAAATTAAAATTTTGGTCCAAAATAAACATCCTATTGCCTATAGATGCATAGAAGATATATTTTTGTACAGTTAACATATTCATTTTGAGAAAATCGATTATTGAAATTTGTTTGTGACGTAACAGGGAAACGTGGGATGAGTTATAAGTATCCAAAACCAAAAACATTTTATAAAAAGTCAAAAGTAAAAGAAAAGTCTGACTAAATGCATGTGCATATTGGGTTTGCATTGCTCAAACTTTTAGGTGACAATTCTTCAATAAATGATAGTACTCGTTTTTTTGGCACCCTTGTGGAATAAGCATCCCGTTGGCTCTAGGAGCGTACCTACCTAGTTAAGAAAAAAAGCCATGCATCTACTCAAACTTTACGCTGGTGGAGAAATTTGACACCACAATCGCATTAATTAAAAAAAAGCGATGTATCTTCTCAAACTTTTTAGCTGATGGAGAAATTTGACACCACAATCGCATTAATAATTGTACGTAAAGTGATTCGATGAAAATCTTCTGTGTCCCACGTAAAATATCAGGGGGCCACGATTGCTATGGGTAAACATAAAAGACTGATAATAGTATACGTTGCTCTTTTCCACTAGGTAACTATTCGGTGGATAATATTCGAAATTTCATATTGAGATGATCTAAAATTTCATATGATATTCAAAATTTCATATTAGGTAGGCCATTAAAATCTTTACGGTTAGTTTATGTCAATCAGTCACTATCAATTGTACAAATTACAAACGAGTTTACATTTGGAAAAGTAGATGTTCAGCAATTTTTCTAACTCTAAATATCCTTTGGAAAGAGGCACTGTAAGGATTTACTCAGATGTTTTTCTGAGACTAGACTACTTGTCTGTGCAGCTTCAACAGAAGGCGAAAAAAGATGTGCTTTTCGATCACCAACTACAGCAGATTACACTTCAAATTTCCCATCTGCAAAATGGTAAGGCTGTTGGTTGTTCCAGTATGAACAGGGTATTTGGATAGCATTGCATAACAGCGGTCTGGGTCTCTGCTGGTTTCTATGTCCCAGTTCGGTTTGCAGTTGTCCAGGTTGAAGTGGACATGCAGCAGTTTATTTCTGTTTCAGCTCAGTTTATTGTTGGCTGTACATTATTGTTTTAGGCCCTTTCCTCTTCAGTTGCTCTGCTGAGCGCTGATGTATTTGTATTTTGCATATTTCAATATATAAAAAAAAAAAATTATTAAATTGTTGTTTTGGATTGATGTGAAGGACTTCATAATTGTCTTGTTTTTAATCAATTAGATTGGCAATAATTTATTTTAAAAATATTTTTAATTAAAAAATTTGTATCTTAACATTAGGAAACATAAATATTTATTTTGAATAAAAAATATTAACATGTGATTTATTTATAAATACACACAATAATAATCAATAAAAATTTGGCTACAATATTCAACAAAGAAATAAAACATAAATATGTAAAATAAGATGTATTCCACAAGTATATTAAAATAGAGCAAAAATGTTTCGGCATCAAACTGAGGAGGCAACAAATGGTGAAATGACTGGGGGAGAACAAGGTGGAATTTGTTAAATTTAATGTAGCTTGGACAGGTGTTCTAGTCTCGGGTGGTGATTACGAGGCTGGAAACACAACCGGAATATTTTTCTCCATACCTAGAAAATTGATTTCTCGAGAGACTTCTAGATATTAGGGTTTGTTAGAGTCTAATTAATCCTAGCCATTGATTTAGATTAAATCATGGCCATTAGTTTTCAATGAGAGGATTATAAAAGAGGATCAATGGGCATTTGGAGAATACAGATCCGAGAAGTATTTGCAGCGATAGCAAATAAATAAATTTGCAGTAATAGCAAATTGATTTGCAGTGAGAGCAAAGGGTGCAGTGATAGCGTTGGAGAGCAGCAGTGGAATTGCCGGAGAAGGAAAATATTGCCGGAGCAATTTCAGCAGGAACAATTGAGGGAAGGGAATTTACAGGAAAGAAAATTTCCAGAGCTCTGCCAGTAAGAGGCAAGCAATTTTGTATCTCTAAGTTTCTGCAGTCGAATAAAATTCTTATCTGCTGACTGGTTTTCCCTTCAGGGTTTTTCCAGGGACAATTTGTCCAAAATATTGTGTTCATTTTTTTTTTTGTCTCCGTGATTTTCCGTGAAGTTGCAGCTGTGTTATTATTTAATATTTGCTGTAAATTAATTAATTTTTCGGCAGCCAAATAATCTACATAAGATAGGAAAATAATAATCAGTAGCTGCAATAAATTTTTCACATGGTATCAAAGCGGATTTGAGGGCAGAACAGGGACAGGGAGAAAGGAAAAATAATAAATAAAAAATCTAGGGTTTATAAAACCCAGTTTGACCTCTTCAAAGTTATTATTATTATTTTCTTTTGAGATGGCCTCAGCAGGTTTAAGAGATCAGGACATATTGGATGGAGCCTCAAATTTTGGTGTCTGGAAAGCCAGAATTTCTTTATTGTTGGAAGAGAATGGTATCAAGGAATATGTGACCACTGTTGTACCTGTACCTACAGATGCAACACAACTCTTAGCATATAAGAAGGAAGATGCCAAGGCGAGGAGGCTGATTCTTGATGGTGTTAAGGATCATATTGTTCCGCATATTGCAGAGTTAGATACAACAAAGACGATGTGGGACGCCATTATGAATCTGTACCAGATGCTACCCTTAACCGGAAGTTGATTCTCAGAGAAAAGTTAAGGAATACCCGGATGAATAAGGGAGAAGACGTCACAAGTTACCTCACTAGACTTAGACTTGTCAAGGATGAATTGGCAGCTGCTGGAGACAAACCAAAGGATGATGAGCTAGTACGAATAGCCCTGAATGGGTTTACTAAGCAGTGGGATGTCTTTATTCAAGTTATTAATGAACGAGACACCTTACCGAGTTGGGATCGACTATGGAGTGACTTCACTCAGGAGGAGCTTAGACTAAGTCTTGTCAATGGAACCAGCAGTAATAGTCAAAAAAGTGAGGTGGAACAGGAAAACGTTGCCCTACCAGGAAAAGGGAAACCGAAGAAGGGGTCTAGCAAAGGATCAAATCCAAAAAGTGAGAAGGACTTGTCTAAGATCAAATGCTATGGCTATCACGAGTTCGGCCACTATGTCAGCGATTGCCCACAAAGGAAGAAAAATGAAAAGAAAGGCAAGAAGCAGACAGCAGCTTCAGCAAGTGTAGATGAGCTTTCTAGTAGAATGGAAGATGAGTTTGCACTCATAGCTTGCCTGACTAGTTCAACCTCACAGGGTGTTTGGTATATAGACAGTGGGGTGTCATTTCATATGACAGGAGTTAGAGAGTACTTCTCCAACTACAAGGAGGAGGACATCAGATTCCAGATTCATATGGGGAACAAGTCCAAGTGCAATCCAATTGGGAGAGGGACTGTTTTATTTCAGAGGGAGAATGGCAAGCCTATTTCCATTCATGATGTGTTGTATGTGCCAGGCTTGGGCATGAATCTAATTTCCATATCTGTCCTTCAGGATAAAGGCTACAATGTACTCTTTAGAAGGGCACATGTTTTAATCAAGCATAAGGATTGGAAATCACCCATAGCTATTGGAGTTGGGAGTGGCCGACTTTATAGGTTGCAGTTTGATACTCTTAAGGCACTAGTGAGTAGCAGTAATCCTAGAGATCAAGGAGAGCTATGACATAGGAGGATGGGCCATATACATCATGGAGCACTTAAATTGCTTCGTGAGACAGTGACAGGTGTTCCAGAGGTGAGCACAGAGCATGATGATGTATGTAAGGGATGTGTGTTGGGGAAGCTTGTGAAAGCAGCTTTTCTAAGGAGTGACACCAGATCCAAGGGGGTTCTTGATCTAGTACATTAAGATATATGTGGACCAATATCAACGAAGTCTCTTAGAGGATATGAGTACTTTGTTACTTTTATTGATGATATCTCCAGGAAGACCTGGATATACTTCTTGAAGACCAAGGATGAGGTCTTCAGTCACTTCCAGGAGTTCAAAGCTCTTGTGGAGAATTTGACAAGCAGGAAGGTAAAGGTTCTTCGGTCAGACAATGGAGGCGAATACAAAGGGAAAGAGTTCCAGGAGTTCTGTACCAGGGAAGGAATCAAGAGAGAGTGGACCGTTTCTTACTACCCGCAGCAGAATGGGGTTGCTGAGAGGAAGAATCGTTCTATATCGGAGGCAGCAAGGGCTATGTTGTATGACCAAGATATGCCACGTTACTTATGGGTAGAGGCATGCAGTACAACAGTATACATACAGAACAGGGTTTCACATAAGGTATTGGGCAAGATGGCACTAGAGGAGGCATTTTCAGGGAAGAAGCCAGATGTCAGTCACTTCAGGATATTTGGGAGTTTGGCATTTTGTCACATTCCAGGGGCTACACATTCCAAGTTAGATCAGACTGCAGAGAGAGGGTACTTTGTGGGGTACAACGAGACCTCAAAGGCATATCAGATATTTATTCCAGGGACCAGGAGGATTATAGTCAGGCGTGATGTCAAATTCATGGAGGACAAGGCATATAGAAGGTCCAGAGATTTGTCAGTAGATGATCAGAATGAGCAACCAACAGAAGCTCCAAGGATTGTTCAACCAGAACAGGGGCAGCGAAGCATGAGTACAATTACTAGTACAAGCATAGGCTCAGGTGTTGAGAGTTCGCAGAATATGGAGCAACAGATACAGCAAATCCAAGAGATGCATCAAGAAGATATGGAGTTTGATATTTCATCCTCTATAGTTGACAGGAGGAACCGTGAGGTTCAACAGACACATAAGGATACTCAGGAGTTTGTAGGAGCTCCTAGGACGAGTAGTAGACAGCGGAAACAACCAGCCAAGTATAATGACTATGTGGCATTAGTTAGTCAGTTGGTAGATAGTGAGCCTTCCAGCTATCAGGAGGTTGTACAGCAACAAGTGTGGCAAAATGCGATGGTTGAGGAATATACCTCAATAATGCAGAATGATGTGTGGGAGGTTGTGCCTAGACCGACAGATAGCGCAATGGTTGGATCACGCTGGATCTATAAGATTAAGCATGGTGCAGATGGTAGCATCAAGAAATACAAGATAAGGTTCGTGGCTAAGGGGTTCTCTCAAAAGGAGGGAATAGACTATGAGGAGACATTCGCTCCAGTGGCCAGGTATACTTTTATACGAGCCGTAATCTCACTTACAACGCATATGGGATGGCAAATCCATCAAATGGATGTCAAGATGGCATTTCTTAATGGTGAATTGGCATAGGAGGTATACATAGAACAACCAGAGGGCTTTGTAGCACATAGTAGTTAAACCCACGTGTGCAGATTGAAAAAAACTTTGTATGGACTCAAGCAGGCTCCCAGGGCGTGGTATGAGCGAATTGATAGATACTTGCAGGGAATAGGCTTTGTGAAGAGTGAGGCAAATGCTAACCTCTACTACTTGGTGGTTGGGGGTGAAATTCTCATTCTTGTTCTATATGTGGACAACTTGTTTTAACAGGTTCACTGGGGCTTATAGAGGAGTGCAAGAGGGACCTTGCAGCAAAGTTCGAGATGAAGGATTTGGGGCTTATGCACTACTTTCTAGGCATGGAAGTGTGGCAGACATATGGAGAGATTTTCTTTGGATAAGGGAAATACTGCATTGAAATCTTGAAGAGGTTTGAGATGCAAGATTGCAGAGCCATGTCTACACCTATGATCATGAATTGGAAGAAGGTAGACTCATCCAAGGAAAAGGATGTAGACCCTACCTTATACAGGATGTTGATTGGATCTCTCATGTATTTGGTCAACACTAGGCCAAATATATCCTTTGCAGTAAACTCTCTTAGTCAGTTCATGGTTGAGCCGAAGAGAGTGCATTGGACAGCAGCAAAGCATGTGTTGCGGTATTTGCATGGTACAATCGAGTATGGGATCAGATATGCTCGAGGTGATGGTATCAAGTTGATAGGCTATACTGATGCAGATTGGGTAGGTAGTACAATGGACAGGAAAAGCACTTCAGGGTGCTGCTTTAGTTTGGGATCAGGAGTTGTCTCTTGGTATAGCAGGAAGCAAAAATCTGTTGCTCTGAGTTCTGCAGAAGCAGAATACATAACAGCTAGTATGGCAATGTGTGAGGCTATATGGCTTCGAAAGTTGCTGGTAGCCTTGTTTGGTCATAGGGTTGAGACTACCGTGATACACTGTGATAATCAGAGTTGCATCAGATTATCAGAGAATCTAGTGTTTCATGATAGGTCTAAGCATATAGACATCAGGTATCATTTCATCAGGGATTGTGTACAGCGGAGGATTGTTCAGCTACAGTATATACCTACAGATCAGCAGGTAGCAGACATTTTGACAAAGGCATTGGGGAAGGCAAAATTTATCTTCTTCAAAGATAAGTTAGGTGTTATGCAGAACACCTTCCTCGCTAAGAGGGAGTGTTAAATTTAATGTAGCTTGGACAGGTGTTCTAGTCTCGGGTGGTGATTACGAGGCTGGAAACACAACCGAAATATTTTTCTCCATACCTAGAAAATTAATTTCTCGAGAGACTTCTAGATATTAGGGTTTGTTAGAGTCTAATTAATCCTAGCCATTGATTTAGATTAAATCATGGCCATTAGTTTTGAATGAGAGGATTATAAAGGAGGATCAATGGGCATTTGGAGAATACAGATCCAAGAAGTATTTACAGCAATAGCAAATAAATAAATTTGTAGTAATAGCAAATTGATTTGCAGTGAGAGCAAAAGGCACAGTGATAGCGTCGGAGAGCAGCAGTGGAATTGCCAGAGAAGGAAAATATTGCCAGAGCAATTTCAGCAAGAACAATTGAGGGAAGGGAATTTACAGGAAAGAAAATTTTCAGAGCTCTGCCAGTAAGAGGCAAGCAATTTTGTATCTCTTAATTTTCTGCAGTCGAATAAAATTCTTATCTGCTGACTGGTTTTCCCTTCGGGGTTTTTCCAAGGACAATTTGTCCAAAATATTGTGTTCATTTTATTTTTCTGTCTCCGTGATTTTTCGTGAAGTTGCAGCTGTGTTATTATTTAATATTTGCTGTAAATTAATTAATTTTTCGGTAGCCAAATAATCTACATAAGATAGGAAAATAATAATCAGTAGCTACAATAGATTTTTCACAGAATTGGAGGAGCGAGGTGGAGCAGAGTAGATGGCAAGGTAGAAGAACCAGGAACTATGGGCAACAAAGGTGGTCTTAGGATTACAAAGTGGAGAAACGCTCTTTCCTCCAACCAAGACATCCTGGAGGATAGGGTCATTAGCCAAATGAAATCTAAGCAAACCAGAGTGAAGACTATAGAGAAAAGTGTAAGAGGACGAAAAATCTAATAGGGTGAAACTGGAGATTGCAGGCAATGCGAAGGGACAAAGAAAGATGAGATCAGGGAAGGGAAGCACCCTTCCTGAGGAGCCATGAGGCTCATAACATGGAATGTTAGGCGTTGTAATTGTTAGGAATATATAGGTGGATGAAACCAATTCCACATAACCCAAAGGAGATAATGATGCATACAATTTTATAGATTTACCATAATGCAAAGATCAATAGACAATCAACAAGATAACACAAGATATACCCTGGGAAAACCCTCATTGAGGGAAAAAACCCATACCCCAAAAGCATCCATACTCAATGTATTATTCAGCAATAAGAAATTATAATACACTCACAAAGTCTCCATGAACACCTCTGAAACGTCAAGCTCCTCTACTGCAACCTCCATGTATCCAAGCATGAATCCACACATCCCATGCCATGCTTTACAATATGCACTCACAAGAGATAACTCAATATAATGATAGCCTCTCACATAGCTTGTAAAATTAGAGCCAACCCTAACCACTAACCATGTGCTTGCTTTTATAGACTCAAGCTCACACATATACAACTTGTGGTATTGGATAAAAACAATGTGACTCAAAAACCATGACCACAAAACCATTGACCCCAATATTTGTTATTTTACACAAATAATAAATATTTGCCTTATGTCTCCCAATGTTAAATACAACTTTTACAAGTGATACCAAATAAATATTTAATGTGACTAAACACATCACTTAAGATGCACCACAAAAGAATATTTATTTTACATAATTAAATTAATTAATGTTATGCAAGGTGAACAACACCTTTTTTTCCCAATAGTAATGCCCCTAACAAGAGATGCGAAATTAAGCATCTCATGTAGTCATCATGCCCCGATATTATCTTATTACAGAAAACCAAGATGAAAGCTTATGAATGCCAAAATATATTCTCTAGATGGAAAAATAAGAAGTGTTGTGAAGATACGGTTGGTGCCTTTGGGGGTGTATATGGGACACAAATTTGGTTGTTATGGATCCACTGAGGAGCAATCACTCTCAACAAGCTATTTCAGTTAATTACATTCCGTGGAAGATGAAGTTTATTCTAATCAATGTGTACAGGCCTACTGGTAATTCTCAAAAAGTGGCGGTGTGGCAACAACTCTCCTCTTTGATCCAATTAGGGCCCAAGGATCTCTTCATCCTTGGGGGCGACTTCAATGCAACCAATGAAATTGCAGACAAGAAAGGTGGATCATCCTTCCTCACCAAAGCTCAGGTAGATTTTAAAATTTTCATAAATGATAATGCACTTATTGACATGATCCCTAAGAATGGCATATATACTTGGACCAATTGGAATATAGGGTCCATGATTGTAGAAAGATTAGACATGTTTCTTATTTAAGGCAATTCATTGACTCTACATCACCTTTAGGAGAGCATCATTTTACCTATCTCTGGTTCTGACCATTTCCTGGTCATGTTAAAGTTTTTCTCAAATATTTCACCCAAAAAGTGCCCCTTAAAATTTGAAAATATGTGGTCGAGGGATCCTGACCTGGAGAAGGAAATTGAAGGCTGGTGGAATGGAGCTATGGTCTGCATAGGGTTGAGACTTTTCCAATTTTTTTAAAATCTAGGAGCAGTTAAAGAGAAACTAAAAGAATGGAACATAGAGCATTTTAAAAACATCTTTGAGGAAAAACTGAGGCTGGAAAAAGAACTGGTGGATCTCAATGAGAAAGTAATAAGAGTTGGGATGAATCAAGAAGAGTATTTGAGGGAGAAATCACTCATGGGACAATACTCTAAGATTTTGGCGAGGGAAGAAGTCTTTTGGAGATATAAATCCAGAGAATGTTGGCTTAAATATGGGGATAGAAACACAAAGTTCTTCCACATGTCTTCTAAGATGAGGGAAAACCAAAATAGGATCACAAGGGTAAAAAATAGTACTGGCAGGGTGCTAGAAGATCTTGAGGAGATTGGAAAGGTTGTAGTGGACTACTTTAAGGAGTTGTTAAATGTAGGGGGGCCTCGGGATGTGGAGGAAAGGAATTTAATCCTGAATAACTTGCCTTGTCTGATAAATGATGAACAAAATGTTTTTCTAAATAGACCTATTGTCATATTTTGCCCAGGTCAAAATATCCCAAAAATCCTTCCTTCCATCAGAGAAATCTGATATGAGAAAGCCTAAATGGAAGAAGGTTCCCTTAGAAAAATCCATCATTTTCTAACTATTTTTCCTTAGCCAATTTTGTAATTGTCAGCAAATCTTAAGGTTCGCGAACCTACCGGTTCGCCGACCGGCAGGTTCACCGATGGAGGAAATTGCTAACAAAGGAACCAAGCAAAACAACCTAAGGCAAAAGGAAAGAAGATGAAGGGCGCACTTTGTCAGTAACATTGAAGGTTCATAAACCCCATAGTTTGTCAATCAACGGTTTTGTGGATGGGAGATTCGTCGTTAAAAAGGGGCAAGGCAGAAGACAGGGAGGTGATAGGAATCTTCATCAAAGAAATAATGGCTAAGGCAAGGAAGGAAAAGGCTCTACCGGTGAATCGAGGAAAACTTGAACTTACCAAATAGTTCATAATTTCTCAAGTTCATCAATAAGGTGATTAGCTGATAAAGGGAACCAAAAGAAAAGAGAAGAAAGCGACATCAAAGCAAAGTTTGCCAGACAGAGAATTTATCGATAAGGCAAAATGGAAGAGAAATCAACGAAAAGGAAAGCTCACCGACTAGTTCGTAATTTGTCGGATTCACCGACAAGGAAACATAAGAAGTTAAGTTCACCGACTAAAGGTTCACAAATGGGTGAATGCGTTGATAAAAGGAAAAATCAGCAAAGGCTAAGGTAGTTCGCTAAATGTGAATTTCGCCGACTAAGAAGAAAAGGACTAAGGAAAAGGCACCTGATCGGTGGGTCGGGGAAAATGCAAATCCGCCAACTAGTTTATGATTTCAAGAATTTGCTGATAAGGTGATTGAAAGGCCAAGTTTGTAAAAATGGGAAATTACCAACAAGATAGAGGTGGCCAACGACAAGGAAAGGAAAAGAAGCTAAAGGAAGTTTGGTTTGTGAAAGTGAGAATTCACCGATAAGGCAAAAATATGACAAAGATAAAGAAAGATAGAATGAGAGCCAAGTTCACAAAAGTGGAGATTCACCGATAAGGTGAGAAACGCAAAGAAACAAAGAAAGTTAGTTAAGGCGTTAGTTCATGAAAAGAGGTTTTCCCTGACTGAAGAAAAAAGCAAACTCAAAAATAGTTCGCGAAAGCAATATTTCGCCGATGGAGAAGAAAAGAATGAGAAAAAAGTCTAATGAAAAGAAGGTTCTGAAAATGAAGAAATTGCTGACAAGGGAGATTAAGGTGAGAAAGATAAAAGGCGAACATAGAGTTCGGCATGGGGAGAATTCACTGACAAGGGGAATTAAGTGGCACTGAAGGTAGACTGTAAAGATATGACACTTTAAAGTGTTGTAAAATCTTGCAGGGCACACATACGCCATTGTTGCATAATGTTTAATACTTGAAGTACAAGGTTGCAGGCAAAAGTCAAATACATCTAGCTGAAACAGTAAAAACGTACAATGCTCCTGTACAAAGAAGCTGCAAAGTGGATTTGCATGTACCAAGGAAGTATTTCAGGTCTTTTCTCATTAATGTGGCCATACCCATGCATGTGGACGATCCTCCTCTACATTTTTGCAGACTCGCCAGAGGATGGTCGTCATCCTAGGTTTGCAGGTCTTCTGATAGAGGTAAGGCTCGAATTAAATATAGCATAGGCGCAACAAGTCAAACGGATTAACCAATTTCCAAGGCCCATAGTTGCGCCTGGAGTTACGCAATTAAAGAGCTATATATACATGGAAAAAGATGTATTGTCAGTTGGTTAGCTATTTTTTTGGGCTATTATGCTGGCTAGAGAATTGTTGTAGTTACAGACCTTGTAATGCTTTACAAGAGCTAACTAGATTTGATACATTGTGCTTGCAACTGAGCCTTTGATGTCTCTAGTCATTGCTCACCAATGAATGTAAATTGTTATTTTGTGTCTATTTCCTCTACAATTTATTCTTCTATTTTGTAATGGCTTTCTAGCCTTCATGATTAATAAAAAACTGTCATTTTGCCTCTATAGCTTTGCACTGTGTTTATTTGAATATTGTATGCTAATATTGTGGATAAAATGGTCCCTTTAGTAGTTTCAGTTTTCTACCCAAACCTCTATGATAGTTCACTTGAGTCTGTGTGAGTTCATTGCAGTTTTGAGGTCGTTGTTGTGTTAATGCAGACACAGTTAAACACAATTATAAATATGGTGCATCACCTCCTTTCAAATACAGTGTTTTCTTTCCCTTTTCCTCGTGAACAGCATTAGTTTTAGTCACTTTCTCTGAACCTTAAGTTCAGAATGAGGAACCAGCCTTCTCTGAAGATCTGATCTCATCTACAAGGTCCCACACCTTGAGATCAATCTCATTGTGTCATTGGAATGCTTGAACAGGCTTCAAGTAGGGTGCAATTTCATGTGATAACAATTTCTAGCACGCCGGATGGGACTCTCTGATCTGAGTAAGAGCTAAGCTGAGAATTTTGGTGTTGTTCTCAATTTATTTGCTACTGTGAAAGCATTCAACAAAGCATCTGGCGAATCTGTTGTTTTAGTATTCAGATCAATTCAACATTTCATACCTAGAGTGCAGACCCATTCTTCTTCTAGATGTAATTTTTAATTCATAGAACTATCATTTACTAAATCAAGAAGAAGTAGACTATCTAGGTTCCTTGTGAGGGAAAATAGGAGTGTTGTTTCATCTCCTTCAAGAGCCTAGTCTACGCCCCCTCCAGTTAGGTTTCAATATTCAAGAAGGAGCTTGCATAAACCCATAATCAACTTGAATATCCCTAGTATGGTAAGAAACCTTCCCTTTGTTGCATTAAATGGGGGTAGCCCTCTTGACCTAGCCCAGTATGATGATATCCCCACATCATCTCTAAAAGCAATCTCATTCTTCATTAGTGAAATTCCACTACCCCTGCTGAGCATATTCAGGATATTGCCGGCATGTGCTCTGTCCACAATGTCACTGTAGACAATGTGGCTGTGAGGATTTTGGCTTCTTCTTTCAAAGGGAAAGCCCTTCAGTGGTATAGAGGTCTCCCAGCTAATTCCATCCACAATTGGGATGACTTGTGAACAAGACTGTGTTAGCATTTTGAAGATAGGAGTGACCACTTCTCTCTAATGGAGCAGCTAGCCACAATCAAAAGAGCCCCCCAAGAATACATGGTGGACTTCAAATATATGTTTCATAAGACAGGACAGGATCCCATTATTGGTAAAACCCTCCCCAAACACTGCGTTCATATATTATTTGAGATCTCTGAATTCTGACATTGTTGTCATGATTCAATCTATGGGAGGGACTGTGTTACCGGATACATATGACATAGCTATAAGGGAAGAAAATTGTCTAATTCAGGCTAAAAAGATTGCTCCAAGGCCACCAATGCCTTTATTTCCAGAGGCCCCCATTATTCATCCTGTTGTAGCTCCAATTCCTACAACAGTGACCCCTACAACCTCTTCGATGGCATCCTCAAATGAATTGCACGAGGTTAAGACTCTGTTGCAAAGCTTTGGAAATGAGTTGGTGGCACTAAAAAGATAGAATGCACAACCTAACAAACCATATCAGCTACTCAATCAGGCTTATCAACAAAATAGACTGCCATATTAGGGTAATGTGCACAGGCAAAATCAACCTAGTTATATTAGGCCACTGAATGTCGTCCATCCCAATGTTGCGAGCACATCTAGACCTTTGGTGCCCATAGAGAAAAATTTAGCTCAAGATAACAATTGGTGTTATCCATGCAATCAACCACATGATTAGACTTTGTGCCAAAGTGGACAATTCAGTTAGGCTTTGACAGTGCAAAGCCAGCCAATGAATTCATAATAGCAAGTCAATCCAATCAAGAAATGGTAGGGGGCCAAGAACAAATGCAAAATAATTCCACCTTGATGAATTAGACACAAAATGACTTATGTGGTGTCAATCAAGGCACAGGCCCAATAAGTTTCAACATAAGAGCCAAAAAGAGGGAAACAAAAGATGCAACAATCCCTATAGCTACACATGCCTCCACTGCTCACACTTCTACATCTCACATGCCCTTAGAAAATGCAGCGAAAGAAAGGATTCCAAAGATGGCTTTAGCCCATGCAGATTGTCCTATTGGGTGGGTGAATTCAGTGCCACAACAGCAGCCCCAGGCCGATCAACGATCCAATGTCGACTCTGTTGTTGCCAAAACTTCTCAAAAGGTCAGTCAAATTCCATCCAGCATAGTCAATCAAATGTTGAAGACCAACGTCAACATCACTATGTGGGGTGCTTTGTTGATCCCATCACAGACGGATTTGTTGCAGGAAACTTTGACAAGCTTCAATCAGCCTGCCGTAGAGGCAACAAAAGAAAAGGTCGTTGTCCCAGCAAGCCTATGCCAACCAAAAAAGGAGGAAACAAGCACAAGCAAAATTAGTAAGCCCCCTCCATTCTATGTATCCCTAATCATCGGTGACAAATTGTTACATAATTGCATGATAGATTCTGGGGTGGATACTTTTATTATGCCTAAAAATATAGCTGATAAGTTAGGCATTGGATATGATCCTGTGAATAAGGGGGTAGTGCAATTAGATGGCATTGATGTTAAGGAAGTAGGTGTTATTAAGGATTTAAAGCTCACTCTGCATGATGCCCTGGCTACTCTGTTTCATAAGATATCTCATTTATTGACCTCCCTGCATACTTTGGCATATGCATATCTAGGGATTTCACTGCCAAAATAGGTGGGTACCTATCTTCTGATTGGTCCCACATGTTATTTAGAACAAGATATGACACTAAAGTGACCATTAAGGCTGAGCCTATTGCTAATGATCATGTAGAGACCTATTCTCCCAACCCTACCAATATGAACTGCACAATCCATGACCTAGAGGAGGTTGACAAAAATAGGCATGAGGCAACAACACCAGTGGAGGAGATCCTTGATATATTGCTCAATGAGTGGGCAAACTATTTTTAGTTTAATACTACTAACCATATAGAAGAAATAAGGCTGGGTACTTATTCTATACATGAGGAGGATGCCATCATCCCTAATCTTGAAATGGCAACATCAGATCTGAATGGGGTATGGCCGTTATGTTTTGATGGCTCCAGAAGCAAAAATGGAGCAGGTGTGGGGGTTGAGCTAATTTTGCTCGAAAAAGAAAGTTATTTCTTTGATTTTAGATTATAGTTCAGTTGTACTAATAAAGTGGTTGAATATGAAGCCTTAATTCAGGGTATACAATTGGCACAAAAGAGAGGAATAAAATTTTTACAGGCATTTGGTGACAGTGAACTTGTTGTCCACCAAATCAGATCACAAATTGCTTCAAAGAATGACTTGCTCAAGTCATATAAATAAAAAGTCTGGGATCTGATTGAATACTTTGATGCCTTCAATATCCAGGTAGTGCCCAGATAAAGAAACAAAGATGCTGATAGGCTGGCTATAGTTGATGCTCAGTTTGATATTCCCCAAAATGTCAAACAAAACTCAGATGAGCATGTGAATATTTTTGTGAGGCCTACTATTTTTGACAATGTGATGAGCTGGCAAGTATTTGAGAATGACCAACAGATTGTGAATTTCTTGCAAGATGAGGCATAGTTTGCTACCAAGAACCAGTCCAAATTACAAGAGCAATATGGTGACCAGGTGATCCAGCTGAAGACCAATAAGTTGCCCAGGGGATTAGTCACTTTAGAGAACATATTTGGTGTTGATGATCAACCTAAAAAGGAGAAAACGAACATGACAGTCAAGAAAGAAGACTATGAAGAGGTGGAAATTGCACAAGACTAATTTCTAAAACATGGCAAGGTATGTGATCAAGCTGAAAGGCAAGGTTTTGTTGAACTCTATAATGAATTTGATGACTCAATTGCTTGGGATTATAGGGATCTAAAATGTTTGACCCTGGTTTAATCCAACATACCATTATTTAGATCCCAATGCAAAACATGTCTGCCAAAAACAAAGGCCAGTCAACCCCAAAATTGAGCCATTAATGAGAACAGATCTATCCAAAATCATAGAGGCCAAAATCATTTATCCAATTAAACATTCCTCTTGGGTGGCTAACCCAATTCCAGTGAGAAAAAAGAATGGGGAAATCAGACTGTGTGTGGACTTTAGAGACCTAAACAAGGCCCCCCTTAAAGATCACTATCCACTCCCTTCCATGGAGCAAATCCTCCAAACAGTGGCAGGAGATGAAAGATTTTTGCTCCTAGATAGCT
Organism: Cunninghamia lanceolata; assembly: GCA_027924645.1. Lineage (NCBI taxonomy): Eukaryota > Viridiplantae > Streptophyta > Pinopsida > Cupressales > Cupressaceae > Cunninghamia > Cunninghamia lanceolata. The sequence continues at coordinate 7,757,216 of BSBN01000010.1, forward strand.
ACTCAGGCTACAACCAAATTCTTATAAAAGAATCAAACCAATACAAGACAACCTTTACCACCAAGTGGGGTACTTTGGCTTATCATAAAATGTCATTTGGGTTGACTAATGCTAGGGCAAACTTCCAAAGGGCAATGGATTTGGCTTTTAAAGGCCTAATCAATGATATTATTTTAGTGTATCTTGATGATTTGACTGTGTATTCCAAGCATGCAGCTGACCACCTGGGTCATTTGAGAAAAGTCTTTGAAAGATGCAAGGAATATGGCATATCATTGAATCCAAAGAAATGTGTGTTTGCTATCCTAGAAGGCAAATTACTGGGACATGTGGTTTCAAAGGAAGGGTTGGCTATTGATCCTAAAAGAACCAGTGACATTCTAGCTCTCCCCCTTCCCAGTCACAAGAAGGGCCTGCAAAGTTTTCTGGGAAAGATTAATTTTGTGAGGAGGTTCATACCTAATTTTGCTTCAATAGCAAAGCCCCTCACTACCATGCTTAAGAAGAACGATGCCTTCACATGGTCAAAGGAAGGCAGAGATAGTTTTGAAGTTGTCAAGCAAGCCATAGCACAGGCTCCCACACTGATAAACCTGAGCAATGAAAATGATTTTATCCTTTATGCCTTTGGAGGCAAGGAGGGCATATCAATAGTTTTAACACAACAGAATGAAGAGAAATCAGAATAGGTAATTGCTTTCTTCAGCCAACTGCTTAAAGAATATGAGCTAAAGTATGATTTTGTTCAAAAACAAGTGTTTTCTATAGTGAAAGCACTCAAAAAGTTTAGGCATATGCTTTCAAACAACAAGATACAGTTGATGATAAACCACCCTGGTGTTAAAGAGTTTCTTTTGAGCAAAGATATCAATGAAAAAAGGGTTGGGTGGATTACAAAAGTAATGGAATACGATCTGAACATCAACATCACCAAGCTAGTACGCAGCAAGGGCCTATGTGAGTAGATGGTTGCGGACCTTGAAGACAGAGGTGACACTGTGTGTGTCCAAGGGTAGACATAGCCAACTGGTTCCCATGCTCCAACTGACTAGCACCATGATATGGTCACATTTCTGTAGTCAGGTAGATGCCCAAATGGATTGGATCAAGCCAAAAGGAGGTATTTTCAGCTCCAGACCATTCCTTATGTTCTTGTTAATGGTGTCTTGTTTAGGAAAGACATCAATGGAGTTCTTCTTAGATGCATTGCATAAGATCAGACCTCTGAGGTACTGGAAGAATTTCATAATGGCCTTGCAGGTGGCCATTATTCTCCAAGAACAACTACTATCAAAATTATGAGGGCTAGTTATTATTGGCTTAATTTGTTCAGACACGCCCATAGATGGGTAAGAAGCTACAAAGAATGTGCATTATTTGCAGAAAAACAAAGGTTGGCTTCTCTTCCCTTGCACCCAATTCAAACTGATCAGCCGTTTGCCCAATGTGGATTGGATTTCATTGGAATGATCAATCCACCTTCCAGTGTTGGTCACAAGTGGATTTTAGCAGCCACTGATTATTTCACCAAGGGGACAAAGGCAGTTACATTGAAGGATGTCAGTTAGGCCTCCATTTTAGACTTCCTTAAGGGGATGGTTACCAAGTTTGGTGTTCCATTCACCATTATCTCTGACAATACCAAGGCTTTTGTAGGTAGAAAGTTCAGTGAATGGGCACTAAACTATGGAATTCATTTGAATACATCATCCAATTACTACCCTCAAGGGAAAGGCCTGGATGATTCCACAAATAAGAACTTGATTAGGATCATCAAAAGGATAGTGGATGATGACAAGTTGTCATGATGTCCTAACACTTTAGTTGAAATATGTCAATTATGTCAACTGAGTAGAGTCCAAGGTAGTTTGCAATAGGGAATGAATTTAGACATCTCATCTTAGCAATGGTTTTCTAAGTTTTTGAACAATCCTTTGATAGAATGAATCTAAGTTAGAAAGCATACCATTCTTAATCTAGAAAGCATTTGAATTTTTAATCTAGAAATCATATAAACTAACTAGGAATCAACACATGCATTTTTAACTATGAATTTTAAAAAAGGCATCTAACTATTAACTGAAAACAGATTAAAACTTGAGCTAACAACTGATAACATATTTTATGAACAAAGCAGATGCTCCAGAAACTCTAGTATAACAAATAGAACTTAAAGATTATTCACTTGAACACAATATCTTGCAGGGACACACAACAATGCTAAAATAGAAAGTTACATTAATCTAAACAAAGCATTTACTAAACAAAATTGAACAACACAATTGCACAATGATAAAACACTTATCTATCCTATATCCTTGGAGTGGCCAGCTCTCAGGAGATCTTCTTATCGATTCAATTCACATGCATTATCTCAACAGCTCCAAAATAACTCTATTTTTATTCGCATTTCCATTGCTCAGAATATATTACTTACAATAAACTCAGTTTCTTCATTCCATAGAAAATTATCATAGAACATAATAGTTGAACATTACTTCTGTATTGTATATCAGAACATAGCATAACACAACATAGCATAACTATTTTATAGATTATCCATAATCTATACTACCAAAATCCTAGAATTGAGGTGACGCATAAATGCCACTTGGAGAAGTCTTCAACAGAAAAATAGACTTTTAACTAAACTAGATGTCTGTCAGATTCAGCATAGTAAAGGATCTAAGTGGAGTCATAAAATGTCTTTAGTACTGTTGTCACATAGATTTGCACCTAGTGTTGAAGGCTTTTAGGGCTCCAACAATCTAGTGAAACATTGAGACGACCTCCAAGTGTGGGACCCTATAGGGAGGCCGAATCTCCAAAGAGAGGTTGGTTCCTTTGTTGAATGAGAGATACAACCAACCTAAGACTAAACCTAATCTATCCACCAGTTATGAAAAGAGGAAGAGGGAGTAAAGCTGAAATTAAAAGGAGGTAATACACAAGGTTTGAATAAAGAACATTCACAGAGCTAAGATGCACAAATAAATAAATACAACTGATAAACTTACATAGATCATGAATATTTTTAACAGAGGTAAAGAATGGATTGCCAGGAATTAAACATTCACAAACAATAGCCAATTCTAAGACTACACAGAGTTAAAAAGCATGAAAAAGTAAAACACCATATGTATTGATCAAGAGGCACAGTTACAACAGAGGAAAGTTCTATTTGGAATAGAGAAGCATCAAACTAACTATTTTCCAACCTTTTTTACATCTCACATTCATGCATATATAACATCTGATTCCAAATGACCTAATTGGGTTAAAATAAATTGCCCAATGGGCTCTGTTAGAAAAAATCTCTACCTGAAGGGATGTCTATATACAAAAATTAACTGCAGAAAATATCCGGAAGAGGGGCAGCTGAGAGATATTTCCTTTCAATGCGAATAGCTAATTTACCACCTGCAACCATTAATGTAACAAATATTTGTTAAGGGGAAACTAAGAAGATAGGGTCTTATTGATGGCAGATGGGACAAAACCCCTGAGCAAAGTCTTTACAACACTTTAAAATTCGAACCCCTTGATTCCATGCTTTATCAACTTTGAAAACCTTCAAAATTCAACCTATGAATGCTTCTGCCAATTGAACCTGCACATTTACCACCCTTCGGATGCCTTATAGTCTTCCTTCAAATATCAACTGTAGATGAGATTTCCCTTCTTGCTATGTGCGAGTGTGAAAAAACCACCCACATGGACCTTCGCCCACTACCCCACTAGGAATCAACATCTTAGAAAGATTCCTTGCAGGCTGGAGGGAAACAATAATTCCAGAGCCTTTGTAAAGTATGTGTTTCCTTTTAAATCTGCAACCCAGAAAACTGCCACATATCGTGATTCCAAAGCCGCATGGAAGGAGAAGATCCATCTCTATTTAGGCCTTACGGAAGGAATCTGAGCCCTCCATGTGGTACCATGGTATAGGTGCCAAAAAGTGTGCAGTGAAAAGGTTAAGTCACTGAGTCGGGCATTTTTAGAACTTTTGAACCACAAGTCGAGAGTTTGAAAGTTAGGAAAACTCCTGACCTCCTAAAAACAAAGGCTTGAAAAGGCTTAGACCGTCGATGAAAGGCTTGAAAAGGCCTAGAGACAAGTCAGGGAGTTGGGGATTTTTAGAACTTTCAAACCACAAGTCGGGAGTTCAGAAGTTAAGAAAACTCTCGACCTCTCGACAACAAAGGCTTGAAATGGCCTAGACCATCGATGAAATGCCTGAAAAGGCCTAGAGACAAGTCAGGGAGTTGGGCGGTTTACTAACTTTCGAACCCGCCGACTTAAGTTCAAGAAATTAAAGATTCCCCGACAACAAAGGAAAATAAAAGGGGTCGGTCACTTCATGGTTTTAAAAAGGCTTCAAGTGAAAACTTAAGCGACCAGTAACTAGGACAAATGGTCAACAACAAATTATAAGATAAAGTAGAAATATGACCATAAGCCTTAGGTTTAAGAAAAAAAACAAGGGAAACCCTAAGAGGATTGAGGAGGGTTTTAACAATTCGGCCTGCATACCAGAGAAGGAAAACACCAGAATTAAGGATTCTTTAGACTATTTAGCCCGGAGGGCAAAATAGTATAACATTTTGGCAACTTCTTAGGGGTGTCTACCTGCTAGAAAAATAGAAACTAGTAGCCTTAAGCATTCGTTGGGCATAGAGTCAAGTCTATAACATGTTGGAAAAACTGAAACCTGCCTCAAAACAAGACCACAAAAGGGAACAAGGCTTGCATTCTCCTAATGACAATGCAGCCTATGCAAGGCACTTAGGGAAAGGAAACCTAAAATAGAAATGAACTAAAACAATATATATAAGACCTCATACCAACCTTAATGGTAAGGTTTGAGATGGATCCCATTCACTGAGATTCGTAGAACTTCACCATCCAGCCTTGAAAGAATGAAAGCATTTGCTTGCTTGGTGCTGATGATGACATAAGGCCCCCTCCAAAGTGCATAAAACTTGGTGTGGCCTTCTGGTTTAGCTCGGTCAGCGTCCCATTTTAGGACAAGATCACCCTCTTTGAAGGTCTGGACCCTAGCCTTCTGATCAAAATATTTCTTTGTCTGCATCTGATGTTCTTCTAATGTGATCATGGCTGATTGTCTTTTCTCTTCTAATTCAATCAATTCAACCATTCTGACAGACCTTGCATCTTCTCCTTCCAACTCCAATTGATGAGCCAAATCTAGTGCAGGAAGTTCTAATGATATAGGCAATCTAGCCTCTCTTCCATATATGAGAACAAAAGGAGAGTTTCCAATGGCCCTTTTGTATGTGATCCTATCAGCCCAAAGAGCTAACCTAATCTGATTGTGCCATTGCCTCTGATTTGTTTCCATGGTTCTCTTCAAGATCATGATTAGGTTCTTATTGGTGGACTCAGCCAACCCATTACCTTGAGGGTAATAATTGGATGAAGTCTTTAAGAACACATTGTACTTGAGAGCCTAATCAGCAATCCTAAAACCAGTGAATGCTTTTGCATTATCAGAAATAATAACATGAGGAGCTCCAAACCTTGTCATGATTTCTTTCAAGAAATCCATGATAGATGATTTAGTAGCCTTCTTGAGTGGGACTGCCTCAACCCACCTACTGAAGTAATCCGTTGCAGTCAAAACTCACTTATGACTAGCACTGGAAGAGGGATTTATCATGCCAATGAAATCTAATCCCCACTGTGAGAAGGGCTGATCAACCTGAATAGGGTGGAATGGAAATGTTGCTAATCTTTTCCTTCTAACAAAGAGAGAACACTCTTTGCATCTTCTTACCCACATATGGGCATCATTGAATAATGTGGGCCAAAAGTAACCTACCCTCATTATTTTCATTATTGTAGCTCTAGTAGAGAAATGGTCACTAGTTGGGCCAGCATGAAACTCGCCAAGAAGTCTATCAAAATGATCTTCTTCTATGCATCTCAGTAAGACTCCATCCAAGTTTCTCTTGAAGAGAACACCATCTACCAAAGCATAAGGGAAAGACTACAGCATGTAATGTCTTCATTTAGTTTTGTCCAGCCCATAGGGATACTCACCAGTGGACAGGAAACTAGCCATATCTGCTGTCCAAGAACTTACAACCGATGGCTCAGCTGTAGGTTCCTCCTCATTCAAATGGTAAGATGAATTCACCTCATCTACTAATGTCTGAGCCAGCTATTCACATAATCCTCTCCCTCTAATCAGCTTAGTGGCTTTAATGATCACATCATATTCCAAGATCTTTGTGACCCAACTAGCTCTCTTTTCACTAATCTCTATCCCCATTATGTAATCTCTCACACTAGGATGAGAAACTAAAACTTTAATATGATTATTTGCCAGCATATATCTAAATTTATTTAAAGCTCTAACAATGGAAAATACTGTATACGCCTAAAAATGACACGATTCATCCTAAATAAATATTCTAAATATTTATTCCATTCTTCTATCAATTAAATAAATATTCTAAATTTATTTAATCGATTCACTATTCCATAATTAAATAAAATCTATTTATTTAATTAAAATTCTTCTAAATGTCCTACACAATTAAATAATCATAAATTATTTAATTAATCCAAATTCCTCTATCCTAAGTTCTAAATTCCAAAAATCCACCTCACACTTACACCTCACTTTTCCACCTCACCTTGTCCACCTCATCAGGTTGCACATGTAATTAAATATATAAATATATTACCTTATTTTCCCTCACCCACATGGCCTATTTCTTCTCAAATCAGAAGTTAGTTCACTAATCAATCAAAAGTGTTAACTAACCAGTCAATTGACTTAATCCCTCAATCAATTCAGTCAATCCCATAATCCACTCTTCTAACTGATCAATCAAGTTTGTTAATTGATCAGTCAATGGAGTTAACTCTCTAATCAATTTTGTCACATCCCCTCTTTCATAATGGAGCTAGGACACTTGTCACATTTCTATTGGTTGCACATTCCTCAACCATCCTCAGCCGTTGATCTTCATATCTCCTCTCAACCGTTGATTCCCATTCTTCCAAGTCTATAAATGAAGCTTCATCCCTCCACTCTATTCATCTAGGCTATTTGTATTGTTACTCTGCAAAAATTCACCAATGCGCCTTTGGCACCCTCTTACCATTCACTAGCTTGAGATCACATATTTGCTTTGAAGCTCATCTTCATTATTTATCAACACAGCCATTTACTACCGACATCCTACAACACAGCTAAAAGAGTACACTCACTGAGGGCCTACTTCATCAACAAAGGACGGTTGTAATAGGCGAACAACAGAAGCTTTGATTCAAGGAAGGTTTGTACTGTATTGTTCATTGCTTCATTTCATTCAATCTTTCTTGTTTTCATTATTCTATTGATGTTTGGGTTTGATATTGTTCATTTTATTAATACTACTTTTTACCCTAACATTTTTGGCACCCACCGTTCAATTTTATGTTTTTTGCAAATTTTTGTAGTAAAAATTTGTGTTTCTCTAAACCCCATTATCAAGTTTTGCAAGGATCTATCAAAAGGTGACCTCTTGGGCTGAAATTGACATCACCAACGTGCTCAGAAGGGTCGAAAACCTTAGAATCACCTGTTAATTCACAAAAATCGGAGACTGCAAAAAAATCTTTGTGATATTTTTGAGGGTGCATCATTTTATCCAGCGGTCCAAAGGGTGTTTCCGCAGGGTACATCACTTTATCCAGCAGTCCGAAGGGTGCTTCCGCGTCCTTTTATCCAACTATCCAAAAAAGTTTTTTTTGTAGGGTGCATCCTTTTATCCAGCGGTCCAAAGGGTGCTCCCGCATCCTTTTATCCAACTGTCCTAATAGCTTTTTCGTAGGGTGCATCCTTTTATCCAACGGTCCGAAGGGTGCTCCCACAAGGTGCATCGTTTTATCCAATGGTCCAAAGGGTGCTTCTGCATCCTGTTATCCAGTGGTCCAAAAGGTGCTTCTGTAGGGTGCCTTGTTTTATCCAACAATTCTCCATCCTACCTTCTTCTACATGCCATAAGGGTGGTATCTTTTTCTTTTTGCCATAACAGGAGCATACAAACTCGTAATCACGCAAATAAACACTCGTTGGAAAGGTAATTCCATGAACTTCATAATGGAATAGGTTTGATCAAGTGATTTGATTATTTTATCAGCTATTTTTACAGTCAAAGTTTAGCTATCTTTCCAAGCTTAAATCTAGCATTTTTTCTTGAAAACTAATGATTTATCTGTGCAGCTTGACCTAAACACTTGTCAAAGAAAGGAGAAAAGACACTTCTGATATATCTTCTACAGGGTTGAGAGATGGATATTTTTTTTCCTTAACACACACATCATAGATTAACTAGGGGAAAAGTAAAACAACTTGCATACAATTCTCATCTAGTTCTAATTAGGAAGGAGTAACCCATTGTTCATACAACTTGCATACAACTTTCATCTCATTCTAATTAGGAAGGAGTAACCCATTGTTCATGCAACTTGCATACAATTTTAATCTAACTCTAATTAGGAAAGTAAAAACATGCATGCCAATCTCACATAGTTTCTAATTAGGAGGGTGATAACTAAATTATTGCAATCTTGGTTTCATTGATCATTGCTCTATGGCTATCTCTTTCAGTTAAGAATATTGTTATCTTGCAAAGGAACGAATCATTTCTATCTCCTAATCACTTTGAAGTTAACAACTGTGTGAGTGCACAAGTAGAGTAGCCCATTTAGTTTTTCTAATTTTAACTAGGTTGGATTAACTAGTGTATTCTGTGCTTGCGAATGACAATAGGCTTATGCTCTCCCCTTCACTGGGTGATCAGAGTGCTAGACTTGTCATTCTATTTGTTTAACCTTTAGGAGGGGCCTGCCCTTGGATGCATGCCTGTCCAAATGGGAACGACCCTGAGTGGTAACAGGCTAAAGCCAAGCCCTACCAAGCCACTTAAAATAAATTGTGCTTGAGGTGAAAACCTCCTGCAACGAGTGCTACTATGTTACACCGACAGCCAACCTCCCCCAAAACCCTCTAAGGCGTAACCCTTTGAGGCTGGGAGACTCCATAATAGAGAGTAGTGCCGCCGCATGTGTAACCACTCTAACGATTGCCCTCATTAAACACCTCTTGTTCTAGTGGCCAAAATCCCTTGTAATCCATTTCTAACCTAGGATCTTTGTGCTTGCTTTTGTTCAGTTTAGTCCAAAATACAGTCAGAAAAACCATAAAAATAATGAAAAAACCATAAAAATATCTTTGTGTTTGCTGTGTCTTCTTGCCATAATTGAGAAAAATCAGATCAAAAAAAAAAAAATTTGCAAAATCATTCAAAGAAAACAGAGTTGCACATTTATCCTCTGCCAGAATTGTGCATTTACCTCGACTTGCTGTGCATTTACCTTCTGAAATTGTGCCTCTGAAGCTACGTATCCTAAACAGTAGGCTTTTTCGGCCTTCTGCCAGTTTCTATCAAGATGACAAACCAATTAGAAGCATTTGCTCAAAAAGTCCAATATCTGCAATTGTAAATAAACTCAGGTCCCTCACCCGAAGAGTGTATAGCAATTTCTCAACAAATCCAAGTCTTACAACAAGAAATGGCAATCTTGCAAGCCGAACGTGCCAGTACTAGCTATGCCTCGCCCCGAACTCATACATTTGTTTCCCATCTTAGTGATGCTCATGACAAGGCAAGCACCACCTTCAGTTGGAAATCATACACCACTCCATCTACTAGTCCTCCTTCGCCACCTTCTCAGACACATATTCCAAAACATACCAGTTCTACACCAACACCACCATCTAGTTCCTCAAACTCTAAATGGATGACCAAAAAAGAATCAGATGAGTGGTGGGAAAGAGTTTTTCCAAATTTATCCAACTGGAGAAAAGCTAGAGAGAAAGCTAAATCCCCTCATTCGTCTACCCATACACCTACGAAGGATGTGATCCAAGGGCTACTAGCATAGAATCAACCATGTCCCCAAATTCTAGTCCTTGACCTTACCAAAAATCCTTCATGTCATTCGCAACCCCTTGAGCTTATCGAAGAACCTCCTACCATGAACCAAAGTCACGGTCCATCAAACATCTATGTTGTCAACCAAGAAGCTATCCAAGAGCTATCCACTTCCATTCTAGCAACCCAAGAGGTATGTCAAGAGTCTAATCCTAAGCATGAGGAAACATTAATCCCTAGTCTAAGTCCAGATCAAATCACTTTCTTGCAACCTATCCATAACATGTATCTTTTCCATGATCAAGATGATATCCATAATAATGAACCTCTCCATGAGCCACTTGATCCTATCCATCTCCCAACACCTATACATGAGAAGGAAATCCAATCCCATCCCATGCATAACCTTTATCTTTTCTATGATCAAGATCTTATCGTTGGTGAAGAACCTATACACGAGCACCTTAATCCCATCATGCTAAATCCTATCTATGATCAAGATCCCATCTATGATGAAGAGCCTATCTATGATCAAGCAGACCATGATGATCCTCTGAGCCCACTTTATGTGTTCCATGGTCCTCAGCCTATAACCCCATCTAGTCCTATCCAAGATCTGGCAACTTCCACTTCCCTTGCTGAGACACTTGCCTCCCAAGCAAGCGTAGAAGATCAAACTAGTAATCCTCCTCCGCCATCCATTATCGATCATGCTGCAAATCCCTCACTGTATATCCTTGGTCTTACCACCTTCATTCATGAGTGTTCCTCCTTAGAACACCAACCACCATTATCCTCTATCTCATCTCCTTCATCCAATAAGGAACTTGTGTCTAATGCTGCACCTACACATAATCCCACTGTCCACCGCATACTCCAACATATGAACTATCAAGGTAAAGGCTTAGGCCTTCATGAACAAGGTATTTTGGAGCCCATCCATGTCAATGTTCCTCCTCCTTCATATGGCCTTGGATACATACCCCAAGGTAAGCAATCTCAAGATGTTGGTACTTCCTCCACTCCTTCAAAATCTCCCACTTTCCATCACAAACCCTATTATATCCCCAAAACGTATGTCACCATTCCACCTCCATCATCCTACAACTGTCAAAAGCATGTGACCATACACCTTCCACCATCCAATCTACCTCCACTACTTCCAACTCCTAATATCCCTCCATACATTTTACCACCACTTCTCCCAACACCTTATTCATCCATCTATGAATCTTCTAACAATCCCAATCATGACCAACCAATGCACGTGTTGTCTAAACAAAGAATTTCCTCAAACTCCACTTCCACCACCTCAAGAGAATTCAACCATAAAAATTTGGATGCCTCTACCTATCAAGTCAAAAATCCTAAGAGTCCTCATGACCTAGGATACAAAATCCAAGAATCAAAGAAGCGTCCTTCTCCAGAGCTGCATGCACCCACACACCTATATGCCAAACTGAAAAAGGTGTGGGTTCGCATCCAAAAAATAATTACCCCTGAAGCTGCACAAAAGCTACATACACCTAAGCCCATACCTCCACAAGTACTATCTAAAAGCAAAATGGTTTGGGTACCTAAGCAAAAAGCCCTCAAGTTACATAAGGCATCTACCTCTCAAGAATCTCAACCATCCACTTTCTCCCATTCCATCCAACAATCTCAAATTCTTCCATCCCACATGGCAAGCAAACATTAGCAAAATACTCAGTCTATGTGGATCCCTACATGCCTAAGTCATTCATCCACAAGCAAAAGTCTCTGTTGCTTCCTACACTACTTTCCCATCACCAGCTTCAATGTTTATCATGGTATGTGCAATTGTTGGTCATGATTTCCTTCCATTCCACAACATTTTCATATTCCTCCATATCCCCTTCTATCCTACATATCTTCCTCATCCTATTCCTATGGTCCATGCTTTTGCATAAACCTTCCCTCCGTATTCTGCATCATAATCCACTATCTACCAAACACATATCCACACAAATATGCTTTGTAGATCAGAAACATGGTTAACAGTTTGAGTCTTGATTTTTGCTGTCATACCTTCCTATGCTACTCGAGGATGCCAAAAGCTAGAGATGCTATGATGGGGGCATGATTACTTTCTTTGATTGTTGTTTGTGGATTAATCTTTAGTAATGTGAAGCCTTGTCTAAGGACATGATCGACAAAAGATCATCGAGGACATCAAAGGTCGAACATGAACGGGGACAATCCTTGTTTGTTGATACGCAAGAAGTATTCAGGTCATCTCAGTTCAATTATACCTAGATGCTTGTCTTAACTTGCTAAATCAAATCTATGTCAGCAATACTCAGGTCATCTCAGTTCAATTATACCTAGATGCTTGTATTCACTTACAACATTTCAGAAAATGTACCAAAAATAAATCGCCCAATGATGAAATAAAGCACTCCAAAAGCAAAGCATCCATCCTATATCCATTTATACACCCATACCATACCCCATGCAATAAAGATCCAACAATGTAGAGTATCAATACAAATAAAAGCTTGTGAGTCCTTCTATCGAGTCTTTCTTCTATCAATCAGATTTCTATCTATCATCATATCTTTCATCCTTGTCCAGTCAGTCTGAGCAATGATCCAAATGCAAGGTCCATCCTTAATCCATACCAATCAAGTCAAGTCAATCTTGCACAAATGATCCAATCACAATCAGTGGTCTTGATCCTTGTCTGGTCGTAAACCAACTCGATCAGTTAATCAAGCAATTGTCTTATACAAGATGTTGCATTGTCGAAATCAGACCAATACACGCGTCTTACACGACATGCTTCATTTCCTGAAACTAGACATTATCCTTCATGTTGCTCTAGGGATCTATCATTCCCCACCATGACAACATGCCTGCTGTGTTGGTCTAGGGATATATCGTTCCCCACCATGACAACATTGTTGTATATCGTTATCAGTATATCATTGGTTTACTGCTTGACAGGGGCAATACCTTGTTTATTCTTGTATCATTTGTGCATACTTGCTCGCTTGCTTGTGTGTGTCATCATTCTTCTTGCATCATGTATCATTCGACTCTTTTCTTCATCCCTTTTCCTCCAACCTATCCTAACCCCTTTATCTTCGTGAGATTGTCCATCTCTGAATCTTTCGCCCTTTTTCCATCCAATCTCCCGAGGGGGCATCCTATTGTCATTAAACTTGTACCAGGGGCAAACTGGGGCATGTATCATCATTCAGACTATCGATTTCTTTGAAGCAACGCTGTAAACTGCATTGCATCAAAGAGGGGCAAAATGTATACGCCTAAAAATGACATGATTCATCCTAAATAAATATTCTAAATATTTATTCCATTCTTCTATCAATTAAATAAATATTCTAAATTTATTTAATCGATTCACTGTTCCATAATTAAATAAATTCAATTTATTTAATTAAAATTCTTCTAAATGTCCTACACAATTAAATAATCATAAATTATTTAATTAATCCAAATTCCTCTATCCTAAGTTCTAAATTCCAAAAATCCACCTCACACTTACACCTCACTTTTCCACCTCACCTTGTCCACCTCGTCGGGTTGCACATGTAATTAAATATATTAAATATTTAATTACCTATTTTTCTCTCACCCACATGGCCTATTTCTTCTCAAATCAGAAGTTAGTTAACTAATCAATCAAATCTGTTAACTAATTAGTCATTTGAGTTCACTGGTCAATCTATTCTATTGACTCCTCAATCAACCCAGTTCACTGGTCAATCAATTCAGTCAATCCCATAATCCACTCTTCTAACTGATCAATCAAGTTTGTTAACTGATCAGTCAATGGAGTTAACTCTCTAATCGATTTTGTCACATCCCCTCTTTCATGATGGAGCTAGGACACTTGTCACATTTCTATTGGTTGCACATTCCTCAACCATCCTCAGCCGTTGATCTTCATATCTCCTCTCAACCGTTGATTCCCATTCTTCCAAGTCTATAAATGAAGCTTCATCCCTCCACTCTATTCATCCAAGCTATTCGTATTGTTACTCTGCAGAAATTCACCAGCGCGCCTTTGGCACCCTCTTACCATTCACTAGCTTGAGATCACATATTTGCTTTGAAGCTCATCTTCATTATTTATCAACACAGCCATTTACTACCGACATCCTACAACACAGCTAAAAGAGTGCACTCACTGAGGGCCTACTTCATCAGCAAAGGACGGTTGTAATAGGCGAACAACAGAAGCTTTGATTCAAGGAAGGTTTGCACTGTATTGTTCATTGCTTCATTTCATTCAATCTTTCTTGTTTTCATTATTCTATTGATGTTTGGGTTTGATATTGTTCATTTTATTAATACCACTTTTTACCCTAACAAATACTTGTTTATCCATGGGGCTATATCTGACATCATACTCCTTCAAGTTCTAACTGAAGAAGGCCAAAGGCTTCTTCAGTCCATGTTCATTTTGCTGCATCAGGACAACAACAATACTGTTCTCTCCTCCATATGCATAAAGGACAAAATCCTTCTCATAATTCGGGTTCATGAGAGTAGGCGCCTGGGCAATTTCTTCCTTGATTTTTTCAAAACCATCCTTCCCCTCCTTAGTCCATCTGAAGACTACATCTTTCTTGAGCATAAGGGTTAGAGGCTTCACTAAGCCAGCGCAATTAGGAATGAACTTCCTAACGAAGTTGATCTGCCCTAAAAATGATTGTAAAGCCTTTCTGTGAGTAGGCAGGGGAAGAGAAAGGAGAGCAGATGTTCTATCAGAGTCTATGGATATTCCATCCTCAAACACTATGTGACCCAAAAGCTTACCTTGGGCAACAAAAAAAATACATTTCTTGGGGTTCAGAGACACCCCAAACACTCTGCATCTTTGGAAAACTTTCTCTAGATGATCCATGTGGTTTTCTCCCTTCTTAGAGAAGACTGTGATGTCATCTAGATAAATCAAGATGAATCTATTTATAAATCCTTTGAAGGCAATATCCATTGCCCTTTGAAATGTGGCACCAACATTAGACAAACCAAATGGCATTTTTGCATACATCATGATTCCCCATTTAGTTGTGAATGTTGTCTTAAATCTATCTTCCTCTCTAACAATGATCTGGTTATAGCCAGAGAAGCCATCTAACAATGAAAACCTTTCTGCCCCTACAACTTTTTGTAAAATCTACTCCATAGAGGGCAGAGGGTAATGATCCTTTAGAGAGGCTCGATTCAGGTCCCTGAAGTCTACACAGAGCCTAATCTCTCCATTCTTTCTCACAAGCACTAGATTAGCCACTCAAGTAGAATACTTGATAGGGAAGATAATCCTTACTTGTATGAGCTTAGCAAGCTCTTTTATCATGAGTGGCTCAATTTTGGATTAATGGGCCACTACTTTTGGTGAACTAGCTTGTAGTTAGGATCCAAATCGATGGCATGTTGAGCCACATCCAGATTGAATCCTTTAAGATCTTCATATGTCTATGCCAGGATGTCATTATACTTTTAAGCAAGTCTCATGAATTCTTTCTCTTCTTCATCACCACACACCTTCCCTAGCAGCAACTCTTTGTCCTAGGAGAATGTCACCTTCTGGTAATCTTCTTTCTTGAAGGTCATGTTATTTTTATCACCCCTAAACTCATCATCATAGCTGAAGATGGCCTCAAGCGTAACTAGACCCTTGGGTTGCTTGTTTGATTTGAGCTAGATGATTTTATCACAATAGGATTCTTGTAACCTAGGTTGCGCCCTTGAAGAGAATTTGGCTTCATTCTGGATGAAGCATGTGATATGCTCATCACTATCAAAAATTTGCCAATAAATATTATTGTCAGGAATAGGGGGCCTGATGACCATTTTCACATGTTGATCAGGACTTTGGAACAAGTCTTTAGGTGGAGAAAATTGATCTCCCACCGTTGCTAATTGATCAGTCTCTAAATTTAATTTTCTTGGGATTACGTGTAGATTAAGAGCATCAAAACTCTCAAACAGGTCCCAAACTCTATGTCTATAAGCTCTTAGAAGCTGGTTTTTTGTTGTACATATTTTTCTGACTTGGTTAACCACCAATTCAGTATCAACAAAGATCTCCAAATGTTTGATCTTATCCTTTTCTGCTATCAATAGGCAATGGACCAATGCCTCATACTCTGCTACATTGTTCGTACAAGAAAAATGTAGCCTATGAGCAAAATGCAATATCTTACCAGTCGGAGAGACTAGCAAAACACTTGCACCAACTCCATTTCTGCTCTTTGCACCATCAAAGAACATTTTCCATAGACCGTTAGAGTCATCATCTGGTTTAAGCATGGAAGGGACCGAAGGATCCCCTTCATGGATCATGTAGTTGCCCAAGTCAGTTGCCTCCATGTTGTCATAAGGATTAAAATCTTCATGATCCCTTGCCCATTCATCTAAAAATAAGTTAGGGATAGGAAGAGATGAAGGTTCTGCCTCAATAGGTTCTGAGTCATGCACTTCCTCACCCTGAATCATCACATGTGGGTTCACCAGGCTATGGTCGTAATTCTCCACATGATATTTTGAAATTGGTTCAGCTTTGATGGTAAACCGTGTGCCATATCTGGTCCTTAGCAACATATGATACCAGTCAGAAGAAAGGTATCCACCAACTTTTGTTGTGAAGTCTCTTGACAGACAAATGGCAAAAAAGGGAGGAAGATCAATGACTGATATGTCCTGCTTAAAAGTTAGGTTTAGACATGCATGAAAGGAAGCTAGGTGTGCAGAAATTGCTTCCTACACTAATCTAAAGAGGAGAGAAGAGTGCAAATTCATTTTATCCTTTACAATTACAGAATGTTAACAACAACAATGGAGATATTGCAACAATACACATACACCCCACACTCCAAAACCTGCACAATGTATTATCAAAACTAAAAATGGCTTACAATACACTTGCAATGCAAACTCTCAGGAGTCTTTGACACTCGTATCTGGAGACAAACTGGCAGCATAATAGTACCTATCAATCACATAATACAGCTCCTCTCCAAAGCACCTATTTATATAGAAAATATAAGGCAAAAATGGCTCTATCTTGAGATGGGCGTCCAACATGGCCTCATGGCCCAAAACCCACGCCTATGGACACTTGTCCAACACTGTAGGATGTTCATGACACTTTTCAAGACACCAAATCCCAAAGAGGTCGCCTATTCCCAAGTTGGGCAATGACAGATGCTCTTACGACTCTTACAACCGCCATAGAATCTGTCATACTGACATATCTTATAGCTGTAAGAAAATCTGTCACAAATAGGCTATAAATAGCATATTCTCTTACAACATGTCATAACCCTCCTTGGGGCACCTAAATATGCCTTCTTCCAAGATGCCTTGTGACACATGTCTTCACTTGTCATAGAACCTTCTATTTCTTACTCTTACATGTCATAGATTCTATCATTAGGAATCTATCATAACCGTTTCGGTCAAGATTCACTTACACACTAGTCAAGATGCTGACAAATGGTAGAAAACCTCTACCACACAAAAGGGTCACCTATCTCCACATGGAGTATGTTGACCATCCTAGTCATCTTACAAGTGGAGTGACAACTCATCGTGCCACTTCACACTAAATGACAAAACAGGATGTGCAACAAATTACAACATAGGCTAAGTAAATAAATTACATTACAATAATAAATGCAAGGAATTACCAAGGTTGAGACACCTTATTTCCTAACATTCTCCCACTTGTCGAACACCTTGTAAGAGCCAATAGTAATAACAAGATTTAACTGCTATAGGCCGAGAGGCCCATAGACTCTAAACACCATCTAAACTTTTCTGTGCCCACTGGTTTTGTCAATGCATCTGCAACATTCTTCAAAGTATCTACCTTCTCCAAATTCACCTTCCCATCCACTACCATGTCTCGCACAAAGTGAATCTGGACATCAATATGCTTTGTTTTGGCATGTAAAGTTGGATTCTTTGCTAGGCAAATCACACTCTGACTGTCACAACAAATCGTAATCTATCCTGCATCAACACCAATATCTGAACACAATCTCTTAAGACAAATGGCTTCCTTGCAAGCATGAGTTTCTGCCATATACTCAGCTTCTATCATGGACAAAGCAACCACAGGTTGTAGCTTATTCATCCAACTAATTGCACCACTGAACATAGTGAACACATAAGCATTGGTGGATCTCCTGCTATCAATGTCACTTGCCCAATCAGAATCCATGAATACAGAGGTCCTGTAGCATTACAATGATAGCATATGGAATACTCAGAAGTACCCCTCAAATATCTAAACACTCACTTAACTGCATCCTAATGTACCCATCCAGGATTAGCCATAAATCGACTGAGGACTCCCACTGCTTGGGCAATGTTTGGTCTTGTGCAAACCATAGCATACATCAAATTGCCAACAACACTAGCATAAGGTACTTTGATCATGTCCTCCACCTCACTAGGAGATTTTGGACAATCACTAACAGACAACTTTGTCCCCAATGAAACGGGAACACACAATGGTCTACAATCTGCCATGCTGAACCTGTCCAACACGGTCTTCACATTCTTACTCTGGCTTAACCAAAGTTTTCTGTTGGCTCGGTCTCTTTTGATTTCCATTCTTAGAATGTACCTGGCTGCCCCTAGATTTTTCATCTCAAATTGTGCTGACAACTGAGACTTCAAATCAGAAATCATATTCTTACCATTCCCAATCAATAGCATTTCGTCAACATATAATACAATAATGAGAATGAGATCATTGCTAAACTTGTAATACACACAATGATTAGATTTTGATCTCAAAAATCCAATGGACAACACAAAGGCATCAAATTTCATATACCACATCCTAGGAGACTGCTTCAAACCATACAAAGACTTCTTCAACTTGCAAACCAAATTTTCTTTACCTTTCTCTATGTAATGCTCTGGCTGTGACATGTAAATCTCTTCCTCCAAATCACCATGAAGGAAAGTTGTCTTCACATCCATCTGCTCCACCTCTAAGTCATAACTAGCTACAAGAGATAACAAGTGGAGGGAGTGTTGAACAATGCCATCTGTTTCAAATTTCTTCTTGAATGCCCATTTGCATCCAACGAGTTTCCGTCCTTCAGGGAAAGGCACCAAGTCCCATGTTTTATTCTTTTCCAAAGAAGCCATCTCATCTTCCAAGGCCTCCTTTCAGGAACCTGCATCTTTCATGCCCATTGCCTCTGTCACAGTTCTAGGTTCATCAGTGTTAGTAAGTAAGGCAAAAGCATAACTAGAATCAAGTAATGAATAACCAAACCTATCAGGTTGCTTTCTTGTTCATGTAGACCTCCTCAATGGCTGAGGTTGAGGTTCTGCTTCTTCTTTTGAGCTTTCAGAGCTACTAGAGATCTCCTTATCATCAAGTTTCACAAGGTCTATCAATTCAGTCTTCTCAGGAGTAGAAGGAAACTGAACCACATCTTCTTTCTTTTCTATCTGTTTTGGCTGTAGAACAACAGAAGAAGGTGTTAGCTCTCTGAAGATAGCACTTCTACTATACAACACTTTTTCATCCATAGGATCCCAAAGTTTGTATCCTTTCAGACCGACACCATAGCCAATGAAAATACACTTAAGAGCCTTGTTCTCCAATTTAGACCGTTTCTCCCTAGGCACATGTGCATATGCCTCACAACCAAAAATAGGAAGATGTCTAACTGAAGGCTTCTTACCAGACCACACCTCCATAGGTGTCTTACCAACAAGAGCTGATGTAGGAGACCTATTTACCAGGTAGCAAGCAGTGGCTACAGCTTCAGCCCAAAACTTTTGTTCGAGGCTTGCTCCACTAAGCATACTCCTAGCCTTCTCCATCAGTGTCATGTTCATCCTCTCTGCAACTCCATTTTGCTACGGGGTGTATGGAGTTGTCTCGTGTCTTTCAATCCCTTGCTCTTTACAGAATTTATCAAACTCTGTCGAACAAAACTCACCACCGTTATTAGTTCTTCAACACTTAATCTTTTTACTAGTCTGATTTTCAGAAAAATCTTTAAACTCTTTAAACTGACTAAAGACTTTAGTCTTGCTTCTGATAAAATAAACCCATGTCCTTCTACTATAATCATCTATGAAAGATACAAAATATACAAATTTGGAAATCAAAGGAACATTAACAGGACCAAACACATCAGAATGAATAAGATCCAATACACTAGAAGACTTGTGAGAACTAGAGTAAAACTGAACATGGTTTTGTTTTCCATATACACAATGTTCGTAAAAGTCAAACTCAAGATTACAATCATTTAACCCCTCAACGAGGTTTTTATTTTTCAGGGTTCTAAGACCCTTCTCACCAATGTGGCCATATCTCAAATGCCATAACATAGTCTTTTCAGCAAGAAGTTTAACTTCCAAAGCATGTGCACTACCATCAGAATGTGTTACAACATATTTCTTCACTACTCATTCAGATGGTGGGGATGAAGTGACTGTAGCTCTTTTCTTCAAGTCAAAAGAACTATTGCACTGTGTAGTGCATGCCTCCAGCTGAAACAGAGTACCCCTCTGAGTACCCTTCGCAAGCACCATAGATCCTCTTGTCATCTTGCATCCATCCTTCAAAAAGACAACCTACACACCTGCATCATTCAAGATACTTACAAAAAGCAGGTTTCGTTTCAAGCTTGGGATGTGTATAACCCCAGTGATCCCCTTCACTCATCCATCAAGGAATCAGATTGAGATTCTTCCATGACCAACAATCTTCAGATGAGAATCATCACCCAGGTACACTCTTCCACCATCAAACTCTTCATATTTTGTGAACCAACTTTGATGCAAGGTCATGTGGAATGATGCACCAGAATCAATCAACCACACATCATTAGATGCATGGGTGGCCAGGGCTGCGATGAAGGCATCACCATCATCTTGTGACTTGTTAGAATTTGAATCAGGGGTGTTCTTTTTCTTTCTTTTCTCCTCTTTGCATTCCTTTCAGAAATGCCCCTTTTTCCCACAATTCCAACAGAGAGCCTTGGACTTTCTAGGAGATTTGGATCTCCCATGGGGTTTGGATCTGCCCTTTTCACATTTCTTGTCCTTCTTCTTCCCTTTCTCTTTGGGTCTTCCACGAACCGCAAGAGCATCTTTGGCCAACTCAGTTGTCTTTCTCCGCACTTCTTTAGATAACAACGAAGGTACTACATCATCCATCTTGAAGGTGGTGGTAGTGCTTCTGATAGCCATGACAAGATGATCCCATGAATCTGGCAAAGAACAAAGCAGGGTCATACATCGATCCTCATCCTCCATTTTCACACCCATGGATGTCAACTATGCAACAAGCATGTTAAGAGCATTCATATGGTTCACAACAGATCCCCCGTCTTCGATTTTTAGAGCAAACAACTTCTTTTTCAAAAAGAGCTTGTTCACCAATGACTTGGCCTGATAAACAGATCCCAGCTTCTTCCAATGATCTTTCACAGTCTTCTCCTCATGGACATTCAATAGGATAGAGTCAGCTAGACAGAGTCTTATGAGACCCTTAGCCTTCCGATCTTTGAGGTCCCAATCAGCTTATGACATTACCATAGGTTTTGTGCCATCAACGGTTTCCCATAGGTTATGATCAACAAGTAGATCTTCCATCTTGAGTTTCCACAACTCAAAATTTGTGCCATTGAACTTCTCCACCTCTACTCTTCCAGATGTGGTTGCCATCTTGATGAGTGCCAGGTAGCACCCATGAAATACACCTTTTTACCTCTCTTTTTCCTTCCTTCTTATTCCATTGTCCTGGTGACTGCACCAAAATCGATTAACATGATTGTTCTAATTATGATTAATAAGAGATGAATTACTTAAAATCATGATTTCTGATTGAGGGACTAATATGCACTGAATTAATGGAAATATGCAAAATTTATCTCTTTTTGAATCTACAGGTGCAGATGTTCGGGCAAAGACAATTTTGGTCATCTCCGGAGATGGTCCTAATAATATCTGGAGCTAACAGATGGATCCCACACCAGTCTCCAATACTTTCCAATATGATTGGAGAGATTTTTAGATAAAGGGGGAGAATCATCTCTGGAGCTAGACTGAAGTCAAAAACATATCTTTGGAGTTGAACAAAAGGTCATAAAGCATATCTCTGAAGCATAATAGAAGGTCGTAAAGCATATCTCTAGAGCTGTAGACAAAAGTAGACACCTCCAGAGTCTCCCCAACATAGATGTAGATTTCTAGCGCGCTGCCAGTCAACACTTCCAGTAGTAATTGGGTATTCTAGATATTACTCAATCAGCACCTGAGTAATCGGATGAAGACCGTAGTTAACTATTGGAAGTTTATCTTTCTTTTGATTTTGCATGAATTCTTGACAAACTAATTTAAGTACCTATATTTTAGGGCCTTGTTGCCCAGTTGTATTTGAAACTAAGACTCAAGTTTAGTGAGACTACCGTTCCACTAAACCTATTTTAATTGCATGAATGTTTACTATGTAGTTAAATAGTTAGTGGAATAAGAGATTGGTATTATCTCATAGATGAACTAGTAGTTAAGGTAAGTAATATCTCATCACTAGATTAGATATAAACTTACAAAGGTAGTAGCAGAGAGGGGAGTGAATTATTGTTATTGTAATCTCATTTTGATATAGACATTTTCTGAATACAAAAGTTGATGGAATTGGACTGAAAGCAAATTGTGATATTACTTTCTTGTGCTGATTCTTTATTTTAGTCTTCAGCCCTAAGGGTGCGGAGCAAGGGCCCACTCTCACCACCAAGGCAGAAGGCTAGTACTGTTGTTTTGTTATTTCAGATTCTGTTTAAGAAGATAGTTACTATTTTCATAGATAGATGCATGTTTCAGTTGAAAGGAATAGTATAGATTTACTTTAGCAATTCATTGTTCAGTTTCATTTTTATTATTCTTGGAATTCATTTTCATAGCAGATAGATTAGTAATATTAGTTTCTTTAATCAGTAAAAATCGTTAGAGTTAGTTAAATAAACTGGTGACTATAGGATTCTTAATTGCAGATAGCCATGGACACAACCCTGGATTTGACAAAATGAAATATGACTAAATGGCAAGGACCAACGACCCTTGTCATTTTTGGCGCCATTGCCAAGGACCTCTGTGTTAATTAGGGAAACTTAGTTAAATAGTTTTAGGATAGATTGAATCTGTATGGTTAGAGATCGGGATTCAAAAGGAAGATATATAAAATAAACACCCCATCAACACACTATAGGAGAAAGCAGTGGGGTGGCACAAGATCTTGTTGAAGAGAAACACCTAGAACCTACCTTGGAATCTGCACCTCAATTCAATAATCCTTTAGACCCTCCGATTCCTCCACTTGCTGATTATATCCAAGAATTGCAACAGAAATTCCAGGCATAAATTCAAAGAGAAGAACTAGTATTAGACATGGATGATAATCATGAAGAGGAAAATAATTAGGCTCCAAGAACCTTCTGATATCCCATTGTTCTAGCTGTTGGAGACAATGCTCCTATGAAAAATATCTCACCTACCCACTTGCCAAATTTTAGGGGTCTTGCTTCTGAGGATCCAGATTAGTTTTTGTTTGAATTCAAAGTGGTATGCCAGACTTATGATTATGGATTAGATAATCAAAAACTTAAATTGTTTTCCTCAACTCTGAAAGATTTTGTAATGAGATGGTTCATGGGTTTGCCCCAAAACTCCATCCATTCCTGGGATCATGGAGATAGAATTCTTGGGAAAATACCAGGACTATTATAGAGTCAGTGATAAGAATGAGGAATTATTCAAAATTAAATGGAGAGAGTAGGAGACCTTAGAGGATTATGTGGATAGGTTCAACTTTGCTTTGAGAAGGTATGGCAACCCTGTAAATCACTCTTTGGCCAGAACCTTGTTTGTGATAGGATTAGACAAAGAATCAAAACAAGCACTGGATCTAATGGGAAAAGGGAATATCAATAAAATGGATATGCCTACTATAGAAGAACTTTGCAGGAACTATTCCAGAACCCAAGATGGAGTGAGAACACCCAAATCTTTCAAAGGGAAGAATGAAATAGGACAGTTAATGGAGGAAATTGCAAATCTCAAAACAAATATTCTAGTCCAGTTGAATACCACATTAGATGGGATTCAGGCAAAAACTAGAACAAATGATCAAGACAGAACATCTGAAGCACTCTCCATCTATTGTCCTAGGTGTAGAAACAAACATCTGTTGAGAGAATGCCCTTTGGATAAATCAGAAATCTGTTAGATCTGTGATAGGGAATATCCTACTAGTTGGTGTGATCAACTCCCAACCTTAAAAATGCTAAGTAAAAAGAATGTCATTACAGAGGAGGAGTTGAACTATGTAGGACAAAAACAAGCTAGGAATTTTCCTTATAATTAGTATCCAAACCAGGCTTCTTATAGGGGTCCTTCTAATTGGGGAAATAATCAATGGAATCCAACTTGGCATGGGCCTCAGAATAATCCTCCTTGGGGACAACAAGATTGGCCAAACCAACAATGGCAAAATCAGCCCTGGGGGAATCAACAGTGGCCACAACAGTTTGGATCACAAAACATGCAGCCTCATTGGGGTCCTCAACAGGGATATAATCAACAATACCAGGGACAACCTTGACGTTTCCAACCTCAACAACAAGCATTGCTAATTGGACCCCCCAACACACAAGGACAATCATAAAACAAACCAGTTAGCCAACCACCCTTACCAGTTCAACCTATACCAAACCCATGGAATAAGCAGGGAGCAGCTGTTTACATGTCAAAACAAGAAAACATGGCTGGTATTAATGCTATATATTCAAATAATCTCTAGTTGCGTTCTGGGAAAGCACTTCCAAGATCATCTCCTCGAACTATAGTTGAAGTAACCAATGATGAGGAACCTGAAAATCCATCCACTCAGCATCCAGGAGGAGATTACTATCGAAACAGTGCTAAAAGAATTATCCTTGGATAACTCTGGAGTTCGTCCTAAGAGAATGACTCTGGAGGACACCCCTGGAAACATTTTTGATAAGAACTCCGGAGATGCTTTAGAGATAGAAAAACTAGCACCATACCCAGAGCGGCTTAAACAACATGTCCCTTAGAAAAAGGTTTTACAAAAACAAGTCCAATCTACCTTGGAATCAACACTTTTACAAGAAATTAGAAAATTGAACATTGAAATTCCGCTCCTACAAGCAATTAGGGATGTGCCTGAACTGAATCAATTCATCAAACAACATTGTGTTAAGACCCAGGGCAGGAAGAAAAACTTTCCTTCCACCATCCAGGTGGAAGGAAAAGTAGTAGACCTCCTAATGGGAGAATTGCTCCTCCCAAAATATGGAGACCCTAAAAATCCTGTCATAACAGTTTACATCTCAGGGGTAGAAATTTCAAATGTTTTGGTTAATTTGGGAGCAGCAATAAATGTAATGACAGTTCATACAATAGACAAATTAGCCCTAACAGGTATCCAATCCACATCTACAACCCTTCAACTTGCTGACCAATCAGTAGCTATTCCAAAATGGGTGATTCCTGATGTTCTAGTTGTGATAGAATCATGGGAATTCCCAGTAGACTTCCTGATATTAGAACCAAGAAACCAGAGAAATGCTTATCCATTGATATTAGGAAGACCATGGCTGGCTACAGCAGCAGCATCCATCGATTGTCAAACTGGGGATATGGTCATTTCTAATGGAATAGATTTGATGAAAATATCTTTGTATCCACCAGCTAAACCATCAATACATTATTCAGGAAGAGTATGGGTAGATGAGCTAGATAACATGGAAAACAGTGCCTCCGTAGCCATGGTTACCATCAGAGAACATTTGGGTGAGTTAGAGGAAGAAACCCACTATGATACAAGAGAAGATATCACCCATATTCTTATTAATGAGGATATAATGGAACTAGCCCAAGATTCAAGGAGAGAATTTCTCACTTTTGCTCATTATACCCTAGCAAATATCATTCCTTGTGGAGAAACCTTTTACAAAGACTTAGCCACATTCCACATGTTGCTTCCACATTCTTTCCCCCTCAATACCATGACTCCAGGATATGGATTGAATACATCTATGGATTAGATTACAAAATAAGTCATGATTTTACCTGGGAAAACACTGAATATCAACACCCAGTTAGCAGAAAAAACAGGAGGAAGAACTTTTCAAACTCCTAATTTCCCATTCAGTAACTTTTGCTTGGGAATACCAAGATATGAAGGGCATTCCTCCTAAGATCTGTACTCATCATATATACACTAAAGAAGTCAAACTTGTCAGACAACCCCAGAGAAGGTTGAATCCTACTTTAAAAGACATTGTCAAGACTGAAATAGAAAAATTGCTGCAAGCAGGGTTTATATATCCAATCTCAGACAGTCAATGGTTCTCACCCTTAGTCATAGTGCTTAAAAAAATGGGAAGTGGAGAGTGTGTATTGACTATAGAGAGCTAAACAAAGCCACAAAGAAGGACTACTTTCCCTTACCA
Source organism: Cunninghamia lanceolata (assembly GCA_027924645.1). Lineage (NCBI taxonomy): Eukaryota > Viridiplantae > Streptophyta > Pinopsida > Cupressales > Cupressaceae > Cunninghamia > Cunninghamia lanceolata. The sequence goes on from BSBN01000010.1 coordinate 7,783,680, forward strand.
TTCATTGACCAAGTGCTAGACAACCTTGCAAGGAGGAAGTATTTTTCTTTCCTACATGGGTTTAGTGGATATAAACAAATCCAAGTAGCACCTAAAGATCAGGATAAAACCATGTTCACTTGTTCTTGGGGAACTTTTGCCTATAAAGTTCTTCCATTTGGACTATGTAATGCTCTAGCTACATTTCAGAGGCTTGTTTTAGCCATTTTTGCTGAACTAGCCAATGAGTGCATGGAAGTCTATATGGATGACTTTATTGTGTATGGGGACAACATTGAAGAAGCTCTCATAAAATTAGAAAAGGTATTAAAATGCTGTGAAAAAAAATGACTATCCCTAAGCCATGAGAAGTGCTTCACGATGGTAGAGGAAGGAATTGTATTGGGACACCACATTTCAGCAAATGGAATCAAAGTGGACCAAAACAAAATAGAAGTGATCAAGCAGTCGCCTTCACCTAAAAATTAGACAGATGTTAGAAGTTTTCTGGGTCATGCAGGCTACTATAGGAGATTTATAGAAAATTTTAGTAGAATAGCTGCTCCTCTATTTACCCTTCTTAACAAAGACATAGAATTCTTATGGTCAGAGGATTGTCAATTAGCATTTGAAACCCTTAAGGAGAAACTTACTGTCACACATGTTTTAAGAGGACCCAATTGAACTATACCATTTCACGTACAAACTAATGCTTCAAATGAGTCCATTGGAGCAGTCTTAGGATAGAAAGAGGAGGGAGAAGGTATGCATGCCATCTACTACATCAGTAAAAACCTCACCTCTGTAGAAAAAAAACTATACCACAATTGAAAAAGAATTCTTGGCAGTCATATATGCTATAAATAAATTCATGCATTATATCATTGGATACAAAATATTTGTACATACTGATCATGCAACCATCAAATACTTAATGAATAAGCTAGTAGTGGGTGCAAGGATAATTAGGTGGTTATTGCTATTGCAGGAATTTGACATTACTATAGTTGATAATCCAAGCAAGATTAATTTGGTTGCTGACTTTTTGTCAAGATTGCATACAGGTGGAGAGAATCAGCTAGTGGAGAATAGATTTCCAGATGAACATCTTTTTGCTATCTCCTCTACTGCACCTTGGTTTGCAGACATAGCTAATCTCTTAGCTACAGGCTTGTTTCCCTCCCATTTTACCTCAAAACAAAAGAAATGCTTACTTAAGGAAAGCTTATCTTACAAATGGTTAAATGGTTTACTGTTTAAATGTGATCTTGATTTCATTTTACGCAGGTGTCTAAAAGCAGATGAAATTTTTGATGTCTTAAGGGCATGTCATGATGAACCATCTGGTGGGCACTATTCTTCACACAGAACCATCCACAAGATTCTGGGAGCTGGTTACTACTGGCCCTCTATTCATAAGGATACCAAGAAGTATGTGCAACAGTGTGATCAGTGCCAAAGGATGGGACAACCAACTTTCACCTAGGAAATGGCACTTCATCCTAAAGTAATGCTGGAACCATTTGAGTAGTGGGGTCTAGACTTTGTGGGACCAATTTCTCCACCATCATCAGGCAAAGAGTACATTCTGGTATGCATAGACTATGTGACTAAATGGGCTGAAGTTCAGGCATTACAATTTGCAAGAGAAGAGAAAGTTGCTGATTTCCTCTATAACAGAATTTTCTTGAGGTTCAGAGCTCCAAGATTAATAGTTTCAGATAGAGGACCTCAATTCACTTCATAGGTAATCAAAGCATTCACAGACTTATATCAAGTTAAGCACATGAAATCTTCACCTTACCATCCCTAAGCCAATGAGTAAGTAGAGGTGACTAATAGAGAACTGGAGAATATCTGACAAGGACAGTGGTCATGAATAGAAAGGATTGGGCTAACAAATTACCTGAAGTAGTTTGGGCTTACAATACCACTTGGAAGTCCACAACCAAATTCTCACCATATGAATTGTTTTATGGAAAGAAACCCATCCTGCCTATAGAATTTGAACTGCAGACACTCAAGACTTCATTAGATATTGGCCTACCATTATCTATAGCACAACAGAACAAGATTCTTCAGCTTAATGAGTTAGATGAAATCCGTACAGAGGCCATACAACAAACAAAACTTGTTCAATATCAAAGGAAGCAATGGCATGACCAACACATCAAAAGGAGGACATTTCAACAAGGTGATTGGGTTCTCCTATATGATTCTGAGTTCAAAGAGTTCAAAAGAAAGCTACAAACTCATTACATGGGTCCTTATTAGATAAAGGAAGTTTTTGAGAATGAAACAGTTTTTTTAGAACCCATTGATGGTGTTGACACTCATTTTGACCAGGGGTTGATTTGTCATGATCAGGAGGTTTCTTCATTTGAAGCCTTTATCTTCTTGCCCATTTTTTCTAAGTGTTGGACCTCCTCAGCATTTTTCAACTGCAGCATCATGTTTTCCTGAGGAGGAGGTCATCATCATCATCTTGTCTTCGATGATGATCTGCATCATCATGTTCCTCGTCGACTTGTTTTTCAACGTCATCATCATATTTCAACTGTCGGGTGATGTTTGGTTTTTATCATGATGATGCTGCCGAGCTACAGTGCGCCCTGATCTGCTTGCGAGGGTGATGTTTCAAAGTCTCCGGTGATCTTCCATTTATCACCTTGCGCGAGCATGATGATGATGTTGCTCATTCTTTGAATTGCTCGACCTAACTTGTTTTTTCCTAAGGGTCGTGTTCATCATCATCATATTTCCAGTTATCATCCTGCTGCTTGTGGAGGTCATCATATTTTCTGCCTTCATGATATTTCGCCGGGGTGATATTTTTATCATCGGGTGATCTTGGTTAACATCATCCTGATGATGTTGTTGAAGAGTTGTAATTGCGACCCGATATTCACTAGGGTCATCATATTTTGGAACGTCAGGATGATCTTAGTCAATATCATCCTGATGATGTTGTATCACTTCCTTTTCTTTGTTTCTCATCCTGATGATGCTGACGTCATCCGTATATCAGGGTGATATTTTTCTTTCTGCCTATCTGCATCATGATATTTGCGAAGGAGGGGGTGATATTTTCATATCACCCGGATATATGTTTGTTCGAACATCATGATGATGTTGAGGAGATATCCGCCTGCTAGTTTCGCGTGTTATCTATTGAGGGTGATCTTTTCAAGCAGCATCATCATATTCAGTTTTCGCCCCGATCTTACAGAGGAGCTACAGTGCAACCTGATATTTGAACATCATCAGGATATTTCCAAATATCCGGTTGTCTTCCGAATATCATGATGATGTAAATATGATGATGACGTCATCAAGGTCCGCGGGGGTCATATCTCTAACACTGATCATCTTGAAGAGACCTCCTGATATTTGCAAACATGATGATGACGTCATCCGGATGTGAGGAGGTGCGCAGTAGGCGGATATGATGATGACGTCAGCAGGATATGATGATGATGTCATCAGGATGTTCATCGGCCAGACTTTTGTTATAAACTCAGCAGGAGGATTTTCCTCCGAAGGATCAGGTTGTGCCGATTATCATGAAGGTTATATTTCAAATATCATGATGACGTCAGGGTGATATTTCGAACAACAGGATATCATGCTGCTGGAGGATGATGATGATGAAGTCTTATACTAGTGTCGTCAGGAGCAAAAGTACCGACATGATATATGCTCATGACCTAGTATATAAAGTGCAAAGGAAGTTGCTGCGGGGTGCATGTGGGATAATGTGATCCTGCATATTCGAAATATCATGATGATGAGTCTCGGCGGGAAATGGTTGCGACTGCAGATTTGATGATTTTCCCGAGGCCGCGGGTTGGTGCGCCATTAATGGCGATTGTTGCAGAGGTATGGGCGATGGCGTGGGTCGATCTTGTACCCGACTGGAGGTGTCAATCAGCGGGCAGGAGCGCAGGGCTCGAGAAATCTTCCTGTCTCCTCCCCCACCTGCTGCATTCAAGTTTGGGCGCCAATCCGGTTGTGTTTGAGCGCCATTTCCATGATGCTGTGTATCTGGCGAAATTCTGGTCAACATTGTAATTAATTGCTGAGCACCTACCTGGCTGTTATAAGCAGGTGGTCTTGCTCATTTGAGAGGTTGTTGAAAGTTGATGATTTTGGCTCTGTAATGCATAACAAGCTGATTTGGTTGCTCTGTACAGCTTACCTGTGAGTTTATGTATCTCCTGTTGTCTGTTTTTTGGCATGAACCCACTGATTTCATGATTAAACTTATATGAGAAATGCTGTTTGGCATGTGTTGTGTTAATTCTGTCTCCAGTATTGCATGTATTTTTCTTCTGAATCTGGATGTTTAGTAATGTTTAGATTCTAGAGCATAGAATTCCTATGTTGACTGTCTGATCTCTTAACTTCTACTCAAGGGGTAGATTAAACTGTTTTCAGGTTGAACATTGGGAAGGGTATACTGCAGTAGGGATACCATAAGTAGAGATAACCTAACACTTTGTATTGGGAGATGCCTGTAAGGCAGGTATCACATAGATCCCCTTGAAATCTAGTTTTAGTTGTTTATGCTGATCATTCACAGGTGTATGTCTATTGACTCCAGGCCCTGGATAGGCACCAATCAGGCTTTGTTTTGTGTTATAACCATATCCAGCTTTGCATCCACACTTAAACTCCAAAGCAAAATCTAAAACCAGCATTAGGACATTAGAGTTAGTTTTAGGAACCTCAGTCCTCTGTCTACAACTGCAAATAGGCCCAAAGCTAGCCCCTTTGCCCTTATCTTTCAGTTTTGGTCTACTTACAGGAGGACTATCTGCTTTCTGTCAACATCCCAGCCTTGCATGCATATCCTCATAGATGTTGAGTAGGGAATACCCCCCTAGGTCTTGCAGAGCCTGAAGAAGAAGAGGAGATAAAATATAGAGTCTATCTCCTACACTGTTGACCCCCTGGCCCAGAGATCCTGTTGATCACTGATGGCTACCTTGTAGGGATATCTGGGAATAAGCATCCAGTCTGGGAAAAAGTCAACAGAAATTGGCGACTCTACTGGGGACTGAGAAGTAAAAGACTATCTAATCATCTCCAGTGATATATATGTGACCCATCTGAGTCAGCAACAGAAGAAAACACCCTGGGGAACCTTGTGAAAGAACCCTGGTTAACAGAAGAAAACAATTCCTAGAAATAGGTGGCGACTCCGAAGTAATCTCCCAACCGGTCAAAGTAAATTTATATGCAGGGGAGAAGATCCCAACAAACTCCTTTATTTGAAGAGTTACCATTAACAAAAAGAATGATGTATAGAAGAAAGGGAACTGTCTCAGCTAGTCATGAGAGCTCCCCCAGAAAAAGTGATGATGTACAAGATAACCCTAGGCCATCAGGACAGCATGCTCCTTATTTTTCAAGTGCAGAAGCTGATATCCAAGGTGCATATGAGAGGCAACAGGGTGGTAGTATGAGAATGAGGTCAGAGGTGTTCCAAGAACGCCCTTTTCTAGACCCAAGTGAGAGGTTTGAAGAGGCAGAGTCCCTAAGGGATGATGAAGATGATGACCCAAATGGTATGAGACCATCTACCTCCAGACCTAAGGATGAACAATTGGCAGAAGAAATCAAAAGCCTAAGAGCAGAATTAGAATACCTACAAGCCATGAAAATCAGAGATGATATACAGCAGAAAGTGCAAGCCTTGAGAACTGCCCAAAATAATTCAGTTCCTACCTTAGAAAATGCAAATATGCAAAGACATCAGCAAAGATATGACATGCATCATCAGCATCATGATGACAGACAAAATGTGAATGATGCTAGGATACCACTAAACAATGCAGGAAACCAAAATGCAAATAGAAATGTTAATGTTAATCAGCCAAATAGACAGCCCATGCAGCTAGATAGATTCAGGCAGCTGGTGTTTGATGGTATTCCTGGGTATCCTAACCCTATTGATAAGCATCTGAGGCTGCAAGTGCCTAAGTTTTCAGGAAACAACACAGTGTCAGGAGAAGATCATCTAAAGGCCTTTCAAAATGTCATGGACAATTTTGGGGTTGAGCATGAGGATGTTTTCATGAAGTCATTCATGCAATCCTTAATAGATGAGGCAAGAGAATGGTACAGGAATCTGCCTGACCGGAGCATATCATCATGGGATGATTTTAAGAGGATGTTCAAGGAGCAATATGGTGATAAAACTGACCCTAGCTTCTTTGTAAATGAGTTCACCAGCATCACCAAAGGGTCAAATGAACAGGTTGCAGACTTTAATGCAAGATTTACTAAAGTGTTGAACAAATTGCCACATCATATGAGGCCAAATGAACCAATGTGCATAATTTTGTACATCAATGCCTTTGATGCAAAGACTGCATATGGACTGAGAGATAAAGGTCCTGCCACTCTCAGGGATGCTTTCAGGATTGCAGTAAATATTGAAAACAATAGGAAAGCATCAGGCAAGACAAATAGAAGGGATGATGTAAAAATTCTGCAGAATCCAAATAAGCCTCAGAACACTCAAGGTAGTACATCTGCTCCTGAAGATAAGATAGACAAACTGGCAAATGTTGTTAAGGACCTGAGCTATAGATTAGCTAGAAGTGAAAAAGGGATGGGTCCTGACAGGCAAATCCATCAAAGACAGGAAAAGAGGCCATCATTACATGATATGCCTTATAACACCAATTGGCATGATGGTAAGCCTGTATATCCACGTAACAACACAAGTCAGAGGGCTCAACATGCCAAGGAAACTCCTGATCCCCTGAAGAAAACTATAAATATTGCTGATGATGCTCCGTGGTGTATAATCTGTCAGATGCCACATTCACAGTCACAGTGCATGATTGCCCAATCTTTGTATGATAATGCTACATCTTGTGATGAGTGCAATGAGCCACATCATGTGCAGGATGATGATGTTAACATGATGTCCATAGGTAATGGATATACTCTATATGATGCTGATGAGAAGACAGATGATCAGGTTCAGGCCTGCCAACAGTCCCCATATGATGAAGATCATGAGGATAATTATGTATATGCTCAGAACTCACACAATTTCCTGAGTAGCTTACACCGACCTTCTGATGAGGAAATCAGAGCCTTCACAGCTGCAGCAGTTGCTCAGGTCAAGAGCAACTACAATCTCAGAGGTAAAAATCAGGTTGGCAGCCCACATCAGCCAGAAGATATTTCTGCAGGTCAGCAGATGCATGGTCATAAAGGAACTGAACCACAAAAAAGGCAGTGGGTAAATAACAAGCAGAACTTTAGATACAGAACAGGTCATGATTTCCAAGGACCAGAAAACAAAACCCCTCAGGCTGAAGATCAAAGTAGAGGTTCCCAAGACAGGAATGATGATCAGGGAACTATGAGAATGAAAGCTAAGTCAGCTCAGGATAAAAGCAAGATTCTGGAGCAAGCTACAACTGCTGTACAAAATTGTGCTCCATTTGATATAGCCCAGATCCTCACTCAGGTAAAGGTCTCTGTTCCACTTATGGAACTCATGAAAGTGGAAGAGATCAAGAATAGAACAATATCCCTAATCTCAGGGATACCTTTTCAAGCTAAGCAAAATGATCAGACCCAGGGTGAGAAACAGGTCATGTGCAATGAAGAAGATGAGACTCCTGAAGTCTATTTAGGAATGACCATGACAAAGTGTCCTTCACAGGTGGAACCATTTTATGTTTCCCTGGTTATAAATGGTAAAATAATTAGAAATTGTATGCTTGACTCTGGAGCATCCACAAATGTCATGCCTTTGGCTATCATGCAACAAACAGGATTAAAAATTGACAAGGCATGTGGAAAATGCTATGCAATGGATGCCAGAGAGGTACCAGTTATTGGAATCATGAAGGATGTGGATTTCAAACTGGCAGCATTTCCTGAAAAAAGATACAAAATGAATATAACAGTGGTTGACATCAAGCCACAGTATGGTATGCTGCTGTCAAGAAGATGGGCAGCACTAATAGGTGGAAGTATGCAGCTGGACCTATCATATGCCATGATTCCAATGAATGGCAGGGATGTCAAGCTAATTAGAGAGCAAAGATCATCAGAGACAGTGGAAGACCAAGAAGCAAATGAACAGATATGCTTTGTGGACACTGACTGTGATAACTTCAGGGTTGTCTCAGATGATGCAGAAGATGAAAAGAAAAATGTCTGCACTGAAGAGCTGGATCAGCAAGGGTTATGGACCATGTTTTTTGATGGAGCTTGTGCAAAAGAAGGCTCTGGAGCTGGAGTTGTTTTCCTGTCTCCAACTGGTAAGCTCCTCAAGTCCTCTTTCTTGCTGAGGTTTGATTGCACAAACAATATTGCAGAATATGAGGCTTTACTTTTAGGCCTGAATATTGCTCTCAAACATGGAATTAAAATGTTAAGAGTATTTGGAGACTCTGAGCTGATTGTATCCCAAATCAGAAATAAGTATGCTGCAAAGAATAAAAGACTGAAACAATACAAGCATGCTGTTTGGGATACTATTGAGTTATTTGATGCATTTTCAATTGGCTGGGTAGAAAGGTCAAAAAATGTTATGGCTGATTTCTTAGCCAATGTTGCAATAAGGCCAGATGACATCACTCTGTCAGGTGTCACAGATGTAGAAGTTAAAATTAGGCCTGCCATACCAGAAAACATATGCAGTTGGCAAGTTTTTAATGATGATAGGGATTTGCTGAAATTTTTGCACTGCATAGATGAGTATGAGAACCAACAGATTGATTTCCAAGCTTTTGTAGAAACTGTAGATGGAAAAGAGACTCTTATAGGGAAGGAGATCATCCAGTTGAAGACTAACAAGATCCCTAGAGGGTTAGTGGCTTTGGAAAGAGCCTTTGACAGTAGAGACAAAATGGTCACAAGGACATCCCCCACAAATAAGGAGGATTTAGAAGAAATAAATTTGGGGACATCTCAGGCCCCTCAGAAGGTATATATTGGCAAACAGCTCAAACCACACATAAGAAGTATGCTGATTGCATTGCTAAAAAGGTATAAACATGTTTTTGCTTGGTCATATGAGGACCTAAAAGCTTATAGAGAAGACTTATTCCAGCATGAGATCCCACTGAAGCCTGAAGCTAAGCCATTTAGACAGAGGCAGAGGCCTATAAATCCTACCTTAGCTCCCAAGATGCAGGAAGAACTCAAAAGGCTCAGGGATGCTGGAATAATTGTGCCCATTAGACATTCAACTTGGGTGTCTAACCTTGTCCCAGTCAGGAAAAAGAATGGTGATATTAGGCTTTGTGTGGATTTCAGGAACTTGAATGTATCCTCTTTGAAGGATAACTATCCATTGCCTAATATGGAAGCTATGTTGCAGAAGGTGACTGGTTGTGAACTCCTATCCATGATGGATGGATTTTCAGGATATAACCAGGTGAAGGTAAAAGAATCAGAACAGTATAAGACTGCCTTTACCACTCCATGGGGAACGTATGTGTATGTTAGAATGCCATTTGGACTAACAAATGCAGGTGCTACATTTCAAAGAGCAATGGATGTCGCTTTTGCAGGGCTGATTGATTCAATCCTGGCAGTATATCAGGATGACCTGACTGCCTACTCAAAGAAAGAGGAGCAGCATTGTATGCATCTGGAGCAGATCTTCATAAGAGCACTAGAATATGGTATTTCTCTAAACCCAAAGAAGTGTGCCTTTGGAGTAGTTGAAGGAAAGCTTCTGGGACACATTGTTTCCAAGGATGGAGTCAGGATAGATCCAGAGAGAGTGGCAGCCATTGACAGGATCCAAATGCCAAAAACTGTGAAAGGAGTTCAGTCCTTCTTTGGACAGGTAAACTTTGTCAGAAGATTTGTTCCCAACTTTGCAGAGATCACAAGGAACATCTCCAAGATGATGAAGAAGGATGCAACTGTCAACTGGGAAAGAGAAGCAACAAAGTCATTTCAGAATATTAAAGAGGCAATAAAGATGGCCCCTGTTCTTAAATCTCCTGATTTTTCTAGGCCATTCCAGGTGTTCTCATTTGCTTCCTTTCATACTGTAGCTGCATGTTTGTTACAGAAAAATGAAGATGGTTTTGAACAGCCCATTGCTTTCTTCAGTATGTCCCTGCAGGCCTCTGAGTTGAAATATGACATTATGGAGAAGCAGGCATATGCACTTGTTAGAGCCATTAAAAGTTTCAGACCATACTTGGTAGGGTCACATATAATTGCATATGTACCTCATGCTGCAGTCAAAGACATATTCACTCAGCAGGAGGTGACTGGAAGAAGGTGCAGATGGATAAACAAACTGCAGGAATTCAACATAGACATACAAGTTACTAAGTTGATAAGGGGACAAGGATTAGCCAAGATGATGGCACAGTCAAACTTGGAAGCATGCCAAGTTAATGCAGTCCAAGATGAGAATGTAAGTGCATCAGGATCTGAATGGTACAAGGATATTGTCTATTATTTGCAAAATCTGAATTGTCCCTCCCATTTCAGTGACAATCAAAAGAGGACTCTGAAGCTACATGCAATCAGGTATGTCATTGTTCAAGGTGAGTTGTACTGGAAGAATCCTGATGGTGTGCTGCTGAGATGTGTGGATAAGAATATGGCTAACAATATTTTGATTGACATGCATAAAGGATTATGTGGTGGCCATTATACTGCCCAAACAACAGCTCATAAAATTCTCAGGGCAGGATATTGGTGGCCCACTCTCTTTTCAGATGCACAGAGGTTAGTAAGAAAATGTGACCCTTGCCAGAGATTCTCAGGAAAGCTGAAATATCATGGTGCTTTACCCCTCAGAACTGCACCTGTGGATGCTCCATTCCAGCAATGGGGAATTGATTTTATAGGGGAAATTGCAGACAAATCAAGTGGGGGACACAGTTGGATTTTGGTGGCAACTGACTACTTTACCAAATGGATTGAGGCCATTCCAACTAAAAGAGCTACAAGTAAGGTGGTGACAGACTTCATACTAGAGAACATCATCATCAGGTTTGGAGTACCATCTAAAATAATCACTGATAATGCTATGTGCTTCAGATCAGGTGAGTTTGTTGATTTTTGCAACAAGTATGGAATAAGCCTGTCATATACATCACCATATCACCCACAAGGAAATGGTCAAGCAGAATCAAGCAATAGGAGCATCATGAAAATTGTCAAGAGGATACTGGACAAGAACAAGAGAGCTTGGGACTCAAAGTTGAATTTAGCAGTATGGGCTGACAGAGTGACTGTGAAAAGGGCTATTGGGAAGTCACCTTTTGAGCTGGTATATGGTACATCAGCTAGACTGCCCATAAACAATCTCCTACCAGTTTACAGATTCATTCAAGAGTATGATGAAGACCTTGAAGATCCCATGACAGAAAGAGTGAATCAGCTGGTTGCATTGGATGAAGACAGGAGGAGAGCCCACCAGATCAATCTCAAAAGACAACAGGATGTGAAATATCAGTTTGACAGGAGAACTACAAAAAGGAAGTTTCAGGTTAATGATCTGGTGCTTATTTGGAATGCTAAAGATCAGGAAAAGGGTAAACATGGCAAATTTCAGCCCTTATGGATGGGCCCATATCAGGTTTGCAATACTCATGGGGAGGATTCTTATTTCCTCCAGGCCCTAGATGGTGAAATTCTGGAATTGCCTGTGCATGGCCAATTCCTTAAGTTCTATTTTACATGAATATCTGGTTGCTGTGCACATTTGTAAAATATGTATGTAGTGTAAATGCCTTGTGCAGCTCGCGTTTTTTGGCTTTTTGTCAGGTCTGCCCGGAGATCTGGTTCTCGCTGCAGGTTTTCACCTGCACGTCCCCATTCGGAGCCACTGTTGACACTCATTTTGACCAGGGGTTGATTTGTCATGATCAGGAGGTTTCTTCATTTGAAGCCTTTATCTTCTTGCCCATTTTTTCTAAGTGTTGGACCTCCTCAGCATTTTTCAACTGCAGCATCATGTTTTCCTGAGGAGGAGGTCATCATCATCATCTTGTCTTCGATGATGATCTGCATCATCATGTTCCTCGTCGACTTGTTTTTCAACGTCATCATCATATTTCAACTGTCGGGTGATGTTTGGTTTTTATCATGATGATGCTGCCGAGCTACAGTGCGCCCTGATCTGCTTGCGAGGGTGATGTTTCAAAGTCTCCGGTGATCTTCCATTTATCACCTTGCGCGAGCATGATGATGATGTTGCTCATTCTTTGAATTGCTCGACCTAACTTGTTTTTTCCTAAGGGTCGTGTTCATCATCATCATATTTCCAGTTATCATCCTGCTGCTTGTGGAGGTCATCATATTTTCTGCCTTCATGATATTTCGCCGGGGTGATATTTTTATCATCGGGTGATCTTGGTTAACATCATCCTGATGATGTTGTTGAAGAGTTGTAATTGCGACCCGATATTCACTAGGGTCATCATATTTTGGAACGTCAGGATGATCTTAGTCAATATCATCCTGATGATGTTGTATCACTTCCTTTTCTTTGTTTCTCATCCTGATGATGCTGACGTCATCCGTATATCAGGGTGATATTTTTCTTTCTGCCTATCTGCATCATGATATTTGCGAAGGAGGGGGTGATATTTTCATATCACCCGGATATATGTTTGTTCGAACATCATGATGATGTTGAGGAGATATCCGCCTGCTAGTTTCGCGTGTTATCTATTGAGGGTGATCTTTTCAAGCAGCATCATCATATTCAGTTTTCGCCCCGATCTTACAGAGGAGCTACAGTGCAACCTGATATTTGAACATCATCAGGATATTTCCAAATATCCGGTTGTCTTCCGAATATCATGATGATGTAAATATGATGATGACGTCATCAAGGTCCGCGGGGGTCATATCTCTAACACTGATCATCTTGAAGAGACCTCCTGATATTTGCAAACATGATGATGACGTCATCCGGATGTGAGGAGGTGCGCAGTAGGCGGATATGATGATGACGTCAGCAGGATATGATGATGATGTCATCAGGATGTTCATCGGCCAGACTTTTGTTATAAACTCAGCAGGAGGATTTTCCTCCGAAGGATCAGGTTGTGCCGATTATCATGAAGGTTATATTTCAAATATCATGATGACGTCAGGGTGATATTTCGAACAACAGGATATCATGCTGCTGGAGGATGATGATGATGAAGTCTTATACTAGTGTCGTCAGGAGCAAAAGTACCGACATGATATATGCTCATGACCTAGTATATAAAGTGCAAAGGAAGTTGCTGCGGGGTGCATGTGGGATAATGTGATCCTGCATATTCGAAATATCATGATGATGAGTCTCGGCGGGAAATGGTTGCGACTGCAGATTTGATGATTTTCCCGAGGCCGCGGGTTGGTGCGCCATTAATGGCGATTGTTGCAGAGGTATGGGCGATGGCGTGGGTCGATCTTGTACCCGACTGGAGGTGTCAATCAGCGGGCAGGAGCGCAGGGCTCGAGAAATCTTCCTGTCTCCTCCCCCACCTGCTGCATTCAAGTTTGGGCGCCAATCCGGTTGTGTTTGAGCGCCATTTCCATGATGCTGTGTATCTGGCGAAATTCTGGTCAACATTGTAATTAATTGCTGAGCACCTACCTGGCTGTTATAAGCAGGTGGTCTTGCTCATTTGAGAGGTTGTTGAAAGTTGATGATTTTGGCTCTGTAATGCATAACAAGCTGATTTGGTTGCTCTGTACAGCTTACCTGTGAGTTTATGTATCTCCTGTTGTCTGTTTTTTGGCATGAACCCACTGATTTCATGATTAAACTTATATGAGAAATGCTGTTTGGCATGTGTTGTGTTAATTCTGTCTCCAGTATTGCATGTATTTTTCTTCTGAATCTGGATGTTTAGTAATGTTTAGATTCTAGAGCATAGAATTCCTATGTTGACTGTCTGATCTCTTAACTTCTACTCAAGGGGTAGATTAAACTGTTTTCAGGTTGAACATTGGGAAGGGTATACTGCAGTAGGGATACCATAAGTAGAGATAACCTAACACTTTGTATTGGGAGATGCCTGTAAGGCAGGTATCACATAGATCCCCTTGAAATCTAGTTTTAGTTGTTTATGCTGATCATTCACAGGTGTATGTCTATTGACTCCAGGCCCTGGATAGGCACCAATCAGGCTTTGTTTTGTGTTATAACCATATCCAGCTTTGCATCCACACTTAAACTCCAAAGCAAAATCTAAAACCAGCATTAGGACATTAGAGTTAGTTTTAGGAACCTCAGTCCTCTGTCTACAACTGCAAATAGGCCCAAAGCTAGCCCCTTTGCCCTTATCTTTCAGTTTTGGTCTACTTACAGGAGGACTATCTGCTTTCTGTCAACATCCCAGCCTTGCATGCATATCCTCATAGATGTTGAGTAGGGAATACCCCCCTAGGTCTTGCAGAGCCTGAAGAAGAAGAGGAGATAAAATATAGAGTCTATCTCCTACACTGTTGACCCCCTGGCCCAGAGATCCTGTTGATCACTGATGGCTACCTTGTAGGGATATCTGGGAATAAGCATCCAGTCTGGGAAAAAGTCAACAGATGGAAGCACAGATACATTCTTGTGCTTGGTTACAGAGGACACATCCTCTGTCATAGATTTGGATTGAATAAAAAAAGGTTGAAAACCAACAAATGGCGGCCTTCTTAAAAAAAAAAGAAAAAAAGAGAAAGATGGAAAACTAATAAATGGCTGTCTTTCTCAACCAAGGGGATTGAAAACCAGTAAATGGTGGTTCCCTTCTTCTTGCAGGATTGGATTAATCAATCTACAAAGGTAATCAGGTGCCAAGAGTTACTAAAACAAATCTCTGTAACAAACTAGGGGCACCTCCGGTGCTTCACAAACTGGGAGCACCTCTGACGTTTCACAACTAGGAGCACCTCCGGTTCTCCAACAATAAAGAGCTGTTCTTAAATAAAATAAATAAGGAAGGGACCCACCTCTCTAGGTAACAAAGTGGAGATGTCATTTGACGAGGTCAGCATGACTCATCCTCCACTTTATGATTGTTACCCAGATTTTCACTACAGCTCAATCAGGTAGAGCCTATTGTTTTAAATAAGGAAGTGAAATTCATTTTATTACTTTCCAATGTTACATTCAATTGTATAAACAAAATCAGAAAAGGATTACAAAAAGGTTGTAATGGATTATTGCATTGACACAAGTGCATATAACAGAGAAAAGTAATCTTTATGGAGTGAAAAATATCCATTGTCTCACACAAGCTGTGAGATTAACTTTCAATTATTCAATACAAATTGAGAAAAGCATATACATGAATAAGTAATGAAAGTAAATAAAGGGGTATAGAATGAGGGTAACCAATCATTGGCTAAATGACTACTCTATCTGGTCGGTTGTATTGTTTCCTTGAGCCTCCTTGGTCTGTTGTCCTGGTTGCCTGCAAAAGATGAGATAAGGTGTTAGAGCAATGTTGCTCTAAGCAATGACTGATTACATTCATTATGCATGTATAGGATTTTCAACAAGATGCAAAAAATCAGTCATGCATACCTTAGATGTACCAGAAAACTACTAAAGTTATCTAATGCATCTAGGGTATGCATTTGTTTTTATTATCAAGTTTGCTTCATGTGCAAATACAGGTGTAATTATGTTTCTGTTTGATTCATTAGGTTACATTATGAGTGGAGAAAAATGTGGCTCCCACAAGGGTCGAGCCCAGCTCATAAGGAGCATTTCATATGTATTCATTACAGATGCAAAGAAGACAGTTGAGATAAAAGGAAATGTATCTTTGGCAAAGATGATTGCTAAACAATATAACACAGAAGGGAATCATTTTAGACAAGAGGCAGTCCTAAAGAGACATTCATAATGTAATAGATGCAGCCAAAGCAGTACCATATGAAGAGGCATAATAGTCATGATGCATCAAAAATACAAAAAATAGCAATATACAGTTGATGGGATTCAGAAGCTTTCTAAGTGGATAGATCAAGTTCTCCAAGACAGTCACAGTCATCAGTGTCATAAGTTTTCATTTTCAAAGATCTTCATCATGCTAGAATCAATAGCTACAGTGATGGCATATTGACATATCAAAGCTCCAGAGTTCATCTGCAGTGAAAGAGTAAGTCTTAACAGTAACAAGGAATGATAGAAGGATAGTCATCTTACACTTCACCAAGAATGGGTCTGTGACAGGCCTCAGGAAGAGTGGAAAACAGAGAAAAGCATGGAAGTAGATTTATCCCAGCCATACCCTCAAAGGATAGTTGCTAAGAAGAGGTCATAACAGTCAAACATGAGGGTAAAGATGACGGTAAAAAACCAAAAGGCATGCACAGTCATCAAAGGACTATCATGAAAGGCAGAAATCAGTCATAAACAGAGGATAAAGACACCTTTATAACCAAAGCTATGCCAAATCCTTGCATGACCTATTGTTTTCTTGTCCCAAAAGATTGTATAAACCCTAAAGAAGGAAATTTTGTTTGGAGTTATGAAAAGAATATTAAAAGCCTTTCATATGTTGTGAAGATCTTATAAGCTACATAGTATTGAAGTTTTCTCACAGGCTTGTAAGCATTAACTGTTCCACATTGTCCATCATACGGAGCTTGTTGAGAGTGTTGATATGACAAAGATCAGATGCAAAGAGGCAAACAAGAGTAAGTATCTCAAATAAGACACTGTGACAATGAGCAATTTTGGCAGGGTTTTGAAGTCTGCATCATCATTTTGATGACTATACCCTATAACAGAGAAGTAGAAGACAAAAACTCCTAAGGCCATGGTAAGGTTGCTCATACAAAAAGAGGGTACTGGCCTTGAAGAAGAGGAGGATATGGTGACTTTAAGACATCATGAGAGAATTCCAGAGTTAGTATGTCTAAAGGATCAGTCATGAGGGATAGCATGACAGACTTTTGAAGACAACTTCTTATGCTTGACACTGGAAGACATAGAGGTCAGGGCTATGACTGAAATAGAGGTGTGATAAAACCTAAGCAATTTTTACATGAAAGAAACAATAGACGATTAAGAACCAATTGATCTAACTATGCTTATGGAGGAGATCCCTATAACTGTGTGCAAGCTTTCATTATGTAGATTCAAGGTAAATGGAGTTTCAAAATATCAAATATCATTATAGCTACATACCCCATATAGGACTGTGAAGACAAGGGTATAATGAAGTTTCAAGAGTGCATAGCAGTAATAGAAGCATCAAAAAGAGGAGTTATTTTCTATAGATATAATCAGTAAGACCATAAAGGAGAAAATGCAGTATATTGGTAGGGTTTTAGTCAAACCCTAGTGTCTGAATGAAAGAAAATCATTGTATTTTTCACTTTCATAGAAGAATGAACTAGGCCATATGTAGGAAAATTACAAACATAGTGATATTTTAGAGTAGAAATGACAAATCTTGTTAGTTTCTGTAGCATCATTTCTGGAAAAGACAGTTTTATATGGGTGCAATGAAACCAAAATTACAACCATCACAGAAAATGAGCATTTGTATCATATACTGTGCAGAATAATAGCAGAAAACTGTTGGATCTAGGGCATACAACTGAGAGGGGGGGGTGAATCAGTTGTATAAAACTTCTTCTCATTCAAACACTTAACTCACTGTTGTTAGTTAGCAGCATATCAAATAATCATCCATGGAAGCATAATACATAAACACAAGAGCAGATAAGCATCAACACATTGAACACCAAGATTTTGACGTGGAAAACCCGGTTAAGGGAAAAACCACGGGGTGATTAACCCAAGAATTATTCTCTGTTAGAAGAATAAGGAAAAATGAATGGCACATGCCAATAAGGGCTCACTGCCCGAGCACACTGCTCACAAAGAGGCCCACTGCCTACAAGGAGACACACTGTCTACAAAGTGATGAAAATCACAGTCTTGAACTGGAGAATGACATCTCTACCATGTCCGGATTAGTTCCAATTAAGCGCAACAATCTCTGCTCTGCCTTTCGCACGTTTCTTCGCTATACCATACTCATCCTCACTCCTCACTCTGAAATGAACTCACAAACCGTTATTTATACAAGACATCGACTTAGGAACAAACATCTAAGTCGGCAAACAACCATAGGAGTATCCGCAAGATGAATAACACATCCGGTCGGCCATCACAAGAACATTCGCAGGATGAACAACTCATCCGGTCGGCTACATAGAGCAAGAACTTCATCCGGAAGAATAATTTCAATTCCGGGCTCTACCATCAATGCGGACCAACAACACAACCTAAACAAGATCCAAGAATCTTCACAAGCTTGTCTGAATGTCCGGATACATCCGCACTTCCTCTGCTTACTGGGATCTCTTGTCTTCCTCATCCAGAACTTCAAGAACACAGTCTGTCGCCACTGTCATAATGTAAGAGGTACTTCCGGACCTCCAAATCATACACAAATCAGGATGACACATCACAAGGACATCCCAAACACTCCTTCCAATCCGCAGATTAGGATAATACAATTCTGGACCTCACCGGACCGTTTTGTGATCCTCTGTCACCTCCGGATACTTGCCGGACCCGGTTCTATACCGGCAGCCACAACTCCTTCAGATCTTCATGCGGACCTCTGAAATCTTAACTGTAGCATCTCAAGACTCATATCTACTAACCCTTTAATCCGCATCCTCCGGTTCTCATCCTATACAGTACATTTACCTTCTTCTCATCACTGTTCTTCACTGTTCCTGACTGAGACTAATTTTCTCAATATCCTCAGCACACAGCTCATCAAATCCTTCTTGTCAATGCAATATGAGTATGTTGACATCAATGACAACACTGGATAACCTCATACTTGCAACAATCTCCCCCTTTGTCATTGATGGCAACATATGATGTGAAAAACCATTAAGACAAGAACTTCATCTTTTCATATGTCTTCTCTTCCTTTACTGCTCCCCCTTTGATCATCAACCACTTGTTTTTCACATGTCTTCTCTCCCCCTTTGACATCAATGGCAAAGGGCTCATACTTGCAATTCTCATGCATCAGAATCATACTAGTTGCTCCCCCTTAGTTGCAGCTCCTCATTAGTCCGGATCACAAGATATGACTGTGATAGCCACCGGACTGATGCACAACAGTGCATCTTAGTTCATTACCGGAGGGGCCATGACCCCTAACTTCTCCCGGAGATATTCAAAGGAATCCTTGGGAAGGGGTTTTGTAAAGATATCTGCAATCTGATCCTTGGAGGGAACATACTCCAATCTGACTTCTTCCTTGTTTACTTGTTCTCTCAAAAAGTGAAATTTGATAGATATGTGCTTAGTCTTAGAATGCAATACCGGATTCTTGGAAATATTAATTGCACTTGAATTATCACAGAAAATTGTGATAGGCTCCTCATATTCAACTTTGATGTCTCTTAGCATTTGCTTCATCCACAAGATTTGAGTGCAACTACCTGCTGCTGCAATGTATTCTGCTTCAGTTGTAGACAGAGATATTGCATCTTGTTTCTTGCTTAGCCAAGAAACTAATCTCTTCCCCAAAAAGAATGCTCCACCACTAGTGCTCTTCCGGTCATCCACATCTCCTGCCCAATCTGCATCTGTGTAAGCATGAAGAGAGAAATCCGGATCTCTAGGATACCATAGACCATACTCAACTGTTCCTTTCAAGTATCTAAAAATTCTTTTGATTGCCATAACATGAGATTCTCTAGGATCAGCCTGGAATCTTGCCACAAGACCAACAGCCTGCATTATATCTGGTCTAGTTTGAGTGAGATACAACAATCCACCAATCATTGATCTATACTTTGTCTGATCTGCCTTTGGAGAATCATCATTTTTGCTTAACTTACATCCGGTTCCCATAGGAGTGTTCATAGGCTTTGAGTCTTCCATACCAAATTTCTTTAACAATTCTTTCACATATTTGGTCTGAGAGATGAAGATCCCTTCTTTTGTTTGAGTAATTTGCAGACCCAAGAAGAAATTCATTTCACCAAGCATAGACATTTCAAACTCACTTTTCATCTGATTTGCAAAAGTTTTGCACATACTATCTCTTCCTCCAAAAATGATATCATCCACAAACACTTCAACAATTAGAATGTTTTCATGATCAATTTTGAAATATAAGTTACTGTCAGCAGTACCTTTGTTGAATCCAATCTGCACAAGATGCTTATCCAACCTTTCATACCATGCTCTTGGGGCTTGCTTCAATCCATACAAAGCTTTCTTCAACTTGCAGACCATATCATTATTATCAGACAATTGAAATCCATCCGGTTGTTCAATGTAGACTTCTTCTTCCAGATCACCATTTAGGAAGGCAGACTTGACATCCATCTGATATACCTTGAAGTCTTTGAAGGCAGCAAATGCAAGAAGTAATCTGACTGCTTCAATTCTTGCTACCGGAGCAAAAGTCTCTTCAAAGTCAATTCCTTCTATTTGAGAGTAGCCTTTGCAGACCAATCTAGCTTTGTTTCTGATTACTTCACCAGCTTCATTTAGTTTGTTCCGGAAGACCCACTTGGTTCCAATTACATTCCTGTCTCTAGGTCTGGGAACAAGATCCCAAGTATGATTTTTCTCAATTTGCATCAGTTCATCTTCCATTGCTTTGGTCCAGTTTTCATCATTGCAGGCTTCATTTATTGTTTTAGGTTCAATCTTTGAAATCAGACAACATTCATTCTGATCTTGAGCAATATTCCTTCTAGTTTGTACACCTTTGCTTCTGTCACCTATGATCTGATCTTCAGAGTGATTCAGTCTTACATACCTTGGAATTTTGGGAGTATCCAGCACTGTTGTTTCTTGATCAACCTCATTCAAATCTAACTCTTCTTCCTGATTTACCGGATCAGGCTGACTCTGTCTCACCGGAGAGGATTGAGGTCCTTGAACACTGTCATGGTCATCTTCATCAAACTCATAAAATCTTGAAGGCTTCTCAATTCCTTCATCAACCTTCACATTGGTGCTTTCTATCATCTTCCTCAATCTCTTATTGTAACACCGGTATGCTTTGCTTTGAGTGGAGTAGCCCAAGAAAATTCCTTCATCACTTCTAGCATCAAACTTTCCTAGATCTTCATCTCTTTTAATATAACACTTGCTACCAAATACTCTGAAATATTTCACAGTAGGAGTGATGCCAAACCAGAGTTCATAGGGGGTCTTACCGGTGTTGTTTCTGATTTGAACTCGATTGAGAGTGTAGACTGCAGTGCTGATAGCTTCTTTCCAAAACATTTGAGGAACATTTGCTTCCAACATCATTGTCCTAGCAGCTTCCTGGATGGTCCGGTTCTTTCTCTCAACTACTCCATTCTGCTGTGGAGTCTTAGGAGCAGACAACTGTCTCCTTATACCTTGTTTCTCACAAAAGTCAATGAATTCACCAGATGTAAATTCACCACCTCTATCAGACCTTAGACACTTTAGTTTCAATCCGGTTTGATTCTCCACCATAGCTTTGAAGATTTTGAACTTCTCAAAAGCTTCTGATTTTTCTTTTAGAAAGGTAACCCACATCATCCGGGAATGATCATCAATTAACAACATGAAATATCTATCACCTTGCAGACTCTTGATTCTTGTCGGACCACATAGATCAGTATGTACTAATTCCAATAATCCGGTAGAAGACTGATCTTTGCTTTTAAAAGAGACTCTGCTTTGTTTGCCTAACTGACATTCTTTACACACACTATTTGTAGGTTTTATCAACTTTGGAAGATCTCTCACAGCCTGAGTATTGCTTATTTTGATGATGTTATCAAAATTTACATGACACATTCTTCTATGCCATAACCAACTCTGATCAATTTGAACAAACAAACAACTTTTATTTGAACCAACCAGATGAAAGATGTTACCTTTTGTCTGAGTACCGGATGCAATTTCAGTTCCGGAGCTTGTGAAGATTCTGCATTTTCCATTCTTGAACCGGAGATCATAGCCTTTGTCCACTAACTGACCAACACTGAGAAGATTGTGCTTCAATCCTTCAACATACAGTACATTTCCTGTTTTGCTCTTACCATCAAAGGAAATAGTTCCCCTACCTCTGATTCTGCCAGCAGAATTGTCACCAAACTTTACCATTCCTCCTTCATATCTTTCCAAGTCTAAGAACTTATTCTTGTCACCAGTCATATGATGAGAACATCCACTGTCAATAACCCAATCATCCTTTTCTTCCACTTGAGCAGCCAAGGCTTTTTCAACAACTTTGTGATTGACAGATTCAGAGAGCATGGAATCTTCTTCCTTGATGGCTATAAACACCCACTCATTTCCGGATTTGCTTCCTGGTTCTGATTCATCATCTGTTACTCCTTCATTGTCATCTTCTTCATGAACATAATAGCAATTCTTTTGAAACCTTTGTCTGTGAGTATTAGATCTTGCAGATCTCTCCGGACATCTTGAGGCAAAATGACCAATCTTATTGCAGTTGAAACACTTAAAGGGTAGTTTTCCTTCATACTTACCGGATCCTCTTGGCAGTCTCTTTGCAATGAGGGCTTCAAGTTGAGCTGTTTCTGCTTCTTCTTCTTCCATGTCTCTTCTTGCTTGATCATACCATGACATTTTCCTTGATGAGTTTTCACCCGGATCAAATCTCTGTTTGCCTTTCACATAGGCACTGGCTTTGAAAGCAGATTCAGTCTTGGGAGGATCATCTCCAAACTCGGTCATTTCAAATGCAGCTAGTTTGCCAGCCAGTTGTTCTCTTGTGATAGTTGTGTGGGCTCTGAATTCATCAATGGCAGCAACTTTGATTTTGTAGGCAGCAAGAAGGGATCTTAGGATTTTGCAGACAATCTCATTTTCATCTAAAGTTCCACCAGCATTTCTGATTCCACATACCAGCTCATTTACTCTTGGCATAAAGGTAGTGATGTTTTCATCATCTCTCATTTTCAACCTTTCAAATTTCCCTTTCAGACTTTGCAACCTTGCACTTTTGACAAACTCATCTCCTTCATATAGAAGTTCCAATTTAGTTAGGATCTCGTATGCAGTGGGTAGGTCAATGACATTCGAGAGATCTGAGTCATTCAATGCGCTTAGAAGAGCTTCCTTGGTCCGCAGATTGTTTTCAGCTTCTGTGATTTCATTCAGAGTTGTCGGACCACCTTGTGGAGGTACATATGGTTTTGAAATCATACCCAGGTATGCTTTTCCCATGCATTCCAAGTGACACTTCATGCGACCTTTCCAGAGAGTGAAGTTGGTTCCATCAAACTTCGGACTATCCTTCTTGTATGACGACATCCTGGATCTCCTCAAGCGGTTAAGCTCTTGTCAGAGGAACTTGGCTCTGATACCAATTGTTGGATCTAGGGCATACAACTGAGAGGGGGGGGTGAATCAGTTGTATAAAACTTCTTCTCATTCAAACACTTAACTCACTGTTGTTAGTTAGCAGCATATCAAATAATCATCCATGGAAGCATAATACATAAACACAAGAGCAGATAAGCATCAACACATTGAACACCAAGGTTTTGACGTGGAAAACCCGGTTAAGGGAAAAACCACGGGGTGATTAACCCAAGAATTATTCTCTGTTAGAAGAATAAGGAAAAATGAATGGCACATGCCAATAAGGGCTCACTGCCCGAGCACACTGCTCACAAAGAGGCCCACTGCCTACAAGGAGACACACTGTCTACAAAGTGATGAAAATCACAGTCTTGAACTGGAGAATGACATCTCTACCATGTCCGGATCAGTTCCAATTAAGCGCAACAATCTCTGCTCTGCCTTTCGCACGTTTCTTCGCTATACCATACTCATCCTCACTCCTCACTCTGAAATGAACTCACAAACTGTTATTTATACAAGACATCGACTTAGGAACAAACATCTAAGTCGGCAAACAACCATAGGAGTATCCGCAAGATGAATAACACATCCGGTCGGCCATCACAAGAACATTCGCAGGATGAACAACTCATCCGGTCGGCTACATAGAGCAAGAACTTCATCCGGAAGAATAATTTCAATTCCGGGCTCTACCATCAATGCGGACCAACAACACAACCTAAACAAGATCCAAGAATCTTCACAAGCTTGTCTGAATGTCCGGATACATCCGCACTTCCTCTGCTTACTGGGATCTCTTGTCTTCCTCATCCGGAACTTCAAGAACACAGTCTGTCGCCACTGTCATAATGTAAGAGGTACTTCCGGACCTCCAAATCATACACAAATCAGGATGACACATCACAAGGACATCCCAAACACTCCTTCCAATCCGCAGATTAGGATAATACAATTCCGGACCTCACCGGACCGTTTTGTGATCCTCTGTCACCTCCGGATACTTGCCGGACCCGGTTCTATACCGGCAGCCACAACTCCTTCAGATCTTCATGCGGACCTCTGAAATCTTAACTGTAGCATCTCAAGACTCATATCTACTAACCCTTTAATCCGCATCCTCCGGTTCTTATCCTATACAGTACATTTACCTTCTTCTCATCACTGTTCTTCACTGTTCCTGACTGAGACTAATTTTCTCAATATCCTCAGCACACAGCTCATCAAATCCTTCTTGTCAATGCAATATGAGTATGTTGACATCAATGACAACACTGGATAACCTCATACTTGCAACAAAAACAACATAGATTCACAGTTTTGCTTCAAGAAAACAAGCTTGCTGAACTCACCTGTGGCTGTCGAAGCCTTTTCATCAAGAATGCAACTAAAATGCCCTCAAAAAACTAGTTGAAAACCTCCAACAAACCACTTAGAAAGCTCCTGGTAAAATCCTCATGGTGGAAGCAGAGCAAGTTTTGTAAAAAGTGAAAAATGTAAAATGAATGTGGAAATTGCTTTTTGTCTTAGGGTTTCATAACCCTAAGAAGTCCGATACCTTTTCTTTTGCATTTTTGTATTTCCTTTCTTTCCTTTTTAATAAGCCCGTGGTCAAAACTTCATAACACATAATGCCTAGGTGAATGCCACGAGGTGGCCCATAAGCTTGTTAAGACTTTGTTAAGTTTTCACCTCCTTCATACTAGGTTGAGCACTTCGGTGCCTTTTCTCTTTGCATTTATTTTCTTTGCATATGTATGAATTGTAAATAAACAATGATCTCAAAATGATGACATTATGAATCTTTTGAGAGTTATTGATTACCTTTTAATGCAGAGGAGAATATGATGGAGAATGCTGAGGGTTTTATTGTGTTTGAGAGAATATACCTTGGATTGTGATTATGTGGTGGACACATGCCATTATTATAGCTCTTGGTTTGTTGCTTTGAGGGAAAAGCTTGACTAAGTCATGTTGATAGTTAGTAGTTGTCTTGACTACTTGGAAAGCATCTAGGAGGGTTTTATTGCCTTTTAGAGTCCTTTTTAGATTTGTTTTCTTGAGCCATTATGTTTTCTTAAGTCCTAAAGGACTTTTTCTTGTAGTTTGGGCATTTTTGGAGAAGATTTAGGCCCTAGATTTTAGGTTTTTTCTGGGCATTCGACCCAAATTAGTTTGATTTTCCTCTTTTTATGGAACCACTTGGATGGTTATAGTCACTTTTGTGACTCTATTGTAGGCAGTTCTTATTATACAAAATATTTTCTAGAGATTGTGACTGATACAGTCCTTTGTTACAGTATTGAACATCTTTTGTAACTCACCATTTTTGGAGTATGGAATACAGATTTTACCTTGGAGATTATTGAAGAATCTTGTTACCTTCTTGTTCTTGCAAGCATTGTGCATTACCAAGTGATTGACTGAGCTATTTGTGATATTACTTTTTTCTCCTTTAGTTTTGTCTCATTTTATGCCTTTTTTTGCAAAAGTAGGAATTTGCAGGTTATAAATTGTGTCTTAGGATTGCATAGAAACCTCTAGTTTGTTAAAGTTTTATCTTTCCTTCTTGAAAGTATATGCAAGGCAGACCTATTTATGAAACACTTATGCAGAAACTTACAGTAACATATGTATTTTCAGTATTCATCATAAATAACCAAGTGTATGTTAGTCTTAGTATCTCATAGCTCTTGTTAGCTTGGTGTATCACCCATTTTCAATTCATTTTTTACCACTTTTTTTTAAGATAAGCATATTCTTACCTTTTTCCTCATCAAAGTAGTAGTTTAGGTGATATCCATAGGAAGTCGGCCTTCTCCGGAGGTTGACCTCTACTCATAGAGTAACCCACAACTTTAGAGGTCCTCCCATGTTTCATCAAAAAGACTAATTTCTGCAAATTAGTTTGGGTGTATATTTAGGTGATAACAGTTTTTTGGCACGCCGGGTGGGACTGTTTAAATCTGAACAATACGTATGTTTCAAGCATATTGTTGGTTTTGATATGCTACCAGCATTATCAGGCCTTTAAGAGGCATTTTTCTACATATCTGGCGACTCATACTAAAGAAAAAACAAGTAGATCAGTGTTGTCACACTTTTATGAGAAAGATACAAACTCAGAGTTCGAGTTCCTTTGATTACTTGCAGCTGTCTCCACCTAGAAGACAGTGTAGAACTTTGATAAAGACTCTAGTTTGAAAAAGAATCCAATCAACCCCACCAAGTTTTAGACCAGTAGTACCTGCAGTTCCTGTACCGGTTCAAGCAAAGCCACCTACAGCTGTTCCAATGGCAAGGAATCAGCCGTTTGTAGCATTTGATGGGGGTAGCCCATTGAACTTGACACAGCATGATAATATACCCATGGCAGCCTTGAAGAGCCTACCTTATTTCACAAGGGAGGATCAAACTACCCCAATCGAACACATTAGAGACATGGCTTCTCTATGTGGTGTTCATCATGTAACTCAAGAAAATGTAGCCATCAGGCTGTTGGCTGCCTCATTTAAAGGAAAAGCATTATAGTGGTTTAGGAGTCTACCAGTGCAAACCATTGGAACTTGGGATGACTTAGGCGAGAAGCTGAATAAGGAGTTTCAAGATAAGTCTGATAACTTATCGCTGGTTGAACAGTTGACTACAATAAAGAGAGCTCCCCAGGAGCAAATGATGGATTTTAATTTCTAGTTTTAGAAGACACGGAATAGAATTCCTGCCACGATAAGGCCTTCATCAGAATATGCATTTTTGTATTTTTTGAAAGCTCTAAATAGTGATATTTCAGTAATGATACAATCAATGGGAGGTACAAGTTTACCTGATGCATATGAAATAGCTATTAGAACAGAAAACGACTTGATTCAGGTTGGGAAAATAGCACCTAGACCACCAGTGCCCATTTTTCCTGAGATTCAATCTTTAATGCCTTCACCAATTCCATGTTTTGCCCCTTTACCTGCTGTAGCAACATTACCAAGTACTGCCAATCCTGAGGCTCCTGTTTCTAGCTCATCACAAGAGTTAAGGGAGATAAAAAACAACCAACATAAGATAGAAAACATTCTACAAACTTTTGGAAACAAGCTGGTGAATATAAAAAAATAGCAGTCCCAGAACAGACAACCTTATCAGCAAGTAAGCCAAGGGCAAAATCAGCCTTACCAAGGACAAAACTAGCCATACCAAGCTAATAGGCCACCTTATCAAGGCAATTACCAGGGTGCTAGGCAGAACATGAACCAGAGGCCTTTCTAGCCTTATAATCCTGCACCTATTAATGTAGTTAGAGACCTTGTCCCTGTTCAGAACAACATTGTAGTTGAATATGAATGGTGTTTTCCCTGCAATCAGCCACACAACCAGGCAACCTATTCAAATGGAGTGATAAATCAGGTCCTAATGGTACAAAATGTTGCAGTTTCACAGCCAAACACACCTAATGATGGGGTTGTACAGTAGCAAGAACAACCTCAAAATGATACTGCCTTCCTAAATTGGCAGGGATATGAGTTTTGTGGTGTGAATAGAGATGATACTTCAGTTGCAGCAAATACAATAGCTAAAAAGAGGGGTTATGAGATAGATCAAGCAGCAAACAAAGGAAAAGGACTTGCTAATCCTTCTACATCCCAGATTCCCCATATTTTGCAAAGGAACACTCAAGCAACTGCCAAAGAACAACCTCATATTCAGGCTGATATTGTTGCTGCAAAGTCACATCAAAAGGTAAACATCACTTCACCTTTTAATATCATTAAAAATATGAAGAAAATAAATGTGACAATATCTATGTGGGAGTCCTTAGCCATCCCGGGTCAAAAGGACATGTTACAATCTGCCTTGTCTGATTTAAAAGTGTCGAATGATGCAACTGTTGACCCAGCTAGGGTTGTCCTTACAAATTCATCCTAGGATAGTAATAAACAACCAAATAAGAGTGCTAAACCACTTCCATTTTATGTGTCATTGATAATAGGAGACAAATTAGTACATAACTGCATGGTGGGTAGTGGTGCGAGTAGTTCTGTAATGCCAAAACAGATTGCAGACCAATTAGGACTGAAATACCATCCCCTTGAGAAGGGTGTGCTCCAGCTAAATGGTACATCTATTAACACTGTAGGTGTGATAAAAGATTTAGGTCTCACATTGTATACCTGTCCAAATGTTTCCATTTCTCAAGAGGTGTTCATAGATTTACCTCCTTATTTTTCCATGTGTTTGTCAAGAGAGTTCACAGCCAAGATAGGAGGATATTTATCCTCAGATTGGTCCCACATGTTTTTTAGGACCCGATATGGTATAAAAGTGACCATAAAATCTGAATTGCTTGCCAAGGATCACATAGAGCCTTATGTGCCAAGTGTTGTTAATGCAAATTGCATTATTTCTGATGATAGTGAGCTTGTTGTTGCTCAAGAGCTACAAGCTGAAAGTATACCAGAAGTGCTGTTAAAGGAGTGGGCAGTACAAAATATTGTGGATGATCCTGAGGGACACATTCAAGAAACTCGTATGGGGGTTTATATGCTGCATGAACCTGAAACATCAATTCCAAACCTTGTAAAGAGTGCAGAGCAACAGATAGGATAGCAAGACGAGGTATGGAAAATGTACTTTAATGGCTCTAGGAATAGAAATGGGTCTGGTGGAGGTGTAATGCTTGTGTCTCCACAAGGTGATAGATATTACTCTACATTCCATTTTTCTTTCTCATGTATAAATAATACTACTGAATATGAAGGGTTAATTCAAGGTTTGCAGTGGGCAAGGAAAAGGAAAATTGGTTGTTTGCAGGTATATGGGGACAACGAACTTATTGTGAATAAGGTGAGGGGACTGCACATTACAAAAAATGATGTTTTGAAATGCTATAAACATAGGGTATGGGACATGATTGAGGAGTTTGATGCTTTCAATCTAATCTCTATTCCAAGAAATCAGAATAATCATGTAGATAGGTTAGCTGCAATTGGGGCTTAGTTTGATACCCCTAGTGATATTCAGAGAGAAAAGCTACAGCCTCATGTGAAGATTGTTGATAGACCCTCTATTCCTGACAATAACATTCATTGGCAGGTGTTTGAGAGTGATGAGTAGGTTTTGCGTTTCCTGTTAGTAGAGGATGAGTTTTCTGTGATGAATCAAAACAAGCTTAAACAACAATATTGTGATGATCAAGTTATTCAGTTAAGGACTAATAAGCTACCCAGGGCATTGGTAACCTTGGAATCCATTTTTGGTACTGATGATCAGCTGAAAAAGAGCAAAACCAGCATGCAGGTCAAAGAAGAACATTATGAGGAGCTAGAAATTTTCAAAGGTAAGCTTCTCAAAATTAGTAAAATCTATTCACCTGAGGCTAGGAAAGCTTTTATTGCTCTTTGTCAAAAATTTGAGGCTATGTTTGCTTGGGAATATTCAGACTTATAGGGATTTGATCTTGAAATTGCACAACATACTATAGAATTAGAGTTAAGTGTAAAACCTGTAAGGCAGAAACAAAGACCTTTAAATCCAAAGCTTGAGCCTCTGATGATTAAGGAATTAACCAAGCTAATTGAGGGAAATATCATTTTTCCGATCAAGCATACATCTTGGGTTTCTAATCTTGTTCCTATGAGGAAGAAGAATGGAGAAATTAGGCTCTGCATTGACTTTAGAGACCTTAATAGAGCTTCCTTGAAGGATCACTACCCGCTGCCCTCAATGGAGTAGATTCTGCAAGTAGTGGCTAGTTCAGAAAGATTCTCCTTGATGGATATTCAGGTTATAATCAGGTTTTAGTCAAGGAGGAAGATCAATTTAAAACTGCTTTTACCACAAAATGGGGCACCATGGCCTACAAAAGGATGCCCTTTGGTCTGTCAAATGCTGGCTCTACTTTTTAGAGAGCTATGGATATGGCTTTTAAGGGTTTACTTTACAAATTGGTACTCGTGTACCTTGATGACATCACAGTTTTCTCTAAGGATGTAGCTGAACATTTATCCCACCTGAAATAAGTATTTGAGAGATGTAGAGAGTTTGGGATATCTCTCTATCCCAAGAAATGCATTTTTGTTGTGCATGAAGGCAAGCTTTTAGGACACATTTTGTCAAAACAGGGAGTTACCATTGATACAGAAAGAGTAAGAGCTATTCTGGAGCTATCTTTACCCAGCCACAAGAAAGGGCTACAAAGTTTTATTGGTAGAATTAATTTTCTGTGAAGATTTATACCTGACATTGCAAATTTATTGAAGCCATTAACCTCTATGTTGAAGAAAAATGCAGTCTTCAGCTGGACAAAAGAGAGCAAACTCAGTTTTGAGTCCATAAAAGAAGCCTTATCAGCTACACCAACTCTGGTAAATCCTAATTTCTCAAAAGATTTTGTTTTGTATGCTTATGGCAGCATAGATACAATCTCTGCAATTCTGGTACAACAACAAAATGAAGGTTTTGAGAAGCCAATTGCTTTGTTTAGTCAAGGACTAAAGGTGCATGAACAGAGGTATAGTTTCATTGAAAAGCATGTCCTTGCAGTGGTTAAGAGTCTAAAGAAGTTTAGGCATCTTATTTCTAACAAGGTACATTTGATGGTTGCTCATCCTGGTGTGAAAGAGTTTATGTTAGGTAAGGATGTTAATGAGAAAAGGGCTGGTTGAATTACTAAAGTCATGGAGTATGACGTAGATATCAAGACAACCAAGCTCATCAGAGGTAGAGGACTCAATGAATAGCTTGCTGCTAGGTCTAAAAATGAAACAGAGAAGGAAGAAGAAGTGCTTCTGATCATTGAAGATGAACCTCAGAATGATACAACAACAGTTGGAACAGGTTGGGTTAGAGACATGGCTCATTTTCTACAAACTGGTGAGTGTCCAACAGGTTTAGATAGAGCTAAAAGGAGATACTTTAGACTGCAGTCTATTCCTTATGTTTTAGTCAATAATATCCGTTTCAGAAAAGATTTTAATGGTGTGTTGTTAAGATGTATTGACAATGATCAGACTGACAAGGTGCTACATGAGTTCCATGATGGAACAACTATTGTTATATGGAGCCTAATCAGACTCAGAGGTTACATTTTCCCTACTTTTATCGGTGCGGTTTCCCCCCAAATTCCTACGGGGTCAAGGGGCAGTGCCCCTTGCGGGGTCCAGGGGCAGCGCCCTTGCGGGGGCTTGGGGGCAGTGCCCCCGAAACCTCACACGGTTTTTTATTATTTTATAAAGGCAATGGGAGTTATTTTTTCATTGACCGACATAAAAAAACCCTATTTTTGTAACCAACAAAAAGCTTGATAAAAGCGGCTAAGGGTTAGGGTTTTGATATATTGTATTGTAGCATTTTGTAGCGGTATTAAGTTGCAGGGATTGTTGATTGTAATCGGTTTGATTTACTAGATAATAATATTGGACTCTCTGTTTGGTGGATGTAGCCCAAGTTTGGGTGAACCATGTTAAAACTTGTCTCTCGCTGTTATTAATTCTGTGTATTTCCATTTCTCTATTTAATCTTTATTTGCATTTAATTGATATCTTCTGCCGGCTAACCCTAACAACAACAGGGGGTCATTTTGCCCCAAGGACTACTTCCTGGAAGATAATGAGAGCTGGCTATTATTGGACCAACTTATTGAGGGATGCTCATGCATGGGCCAAAAAATGTGTAAAATGTGCCATTTTTGCAGGCAAAGAAAGGCTGCCAGCTTTACCTCTGCAGCCAATTCAAGTAGAACAAACCTTCATGAGATGGGGCATTGATTTTATAGGTCCCATTAACCCACATCAAGTACAGGTCATAGGTGGGTACTTACAGCAACAGACTATTTCACAAGGTGGACTGAAGTAGCAGCTTTGAAAGAAGCCAATGAGAATGCTATTTTGAACTTTTATTATGATTTCGTATCTAGATTTGGAGTGCCTAAATCAATCATTTCAGATAATGCTTTAGCCTTCGTTGGATGGAGGGTAACTAACTGGGCTGTGAAGAATGAAATCTATTTAAACACTTCATCAAATTATTACCCACAGGGTAATGGTTTGGCAGAATCCACAAATAAGAATCTCATAAGGATTATCAAAAGATCAATGGAGGATAACCAGAGGACCTGGCACACCAATATGAAATCTGCTTTATGGGCAGGTAGAATAACTCCCAAGAGGTCTATTGGAAACTCTCCATATATGTTAGTTTATGGAAAAGAGGCAAGACTGCCTTTGTCTATTGAGCTGCCAGCTCTTGATATCATGAATCAACTGGAGATGTTTGAAGAAGAAGATCCTATAGCTGTTAGATATGCTCATCTTATGGAACTTGAAGAGATCAAAGATAATGCTATGAAGGCTATGGAGTATCATTAGCTTCAAACAAAAAGAGTTTTTGATAAGAAAGCCACTCCCAAAAATTTTAGGGAGGGTGATATGGTACTCAAATGGGATGAGTTGAAAAGCAGGCCAGGGAAACATTCCAAGTTTGACAACATGTGGAGTGGGCTGTTTATCATTTCTAAATGCAAAGAGCATAATGCATTTCAGTTATCGAACATGGATGGAGAAAATTTGCATATCCCAGTCAATGGGATACACTTGAAGAGGTGTTTTGAGGTATGAGTTGCCTTGTCAACAGTAGATTAGGTTTCTTGCTTTCAATAAGTGCTGTTGCACAATAGTTTAGATGCCTTTTTGTTTTCCCTAAGTGCTGATTCAACACAGCTAGATAGGTTGCTTTCAACAATTTTGCTTTTGTTTTGGGTTTCCAAGTGTTCTTCATAGTTGTTATGCTGAGTTACAGAAGTCAAAATTATTGTCAAGAGTGTTTTGAAGTCTCTAAGTGACCCTATGCCCAATGGATAAGGTCTAGGTAGCTGGTCTGATGTTTAGCAGGAAAACATATAGCAGATGTTGCCATAAATGTTACCCAGATTTTCACTACAGCTCAATCAGGTAGAGCCTATTGTTTTAAATAAGGAAGTGAAATTCATTTTATTACTTTCCAATGTTACTTTCAATTGTATAAACAAAATCAGAAAAGGATTACAAAAAGGCTGTAATGGATTATTGCATTGACACAAGTGCATATAACAGAGAAAAGTAATCTTTATGGAGTGAAAAATATCCATTGTCTCACACAAGCCGTGAGATTAACTTTCACTTATTCAATACAAATTGAGAAAAGCATATACATGAATAAGTAATGAAAGTAAATAAAGGGGTATAGAATGAGGGTAACCAGTCATTGCTCTGTCTGGGCGGTTGTGTTGTTGCCTTGAGCCTCCTTGGTCCGTTGTCCTAGTTCCCTGCAAAAGATGAGACAAGGTGTTAGAGCAATGTTGCTCTAAGCAATGACTGATTACATTCATTATATACACATTCATTATACATGTATAGGCTTTTCAACAAGATGCAAAAAACTAGTCATGCATACCTTAGATGTACCAGAAAACTACTAAAGTTATATAATGCATCCAGGGTATGCATTTATTTTTATTAACAAGTTTACTTCATGTGCAGATACAGGTGTAATTATGTTTCTGGTTGATTCATCAGGTTACATTATGAGTGGAGAAAAATGTGGCTCCCACAAGGGTCGAGCACAACTCATAAGGAGCATTTCATATGTATTCATTACAGATGCAAAGAAGATAGTTGAAATAGAAGGAAATGTATCTCTAGCAAAGATGATTGCCAAACAATATAACACAGAAGGGAACAATTTCAGACAAGAGGCAGTCCTAAAGAGACGTTCATAATGTAATAGATGCAGCCAAAGCAGTACCATATGAAGAGGCATAACAGTCATGATGCATAAAAAATACAAAGAATAGCAATATACAGTTGATGGGATTCAGAAGCTTTCTAAGTGGACAGATCAAGTTCTCCAAGATAATCATAGTCATAAGTGTCATAAGTTTTCATTTTTAAAGATCTTCATCATGCTAGAATCATCAACTACAGTGATGGCATATTGACATATCAAAGCTATAGAGTTTATCTGCAGTGAAAGATTAAGTCTTAACAGTAATAAGGAATGATAGAAGGATAGTCATCTTACACTTGACCGGGAATGGGTTTGTGACAGGCCTCAGGAAGAGTGGAAAACAAAGAAAAGCATGGTAGTAGATTTATCCCAGCCATACCCTCAAAGGATAGTTTCTAAGAAGAGGTCATAACAGTCAAACATGAGGGTAAAGATGACGGTAAAAAACCAAAAGGCATGCACAGTCATCAAAGGACTGTCATGAAAGGTAGAAATCAGTCATAAACAGAGGATAAAGACACATTTATGACCAAAGCTATGTGTAATCTTTGCATGACCTATTGTTTTCTTGTCCCAAAAGATTGCATAAACCCTAGAGAAGGAAATTTTGTTTGGAGTTATGAAAACAATATTAAAAGCCTTTCATATGTTGTGAAGATCTTATAAGCTACATAGTATTGAAGTTTTCTCACAGGCTTGTAAGCATTAACTATTCTACATTGTCCATCATACGGAGCTTGTTGAGAGTGTTCATATGACAAAGATCAGATGCAAAGAGGCAAACAAGAGTAAGTATCTCAAATAAGACACTGTGACAGTGAGCAATTTTGGCAGGGTTTTAAAGTGTACATCATCATTTTGATGACTATACCCTATAACAGAGAAGTGGAAGATAGAAACTCCTAAGGCCATGGTAAGGTTGCTCATACAGAAAGAGGGTACTGGCCTTGAAGAAGAGGAGGGCATGGTGACTTTAAGACATCATCAGAGAAGTCCATAGTTAGTATGTCTAAAGGATCAGTCATGAGGGATAGCATGACAGAGTTATGAAGACAACTTCTTATGCTTGACACTGGAAGACATAGAGGTCAGGGCTATGACTGAAATAGAGGTGTGATAAAACGTAAGCAGTTTTTGCATGAAAGAAACAATAGACGATTAATAACCAATTGATCTAACTATGCTTATGGAGGAGATCCCTATAATTGTGTGCAAGCTTTCATTATGTAGATTCAAGGTAAATGGAGTTTCAAAATATCAAATATCATTATAGCTACAGACCCCATATAGGACTGTGAAGACAGGGGTATAATGAAGTTTCAAGAGTGCATAGCAGTCATAGAAGCATTAGAAAGAGGAGTTATTTTCTATAGATATAATCAGTAAGACCATAAAGGAGAAAATGTAATATATTGGTCGGGTTTCAGTCAAACCCTAGTAACCAAATGAAAGAAAATCATTGTATTTTTCACTTTCATAGAAGAATGAACCAAGCCATATGCAGGAAAATTACAGACATAGTGATATTTTAGAGTAGAAATGACAAATCTTGTTAGTTTCTGTAGCATCATATCTAGAAAAGATAGTTTTATATGGGTGCAATGAAACCAAAATTACAACCATCACAGAAAATGAGCATTTGTATCATATACTGTGTAGAATAATAGCAGAAAACAACATAGATTCACAGTTTTGCTTCAAGAAAACAAGCTTGCTAAACTCACCTGTGGCTGTCGAAGCCTTTTCATCAAGAATGCAATTAAAATGCCCTAAAAAAACTAGCTGAAAACCTCCAACAAACCACTTAGAAAGCTCCTGGTAAAATCCTCATGGCGGAAGCAGAGCAAGTTTTGCAAAAAGTGCAAAATACAAAATGAATGTGGAAATTGCTTTTTGTCTTAGGGTTTCATAACCCTAAGAAGTCCGATACCTTTTCTTTTGCATTTTTGTATTTCCTTTCTTTCCTTTTTAATAAGCCCGTGGTCAAAACTTCATAACACATAATGCTTAGGTGAATGCCATGAGGTGGCCCATAAACTTGTTAAGACTTTGTTAAGTTTTCACCTCCTTCATACTAGGCTGAGCACTTCAGTGCCTTTTCTCTTTGCATTTATTTTCTTTGCATATGTATGAATTGTAAATAAACAAAGATCTCAAAATGATGACATTATGAATCTTTTGAGAGTTATTGATTACCTTTTAATGCAAAGGAGAATATGATGGAGAATGTTGAGGGTTTTATTGTGTTTGAGAGAATATACCTTGGATTGTGATTATGTGGTGGACACATGCCATTATTATAGCTCTTGGTTTGTTGCTTTGAGGGAAAAGCTTAACTAAGTCATGTTGACAGTTAGTAGTTGTCTTGACTACTTGGAGAGCATCTAGGAGGGTTTTATTGCCTTTTAGAGTCCTTTTTAGATTTGTTTTCTTGAGCCATTATGTTTGGCTAAGTCCTAATGGACTTTTTCTTGTAGTTTGGGCATTTTTGGAGAGGATTTAGGCCCTAGATTTTAGGTTTTTTTGGGGCATCTGATCCAAATTAGTTTGATTTTCCTCTTTTTATGGAACCACTTGGATGGTTATAGTCAATTTTGTGACTCTATTGTAGGCAGTTCTTATTATACAAAATATTTTCTAGAGATTGTGACTGATACAGTCCTTTGTTACAGTATTGAACATCTTTTGTAACTCATCATTTTTGGAGTATGGAATATAGATTTTACCTTGGAGATTATTGAAGAATCTTGTTACCTTCTTGTTCTTGAAAGCATTGTGCATTACTAGGTGATTGACTGAGCTATTTGTGAGATTACTTTTTTCTCCTTTAGTTTTGTCTCATTTTATGCCTTTTTTGCAAAAGTAGGAATTTACAGGTTATAAATTGTGTCTTAGGTTTCTCTAGTTTGTGAAAGTTTTATCTTTCCTTCTTGAAAGTATATGCAAGATAGACCTATTTATGAAACACTTATGCAAAAACTTACAGTAACATGTGTATTTTCAGTGTTCATCATAAATAGCCAAGTGTATGTTAGTCTTAGTATCTCATAGCTCTTGTTAGCTTGGTGTATCACCCATTTTGAATTAATTTTTTACTACTTTTGTTTAAGATAAGCATATTCTTACCTTTTTCCTCATCAAAGTAGTAGTTTAGGTGATATCCATAGGAAGCCGCCCTTCTCCGGAGGTTGACCTCTGCTCATAGAGTAACCCACAACTTTAGAGGTCCTCCCATGTTTCATCAAATAGACTAATTTCTACAAATTAGTTTGGGTACATATTTAGGTGATAACAATGATAAAAATAAAGATGAAGTCAACCTGCATGTCGTCAGCAGTCGAAAAAACCATCACTTCCGCATGCGCAAGCCATCACGAATCACTGTACTGGCATCACTTGACAACATGGCATTCCCAAACCACTCAGTAGGAATAATTGCAGAATATGTGATGACAGGGATGCTAACGCCATCTCAAATCCACACAGGTGCTGCTCACATGCCTAATAAAATCAAGTTGCATCATAGCCGCGGTCTTGCAGCCAAGTACATCGGATCATCATCATTAAGATTGATTCAAGTAATTCTCTTTAATTAACTTAATTAGTAACTGTCTTGTCATTTCTAATTTTGGGTGCTGTTATTGTGCCACATCTCCCTACCATTATTTCCCTTTTCACCTCATGCATGCCGCCATATTTGCCACACTTTTGACCTGTTTACGAAGTGTCCCATCACTCTGCTACAATTATTACTGCATAAGAATGCTAAACCCCTTTCAACCTCCTTTCCCATAATATGAGCAGTAAAACAAAATGACAGACCAACCTTTACTCAAACTTGTAGAATTTCTCTAAGAATCTTTGGCTGTAAAATTCAAGTCTGCTGACACAGTCCTCTGGAGTAAAAAGAGAAATAGACTACAGAGAGAAGCAGCAAGAATTTTAGCTATAGAGGGTGGAATAGGACAGAGAGATTGGTATCAAGAAGAAATTAGAGCTAGAGAATATATCAGGCCTACTGAAGGATGATGCTGTGACAGACATTCTAAGGAATGCAGGGTGGTTAGAGTTCCTGGAGAAATTTGAAGGTTTTCAAGAGGATATTGTTGATGACTTCCTACGAAACCTGAGAGATAATCAAATAACTGTCAGAGGGGTTCAGGTCAATATCTCTACAACCATCATCAGTCATATCTCTGGATTACCAGAACAAGGTGAGAGGTTTGACCATTTGAAAACCCTATATGCTGATTTAATTAAAAATTTCTCTAGAGATGGTGAACCTGTAATATAGTTACATTTAAGAAAAAATGAGGTCAGAGGAAATTTTAGGTCTTCACTTCCAAACCCCTGGCATTCTGTAGCATTATGGTTGATGAAATACTTTACATGTGATGGCCAATTTTCCATAGTTCTAGGACCAATAATGAAAATGTTGATTTTTCTGAGGCATAGAAATGCACACCCAGAATTTAGCATAAACCTTTCAAACTTTCTGTACTCTACAATTAAATCATCTACAGATAGATATCAACAAGGGAAGGGTCCTATGAAACACCATGGCCTCATTTTTCTGATTGTAGAACATCACTTTTGGTCTCATGCTGATGGGGAAACATTATGGCTAACATTTTTAGACAATAAACCCCAGGACAGAAAACCGGAGTGGGCACAAAGAATGGAAGAAGCTTCCTCTACCCATTACGAAGAGGAGGTAGAATCTTCAACTTCCTCTCTAGCTACTAGGAGAGTTAAAGGTAAAATGCCCTCACTGGATGCAACTTCATCTGCTACCCCTGTTTCTAACAAAAAGAGAAAAGGAAAAGAAGTTGTGGAACCTGTTATAGAACAAACTCCATATTTGACTCACTCAGGAAGGCAGAAGATGACCTTGGCTGAGTAGTCTACTCTAGTTAAACAAACAGGGGAAACAATTGTCATAGAGCCGACCTCCACCCAGACTTCTGACCCCAAGAAGGAAAAGAAGAAAATAAGACAGGGTCAGAAAACAAAAACAACTTCAAAGAAAACTGATTCCACAATACACTACTGGGTTGAGGAAGCATCTTATGATTTAGATGAAATTCCTCTGGTAAGAAAGAAGAAATTAAGAGAAGCTTCCCCAGAAATGTCTGTTCATCTAGGTTCTCATAGTCCAACTTCACAACATTCCTCTACTCCGGAGACAAAACAAAAAAACTTTTACTATTTCCTGAGACTCTGAGGATGATATACTTGATATAGAGGCACCTAATCCACCTATGCTATGGAGAAGCAAAAGGAAAAGGCAGCCTACCCAAGCTGAAAAAGACACTGCTCTCCTGGCTGAAGTTCTCTTGGGCTTTAGAGCTTCTGTAGATGAGGCTGGGCCTTCATCAACACCAGTAATTGCACAGAGAAGTCAAGAGGAAGCTCAAGGCAAGGAGACTGTAGGGGAAGGTGAGACAGAGCAAGTGGATACAATAGGCAGTGAAGAGAAAATAGTTGTGGAAAACCCTGATGTACAACAAATAGAAGAAGAAACAAGAACTTATTCTCATCCCTCTGATCAGGAGGATATTGAGATTTCAAGGGAACAGTAGATGCTAGAGGAAATTGATAATCTGAAAATATTATTGTGTGGGAAGAATCTGATTATTACTGACCTCAAGAAGGTCATGAAAGAAAAAAGAAATGGAGCAAAAATAGGTGATTGAAGGGCTGCAAGCAGAACTCCAGAATAAACAACAAATAATTCAGGAGAAAGATGCAGAATTGAGAGACCAAGAAACAAAGGCAGCCCAAAGCATCAAGGAAAAGGAGATAGAGGCAGCTCAAATCATCAAGGAAAAGGAGGCAGAGGTAGTACAAAATATTTTTGATATTACCAAGGCCATAGACAATAGTCTCACAATAATTGCAACACTTGTTGAGAAAGTACAAAGTCAAGACAAACAATTGACATGGGCCAATAATAAAATAGACGATCAAGAAGAGTACATTCAGGAGTTAATTGGCCCAGGGGCAACCATGGAACAGGAGGTGCAAACAGATCCATATGTAGGCCCAATTCCAATAGATATTCCTAAAGCCCTCTTCCATTGGGAAAGAAGATGTAGGGAATATGAGGCTTCTAAGCCCATGCTACAATTACAGAGGACAGTAACTACCATGTCAAAAAGAGTACAAACCTTGGAAGAAAAAGTCCTTCAAGTAGATTCCATTTCATTTGAGATCCTATCTTGTAGGCCCCCAAGAGGAAGTTATGCTCTATTCTTACAAGAAAGAATCTTGCAGAGAAAACTATCTTTGGTTCTGTCTGATTTGACTGAAGACACAGAAATAGGGGAAGGGTTTATGGAAGCATACATGAGAAGTTCTGATGAAAACAAAAATTTTCTGTGTGAATTATATTTGCATGGCTTCTGTGTTGATGATATGACCTTCATTATTAACTATTTTGTAGGAGAATGTCAACTCAAGGCATTCATGTCACTGATGAGAAATCATCAGATTTGGAATGAAAGGATGGAGGCCTTTTTAAAGAAGGATGCAGAAACAAGCCTTTTTATCAGAAAAGAATGTCCAAATCCCCATGCTTTTAAGGTCCAATTCAGGGCATACATTTACGACCTAGACAGTAAGACCAAGATTTTACCATTTTATCTAAAGCATCTGCAGGAATGTTCCATTTATTTTGGTCTCCTCATGAACATTTCATCTAATCAAATGCTTTCAGTGGCAAAGAAAAGGTGGAACATTTTAACTGCATAACAAAAGATGAGGGAAGTTGTGTCCCCTACCAACCTCAGGTTATTTATGAGAAAGGCCAGGTTAGTATCCAAAATGATGGATAAATACCAACAAGAGTGGATAGGTGGCCGTTTTAGACCCCCTCTCATCATTGAGCCACTACCTATCTAGGATGAACAAATGGAAGATGATAAATTGTAGGAATGGATGAAGCAGGTTGATCAGTTTAGACGAAATGGTAATACAGACCGCACCACTTGGACCACTTATGCAAAGGACTACAACTTGACTAATAGAATATTCCACCTGAATAAGTCCAGATTGTGAGAAGCAGGAGGACCTACTAACCTTTAAGTACGAAGGGATGATGAGTGCTAAGTAGTACCCATGAAATACACCTTTTTACCTCTCTTTTTCCTTCCTTCTTATTCCATTGTCCTGATGACTGCTCCAAAATAGATTAACAAGATTGTTCTAATTATGATTAATAAGAGATGAATTACTTAAAATCATGTATTCTGATTGAGGGACTAATGTGCACTGAATTAATGGAAATATGCAGAATTTATCTCTGTTTGAATCTACAGGTGTAGATGTTCAGGCAAAGACAATTTTGGTCATCTCCGGAGGTGGTCCTAATAATCTCCGGAGCTGACAGATGGATCCTGCACCAGTCTCCAATATTTTCCAATATGATTGGAGAGATTTTGAGATATAGGGGGAGAATCATCTCCGGAGCTGGACTAAAGTCAAAAGCATATCTCTGGAGCTGAACAGAAGGTCGTAAAGCATATCTCTGGAGCAAAACAAAAGGTCATGCATATCTCTGGAGTTGCAGATAGAAGTACATACCTCCAGAGTCTCCCCAACATAGATGTAGATTTCCAGCGCGCTGCCAGTCAACACTTCTAGTAGTAATTGGGGTATTCCAGATATTACTCAATCAACACCTGAGTAATCAGATGAAGATCATAGTTAACTGTTGGAAGTTTATCTTTCTTTTGATTTTGCATGGGTTCTTGACAAACTGATTTAAGTACCTATATTTCAAGGCCTCGTTGCCCATTTGTATTTGAAAATAAGACTTAGGTTTAGTGAGACTGTTGTTCCACTAAACCTATTTTAATTGCATAAATGTTTACTCTGTAGTTAAATAGTTAGTAGAATAAGAGATTGGTATTATCTCATAGATGAACTAGTAGTTAAGGTAAGTAATATCTCATCACTAGACTAGATATAAACGTACAAAGGTAGTAGCAAAGAGGGGAGCGAATTATTGTTATTGTAATCTCATTTTGATATAGACATTTTTTGAATATAAAAGCTGATGGAATTAGACTGAAAGCAAATTGTGATATTACTTTCTTGTGTTGATTCTTTACTTTAGTCTTCAGCCCTAAGGGTGTGGAGCAAGGGCCCACTCTCACCACCAAGGTAGAAAGCTAGTACTATTATTTTGTTATTTCAGATTCTGTTTAAAGAGATAGTTACTATTTTAATAGATAGATGCATGTTTCAGTTGAAAGGAACAATATAGATTTACTTTAGCAATTCATTGTTTAGTTTCATTTTTAATATTCTTGGAATTCATTTTCATAGCAGATAGATCATTAATATTAGTTTCTTTAATTAGTAAAAATAATTAGAGTTACTTAAATAAACTGGCGACTATAGGATTCCTAATTGCAGATAACCATGGACACAGCCTTGGATTTGACAAAATGAAATATGACTAAATGCCAAGGACCAACAACCCTTGTCACATCTCCTTCCTGCAACAAGATACATAATACTCTACACAGACTCCCACTCAACATAAGATTAGCTCAAAAAACCCCTACCCAATAGCTAGAACCAAAACTGGCCAGGCTCTGATACCAACTGAAAGGAAGCTAGGTGTGCGGAAATTGCTTCCTACACTAATCTAAAGAGGAGAGAAGAGTGCAAATTCATTTTATCCTTTACAATTATAGAATGTTAACAACAACAATGGAGATATTTCAGCAATAAACATACACACAGAAATGAGATAGAAGAGAGAGACACAAGATATACGTGGGGAAAACCCTTATCGGGTGAAAAACCCCACACCCAAAACCTGCACAATGTATTATAAAAACTAAAAATGGTTTACAATACACTTGCAATGCAAGCTCTCAGGAGTCTTTGACACTCATATCTAGAGACAAACTGATAGCATAATAGTACTTGTCAATCACATAATACATCTCTCCAAAGCACCTGTTTATATAGAAAATACAAGGCAAAAATGGCTCTATCT
Source organism: Cunninghamia lanceolata (assembly GCA_027924645.1). Classification (NCBI taxonomy): domain Eukaryota; kingdom Viridiplantae; phylum Streptophyta; class Pinopsida; order Cupressales; family Cupressaceae; genus Cunninghamia; species Cunninghamia lanceolata. The sequence continues at coordinate 7,826,750 of BSBN01000010.1, forward strand.
TGAGATGGGCGTCCAACATGGCCTCATGGCCCAAAACCCATGCCTATGGACACTTGTCCAAAACTATAGGATGTTCATGACCCTTCTCAAGCCACCCCATCCCAAAGAGGTCACCTATTCCTAAGTTGGGTAATGACAGATGCTCTTATGACTCTTACAACCGTCATAGAATCTGTCATACTGACATATCTTATAGCTGTAAGAGAATCTATCATAAATAGGCTATAAATAGCATATTCTCTTACAACATGTCATAAACCTCCTGGGTACACCCAAATATGCCTTCTTCTAAGATGCCTTGTGACACATGTCTTCACCTATCATAGAACCTTCTATTTTTGACTCTTACATGTCATAGATTTTGTCATAGGAATCTATCATAACCGTTTCATTCAAGATTCACCTACACACTAGTCAAGATGTCGACGCATGGTAGAAAACCTCTACCACACAAGAGGGACACCTATCTCCACATGAAGTGTGTTGCCCATCCTAGTCATCTTACAAGTAGAGTGACAACTCATCGTGCCACTTCACACTAAATGACAAAACAAGATGTGCAACAAATTACAACATAGGCTAGGTAAATAAATTAGATTACAATAATAAATGCAAGCAATTACTAAGGTGGAGACACCTTAATTCCCAAAAATTCATGCAGAGTCAAGTCCAGTACCTTGATCACTCCTATAGTGTTCATAAAGGTGCCATCCAGTTGTAATACTCCTAATGAAACATGGGTGTACTTGATGCGTAATGCATTTGCTATCTTCTTGGGCATGACTGAAACACTAGCCCCAGAGTCTATCTTGTAGTTGTGCACTAAAATCTTGCCAATGATTAAAGACAAGTAGAAAGGAGATGGCTTCTTGACTGTACTTACTTGTCCTTCAATTAGTTGCACAAGACTAACAAGAGCTTTCTCCTTCTGCTTTGTTGGTGGCTCTGATGCTACTAACTCAGCAGATGGGAAGTGCCTTAAGGCTTCCTGTAATAGATCCCTCTGAGAGGGGATGGACATCATTTCCCACATAGAAACATTTATGTTTGTTTTCTTCATCTATTCCACAATATTTAATGGAATAGTGGCTTCTTTATGCATAGAGGGAATCCATGTTCCTTTCTTTGTTTGATCTGTAGTTTGTTCAGGCACTTTTAAGCTTGGTGGAATTTCTTTTGTAGTAGCATATTTGCTGCTTTGGATTGGGATTATGGCACTGGCCACTTTAACCTTAGGAACAGGCTCTTTTTGTAACATAGTAGGCATGGGACTAGCCTCCAACTGCCTCTTCTTTGACCTAATGTTGTCTGCGATTGGCATAACAACATTGTCCATGGGCTGATTAACATCACAAAAATCCTATGGAGTCCATATCATCATATCGACATCAGAAGTAGCCTCATTTGATACTTCAGGGTGATTATTCACTTCCTCTCATAATGATGTCTACTGGGTATGAAAATTTTGCACCATTAAAGCTCTTTCTGATGCTCCAAAAGCACAAGTAGATTGATTATGAGGTTGGTTATAGGGGTAGCACCAATCTGCCTCTTGGGCTAGATTATTCTGAGTTGGGACTAAGGCCCTAACTGGATTCACAACTAGTATTTGTTGTATAGGTCTAAAGTTTGTAAAGGCCGTGCAAGGTTAGGATTTTGGTATCTATTTTGCTGATGACCCTAATTCCAATTTTGATTTCTATTTTGATTATGCCGTTGATTCTAATTCTAATTAGATGACTACCCCTAATTATAATTTTGATAGGGTTTGGGAGCAGTTTGAATACCTATACTATTCACCTTATTTGTCAAATTAGACATTAGGGTCTTTAGGTCACTCTCTTCTTAAGAAAGAGAGGATGTTGAAGTTTTGGGATCTGGGATAGGAGCAACAATAGGCCATTGGGATGAGGAAGGCAACTCTAGAAAAATTGGAATAGGAGGTCTAGGATCAATTTTTGCATCCTGTATTAAACAATTTTTAGCTTTCAGAGTTGTCTCATAACCATCTGGTAGAGTCTCAGCACCCATCAATTGCATCATCACAACAATGTCAGAATTTAAAGCTCTTAAAAAGTACAAGAAAGCACCTTGTGGAGATGGCATGAGGGTAGTTGGAATTCTCTCCCACATCCTTTGGAATTTGAAGTTAAAGTCTGTCAGTATCTCACTTGGAGCCCTCTTGATACTTGTTAACTGCTCAAGCAATGAAACATTATCTGACCTCTCACCAAAATGTTTGTTGAGGGCTTCTCCCAGTTCGTCCCAGGTATGTATTGAAGCAGGGGTCAAGCTTCTAAACCATTGAAGAGATCTCCCCTTGAAAGATGACACCATGAGACAGATTACAACATCTTCATGTTGTATATGATGGACTGAGCACACATTGGATATGTCTTTGATGTGCTCAGCAAGGGTTACAGAACTATCACCCGTGAAGGGTAAAACACTTTTCAGGGCTGCAGCAGGTATGTCATTGTACTTCCTCCATTGAAGGTTACAAAGGGTAGATTCCTAGCCATCCTAGTAATATTCAAATTTAGTCTAGGGATATGCAACCTTCTTCTGTTATGCTGAAACCTAACAAGAGGGGGTGTAGATTGAGCTCTTGAAAGAGGTAAAACATAGATGCTACTTCTTCTCACAAGAGACCTACATAACCTAGACCTCTTCCTTGAAGCAGCAACAGATAATTTAACAAATTGGAAATTACCTCTTGAAGATGCCCTAGTTTGCATAGGCATAAAAGATGGCATGATAAGAACTAGTAGTTTATAGAGTCGCTAGGTGTACGAAAATTCTTCCAAAATGTAGAGTGCTAAGAAGAACACTTGGTTGGAATAAAGAACATTCACAGAACTAAGATGCACAAATAAAGAAATATAGTTGATAAACTTACATAGATCATGATGATTTTTAATAGAGGTAAAGAATGGATAGCCAGGAATTAAACATTCATAAACAATAGACAATTCTAAGACTACATAGAGTTAAAAAGCATGAAAAAGTAAAACAACATATGTATTGATCAAGAGGCACAGTTACAGTAGAGGAAAGTTCTGTTTGGAATACAGAAGAGTCAAACTAACTATTTTCCAACCTTTTTTACATCTTACATTCATGCATATATAGCATCTGATTCCAAATGACCTAATTAGGTTACAATAAATTTCCCCATGGACTCTGTCAGAAAAAATCTCTACCTGAAGGGATGTCTATCTGCAAAAATTAACTGCAGAAAATATCTGAAAGAGGGGGCAGCTGAGAGATATTTCCTTTCAATGCGAATAGCTAATTTACCACCTACAACCATTAATGTAACAAATATCTATTAAGGGGCAGTATCAAATATCTATTAAGGGGCAATTGAGAAGATAGGGTCTTATTGATGGTAGATGGGACAAAACCCCTGAGAAAAGTCTTTACAACACTTTAAAATTTGAACCCCTTGATTCCATTCTTTATCGACTTTGAAAACCTTCGAAATTCAACCTATGAATGCCTCTGCCAATTGAACCTACACATTTCCCGCCATCCCGCCATCAGGATGCCTGATAGTCCTCCTTCAAATATCAACCATGGATGAGATTACCCTTTTTCTGATGCGTGAGTGTGGAAAAACCCCCCACGTGGACCTTCACCTGCTACCCCTCTAGGTATCAACATCTTAGAAAGATTCCTCGTAGGCTTGCAGGAAACAATCATTCTAGAGCCTTTGTAAAGTCTGTGTTTCCTTTTAAATCTGCAACCTAGAAAATCGCCACATGTGATTCCAGAGCCGCATGGAAGGAGAAGAGCCATCTCTATTTGGGCCTTATGGAAGGAATCTGAGCGCTCCACATGGCACCGTGGTATAGGCACCAGAAAGTGTGCAATGAAAAGGTTAAGTCACTGAGTCGGGCATTTTTAGAACTTTCAAACCATAAGTCAGGAGTTCAAAAGTTAGGAAAACTCCCGACCTCCCAACAACAAAGGCTTGAAAAGGCCTAGACCGTCGATGAAAAGCCTGAAAAGGCCTAGAGACAAGTCGGGGAAGCCAAGCATTTTAGAATTTTCAAACCAGAAGTCAGGAGTTCAGAAGTTAGGAAAACTCCTGACCTCCCAACAACAAAGGCTTGAAAAGGCTTAGACCATCAATGAAAGGCCTGAAAAGGCCTAGAGACAAGTCAGGGAGTTGGGCGGTTTTCTAACTTTTGAACCCACCAACTTAAGTTCAAGAAATTAAAGATTCCCCGACAACAAATGAAAATAAAAGGGGCCAGTCACTTCACGGTTTAAAAAAGGTTTCAAGTGAAAACTTAAGCAACCGGTAACCGGGACAAACGGTCAATAACAAATTTTAAGATAAAGTAGATATATGACCATAAGCCTTAGGGTTTAAGGAAAAAAAATAATGGAAACCCTAAGAGGTTTGAGGAGGGTTTTGACAATTTGGCCTAGATACCAAAGGAGGAAAACATCAGAATTAAGGATTCTTTAGACTATTTAGTTAGGAGGGCAAAATAGTATAACAAGTACTTTCAATAGAAAATAAAAGAACTGTCGATAAAGTCTATGATCATGTATTCAGGTAAATTTCTGGTGCCTTGAGATTCTGACGTTGCTGATTTTAGTTGCTTTTAAGTTCCACTAGGCTGTTCATGAAAACTTGCATAAATATACAGACCTTTACACACGATCATGTCAAGATTAGTGGATATCTTCAATCAATTGGGAAACAAAGATTTGTACATCATTCTATCAAAAATAGACAAATGTTTCTTATAAAATTAGTAAATTGGCATGGTTTGGAAAATTGGGTGACACCGAAAGGGTTATATAATTTATTATGAATGAGGTTCAGTATACCTCATCAGATGATAATCAAAGAGCTTGGCATTCCAAGTTGAAGACAACTCTCTGAGCTGATAGAATTACCCCTAAGAGGGCCATTGACAATTCACCCTTCATGCTAGTCTACAGAAAGGAAGCAAGGCTTCCATTATCACTTGAATTTCTTTTCTTTGAGGTGGCCTAGCAGCTGGAATTGCTAGAAAATGATGCCATGATAGTCAAGTGTGCTGAGCTGATGGAGCTTGAAGAAAAATGAGATGCTGCCATGAAGACCCTTGAAACTCACCAAGATCAGGTCAAGAGGACCTTTGATAGAAAAGCAGATGACAGAGTCTTCCAAGAGGGAGATTTAGTGCTGAAATGGGATGAAGACAGAGCTAAGGCTAGGAGGCATTCCAAATTTGATGCCTTATGGAGTGACGCTTACATCATCACCGGTTGCAAGCAAGCGAATGCCTTTCAATTCTCCAAGCTGACTGGTGAATCACTCCCAATCCAAGTGAATGGGATTCATCTCAAACCATACTTCTGAGTTTGGTTTTGGGATTCTTGTAAATATTTAGAGTAGGTTTGGTTTCTATTTTAGGTTTCCCTTCCTCTAAGTGCTCTTGCATAGGAAACATTCTCATTAAGAGATTGTTTGCCTTGTTGAACATTGTTTTGTTTCATTTCCTAGAGTTGCTACAATTTTCTTTTTGACCCTGTGCCCAATGGATTGTATAAGGTAGCTGGATCCCTATGCTTAGCAGGCAAACACCCCTGCATAGTTGCCAAAATGTTGTCATATTTTACCTAGGTCAAAATATCCCAAAAATCCTTCCTTCCATCAGAGAAATCTGATCTGAGAAAGCCTAAATGGAAGAAGGTTCCCCTTAGAAAATTCCATCATTTTCTAACTATTTTTCCTTAGCCAATTTTGTAGTTGTTGACAAATCTTAAGGTTCGTGAACCCACTAGTTCACCGATGGAGGCAATCGCCAACAAAGGAACCGGGTAAAGCAGTCTAAGGCAAAAGGAAAGAAGACAAAGGGTGTGCTTTGTCGGCAACATTGAAGGTTTGCGAACCCCATAGTTTGTCGATCGGTGGTTTTGCCGATGGGAGATTCGTTGACCAAAAGGGGTGAGGCAAAAGATAGGAAGGTGGCAGGAATCTTCATTAAAGGAAAAATGGCTAAGGCAAGGAAGGAAAAGGCTCTATCAGTGAATCAGGGAAAAATTGAACTCGCCAAATAATTCATAATTTCTCAAGTTCGTCGATAGGGCATTTAGCCAATAAAGGGAACCAAAAGAAAAGAGAAGAAAGCGACATCAAAGCAAAGTTTGCCAGATAGAGAATTTGCTGAAAAGGAAAAATGGAAGAGAAATCGGCAAAAAGGAAAGCTCACCAACTGGTTTGTAATTTGATGGATTCATTGACAAGGCAACATAAGAAGTAAAGTTCACTGACTAAAGGTTCGCAAATGGATGAATGGGCCGACAAAAGAAAAAATTAGCTAAGGCAAAGGTAGTTTGCTAAATGTGAATTTCACCAACTAAGAAGAAAATGACTAAGGAAAAGGTACCTGATCGGCGGGTCAGGGAAAATGCAAACCCGCCAACCAGTTCGTGATTTCAAGAATTCACCGATAAGGCGATTGAAGGCCAAGTTCACAAAAATGGGAAATTGCTAACAAGGTAGGGGTGGCCAAGGACAAGGAAAGGAAAAGAAGCCAAAGGAAGTTTGGTTCATGAAGTGAGAATTCACCGATAGGGTGAAAATGCGACAAAGATAAAGAAAGATAGAATGAGAGCCAAGTTCACAAAAGTGGAGATTCGCCGATAAGGCAAGAAATGAGGAGAAATAAAGAAAGTTGGCTAGGGCATTAGTTCACAGAAAGAGGTTTTCACCGATTGATGAAAAAAGAAAGCGCAAAAATAATTTGCAAAAGTAATATTTTGCCAATGGAGAAGAAAGGAATTAGAAAAAAGTCTAAGGCAAAGAAGGTTCTAAAAATGTAGAAATTGCTGACAAGGGAGATTAAGGCAGGAAAGATAAAAGGCAAACAAAGAGTTTGGCATGGGGTGAATTCACCAATAAGGGGAATTAAGTGGCACCGAAGGTAGATTGTAAAGATACGACACTTTAAAGTGTTGTAAAAGCTTGCAGGGCACACATACGCCATTATTGCAGAATGTTTAATACTTGAAGTACAAGGTTGTAGGCCAAAGTCAAATACAACTAGCTGAAACAATAGAAATCTTCAATGCTCTTGTATAAAGAAGCTACAAAGTGGATTTTCAGGTACCAGGGAAATATTTCAAGCCTTCTCTCATTAATGCAGCCATACCCATGCGTGTGGGCAATCCTCCTCTGTAGTTTTGAAGACTCGTCAGAGCATGGCCATCGTCCTAGGTTTGTAGGTCTTCTGACAAAGGTAAGGGTTGAATTGAATATAGCATAGGTGCAACAAATCAAATAGATTGAGCAATTTCCAAGGCCCATAGCTCTGCGCCTAGAGTTGCACGATTAAAGAGCTACATATACATGGAAAAAGATGCATTATGGGTTGGTTAGCTATTTTCTGGGCTATTACGTTGGCTGGAGAATTGTTGTAGTTACAAACCTTGTAATGCTTTACAAGAGCCGACTAGATTTGATACATTGTTCTTGTAACTGAACCTTTGATGTCTCTAGTCATTGCTCACCAATTAATGTAAACTATTTTTTTGTGTCTATTTCCTCTGCAATTTATTCTTTTATTCTGTAATGGCTTTCTAGCCTTCATGATCAATAAAAAACTATCATTTTTCCTCTCTTTGTAGCTTTGCATTGTGTTTATTTGAAGATTTTATGCTAGTATTGTGGATAAAATGGTCCCTTTAGTAGTTTCAATTTTCTACCCAAACCTCTGTGATAGTTCACTTGAGTCTGTGTGAGTTCATTGCAGTTTTGAGGTCATTGTTGTGTTAATGCAAACACAGTTAAACACAATTATAAATATGGTGCATCACCTCCTTTCAATTCTAGTTTTTTCTTTCCCTTTTCCTTGTGAGTAGCATTAGGTTTAGTCATTTTCTTTGAACCTTAAGTTTAGAATGAGGAACCAGCCTTCTCTAAAGGTTTGATCTCATCTGCAAGGTCCCACACCTTGAGATTAGTTCCATTGTATCATTGGAATGCTTGAATAGGCTTCAAGCAGGGTGCAATTTCACATGATAACAAGACCATTTACAGAGGATGAGATAAGGTTGGCTACCTTCCAAATGCACCCGGATAAAGCGTTGGGACCGGATGGTTTCCATAATGGTTTCTATCAAATTTTCTAGAGGATCATAGGAAAGGACTTGATGTCAGTTGCTGAAGAGGCACATGAAAAAGGTACAATGCTTAAAGACCTGACTAATAGCTTCTTATTGTTAATTCCAAAAAATAATTATGTAGAATCTATGGAGGATTTTAGACCTATCTCTTTATGTAACTATTGTCATATTTTGCCCAGCCCAAAATATTCTAGATCTCCTCCTTCTATCAGAAGGATCTAATTAGAGAAAATCCAAATAGAAGGAGGTAAAACCTAAAACCTTTCAAAATCCAGTGAATTCCCTTGGAAAAATCCCCAAAATTTCATGTGGAGAATCCTCTCAGAAAACCTAGAAAAACCTAGAAAAATCTAGGCCATTGCCTTAGTTTTTACATCCTTTTGGCCTTTATCGGCAAAAGTTTAGGTTCCTGAACTAAGGCAGAAAATCATAAAAATGGCTAAGGCATGAAGAATTCTTCCCCTTTGTTGGCAAATTTCATCTTTTATGAACTCTTCAGGAGTTTTCTTTTTTACAGGTTCACCAATTCGGTGATTTTATTATAGAAGGGAAGGGAGCGGGCTTCTTCAAAAATGGCTAAGGGTGAAAGGGAGTGAAAGAATACCTTTATCAACAAAATGCTTAGAGTGTAGACTTTTCAAAAGTTCACAATTTCCTCAGTTCGCTGATTCGGTAATTTGCCGACAGGGTGAAGGAATCAATGGTTCAGGAAAAGTGTGTTTCCTTGACAAAGGAAAGAATTACAAAGATTTGGCTAAGGCCTTGTTGGTTTAGTAAATGCAGGTTCTGTTGACATAACTTTTGCCAATAAGGCAAAAAATAGAGTAAAGACACCAATAGGGAAGAGGTTCGACAAAGTGAACTTTTGCTGACAAGGCAAATTTTTTTTAAATAAGGTAAGTCGGCAAATCGGTGAATGAAGGAACTTTTCAAAAGTTTAGCTTTTCCATAGTTTGTCGATAGGGGGAAAAGCCGATAAAGAGGCCAAGGTTTGTAAAGATGGCTTTTTGCCGATAAGGCAAAAAAGTAAGTAAAAAATGGTTCATAAGATTGAGATTTTGCTGATAAGGCAAAAGTAAGTTTGGTTCTGCGGGAGACACTTTTGCCGACAAACCAAATGAAGACTAAGATTTTGGAGTTCAAGATGGGGCAAATTTGTTGATAAGGCATGAAGATAGAGCTAGAATTTTCTGCGAAGACGGGAATAGAAAATGAATATGGAACCTGATGCTTCTAAAAAAGTTGTCAGCCAGGATGATTGCAGAGATGAAATAAAGTAAAAAGGTACAACACGTTGAAGTGTTGTAAAAGCTTTTCTCTCCCTAAATCACACCATTTTCTCAGGGAGATGTATGTAACATTCAAAGCTCTGCAGGACAAAGTCAGTTACAGGTAGGTAGAATAGTGAAAATCTTCAATGTTGCTATACATATGTTGCCACAAAATGAATTTGCAGGGACAAAATAGGACTTCCGGCCTTCCCTCATAAATATTCCTAACACCCATTCATGCTAGTAATCCTCTTCTATAGGCTATAGGCCTGTCAGAGGCATGGTTTTTGTCCCAATTCACATGTTTTCTAGTAGATCTTCTAGGCCTGAAATTAATGAAGCGTGGGCTTATCCTGGGTGATTGACCAGCTCCAACGCCACTATTGCAGAAATAAAAAGGTTATATAGACATGAGAAAGAAATGTATTTCTATAAGTTGTTCTTCTGGGCTATTACAGGTTGGAGAATTCTTGTAACCAGGCCTTTGTAGTACAATTACACGAACCGGTTGGATCTGATCGATTGTGCTCTTCTGTTGACCCTCTCATGTCTTCAATTGATAGTTCAACTATGAATGTAATTGACTATTCCATGTCTAACTTCTCTGCATTATTCTCTCTTGTAATGGCTATTTGGCCTCTATAATCAATACGAACTGATATTTTTGCCTCTCTCATCATTCTTGCACTATGTCTATCTTTTGATTAATGTGAGCTGTGTATTGTGGGCAAAATGGTCCCTTTCATTTCTCCATTATTCTGTCTTGGCCTCTTTTAGAATTAATATGAGTCTATGTGAGTTTTTTTTAGTTTTGAGGTTATTACTATGTTCAGTCAGTTGCAGCTAAATATATTCAATCTAGTGCATCACTTCTTTCATTTCAGCAATCCTTCTTACCCTTTTCCCCTACAAGTAGTAGCACTAGATTTAGTACAATTCTTTGAGCCTTAAGCCCAGAAAGAGGAACCAACCTACTTTAGAGGTCTGATCTCATTTGCAAGGTCCCACACCTTGAGATCAGTCCCATTGTGTCATTGAAGTGTTTGAACTAGCTTCAAACATGGTGCAATTTCGCATGACAATAGTAACACTGCATACAAAATCATTGCTAATGTAATGGCTAATAGAATTAAGGAGCTTCTCCCTTCCGTCATCTTTGAAGAACAAAGTGACTTTACACCTAGGAGGTCAATTATAGAATGCATAATTATAGCCCATGAGGTTATACACTTAATAAAAAAAAGTAGGAATGAAAAGATGTTCATAAAGTTGGATATTAGGAAGGTGTATGACCAGGTGGATAAACAATTCCTATTTAAAATTCTTGAACGATTTGGGTTCTTCCTTGAATGGGTAAAGTGGATCCATAATTGCATATCGACTCCTATATTTTTAGTCATTATCAATGGGGGTCCCCAAGGTTTTTCTGAATCCTCAGACAAGGGGATCCATTGTGCCTAATTCTCTTTATCATAGTCATGGAAGCTCTTAGGAGATTGATTAAGAATGCTAGCTCATATGTTAGCTAGTGTGGTATGTTTGTTGCTCCAAACACTTCTCTCCTAACACATTTAGAGTTTGCAGATGATACACTACTCTTTAGGATTGCAAGATGCAGGGAGGCCTGGGTAATAAACAAAGTTTTGGACACTTATAGCCAAGCCTCTGGACAACAAGTAAATAAGAGAAATTTGGAGATTATTTTCTTTAATAATGACCTACAAAAACATATAGAAGTCATGAAGATTATGGGTTATAAATGCAGTCCCTTGCCCAGTAAATACTTGGACATCCCTATCTTCATTGGAGCTTACAAATCATAGTTGTGGGATCCGTAGTATCAAATATTTCCCTAAAAATGGCCGCTTGGAAAGGGAAATGGCTCTCGAATGTAGGGTGAATTCTCATGCAAAAAGAAGTGACTACAACAATCTTGATTTATACCCTCTCTTGTTTAAATATGTCGGTGAAAACTTGTGCTACTTTTGATTAGAAGATTAGAGACTTTTTCTGGAAAGACAATCATAAGCCTAAAGAGATTCCCGCTTATCACCTAGGACAAAATTGTAAACCTAAGCAGGTCGGTGGGGTTGGGCTGAGGAAATGGCCAAATATGAATATTGCACTAGGAGCTAAGCTGGTGTGGAATCTATTTGATTAGCCTAATCTCAAATGGGCTAGAATTTTACAAAACAAATACTTATCTATTCATAGGATCCTAAGATAATTCTCACTACGACTAATCCTCCCAGGGGCCCAATAATTTAGAACTTCATGATTTCTTGCAGAGATCTGATCACAAAGCATTTAACATGCGAAGTAAGATGTGGGAGATAAGAATTTTTTGGGGATGATTCCTAGAATGGTTTTTCTAGTGCTGGAGAAGATCCTCAATATTGGAGAGGTAATCTCAGTCTTGAGTGGATCTTGGGGGTATATGTGAGAGATTATTTGGTTTGTGATGAGAGTAGTAGTGTAGTTGAATGGAAGTGGAAGTCTTTCTTTGACATGGGATTCGAGATGGGGTTGGTAAAGGTACTAGAAGATGCACTTTCTGAAAGGAAAATTTTCATTTCGAATGAGGAAGATCAAATTAGGTGGTGTTGTAGCTAGGTTTGGAAATTATAATGTGAAGCTTAGTTATTCTCTAATTGAAAGATCAGAGGAAATTTCATATTGGCCAACTTATTTGTGCTGGAACAAGAAGTGTCTCCCCAAAGTTGGCTCCTTTGCTTGGGCAACCCTCCAAAAGAGAATTTTGACTGACAATAGGTTAAAGAAGCAAAGATTTAGTGGGCCTTTTAGATGTGTGCTATGTAAGAAGACTAAAGAAACAATAGACCACCTCTTGTTGACCTGCAAATATGTGGAAGAAAGCTGGAAATATGTCTGTAAAAAGTTAAGCTGACAGAGCCCCCTCCCACAAGATATTTATGCTCTATTCACTGAGTGGCCGGTACTTTATAGGAATTCAATTTTTTCTAGCCTTTGGATAACTTGTCCATCCTTGGTGATTTGGGAGTTGTGCAAAGAAAGGAATAGGAGAATATTTTAGGATAAAGGAGTACATGTGGAAATTTTAAATAGAAAAATTAAGCACACCATAATAGAAGTGGTAAATAATGCAACAAAAAAAAACTCAAAAAAACAACTCCTTTTCCTATTGGGATAATGAAATCAAAAAGGTATGGACTAGATTAATGATTCCCCCAATTATGGGAAGACACAGGATCATCCGTCTCATAATCCTAGGGTGGATGCAAGATGGGTACCTCCAAATGAGGGATGACATAAGTTGAACTTCAATGGAGCAACTAAAGGCAACCCTAAGATCTCTGGGGCTTGGTATATCACTCGAGATCATCTGGGCTCAATGGTTATTTCAGAAATGAAGAAACTCCCTGTAGGGACCAACAATGAAGCAGAGGCTCAGGCCCTTCTGCTAGGGCTCTAGGTTGGGGAACTCAAAGGCATTAAAAACTGTTTATAGAAGGGGACTCCCAGGTGGTCATTAATAACCTTAGAAATAATTCAAAGTCCAATTTGAATAGGAGAATAAGAAATATTTTGAGATTATGTTGGTTCTACAATTTCAAGATGGAAGATTTCAAAATTGGACATGTTTTTTGTGAGGCTAACTTTGAAGCAGATGGACTAGCCAATTTGGCCACAACTATGCAATGCACTAATTTCATTGCTAATAAGTTGGAGGATTGGAATTCACTTGGCCACCAACTTTAATTATCACACGGAGGATAGTGAAGCATGAGAAGTAATGAGGATGGAGAGTTGGAGTTTATGGCTCGTGGGATGTCCAATTTCGATAGCATGAAGGGACAATTATGTGCTGGCATAATCATGACATATGGGGAGTTAAAGGCATTTATTTACCATTCCATCTATGGTAAGTTATGTCATTTGAGATGGATAAGACGATGTGCCTCTACTGGAAGTGCAGGAAGATGGATTTTAGAGGAAGTATTTCAGATAAGAGACTCAAGAAATTGTTCAAGACCTATTTTGCTATTGTGCTGCATGCAATTCCGATGGTGTTCGGACATGTCTTTCTCTTGACATCACACAAATATCGGGTTAATGTTGATTTGGCATCAATGTTCAACATGGTTATGTTGGATTTAAGGGAGAATAAGGAAGATATTAAAGTTGTCATGAAGGCTTTGGTGTTTTCTAAATGGTGCAGGGGCCTTAATGATATCTTGGAGGTTGCCGTGGTTGGACTTGGTTTCAAAACTGAATGTGGTACGTGGTCGATCATGTTTCCCTGATTCAACCGGCCTTGGGCCCCCTTTGTGGTTGAAGGTGTTGGGTTTGGGGCTGATGCCAGGTGAAAGAAGGCTATGTGGTGACTCAAATTTTTGAAAAAACATTGTTAGTATGTCGTTGGAGAATGAGATTGACTGGTCTTTTTCCCTAGTTTTGGAGGGATTTGAGAAGATGGAATTGGATGAAGGGTCAATCGGGGAAGGGAAGCACCCTTCCTGAGGAGCCATGAGGATCATAACATAGAATGTTAGGGGTTGTAATTGTTAGGAATATATAGGTAGATCAAACCAATTCCACATAGCCCAAAGGAGATAATGATACATACAATCTTACAGATTTACCATAATGCAAAGATCAATAGACAATCAACAAGATAACACAAGATATACCCTGGAAAAGCCCTCATTGAGGGAAAAAATCTAGACTCCAAAAGCATCCATACTCAATGTATTATTCAGCAATAAGAAATTACAATACACTCACAGAGTCTCCATGAATACCTCTGAAACATCAAGCTCCTCTACTGCAACCTCCATGTATCCAAGCATGAGTCCACACATCCCATGCCATGCTTTATAATATGCACTCACAAGAGATAACTCAATACAATGAAAGCCTCTCACATAACCTATAAAATAAGAGCCAACCCTAACCACTAACCATGTGCTTGCTTTTATAGACTCAAGCTCACACAAATACAACTTGTGGTATTAGATAAAAACCATGAGCACAAAACCATTGACCCCAATATTTATTATGTAAAATAATAAATATTTGCCTTATGTCTCCCAATGTTAAATACAACTTTTACAAGTGATACCAAATAAATATTTAATGTGGCTAAACACATCACTTAAGATGCACCACAAAAGAATATTTCTTTTACATAATTAAATTAATTAATGTTATGCAAGGTGAACAACACCTTTTTTCCCAACAGTAATGCCCCTAACAAGAGATGTTGAATCAAGCATCTCACGGAGTCATCATGCCCTGATATTATCTTATTACAGAAAACCAAGATGAAAGCTTATGAATGCCAAAATATATTCTCTAGATGGAAAAATAAGAAGTGTTCTTGTGAAGATACGGTTGGTGTCTTTGGGGGTGTGGGTGTGATATGGGACACAAATTTGGTTGTTATGGATCCACTGAGGAGCAATCACTCTCGGCAAGCTATTTTAGTTAATTACATTTCGTGGAAGCTGAAGTTTATTCTAATCAATGTGTATAGGCCTACTGGTAATTCTCAAAAAGTGGCGGTGTGCAACTCTTCTCTTTGATCCAATCAGAGCCCAAGGATCTCTTCATCCTTGGGGGTGACTTCAATGCAACCAGTGAAATTGTAGACAAGAAAGGTGGATCGTCCTTCTTCACCAAAGCTCAGGTAGATTTTAAAAATTTCATAAATGATAATGCACTTATTGACATGATCCCTAAGAATGGCAGATATACTTGGACCAATTAGAATATAGGGTTCATGATTGTAGAAATATTAGACATGTTTCTTATTTAAGGCAATTGGTTAGCTCTACATCACCTTCAGGAGAGCATCATTTTACCTACTCTAGTTCTGAGCATTTCCTGGTCATGTTAAAGTTTTTCTCAGATGTTTCACCCAAAAAGTGCCCCTTAAATTCTAAAAATATGTGGCTGAGGGATCTTGACCTGGAGAAGGAAATTGAAGGCTGGTGGAATGGAGCTGTGGTCTATAGAGGGTTGAGACTTTTCCAAATTTTTAAAAATCTAGGAGCAGTTAAAGAGAAACTAAAAGAATGGAACATAGAGCATTTTAAAAACATCTCTGAGGAAAAATTGAGTCTGGAAAAAGAACTGGTGGATCTCAATGAGAAAGTAATAAGAGATGGGATGAATCAAGAAGAGTATCTGAGGGAGAAATCACTCATGGGACAATACTCTGAGAGTTTGGTGAGGGCATAAATCTTATGGAGATATAAATTCAGAGAATGTTGGCTTAAAGATGGGGATAGAAACACAAAGTTCTTCCACATGTCTTCTAAGATGAGGGAAAACCAAAATAGGATCACAAGGGTAAAAAGTAGTATTAGTGGGGTGCTGGAAGATCTTGAGGAGATTGGAAAGGTTGTAGCGGACTACTTGAAATAGTTGTTAAATGTAGGGGGGCCTTAGGATGTGGAGGAAAGGAATTTAGTTCTGAATAACTTTCCTTGTCTGATAAATGATGAACAAAATGTTTTTCTGATAGACCTGTTGTCATATTTTTCCCAGGTCAAAATATCCCAGAAATCCTTCCTTCCATCAGAGAAATCTAATCTGAGAAAGCTGAAATGGAAGAAGGTTCCCCTTAGAAAAATCCATCATTTTCTAACTATTTTTCCTTAGCCAATTTTGCAATTGTTAGCAAATCTTAAGGTTCGTGAACCCGTCGGTTCACTGACTGGCAGGTTCATCGATGGAGGCAATTACCGACAAAGGAACTGTTGGTTTTTTCCCAGACTGGATGCTTATTCCCAGATTTCCCTACAAGGTAGCCATCAATGATCAACAGAATCTCTAGGCCAGGGGCCAACAGTGTAGGATATAGACTCTATATTTTATCTCCTCTTCTTCTTCAAGCTCTACAAAACCTAGGGGCGTATTCCCTACTCAACATCCATGAGGATATGCATACAAAGGCTGGGATGCTGACAGAAAGTAGATAAGTCCTCCTGTAAGTAGACCAAAACTGTAAGATAAGAGCAAAGGGGCTAGCTTTGGGCCTATTTGCAGTTGTAGACAGAGGACTGAGGATCCTAAAACTAATTCTAATGTCCTAATGGTTGTTTTAGAGTTTGGTTTTGATTTTATATTTGGATGCAAAGCTGGACATGGTATATAACACAAAGACAAAGCTAGATCGGTGCCTATCCAGGGCCTGGAGTCAGTAGACATACACCTGTGAATGATATGCATGAACAACTAAAACTGGATTTCAGGGGGATACATATGATACCTGCCTTACAGATATCTCCCAATACAGAGTGTTAATCTATCTATACTTATGGCATCCCTACTGCAGTATACCCTTCCCAATGTTCAATCTGAGAACAATTTAATCTACCCCTTGAGCAGAAGTTAAGAGATCAGACATTCAACACAGGAATTCTATGTTCTAGAGTCTCAAACATTGCTTAAATATCCAGACTCAGAAGAAAGATACATGCAATACTAGAGACAGAATTAACAAAACACATGCTAACATAGCATTTCTCATATAAAATTAACCATGAAATCAGTGGATTCATGCAAAAACGTACAACAAGAGATACATAAACTCACAGGTTTTGCTGTACAGAGCAACCAAATCAGCTGTATTGTATTACAGAGCCAAATGTTCAACTTTCAATAACCATAAAAATGGTAACACCGTTTGCCTATATTGGCCAGAAAGTGTACCTGCAGCAATTAATTACATGACAAAATATCAAAATTTGCCAGATACAGATCCTTCAAAGGAATGGCGCTCAGAATTTATCAATGCAGTAGGCAGGAGAGTCGACAGGGAGGCCTCGAGCCTTGCGCCACCGTATGGAAGTCCTCATTCACAATCGAGCAGTTTAATCACTTGTACCATCACCCATATCCCTACTACAGTTGCCATTGATGGCTCAACCACCCGCAGCCATCGAGAAATCAGTCGCAGCAATCAAAATGAAGTTCCCGCCAAAATGTGTTTACCACAGGTTCAAAATAATGCAGGGAGATTAATCCCACATGCATGGTGCAGAGACCACCTTAGTAGTTTAAAAGCATAGTCACTTGCATAATAGGTGTCGAGCGCTTTTGCCATGCTCGACACACGCTCCTTCACCCAAAAGCCCATCGCCCAGACCCAGGCCATCGGCCAACTCCCAAATCCTCTTGCCGATCTATCAAGTCTCGCTGATGACACCTCCCGAAAGCCTACAACTTCCATATCAGCTAGAGAAGAACCATCGGCCAACTCCACAAAACTCATCCCGACATCAATAGTCTGGCCGATGACCACAAACTACACTCTGCACCCCCGTCGGCATGACTCCCTCCATCGGAGCATCCAAAAATCCTCTGGCTGACCTCAACAGTCTCGCCGACCGTTTCACTACATTCCCCTCATCGGCCAGAGACTGACCATCAGGCTAACTCTCCAGACTCCCACCGACAATACGAGTCTCCTCGATGGCCACCAAAACATACTTCGTCAGCCAGACAACAACCGTCGGGCTAGCCCAAAATTCCCTCACCAACATACTAAGTCATCCCGATGGTTCACTCCAAACACGCCCGTCGCCAAGACACAGACCATCGGCATAACAGAAAAGATGCTCACCGACAACACAAATCATGCCGATGGACCCTGGCCTCCTCCTTCTGTCGGTGTGACATACACCATCAGGCAAGTCAAAAACTCTTCGGCCAATCGCACAAAGTCACACCAATGCTCGTTCCAAATCCCTCCATCGATATCAACACTATCGGCCAAACCCAAAGCTCCCCAGCCGATGGACCAAACTCTCACCGATGAAGTCTCCACATTCCTCGCCTGTCGGTATGACCAAAGCCATCGGTGAACAACAAAATGCCTACACTGATAGAACTTGTCACCACGATAGACACATCCTCCTTGGTCCCATCGGCCAAGCCCCCCATCGTCGGCACAACTCAAAACAACACACGCCGACAATACAACACACGCCGATAACATCCATCGGCCAAACACAAATGAAGCCTGCCGACGATGAATATCACACCGATGGCATTTCCATTGGCCAAACCAAACACATCGGAGGGAACAAAAAATAGCTCGCCGATAGGCCAAGCTCTTGCCGATGGACAAGAAGACCTAGGCTTTAAATGAAGAAACCCCCCAACATGCAAGCTCAACCTCTAGGCCAAAATGGGTACCAACAGGAACCAAGCAAAGCAGCCTAAGAAAAATGAAAGAAGATGAAGGGTATGCTTTGTTGGTAACATTGAAGTTTTGCGAACCCCATAGTTCACTAATCGACAGTTTTGTCGATGGGAGATTCGTCAACCAAAAGGGGCAAGGCAGAAGACAGGGAGGTGATAGGAATCTTCATCAAAGGAATAATGGCTAAGGCAAGGAAGGAAAAGGCTCTATTGGTGAATCGTGGAAAACTTGAGCTCACCAAACAGTTCATAATTTCTCAAGTTCATCGATAAGGTGATTAGCCGATAAAGGGAACCAAAAGAAAAGAGAAGAAAGCGGCATCAAAGCAAATTTTGCCAGACAAAGAATTTGTCTATAAGGCAAAATGGAAGAGAAATCAGTGAAAAGGAAATCTCACTGACTAGTTCGTAATTTGTTGGATTCAACGACAAGACAACATAAGAAGTCAAGTTCACCGACTAAAGGTTCACAAATGGGCGAATGGGTTGATAAAAGGAAAAATCAGCAAAGGCAAAGGTAGTTTTCTAAATGCGAATTTTGTTGACTAAGAAGAAAAGGACTAAGGAAAAGGCATTTGATCAACGGGTCAAGGAAAATGCAAACCCACCAACTATTTCATGATTTCAAGAATTTGCTGATAAGGTGATTGAAAGGCCAAGTTTGCAAAAATGGGAAATTATCGACAAGGTAGAGGTGGCCAATGACAAGGAAAGGAAAAGAAGCTAAGGGAAGTTTGGTTCGTGAAAGTGAGAATTCATTGATAAGGCAAAAATGTGACAAAGATAAAGAAAGATAGAATGAGAGCCAAGTTCACAAAAGTGGAGATTGGCCGATAAGGTGAGGAACGAGAAGAAAGAAAGAAAGTCAGCAAAGGCATTAGTTTGTGAAAAGAGGTTTTCACCGACTGAAGAAAAAAGCAAACGCAAAAATAGTTCGCGAAAGTAATAATTCGCCAATAGAGAAGAAAAGAATGAGAAAAAAGTCTAAGGCAAAGAAGGTTCTGAAAATGAAGAAATTACCGACAAGGGAGATTAAGGTGAGAAAGATAAAAGATGAATAGAGTTTGGCATGGGGTGAATTTGCCAATAAGGGGAATTAAGTGGCACTGAAGGCAAACTGTAAAGATATGACACTTTAAAGTGTTGTAAAATCTTGCAGGGCATACACACGCCATTGTTGCAGAATGTTTAATACTTGAAGTACAAGGTTGCAGTTAAAACTCAAATACATCTAGCTGAAACAATAGAAACCTTCAATCGTCCTGTACAAAGAAGCTACAAAGTTGATTTGCATGTACCAGGGAAATATTTTAGGCCTTCTCTCATTAATGTGGCCATACCCATGCATGTGGGCGATCCTCCTCTGCATTTTTGTAGACTTGCTAGAGCATGGTCGTCATCCTAGGTTTGCAGGTGTTTTGACAGAGGTAAGGTTCGAATTGAATATAACATAGGTGCAACAAATCAAATAGATTGACCAATTTCCAAGGCCCATAGCTGCGCCTAGAGTTGCGCAATTAAAGAGCTATATATACATGGAAAAAGATGTATTGTCGGTTGGTTAGCTATTTTTTTGGGCTATTATGTTGGCTGGAGAATTGTTGTAGTTACAGACCTTCTAATGCTTTACGAGAGCTGACTAGATTTGATACATTGTGCTTGCAACTGAGCCTTTGATGTCTCTAGTCATTGCTCACTAATGAATTTAAACTGTTATTTTGTGTCTATTTCCTCTACAGTTTATTCTTCTATTTTGTAATGGCTTTCTAGCCTTCATGATCAATAAAAAACTGTCATTTTACCTCTCTCTATAGCTTTGCACTGTGTTTATTTGAATATTGGGTGGTCCGTTTAGTAGTTTCAATTTTCTACCCAAACCTCTGTGATAGTTCGCTTGAGTCTGTGTGAGTTTGTTGCAGTTTTGAGGTCATTGTTGTGTTAATGCAAATATAGTTAAACACGATTATAAATATGGTGCATCACCTCCTTTCAATTCCAGTATTTTCTTTCCCTTTTCCTTGTGAGGACCATTAGGTTTAGTCAATTTCTCTGAACCTTAAGTTCAGAATGAGGAACCAACTTTCTCTGGAGATCTGATCTCATTTGCAAGGTCCCACACCTTGAGATCAGTCACATTGTGTCATTGGAATGCTTGAACATGCTTCAAGCAGGGTGCAGTTTCATGTGATAAAAAATTTCTGGCACGCCCGATGGGACTCTTTGATCTGAGTAAGAGCTGAACTGATAATTTTAGCGTTGTTCTCAGTTTATTTGCTACTGTGAAAGCATTCAACAAAGCATTTGGTGAATCTATTGTTTTAGTATTCAGATCAATTCAACATTTCATGCCTGGAGTGCATACCCATTCTTCTTCTAGATGTAATTTTTAACTCATAGAACTATCATTTACTAAATCAAGAAGAAGTAGACTATCTAGGTCCCTTGTGAGGGAAAATAGGAATGTTGTTTCATCTCCTTCAAGAGCCCAGTCTACGCCCCCTCTAGTTAGGTTTCAATATTCAAGAAGGAGCTTGCATATACCCAGAATCAACTTGAATATCCCCAGTATGGAAAGAAAACTTCCCTTTGTTGCATTAAATTGGGGTAGCCCTCTTGACTTAGTCTAGTATGTTGATATCCCCACCTCATCTGTAAAAGCAATCCCATTCTTCATTGGTGAAAATTCCACTACTCTTGCTAAGCATATTTAGGATATTGCCAGCTTGTGCTCTGTCCACAATGTCACTGCAGACAATGTGGATGTGTGGATTTTGCCTTCTTCTTTCAAAGGGAAAGCCCTTTAGTGGTATAAAGGTCTCCCAGCTAATTCCATCCACAATTGGGATGACTTGTGAACAAGACTGTGTTAGCATTTTGAAGATTTGAGTGACCACTTGTCTCTAATGGAGCAGCTAGCCACAATCAAAAGAGCCCCCCATGAATACATGGTGGACTTCAACTACATGTTTCATAAGACATTGGACAGGATCCCATTATTGGTAAAACCCTCCCCAAACACTACGTTCATATATTATTTGAGATCTCTGAATTCTGACATTGTTGTCATGATTTAATCTATGGGAGGGACTCTGTTACCAGATGCATATGACATAGATATAAGGGAAGAAAATTTTCTAATTCAAGCTGGAAAGATTGCTCCAAGGCTACCAATGCCTTTATTTCTAGAGGCCCCCATTTTTCATCCTGTTGTAGCTCCAATTCCTACAACAGTCATCCCTACAACCTCTTCGGTGGCATCCTCAAATGAATTGCACGAGGTTAAGACTCTATTGCAAAGCTTTGGAAATGAGTTGGTGGAACTTAAAAGATAGAATGCAAACCTAACAGACCATATCAGCTACTCAATCAGGCTTATCAACAAAATAGACTGCCATATTAGGGTAATGTGCAGAGGCAAAATTAGCCTAGTTATATTAGGCAACTGAATGTCGTCCATCCCCATGTTGCGAGCACATCTAGACCTTTGGTGCCCATAGAGAACAATTTAGCTCAAGATAACAATTGGTGTTATCCATCCAATCAACTACATGATCAGAATTTGTGCCAAAGTGGACAATTCAATCAGGCTTTGACAGTGCAAAGCCAACCAATGAATTCATAATAGCAAGTCAATCCCAATCAAGAAATGGTAGGGGCCCCCATATTCTCTCCTGTTGCTAAATTGATTTATATTAGATTTCTCTTATCCATTGCTGCAAATTATGATTGGGAGATTGAGCAAATGGATGTTAAGACTGCGTTCTTGTATGGAGATCTTGAAGAAGAAATTTATATGCAACAGCCTACAGGTTTTGAAGTAAAAGGAAAAGAACATTGGGCTTACAGGTTAAACAGGTCTCTTTATGGTCTGAAACAGTCCCACAGAATGTGGTATCAAAAGTTTGATTCATTTGTTTTGAAATTGGGTTTTGTTAGAAGCGAGGAGGATCATTGTGTTTACATTCATTGTGTTGATGATTCTATACTGGTTATTGCTTTGTATGTTGATGACATGTTGTTTTTCAACAATACTAAGGGTATGGTTAGTGAGCTTAAAGCCCAACTTTCAAGTGCATTTGAGATGAAGGATCTTGGTGCTGCAAGGTATATTTTGGGAATGGAGATTAGGAGGGATAGAGTTAAGAAAAGCTTTGGTTGTCACAAAGTAAGTATGTGAATACTATTTTGCAGAGGTTTAGTTTGCAGGACTGTAATCCAGTTAGAGTTCCTTTACCCATTGGTACTAAGCTTTCATTAGATATGTGTCGAAAGATTAAGGATGATCTTGAGGATATGTCTAATGTACCATATGCTAGAGCTGTAGGGAGTTTGATGTATACAATGGTTTGCACTAGACCAGATATTGCCCAAGCAGTGGGAGTTTTGAGCTGATTTATGTCTAACCCTGGTAGACATCATTGGAATTATGCGAAGAGGGTGTTTAAATATTTTGTAGGTACTCTTGATCATTGTTTGGTTTATTCTGGTACTGACAGTGCTGATAAATCTTTAGACATACAGGGTTTTGTTGATGCAGATTGGGCAGGTGACTTGGATAGTCGAAGGTCCACTAGTGGCTATGTGTTTACTTTGTTTGGAGGTGCAGTGAGTTGGATGAGTAAGAGGCAACCCACAGTTGCTTTGTCCACCACAGAAGCAGAGTATATGGCTATAACTCATGTCTCTAAGGAGGAAGTTTGGTTGAGGAGACTGTGTATAGGTATTGGTTTTGATTGCAGGAATATTCAGATTGGTTGTGATAGCCAGAGTGTTATTTGTTTGGCTAAGAATCCCATGTATCATGCTTGAACTAAGCATGTTGATGTTTAGTATCACTTTGTTCGAGAGTTGGTTGCAAATGGAGAGATTGAGTTGAAGAAGATAGACACTTAGGAGAATGTTGCAGATTCATTGACCAAGCCTGTGAGCACAAAGAAGTTCATGTGGTGCAGAGAGGCCATGGGCCTTGTTTCTAGTGCCTGATTATTTTTCATTTGATTTCCTATGGGTTGATTTACAATGTATAATGTCAAGTGGGAGAATGTTGGGATAAGGTGCCATTAACCTTGTAAATCCCAATATTGTATTTATTCAATTTATTATTTGTAATTTGTAATTACCCATAAGGGATGTACAAGTTTCACCGGCAGAAGTAAAAATTATTTACTGTCCACAGTAATTACGGAGTTACTGCATGGTAAGTCCCAGAGTTACCGGCGGTAGTTACGGGATGTCATTTACTATGGTAAATGGTAATTGGTCAAAGTGGGGTGCACATGTGGAGGAATAATCTATTTTTAGTGTTATGACGCATGCCATAGATGTTGTAAGGTGTAAGAGATTCTATGACAACTGTAAGTTGTCATAAGAATCTATGGCACTAATAATAGCATATGACGCGTCATGCGATGATGTAAGTGGCTATTTTTAGCCCCAAGGTGTTCAATCTTGCATGGGTACTTTTTCCCAAGTGTAGGATGTATGTATGACAACATTTATGACCCTGTAAGAGCCTATTCTTGGCTATGGATGCCCAAGGTTGTATTGTTGACTCTTGACAAGTGTTATGGGCTTGTAAGAAGTCATTTAATGTCTTGAGGTTGTGTAAATTCTATATAAACCATAGCATAGTAGATGAGATGAATATAACAGTTTACAGGTACCCAGGTTCTACCGGAGTGAAGGTTGGAGGACAGAGGAAGTGAATGTATTTGTAATATCCTTTTGTGAAGATAATACAACTTGGCCTCTTTTCTTGGTGGAGTTTTTACCCGCAAGGGTTTTCTCCACATTAAACACTTGTGTTATGTGCTTCATTCTGCTTCTGGTATATTTTTGTATTGTGGGTTTATGTTTTGTTACAATCTCCATTAATAACACACAGTTAAAGTTTGATGAAATTTATCTCGAATCATATTTCCATTGAAGTAGTATTGCTTTCATTTCTAACAAAGGTAGTAGGTGTTATTAAGAATTTAAAGCTCACTCTACATGATGCCCTGGCTACTCTGTTTCACAAGATATCTCATTTATTGACCTCCCTGCATACTTGGCATATGCATATCTAGGGATTTCACTACCAAAATAGATGGGTACCTATCTTCTAATTGGTCCCACATGTTATTTAGAACAAGATATGGCACTAAAGTGACCATTAAGCCCGAGCCTATTGCTAATGATCATGTAGAGCCCTATTCTCCTAACCCTACCAATATGAACTGCACAATCCATGACCTAGAGGAGGATTACAACAGTAGGCATGAGGCTACAATGCCAGTGGAGGAGATCCTTGATATATTGCTCGATGAGTGGGGAAACTATTTTTAGTTTGATACTCCTAACCATATAGAAGAAATAAGGCTTGGTACCTATAGTATATATGAGGAGGATGCCATTATCCCTAATCTTGAAATGGCAACATCATATCCAAATGGGGTATGGCAGTTATATTTTGATGGCTCCAGAAGCAAAAATAGAGCAGGTGCTAGGGTTGTGCAAATTTTGCCTAAAAAAGAAAGTTATTTCTTTGATTTTAGATTATAGTTTAGTTGTACTAATAAAGTAGCTGAATATGAAGCCTTAATTCAGGGTATACAGTTGGCACAAAAGAGAGGAATACAAATTTTATAGACATTTGGTGACAGTGAACTTCTTGTCCACCAAATTAGATCACAAAGTGCTTCAAAGAATGACTTGCTCAAGTCATATAAACAAAAAGTCTGGGATCTGATTGAATACTTTGATGCATTCAATATCCAGGCAGTGCCCATAAAAAGAAACAAAGATGCTGATAGGCTGGCTATAGTTGGTGCCCAGTTTGACATTCCCCAGAATATGAAACAAAACTTAGATCAACATGTGAATATTGTTGTGAGGCCTACTATTTTTGACAATGTGATGAGCTGGCAAGTATTTGAGAATGACCAATAGATTGTGAATTTCTTGCAAGATAAGGCAGAGTTTGCTACCAAGAACCAGTCCAAATTGCAAGAGAAATATGTGTTGGCAAGAGACACTATATGGACTCATGAATGTTGTCATTGATGGAAACAAAGGTCATCCCACACATCTGCAAGACATGATAGGTCCTCACCAGAAGTCAGATTGAAGAAGTGTTGAGGTCTGGTAAGCAAGAACAGAGCAGTCAGTAAGGTCCGATAGACAAGTCCGGATCTCTCAGTAGAAGTATCTCAGTGAAGTGCAAATTTGGGGAAGTCAAGAGGAGTATCTTGACTGATAGATTCCAGGGTTTGAGCTTCCGGTGTGGAAAGGATAAAGAAATATGAATGCTTGAGTGTCGGGTTCCCAAGTGACAGTGTGAACAGAGGAAGAACTGACTGGCAGAACATCAGACATTATTCTAGATGTGTTATTAATGATGGAAAAGGTTCTTAAGGCATAAGTTATGTTTGGCCGACATGATTGATGACTTCTACAAGTATATCCTTGATCTGCATTGCTTGGTAAGCAATGATTCAGCCGACAGGTCATAATTTGTGAAAAGATTGACTATTCCGGATGCCGACTAGAAAGGTGATGAAATCACTTGTGCGGATATATATACAAGATGGATTTAGTTGTGAGAAGTGTTGTGGTTTTTGAGGATGAGCGAAGAAAAGCAGTAGAGTCGAATAAAAGCATAAAGGAAGGTCTAGTATGTGAAAGGAGAGCAACACAAAAGAAGAGGAAAGATGAAGTGCAACAGATCAGTGTATAGAGCCTAACCGGAACTGAACTCTGGCATATGTTGATGCTCCTTATCAGTTCAAGTATTGTATTACACTCTTTATAAATTGTAGACAGTGTGTCTCTTGTAGGTAGTGTGCCTCTTGTGAGCAGTGTGCTCGGGCAGTGAGCCCTAATTGGCAAGTGCCATTTTGTATTTCCATTCTTCTAACAGAGAATACAATCTTGGGTTAATCACCCCATGGTTTTTTCCCTTAACAGGGTTTCCATGTCAAAAATATTGTGTCATGTGTATTTCCATTTCCTGGTTATGTTTGCTTATTTGAATTAATGCTGCATTGATTATTAAGAAAGTTTAGAAAGCATAAATAATTAGGATAACTGATTCACCCCCCCTCTCAGTTATCAACAATTGGTATTAGAGCCAAGTTCCTCCTAACAGAGTCTAACAGCTTGAGGAAGATCTGGGAATTCAAATGGATGTATATGGTTTAAGGGAGCAACTCAAGACTGCCCTTGATGATCTTGAGCAGTCAAACTCTGAAGTCAATGAATTAAGGGAAAGACTCAAATAGGCTGATGATTTCATGAGAGAACTAAAAGACAAATTAAGTCTCTCTATGAAAAAGAGAAAGGAGCTACTTCAGCAATTGGCAAGTCAAGGTGAAGCCAATGATACAAATGAAGATCTGAAGGAGAAAGCCAAGTTATGTGAAAATTTATCAAAAGAAATCATTATGGTAAGACATGAAATGGAATCAGGAGTTATGAAGTTTACCCAAGATGTTGAAGAGAAAAGAAAAACTGAAGATAATCTAAGACAATCTCTCAAGGAGAAATCAAAAGATTGCCACAAGATGGATAGAATTATCAGACATCTTGAATCTGATCTTGAAGATGCTAAAGATAATGAAGAAAAACTTGAGGATCAAATTGTCTCTCTCAAAAGGGATCTTCAAACAGCAAATGAATATAAAGAGAAATTCAAGATAAGTTCTGCTCAACTTGAAGTTCTTCTTGAAAGCCAAAAGAGGGTAGATGACAAGTGTGGTTTGGGATATGAGAAAGGAGAAAGCTCCGGATCCGGTCAGAAAAATTTTGGATCAGAAAATCCAAGGAACAAGCCTAGAAGACCTCCAGTAAGGCAGCCTAATGCTCAAAGATATCCATCCTTCAATGGATACTACCACAACTGCAATAAATTTGGTCATAAAGCTAATCAGTGCAGAAAGAGAATGAATCATACTAACTCATCCTTCTCCGAACAGTGTTTCAACTACAAAAGGTATGGTCACAAATCTCATGAATGTAGAAATATGCAAATGAACAAATCATTCAAGGGTAGATGCTTTGCATGCAATAGAATAGGTCATATGGCTAATCAATGCAGATCAAGAGGATATCAATCAAATATGCATAGAAATGTTATTTGCCAAATTTGCAATAGATCCGATCATATTGCAAAATTCTGTAGAAACAAGAATCAGGACAAAAGAGGTCCGGTATATCATAATCAGAATCAAGATAAGGGAAAACAAAAAGTGAATGTAGATGAAGTTAAAAGTGAGATGAACAAGATTTGGGTGAAGAAAAGTACAGAGAATATAGAGGATGGATCCGCACTAGACTCTGGTGCTGATATTCCTTCCAGAAATTAAAAAGTGAGCTCTGGCTCAGGGGGAGACTCAAAGAAAACCTTGTTCCCCCAGCCAGTCAATTGGTGCCAAAACTGGCACAAGATGAGTTGTGGATTAAAGGGTTCTTAAGAGAAACATCCAAATAAACTATGGTTAAGATTTGGAAGATCCGCAAGATGTTTAAGATCAAGATTGATCTAGTTCCTTAAGTCATCCGAATAAGGCAAACTGGAATGACTTAGGTTGAGCATTTATTACAACTTAACATTAGGGTTTGCGGAGAAATATAAGGGTTTTCTCACTAAGCATTTGCTCATTCTGCATTCAAGAAGAAATGAAAAGAGAGGCTCTGCAACAAAATTCTCAAGCTCATCCAAGATCATTTACAGAAGTCAATTCATCCAGAAATCGATCCGGCTAACTCCGTGAAACCGAAAGGTGCAAAAGGTATTCTCCTTTATCAAATATCTCTCTCTAAATCCTTGAATGATGGGTACTCCAAACATTGTGAAGATATCTGATAGGCCTCACTCCAAATTCAAGAAACATCCATACAAATCCTTGGAAGTAGATCCCCTAGGAGCTTTTTCCAGTGTTCCGCATGGTGTCCTGCATACAGAAGATATTAGGGTTTACATTCATGCAAATATTGAAGAATTCAGAGAATCTAAATTAATGGATATCTATCACAAGTAGTTAATAGATGATTCTTTTGAGATCAAACCTCAGTATAAAGCCATCCGGGATAAGCATTTTGCACAGTGCATTCATTTCCCCTATTTTTTGGAAGATGAATGGGTCCGGTATATCCTGAGTAGAATACATGACAACTTCATGTGGTTGAACATGTCGTTTAAGATCACTAAGGATGCCATTAGGGCAGTAACCAGATTACACTCAATCAGTGAAATGCCTACGCTCAAATCTGTCAAGAACCAAATCGTCAGTGAGGCTACCGGATGAAAGTTTGATAAAAGAGCTATGACTATTGAGGATATCATAGATCCAGATATCAAATTTGCATCAATGATAATTGGATACAAGATATATCACTCCAGTAGGGAGAACTCTATTTCCAGAACTGCTATATACATTGCTTATGAAATGTTGAGGGAAAATGTAGACTATGATCTTTGTGAGCTCCTTCTGAACCAACTATTAGAGAATCTA
The DNA here is from genome assembly GCA_027924645.1 of Cunninghamia lanceolata. Classification (NCBI taxonomy): domain Eukaryota; kingdom Viridiplantae; phylum Streptophyta; class Pinopsida; order Cupressales; family Cupressaceae; genus Cunninghamia; species Cunninghamia lanceolata. The sequence goes on from BSBN01000010.1 coordinate 7,855,842, forward strand.
CAGAAGATAAAGAAGGATAAGAAGAACTCCTTCAAATACAGTGGTTTGATACTCTATTTTTTCTTTTATTACATGAATGAGCTTCCCGGATCCAGTGGTTGGGTATGGCAGAATGATAGGCCAGTAGCCATTCAGGTCAGAGATTATATACATGGGATTGGTGATACCAAGGCACATAATACAGCTCTCTGGGGATATTTCAAGAATTTTTAGAACATGACGCAAGCAAGAGAGAGAATCCCCAGTCTCTTGTTGAGAAATACAAAGACACAGTATGCTTTATGGTAGAGACTGATCAGTGCCTAATGGAGGCAGTAGAACCAAGAACGGTATGGATCATGCATATGGGGTATGAAGTTGATGAACAAATTGTGGAGCTGCATGTTCAACACATGCTAAGTCAGCCAAAGGATCCAAAGGTAGAAAGGTTTGGAACCTTTGAAGAGCTAAGTGTAAAAGTTCATGTGGAACTTAGACAACCAGAAATAAAGAGGAAAGTGAGAAAAGAAGTTGAAGAAATTGCCAAAGGCTTAGGCATCTCAAAGGAGGCTCTTGATGCCAATAGAGAAAAGGTGGAAAGGGTAGAGAAAGAGGAGAAAGAGGTAGAAAAGGGAAGTAAGGAAAGTGATCCGATAGAAGTTCCCTCCCGGACCAGATCCTCTAAAAGGGCTGCAACTACCTCTGTTAAAAGCTCTAAGGCATCAAAATCGAAAGTCCAAGCATCCGGAAAAGGAGAAAAGGGAACAAAGAAAAGGCAACAAGGTCCTATGTTAGCCTAAAGGATGATGAAGAAACTAAATTAGATGAGGAGATAAAGAAACTGAAGAAGAAGAAGAAATCATCCGGTGAACACTCTACCAGTCAAGGAGAAGAAGAGAAGGAAGAGGAATTTGTTGAAAAACCCACTCTATCCTTAGATGTTGTAGTGAAAGTAGTCACTGTGGATGGGAACTTGCAACCCTTAACAGAATTCTATGATGCATATAATGAAGCAGATAAAAAGATTCTGGAGGAAGCCACAGTTAAATTTTTGAACACTTACAATAAAGATTTTATTGAAATTATCTCTCTAATTCCCAAAAGCTTAGAGAAAAGGCTTGAAATGAGGAAGAACAATGCTTGAGCAAAAGATCTCGAGATCCAGCAACAGGTCACCATTTATCTCTTTCCTCAATCACTCCATAGCAAATGAATATGATCTTCAAAGATTGCAAGGATGAGTTCCGGAGCAAAGCTAGTGTTGGTTTTTCTTCTAAATCAGCATTAGGGTTTGCCAGTTCTAATGCACAGGCAGATTCAGCCAACTGAATACAGGAGGTTGTGTGAGCTCCTCCCCTTCACTTCTGGTTCTGCTGCACCAAGGGGGGTTTCCCTACTTGATAAAAGTATAACCTTGACTAGCTCAATGACAGAAGGATTTAACTTGACATCAACAGGCAGAATACTCTCATGTATGGACCAAGATTTGTGTAACAAATCACAAGGTTGGCAACATTCTTGGACAAAATGTCTGGTTAGGTATGAGAGCATGCAGAGGTTCCTAATCCTAATCCTACAACTAACAGATGGAAGGATGAAATGGTTTGATTTGAATTTTGGATGCAAAGCTGGACATGGTGTATAACCTCAACACAAAACCAGATTGGTGCCTATCCAGGGCTTGGAGTCGGTAGACATACACCTGTGAATGATTAGCATGAATAGCTAAAACTGGATTTCAAGGGGATACACATGTGATACCTGCCTTACAGATATCTCCCAATACAGAGTGTTAAGCTGTCTATACTTATGGCATCCCTATTGCAGTAAGAAAGATACATGCAAAACTGGAGACAGAATCAGCATAACACATGCAAACATAGCATTATTCATATAAGATTAACCATGAAATCAGTGGATTCATGCCAAATCGTACAACAAGAGATACATAAACTCACAAGTTTAGCTGTACAGAGCAACCAGATCAGCTTGTTTTGAATTACAGAGCCAAAAATCTTCAACTTTCAACAACCTGAAGAATGGTAACACAGTCTGCTTATAACAGCCAGAGAGTGTACCATAAGCAATTAATTACATGGCCAGAAGTCAAAAATTTGCCAGATACATTCCTCAGAAGGAATGGCGCTCAGAAAATGTAAATGCAGCAGACAAAGAGGAGCCTCGAGCCATGCGCCATTATCTGAAAGTCTTTATCCACGATCAGGCAGCTTCACCATTTGTATTCATCGCCCATACCCCTGCACGACTGTCATTGATGGCTCAACCACCCGCACTTCACTTGGAAATTGTCGCTGTAGTCAACATGAGGCTTCCCGCCAAAACGCCTCCTTCGCAGGTTCAAAAATAATGCAAGGGGATTAATCCCACATGCACGGTGAGGAGAACACACTAGCGCTTTAAAAGCATAGTCGCATGCAAACTAAGTGTCGAGCGCTTTTGCTGCGCTCGACACACGACCCTTCGCCCACAGCCCATCGCCAAGACTTAGGCCATCGGCCAACCCCACAAATCTCTCATCGATCTCAATTGTCTCGCCGACGCCTACCTTACATTCCGCTCCCTTGGCCAGAGATAGACCATCGGGCCAGCACAAAACTCCTTTGCCGATAAAACAACTCACACCGATGACATTGCCGTCGCTAAGACAATCCTCCCCGTCACCCCGATGCCAGCTCCACACCCCTTGTCGCCGAGACAAAGACCATTGGAGCAACCAAAAGCACTTCCACCGATCACAATAGTCCCGCCGATGGTCCTTCACTTCCCACCTCCGTCGGTGAGACATACACCATCGGCACCACAAAAAACCCTTAGGCCGACAATACAACTTTCGCCGATGAACCATAGCTTCATCCCTCATCGGCCAGACAACCAACTGTCGGCCCAACCAAAAACTCACCTGCCGACATCACTTGTTACGCCGATACAGCTCCATCGGCCAGAGTATCCCTGTCGGCCCAACTCTTCACACTTCGTCTGATGCACCAAGTCACGCTGAAACCGAACTCTATTACCACCATCGGCCAGACACTACCCCATACTCGCCGATGGCAACTCCATCGGCCAGACCTGCGCCATCGGCCAACAACAAACGAAGCATGCCGATAACAACGATCACCCCGATACACATATCCCTCGGCGAGACACATGCCGATGACACTTCATCGGCCAAACATCCATTGTCGGTCGAATAGGAAAATGCTTCGCCGATAGTATAAAACACACCGATGGCACCATCGGTAAGAACAATCCCATCGGGGAACCAGAAAAAAGACATGCCGATGGTGAACGTCACGCCGACGGCACATCACTACCACCAACCTGATCGCCAAAATGCCTACGAGGTCACGCCGATGGGAAAGAATACATAGGGTTTAAGTGAAGAAACCCTCCAACATGCAAGCTCAACCTCTAGGCCAAAATGGGCACCAACAGCTAGGATGAATCAGCTTATGCATGGTGAAACTGACAAAGTGGCAAGAGAGACTGAAGAGATCCTCCGAAATGCTTTTAAAAAGTTCAACATTCCCGTCATAGAGGACTTGGGTGCTGATCCCTCGGCCACAAGTATTGAAGAGGAATCGACTGAGAAAATGGCAGAAGAAGTCATGGACACCGGTGCAGAAAAGGATATGGACTTGGAATCCTCTACTTCGGAAGAGGTGGCTCATGAACAAACAAATATCTCTCCTCTGGTTTCCCCTATAGTCTCCAGATCTAAAGGAGAAGAAAGAATAGAGGAGAAAGAAGCAAAGGTGAAGGAAAAAGAAGATGACAATACCAAGGTTGTAGAAGGAGAAAAAGCTCCAAGAGACAGTTTTGAGACTGTAGAAGAGAAGAAGAATCTGTCTTCGGCAAGAGACACTGCAGAAACTGTCAAAAAGTTCTTAGATAAAGAGTTAATGGAAATTGATGAACTGAAACTTCTGCAAGGGCCATTTAATTTTGACTCTCTTTCTCCGGTACAAACAGTGAAGATAGCTTCATTTGCAAATGTGAAGGCCAAAGAGAAACTACTGAAATCTCACATGGAAGACTGTGAGCTTATAGAGGTAGCATCCGGAGTGTTGGAAAAGATCATGCCATCTTTTCAAAAGGATCCCACAGCCTCTTCCTTCGGTAATCTCAAAACTCTAGTCAATAATGTTAGCAAACATTTTAATTCTCTAGAGAAATCAACTGAGGAAAAGGTCAGGAAAGAATTTTTGGATAAGAGATTCTCAAAACTACAAGGGTTAATATCAAATGACAAAAGAGTTATGGGTATTAGGATAAAAAGTTTGGAAAATGCCCTTAAGGATGGAGGTGATGTATACAAATTTTGTATATCATGGTCTAAAACAACAGTGGAGATTGAGAAGAAAATGAAAGAACAGGAGGATAAATTGATAAAACTTTCTCAAAATTTTGATCCACTTACTACATCCATAATAAATCAAGAATGTCAAACGGTTGCAGTTTTGAATGAAATTAAGAAGCTTGAAAAAGAGAAGAAAAACAGAATCAGTAGGTTGAGTGAGCTCAGAAGGATAATTGTTCCTAAGTTAGAGGCCATGCATGAGGCCATAAAAGAAGCTCAAATCACAGCCCAGACCAATGATCCAACAGATCTAAAAAGGGCAGATGCATTTGCATTCCTGTTGAGCAGTCATATATCAATTTTGGATAGAATGAAGCAAAGTTGGGCTACAAAATTCATTCAATTGAAAACGACTTTTGCAGACATACTTCAGTATATGTAAGTATTCCATATGTATTTACTTATGCGGACAAGATTTTGAAAATTTTGGTGTGTGGACCCTACCCTTTGCCATTGATGTCAAAGGGGGAGTGAAGAGCAGTGAAAAAATGAGGCATCCAACTAAGGGGGAGTTTCGGTAAATGTACATAGAGACAGAGCATCAGCCAAGGGGGAGTATAGTGTGACACTTAGTCATTTTTCACTAAGTGTTGCCATCAATGCTAAAGGGGGAGATTGTTGGCAAGAGACACTATATGGACTCATGAATGTTGTCATTGATGGCAACAAAGGTCATCCCACACATCCGCAAGACATGATAGGTCCTCACCGGAAGTCAGATTGAAGAAGTGTTGAGGTCTGGTAAGCAAGAACAGAGTAGTCAGTAAGGTCCGACAGACAGGTCCGGATCTCTCAGTAGAAGTATCTCAGTGAAGTACAGATTTGGGGAAGTCAAGAGTATCTTGACTGATAGATTCCAGGGTTTGAGCTTCTGGTGTGGAAAGGATAAAGAAATATGAATGCTTGAGTGTCGGGTTCCCAAGTGATAGTGTGAACAAAGGAAGAACTGACTGGCAGAACATCAAACATTATTCCGGATGTGTTACTGATGATGGAAAAGGTTCTTAAGGAATAAGTTATGTTTGGCCAACATGATTGATGACTTCTACAAGTATATCCTTGATCCACATTGCTTGGTAAGCAATGATTCAACCGACAGGTCAGAATTTGTGAAAAGATTGACTATTCCGGATGCCAACTAGAAAGGTGATGAAATCACTTGTGCAGATATATATAAGATGGATTTAGTTGTGAGAAGTGTTGTGGTTTTTGAGGATGAGAGAAGAAAAGTAGTAGAGCCAAATAAAAGTAGAAAGGAAGGTCCAGTATGTGAAAGGAGAGTAGCACAAAAGAAGAGGAAAGATGAAGTGCAGCAGATCAGTGTACAGAGCCTAACCGGAACTGAACTCTAGCATATGTTGATGCTCCTTATCAGTTCAAGTATTGTATTATACTCTTTATAAATTGTAGTTAGTGTGTCTCTTGTAGGTAGTGTGCCTCTTGTGAGCAGTGTGCTCGGGCAGTGAGCCCTAATTGGCAAGTGCCATTTTGTATTTCCATTCTTCTAACAGAGAATACAATCTTGGGTTAATCACCCCGTGGTTTTTTTCCTTAATAGGGTTTCCATGTCAAAAATATTGTGTCATGTGTATTTCTATTTCATGGTTATGTTTGCTTATTTGAATTAATGCTGCATTGATTATTAAGAAAGTTCAGAAAGTAGAAATAATTAGGATAACTAATTCACCCCCCCTCTCAGTTATCAACAATATGGTGACTAGGTGATCCAACTGAAGACCAATAAGTTGCCCAGGGGATTGGTAACTTTAGAGAACATATTTGGTGCTGATGATCAACCTAAAAGGGTGAAAATGAACATGACAGTCAAGAAAGAAGACTATGAAGAGGTGGAGATTCAACAAGGCCAATTTCTAAAACATGGCAAGGTATGTGATCAAGCTGATAGGCAAGGTTTTGTTGAACTCTGTAATGAATTTGATGACTTAATTGCTTGGGATTATAGGGATTTGAAATGCTTTGACCCTGGTTTAATCCAACATACCATTGATTTAGATCCCAATGCAAAACCTGCCCGCCAAAAACAAAGGCCAGTCAACCCCAAAATTGAGCCATTAATGAGAAAAGATCTATCCAAAATCATAGAGGCCAAAATCATTTATCCAATTAAACATTCCTCTTGGGTGGCTAACCTAGTTCCAGTGAGAAACAAAAATGGGGAAATTAGATTGTGTGTGGACTTTAGAGACCTAAACAAGGCCCCCCTTAAAGATCACTATCCACTCCCTTCCATGGAGCAAATCCTCCAAACAATGGCAGGAGATGAAAGCTTTTTGCTCCTAGATGGCTACTTAGGCTACAACCAAATTCTTATAAAAGAATCAAACCAGTACAAGACAACCTTTACCACCAAGTGGGGTACTTTGGCTTATCATAAAATATCATTTGGGTTGACTAATGTTGGGGCAAACTTCCAAAGGGCAATGGATTTGGCTTTTAAAGGCCTAATCAATGATATTATTTTAGTGTATCTTGATGATTTGACTATGTATTCCAAGCATGCAGCTGACCACCTGGGTCATTTGAGAAAAGTCTTTGAAAGATGCAGGGAATATGACATATCATTGAATCCAAAGAAATGTGTGTTTGCTATCCTAGAAGGCAAATTGCTAGGACATGTGGTTTCAAAGGAAGGGTTGGCTATTGATCCTAAAAGAACCAGTGACATTCTGGCTCTACCCCTTCCCAGTCACAAGAAGGGCCTGGAAAGTTTTCTGGGAAAGATTAATTTTGTGAGGAGGTTCATGCCCAATTTTTCTTCAATAGCGAAGCCTCTCATTGCCATGCTTAAGAAGAATGATGCCTTCACATGGTCAAAGGAAGGCATAGATAGTTTTGAAGTTGTCAAGCAAGGCATAGCACAGGATCCCACGCTGATAAACCTGAGCTATGAAAATGATTTTATCCTTTATGCCTTTGGAGGCAAGGAGGGCATATTAATAGTTTTAACACAACAAAATGAAGAGAAATCAGAACAACTAATTGCTTTCTTCAGCCAACTGCTAAAAGAATATGAGCTGAAGTATGATTTTGTTGAAAAACAAGTGTTTTCTATGGTGAAAGCACTCAAAAATTTCAGGCATAAGCTTTCAAACAACAAGATACAGTTGATGATAAACCACCCTGGTGTTAAAGAGTTTCTTTTGAGTAGATATATCAATGAAAAATGATTGGGTGGATTACAAAAGTAATGTAATATGATTTGAACATCAACATCACCAAGCTGGTATGGAACAAGGGTCTATGTGAGCAGATGGCTACAGACCTTGAAGACAAAGGTGACGTTGTGTGTGTTCAAGGGCAGACATAGCTAGCTAGTTCCCATGCTCCAACTAACTGGCACCATGATATGGTCACATTTCTGTAGTCAAGTAGAAGCCCAAATGGATTGGATCAAACCAAAAGGAGGTATTTTCAGCTCCAGACCATTCCTTATGTTCTTGTTAATGGTGTCTTGTTTAGGAAAGACATTAATGGAGTTCTTCTTAGATGCATTACAAAAGATCAGACCTTTGAGGTACTAGAAGAATTTCATAATGGTGTTCCAGGTCGCCATTATTATCCAAGAACAATTGCTGTCAAAATTATAAGGGCTGGTTATTATTGGCCCAATTTGTTCAGACACGCCCATAAATGGGTAAGAAGCTGCAAAGAATGTGCATTATTTGCAGGAAAACAAAGGTTGGTTGCTCTTCCCTTGCACCCAATTTAGACTGATTAGCCATTTGCCCAATGTGGATTGGACTTCATTGGAATGATTAATCCACCTTCTAGTGCTGGTCACAAGTGGATTTTAGCAGCCACTAATTATTTCACTAGGTGGACAAATGTGATTACATTAAAGGATGTCACTTAGGCCTCTCTTTTAGACTTCCTTGAGGGGATAGTTACCAGGTTTGGTGTTCCATTCACCATTATCTATGACAATACCAAGGCCTTTGTAGGCACAAAGATCAGTGAATGGGCACTAAACTATGGAATTTATTTGAATAAATCATCCAATTACTACCCAAAAGGGAACGACCTGGCCGAGTCCACAAATAAGAACCTAATCAGGATTATCAAAAGGATAGTGGATGATGACAGGTTGTCATGAGGTCCTAACACTTTAGTTGAAATATGTCGATTATGTCAACCGAGTAGTGTCCAAGGTAGTTTGCAATAGGGAATGAATTCATACATCTCATCTTAGCAATCGTTTTCTAAGTTTTTGAACGAGACTTTGAAAGAATAAATCTAAGATAGAAAGCATACCATTCTTCATCTAGAAAGCATTTGAATTTTTAATCTAGAAAGCATATAAACTAACTAGGAATCAACACATGCATTTTTAACTATGAATTTTAAAAAAGGCATCTAACTATTAACTGAAAACAGATTAAAGCTTGAGCTAACAACTGATAACAGATTTTATGAATGAAGAAGATGATCCAGAAACTCTAGCATAACAAATAGAACTTAAAGATTATTCACTTGAACACAATATCTTGCAGGGACACACAATAACGCTAAAACAGAAAGTTACATTAATCTAAACAAAACATTAATCTAAACAAAACATTTACTAAACAAAATTGAACAACACAATTGCACAATGATAAAACACTTATCTATCCTATATCATTGGAGTGGCTAGCTCTCAAGAGATCTTCTTATCGATTCAAATCACATGGATTATCTCAACAACTCCAAAATAACTCCATTTTCATTCACATTTCCATTGCTTAGAATATATTACTCAGAATAAACTCAGTTGCTTCATTCCATAGAAAATCATCACAGAACATAATAGTTGAACATTACTTCTATATTGTTTATTAGAACATAGCATAACACAACATAGCATAACTATTTTAGAGATTATCCATAATCTATACTACCAAAATACTAGAATTCAGGTGATGCATAAATGCCACTTGAAGAAGTCTTCAACAGAAAAATAGACTTTTAACTAAACTAGATGTCTGTCAAATTCAACATAGTAAAGGCTCCAAGTGGAGTCATAAAATGTCTTAAGTACTATTGTCACATAGATTTGCACCCAGTGTTGAAGGCTTTTAGGGCTCCAACAATCTGGTGAAACATTGAGACGACTTCTAGGTATGGGATCCTACAGGGAGGCCGAATCTCTAGAGAGAGGCTGGTTCCTTTGCTGAATGAGAGATTCAACCAACCTAAGACTAAACCTAATCTATCCACCAGTTATGAAAAGAGGAAGAGGGAGTAAAGCTGAAATTAAAAGGAGGTGATACACCAGGTTTGAATAAAGAACATTCACAGAGCTAAGATGCACAAATAATGAAATACAACTGATAAACTTACATAGATCATGAAGATTTTTAACAGAGGTAAAGAATGGATTTCCAGGAATTAAACATTCACAAATAATAGCCAATTCTAAGACTATACAGAGTTAAAAAGCATGAAAAAGTAAAACACCATATGTATTGATCAAGAGACACAGTTAGAACAGAGGAAAGTTCTATTTGGAATACAGAAGCATCAAACTAACTATTTTCCAACCTTTTTTACATCTTGCATTCATGCATATATAGCATCTGATTCCAAATGAACTAATTAGGTTACAATAAATTGCCCAATGGGCTCTGTCAGAAAAAATCTCTGCTTGAAGGGATGTCTATCTACAAAAATTAACTGCAGAAAATATCTGGAAGAGGGGTAGCTGAGAGATATTTCCTTTCAATGCGAATAGCTAATTTACCACCTGCAACCATCAATGTAACAAATATTTGTTAAGGAGCAACTGAGAAGATAGGGTCTTATTGATGGAAGATTGGATAAAACCCCTAAGCAAAGTCTTTTGAACACTTTAAAATTTGAACCCCTTGATTCCGTGCTTTATCATCTTTGAAAACTTTTGAAATTCAACCTATGAATCCCTCTGCCGATTGAACCTGCACATTTCCCGCCCTTGGGATGCCTGATAGTCTTCCTTCAAATATCAACTGTGGATGAGATTTCCCTTTTTGCTATGCGCGAGTGCAAAAAAACCACCCACGTGGACCTTCGCCCGCTACACCGGTAGGAATGAACATCTTAGAAAGATTCCTCGTGGGCTGGTGCGAAACAATAATTCTAGAGCCATTGTAAAGTCTGTGTTTCCTTTTAAATATGCAACCCAGAAAACTGCCATGTGTCGCGATTCCAAAGCTGCATGGAAGGAGAAGAGCCATCTTTGTTTGGGCCTTACGGAAGGAATCTGAGCCCTCCACATGGCATCTTGTTTAGGTGCCAGAAAGTGTACAGTGAAAAGGTTAAGTCACTGAGTCAAGCATTTTTAGAACCTTCAAACCACAAGTTAGGAGTTTGGAAGTTAGAAAAACTTCTAACCTCTTGACAACAAAGGCTTGAAGAGGCCTAGACTGTCGATGAAAGGCCTGAAAAGGCCTAGAGAGAAGTTGGGGAGTTAGAAATTTTTAGAACTTTCGAACCACAAGTTGAGAGTTTAGAAGTTAGGAAAACTCTCGACCTCTCGCCAACAAAGGCTTGAAATGGCCTAGACCATCGATGAAAGGCCTGAAAAGGCCTAGAGACAAGTTAGGGAGTTGGGTGGTTTGCTAACTTTTGAACCCACTGACTTAAGTTCAAGAAATTGAAGATTCCCTGACAACAAAGGAAAATAAAAGGGGTCGGTCACTTCACAGTTTAAAAAAGGCTTCAAGTGAAAATTAAGCAACTAGTAACCGGGATAAACGGTCAACAACAAATTATAAGATAAAGTAGAAATATGACCCTAAGCCTTAGGGTTTAAGAAAAAAACAAGGAAAACCCTAAGAGGTTTGAGGAGGGTTTTAACAATTCGGCCTGCATACCAGAGAAGGAAAACACCAGAATTAAGGATTCTTTAGACTATTTAGCCAGGAAGGCAAAATAGTATAACATTTTGGCGACTTCTTAGGGGTGTCTACCTGCTAGACAAATAGAAACCAGCAGCCTTAAGCATTTGTTGGGCATAGAGTCAAGTTTGGAACATGTTGGAAAAACTGAAACCTGCCTCAAAACAAGACCGCAAAAGGGAACAAGGTCTACATTCTCCTAATGACAATGTAGCCAAAACCCACCTAGTGATGTAATCCGTTGTAGTCAAAACTCACTTATGACTAGCACTAGAAGAGGGATTTATCATACCAATGAAATCTAATCCCCACTGTGAGAAGGGCTGATCAACCTGAATAGGGTGGAGTGGAAATGTTGCTAATCTTTTCCTTCTAACAAAGAGAGAACACTCTTTGCATCTTCTTACCCACATATGGGCATCATTGAATAATGTGGGCCAAAAGTAACCTACCCTCATTATTTTCATTGTTGTAGCTCTAGCAGAGAAATGGCCACTAGCTGGGCCAGCATGAAACTCACCAAGAAGTCTATCAACATGATCTTCTTCTATGCATCTCAGTAAGACTCCATCCAAGTTTCTCTTGAAGAGAACACCATCTAGAAATGTCTTCTTTTGGTTCTGTCCAGCCCATAGGGATATCCACCAGTTGCTAATTGATCACATGCTAATCAAGACCTTGGAATAAGTCTATAGGTGGAGAAAATTGAGCTCCCACCGTTGCTAATTGATCAGTCTCTGAATTTAATTTTCTTGGGATTACCTGTAGATTAGGAGCATCAAAACTCTCAAACAGGTCCCAAACTCTATGTCTATAAGCTCTTAGAAGCTAGTTTTTTGTTGCACATCTTTTTCTGACTTGGTTAACCACCAATTCAGTATCACTAATGATCTCCAAATGTTTGATCTTATCCTTTTCTACTATCAATAGGCCATGGACCAATGCCTCATACTCTGCTACATTGTTTGTACAAGAAAAATGTAGCTTATGACCAAAATGCAATTTCCTACCAGTCAGATAGACTAGCAAAACACTTGCACCAGCTCCATTTCTGCTCTTTGCACCATCAAAGAACATTTTCCATGGACCGTTAGAGTCATCATCTAGTTTAGGCATAGAAGGGACCAACAGATCCCCTTCATGGATCATGTAGTTGCCCAAGTCAGTTGCCTCCATGTTGTCATAAGGATTGAAATCTTCAGGATCCCTTGCCCATTCATCTAAAAATAAGTCAGGGATAGGAAGAGGTGAAGTTTCTACCTCAATAGGTTCTGAGTCATGCACTTCCTCACCCTAAATCATCACATGTGGGTTCACCAGGCTATGGTCGTAATTCTCCACATGATATTCTAAAATTGGTTCAGCCTTGATGCTAAATCATGTGCCATATCTGGTCCTCAACAACATATGAGACCAGTCAAAAGAAAGGTAGCCACCCACCTTTGCTGTGAAGTCTCTTGACAGACAAATGACAAAAAAGGGAGGAAGATCAATGATTGATATGTCCTGCTTAAAAGTTAGGTTTGGACATGCATGCAGTGTCAAGTCCAGTCCGTTGATCACTCCTATAGTGTTCACAGAGGTGCCATCCAGTTGTAATACTCCTAATGAAACATAGGTGTACTTGATGCCTAATGCATCTGCTATCTTCTTGGGCATGACTGAAACACTAGCCCCAGAGTCTATCTTGTACTTGTGCACTAAAAACTTGCCAATGATTAAAGACAAGTAGAAAGGAGATGGCTTCTTGACTGTACTTACTTGTCCTTCAATTGGTTGTACAAGACTAACAAGAGCCTTCTCCTTCTGCTTTGTTGGCAGCTCTGATGCTACTAACTCAGCAGATGGGAAGTGCCTTAAGGCTTCCTGTAATAGATCCCTTTGAGAGGGGATGGACATCATTTCCCACATAGAAACATTTATGTTTGTTTTCTTCATCTATTCCACAATATTTAATGGAAAAATGACTACTTTATGCATAGAGCGAATCCATGTTCCTTTCTTTGTTTAATCTATAGTTTGATCAGACACTTTTAAGCTTGGTGGAATTTCTTTTGTAGTAGCATATTTTCTGCTCTGGATTGGGATTGTGGCACTGACCACTATAGCCTTAGGAACAGGCTCTTTTTTGTAACACAGTAGGCATGGGACTAGGCTCCAACTGCCTCTTCTTTGAACTAATGTTATCTGCAATGGGCATAACAACATTGTGCATGGGCTGATTAACAACACAAAAATCCTCTGGAGTCCATAGCATCATACCGACATCAGAAGTAGCCTCATTTGATACTTTAGGGTGATTATTTGCTTCCTTTGCTAATGATACCTGCTGGGTATGAAAAGTCTGCACCATTAAAGCTCTTTCTTGTGCTCCAAAAGCACAAGTGGACTGATTATGAGGTTGGTTACAGGGGTAGCACCAATCTACCTCTTGGGCTAGATTATTCTGAGTAGGGACTAAGGCCCTAACTGGATTCACAACTGGTATTTGTTGTATAGGTCTAATAGTTTGTAAAGGCTATGCAAGGTTAGGATTTTGGTATCTATTTTGTTGATGACCCTAATTCCAATTTTGATTATGCCCTTGATTCCAATTCTGATTAGATGACTACCCCTAATTATAATTCTGATAGGGTTTGGGAGTAGTTTGAATAGCTATACTATTCACCTTATTTGTCAAATTGGACATTAGGGTCTTTAGGTCACTCTCTTCTTGAGAAAGAGAGGATGTTGAAGTCTTGGGCTCTGGGATAGGAGCAACAATGGGCCACTAGGATGAGAAAGGGAGCTCTAGAAAAAGTGGAATAGGAGGTTTGGGAGCAATTTTTCCAACCTGTATTAAACAATTTTTAGCTTTCAGAGCTGTCTCATAACCATCTGGTAGAGTCTTAGCACCCATCGATTTCATCATCACAACAATGTCAGAATTTAAAGCTCTTAAAAAGTACAAGAAAGCACCTTGTGGAGATGGCATGAGGGTAGTTGGAATTCTCTCCCACGTCCTTTGGAATTTGAAGTTAAAGTCTGCCATCATCTCCCTTGGAGCCCTCTTGATAGTTGTCAACTGCTCAAGCAATGAAACATTATCTTCCCTCTCACCAAACTATTTGTAGAGGGCTTCTCCTAGTTCGTCCCAGGTATGTATTGAAGTAGGGGTCAGGCTCCTAAACCATTGAAGAGCTCTCCCCTTGAAATATGACACCATGAGACGGATTGCAACATCTTCGTGTTATATATGATGGACCGAGCACACATTGGATATGTCTTTGATGTGCTCAACAAGGGTTACAGAACCATCACTCTTGAAAGGTGAAACACTTTTTAGGGCTGCAGCAGGTATTTCATTATATGTAGCCAAATCTAATGGACTTCCTCCATTGAAAGTTACAAAGGGTAGATTCCTTGCCATCCTAGTTATATTCAAATTCAATCTAGGGATATGTAAGCTTCTTCTGTTATACTGAAACCTAATAGGAGGGGGTGTAGATTGAGCTCTTGAAAGAGGTAAAACAAAGATGCTACTTCTTCTCACAAGAGACCTAGATAACCTAGACCTTCTCCTTGAAGCAGAAAATAATTCAGCAAATTAGAAATTACCTCTTGAAGATGCCATAGTTTGCAAATGCATAAAAGATGGCATTGATTAGAACCAATAGTTTGTAGAGTCAGTAGGTGTACAAAAATTCTACCAAAATGTAGAGTGCTGAGAAGAACACTAGATTATTAGCTTGATTCTTTGATTGTTTATCCTTACAGTCCCATCGGGCATGCCAAAAACTATTGTCACATAGATTTCACCTAGTGTTGAAGGCTTTTAGGGCTCCAACAATCTAGTGAAACATTGAGACGACCTCCAGGTGTGAGATGCTATAGGAAGGCTGAATCTCTAGAGAGAGGCTGGTTCCTTTGCTGACTAAGATATTCAGCCAACCTAAGACTAAACCTAATCTATCCCCCAGTTATGAAAAGAGGAAGAGGGAGTAAAGCTAAAATTAAAAGGAGGTGATACACCAAGTTTGAATAAAGAACATTCACAGAGCTAAGATACACAAATAAAGAAATACAAATGATAAACTTACCTAGATCATGAAGATTTTTAATAGAGGTAAAGAATGGATTGCTAGGAATTAAACATTCATAAATAATAGCCAATTCTAAGACTACACAGAGTTAAAAAGCATGAAAAAGTAAAACACCATATGTATTGATCAAGAGGCACAGTTACAACAGAGGAAAGTTCTGTTTGGAATACAGAAGCGTCAAACTAACTATTTTCCAACCTTTTTTACATCTTACATTCATGCATATATAGCATCTGATTCCAAATGACCTAATTAGGTTACAATAAATTGCCCCATGGGCTCTGTCAGAAAAAATATCTGCCTGAAGGGATGTCTATCTGCAAAAATTAATTGCAGAAAATATCTGAAAGAGGGGCAACTGAGAGATATTTCCTTTCAATGTGAATAGCTAATTTACCTCCTGCAACCATTAATGTAACAAATATCTATTAAGGGGCAGCTGAGAAGATAGGGTCTTATTGATAGCAGATGGGACAAAACACCTGAGCAAAGTCTTTACAACACTTTAAAATTCGAACCCCTTGATTCCGTTCTTTATCAGCTTTGAAAACCTTCAAAATTTGACCTATGAATGCCTCTGCCAATTGAACTTGCACATTTCCTGCCCTCGGGATGTTTGATAGTCTTCCTGCAAATATCAACCATGGATGAGATCACCCTTTTTGCTATGCACAAGTGCAAAAAAACCCACCACGTGGACCTTCACCCGCTACCTCGCTAGGAATTAGCATCGTAGAAAGATTCCTCGCGGGCTTGCAGGAAACAATCATTCTAGAGCCTTTGTAAAGTCCGTGTTTCCTTTTAAATATGCAACCCAGAAAACTACCACGTGTCATGATTCTAGAGCTGCATGGAAGGAGAAGAGCCATCTTTGTTTGGGCCTTACAGAAGGAATCTGAGCCCTCCACGTGGCACCGTGGTATAGGCGCTAGAAAGTGTGCAGTGAAAAGGTTAAGTCACTGAGTCAGGCATTTTTAGAACTTTCGAACCACAAGTCAATAGTTCAAAAGTTAGGAAAACTCCTAACCTCCCTACAACAAAGGCTTGAAAAGGCCTAGACCATCAATGAAAGGCTTGAAAAGGCCTAGAGACAAGTCGGGGAGTCGGGCATTTTTAGAACTTTTGAACCAGAAGTTAGGAGTTTGAAAGTTAGGAATATTCCCAACCTCCCAACAACAAAGGCTTGAAAAGGCCTAGAGACCATCGATGAAAGTCCTTAAAAGGCCTAGACACAAGTCGGGGAGTCGGGCAGTTTTCTAACTTTCAAACCTGCCGACTTAAGTTCAAGAAATTAAAGATTCCCTGACAACAAAGGAAAATAAAAGGGGCCGGTCACTTCATGGTTTAAAAAAGGCTTCAAGTGAAAAATTAAGCGATCGGTAATTGGGACAAATGGTCAACAACAAATTATAAGATAAAGTAGAAATATGACCGTAAGCCTTAGGGTTTAAGGAAAAAAAAACAAGGGAAACCCTAAGAGGTTTGAGGAGGGTTTTAACAATTCGGCCTGCATACCAGAGGAGGAAAACATCAGAATTAAGGATTCTTTAGACTATTTAGTTAGGAGGGCAAAATAGTATAACAAGTACTTTCAACAGAAAATAAAAGAACTGTTGATAAAGTCTATGATCATTTATTCAGGTAAATTTTTGGTGCCCTGAGATTCTGACATTGCCGACTTCAGTTGCTTTTAAGTTCCACTAGGCTCTTCATAAAAACCTGCATAAATACACAGACCTTTACACACGATCATGCCAAGATTAGTGGAAAACTTCAATCAATTGGGAAACACAGATTTGTACATCATTCTATCAAAAATAAACAAATGTTGCTTATTAAATTAATAAAGTGGCATGGTTTGGGTAATTGGGTGACACAGAAAGGGTTATATGATTTATTATGAATGAGGTTCAGTATACCTCATCAGATGATAATCAAAGAGCTTGGCATTCCAAGTTGAAGACAACTCTCTGGGATGATAAAATTACCCCTAAGAGGGCCATTGGCAATTCACTCTTCATGCTTGTATACGAAAAGGAAGCAAGGCTTCCATTATCACTTGAATTGCTTTCCTTTGAGCTGGCCTAGTAGCTAGAATTGGTGGAAAATGACGCCATGATAGTCAGGTGTGCTGAGATAATGGAGCTTGAAGAAAAATGGGATGCTACCATGAAGACCCTTGAAGCCCACCAAGATCAGGTCATGAGGACCTTTGATAGAAAAGCAGATGACAGCGTCTTCCAAGAGGGAGATTTAGTGCTGAAATGGGATGAAGACAGAGCTAAGGTTGGGAGGCATTCCAAATTTGATGCCTTATGGAGTGGCCCTTACATCATCACTAGTTGCAAGCAAGCGAATGCCTTTCAATTCTCCAAGCTGACTGGTGAATCACTCCCAATCCGAGTGAATAAGATTCATCTCAAACCATACTTCTGAGTTTGGTTTTGGGATTCTTGTAAATATTTAGAGTAGGTTTGGTTTCTATTTTAGGTTTCCCTTCCTCTAAGTGCTCTTGCACATGAAACATTCTCATTAGGAGATTGTTTGCCTTGTTGAACATTATTTTGTTTCATTTTCTGGAGTTGCTGCAATTTTCTTTTTGACCCTGTGCCTAATGGATTGTATAAGGCAACTGGATCCCTATGTTTAGTAGGCAAACACCCTTGCATAGTTGCCAAAATGTTGTCATATTTTGCCCAGGTCAAAATATCCCAAAAATCCTTCCTTCCATAAGAGAAATCTGATCTGAGAATGCCTAAATGGAAGAAGGTTCCCCTTAGAAAAATCCATCATTTTCTAAATATTTTTCCTTAGCCAATTTTGCAGTTGTTGGCAAATCTTAAGGTTTGCGAACCCGTCGGTTCATTGATGGAGGCAATCGCTGACAAAGGAACCGGGCAAGGTAGTCTAAGGAAAAAGGAAAGAAGAGAAAGGGAGTGCTTTGTCGGCAACATTGAAGGTTTGTGAACCCCATAGTTCGTCAATTAGTGGTTTTGCTGATGGGAGATTCGTTGACTAAAAGGGGTGAGGTAGAAGACAGGAAGGTAGCAGGAATCTTCATCAAAAGAAAAATGGCTAAGGCAAGGAAGGAAAAGGCTCTAGTGGTGAATCGGGGAAAACTTGAAATCGCCAAATAATTCATAATTTCTCAAGTTCGCCGATAAGGCATTTCGCCGATAAAGGGAACCAAAAGAAAAGAGAAGAAAGAGACATCAAAGCAAAGTTCACCATATAGAGAATTTGTTGATAAGGAAAAATGGAAGAGAAATCGACGAAAAGGAAAGCTCACCGGCTAGTTTGTAATTTGCTGGATTCATCAACAAGGCGACATAAGAAGTAAAGTTCACTAGCTAAAGGTTCACAAATGGATGAATGGGCCGATAAAAGGAAAAATCAGCTAAGGTAAAGGTAGTTCGCTAAATGTAAATTTCACCGACTAAGAAGAAAAGGACTAAGGAAAAGGCACCTGATTGGCGGGTTGGGGAAAATGCAAACCCGCCAACCAGTTCGTGATTTCAAGAATTTGCTGATAAGGCGATTGAAGGCCAAGTTCACAAAAGTGGGAAATTGTCGACAAGGTAGAGGTGGCCAAGGACAAGGAAAGGAAAAAAAGGCAAAGGAAGTTTGGTTCGTGAAGTGAGAATTCACCGATAGGGCGAAAATGTGACAAAGATAAAGAAAGATAGAATGAGAGCCAAGTTCACAAAAGTGGAGATTCGTCGATAAGGCAAGAAAGGAGAAGAAAGAAAGAAAGTTGGCCATGGTGTTAGTTCATGAAAAGAGGTTTTTGCCAATTGATGAAAAAAGCAAACGCAAAACTAGTTTGCTAAAGTAATATTTCACCGATGGAGAAGAAAAGAGGGAGAAAAAAGTCTAAGGCAAAGAAGGTTCTAAAAATGTAGAAATTGCCGACAAGGGAGATTAAGGCGAGAAAGACAAAAGGTGAACAGAGAGTTTGGCATGGGGTGAATTCACCGATAAGGGGAATTAAGTGGCACCGAAAGTAGACTGTAAAGATACGACACTTTAAAGTGTTGTAAAAGCTTCCAGGGCACACATACACCATTGTTGCAGAATGTTTAATACCTGAAGTACAAGGTTGTAGGCCAAAGTCAAATACAACTAGTTGAAACAATAAAAATCTTCAATGCTCTTGTACAAAGAAGCTGCAAAGTGGATTTGCAGGTACCAGGGAAATATTTCAAGTCTTCTCTCATTAATTCGGCCATACCCATGTGTGTGGGCGATCCTCCTTTGTAGTTTTGCAGACTCGCTAGAGCATGACCATCGTCCTAGGTTTGTAGGTCTTTTGACAGAGGTAAGGGTCGAACTGAATATAGCATGGGTGCAACAAATCAAACAGATTGAGCAATTTCCAAGGCCCATAGTTGTGCCTAGAGTTGTGTGATTAAAGAGCTATATATACATGGAAAAAATGCATTGTGGGTTGGTTAGCTATTTTTTGGGCTATTACGTTGGATGGAGAATTATTGTAGTTACAAACCTTGTAATGCTTTACAAGAGCCAATTGGATTTGCCTCTGTGATAGTTCACTTGAGTCTGTGTGAGTTCATTGTAGTTTTGAGGTCATTGTTGTGTTAATGCAAACACAGTTAAACACAATTATAAATATGGTGCATCACCTCCTTTCAATTCTGGTATTTTCTTTCCCTTTTCCTTGCAAGTAGCATTAGGTTTAGTCAATTTCTCTGAACCTTAAGTTTAGAATGAGGAACCAGCCTTCTCTGGAGGTTTGATCTCATCTGCAAGGTCCCACACCTTGAGATCAGTCTCATTGTGTCATTGGAATGCTTGAATAGTCTTCAAGCAAGGTGCAATTTCACATGATGACAAGACCATTTATAGAGGATGAGATAAGGTTGGCTACCTTCCAAATTTACCCGGATAAAGCATTGGGACCGGATGGTTTCCATAATGGCTTCTATCAATTTTTCTAGAGGATCATAGGAAAGGACTTGATGTCAGTTGCTGAAGAGGCACGTGAAAAAGGTACAATGCTCAAAGACCTGAATAATAGCTTCTTATTGTTAATTCCAAAAAATAATTATGTAGAATCTATGGAGGATTTTAGACCTATCTCTTTATGTAACTATTGTCATATTTTGCCGAGCCCAAAATATTCTAGATCTCCTCCTTCTACCAGAAAGATCCAATCAGAGAAAATCCAAATAGAAGGAGGTAAAACCTAAAACCTTTCAAACTCCAGTGAATTCCCTTGCAAAAATCCCCAAAATTTCATGTGGAGAATCCTCTCAGAAAACCCAGAAAAATCTAGGCCATTGCCTTAGTTTTTACCTCCTTTTGGCCTTTATCGGCAAAAGTTTAGGTTCTTGAACTAAGGCAGAAAATCATAAAAATGGCTAAGGCATGAAGAATTCTTCCCCTTTGTTGGCAAATTTCATCTTTTATGAACTCTTCAGGAGTTTGCTCTTTTACAGGTTCACCGATTTGGCAATTTTCTGATAGAAGGGAAGGTAGTGGGCTTCTTCAAAAATGGCTAAGGGTGAAAGGGAGTGAAAGAATGCCTTTATCAACAAAATTCTCAGAGTGTGGACTTTTCAAAAGTTCACAATTTCCTCAGTTTGCTGATTCGACAATTTGCTGACAGGGTGAAGGAATCAATGGTTCAGGAAAAGTGTGTTTCCCCGACAAAGGAAAGAATTGCAAAGATTTGGCTAAGGCCTTGTTGGTTTAGTAAATGCAGGTTCCATTGACATAAGTTTTGCTGAGAAGGCAAAAAGCAGAGTAAAGACACCGATAGGGAAGAGGCTTGACAAAGTGAACTTTTTCTGACAAGGTGAAAAGTGGTTAAATAAGGTAAGTCGGCAAATCGGTGAATGAAGGAACTTTTCAAAAGTTTAGATTTTCCATAGTTTGTCGATAGGGCGAAAAGCCGATAAAGAGGCCAAGGTTTGTAAATATGGCTTTTTGCCAATAAGGCAAAAAAGCAAGCCAAAAATGGTTCATAAGATTGAGATTTTGCTGATAAGGCAAAAGTAAGTTTGGTTTAGCAGGAGACACTTTTGCCAACAAAGAAAATGAAGACTAAGCTTTTGGAGTTCAAGATGGGGCAAATTCGCTGATAAGGCATGGAGACAGAGCTAGAATGGTTTGCGAAGACGGGAATAGAAAATGAATAAGGAACTCGATGGTTCTGAAAAAGTCGTTGTCCAGGATGAATATAGAGATGATATAGAGTAAAAGGTACAACACGTTGAAGTGTTGTAAAAGATTTCCTCTCCCTAAATCACACCATTTTCTTAGAGAGATGTACGCAACATTCAAATCTTTGTAGGACAAAGTTAGTTATAGGTAGGTAGAATAGTGAAAATCTTCAATGCTACTATACATATGCTGCCACAAAATGAATTTGCAGGGACAAAATAGGACTTTCGGCCTTCCCTCATAAATATTCCTGACACCCATTCATGCGAACAATCTTCTTCTGCAGGCTATAGGCCTTTCAAAGGCATGGTTTTTTTCCCAATTTGAAGGTTTTGCAGCAGATCTTCTAGGCCTGAAATTAATGAAGCGTGGGCTTATCTTGGGTGATTGACCAGCTCCAGCACCACTATTGTAGAAATAAAAAGGTTATATATACATGAGAAAGCAATGTATTTTGTTAGTTATTATTCTGGGCTATTACAGGTTGGAGAATTCTTGTAACCAGGCCTTTGTAGTACAATTACAAGAACCAGTTGGATCTGAAGGACTGTGCTCTTCTGCTGAGCCTCTCATGTCTTCAATTGATAGTTCAACTATGAATGTAATTGACTATTCCATGCCTAACTTCTTTGCATTATTCTCTCTTGTAATGGCTATTTGGCCTCTATAATCAATACGAATTGATATTTTTGTCTCGCTCATCATTCTTGCATTGTGTCTATCTTATGATTAATGTGAGTTGTGTAGTGTGGGCAAAATGGTCCCTTTCATTTCGCCATTATTCTGTCTTGGCCTCTGTTAGAATTAATATGAGTCTATGTGAGTTCTTTTTAGTTTTGAGGTTATTACTATGTTGAGTCAGTTGCAGCTAAACATATTCAATCTAGTGCATCAATTCTTTCATTTTAGCAATCCTTCTTACCCTTTTCCCCTACAAGTAGTAGCACTAGATTTAGTTCAATTCTCTGAGCCTTAAGCTCAGAAAGAGGAACCAACCTACTTTGGAGGTCTGATCTCATTTGCAAGGTCCCACACCTTGAGATCAGTCCCATTGTGTCATTGAAGTGTTTGAACTAGCTTCAAACAGGGTGTAATTTCACATGACAACAGTAACATTGCATACAAAATCATTGCTAATGCAATGGATAATAGAATTAAGGAGCTTCTCCCCTCTGTCATCTTTGAAGAACAAATCGACTTTACACCTAGGAGGTCAATTACAGAAGGCATAATTATAGCCCATGAGGTTATACACTTAATCAGAAAAAGTAGGAATGAAAAGATGTTCATAAAGTTGGATATTAGGAAGGTGTATGACCAGGTGGATAAACAATTCCTATTGAAAATTCTTGAATGATTTGGCTTCTTCCTTGAATGGGTAAAGTAGATCCATAATTGCATATCAATTCCTATATTTTCAGTCATTATCAATGGGGGTCCCCAAGGTTTTTTTGAATCCTCCAAGGGCCTCAGACAAGGGGATCCATTGTGCCCAATTCTCTTTATCATAGTCATGGAAGCTCTTAGGAGACTGATTAAGAATGCTAGCTCAAATGGTAGTTGGCATGGTGTTTTTGTTGCTCCAAACACTTCTCCCCTAACACATTTACAATTTGCAGATGATACATTGCTCTTTAGGATTGCAAGATCCAGGGAGGCCCAGGTAATAAACAAATTTCTAGACACTTATAGCCAAGCCTCTGGACAACAAGTAAATAAGAGAAATTTGGAGATTATTTTCTTTAATATTGACCTACCAAAACATATAGAAGTCATGAATATTATGGGTTATAAGTGCAGTCCCTTGCCCAGTAAATACTTGGACATCCATCTCTTCATTAGAGCTTGCAAATCATAGTTGTGGGATCCGTAGTATCAAATATTTCCCTAAAAATGGCTTCTTGGAAAGGGAAATGGCTCTCGAATGCAAGGTGAATTCTCATGCTAAAAGCAGTGACTACAACAATCTTGATTTATACCCTCTCTTGTTTAAAGATGTCGGTGAAAACTTGTGCTACTTTTGATCAGAAGATTAGAGACTTTTTCTGGAAAGACAATCATAAGAAAAGAGATTCCCGCTTATTACCTAGGACAAAATCTGTAAACCTAAGCAGGTCAGTGGGGTTGGGCTGAGGAAATGGCCAAATATGAATATTGCACTAGGAGCTAAGCTGGTGTGGAATCTATTTGATTAGCCTAATCTCAAATGGGCTAGAATTTTACAAAACAGATACTTATCTATTCACAGGATCCTAAGATAACTCTCACTACGACTAATCCTCCCAGGGGCCAGTGATTTGGAACTTCATGATTTCTTGCAGAGATCTGATCACAAAGCATTTAACATGTGAAGTAAGATGTGGGAGACAAGAATTTTTTTGGGATGATTCCTGGAATGGTTTTACTGTGCTGGTGGAGATCTTCAATATTGGAGAGGTAATCTCAGTCTTGAGTAGATCTTGGGGGGTATATGTGAGAGATTATCTGGTTTCTAATTAGAGTAGTGGAGTAGTTGAATGGAAGTAGAAGTCTTTCTTTGACATGGGATTTGAGATGGGGTTGGTAAAGGTACTAGAAGATGCACTTTCCAAAAGGAAAATTTTCATTTCCAATGAGGAAGATCAAATTAGGTGGTGTTGTAGCTAAGTTTGGTAATTATAATGTGAAGCTTAGTTATTCTCTAATTGAAAGATTAGAGGAAATTTATTATTGGCCAACTTATTTGTGCTAGAACAAGAAGTGTCTCCCCAAAGCTGGCTCCTTTGCTTGGACGACCCTCCAAAAGAGAATTTTGACTGGCAATAGGTTGAAGAAGTTAGGATTTAGTGGGCCTTCTAGATGTGTGCTTTGTAAGTAGACTAAAGAAATAATAGACCACCTCTTGTTGACCTGCAAATATGTAGAAGAATGCTGGAAGTATGTCTGTAAAAAGTTAAGCTGATAGAGCCCCCTCCCACAAGATATTTATGCTCTATTCACTGAGTGGCCGGTACTTTATAGGAATTCAATTGTTTCTATCCTTTGGATAACTTGTCCATCCTTGGTGATTTGGGAGTTGTGGAAAGAAGGGAATAGGAGAATTTTTTAGGATAAAGGAGTACATGTGGAAATTTTAAATAGAAAAATTAAGCACACCATAATAGAAGTGGTAAACAATGCAACAAAAAAAATCTCTAAAAAACAACTTCTTTTCCTATTGGGTTAAAGAAATAAAAAAGGTATGGACTAACTTAATGATTCCCCCAATTATGGGAAGACACGGGATCATCCATCTCATAATCCTAGGGTGGATGCAAGATGGGTAGCTCTAAATGAGGGATGACATAAGTTGAACTTCGACAGAGCAACTAAAGGCAACCCTGAGATCTCTGGGGCTAGGTGTATCACTCGAGATCATCTGGGCTCAATGGTTATTTCAGCAATGAAGAAAATCCTTGTAGGGACCAACAATGAAGTAGAGGCTCAGGCCCTCCTGCTAGGGCTCCAAGTTGGGGAACTCAAAGGCATTAAAAAATTGTTTATAGAAGGGGACTCCTAGGTGGTCATTAATTGTTAGATTCGGGACAGACAACTGAGATGGGGGGGGTGAATCAGTTGTCCAAAACTTTCTTCCAATTAAACACTTAAATCCACTTTGTAATTCAGCATCATAATAATAAATCAATCATGGAAACATAATGCATTAAATCAAGAGCAGAAACACATTAACACATAAGACACCAAGATTTTGACGTGGAGAACCTAGTTAAGGGAAAAACCATGGGGTGACTAACCCAAGATTGTATTCTCTGTTAGAAGAATAGAAAGAATAAAATAGCACATGCCAATTAGGGCTCATTGCCTGAGCACACTACTCACAAGAGGCTCACTGTCTACGGGAGACACACTGTCTACAAAATGATAAGTATTACATACTGGAACTGAAGAATAGCATCTTCACCATGCTTGAGTCAGTTCCAGTTAAGCCTAATTCTTCTGCTCTGCATTTTGCTCTGCTCCTCTCTACCACACTCTCATCTCCACAAGACTCACTTTGAAATGACTTTACAACTCCTTATTTATACAAGATATCGGCTTAGGAATTATCATCTAAGTCGGCATACATAATAGAGCAAGTACATAGATACAACATGACTTATTACAAAAAGACTTCACGCGGATCAACACATTGTCGGCTACACAGGTCTGAGAATTCAATATTTCTTTGGGAACATGCCATTCTTCATAGGACACCTTCCAGATCATCCGTAGGATGTGTAACTCATCTGGTTGGCTAGACTTAAGAAGAACATCTTCATCTGGAAGTAAATCTTTAATTACAAGCTCAATCTTCAATGCGGACCATCAACATGAACTGAACACAATTCAAAGACCTCCACAATCTTGCCTAAATCACCAAGAACATCCACACTACTACTGTCTACTAAAATCATTCTCTCCTTCATCCGGAACCTCAAGAACACAATCTGTCATCACTGTCATATTGGAGTAGATGCTTGCGGACCTCCAGACCACGAACCAATTGAGTTGTCAATTCACATTGACTTCCTAAACACTCCACTAAATCTGCAGAACAAGATATTTCATTTCCAGAGCTCACCGGACCTATCTGTATCACTCTGTCACCTCTGAATATCTGCTAGAACTAGTTTTACTTAAGTGGCCATAACTTCTTCATATCTTCATGCGGATCTTTGAAATCTTTACTGGATCATCTTGAGACACATATATACAAACCCTCTGATGCGTATCCTCTGATCTTCATCTTAGCTGGGATCTTTACCTTACTATCTTCACTGTTCTTCTCTGTTCCTGATAGGACTAATTTTCTCAATATCCTCAGCATATAGCTCATCCAATCCTTATCATCAATGCAATAGGAGTATGTTGACATCAATGACAACACCGGTTAGGCCCATGCTTGCAACATTAATAACCTTAGAA
The DNA here is from genome assembly GCA_027924645.1 of Cunninghamia lanceolata. Classification (NCBI taxonomy): domain Eukaryota; kingdom Viridiplantae; phylum Streptophyta; class Pinopsida; order Cupressales; family Cupressaceae; genus Cunninghamia; species Cunninghamia lanceolata. Next base: position 7,882,289 of record BSBN01000010.1, read on the forward strand.
ATAATTCAAAGTCCAATTTGAATTGGAGAATAAGAAATATTTTGAGATTATGTTGGTTCCACATTTTCAAGATGGAAGATTTCAAGATTGGACATGTTTTTTGTGAGCCCAACTTTGAAGCAGATGGACTAGCCAATTTGGCCACAACTATACAATGCACTAATTTCATCGCTAATAAGTTGGAGGATTGAAATTCACTTCGCCACCAACTTTAATTATCACATGGAGGATAGTGAAGCATGAGAAGTAATGAAGATGGAGAGTTGGAGTTTATGGCTCGTGGGATGTCCAATTTCGATAGCATGAAGGGACGGTTATGTGCTGGCATAATCATGACATATGGGGAGTCGAAGGCATTTATTTACCATTCCATCTATGGTAAGTTATGCCATTTGAGATGGATACGATGATGTGCCTCTATGGGAAGTGTAGACAGATGGATTTTAGAGGAAGTATTTCAGACAAGAAACTCAAGAAATTGTTCAAGACCCATTTTGCTATTGTGTTGCATGCAATTTAGATGGTGTTGGGAGATGTCTTTCTCTTGACATCACATAAATATTGGGTTAATGTTGATGTGGCGTCAATGTTCACCACGGTTATGTTGGATTTAAGGGAGAACAAGGAAGATATTAAAGTTGTCATGAAGGCTTTGGTGTTTTCTAAATGGTGCAGGGGCCTTAATGATATCTTGGAGGTTGTGGTGGTTGGACTGGGTTTCCAGACTGAATGTGGTACCTGGTCGATCATGTTTCCCTCATTCAGCGGGCCTTGGGCCCCCTTTGTGGTTGACGCTATTGGGTTTGGGGCTGATACTAGGTTAAAGAAGGCTATGTGGCGACTCAAATTTTTGAAAAACATTGCTAGTGTGTCATTGGAGAATGAGATTGACTGGTCTTTTTCCCTAGTTTTGGAGGGATTTGTGGAGATGGAATTGGATGAAGGGTCGATTGGAGGTGCTAAGGACACTTTGGATTGTGCCATGATTGGGTATTCTAAGATTATAATAGTTGGTAGTATAGCTATTATGAAGGCTCTATAATCTATTATTATGTAAAATATTTACAGTTAATAGATATCACTTATGTAATGGGTATTTTGTAATCGACCCTCCTATGGAGTAGCCTATTAATTTTTTTTTATCGTCTCTTGTTTATAGGTAGGCCCCCTTGGCCAATTCACTCATCCAAAAAAAAATACTGGCTACAATAATTATACTTACAAGTACTAAAAATATACCATCATTGTTATCAATTAAACTTTGACTCTTCTATAAAACTATAAAACTATTAAATTCAAATGACGAATTTTGAGATAATAAATTGTCCGTTAAAGTATATAATTATCGTTTTTCTATGCCAATTTGATGGAGCGTATTTGAACATTTCAACGCATTCCTTCTAATCACTAGTTTTGGATGGAAGTAGCAATCCAAGTGTGTGGATAATTGGTTTAATGATTAGTTTACAATCATGTCTTATTATTATTTTGATTTTGATTGTTTAATCGATAATACAACCATTCTCTTCGTTAATTGATCCTCTTAACCTTAAAGGATATGAAAAACATTATAACTTTTAAATTAATTCGTAAAGATGACCAATAAATTTTAGATTATTTTATAAGGAATTAGAAATATGTATTTGATTGGATTTAAAAATAGAATAAAATAATATAAAAAATGTGTATTTTAAAATTGGAGATGAAGAACATTTTGATAGATGACTCATATTTGGAATTGGATGTCATATTTAAGATAAATAAAATAACATTATTGAATTTTATAAAAGTTAGAATTGTTTATAATTATGGGTTAATTCTACACATGTGGATCTCAACTTGACATGTGGAAATGAACCTTATGTCTACAAACCTCAAATACCTACAAAAACATTTCACCTAGATGTCTAGATCTGCAATAAATAACTAGGTAGTATCGATAGACACTATTTGGAAGATTGTTAAGTGAGGATCTTCTCCTTATGACAAGCCCTTGGATTCAATTCAACAATTGTTAATAAAATATCTAATACAACAAACAACAATGTGATATGATAAGGATATGTATGTGAAAGTGTGTGTAACTTGATACTTAAAGCTTGGATAAACATGCAAAAAGGTGATGCAAGAATCTAGTGTGGAACTAGGGTTTTGGACTTGTGGACAACAAGGCAATGCAATCATAATATGCTAATGTAAAGTGGTACAATGACAAAGGCAAGAGAGAATTTGAGTGGCACAACACTAGTAATGAGTGGTTCTAGAGGATAAGGAGTGTATTTTTGTGAGGGATCTATGATAATGGATAACAAATAATGATCTAGGGGTGATGTCATTTTATAGTTGACTTAGACACACAATTAAAAAGTTTTATCATATGAGTTGGTACATAATGACTAGTTAGAAAGGATGTAGTTGGGCCCATGATTAAATTTGAATTTTAAAACTTCAAGGGTCAAATTTGGAAGTGTAGAAATGAACTAGATCAAATTCATGTGTGTGGAACTGAATTGGATCAAATTTATAGGTGAAAAAATGAACTTGGGAAAATAATAGGTAATCTAAGAGCTAACAATTATATAATGATAGGTTTGGTTTTGTTTCAATGATCAACTAGAAAATAGGATTAGTGAGAGCACCAAATCATGTGTTAAGACCAATTACTTAGGACACTTATGCAAAGTGACATAATGTTGGAATAAATGAACAATCTCTAATCCAGTTGTTAATCATCAAATCACCAAGATATGATACCAATTGGTGAGATACAAGGCTTTGACTACTACAAAATAGAAATCCAAAAAATTGTATGCAAATTTGAAAATTAAGTTTGCTTAATCCTTGAAACACCATGAAGAGATTCAACTTCTTTATGATGCTAAAATCAGCCACTCTAACATGCTTTCAATAAAACCACCTTAGATAAATTTATAACAACAATAACATCACCATAAGATAGCAGCAACAAAGAGGCACAAATCAACAACATAATAATGCAAGATCTCACAACACAAGGTAACAATGGAGTAGAAGAATAAACACATGACACAATGTTTAGGTGGAGAAACCCTTGCAGGAAAAAACTCCACCAAGAAGAGAGGCCCAAGTTGTATTGTCTTCAAAACAAGATTACAATACATCCACTTCTAATCTCCTCTTCATTCTTCAATCCAGCAGCATCTGTGTACCTGTAAACTTGAGATATGCAACACATACATGACATTGTACTTATAGAGGTATTTCACTCCCAAAACAAGGCGTCCATTTTCTCTCACCTAGGAATCTTCATCATGCAACATTCAATGACTTCTTACAAGCTCATAACACTTGTCAAGAGTCAACTATGCAACCTTGGGTGTCCATGGACAAGAATAGACTCTTACAAGGTAGTAAATGCTATCATAACCATCATAGATCCTGTCATAACACCCCTCAAATAGCATCTTCCCAATATGGGCACCTAGAGCCAAGAATAACAACTTGCAACTAATAATTATCTGTCATAAGTTGTCATATTGTCATATAATCTATTGACAACTTGTAGCTGTCATAGTTTCTCTTACATGCACTCAACAACTTTATGACATGTGTCATACATGCCAAAAATAGTTGATTCCTCCAAGGTGGCACCTACCCTCAATTACTCTTGATATTTAAAATTACCAACTGTAAAATGTTGCTCCATAACTACCGCCAGTAACTCTAGAACTTACCAATGTAGTAACTTCGTAATTACTGCCCTCGGTAATTAATTTTTACCACTGCCGGTGAAACTTGTACATCCCTTATGGGTAATTATAAATTACAAATAATAAATGGAAGAAATACAATATTGGGATTTACAAGGTTAATGGCACCTTATCCCAATATTCTCCCACTTGACATTATTCATTGTAAATCAACCCATAGGAAATCTCAACAAGGGAAAACATCCCTTAGCCAACCATGTACCATTGATTCTTCAACATGCTTTTGTCCTCCAATAAGATACCTGCAAAAGCAACCATGATAACCACCATCTCAAGCAAGAAATCCTCACATCATGTCACCCATGATAGGACAAGGAACATGCCAAGCTGAAACATATCAATTGTCACTGAAACCTGCACCAATTTATACATGAACACAAGCATCAAATTCAATTGATAACAAATAATTCTGAGTGACTGCCACACTCATACCACATTGGAATAGCAACCACAACAAGTTGCTATCTCATCCAAAACTATCCATACCTCAAAGCAGGGTAAACAAACTATCATAGGTAGAACTTCATGCTGTCAACATAATAACCCAAATCTATAAACTAGTCCTTGTATATCCACCATCCTGCAAAAGAAGACTCCAAGATAACAAAACAAATAGACATACGATAAAAAACCTCTGAAGTAACTCACTACAGGAAAGTGTAACCAGTCCAAGAGAGGTGCCCCTCCCATGCATAACACATTTACCTTTTGAAACTACCACAACATAGGTAATGTCAAATCTGAAAACTATATCATAGCATTAACAAGTCCTCCTATAACACTTCACATAGAGGATGTGGCTAACTCCTCTATCATAGTGTCAAAGAAGAATACAATGATATGCAAAATACATCTCTCATTACCAATCCAAATAACTCTCCCAAGTCCTTGAAACCAATGAAGAAAGAGATCAAGGAGCTACCAAACTATTGCCAAAAAGTAATGAAGTACAAACAATAGCACATGACTCCATTCAAAACCTCAACTCCATAAACATAAGAACCTTCAGAAAGAAGACAATATACCCAGAAAGAGAGAACCTACAAATCAAACTATGTCCTTATACCACACTAACATGTGCCAAAATGTGTAAAGTAAGATCTCCTTCAACACTCCCAAACTAAAAGGATATCAACATCTAACCATTCAAATCAAATGAAAACATGGCAGAAATAGATGTAAACCTCTCATAGAAAGTAGATCAAACTAGCCAAACATTCCCACAACACAAGGGAATATGCCTAAAGCCACTAACCATCTCCTATACCTCTCCTACCAAATCCTCAAAACTAACCCAAGTTCAAGATTACAAGGAGAACAACTGAAATACATAAAATCATGCATCTACTTCTCAACAAGACATCATAACTCAACATTCAAGACTAATGCACAAGAGAAGACAAGATACATATAAATAATGCATCTAATAATCAGGCGGGCAACACCTCTTAGATCATTCACCTGTCGAGTAGACCAAGAGTGGGATATAAGATTATCTTGTGCATACAACAAGCAATATAAGATTTCAATAAAGATGACCTTATCATCAGGTCTATGATGGACTCACATCCATTTCCAGGTGTAGGCTCCTCAGTATTTACTGTTGAAAAACTTTCATAACAAGTAACCACTCCACAACATATCTCTTAAGTACAAGAGAATTCTAGCCTAACCCAAGTCTCTCTAGTATTCATGAGCACCCACCAATCAATCCATGCCAAATTCAACCTGCAAAATCATGAAGCTCCAATAAAATGATTAATACTCAAAACCAAAGAGAACTAAATCCTCTCCAAAGGAAGAACAATAACACCTTTACCAAAGACTCTAAGGGTCCTCCATGAAATAAGATGTTAACACCTCTTCAAATCACATGAAGATAACCATATCTTGCCAAAGCTCTCACTGAACTGTGATATCAAGCTATACATGGAAACAAGATAAACATCAAACCATCACTGTTAAAACCTCCCACTAAAACATGTAACCAAGCTATCCATGACATCGTGATAACCATCTCCTAAATGAAGATTATTCATGGCCTCAACACAATCTAAGAATCACTCTGTAACGACAACAGGTCCCAAAAGGTCAAGTAAACCATAATCTCCAAACCAAGAAGATAGAACACACTATGTAACTGCACAAAACTCCCACTGAAAGTGATATTGAGTTGTATACATGGTATCATGACCAACATTAATACCAAAACTCCACTAAAAGTGAACAGAACTTTTCATGCACCATAACTTACTGCTATAGATTCTAATGAACAAAAATATAAGGTACTCCAAACCATCCTTTTGTCTCACTACAATAAACATGCCAATGTAATCAAGGTGACTAAGAAGAGGCTAACCAAATAGAATCCTCATCAGACAATTTACAAGATCTGCACTCATGCAACATCTCAAAGGAGAAAAACATGGTCACTACTCCAATCTCAAATAATTGAAAATTAGATTCACCCCCACATCAGTAACATGTAGAATAGAAGTAACCAAGGAATAACATGTAGATTTCCAAGACTCAAACACTAGGATCAATGCTAGACCTGATTTGCCAAATAAATCCACATAAGAGTAACCATAGATCATAAGAACCCAACAAGCAGCCCTGCAAATCTATAATTGTTTCCATCCAGAATACTCTAAGAGTCTGAATACAATCTTTCCACAGATCTACAAACCACATATTTTAGTTAACATGTAAACCTGCAAAACCATCTCTCTGTAAATCTGAAATCACTTAAACATTTAGATATTCACACCATATATGTCATTTGAAATAATGAAATATCACAGATCTATGAAAACACAACTTTTTTAAATAGGAAAACTATAAAACCTACATATCCAAAATAACATGAATATGAAAGAAAAGGAACCATTTTGCTTAGGAGTTTCCATATCACTGAAATACCAACTCCATAACCCACATGCAACATGTGGAAAATCATCCAATGCTTTCATGTAACCAAGGGCTAAAACCATGAATCCAACATAAACACTCCATACTATAGTCCAAAAAATAAATGTTCTTCCATGTGACTAGGGCACCAAAAGCAACCATCCAACATGAACACCCATTCACTTCACATGACCACAAGGTAAAGGAATAAAGCCACCAAACAAGAGGATACTCACATATTGCCAAATCAGAGCTCCAGGGGACCACCCTGTAAGGAACAAACACATGACCGACTCCATGAAGATCCATAACCCTGAGCCTCAAGAGCCCATCATAGATCTCATTGACAATATCCATCCGAGAGTTAGATACCATGGCTTCCAATCTCATAGATCTGTAAAATAATGCCAACATACAAAACATCCATTGCAGCTCCCAAAAAACCTCCAACATTCTACAATTCCTTCTAATAGATTCACAAGCTTTACAAGCTAAATTCAAAAATGAAGGAATACCCAAAACCAAATTACCATGAATCCATCACATGCAAGCAACATGCAAGTCCATGCAAGTACATGCTGGTGGTGCTCACCTAGGGTTAGGGCTCTGAAATTAAGTTTGCAGGTTTCTATTTTTATCCCATCAAACCCTTAGTGCCTTAGGTTAGGTTGTTCCTTGACCTGCATGCAATGTTTTACCATTTTTTCAATTGCACTTCATGAAAAATGCTGGGTTTTTGTGTGTGCAAGTGCAAATGTGTGTTGGCGGGCTCAAAAAATGCATATCAGATCTCAAAAGGGGGTTCAAATCAGGGCTAAAGTGGTGGTCGGGTCCGCAGGTGTATGCGAGCAAGAATGAATGTATATCCAATATACATTGGGTTCGTGCAATGAAAAATATACATTGATTTTTTTTTATACACTTATATTTATTTATATTGATATGATCATTTATTTTTTATACTTTTATGTTTTTATATGTCTATATATTCTTATATTAATATGTATTTATTAATTTATTATATATATATATCAAATATTTATATGTCTACATTTTTATTTCATTCTTGTCTTGTGTTACTATCCTTTTTTCCTCTTTTTTGCTCTAAACATTTGACTACTCTCTTTATTCATTGAACTCACTAGATCACGGTACTCCGTGCCCCCCCCCAACCTCTCTCTCTTTTTAAGCTCTCTTCTTTGCAATTGTAACTCACATATTCTCTTCTTTTCTTCCTGATGATGGATCACAGAGTGTGATTTGAAACGTCGATCCAAATAAGCTACACACAGTTTTCTCCAAAAGCTATAATCTATATCATGGACTGTGGAAATATCATGTCTACTATCGTTACCCTTCATGGGAGGGAGATTTGTTCCAAAGCTAAGCTTTTTGAAAAGTTGAGGATCAAGATTTCAAAGAAAATTGTAGATTTGACTTTCTTAAAAGGATGCAGAGACTTCCATCTAATTCCTTCTTTCGTCTAGGTTTCTCATGCCTTGCTTGGCCCCAACACAAAATATATCTTTCATAAAGCAAGCATGTCTCTCCTCAGATTGACCATCAAGCAACCAGAGCTCTTATTAGTCACCTATCATCTCATCTTTATTCTCTTCATCTGGAGCTGGCCTCATCCTTACACCCAGACATCTAGGTTTTATTTGACATCTCCACCCATGCTAGAGCACAGGGCTTGAAACTTGAAAGCACAAACAGACAAATCAGCAAGTTCACTAGGCTCTACAACAAGGTTCACCAGCCCTTTCAGAATATCAGACCCAATCAAGCTCCTCTCACTGTAGCAAACAAGGTCAACATGACGCTTCCAGACCAGAAGGCAACAAATCTCAACCTTCACTCCTCCTCTTTAGCTTCACCCCTTATTGTTGTCACTAGTACGCTAGCATTAACATGGCTGCCAGACCTTACGGTGATGAACATGAGCAAGGCATCAGAGCCAAGAGCCTAATACATGACATCTCCTCTGGCATACATGAATGTTCTCTTAGACAGGAAGAAATCGACGGTACCAAGAGCCAAAAACTTGAAACTTCAAGCGATCAAATTAAAGATTTCTCAAGCCACTGCAAGATTTTTGTAATGTCATCTCCAGTGCTGAAACCTTCACCTCTCGACCATTGTGCGTCTGCCTTTTTCACGGCCTCCACTGCCTCTTCAGTTTGTGGTGTCGATAGATATTCCTCATCATTCTGTAGCAACCAGTAGCCATTCCTTGCCTGTAGCAGTGCTGCAGAATGCGCTCGACCCTCTGCAACATTCAGTCCTTTCTCGTTGACCACGAATCTCTATCTCTGTTCAGCTCACCAACGTTCACATTCTTGGGATCCAGGTATGTCAATGACAACTTCACTACCAAACAGGTCTTTCATTAATGTATCTGATTCTCACTATCTTCCTCTAATCCCGTCACCCTCTCACCTTCCTCTGTCCCTGCCCTCGAGCAGTGTGCAACTTAAATGTATAGACTTTCTCCCTAACGTATCCCTATCCAAAGTTGACCCTCAACCCACGCTAACCCACACCATTAATTGCAACCTTCCCACGTCGTCCTCTTCTACAACCCGCCCTTTAATCTCTCCAATAGACCCGATGAATAGCACCCTCACTTTTCTTCTCGTAACCTGTTGTCATGTCAATCCTTCTACATCGTCTCTAAGATTTATCTCTCCCCTTCTCTCATACCATGAACCGCTCTCTAAAAACAATCACATCTACCAACTCTTGTCCCTTCAGTCCCCTGACTCCTCGACCGAGGCTACTTGCGTTCCTCAAACCAACCCTTCGCACCATCTTGTGTCATCTACTTTCTTCCACAATTGGGAAGAAAAACTTGTCATCAACCTTTCTGACCTTAACATAGAACCCCTCACCCTTAATTTTCTAAGGAGAGGCTTTGGCTTTGCCATCACCCCAACCTCCATTCCAAAAATTAATTTCCTCATTGAAATTGAAAATGCTATCCATTCTTTACCGAATGACGTGGCTAACGAAGTGAGACAAGATTGTGTTGTAGCTCTCAGACACACCAAGCCCCCCAAACGTAATGTTCCCAAACAAGATCTTCTTGCTTTCAAAAGACTTACCCACAACCAAGATATTGTTATTGTCAAAGCAGATAAGGGGAATACCATTGTTATCATGAACAAACACGACTATAACGCAAAAATGTTAGACCATCTCAACAATAGTGGTAGCTATAAAATCCTTCCCCACAATCCGATTTCTAAAATTTTGAAGCAAGTAAGAATAACCATCTCTAATTCTTCCTTTGATGATTGCACCAAAAAACATCTCATGCCCAACAAAGAAATTACACCACACATCTATGGTGTCCCCAAAATTCATAAGGCCAACATTCCTTTGAGACCAATTGTTGACACAACCTATTCACCCACTTATAAACTGGCTGCCTACTTAGCCAAGTTAATTTCTCCTCTCATTGGTAAGTCCTCCTTCATTAAAGACTCAACCCATTTTGTTGACTTCATCAAAGATAAAAAAGTTAATGATGATGATATTTTAGTTAGTTTTGATGTTGTCTCTCTTCACCAAAGTCCCTCTTCAAGACTCTATTTTGCTTGTTAGGTAGAAAACCATTATAGAAATTGCTTCCCTTGTTGAAATGTGCTTAGAATCCATGTTCTTCACCTTCCAAGACGTGGTTTATGAACAATCCGATGGAGTCGTCATGGGTTCTCCACTATCCCCGGTCATTGCCAACCTTTACATGGAACACTTTGAAGAACTAGCTCGTAACTCTTTCCCACTCAAACCAACCGTAACATATGTTGGTCACATGGTATTGAGAAACTTGAACTCTTCCACAACTACCTTAACAGCATTGCCCCTTGCATAAAATTCACCAAGGAACTTGAAACGAATAACCAACTCCCCTTCCTTAACGTCCTTCTCATAAGGAAAAATGATGGTTCTCTTGGCCGCCATGTCTTCAGAAAATCCACCCGCACTGACATCTATTTGCATGCCTCCTCCCGCCACCACCCTTCCTAAAAAGCCAGTGTCCTTAAAACCTTAGCAACTAGAGCCTTCCGTATCTATGATAGCGATCACTTAAACTAAGAGTTGTCCCAAACTAAATGGGTACTATAGCAATAATATCAAGAGAGATTTTAAATAAGCCCAATCCCACCTTAACCCTAAACCTGACAAAAAAGACTTTGAGGTTATGTTTGACTCCACCCTTCCGTTCATTGAAGGTATCTCTAACAAGATCGCCAGAATCCTTCACAAGAAAGGGCTCAAATGTGTGTTCAAACCTCTTTCCACCATTAGAAACCTTATCCCGTCAACCAAAGACTCCTGTGACATTATCCTCAACTTAGGCATCTATAAAATAGATTTCTCTTGTGGCACCCCTTACATTGGTGAGACCGACAGATCTATCTGGATGAGAATCAAAGAACACAATGTAGATATCAGACACGAAAGAGTCTCAAAATCAGCCTTAGCAGAGCACTACTCTAACACCAAACACCACATTCGCCTTGAGGATACCCAAATCCTAGCAAAAGAAGATAACTTCTTCAAAAGAAAACTCAAAGAGGCTATTTTCATTAGAAACAACCCCACCAACCTAACTAGGGACGAGGGGTGGAACCTGAACCATATCTGGAATCCCATCTTAAATTCCCTTGAAACCTAACCCCTTGTCTCTCTTTGCCTCTTCCTTCCTTTTTAGGTTTTCTCTACATGTCCCCTCATTCCTTCTCTTTCTCCCCGCTCTTTCTCTTTTCTTCCTCACTTTCCTTCGTCTCCCCTCTCCTCCAACCCTCCATGTAACCTCTCTCCATACTTTTTCCTCCTTCCCCTGCCTCTATCCTCTAGACCCCCCCTTCTCTCCTTTCCCTCCCACTTGTCCCCTTGCCCCCCATCATGCTCCCCCGTCTCCTGTTATCTCTTTCCTGTTTCTTTCTCCCTTTCTCCCTTTCTCCCCTTTATCCTCCCTAACTCTTTTCTCTTTTTTCTTGACCTGAGCTTTCCGTCTCATTTCCTCTATCCCTAGTTTAGTTTTGCTCTTTCACTTCTTGTTCCCTTTTTATTCATACGTGTTGTTTTATTTTTATGTATTTAATTATACATAGTTATGTGCATACATATATATGTATATTAATTTAGACTGATATATGTATACTTTTATTGTTTCTTTCTTTTTATTCATTTGTTTTTTAGACATGGATACTACATATTTAGGCATGTCTATATATATTTATATATTTAGGCATGCTCTTTTTTTTTTCTCTTTCTCTTTATCTAGATGCATAAATTATGTTTTATTTTCATGATGTTCTTATGTATATTTATATTTAGTTACTAATACTCTCATTTATGTGCATATGTATTTACTCAATTGTTTATGTAATTCTTTTTATGTATATATATATGCAAATACTTTTACATGCTTATATTTTTATTTATTAAGACAACTTTATTGTTAGTTATGCTCTTTCTTTCTTATCTCTTGTTTTGGTTCGTAGCTACCCCTTTTATTTTTATTTTTATTTTTTCCCCTTGTCTTCTATCTCTTTTATGAATTACCCCATTTTCATTTTTGTTTCTAGTTTACTTGCATATAAATACCAGCTAGTTGCTTGTCATATATATATATATTGTAAACTTATGCATGTATTCTTACATATTATATCTATTTCTATATATTTATATATACTAATATATATATTTTTATATATATACATTTATATTATTTGACATTTATTTTTTTGTTTGTACTTATATTGAGATGCTTTTATACACTTATTCCTATTCATATTGATATTCATTGATTTATTTTTATACACTTATATTTATTTATATTGATAAATATTGATATGATCATTTATTTTTTATACTTTTATGTTTTTATATGTCTATATATTCTTATATTAATATGTATTTATTTATTATATATATATATATAATATTTATATGTCTACATTTTTATTTCATTCTTGTCTTGTGTTACGGTCCTTTTTACCTTTTTTTTTTGCTCTAAACATTTGACTACTCTCTTTATTCATTGAACTCACTAGATCACGGTACTCCGTGCCCCCCCACCTCTCTCTCTCTCTTTAAGCTCTCTTCTCTGCAATTGTAACTTACATATTCTCTTCTTTTCTTCCTAATGATGGATCACAGAGTGTGATCCGAAATATTGATCCAAATAAGCTACACATAGTTTTCTCCAAAAGCTATAATCTATATCATGGACTGTGGAAATATCATGTCTACTATTAGGATAAGTTGCTGAGTGAAGGCGAATGTGTAGACTTGACCGACAAGACATATCAGAGGCTGACTTAAAGTGTTGTAAAAGCTTCAAAGGCAGATGTCTTGCATTGATGGTTGTAGATGTATGATTCAGCAGTTGTATTAATGGCACAAATATCTTCCATCTGCTTGATGGATTCGGATCTCCTACATTGAATTCTTGCAAGTAGACGTCCATTCTGGCAAGGAAATATCTCTGATAGGCCCATGGGTGCATTCATTGCAGTAGGTAATGACACTCCATTTGTAAATGCTATATAAAGCATGAAATGTAATGTATTGTGGTTGGATTTTGGTCTAAAAACCATATCTCTTGCAATTGTAACCATGTGTCTTTGAGAATAGACATCAGATTTTTACCTTCTCATGAATTGTTCTTTGCTTTGTGTATTTTTATGTTTGATCTCTATCTGTGAATGCATCTTTCCTCTTGGATTTCATTTGGTTTCTCTTACCTTTGCAAGTAGTTCATGATTTTTGTATGTTGGTCTGTTGAATATTGTTATTCAGTGCATACATGGTTGTTTGAAGGCCTTCCCATATTCAAACATGGTGTATCACCTCCTTTTATTTTTAGTTTTACTCCCTCTTCCTCTTTTCATAAATAGGTGGATAGATTAGGTTTAGTCTCAGGATCACTGAATTTCTTATTCAACAAAGGAACCTGCCTCTCTCTAGAGATTTGGCCTCTCTGTAGGGTCCCACACCTGGAGGTCATCTCAATGTTCACTAGATTGTTGGAGCCCTAAAAGCCTTCAACACTGGGTGCAAATCTATGTGACAATAGTAACAATGGAGAAGAAGAATAAATACATAATATAGCGTTTATGTGGAGAAACTATTGCGGGAAAAAACTCCACCAAGAAGAGAGGCCCAAGTTGTATTATCTTCAAAACAAAATTACAATCCATCCACTTCTAATCTCCTCTTCATTTCTCAATCTAGCAGCACTTGTGTACCTGTAAACTTGAGATATGCAACACATACATGGCATTGTACTTATAGAAGTATTTCACTCCTAAAACAAGGCATCCATTTTCTCTCACCTAGGAATCTTCATCATGCAACATTCAATGACTTCTTACAAGATCATAACACTTGTCAAGAGTCAACTATACAACCTTGGGCATCCATGGACAAGAATAGACTCTTACGAGATAGTAAATGCTGTCATAACCATCATAGATCCTATCATAACACCCCCCAAATAACATCTTCCCAATATGGGCACCTACAGCCAAGAATAACAACTTGCAACTAACAATTATTTGTCATAAGTCGTCATATTGTCATAGAATCTTATGACAACTTGCAACTGTCATAGATTCTCTTACATGCACTCAACAACTTTATGACATGTGTCATACATGTCAAACATAGCTGATTCCTCCAAGGTGGCGCCTACCCTCAATTACTCTTGATATTTACAATTACCAACCATAAAATGTTGCTCCATAACTACTGTCGGTAACTTCAGAACTTACCAATGTGGTAACTCCGTAATTACTACCCCCGGTAATTAATTTTTACCACTGCCGGTGAAACTTGTACATCCCTTATGGGTAATTACAAATTACAAATAATAAATGGAATAAATACAATATAGAGATTTACAAGGTTAATGGCACCTTATCCCAACGTATAAAACAAATGGTAAAAGTATAAGGTATCCACCTTTCACCATTACATTTTGCCCCCACTTTTTTTTTAATATATATAAGTGTCTATATTACCATTAAAAGAAAATGATATTTACATTTTCCCCCACTTTGACATGCGTGCAAAGCTACATGAGTCAAGCATACAAAAGTAAGAAAAAGTGAAAACCAAACACAACCAAAAGTAAAATAGCTAGAGCCATGATCCAAAATTTACTTGTAGATTACACAAACTTTGAGAGTAATTAAGGTGTACACACATAATTTAAGGATGGAGAGAAATTTTGGATAAACAATTAACATAATAACATGATAATGTATGTATAGTAAATGGTCATAATAAAGTGAGTATGTAGAATAATCATGAGAAACTTGAGCTTAAAAAATTTGAGATGAATTGATAAGATCAAAGATACATACTTTTCTATGTAGGAAATATGAAAGATGTTCCCACTTTTTAGAACAATCATGAACACATAACCTAAAAAAAATAAACAAGAACCTACCCCTTAAGTGGAAAAAACAAATTTAAAAGGATAGAGGAACATAAAAGTGCATATAAAAATTAAGAAAATAAAGAAATGTAGATCAAATGGAACCACAAGATATATAACTTTAATTATTGGATCTAATGGACCTTTTTTTTAGTATCATGATATATAAATGAAGTATGATCTACTACTATTTCTTGATAATATCTTAGATGTTGAAAGATTAATGTGACCCTACAAACATGCATGAGGATTAAAAGTGAAATGCTCTATGAAAGCATGTATAAGACCCATAAATGAATTATAAGAAACATGATACAAATCATACTATAATAGAGCTTCATTAATTAAATCTTCTCTAAATGTGTGTATTAGAAACATGTCATTATTGATATGAGAATAGTAGACATGGAAAAACTTTTAAAAATGTATATCTACACTACTATGATAATCGTTCCTATAACCATTAAATCCTTCAATCCATGGATCTCTAATAATATGTGCACACTATAAATCATAGGGTCCAAAACAACATTAGATAGAGAATTATTGTCAACATGACTATCATTAGCATTTGTTAAAATAGAAGCAACATCGTTTAATAAAGGAAGTCAAAGATCATTATTAAGCACACAAGCATCATGGAGATTCTCATTAGGTAAATCATCAAGAGACAAGGAGGAGACAACATCATTAAATGGAAGAATATCATCAGATGAACTATAAACCCTAGTTATATCCATATAAGTTAGGCTTCAATCATCAGATGTAGATGGCATAGTATCACAAGTAATGTGTGTTGAATATATAGGATAATAATTTTGGTTAGGATAAATACATGTGTCTTAAATATAATATTACGTGCTGATATAAATCATAAGTAAAGATTGAACCAAACTGAAAATAGAAATGGAAGGTAGCAGGAAAAAGAACGACAGACTATATATCATGGGGAAACTCTTATGAGTTAAAAAACCTAGCCTCAAATGTAGATCTCACTATATTTACTTTGAACAAGTCTTACAATACAATGAGAAGTTTGTTAGAAATTAAGATCTTATGATACTAATCATTATGAACAAAATGTAAAATAAATATAAATGAGAATTATACTTGAGCATGAGTTTAACACATTGCACAAGATATACATGAGGAAAACTCTTTCGGGTAAAAAACCCCATAAAGCATTATTTTATTAAAACACTTACAAAAAATAGTCTATTAAAAAATAGACTAAACCTGGGGATATACTCTACATACTTCCACATGGTCAACAATACCTCTTGTGCATGGTGATATAATTCAGTTTAAATCTCCAAATTCTCTTACCTTGTCACAACCCTTATTTTCAATAAGTAATTATGAATTTAAAAATTATTTTTTAAATGACTATTGACTAATTTCAACTTGTGTGTGCGACAGGAACACCCTCTCACTCTCTCGACGGAGAGAGAGTATCATCAAGGTAGAGGGTGTTTAGCCGACTGATGGTGACTTGTGCTGAAGTGAATCTACGCACACACCACCTTGTTCTCATATAGATTAAATTTGCATTTGTGGGTGCATGAAAACTATTGCATTTATTTACAGTTTGAATAATTCAACTTTTAGAAGCAACAAATAAATCAATTAAATATAATAAATTTTATTTTAATATCTTTTGGAAAATAAATTCAAACATATGCTTTTATCAAATTTGGAAGTGGTAGTTTCATGTCTTTAAGACAATTAAGTTTTGGAATCTTTGGAAATTAATATTTCGATTAGTTTCTTAATAGTGGGGCTAATTTTAGAAGATATGATAGAGAAGTGGATAAGTGGCATTTAAATGTTTTTACTAATTTATTTCTGAGTGAGAATTAAATGCTCTTTTACCATTTTCTTATTGAATGCACTTCGCAATTTTATTTTACCATTTTCTTATTGAATGCACTTCGCAATTTTATTTTCAAACGTATGATTTTATGAAGAGGCTATAAAACGAGAATGAGGAGTGAAATGAGGACACCACTTTCCGGATGGGAAAATCTGGAATTGTTTCGTTCATAGGATGGCGAGAAGAAGAAGACCTTTTAAATCTGAAAAATAAAATAATGCACAAAACTTATGGGGAACTTCTTTAGGGAAATGCTAATAGGAGTCTGGAGATAAAATCTGGGTATGTCAGTTACACTTTCATGCTGGAATTTTTTTGAGGTTATATGAATGTTGTAATTTATGCATGCATATTTTTGGGATGCGTTTCGTGTAGAGGAAGTTTTGTATGGTCTATTTTGGTATTCTTTAAGCATTTAGTGAGATAGTTGAGTGCATGCGCGGCTACCAGAGTATTTGCAACTTTAGCATCTCACAATAATTCACCTTGCATTATGCTTGATGGATTTCCCTTCACGATGCATAATATAATAGCTAGTTTGTCGCCTTTTATATGATGGAAATGATTCTCACCCTCTCTCAACTTTCTTTTTTCTGTTTTGCCATTCTTGGTAAACAATAACTTACTGGAAGGTTCTAAAACCACTCTAATAGTTGTGATATGTTTAGCAAACATGCATTTGTCTGACCTTTCACCGAGGCAGTAGACATATAAATTCTTTTTCCTATTCTCCCACAACATTAAGTAAATTTCTTGAATATGGAAAATACCCTTTTGCATTCATCTACAAAGCCTTGAGAATGGTTGGACCTTTCATGTAATCTTCTTTTTGGACTTTGAAAGCTTTTGAAGGTGGTGGTAATCAGAAGTGGCACCACTTTCTTTATGCTTTGATGGATGTCCATACTGTTCCCAAGTGCAAGTATGAGCATAAGTTGAGTAGTCTGGCTTTACACCCGCTAGTTGCATTAGCGTAATAGTTGTATTTTGTAAGGTGACATTTCTTTGAGGCATTCTGTCAAACAGTTCGTGTGCCTTGATTATGCTTCCACATATTGCATTTATGTCTACCACAACTTTTCCAACTATAATATTTGTCAAAAACATCCACTTTTCTTTATGCCTCGATGGATGTTTGTATCCTGACCCAAAGCTCCCATTTCGACGCATTCAGAGAGGATGCCAGCAAAGGTTGTGGAAAACTAGATTTACGCCTGCCGATTGCATTTGGATGAAAGTTTCTAAACCTTCTTACCTTGCTTTGACAACTATTTTCCTTCTTCTGACCTTTTTAACCTTTCCATGCCCCGGAATAGATATTTCTTGAAGTTGTCGAACTGTTTGAGAACATCACTGTAAACTCTCTTTTACCAGTTGAGAATTTGGCTAAATGCATTGAGAAGGTTTCCTTAATTTGTTTTTTTATATTTTTCTCTTCTCCTGCTTATCTATTGGGTAGAGTATCCAATAAGAATGCCATCTTGTGTAAACTTTATGGTCAATGTGAATCGTTTGTAGTGATCTTTCCCTCCTGCAACTTTATTCTCTTTCCATTTGATACCCATTGATGTATCTTTGAAATGTGATTACATATTTCATTACCTGGTTGATTTACACCTTTCGTTTGAGTCTTATTGATATAAATTATATAGTTCGATTCCTAGTTTGAGAAATAGTTGTATGTATCAGTTGGCTTTTATTTTCATATTCTGAAATTAAAAGAAAGTGGATGGACATAAAAGGGTAATGTAGAATATGATGTAGAGAGGAAAAGATGTAGCTTTAAGAAGATAGTTTGTAAATGGTGTTGTATGTTAAAGTTATAGTGCATTTATGGCTCTTAGGATAAACTTACTTGGATAATAATTATGTCATTGATTAAAGTTATAATTTGAATTATTTGGCTTTGCATAATAAACCTTATAACCCTAATAAGGTGGGAATCTGAATCTTTTAGATATTTTGATATGAATTTTGAATTTAATAGGAATTGATAAAAAAGTAATATGTTATTGATTAATTCATTTTGTCTTGGATAGGGAAATATTGATAAACAAGAAGTAGGTTAATTAAGTTTGTTTAGGTGAATGATAGAGAGTTAGATGATGTATTTTGTGAAATGAATTATAAAATTATTTTATAATTGGTAGAATGAAATGATATTAATATTACCTACATTGTGTTCATGCGAATTTTGTCGAAGAGTGTTTTGATTTGATTAAATAATATACTTATATGCGAATGCATATTGTAGTATGATGAAAGTATAATAAATTAGATGAATAGAGTCATCTGGAATTAAATTTGGTAGAATTAATATGGAATTAAGTTTAAGATCTGCCATATTGATAGGCTTACGGGAGTTAGAACTTCTCTTGATTAAGTTGTGGGATCTTTTAAATCTTATTAGACACACTTCAACTCAATTGTTTCCTTTTTAACTAAATGTTTAGATCTTCTATTTGAATATTTTATTTCATTTAGAAATCCATCCCTATTTCACCTGAGTGGATTGCAACTAATGAGAAACTATCTGGGGAACTAAACCCTAGAAAGGGATGCGTACCCATTTGAACAATTTTTGTGAAATTACCAATCTATGACTTGACTTATAGAATATCATATTTTCATGAATGCATTTCGGATGTTGATCCATTTGTATGGTTAGGTTTTCAACTGCACGTTGTTATTTTCTCTTCAAATGTTTGAAGGCTTCCTTGAGAAGATGTAGGATTTATTGCATAAGTAACCTTTCATGCGATCTTGTATGCAACATTGGATGTTGTATGTTGTGAATGTATTCCTGTATTTATGTATGATGAGTTAGAGATAGAGCATGGATGAGTGCCAAATATGGAACTACAAAAAAGGGTAGATTTTGTTGTCATATTTTAGCCTAGGCCAAAATAGCCCAAAGATCCCCTTAAATCCTGCCTTTCTTCCATAAAAAATATTTGATCTGAGAAATTCTAAATGGAAAAAAGTTCCCCTCCAAAAAATCCTAAATCTTCTAATTATTTTTCCTTACCCTGTTTTGCAGTTTTTAGCAAACTTGAGGGTTCACAAACCTCTTGGTTCACCGATCACTAGGTTCGCCAACTGGCTAGTTTGCTGACAAGGAGAAAGGGAAAAATTCACCAAGGAAAAGCATACATTGAAGGCAAAAATAGGCCAAGTGTTCTATCCGCAAAATGTTTAGTTCGCAAACCTCTCAGTTTGCTGACTAGAGGTTCACCTACGACTTAGTTTGTCGATTGGGCAAAGGAAGGAAAAGTTGCCGATGAGGGAAAGATAAGGGAAATCTAACCCAAGGCAAAGAAATAAAGAAAGAGTCACACTATCATCAAACTTAGAGGTTCGTCGACCAAGAGGTTCACCGACCGATGAATTGGTTGACAAAGTAGAAAAATAATCAACTAAGGGAGATGGTTCGCCAAAAGGCAATTTTGCTGATAAAGTAGAAGAAAGGTAAAAAATGCCAAGGAAAAAAGGGCATGGTTTGCGAAGGAGAAGAATCACTGATAAGACAGAAAGGGGAAGAGGGAAAAAGGGATAAAGTTGAAGTGAGGTCGAAAAAATGGGTGGTTCGCGAATCACCAGGTTTGTCGACCAAAGAGTTCACCGATGGGCGATGCCGATAAGAGGAAGCAATAGGGAGCCCAGTGACTAAGTTGAAAAGTAAATAAAAGACAAGTCATTGGTAGAGAAGTGGTTCGCCAAAGGACAAAATCATCGACAAAAGGAAAGATAAAGCGAAGAAGAAAAGCAAAGAAAAGGGGAAATCAATGTATTGATCAACAAAATCACAAACTTGATGATCAGGTCACGATTTCTCAAGTTCACCAATAGGGCAATTTGATGACAAAGAAGACCAAGGCAAAAAGAGCAGGTTTGTGCCAAGGCAAGTTCGTCGATGGCTAGAGTTGGGAATAGAAGAGGAAATTCAAAGGGCGCCGATGTAAAGTGAAAATCAAAATATTAAAATGCACCAAAGTAAAGTAAAAATACAAACACTTTTAAAGTGTTGTAAAATCTTTTCTGAGTGCCTGAAAACACAATTCCACATGACTCCATTGTTGCAGGTTGAGGTCTTGCAGGTAGCTAAAACAGTGTACAAATTTAATGCCTGATATAAGAAATAAATGAATTAGATGAAGTACCCCTGCAACCCATCCTTTTATGGGTCCTTCCAAGGCCAATTCAACATACCATAGCATATGGGTGGCCATCCAAACTGCAGATTCTTCAACATGCCAAGATATGGACAACACTCAAAATCTGTAGGTTCTGATAGGGCCTTTGGGCTGAATTCAATGCAGCATGGGAAAAACGTGTTGACTGAGTTTCAACACTTAGGGATCTACAGTGAATGGGAAAGGCTATATAAGCATGTAATGATGCATTTTTGGAGGTTGTTGGTTGGTCGCTGTGTCATTATTCAGGTTGAAGCACTTGATGTTTGATCATGACCTCATGATATTTCCTAGAACTGTATGAATCTGATGGATTGTGTCCTCTTTTGGACCTCTCTTGTCTTCATTTCTAGTTCAACTATGAAGGGAAGGTTGTCATTCTGTGTCTTTTTTGATCTGTATTGAGTTTTTTTTCCTTTGTAATGGCTATTTAGCCTTCATGATCAATATAATAGACTGACATTTTCTCTCTTTGTACTTCTACACTATGTTTACCTAAAATCTATAGGCTTATTCTGTGGATGTTTCATCCCACCTGTAGTCATAGTTTTCTACTTCAAACCTTCATTAAAGTTATAAGTTGGTGTGAATCTATATCAATATTTGAGATCTTTGTTGTGTTATGTTAGTCCCAACCAAACACTAAATCTAGTGCATCAACCCTTTTAATTTCAGTTTTCCTCTCTCTCCTTTTTCTTGTGATCAGTAGCATTAGATTTAGCTTTTCTCTAAGCCTTAATCTTAGAAAGAGGAACCAACCTTCTCTAGAGGTATGATCTCATCTGCGAGGTCCCACACCTTGAGATCAGTCCCATTGTGACATTGGAATGTTTGAACAGGCTTCAAGCAGGATGCAATTCCAGGTGATAACAATTTCTGGCATGCCTGGTGGGACCGTCTACTCTGAGTAGGAGATGAACTAAGAAGATTTGGTGTTGTTCTTAGTTCATGTGTAGCTATGAAAGAATTCAACAAGCATCATGGCGACTCTCATGAACATTTGTTGGTGAAAGCATCCCAAGTGCTTAAGGGGTAAGTGCACAAAGATGAGGGACCAAAATGGGGTCTTAAGTTGCCACTTTTTTCTGATATCAGGAAACATTGATGTTGGATGAGAAATTGAAGATAGCTACACTCAAAATTTGAAGATGGAATGAAAACAAGAGTTGTAGTGATCTGAATCTAGTTTCTAAACCACTAATTTTTTCCAACAATGGTTGAGATTAAGGGGTTCAAAAAGGGGGACACAAATTGGTCTTGTTTTTCTCAAAAAAACATAACATAGTGTCTGGTGTGCTCCCCCTAAAATGTTAACTTTTTTTTAGTATTTCAATAATCACTCTAGTGAGAAATTAGGTAACACCATGTAGTTTATCCCTGATTTTTCTGATAATTTTTTAATGAATAATTGATTTTTTAGTAATTTTTAAAGTGGACACATCCTGAAAAATAGAAATTTGAGCATGCTCCCCTCTAAAATGTTTGAAAACTAATCAAAAATCATTTTTTTTTTGAATTCATGTAGAATGGAGTCTAGTTTATAAAAATATAACTTATTTCAATTTTTTATGAATGGTTAAAAAAAAGTCAAAAATACTAGACACTGGTTTTTGACAAAAACTGGACACACTAACAAAAGAAATTCAAGATGAAATACTAAACGTACTCAAAATGTGAAAAAAATTATATGGTTAGATAGCTAACAAAGAGCTTAAGATTATGGTGGTATTTTTTTGAGTTTTCATTGAAAAAAGTGCCATCCTGATGGGGAGCACACTCCAAATTATCTCTAGATTTTGCTAAAAATTGATAAAAACACGTCAAACAAAGCTGAGCATAACGCGAGCGTGTTATAATGAGCTCGCGTTATGTGAAATCAATGACACGATCATGTTATAATGCACTCGTGTTATGTGATTTCACATAACGCGAGCACATTATAATGCACTCACGTTATGATGAGCATAACTGGCAATACACATGCCAATTGCATTTGCTTGAAAGTTTCTAAAGCCTTTTCAACAAATCCATTTTTTGCATATCTTGCAATCATTGCATTCCATTATAGAACATCTCTTTGAGGTGTTACGTCGTACAATTGACATGCCTTGTCTATGCTTCCACACTTTACATACATGTGTACAAGGGTAGCAGCACTTCCTATCGTTTCTCACTCTATTTCTCTCCCATCTCTATGTCCTACCCTTTCTCTGAGTCTCTGCTTCCCTCCCCTCTCTACATTCCACCTTCTCTCTCACTCTCTTCTTCCCTCCCCTATCTACCTTCTACCCTCTCTCTCACTCTCTACTTCCCTCCCCTATCTACCTCCTACCCTCTTTCTAAGTCTTTGCTTCCCTCGCCTCTCTACCTCCTACCTTATCTCTCACTCTCTTCTCCCTCCTCCCTCCTCCCTCTCTACCTCTTACCCTCTCTCTCGCTTTCTACTTCCCTCCCCTGTTTACCTCCTACCCTCTCTCTTAGTCTCTGCTTCCCTCCCCTGTCTACCTCCTACCCTCTCTCTCAGTCTCTGCTTCCCTCCCCTGTCTACCTCCTACCCTCTCTCTTCTTCCTTCCCTTGTCTACTTCCTACGATCCTCTCCCACTCTCTACTTCCTTCCTATCCTCTCTCTCACTGTCTCCTTCCCTCCCCTCTCTACCTCTCCTCCTCATTCTTCCCATCCAATGAAATTTCATAAATTATCTTGTTTCCATTTCATCATCGCAATTTTCATCCTCATCCATCTTTACATGTCCTATTTTTCTTGTTTCCATGTTCTTTGTCGACAAGGGAGAGCGAGAGGGAGGAAAAGGGAGAGAGGATTGAGATGGAGGGGAGAGAAAGGGGAGAGAGACCTGGTGATAGGGAGAGAGAGATAGAGAGTCCTAGTTTTCTTGTTTTGGAGAGAGAGAGAGAGAGAGAGGGTGGGTTGGGTTTATGAGTTTAGGGTTGCTTAAGTTTAGGGTTTAGGGGTTTTGGGAGAGAGAGAGAGGTTTAGAGTTGCTTAGGTTTAGGGTCATTATTTAGGGTTTATGAGCTTAGGGTTGCTTAGACCTTTAGGGGCATTATTTATGGTTTATGAGTTTAGGGTTGCTCAAGTTTAGGGTTTAGGGTTTTGGGATAGGGTTTAGGGGAATTATTTAGGGTTTAGGGGTTTACGGTTGCTTAGGTTTATGGTTTAGGGTTTAGGGGTTAGGGTTTAGAGAGAGAGAGAGTGAGGGGATCGATAGATATTGGGAGAGATAGGGAGATAGAGGTTTAGAGTTGCTTCTAGGGTTTATGGTTTAGAGGTTTGGGGTTTAGGGTTGCTCAGTTTTAGGGTTTAAGGGTTAGGGGTTAGGGTTTAGGGGCATTATTTAGGGTAACTTAAGGTTTATGTTTTAGGGGTTAGGGGTTAAGGTTTAGAGGTTTAGGTTAGGGTTTATAGAGAGAGGACTGATAGGGAGATATAGAGGAGACCAAGGGGAGACATAGGGAGATAGAGGGTGAGGGACATGGCCAGAGAGATTGAGAGGTAGAGGGATGATAGAGACAAGGAGATATGGTTTAGGGTTGATTGGATTTAGGGTTGATCAGGTTTAGGGTTTAGGGGTTAGGAGTTTAGAGAGGGAGAGATATGGAGATAGAGGGTGAGGGACATGGCCAAAGACATAACTAGAGAGATTGAGAGGTAGAGAGATGATAGAGACAAGGATATAGGGGTTTAGGGTTGATCAGGTTTAGAGTTTAGGGGTTAGGAGTTTAGAGAGAGAGAGATAGGGAGATAGAGGGTGATGGACATGGCCAAAGACAAAGGTAGAGAGATTGAGAGGTAGAGGGATGATAGAGACAAGGAGATAAGGGTTTAGGGTTAATTGGGTTTAGGGTTTATGGTTGGTATATATGATGTATAGAATGGTGTAAATGACTAACATATTGGTGCTTATGATGTTCTGATGGCTTCTATGGCTGGCAGAGGGTAGAATGACACCTGTGACTAGCTAGGTGTAGAATGATGTTTGTGATTGATAGGTAGGTGCTACTAAGGATCATATTGACACATACAATATACAAAATGGTGCAAATGACTAACAAATTGGCACTATGATCTTGTAATGGCTCCTGGTGAGGTATTTGTTTGATTTTGATTCTTTTTGGGATCGTTTGAGATGGAGCTTAGATTGATTTGGGATGGAGTTGGGATGAAATGGATTGGTTTAAGGATGATGAGAGGTGAAAAGGACTAAATAAGGAATGATTTGGGAATGATTATAATGGTTTTAGGGATGGTTTGAAGTGGTTTAGTGTTGATTAGGGAATGATTAGAATGATTTAGGAATAGTTTAGGGATGGTATTTGAGATGAAATCCAAGTTGATTTGAAAATGATTAGGGATGAAGTTAAATTGATTTCGGATGGTGTGAAGTGCTTTAGGGCTGATTAGAAGTGGTTTAGGGATGATTAGGGATGAAATTGAATAGATTAGGGATGATTTGGGATTGATTAGGAATGAATTTGGTTGGAATGAAAGCTTAATGTTTTCGTGTTTTCACATTATAGAGATTGGGAGAGATAGGGAGATAGAGGTTTAGGGTTGCTTCCAGGTTTTATGGTTTAGGGGTTTAGATGCTCATTTTTATGGTTTAGGGGTTAGGGTTTAGGGGCATTATTTATGGTTTAGGGTTTAGGGTTTAGGGGTTAGGGTTTAGAGGTTTAGGTTTATGGTTTAGGTAGAGAGGTGAATAGGGAGATACAGAGGAGACCAAGCCTGGGAGAGATATCTCTGTCTCCTCTATCCCTCTCTCTAACTATACCTACCTCTCTATCTTTCTATCTCCCTGTCTCTCTATCTTGTTAGATCTCTTTCGACCCCCTCTCTCTAACTCTAACTTTCTATCTCTCCCTCCCTCACTATTTGAGGTTTAAATGAGTTTAGGGTTGCTCAAGTAAATAGGGTTTAGGGTTTTGGGGAATTATTTAGGCTTTAGGGGTTTAGGGATGCTCGAGTTTAGGGTTTAGGGTTTACGGGTTAGGGGTTTAGGGTTTCTTGAGTTTAGGGTTTAGGGTTTAAGTGTTTAGGGGTTTAGGGTTGCTCAATTTTAGGGTTTAGGGGTTAGGGGTTAGGGTTTAGGGGCGTTATTTAGGGTTTAGGGTTTAGAGGTTTAGGTTTATGGTTTAGGGGCATTGTCTCTATCTCTCTGGACATATGGATCCCTATCTGTTAATCTATCCCTCACTACCTCTCTCTCCTCCTCTTTATCTCTCTCCCCATCCACCTACCTCTTGAAATCTCTCTCCCTATGTCTCTAGACATCTCTTGATCTCTTTCCCTATCAAGCTATCTATCCTCATAACCCCATCTCTTAATATACCCCTCTCTACCTCTCTCTCTGTATTTCCCTATCTATCTCTCCCTTGCTAGATCTATCTCCCTATATCTCCCCTCTCTCTATATATGTATCTCTATCTTTCTCCCTTTATAGACCCCTATCTCCATGTCCCTCTCTATCTCTCCATGTCTCCCGATCCCTCTCTATATATAGGATAGAGAAATGAAGAGAGAGAGACTCTCCCATGTAGATACTGTTGGCAAGAGACACTATATGGATTCATGGTTGTTGTCATTGATGGAAACAAAGGCCATCCCACATATCCACAAGTCATGATGTGTCTCTACCGGAAGTCAGAATAAAGAATGTTGTGGTCCGGTGAAGAAGAACAGAGCATGTGGCAAGGTCCGACAGATTGGTCTGGATCTCTCAGAGGAAGTGTCTTGGTGCAGTGCGGATTTGGGGAAGTCAAGAGGACTACCTTGAGTGGTATATTCCAAGGATTTAGCCTCCGGTGATGGACAAGGAAAAAGATATGAACAGTTGAGTACCGGATTCCTGAGAGACAGTGAAAACAGAGGAAGAACTGACTGACAGAGTATCAGACTACTTTCCGGATGTGTTACTATTGATGATAGAGGTTGTGAAGGCATGAATCATGTTTGGCCGACATGATTAATGATATCTACAAGTATATGCTTGATCCGCATTGCTTGGTGAGGAAGGATTCAGCCGACAGAATGAGAGTTTGTAAGAAACTAGACTGTTCCGGATGCCGACTAGAAAAGTGATGAAATTACTTATGCGGATATATATAGAGGATGGATTTAGTTGTGAAGTGTGTGATGGTGTGAAGACATATGCGAATAAGTCCAGAACAGAGCAGAGGTAGCAAAAAGGATCCGGTATGTGAAAGATAGCAGAATAAAGAGCAGAGGAAAGATGAAGTGCAGCAAATCAGTGTACTGAGCCTAACCGGAACTGAACTCCAGCATATGCAGATGCTTCCAATCAGTTCAAGACTGTGATTCTTATCACTTTGTAGACAGTGTGTCTTCTTGTAGGCAGTGGGCCTCTTGTGAGCAGTGTGCTCGGGCAGTGAGCCCTAATTGGCAACTGCCATTTTTTGTAATTTCCTATTCTTCTAACATAGAATAATTTTGGGTTAATCACCCCGTGGTTTTCTCCCTTAACAGGGTTTCCACGTCAAAAATACTGTGTCATGTGTTTCTTATTTCATGATTAATGTTTTTGTGTTTGATTCTATGCTGCATCAATTAAAAGGAAAGTTCAATAAGGGAAATAATTAGGATAACTGATTCACCCCCCCCTCTCAGTTATCAACAATTGGTATCAGAGCAAAGTTCCTCCTAATAGAGCCTAACAGCTTGAGGAAGATCTGGGATTTCAAATGGATGCATATGGTTTAAGGGAGCAACTCAAGACTGCTCTTGAGGATCTTGAACAGTCAAATTCTGAAGTCAGTGAATTAAAGGAAAGACTCAAACAGGCTGATGAATTCATGAGAGAATTAAAAGACAAATTAAGTCTCTCTATGAAAAAGAGAAAGGAGCTACTCCAACAATTGGCAAGACAAAGTGAAGAAAGCAATACAAATGAAGAATTGACTGAGCAAACCAAGTTATGTGAAAAGTTATCAAAAGAAGTCATTATGTTAAGACATGAAATGGAATCAGGAACTATAAAGTTTACTCAAGAGATTGAAGAAAAAAGAAAGGCTGAAGACAATCTAAGACAATCTCTTAAAGAAAAATCAGAAGAATGCCACCAGATGGACAGGATTATCAGACATCTTGAATCTGATCTTGAAGATGCCAAAGATAATGAAGAAAAACTTGAGGATCAAATTGCCTCTCTCAAAAGAGACCTTCAAACAGCAAATGAATATAAAGAGAAATTCAAGATAAGTTCTGCTCAACTTGAAGTTCTTCTTGGAAGTCAAAAGAGGATAGATGACAAGTATGGTTTGGGATATGAGAAAGGAGAAAGCTCCGGATCCGGTCAGAAGAATCTTGGATCAGAAAATCCAAGGAGCAGGCCTAGAAGACCTCCGGTAAGACAGCCAAATGCTCAAAGATATCCATCCTTCAATGGATACTGCCACAGCTGCAACCACTTTGGTCACAAAGCTAATCAGTGCAGAATGAGAATGAATCAGATTAATTCATCCTTCTCCGGACAATGCTTCAACTGCAAAAGGTATGGACACAAATCCCATGAATGCAGAATTATGCAAGTAAACAAATCATTCAAGGTAGATGCTTCACATGCAATAGAGTAGGTCATATGGCTAATCAATGCAGATCAAGAGGATATCAGTCAAATATGCAAAGAAATGTTATTTGCCAAATCTGCAATAGGTCCGGTCATAATGCTAAAGTCTGCAGAAATAAGTATCAGGACAAAAGAGGTCCGGTGTATAATCAGAATCAAGACAAGGGTAAACAAAAGATGAATGCGGATGAAGTTAGGAATCAGATGAGCAAGATTTGGGTGAAGAAAAGTTCAGAGAATGTAGAGGTTGGATCCGCACCAGACTCTGGTGCTGATATTTCTTCCAGAAATTAAAAAGTGAGCTCAGGCTCAGGGGGAGACTCAAAGAAAATCCTGTTCCCCCAGCCAAACAAGTGGTGCTGAATGTGGCACAAGATGCGGATTAAAGGGTTTGCAGATATGAGTCTTGAGATGCTTCAGTCAAGTTTTCAGAGGTCCGCATGGAGTTATGAAGAAGCTGTGATCGATCAAATAAGACCTGTTCAGGGAGATGCTCCGGTATGACAAAGGATTACAAAAAGGTCCGGAGAGATCCGGAAGTGCACTATCTTGTTCTGCGGATTGGACAGAATGTTTGGGATGTTCGTGTAATATGTTACCTCTATTTATTCATGATTGAAAGATCCGGATGATATTCACAGATCAGGACTAATCCGGGATACTCCAAGCTATCCAGACAAGGCGAACCGGAATAATGTAGGTGAAGCATTTATTGCAGACAGATATTAGGGTTCGCAGAGCAATATAAGGGATTTCTCAAAAGTCATTTGCTCATTCTGCACTCAAGAAGAAGCGAATAGTGGAGCTCTGCAACAAGATTCATCAAGCACACCAAGGATCTCCTGCCGAAGTCATTGCATAAAGAAATCAATCCAATCACTCCGTGCAAGTCGAAGGCGCATAAGGTATTCTCCGTTTTTCATTACCTCACTGCAAATCTTTGAAGAATGGCTACTCCAAACATAGTTAAGATCTCTGATAGACCTCGCCCCTCATTCAAGAAACATCCCTATAAATCATTGGAGGTAGATCCACTAGGAGCCTTCTCTAGTGTTCCTCACGGAGTTTTACATACTGAAGACATTAGGGTTTACATACATGCAAGCATTGAGGAATTTGGGTAATTCAAATTAAGAGACCTCTATCACAAGCAACTGATAGACAATGCTTTTGAGCTTAAACCAGAGTATAAGGATATCCAGAAGAAACAATTTGAGCAATTTATTCATTTCCCCTGCTTTGAAGAAGATGAATGGGTCCGGTATGTACTGAGCAGGATGCATGACAACTTTCTATGGCTAGATAGACCCTGCAAGATCACAAAAGAGGCAATTAGAGCAGTAACTGGTTTATACTCTTCCGGAGGGGTACCTATCCTCAAATCTGTCAAGAACAACATTGTAACTGAGGCCACCGGATCAAAATTTGATAAGAGGGCAATGACCATTGAAGATATTTCAGATCCGGATATCAAATATGCATCAATGATAATAGGATACAAGATCTATCACTCCAGCAGGGAGAATTCTGTATCCGGAACTGCAGTATACACTGCCTATGAAATGCTAAGAAAGAATGCAGAATATGATCTCTGCGAACTACTGCTAAGCCAATTAATGGAAAATATACAGAAAATCAAGAAGGATAAGAAGAATTCCTTTAAGTATGGTACTCTTATTGTATGTCTATTCTTCTACTTCATGAATGAGCTACCCGGATCAAGTGGATGGGTATGGCAGAATGACAAACCTGTTGCAGTCCAGATAAGAGACTATTTGCATGGACTTGGGGATGCAAAAGCAAGAAACACAGCTCTATGGGGATACTTCAAAAACTTTCAGAGCATGATGCAAGCAAGAGAGAGAATTCCCCAGTCTCTTGTTGAAAAATACAAAGACTCAGTGTGCTTTATGGTTGACACTGATCAGTGCCTAATGGAGGCAGTGGAGCCAAGGACTGTCTGGATCATGCCCATGGGGTATGAAGTAGATGAACAGATAGTGGAGCTGCATGTTCAACACATGCTAAGTCAGCCCAAAGATCCTAAGGCAGAAAGGTTTGGAACCTTTGAGGAGCTGAGCGTAAAAATACATGTAGAACTCAGGGAACCTGAGATTAAAAGAAAGGTGAGAAAAGAAGTAGAGCACATTGCTCAAGGCCTAGGCATCTCAAAAGAGGCACTTGATGCCAGCCGGGAAAAGAGGAGGAAGGCTGAGGAAGAAGAGAAAAGTAAAGAAAGTGCTTCGGTTGAAGCTCCCACCCGGACCAGATCATCAAAGAGATCTGCACCTCCCACAACCAAAAGTTCTAAACAGGAAGTCCAGGCATCCGGTAAGAGATCCAAGACAAAAGCCACAAGGGCTTATGGGAGCCAAAAGGATGAAGAGGAAACAGAGTCAGATGAGGGAGTAAGAGAAATAAAGAAACAGAAGAAGAAAGGATCCGGTAAACCCTCCACAGGCCAAGACAAGGATGAAATGGCGGAGGTATCTGTTGAAAAGCCCACTCTGTCTCTAGAGAATGTAATCAAGTCGGTCACGGTGGATGGAAACCTTCAACCAATGACTGAATCTTATGATGACTTCAGTGAGGCTGACCAAAAGACTCTGCAGGAAGCCACAGTCAAATATCTTAACATATATAATAAGGCTTTCATTGAGATCATATCTCTTATTCCTAAAAGCCTAGAAAAGGAATTGGAAGTAAGAAAGAATAATGCTCATGCTAAAGATCTTGAGATCCGGGAGCAGATAGCTATTCAGCTATATCCTCAAATTGATCCCAAGACAATGAACATTATCTTCAAGGACTGCAAAGATGAGTTCAGAAGCAAAGCCAGGATGAATCAACTCATGCTTGGTGAGACTGACAAAGTGGCCCAAGAAACAGAAGAGATCCTCCGGAAGGCCTTCAAAAGGTTCAATCTTCCTGTTGTAGAGGACTTAGGTACAGAAACAGCTGAGGACTTGGGACCCTCTGCTCCAGAAGAAGTGGCCCATGAACAAGCTAGCATCTCTCCTCCGGTTTCCCCTACAGTCTCCGGATCCAAAGAAGAAGAGCAATTACAGGAGAAGGAAGCAGTGGTGAAAGACAAAGAGGTTGACAGCTCCAAGACTGCAGAAGAAAAGAAACATCTGTCTCCGGCAAGAGACACTGCACAAACTGTTCAACAATTTTTGAGCAAAGAAACTTTAGAGATTGATGAACCGGAGCTTCTAAAAGGCCCATTCGACTTTGACTCTCTCTCTCCGGTACAAACAATGAAGATAGCTTCATTTGCAAATGCCAAGGCAAATGAAAAGCTCCTGAAGTCTCATATGGAAGACTGTGAGTTGATAGAGGCTGCTTCCGGAGTACTTGTAAAGATTATGCCATCAATCCAAATAGATCCGACAGCCTCCACTTCCGGTAATCTAAAAACCTTAGTCAGCAGTGTTGATACACATTTTGATTCTCTAGAAAAATCAGCTGAAGAAAAGGTCCGGAAGGAATTTTTGGATAAGAGATTTTCAGAAATATTAGAATTAATCTCTAAAGATAGGAAGATTGTAAGCATTGGAATAAAGAGCTTAGAGAATGCTCTTAAGGATGGCGGTGACATCTACAAATTTTGTATATCCTGGTCAAAGGCAACAGCAACATTTGACAAGAAAATAAAAGAGGAACAGGATAAGCTACAAAGCTTATCTCAAAGTTTTGATCCTCTCTCTTCCTCTATAATAAATCAAGAATGTCAGACTATTGCAGTCTTGAATGAAATAAAGAATCTTGAGAAGGAAAGGAAGAACATCACTAACCGGATGGGAGAACTTAGAAGGATTATAATCCCTAAGTTGGAAACTATGCATGAGGCCATCAGTGATGCTCAGACCACCGCCCAAACAAAAGATCCGACAGATCTCAAGCGGGCAGAAGCTTTTGCATTTTTGTTAAGTGGTCACATTTCAATTTTGGATAGAATGAAGCAAAGTTGGGCTACAGAAATGATCCAATTGCAGACATCCTTTGCAGACATTCTTCAGTACATGTGAGTATGTAAATATGCGGCTATATATAGAAAATTTTTGAAAATTTTGGTGTGCGGACCCTACCCTTTGCCATTGATGTCAAAGGGGGAGTGAGGAGCAGTGAAAAATGAGGAATCCAACTAAGGGGGAGTTCCGGAAATTGTATATAAAGACAGAGCATCAGCAAAGGGGGAGCATAGTGAAAACACTTAGTCATTTTTCACTAAGTGTTGCCATCAATGCCAAAGGGGGAGATTGTTGGCAAGAGACACTATATGGATTCATGGTTGTTGTCATTGATGGCAACAAAGGCCATCCCACATATCCGCAAGTCATGATGTGTCTCTACCGGAAGTTAGAATAAAGAATGTTGTGGTCCGGTGAAGAAGAACAGAGCATGTGGCAAGGTCCGACAGATTGGTCCGGATCTCTCAGAGGAAGTGTCTTGGTGCAGTGCGGATTTGGGGAAGTCAAGAGGACTACCTTGAGTGGTATATTCCAAGGATTTAGCCTCCGGTGATGGACAAGGAAAAAGATATGAACAGTTGAGTACCGGATTCCTGAGAGACAGTGAAAACAGAGGAAGAACTGACTGACAGAGTATCAGACTACTTTCCGGATGTGTTACTATTGATGATAGAGGTTGTGAAGGCATGAATCATGTTTGGCCGACATGATTAATGATATCTACAAGTATATGCTTGATCCGCATTGCTTGGTGAGGAAGGATTCAGCCGACAGAATGAGAGTTTGTAAGAAACTAGACTGTTCCGGATGCCGACTAGAAAAGTGATGAAATTACTTATGCGGATATATATAGAGGATGGATTTAGTTGTGAAGTGTGTGATGGTGTGAAGACATATGCGAATAAGTCCAGAACAGAGCAGAGGTAGCAAAAAGGATCCGGTATGTGAAAGATAGCAGAATAAAGAGCAGAGGAAAGATGAAGTGCAGCAGATCAGTGTACTGAGCCTAACCGGAACTGAACTCCAGCATATGCAGATGCTTCCAATCAGTTCAAGACTGTGATTCTTATCACTTTGTAGACAGTGTGTCTTCTTGTAGGCAGTGGGCCTCTTGTGAGCAGTGTGCTCGGGCAGTGAGCCCTAATTGGCAAGTGCCATTTTTTGTAATTTCCTATTCTTCTAACAGAGAATAATTTTGGGTTAATCACCCCGTGGTTTTCTCCCTTAACAGGGTTTCCACGTCAAAAATACTGTGTCATGTGTTTCTTATTTCATGATTAATGTTTTTGTGTTTGATTCTATGCTGCATCAATTAAAAGGAAAGTTCAATAAGGGAAATAATTAGGATAACTGATTCACCCCCCCCCCTCTCAGTTATCAACAGATACAAGGTTACCTTTATGTTATCATGCTTCCCATAATGCGATCACATTTTGGGAAGCATGGAAAATGGTAAAAAAGCATGTGGGATCCGTGTTTCAGATCCCACATGACTGTTATTCCTGCTTTTCACGAGTATATTAGACAAAAAAATGCTTTTCATGTTGTTTGACTAATTGACAATCATTTTTATATCAATCCACCACCTTTTTTTGTTTTTTCAACGTAGAAGAAGTGATTTTTCATGTTTTTAGAGAAAATTTGATTATTTAAACTGAAAGTTTCATGTTTCATGTGATTTTGTTTCAAAGATAATTACCATTGATATATAGATTGAATTTGATGATATATGTTTATTTTTTCCATAAATTTTAGCAATCCTATTCTAGAATTATATAGAATTCATAATCAAACTTGTGAAAAACAAGAATTTGAGGATTTTGAAGACATCTTTTGGAGAATTGGTCAACTACAATATTGAATTCTAAGGTATGTTCAATTCATGTCCATTTTAATTCACATATATATGTTCTTATGTTCTTTATGTCTTTAAATGTCTTTATGTCTTAATGTTTTTTATGTTCTTTATGTTCTAAGATATATATATGTGTCTAGGTATATCAGTTAGTTCAGTCAAAGAGACTCCAAATTCCTCATGTTTTCACCTTGTTTCGGCCCTTCATGCCTTCATTTCACCTATTTTCAGCTATACAAGAGAAAAACATTATCAGATACTTCATAAAATAGTTTTAGTGAACAATTGTTGGTCATACTCATACTCGAGTGTATACATGGAGCCAAAATTGATTTTGGAAGACTCTTAATTTTTGCCCTAGGATGATAGAAGGATTTATTCCTTAATACATGCATAATTCAATTCATTTAATAGAACCATGCATGAAATGATAGTTTTCTTACAAAAATGGAGGAAATGAGAACCACAATCTATTTGACAAATTGTTACAACTCACTTTGGTACCACTCAATCCATAAAAAATGTGATAGAGATTATGTATTTACTTCATCAACATAACAAAATTTTAGAGGAGAGAGTTATATACAAATATACGGACATACAAGCATCATGACACAAGATGATACAAAGGGAGTTACAAGGAGATAAAACACTAAAAAGGAGGTTTTCATGAGTGTAAGACAGTCGCAAGTCTATATAACAGTCCACTATCATAGTCATGACCATCATGAAGTTGTTTTTAATTAATGCATTACTTAAGATGTCTTTGATCTTTTGTCACGAGTATCCAGAAGGTTATCTTCAATTGTTAATGTTCTTTTGACTATCATAAAGTTTTTGGATTGGTTTAAGACTATTAGGATAGTCAATTTATGTTGATTGCAGTCCCCTTCGATGGCATTCATTTTGTCATCCTTCAAAATCACCTCCATACAACTCATATATGTAAAAAATTAACCATACAATTCATGATTTCCAAACCTAAAATAATGATTTAATACTCATATAAGAGTCCAAACAATGGGCTTCAAGGGACAAGACAGTCAAGAGTAGTCAAGGTGATGTTCTTAAGAGTTGATAAGGTCAAAGGGAGGCTTAGTATTAGAGATATACCCTTACATAGTGATCTCTCAACACCTTATGGTTTCAAATAGTTTTGAAGTCTATTGGCAACCCTATTTTCCTTTATGGAAATACTCATGATAGGCTTGAAGGAACAAAACTATTTATGTACATCAGTCCACTATGACTATCATAGTATTAGAGTCTTTTGGAAACCTTCCCAACTTTCTCCTTCATAAGATTCATAGTCCATAATTCAAGTGTATTAAATTTCTTCCCTAAATGTCCTCTTTCCATTCAGGTGTATACTTCATGATTTGTTATTCAAGTGTATACTAGATCTGACTTTGTATTTGTATTTGAGTATATACTCTATGACCTCTATTCAAGTGTATATCATGACTATGTATTCGAGTGTATACTCCATGACTTTGTGTATTCCATTGTATACTTGGTGTATTTTGTGATTGGGAAAAAGGTGTGAAGAATCTATATAAAGGTCTTTCAGACTTGCTCAAGGAGTTTTGAAGCTTTCTTGGCCATTATTTGACAAAGTGTGATGACTGTCCTAAATGATTGTGCATGACAGTGTTGGGGCAGCAATTGGAAGTTCATCAAATCTAAGTCTAAAAGTGTTGGTCGTGCATATTCCTTGTTGGGAAGGGGTCTTAGAAGGTCCTACAGACCTGAACAAAGGATTTTAGAGCATTCTTCAAGGGTTAGACAAGTTTTATTATGACTGTCCCAAGAGGACTAGTTTTACAATCATTGAGTAAGTGCTGGCACCCAAGCAAGTTAGGGTTTTCTTTTGAGTCTAGGTGTTTAATAACTATTGGAATCATCTTTAGAATGTTTGAAATAGGCCCCCAAATCTATATTGAGGTTTTTGAAAGCATCCCAAACAATGGAGAACATGCAAGAACAATTTGTCAATTTGTCAATTTGAGTTTGTCTAGGTCTTGTAAATATGTGTCAAGTTGTGTTTTGAAGTGTCAAGGCATGTTTTGATGTTATAATAAGGTCTAAGAAACCATTTTGAACATGTTTTAGATCCTAGGAGGTTATTTGAGGTTCATTTTTCAAGTAATGTAAAGTTGTTAAAATATTGCAATGTGGTTTAAATGCAAGAAAGTGGTTTGTGACTCTTTTCCACCAATGCGAACACTTTACAATTTATGGATTGGATTTAGAAAGATGTATTTCTTGTTTACAAGTTTGTAGAATGCAGGGGTGTGAATTTGTTGTATGTGTGATGATACCCTAGGTTGGCAGAGCTATTGTTTTGAGCAAATTGAAGGTACAGAGATAGGGTTTGATGGAAAAATAGTTAGAGGATCATTCTAAGTGATTGATTAAGAATGTACAGACATAATTGAATGTGTTTGAGGCATCAGCAAAGCAAAATAAGCTTGGAAACATAGACTTTCTATAAACCCTATGATACAAGCATGGAATTGGCATTAACAAGGGTTTTGTAGTGTTTCCTATTGACAAAAGTGGCAGATTTGGACCATTTGAGGTCTGTATTGAACATTGCAATTTAGTTTGGAAGTTTGGTAGAAGGATTTTATGGAGTTGCTTTGGAAAACAAGGCTAATTGCCCCTTTCTAGGAAATAAAACAATCAGTTTTTGGGGTTTGTGTTGCAAAATGACCTATACGCATTTTAGGATATGTTTTAGATGAGCTTAAAGGATATCCAAAAGTGTCAATAGTTTTGGGTTTCAGTGCCTACCCTGAGAGAAAAGTTTTGATAGTCCATTTTGGAGGGCTACTAGCATTAGGACAGTCAAAGAAAGAAGGACCTATGGTAGACGCATTTAAGTTGCATGAGGGGTGTTGATACATTGAATTAGTCTGCATTAACTTGGAAAAGGTCTGCCAAGTGATAAACAAAGCAATAAGTTGTTGGTTCTTCATTAACAGGAGGTCACAACTCTAGTCCATCCAACTATGGACAAAGAAGCTCTAGAAAAGATGATGGAGAGTGATCATCAGATGGCAGTAAGTGATCGATTACATATGTGATGTTATATATTTCATGTACATTTTGTTATAGTAATGTGTTGTTAGGGTTAGGGCAGATCAAAGCAATAAACACTAACAATTATATGCAGATTAAATAACACAAAAGAGATCAACACAAAAATTTAACATGGTTCACCCAATATGGGCTACATCCATAGAAACTCAGCCATCCAATGATTTTATTATCCAGTACAAAACAGATTACAATCTTGCGAATACATCGTTGTACCATACATCCCAGCCGCTTATAACAATCTTTTTGGAAGCTTCTAGATTTAGGGTTTTGCAATGTCCTTTTTCTTTTTTTGGGGGTTGCACCCCCGAACCCCTACTTTTCAGGGGCTGCCACCCCCGAACCCCTGCTTCTTGGGGGCTGCCACCCCCGAACCCCCACTTCTTGGGGGCTGCCGCCCCCGAACCCCAGCTCGGGGCCCAGCTCGGCCCCGAACCCCGGCGAGGATACATAACTTGTGTACAGTACTTGCCTGATCAGTCACCACATACCAACAATCTCCCACTTAGAGATTGATCAAGCTCCACACCAAACAATCTCCCACTTGGAGATTGATCCTGGACGACACTGCTGCGCTTGCAACTCCCACTAGATTATAGGCCTGGCTAGTTTCTTAAGTCCACCATTATCAGTCATGAAGGCCAATGGAAACTAATGAGGAAATCAGTTTCTCCCATGTAACTGCCTTTGTGAACATATCTACAAGATTTTGACTTGTGTGAATTTTCTCTAGCTTCAACTACCCATCCTCCAAAACTGACCGGATGAAGTGGTATCTGAGTTATATGTGCTTAGTTATTGAATGCAAAGCTGAATTCTTAGCAAGATGAATGGCACTCTGGCTATCAGTGTACAAAGGGCTATCTTCTTGTCATTGCCCCAATTCCTCTAGAAAATGTTGTAACTAAATCATCTCCTTGCTAGCATCTATAGCAGCAACATACTCAGCTTCAATGGTTGAAAGTGTAACAACCTTTTTGAAGTCTTGAAATCCAACTGACTGCAGTACCTCCTATAGTAAAAACATACCCTTTAGTACTCCTCCTGCTATCAATATCACTCGCCAGATCAGAGTCAACATATCCTTTTAGAGCATAATTTGTTCCTCCAAAACATAGTTTCTTTGAAGTAGTACCTCTCAAATATCAGAGAACCCATTTTATAGCATTCCAATGTTCCATTACCGGATTTCTCATATACCTGCTCACAACTCCCACTGCATGTGTAATATCTATCCTTGTGCATACCATTGCATACATCAAGCTAGCAACTGCTAATGCGTATGGTATCTTAGATATTTTATCTTCCTCCTCTTGTGTCTTTGGACACATCTCCTTAGTCAACTTAAAATGACTAGGAAAATGTGTACTAATTGCTTTTGCATTTTGCATGTTAAACCTTTTCAACACCTTCTCTACATACTCACTTTGAGACAAAAATATTTTTTTGTTTGTCCTGTCCCGTGTGATCCTCATACCAAGGATTTGTTTTGCTACACCCAAATCCTTCATAGCAAATGAATTTGCTAATTTCTACTTAAGTTCATTAACATGCTGCATGTTAGACTTGACAACAAGCATATCATCAACATAAAGCAATAGGATAATATAACCACCATTACATAATTTCTTGAAATAAACACAATAATCAGAATGACATTGTTTTTAACCTTGTTCAGCCATAAAACTATCAAATTTCAAATACCATTGCTGAGGTGCTTGCTTCAGGCCATACAAACTCTTCTTTAACCTACACACAAAATCCTCCTTACCCTTGACCTCATATCCCTGTGGTTGCTGCATGTATATTTCCTCTTCCAAATCCCCATGGAGAAAAGTTGTTTTCACATCTATCTGATCAAGATGCAAGTCTTCCGCAACCACAAGACTTAGAACCTAGTTCTAATAGAAGTCATCTTTACAACTGGAGAAAATATTTCATCAAAATCTATACCTTTTTTCTGTGCAAAACCTTTTAGCACGAGTCTAGCCTTATATCTTTTCTTGCCTCCATCTTCTTCCTTCAACCTGTAAACCCATTTATTTGGCAATGCTCTTTTACTTGTTGGCAATTGGACCAAGTCCCAATTATGATTCTGCAGCAAGGAATCCATTTCCTCTTTCATGCATAGCTCCCACTACTTTTTGGTATCTACCTGCATTGCTTCTTCATAACTTTAGGGTTCACTAGAATCAGTTAATAATATAGAATATAATGATGGAGAAAATATTTTTGGAGGTCTAGTTATCCTTGTAGAACGTCTAACACTTGCAGGAGTCTATAGGATAACTTGTTGTTGCTGAGCATCAGGTACCACTGGTATTTTCTTTTCTGGAATCTCATCCAGCACCACATATTCCTTTTTGGCCTATTCATGCTTCTTTTCCTGCAGATGATCCTTATACATGACCTTCTCATTGAATATAACATCTTTGCTCCTAATGATTCTACAATTTTCAAAATCCCATAACCGATAACCAAATTCATCTACTCCATATCCAATGAAGGTACATTTTTTAGACTTAGCCTCAAGCGTGGTTCTATTTTCAATATCAACATGGGCAAAAGCTTCACAACCAAAGGTTTTCAGAAACAAATAATTTACTTTTTTACTCGTCCATGCCTCCTCTGGAATGCCACGATCAAAAGGATTTGAAAGTCCCCTATTTATTAAATAAACAACGGTATGTACAACATCTACCCAAAAATGTAAGGGTAGTCCAACATGAAATCTCGTGCTCCTTGCATGCTCCATAATGGTCCTATTCATCCTCTTAGACACACCATTTTCTTGTGGGGTTCCAGGAACTATTTTCTGCCTACGGATTGCATTATATGAATAGTAATTTTTCAAATTCTCTGCTACAATACTTGCCTCCATTATCAGATCTGAGACACTTCAAATTTTTTCATGTCTCATTCTCAATCAAAACTTTCCACTTTTTAAAAGTTTCAAATACTTCTGATTTTTGTTTTAGAAAATACACCCATGTTTTCCTAGTTGCATCATCAATAAAAGTAACATAATAGCAAGAGCCTCCAAGAGTAGATACCTGAGCTGGTCCCCATACATCTAAATGCACAAGCTCTAATTTCTCACTCTTCTTCTCTTTCCCAACTTTGAGAAATCAGACTCTTTTCTGTTTTCCATAAACACAATTTTGCAGAACTCCAAGTCAATCTTCTTTAGACCTGGTAGCAACTTTCTGGAGTGAAGGATTTTCATCCCTTTCTCACTCATGTGCCCAAGTCTATGGTGCCACAATTCTATTTTTGTCCTTGCAGCAAGTGTTATAACTATCTCAGTAGCAACTATTTCTGTAGCAGCTAAGGTAGAATAAGTATTACCAGTACACAAATACAATGTGCCACCTTTTCACCTTTAGCTACTACTAATGCACCTTTAGTGACCCTCCAGACTTTGTTTGAAAAGGTAACTATACAACCTTCACTACCCAGTTGTCCTACAGAGATTAAATTCCTTCTCAAATTTGGAACACGCCTTACCTCCTGTAGCAACCATTCATTTCCATTTTGCAACTTGATTTTTATCTTTCCTTTTCCAACAATTTGACAAGGTTCATCATCACCCAAATATACCTATCCAAAATCACCTTGAACATAATCTACAAAATATTTCCTATGGGGTGTGGCATGAAATGAAGCCCTTGAATCTATTACCCAGGAATCATTAGCATTATCTAAACACAAAATTAAAGCATCCTGTAATTTATTACTTACAACATTAGCTTCCTTACTGTCATCATGTTGTCTATCTCCTTGTTTGCCCTTTCGAGATGAGCAATCCTTCTTCAAGTGTCCTGGTTTTCCATAGTGCTAGCAATCCATTCTTCCTCTAGATTTAGATCTGCCTTTCTTTGACTTCCCTTGTGACTTCCCAGGATTTGTAGGGATTTTTTCTCTTTCCTTTGTTCTTCCTCTGTTCTCTACAGTCAAAGCATTACCAAATGTTGAAGTCTCACCTGTGCTTTTCCATCGCATTTCCTCTCTAAGGATAACACCAACAACATCATCAAATTTCAAAGTATTTAAACTAGAGACAAAGTTACTTACAACCATTACCAAGCTATTCCAGCTTTCTGGTAAAGAACATAAAACCAAGAGAGCCCTTACCTCTTCATCAAATTTTACTTTTACAGAAGTTAACTGACTGGTAATCGTATTAAAGTCATTTAAATGATCTAACACAAATCCACCTTCAATCATTTTTAGATTAAACGAACGCTTCATAAGAAATACCTTATTAGAGGCTAAGGGTTTTTCATACAATTTAGTCAAAGCTTTCATTAGTTCACTTGTTGTCTTTGCTTCTATTATATTGAATGCCATAGATGGTGCTAGGCACAACTGAATGGTTCCCAGTGCCTTTCTATCCAAAAGTTCCCAATCCTCATCAGTCATTGCTACCAGTTTCTTGGCTACTCCTTCCAATAGCCTCCATAAATCCTTCTGATAGAGATAATCCTCGATCTGCATCTTCCATAATTGATAATTCTGCCCATTAAATTTATCTACCTTCAATTTACCCTCGTCCACCATTGCTCCCACTCAACCGTGAGACCTTGCAGACGATAAACAAACACAACCCGCTCTGATACTAGTTGTTAAGGTTAGGGTAGATCAAAGCAATAAATACTAACAATTATATGTAGATTAAATAACCCAAATATAACAATGAGGAATAACACAAAAGAGATCAACACAGAAATTTAACGTGGTTCACCTAATATGGACTACATCCACAGAAACTCAGCCATCCAATGATTTTATTATCCAGCACAAAATAGATTACAATCTTGCAAATACATCACTATACCATACATCCCAGCTGCTTATAACAAGCTTTTTGGAAGCTTCTAGATTTAGGGTTTTGCAATGTCCTTTTTCTTTTTTCCGGGGCTGCCACCCCTGAATCCCTGCTTCTCACGGGCTACCGCCCCCGAACCCCTGCTTGAGGCTTGGCCTAACCCAAACCTCGACGAGGATACATAACTTATGTACAATACTTGCATGATCAGTCGCCACATACCAACATGTGCATATTGTTTGATTGTATTAACAAGTGGAGCTGCATGAGCTTGAACCGTCGAAGAGGTCTACTCGACGATAGAGAGAGAATGAGTCATGGATATTTTTGTATATATATGCCTGCATGGCTTTGTTTGGACATGCCTATATGGATTTGTATGTAAACTATATGTTATGTTCATGACATTATGTATACGATAGTTTATATTAAATATTAAATATGATGTTAAATTATCCTTGAGCAGTGGTATGAACTGTGGGCAGTGAAGGCCTCATGTATCGTTTGATTTGTTTTCTATGGTATACATTTGATGTTTGCATCATCATCATGTTATGCTTCATGGGGTTAGATCTAAGTAATGGATGAAGTTGATCCTAATTGGTCTTAATCCTGTTCACTCATGTTTCACTCATGTCATATCAAGATTGATGTCACAGGGTTTGGATGTTAGTTCATAACATTCATGTTTATCATGTTACAATAGTAGTACATAGTTTCTTATGTCATTGGTTCATGCCATTGGATCATTGGATTTGGTTTTGGTTCTTCATCATAACATGTCATGCTTTCAGGAGTTGGATTAGGTTGTGGTTCTTCCTCATGACAGGAGTTTCATGTAGTGGAAAGGTGCTAGGAGTGACATTTTGCATTCCATAGCTTGTGGGGCTAAAAAAACTTTGCCAGTGCATCGAGGTGGACGGGTAAATGCCAAGGGAGGTCTTGTTTCATGTGCCAAGCATCACAGTCGTTCAAGGAAGCAGGCTATTGGCAAAGTCCCTTAAGATCCCTAAGATGAAAAAACTGCCAAACTTTGACAGAGCAGTTCTTAGAATTCGTGGTAGCTGGGAACATTCTATTTGGACCTGTAAGTGCACGTGGGGTCCATCCACAATAACCTCTCTCGGTTTCGTTCAACTCTAGTCCATTTGACCGTGCTGAAATCAAACGCATTCTTGCAAAATGCTTCAGTTTCATGCAGTGGAAAGGTGCTAGGAGTGACATTTTGCATTCCATAGCTCGTGGGGCCGAACGGACTTCGCCAACATGTTGGGGTGGGCGGGTAAATGCCAAGGGAGGTCTCATTTCATGTGCCAAGTGCCCCAGTCATTTGAGGCAGCAGGCTACTGGCAAAGTCCCTTAAGATCCCTAAGATGAAAAAACTACCAAATTTTGACAGAGTAGTTCTTGGAATTCGTGGCATCTGGGAACATTTCGTTTAGACCTATAGGTCTACGTGGGGTCCGTTCACAATAACCTCTCTTAGTTTTGGTCAACTCCAGTCTGTTTGACTGTGTCGAAATCAAACACATTCTTGCAAAATGCTTCAGTTTCATGCAGTGGAAAGGTGCTAGGAGTGACATTTTGCATTCCATAGCTCGTGGGTCTGAACGGACTTCGCCAACATGTCGGGGTGGGTGGGTAAATGCCAAGGGAGGTCTCATTTCGTGTGCCAAGCGTCCCAGTCATTTGGGGCAGCAGGCTATTGGCAAAGTCCCTTAAGATCCTTAAGATGAAAAAATTGCCAAACTTTGATGGAGCAGTTCTTGGAATTCATGGCATCTGGGAACATTTTGTTTGGACCTATAGGTGCATGAGGGGTCTGTCCACAATAACCTCTCTCAGTTTTGGTCAACTCCAGTTTGTTT
Source organism: Cunninghamia lanceolata (assembly GCA_027924645.1). Taxonomy (NCBI): domain Eukaryota; kingdom Viridiplantae; phylum Streptophyta; class Pinopsida; order Cupressales; family Cupressaceae; genus Cunninghamia; species Cunninghamia lanceolata. Next base: position 7,926,701 of record BSBN01000010.1, read on the forward strand.
GACTGTGTCGAAATCAAACACATTCTTGCAAAATGCTTCAGTTTCATGCAGTGGAAAGGTGCTAGGAGTCCATAGCTCGTGAGACTAAACAAACTTTGCCAACGCATCGGAGTGAGCAGGTAAATGCTAAGGGAGGTCTTGTTTTATGTGCCAAGCATCGCAATCATTCGGGGCAGCAGGCTATCGACAAAGTCCCTTAAGATCCCTAAGACGAAAAAACTACCAAACTTTGATGGGGTAGTTCTCAGAATTTGTGGCAGATGGGAATGTTCTATTTAGACCTACAGGTGCATGTGGGACCCGTCTACAATAACCTCTCTTAGTTTCGTTCAACTCCTATTTGTTTGACCGTGCCAAAATCAAATGCATTCTTGCAAAATGATTCAATTTCATGCAATGGAAAGGTTGTCAGGTGCCATATTTTTTGTTTTGCTCATTGTGGGGCTGAACGAACTGCGCCAACACATTGGGGTGGGTGGGTAAATGGTAGGGAAAGTCTTGTTTCGTGTGCCAAGTGTCCCAGTCATTTTGGCCTGCAAGCTACCGACACCTAGCACCTTTCGAGTTTGCCGGTAGCTTGCAGCCCAGAACGACTGAGACACTTGGTGCATGAAACGAGATCTCCCCTAGCATTTACCCACCCACCCCAACATGTTGATGCAGTCAGTTCTCCCCCACGATGAGCAGATCAAAAAATATGGCACTTGACAACATTTCCACTGCATGAAACTGAAGCATTTTGCAAGAATGCGTTTGATTTTGGCACGGTCAAACAAACAGGAGTTGAACGAAACTGAGATAGGTTATTGTAGACGGGTCCCACATGCACCTGTAGGTCTAAACAGAATGTTCCAAACTACCACGAATTCTGAGAACTACCCCGTCAAAGTTTGGTAGTTTTTTCGTCTTAGGGATCTTAAGGGACTTTGCCGGTAGCTTGCTGCCCCGAACGACTGCGATGCTTGGCACATGAAATGAGACCTCCCTTAGCATTTACCCACTCACCCCGATGTGTTGACGAAGTCTGTTCAGCTCCACAAGCTATGGAATGCAAAATGTCACTCCTAGCACCTTCCGAGTTTACCGATAGCTTGCAGCCCGGAACGACTGAGACACTTGATGCACAAAATAAGACCTCCCCTAGCATTTACCCACCCACCCTAATGTGTTGGCATAGTCGGTTCACCCCCATGATTAGCAAATCAAAAAATATGGCACCTGACAACATTTCCACTGCATGAAACTGAAGCATTTTGCAAGAATGCGTTTGATTCTAGCACGGTCAAACAGACAAGAGTTGAACGAAACTAAGAGAGGTTATTGTAGATGGATCCCACATGCACCTGTAGGTCCAAACAGAATGTTCCCAACTGCCATGAATTCTGAGAACTGCCCTGTCAAAGTTTGGCAGTTTTTTCGTCTTAGGGCTCTTAAGGGACTTTGTTGGTAGCTTGTTGCCCCGAATGATTGCGGTGCTTGGCACATGAAATGAGACCCCCCCTAGTATTTATCCACCCACCCTGATGCATTACTGAAGTCTGTTCGGCCCCATCAGCTATGGAATGCAAACTGTCACTCCTAGCACCTTTCGAGTTTGCTGATAGCTTGTAGCTCGGAACGACTGACACACTTGGCGCACAAAATGAGACCTCCCCTAGCATTTACCCACCCACCTAGATGTGTTGGCACAATCATTTTTCCCCCAAGACCTATGGAATGTAAAATTTTAGTGTTAGCAACTTTCTACTTTGTCGGTAGCTTACAACTCCAAACGACTGGGATGCTTGGCACATGAAACAAGACCTTCCCTACCATTTACCCACCCACCCTGACATGTTGGCGTAGTCTGTTTGGCTGCACTATGAGTAGAATAAAAAATATGGCCCCTGGCAACCTTTCCATTGCATGAAATTGAAGCATTTTGCAAGAATGCGTTTGATTCTAGCACGGTCAAACGGACTGGAGTTGACTGAAACAGAGAGAGGTTATTATAGACAGACCCCACATGCACCTGTAGGTCCAAACAAAATGTTCCCAGCTGCCACAAATATTGAGAATAGCTCTGTCAAAGTTTGGCAGTTTTTTCATCTTAGGGATCTTAAGCGACTTTACCGGTAGCCTGCTGCCTCGAATGACTGGGGCACTTGGAACATGAAATGAGACCTCCTTTGGCATTTATCTGCCCACCCCGGCACGTTGGTGAAGTCCATTCGGCCCCACAAGCTATGGAATGCAAAATGTCACTCCTAGCACCTTTCCACTGCATGAAACTAAAACATTTTGCAAGGATGTGTTTGATTCCGACACAGTCAAATATACTAGAGTTGAATGAAACTAAGAGACATTATTGTGGATGGACCCCACATGCACCTATAGGTCCAAACAGAATGTTCCCAGCTACCACGAATTCCAAGAACTGCTCCGTCAAAGTTTGGTATTTTTTCATCTTAGGGATCTTAAGGGACTTTACGAGTAGCCTGCTGCCCCGAACAATTGCGACGCTTGGCACACGAAACGAGACTTCCCCTAGCATTTAACTGCCCACCCCAACGAGTTGGCATAGTCCGTTCGGCCCCACGAGCTATGGAATGCAAAATGTGACTCCTAGCACCTTTCCACTGCATAAAACTGAAGCATTTGCAAGAATGTGTTTGATTTCGGCACGGTCAAATGGACTAGAGTTGAACGAAATCGAGAGAGGTTATTGTGGATGGACCCCACATGCACCTGTAAGTCCAAATAGAATGTTCCTAGCTACCACAAATTTTGAGAAATCCTCTATCAAAGTTTGGCAAAAAATTTTTTATCTTAGGGATCTTAAGGGCTACACCCATTTTATCCTTCCTCATGCATAAAACAATAATATGATGTTGTAACAAGACTGATCTTGAGTTGGGAGATATTTGTACATCCATTATTCTACATCATAGCTTCTATTTCTTGCATCACTCAAATATATTCAAGGCCTTTCCATGGTTTCCTCTTACTAATCCACCCAACCAGGACCTTGAAAATGGTGTAGCAGTAACATATAAGGCTAAGAAATTAGTTAAAAGATCCATGTGATCATCTATTTTTAGTATTAACATATTTTTCTATCATTGTTGACTATTGTATCCATGCATGTGTAGGTATATCCATTATATACATGTTGACAACTTTTGTAAAATGAACTCAAAATGACTCTATTGACCTTGCACATGGTATATTATAACCTTATTAGACCAAATAAACTAAAAACACCCAAAAAAAACCTATCATTAAACCTCATTTGACCAAACTTGCAAAAAAAATAAATTTTGTGCCCTTGCACCAAATTGGCGGGTGTAAAGACAAATTCCAAAACCTTCAAAATTGTATCTTTGGAACACATAATAGACATCCATCAAAGCATAAAGCATATAGAAATTTGTCAAATGTTGTAGTTGTAAGTACCCTGCAAGACATGTATGCAAAATGTGGAAGAATATACTTGACGAACATGAACTGTTTGATATGATGCCTCAAAGAAATGTTGTCTCATGGAATGCAATGATTGCAAGATATGCACAAAATGGATTTGTTGAAAAGACTTTAGAAAATTTCAAGTGAATGCAGTTGGCATGTGTAAAGCCAAATTCCACAACCTTTTCCAACATCCTCCCTATCTATACACCAATATAGAATGTTTGGAATGACTTATTGACATCCATCAAAGCATAAAGGATATAGGAAATTTGTCGCATGCTGTAATTGCAGCTGCCCTTTGGTGCAGGGGCACCTAGCCTATTTCATGAACATGATAAAATGATGAATTTTGATGTGTTGAGTCATTTTGGCATTGTAATGAGGTCATACTAGACCATTCCTGATGTAATAAGGGTCATTGGAGTTTAGGAGGTCATAAGCTGCAAAAAGTTGTCAAGTTGCAAGAAAAGTTGTCAAGCAACTTTTCTTGCAACCAAATGGCTAATAATTGTCATAGTTGTTTAAATTAGTGTTTGTGCATCCATTTTGATGTAATAAGGCCTTGTAGGAGTGACCAAGGTTGTTTTCAATTAAATTAATGATGCCCTAGGCAGGCAGCCTGTGTGTTTTTGGTCTATTTGACAATGCAGTGATGAGGCTTTTGAAAAATGGTTAAAGAAGGGTCATGAATAATTATGCTAATGAGTGATTTAGTCTATATATGACCTAACTCAACCTTTGGAGTGCATTTTTTAGTTTAGGGGTCAAGAATAGTAGTTGATGCTTTGTAAAAGTGGGCTAATTAGGCCTCATATACAAATTACCAGTCCATTTTTGAAGGGAATGTTCCAAAACAACACATGGTGCATTTGAGATATGTTGTAAAACATCCAAATGGGTATCCTAATCTGTCCTCCTTTGTGTCAGAGGTTATGGATCAGTAAGTTATGTTCCAAAAATTAGTTTTTTGGAGGGCTACTAGCTTGTAAGGGCAGTTTATGAGGAAGAATAACCTATATGCAAAGTTTATGTTCTTGGTGACCATGAATGGTCTTTTTATGTCACATTCATCATTTCAAGGGTGTTTCATGAGTTGGTTTGCAAAGATTGAGGTTTTGAACCAAGTGTTGGGTTTGTAGTCTTGATTGAGTTCATGTCTAGTTGAAAAAGGGTTTGGGGTCTTAGCCCATTGTTGTGAACTATGTTTCCATGGTGTTGATTCGTCCTCCTTACCTACTGCATCACCCTTATAGACATGTATGCAAGGTGTGGAAGCATAGACAAGGCACATGAATTATTTGGCATGATGCCCCAAAGAAATGTCACCTCATTGAATGCAATGATTGCAAGATATGAACAAAATGAATTTTTTGACAAGGCATTAGAAACTTTCAAGCAAATGCAATTGGTGGGTGTAAAGCAAAATTCCACAACCTTAGCCAGTATCCTCCTTGCCTATGCCTAAATGGACATCCATCAAAAGGATAAAACATATGGGAATTTTTTTAGATGTTGTAGTTGCAACTGCCCTCAGAGACATGTATGCAAAGTGTGGAAGCATAGACAAGGCACATGAACTGTTTGGCATGATGCCTCAAAGAAATGTCACCTCATGGAATACAATGATTGCAAGATATGAACCAAATGGATTTACTAATAAGCCTTTAGAAAGTTCCAAGAAAATGCAATTGGCAAGTGTAAAGCCAAATTCCAAAACCTTACAAATGGTATGTTTGGAGCACGGTATAGACATCCATCAAAGCATAAAGGATATAGGAATTTTGTCAAATGTCATAGTTGTAAGTACCCTGCAAGACATGTATGCAACTTGTGTGGAAGCATATATAACGAACATGAACTATTTGACACGATGCCTCAAAGAAATGCTGTCTCATGGAATGCAATGATTGCAAGATATGCACGAAATGGATTTTTCATAAGGATTTAAAAACTCTCAAGCAAATGCACAAAAATAAATTTCAACCATTTACGCAAATTTTGGCACGCCTAAAACCAAATTACACAACCTTAACCAACTTCCTCCTTGCCTATGTTATAATGGGATCTAGAGAACATGGTGTGGACAACCATCAGAGCATAAATGATATAGGAATTTTGTCACATGTATTGTATTTGCAAACTTGCCCTTGTAGACATGTATGGAAAGTATGGAAGCATAGAAAAGGTACGTGAACTATTTGAAATGATGGCTCAAAGAAATGCACAGTCCCACAGAATTCAATGATTGCAAGATATGCACAAAATGGATTATTTGAAAATGATTTATAAACTTTCAAGAAAATGCAATTGGCACTTGTAAAACCAAATTCCTATAACAATAATTTATTATCATATTAATTATTTAATATAAACTGTCATCTACATAATTTCATGAACATAACATCTAGTTTATATAAAAAGCCATATAGGCGTGTCCAAACAAAGCCATACAGGCAAATATACAAAAATATACATCGGATTAACATACAAAAGTATGTATACAAAGCCATCTAGGCATACAAAAAAGTTCCCAAAAACTATTTTCCAATGGACTTTAGGAAATAATCGGTGGCCCTTCTTTGACTATGAAGATGGAGAGCCAGTCAGTGACACATCCTCTCTCTACCGTCAAGTAGACCTCTTCGAATAAAGTTCATCCAGCTGCACCTATTAATATATGCACATTAGTATAGTAAATGTATGAAATATATAACATCACATATGTAATTGATCACTTACCACCAATTGATGATCACTCTCCATCATCTTGTCTCTCTCTTCGTTCGTAGTTGGACAGACTAGAGTTGTGACCTCCTATGAGAAGCATCAAGAAGCAAAATTGACTAAACATAAATATAATTTTTGTACATCAAATGACATGAGATAAAAAAGAAATACAAAATTATGATATTTTCATGTTATTGGCTCATACCTTAGTCAAAGGATTTACAGACATCATGGTTGCATCAATGCCTATCTGTGCTAACTCACACAGATGAGGAGGAGTCTCCATTGTATTCAACATCTGAAAATCAAGTTCAAGATGATTCAAACAAAATAAATACATAACATTATTTTAAAAATGCATAATGATTAGAAATGGTTAAATTTACCTCCGTAAAAGTGGTGGTTTGGTGTCTAGGGGACCAAGGAAATCGTGGAGGTGCTGGTGACTGTTGAAATCATCAAATTGTCACAAAATAATATTACCATTGACATATCTACAATAATTACAATTATGTGATAAATTACATACCTGCTAACTTGACCTCCTCTTATAACCCACCAATGGACGGCTAATGGAGGCAGGATGAAGACTCTGACCCTAGAATTTCATTGTGTAAACAATTACATACATTATTTTTGACTTATAATATAGATAATCATATAAAATTAATTACAAATTTCAAATAACAATATACTAAATCAAGATGAAACTTGTAACAAATTACTTGAGAGTCAATACCAAATGTATGCTATAAGAGATCGTCACTGAGAACAAGATCATCTAATATGTCCTGCCCCTGTGTCGCATCATGCTGCCCCTGTGTCGCAGAGTCCTGTTGTGCCTCCTACATCCCATAATCACATAGGTTCCCACATATACTGTACAAATGTGGGGACACATGACGCCTACTAATCTCACCCTCATTGGCCTGGGTAAAATCATCGGCATGCTATGATAGAGATTGGGTGAGAGTAGTCAATGAATGTAAAGTCTCCACTCTCCTTCAAAGCTAAAGGGAGTGACCTACATTCTGGTCTTGCTCAGGGTATAGGCACATGGTCTTCATCTCATTGAGCCCTGGGTCTATCTTGGGCAGAGCCACCACCTCTACCCTGGAACTCGCGAATGTCAAAATAATTCAGAATCTTGTTGAGGATGAACTCGCAATAGAGTTCCCTCAAGAAATATTGTGGTACCTCATCATTGTTGCATGGCCACCCATCAAAGACCATGTACCATCTATCCCAAAAGTTTCAAGATATGTCTTCATTCCTACACCAATGTATAGGAAACTATTTGCAACTTTCTACTAATCTTTGGCTAGTTTTCGGATTAGTAAATTCTACACATAATTGAGATTTTGTATTTTTTTCCTTCTTGACTTGTTCATATGACAACTTGTCGGCATAATATTGACGACTCCTCTCCCTATAGTCTTGGAATTCGGTGATTTGTTTTGTCACCAAATTTGTTTGGGAAACAATCTCTTGTAGTGATTTTGCAAGTGCCCTCCTACGTTCAGTGGTTTCACTTGGATTGTTTAGGGTTTGAATAATAGTTTCAAGATGTTTCTTGTTTTCTTCTATTATCCCTAGGTAATGTTCTTGATCATCCCTTACATGAAAAGGAGGTGAAGGTAGGTTTTGAGGGTTTTGGGGGTTGTTTTCACCCTCCTCAACTAGATTTAGGTTTTCTCCTTCTCCAATAACTGTAAATGCAATATAAAAACAAATCAAACATTGCAAAACTAAAAAATTGTTCTCAAACTAACAAAATCAGTCAAACCCTACCTTTTTCCTGTGCTCGAGCCTCCAAATTTGCACGATGATGTGTTTGGTGGTGAGATGGCATTGTGAATTTGTTGTTTTCTCTATCAAACTTGATTCAATAGGCTTTTCTTCAATGCGCTCATGTTTCTCCTTTTCTTCTTTGCTGCTGTCAAAGGAATGCTTGTGGCTGAATGGGCAAAACAGAGTTTTTTTTTGCTTTTATTGAAAGCAAAACGCAAGCGCATTATGTGTTTTAAAATGTGTGTGCATTATAACGCAAGTACATTTTTATTTATTTTTGGAGATGGTGGTGACTTTTTGGTCCCCCATCTCCTTGCATTTACCCTAAGGCTCCATCAAAGATCAAAGTTGGGTGATGCTATTGGTCTTTTCCAACCTTCAAGGTTCTCAAATCACCTGGTGACTCTCTTTTTGTATGTTCACAGTCTTCAAAAGTAGGCCTGTCAACCCTTATTTTCAAAGAACATTTTGATGCGTCTCTTCATTTCAATGCTCTAGTATGTCAAGCTATTATGAAAGTCATGGTCTTTTCGCTCCATCAAGAATAGGCTTCCATATACCATCATAACTTTCACAACACTATCATGGCTTTGCCAAGAAATAGAACCTTTGTGGCCTTCAATGGTGGAAGTCCTCTAGACCTTGCACAATATGATGACATCCCAGTTTTAGCTCTAAAGGCTATTCCCCTTTTCATTGGTGAAAATTCCACTACCCCTGTTGGAGTACAATACCGCTGAGAGGGGGGGTGAATAAGTGGTATACTAATTTTAACAAGGCCTTGAGATCTTGAAATAATCTTTCAAAACTTTGAAACAAAGGAAATTTCTATTGAATGGAGATGAGGCATCATATTAACTATGAACATTATGACAACTTTTATTAAGTTAAGATAGGTATCATGACAACTAAAACTGACAGATCAATGTCAAGAATGCATCGACACAATATTATGATACAATCTATGATAAATATTGACTCATGAACATCAGATTTAAGAGTAAGGGTGTTCACATATTAGACACACAAACATATAGAGATTTACTTGTAAATTTTGATTGACCATAAGGAGGATGAGAAGAGAACATCATTTCGGATAATGATATATGATGAATATGTGTTCATGCAGACCAAATTAACTTAGGATAACTTTAAAACTGGATGACACATGATAAGCAAATGAACATGAGGATCAAACACATTAGTGATAATAAAAACTCATAACACAAATATTGTCTTGAGTGTAAAACCCTCACGGGGAATAAAAACCACTTGAAATGCCTCACTAGATTATTCAAAAATCTTGCCTCACTAGCTACAGAAAAGTGTATCACTGACTTACATCAATGCCTCACTGGCTTATACATTTCACTGCCTCACTGGCTTGTCTTTTTTTGCCTCACTGGCATACCACAATCAAATACAATGACGAATATGAAACAATACAGAGGGTTACTCTGTTTCACTAAAGCTCAGTTCTTGATTGTCTCATTGAATTTGGAGACCTCAAGAATCACATAACTAAAACTGTGCACATCAACAACACATTGATATTGTCTTAATGATAGTGTAGGATACAATATCATCAACACCACATTAGATGTTTACAATACATGTTATTTTATACATTTTCACAAAACCTTCTTTCTCTCATGAAACAGTTTGTGTCTGTAACTGAACCTCTTCAACTGTCTCAGGCAGTTTGTAACTGCACAAGTAACTATCACAGGAGCATGGTCGAATAGACCCATGAAGACCAATATACAATGCCTTTGAAGTAAAGATTTAACCATATTTTGAGTCTTGTAACAATAAATTTTTAACCATATATCATGTTCAAACTGTGTAATGAACTAAAGAATGCTTTGACAAACTATAAAACCAACATGTAACCATGCCAAAAATAGAGCACCATCAAACTGTCTTCAATACCCGTGCAAGAAAGACACTAACTCCTTCAAAACCTAACCACAGGTTAAAGATTGCAAACCCTTATTTTAGTTTCTGTTGTCTACAACTGAATAGAGCAGTTTCATAACAAAATGTCCACATTTCATATCAATGTAAACCCTCGAATGGTTGTGCCACACCACAGAAGAAGCCATAGTTTGTTTTTGGTTACATAACTACCTTACCACAAAACAACATAGCATTGTAACCACTAAACACCCCAAACAAAAATGTATGATAAAATGAACCATCTCGAGTCAAGATTCTTCAAGATTTAGACCATCAGAGAACCCTTAATCAAGAAACTTGAGAAAAGAACCATTATTCTTCAAATAGAAATGCAAAGGATCAAAATCACCTAATGAGCTAACATGAAAAACCTTTTTGTTGTGACTTGGAGTCAACTAAAGAACTAGCTCATATCGGTAGAAGTCAGCATTGTCCAATCACAATGATCACCCAAAATCATGACAGAATCCTGTAGAAACTTGCATACAACTGAAACCCTAAGTCGATAGGGATATAAACCAAAGTGAAACTTTGCACAAATGAAACCTTAAACAATTTCACAATATTCTTTCACTGACTGTCTGTCCCGGTGAGCCCTAAAAAGGGGTCGGTGACTAAAAAACAAAACCATCAACTTTTACCTTTTGTGAAACTCATAAACCTACCTAGTAGGTTAATGACTTTAAGTGGTCGATGGGAAAGAATATTTTCTAAGTGAGATCTTTTATTTGTACAAGAAAATAACCTTTATCAAATAATGACACACAATGTGATATCTCATTAGTGACTCAAATCACTTTAAAGAACTGATAAAGACTTTAAGACCTTGGCTTATCCTTGCATTGCTCATGTCATAATAACCTTGAGACCAATGACCTTGAATTGTCTCATAATACAAGGTCTAACCTAATGCCAACCAAAAAGACTGATACAAGTGTGCCCACTGTAAAGCCAATCAAGAATACCAAATGAAACCAAAGATGCTATCATGCACTTGATACCTAATGAAACCAATGATGCTGTCATGCACCTGTAGAGTATAACACTCACTGTAACCAATATATCTGAAGTGCATGCCTCAGCCAAACAAGAAGACCATATATACAAACAAGGATGCCATATACCATATGCATCATAGTACCATTTAACATCAAAAAAATGGAACATCATGAGCATCAAAATGGAACATCAAGGATTACAACATGCGCATCAAAATGAAGCATCAAGGATCATACTATTATAATGTCAGCATGAGAATATCATCATGAGATCATGAGAGCATGTGCCAACTGTCATAACATCATCGTAGTACCATACCATTACCATTACCATATAGAACCAATAACCTCTGTCAACATTACAAGCCAAATACCAACTGCCCGTAGAGCATAGTAAGTGAGCCAAATACCAACTGTCTGTAGAGCATAGTAAGTGCCACAACCAACATGTTTGATGTCTCTCCAAGTGAACAACATTATGATTATTAACAAGAACATCATCAAGAACATGAAAGAACATCATCAAGAACATGAGTTCATACATCAAATGCTACACATCATAAATATCAAGTCAACCAAATGTGAACTGTCATGATACCCAAATACCAACTGTCATGATACACAAATGCTACAATTGTCACTGCCACAAACTTGAGAGTTTGTGTATTTGTCATCAAGGAAAACAACCTGAAAGGGCAACAACCCCTGCCGAGCACATCCAAGACATTGTCAATGTATGCTTTGTTCACAATGTTATCCAAAACAATGTCACGGTAAGGCTCCTTGCTTCTTCCTTGAAAGGAAAATCTCTCCAGTGGTACAAGGGGTTACCTACAAATTTAATTCATGAATGGGATGAGTTAGGAGATAGGCTCTGTCAGTGGTTTGAAGATAACAATGATCATTTGTCCCTGATAGAGCAACTTCCCACTATAAAAAGGGCTCCTTATGAATTCATGGTGGATTTTAATTTCAGGTTTCAAAAGACTTGGTATAGAATCCCACCATTAGTGAGACCTTCCCCTAATCCCGCCTTCTTGTATTATTTGAGATCTGTGAACAGTGATATCACTGTCATGATTCAGTCTCTAGGAGGGGATGTGCTACCTGATGCTAATGAGGTAGCTATTAGGGCAAATAATTATTTGATTCTAGCCAGAAATATTGCTCCTAGGCCTCCATTGCCATTTTTTCTAGAAGCCCCAATCATTTAACCAATTATGACACCAATTCCTACATCTAATATGCCATACCAAGCTCCCAATCATCCCTTTCAGCCTAGCGAGCAACCTTGTCAGGGTAATAGTCAAAGACAAAATCAACTAAACTATGTTAGGCCCCTGAACTCCATAAACTTAGCTGCTACAAGTACATCAAGCATACTTGTTCCAATTCAGAATAACTTGGCTCAGGGTTATGAGTGGCACCATCCATGCTGGTGTAGTCATGGATGGAGGGTCCAGAGAATGGACTGTCCAACCATGCAGCTAGAGTAAACACAATGGAAACAACACAATAACAAAATGCAATGGAAGATTTATATGCTTAATATATTAGTCAACTACAATGCTTATATGTAGGCAATAATCAAAGGGCTCATAGGCCCACTCTCTGGGTTACAACATACATGAAAGATATGGCTTTGAAGTGCCTCTAGAAAAGAACTATCTATATATTCTATCTTGACTACTATCTGCCTTCATAATGTATCTAAGAGATGTATATATATCATTCTCTAGCTCAAAGAATCCTCCGCGTCAGCTTTAAGAGATCTCAAACTCCAATGAATGATGAAACATGTAGAAAACATGTAGGTTGGCCTACAACTCTTGGTAATGCTTCGCAAATGAATGAAGCTTGATGCAATTCTCAAAAAAGGTCTATCTCATCCCAATTTGCCTTGTGTGATGTTCCATTTGGCTCCACAAGTCACGGAAGTGCTCCACAAACCTTGTATGCTTGTGCTGACTGAAGAATACTTTGTTCTGTGAAAATTGATGATTTTTTGATAGTGATATCTCTCTACAAATGAATCAAAATCTCATGCAATCTTAGTATGATGTATCTGACATGGCATAGAAGCTAATTCCTGCTCTGCGAGCTCTGAAATGAAGATACAATAGAATGTGGTAGAAAATGCTAACTGTAAATAATTGAACTGCAACTAAAATGCTTCAAAAGAAAAGAAAGCAAATATTTCTGGTTGATGCAAGATTACTCTTCAACTTGGGATGCTCCTGCATCAGACAACTGGGGTTGTTGAAAAAGTAAGTCCCTCACTTTTTTGGGGCTAGAGGAAAGCCAAGGAGGTCTACCCCATCCTGAGAAATCCATGATGAATCTTCTTCCGGTCTTCCTTTCCACTTAATCAAATACTCTTTATACTGCTTGCCTCTAGTGCTGCGTCCAACTCTACTATCCAACATCTACTCTATCTACTCTGGTTGTTGTGGTAACTGGTCCTTCAATCCATCTTCTGGACTGCCACTTGATTTTCCCTCATGATACTGATATAGATCTATAATGTAGAATATAGGTGATATACCAAATGTCTCTTGTAACTCCACTTCATATGCATCCCCTAGATCAAACTTCTTAAGAATCTTACATGGTCCAAATTCCTCATTTTCAGCTTGTTGTATGTTCCACTAGAAATCTCTCCCTTCTTAGATATACCATAACTTCATCTCCAACAGAAAATTCATTATGTCTCCTCTTCTCATCTGCTTGTTCCTTATACTTACTATTCATCTCTTCCAAATGTTTCCTGACTTGATTATGTATTGTCTCCATGTATCCTACAAATTCTTCTGCTTCTACACTTCTTTTGTTATCCATGGTAATGTCTCTCAGCTCTGCTACTCCTCTAGGTTGTATTCCTGTCAACTTCAAATGGTGTCTTCCCCTGTACTCATGTTCACTAAATTATTGTATGCAAACTCTACTTTATATGTCTATATATTCTTATATTAATATTTACCACTTTAGTTTGTCCATCAGTTTGTGGATGAAATGCTGAAATGAACTTTAGGTCTGTCTTCATCTTCTTCCATAATGTCCTCCAAAAATATCTAATGAATCTTGTATCCTTGTTTGAAACTATACTCTTAGGTAATCCATGCAATCTCACAATCTCCTTGAAAAATAGGTCAACAACATGCACTGCATTATTTGTCTTCTTGCAAGGAATGAAATGTGCCATCTTTGAAAATATGTCCACTACTACAAATATAGAATCATATCCCCTCTGTGGTTTTGGAAAACCTAATATGAAATCCATGCTTATATCTTTCCAGGGTCTCTTTGGTACTGTCAAAGATTTGTACAAACTAGTATCCTGATTACTCCCTTTTGTAACTTGATAAATTCTACAACTCTGAACAAATTTTCTTACATCCTTATTTATCTAAGGCCAAAAATAATGTTCACTTACCAAAGCTACTGTCTTATCAATCCCAAAGTGTCTTTCTAATCCATCACTATGCTTCTCCTTTATCAAATTATCTCTCATTGAACTCCCAAGTATACACAACTGATTTCCTTTGAACAACATATCCTCTTGAACGAATAATCCAACCACTTACTTCTATCTATCACAACAGCTTCCTTACAGGCTTTCCATGCTTCTACAAAATCAAGATCCTCTTCATACATATGCTTAAGTTCTTCAAATCGTAGTAGTTCTACTCTCATCTCTATCAACTGGTTCCTTCTTCTGCTCAATGCATCTGCAACTTTGTTTGACTTCCCACTCATGTGCTTCAATACAAATGTGTAACTCTACATGAAATCTACCCATCTCATATGTCTTTGATTCAACTTACCCTGACTGTTCAAATACTGCAAAGCTTGATGATTAGTGTACAACACAAATTCCTTTGGCAACAAGTAATGTCTCCACTTCTTCAAGGCTTAAACTATGGCATAGAACTCTTGATCATAATCTAAATATCTCCTCCTTGTATCATTCAATTTATCATTGAAATATGCCACTGGTCTCCCTTCTTGACTTAACACTTCTCCTATTGCATTTCCATTGGCATCACAATCAACTTGACACACTTTGTCAAAATCCAGTAATGCTAACACTGGTTTCTCTGTCACCTTCTACTTCAATAATTTAAAACTCTTTTGTGCTCCTGATGTCCAGTTAAAATCCTTCCTATGACTTCTCATTGTCTTTGTCATTGGTGTGCATACAATATTGAAATTTCTGATGAACTTTTGGTAGAAACTTGCTAGTCCATGAAATGATCTTACCTTTCCAATGTTCATAGGTGTTGGCCACTCAACAATTACTCTAACTTTCTCAAGGTCGATCTTCAATCCTTCCGCAGAAATCACAAATCCTAAGTATACCAATTCTTCCTTCATGAAACTACATTTCTTGATGTTTATCAACAACTTCTCTTCTCTGAACCTCTACAATACTTGTCTAATATTCCACAAATGTTCCTCCTTTGTCTTACTGAAAATTAGAATATCATCCAAGTATACAATAACAAATTTACCCAATAATCTCTTCAAAACCTCATTCATTAATCCCATGAAAGTAATCGGTACATTAGTTAATCCAAAGGCATGACTAACCACTCATACAATCCCTTATTTGTCTTGAATGCATTCTTCCACTCATCTCCTTCTCTGATCCTGATTTGATAGTATCCACTCTTCAAGTCTATCTTTGTGAAATATTTTTCTCCACTCAAACAGTCCATAATGTCATCCATCCTTGGCAATGGAAATCTATACTTAACTATGATCTTGTTGATTTCTCTCGAGTCTATACACATCCTCCATTCTCCATCTTTCTTCGATGCTAGTACTGTAGGTACCACACATGGGCTTAAACTTTCTCCGATCAATCCTTTCCTCAACAACTCTTGTATTTGTCTATTCAGCTCCGCATTTTTTTGCTGGGGTCATTGGATGTGTCGATTTGTTAGGTAAACTAGCTCCTGGTATAAGGTCCATATGATGACTGATACTCCAGATCAGTGGCAATCCTTTAGGTACATTATCCGAAATGACATCCTTGTACTCTATCAACAATTCAGTTATTTCCTTTGGTGGTGGTTCTTCCTCTTTTGCGGTAGCAGTTTCTACACTTAGGGTTCCACACTTCTTTGGAATAAAATCAAAACACATGTTCTCATGTCTCAATCCATCCAAAAATTTCCTTCCATCTACTAAACAGATTCTAGCATTCCCACATACTTCATTTTTAGGTTCATCTTCCAAAGGTATCAAGATATGTTTCTTTCCATTTGATGTTATAGTATAAGTATTCTTCCTTCCATCATGTATTGCCTTTCTATCATACTGCCATGGTCTCCCCAACAATATATGAGATACATCCATTGGCATAATATCACACAATACCTCATCAACATAAGATCCTATATGAAATTTCACCAAACATTGTTCACTTACCAGTACCTTGTGCTCATCTTGAATCCATGCTATCTTGTAGGGCTTCAGATGCTTCAATCTCTCCAGATTCATCTTCATCACCATCTCCTCTCAAACCAAATTATTACTACTACCACTATCAATGATAACTTTACAACATTTACCTCCTGATTTGCATCTTGTCCAGAACAAACTTTTCGTTTGTGGTGGCTCCTCAGTTGTTTCTGCTTGAAATAAAGCTCTCCTCATGACCAATGACTCTCCTTTCTCTAGCTTTCCCACTGAACTAGGTGATCCAACTGGTTCTTCCTCTGCATAAGCTGCTCTTGCATTGTTCTCTGTGCTTTTGGTTGTACTCACTTGATGACATTCAAATGCTCTGTGTCCTTCACCTCCACACTTGAAACAAGTTCCCCTAAATGATCTCTTATCAAATCCTCTTTCATCTCTCTAGTATCCTTCATTGCGATAAGAATTATGACTTCCTCTGCTACTGCGGTGAAAATTTCTATCATCTCTTTGATATGAATTGATGTCTCTTTCTTCCTTCCAGTATGGGTACTCTCCTTATTCTATTCTGCATAAGGTCTTTCTCCTTTGGAATGTGTTCTACCTCTTTGAAATTTGCCTCCTCTACCTCTCTATCTTTGCTCATTTCTCCTGTTCAGCTTTTCTTCAACTTTCAGTGCAAACTGATATGCTTCTTCTATTGTTGTCATCCTTACCAAACTTAGTTCTTCTTGAATGTTCATTCTCAATCCATTTATGTACTGGGCCACTTTTTGCTTCCTTGCTTCACTATGTCCTGTCTTGATAATCATCTTATGAAATTCTTCAGTGTACGCCTTCACAGATTTCTGCTTTTGCCTTAGGTTTTACAATCTCTTCAACAATTCCAACTCATAGTTAGCAGGTATGAACTGATTCTTCAATTTTTTCACCATCCTATCCCATTTTATGATTTTCTCTTTTCCTCTCCTATTCCTTTCCAATTGAACTTCTTTCCACCAAATAGTAGCATGTCCTTTCAACTTAGTTTTTGCAAATCTTACTCTCTCCAGATCTTCAATTTCCTCATATTCAAAGTATTCCTCTAGGTCATTTATCCAGTCAATCAATTCCTTAGGATTCAAATTTATGGTATGGTTTGATAATTCCATTCTATGTCTCTTACCCATCTTAGAAATAGCTTTCAACATCTTTACCTGATCAGATTCTTCTTCTTCTAGGGTTTCTTCATTTTGGTCAGCTGATTGAAATTCTTCATCATCACTTTCATCCTCATGTCTAGGGTTTAGTCCTCTTCTTCTATCTTCTTCTACAACATCCAATCTAACTTTCATTCTCCTCATCATCTCTATCATTTCTTCCATTATTCTAGCAACATTGGCCATAACAGGCATCCTCTTCGATGGCATCTCTTCCTAGGATCCGGTGCAACTACCTCAATTCAGAAATCTGACTACAACATACTAACTGACTCACAATCGGTGCTCTATTGACAAACACAAGTAGACTACCTCAAGTCAGTGATCTATTCACCACAAGATCTTCTGGAATGCTTTCTCTCCCAAAGGATTCACAAACTTCACTCTGATACCACTTGGTGTAGTCATGGATGGAGGGTCCAAAAAATGGATGATGCAGGAACATTCGGGTCCATAAGCAATCAACATCACCCAAAAATATTTTAGGTTTTCAGCTTCCATTACTTTTCTATTTCTATTTGTTTTTGTGTTAGTTTTGGGCATTTTTTCTTCAGAAATATTTTCAGCCTCAATTCGGGAAAATGAAAAGCATTATCTTATAGAAGAGCTTAATGGGTATCTCCAGTTCCAATTTGGTGAAATTTGGATGAAAAATGACTAAGTTATGGCCAGTCGGAGAATTTTGCAGTTCGTGAACTTTATAGTGTTAAGTATTGTCAAAGTGTTAAGTTTTATTGTTCTATCAGCAAAGTGCTTAGTTTTTGAACTACTTCACTAGTTCATTAGTTTAGTGGTTAGCCAATATGCCGATTGGCTGACTACGGCTTAAGGCTAAGTGTTTCTAGTGTTGTCAGCAAGATACGTCATGACAGAATAGATTTTATTGTTTAAGTGGAATTCTTCGAAGCTTGGAAGGTAAACAAAGTTTTTCATTAAGTGTTATTGGCAAAAGTTCATAAAAGTGAACTAGGTTGAAGGTTCAACATTTCGCCGATAAGCCGATAAGCTGATATAGGCTTAGCTTCGACAAAGGCAAAGACTTAGTTTTTTTTAAAGAAGAAGCTCAATGTTTTCAGGGAAACAAAGAAAAGCTAACAAGTTCTAAAGTTCCTCATTTCATCAATATTCTGATAGAAGGGTTCAATTTAAAAGTTTAGAAAAGTTCCTTTTTGCCGATAAAGGCATTAAAGGCATAAGTTCAATTAGCCAACAATTCGTCGATAAACCGATGAGTTTGTGACATGGTCTTTTTACTGCCAAAGAGGATGAGTTGGCCATGTTCATGACAGTATGGATTCACTAATAGAGACAATAAAGCCAAGTTTCAAAAATTTGTTTTTGTTGATAACAAAGGAATAAAGGCAAGTTCAGATTTGGGTAATTTTGTCGATAAGACATTGAAAAAGGGCAGTGCTGAATAGTTTCTTTATTTTGCCGATAAAAGTTAAAGTTCATGCTAGCGTGGATTCGCCGACCAAAGGATTGTATGGCAAGTTTGAAATAGTGAACTTTCACCAATAAAGGGACTTTGAAAGCAAAGTTTGCATAAATGACTTTTCGCCGATACTTAGCACAAAAGGCAAGTCTTGCAAAACTAACAATTACCGACATAGGCCATAAAGTGATATAAAGGCTAAGTTCCAAAAAAGGTATATTTGCTGATAAGTTCGAGTTAATGTGATTTCACCAATAAGGCATTAAAAAATGCATTTCTGTATAATGAAGTTTTCTGATACGAGCTATAAAGGAGCAAAAGATGAAGTTTTCAAAAGCTTCACATTTTTAGTGTATGGGAATATGCTTAATCCATCTGACAAGTAATTATTAAACATGTCTATTCGGTTTCATAACTAAATATCTCCTTAATAGTTTAACTTCCTCTTAGGAAGAATAAAAAGGCAATTGTCATCATAGTTCGACAGATGTTCTCAGTTGGAGAATCTCTCGAATTAGAGACCTTCTCAGTTGGAGAATTTCTTGAGTGAAGATTTTATCAGTTGGAGATTTCCTCAGGAGGCGGATTGCTTAGAGGGGAGGAATAGGGACAGAATGATAGTAGATTGGGAAGTGATTTGGTGTTGTGAGCATGATTGGGTATTGTATTGTAAGCCTGAGGATGAGGCCTAAAAGGCTAATGAATTTGTAATTGCTGGTGTGTGTGAAATTTTTAATAGAATGAATTTTGTTTTGTTTATGAGTTTAAGTTTCCGTGGTGTTGTTGAGCTGCGTGATTGGGTCACCTAATATGGTCCCCTGGTCACGACTGCACCAATGGACTGTCCAACCATGCAAGTAGAGTAAACACAACGGAAATGACACAATAGAAGAATGTAATATAATATTTATATGCTCAATATATCAAACAATTACAATGCTTATATGCGAGAAACATGTGGGCTACAATTAAAGGACTCATAGGCCCACTTTCTGAGTTATAACATATATGAAAGATGTGTTATTGAAGTGCCTCCGGAAAGAAACTATCTATCTAATCTATCATGTCAACTAATTTCCTTCATAATGTATCCAAGAGATGTATATATATCATTCTCTAGCTCAAAGAATCCTTCTTGTCGGCCTTAAGAGATCTCAAACTCAAATGAATGATGAAACGTGTAGAAAACATGTAGGTCGGCCTTCAACTCTTGGTAATGCTCTGCAAATGAATGAAGCTTGATGCAGTTCTCAACGAAGGTCTATCTCATCCTAATTTGCCTTGTGTGATGTTCCATTTGGCTTTACAAGTCACAAAAGTGCTCCACAAACCTTGTATGCTTGTGCTGACTGAAGAATGCTCTGTTATGTGAAAGCCGATGATTTTTTGATAGCGACATCTCTCTGCAGACAAATTTGAATCTCATGCAATCTTAGTATGATGTAGCTAACATGGCATAGAAGCTAATTCTTGCTCCGCGAGCTCTGAAATGAAGATGCAGTAGAAGGTGGTAGAAAATGTTGACTGTAAATGACTAAACTACAACTGAAATGCTTCAAAAGAAAAGAAAGCAAATATTTCTGGTTGATGCAAGATTGCTCTTCAACCTAGGATGCTCCTGCATCACATGCAATTAGCCTTGTAGCCAAAACATAGGCTGAAATGGAGAATTTAATCAAGCCTTGATGGTCCAAAATCCGTCAGCAGTTCCAAAATAGCAGATTTGACCTAGTCAGCAAGCTATGGGAGGACAAAGGCAAATGCAAGCTAAATTCATGTTTTTGAATTGGCAAGAGCATGAGGGCAATCCTATCTTGGGGGAGGAAGCATCTGAAGCAAAGGATTTGCAACAACATGAGGGCAGTGAGAATGATGGCAAGTTGTTGCACATTGAGGCCAAAAATGACAGGGAGATTCTAGCTCATGAAGACAAGCATATAAGTAGGCCCATACTGAAGAGTGCAAAGGACTTGGAGGAGGATCATTTCTGAAATGAACTTGATGTTTTTTTCTCAAATTTGGATAGTAAATAAATTCCTCTTAGTGAGGTAGATCATGAGCAGTTTGAGCAGATTGAGGAGGCAGTCATTCCTTCAATTGATATACAAGAGTTAGAACATTCAGATTAGCAGGAGGAGAAGGAAACAAAGCATAGGCATGAGATCAACTCTGTTGATTTGCATGTCATATCAAAGGGATGCCCTATAAGGCATTTGGCCTGGAGCTAGAAACATATGAGAAAGAGTCCCCACCTATCATGCTTACTTCAAAGCATGAGGTTGATCATCAAGAAGGGCTAGATCAACCCATTTATCCACTTCTAGGAAGCTATATTTCTAATTAGTATAGGTGGATAGGTGAGTTTTTCTTTGTCCTTGGGGAAGAATTTCACCACTTGTATGCCCATCCCTTCCCCACCTCCTTTTAATTGTCCATAAACATGTGAAGCATTGTAAATTGTTGAGGAAGGGTAGTTATTTTAAAAAACCAGCGAATGGATTTGTTTAAGTCAGTTTCTTGGTTTGTTAGTTTAGGTTTAGGATAGGTTTGTTTTGAGTAGTTTTCCATTTCTCCAAGTCCTCTTGCATAGGTCGCATCCTCATTATGAGGTTGTTTGCCTTGTTTGTTTTGTGTGTTTTGTGTTCTTTTGTTTTCTGGAGGCATGTTCAGTTTGTGTTGGTTTGGCCCATCTTAGCTACAAGTATTGTTGTAGTTCCCTTTTAACTCTACACTTGATGGATTGATAAGGCCACTGGATCCTTGTGTTTAGCAAGCAAACACCTCTGCATAGTCACCAAAATGTTGTCATATTTTATCCCAGGCCAAAATAGCCCAAAGATCCCCTTGAATCCTGCCTTTCTTCCATCAGAAATATCTGATTTGAGAAAGCCTAAATGGAAGAAAGTTCCCCTCCAAAAAATCCTAAATCTTCTAACTATTTTGCCTTAGCTTGTTTTACAATTGTCAGAAAACTTGAGGGTTCGCGCGAACCTCTTGGTTTGTTGATCGCCAGTTTCGTCGACTGGCCAGTTCACTAACAAGGCGAAAGGAAAAATTTTACCAAGGAAAAGTATTCTTAGAAGGAAAAAAGAGGCCAAGTGTTCTATCAGAAAAATGTTCAGTTCGCGAACCTCTCAGTTCGCTGACGATTTAGTTCACCGATTGGGCGAAGGAAGGAAAAGTTATTGATGAGGGAAAGATAAGGGAAAGAAGCCAAGGCAAAGAAAAAAAGAAAGAGTCACACTATCAGAAAACTTAGAGGTTCGTCGACCAAGAGGTTAGCCAACCAAAAGGTTCACCGACCAAAATGTTTGCCGACCAAGAGGTTTGTAGACTAAGAAGTTCACCAACCGGTGAATTGACCGACAAAGCAGAAAGAGAATTAGCTAAGGGAGATGGTTCACCAAAGGCAATTTTGATGATAAAGTAGAAGAAACGTAAAAAGTGCCAAGGCAAAAAGGGCATGGTTTGCGAAGGAGAACAATCGTCGATAAGACAAAAAGGGGAAGAGGGAAAAAGGGAGAAAGTTGAAGTGAGGTCGGTGAAATGGGTGGTTCATGAATCTCCAAGTTTGCCGACCAAAGAGTTCACCGATGGGAGAATGGGCCAATAAGAGGAAGCAACAGAGAGCCCAACAACTAAGTTGAAAAGTAAAGAAAAGACAAGTCATCGACAAAGAAGTGGTTTGCCAAAGGACAAAATCACTGATAAAAGGAAAGGTAAAGTGAAGAAGAAAAGAAAAGAAAAGGGGAAATCGGTGGATCAGCGAAATCACAAACTCACCGATCAATTCATGATTTCTTGAGTTTGCCGATAGTACGATTTGCCGACAAAGAAGACCAAGGCAAAAGGAGCAGGTTTGTGCCAAGGCAAGTTCGCCAATGGCTAGAGTTGGTGATAGAAGGGGAAATTCAAAGGGTGGCAATGTAAATTGAACATCAAAATATTAAAAAGCAACAAAGTAAAGTAAAAAGATAAACACTTTTAAAGTGTTGTAAAAGATTTTCTAAGTGCCTGAAAACATGCTTCCACATGACACCATTGTTGCAGGTTGGGGTCATGTAGGTACCTAAAATAGTGTAAAAATTCAATGCCCAATACCAAAAATGAATGAATTAGATGAAGTACCCCTACAACCCATCCTTTTGCAGGTCCTTCCAAGGCTAATTCAATGTACCATAGGATATGGGCATCCATCCAGACTACGAATTCTTCAACATGCCAAGATATGGAAGACACTCAAAATTTGTAGGTTCTGACAAGGCCTCTGGGCCAAACTCAATGCAGCATGGGCAAAATGTGTTGACTAAGTTTCAACACTCAAGGATGCACAGTGAATGGAAAAGGCTATATATGCATGTAACGATGCATTTTTGGAGGTTTTTGGTTGGTTCTTGGGTTCTTATTCAAGTTGAAGCACTTGATGTTTGATCATGACCTCATGATATTTCCCAGAATTGTATGAATTTGATGGATTGTGTCCTCTTCTAGACCTCTCCTATCTTCATTTCTAGTTCAACTATGAAGGGAAGGTTGTCATTCTGTGTCTTTTTTGATATGCATTGAAATTTTATTCCTTCGTAATGGCTATTTAGCCTTCATGATCAATATAATAGACTAATATTTTGCCTCTCTTTGTACTTCTACATTGTGTTTACCTGAAATCTGTAGGCTTTTTCTGAGGATGTTTCGTCCCTCCTGTAGTCACAGTTTTCTACTTCAAACCTCTGTTAAAGTTATAATTCTGTGTGAATCTATATCAATATTTGAGATCATTGTTGTGTTATGTCAGTCCCAACCGAACACTAAATCTCGTGCATTAACCCTTTTAATTTTAGTTTTCCTCTCTCCCGTTTTCCCTATGATCAGTAGCATTAGATTTAGATTTTCTCTGAACCTTAAGCTCAGAAAGAGGAACCAACCTTCTCTGGAGGTCTGATCTTATCTATGAGGTCCCACACCTTGAGATCAGTCCCATTGTATCATTGGAATGCTTGAACAGGGTTCAAGCAGGGTGCAATTCTAGGTGATAACAGGTTCCTACATGTAACCTATCTAGCCGAACATGGATGAAAAAGATTCTTTGGCCAAAGCTTGTTAGTCAAATTAGTAATAGTTACTATTTGATGTTTTATTTCTCTCTCTATCATATCATGATATTAGATCAGTATGCATTTGACACATGCCATAGGGATGATAGATATATCATGCTACATCAGATTCCTTCATGCACGCTGACTTTAGTTTTCTAGACCCCTTGCAAAGGGTTGGGCTTCTCCATTCAGGAGTAAGACCAGGGAGGTGTGAGCCTCATGGCTAGGCGGTAAATCACCTTGATGATGCTCTCTCTCTCTGTCAGATTCAGTGTTGAGGATATGGTATGGTATCGAAGACATTTTATGCTGTGATGTTCTTTTGTGTGAGCCTATATGACTAGATATTGTAAAGGCATATCCATTTTTATTAATCTATTTGATTAGCTGATGTATTGAATCTTATTTGATTATATTGATGAAATTATTTTACATGAGTTGTATTATTTATGGGAAAATTTAAATTCTTCCCTTTTTTGGTGCAGGAGCACCCCTTCAACAAGTCAATTATATGTCTAAGGGAGAAGATTAAAATCTCGATATGTCTTATGCATTTCTATATTTAATGTAATAAGGTCTGTTTGACTGATATCTATTATTGTAAGTTGAATCTAGGTTTCTGTGCAAGTCCCTAGGACACTTGTTGATCTGTAATGACAAGGTTGTTAGTTAGTTAAGAGTTTGTTAATTAGTTGTATCTCCCAGCTGCTGGGAAGCCAGTCAGTACTACTCACCATGAGTAGATAAATAGCTTAGCTCATATTGATTGGATGGAGATTGCTATTGATAGAGATAGAGATAGATCAGAGCAGTAGTTGTGCAGTTGAGTTCTGGAACTGTGAAATCAGATATCTATATTCATTCCTAAAAGCAATAAAAAGATCCTATTTGTGTTATTTTCCTAGATTTGAATTGCTTGTGTAATCAATTTTCTGGTTTGCAGTCGAGATGTGTTCTTAACCCATTCCACCGGTTAGATTACTTTGCAATCAATGGAATGGCTATACATATGTGGTTATGTTTTCATTTTTTTTCTGTTTGTTCAAATTCACATTTACAGGATCATTTACAGCATGCTTAGATGAACCCTAGCATCCTCATGTGCTAGGTTGGCAAAAGTAGAAAAGTCTGTATGTTTGCAGGAGAAATAGTTTGGCGAAGTCGCGAGGGTTTTAGCAGGGCAGATCGGCGAAATTCTGCATTGTTCCTTCGGTTATACAGTTTGTTTGTATATCACATTGAGAAGGTGACTGGTATGATCGGTGGAGGAACCGGCAATGAAGGGTTAAGTATTGCGCATTCGAAGTTGACAGTTTAAGTTTTCCAGTGGTTGAACCAATTGCAAAAGTTCAAAGGTTCAATCGATTCAATGGAGGTAGAGCGTAGTGATCGGCTAGACGGGGTGATATTTAATATCGGGTTTACGCCGATAGTCTAAGTATCAGGCGGAGGAAAGTATTTGGTTGAACCAACACTTGAACCAGTTCAAAGGTTCAAAGGGTTCAACCGTTCATTTGGTTCAAAGGCTCATGCCAGCTCGATGGAGATAGCAGCAAGCATTAGCAATAGTTGAACTAATGGTTGAACTGGTTCAACGGTTCAGCAAAGGTTCGTTTGGTGCGCCGGTTCAACAAGACAGAGATGGATTCAAAGATTTCAATGGTTCAACATATAGTTGTCGACAACATTTAATCAAAGCGATAAGAATATATTGAACCGATAGTTGCGATTCAATGGTTCATGTGGTTCAAAGGTCCAACCACAGCAACAGTTCCATGAATTTAAACTATTTCCACCATTTCGCTGCCACTCTGCATCATTTTTCCACACTATTTTATGAGAATAATATTAATTTATTCTAGCTGATTAGAGTGGTTCTTACATGTGGTATCAGAGCATTCTAGGTTCAACACTCGGGCCTTGAGTCTTCTATGATTTAGGTTGCCTTGTAGTGATATGAACCTATTTGATGACCTAAAGTCATAGGTGTGTCGAGTGTTTTGAGGACCCTAGTTTTGGGTCGAAGATTCCTTAGATGGGTTGGAAGCTTATTGTTTCTTAGATGGTTTAGTTTGGAACCAAGAAGAAGATTGAATGTTGTTGACTGATTTAATCATGAGTCCTCAACACTTTAGTTGCATTTTTCATAGGACTCTCTAGCAAGAATGATGTCATGGTTAAAACAAGGATTGGTGACCATTTTGAATTAAGAAGCGAATGATGAGATAGATCGGATGAATATACTTGAGCCAAGATGGATAAGATATAGTGACAACCCATGAGTAATGATGTGGAAATTAGAATGAATCAATTGAGAAATGATTTGAGAAGAAAGATCTATTTGGTGATGTAAAGATTGGATGAGTTGAATATAAAAGGGATAAGTTACAAGGAAGGAAGATTTGCAAGAGGCAAAATGATAATATTCTGACACTTGAGGAAAAAGAACAATTACCTATGAAATAAATAAAGTTGATAATGATGGATTAAACTTTAGAAGAGCCTCTTGGGAAGGAGGAAACCTGAGATGGATGTTTTAAGGGCAAGGATATCCGCAATGATAATAGTACTAGGCTATGGACAAGTTGATTTTCAAGCAACACCTTATTCTTTTCAAGATGTGATCATGGATCTGGTAGAATCCACAAGATCTTTGGAGAATGCAAAGTTAAGATGCCTTAAGGGCATTCGTTGATGACTTAGGATAGGAGTTGATTAGATAAGTTATCTCAATCCGCCTTATAGACAAGGCGAGGATTATTGATGTTGTGTTTAAAAGGATCTTAAGAGTCTTGTATGCTTGATTTCTATTAGTCATAGTACCCATAAATATGTACTATATGAGAATGATACATTTTCTTATACTGTGCAAGTAATGCATGTGTGTAATAATACTTTGTGAGAATAATGCATTTTTCATGTTTTATGCAAGTGATGTACCTATGATTGTATTCACATTTTAAGAAATTGTTGCCTTTGATGTACTTTTTATATTTGAGTGAGTGATGCATATTTCTTATTTTGTGCACTACAAGTAATTAATTTTAGTGTTACTAATACACTTTTTGTGAATGATGCATGTGATACACTATGAGTTCTTTTTGTATTCTTACCTTATGTGATTTATGCATTTAGGGTTCTTATATTCATACTATACATGACTGTTATTTATTAATGTTTTGAGAACTACGTGATTGTGTATTCATGCACTTTGAATCTTGTTTCTAATGCACTTTGAATCTTGTTTCTATACTTTGTCTGCAGAAATGTGAAAAAAGATATATTAACACCTTGTGTGAGTATTGTATTGTGTGTTATAACATGTTACCTCATGACTAAGTATGCAAGTGATGCATTAGGAATAATAAATACTCAAGAGATAGATATGAGTGGAAACTTTCCAATTTGAAATTTTATATATTTGAAAAATATTTTGATAAATTGCAGATCCTATTGAAGTATTATTTGGAACTTATTAAGCATTTAATGTTATGCATTGTGCTTTTGTTAAGATTTGAAAAGACTTGATTGTTGATCTTTCAGGACTATAATGATCCCCTTATGTTATTGATAATCCTTTTTATCATCCTATCTTTAATGAACTCCTTCGATTCAATGATGCAAACTTATGACAAACCTTTCTTGATGATTATCCTTTCTTGTTGACCATCTTATTTGGTTTTATGATGAACTTGATGAGTTTTGGTGATCAACTGATCTTTTATTGAACGTCTGTGATTAAATGTTGAAAACAAAATTTAGTTTTAAAGATCTCATCTTGATTGAGTTGGTCTATTTTCCCTTATTGGTAAAATTTGATTAGTGTAGACTTCATGGATTTGGTGTTAAGGTCATATTGATCTATTTGAGTTTTGATCATCATATCTTCATGACTTAGTGTTGAAAATTATGATGATCCATTTGACTTTCAATCCTCTATGAACTAATTTTTTATCATCTTTGATTCAATATTACTTAATTTTTGATCTTTTATGAATTAGTATCAAGATCATGTTGATCTACTTAACATCCAGTCTTCTAGGTTTAGTGTTGTAATCAAGTTAAACCTCTTATTTTAGTGTTGATGATCTGTTGTGATGAAGATTTAGTGATGATCTTCAGTGATTTAGTGTTGAAAACTTGTTGATTTTTGTATCTTTAATTTTTATGTGCCGTGATCTTATCTTTTGTGTTAATAATCCTCTTGAAGATCTTATTATAATTTATTGTTGGAAAACACTTAATAAAACACTTAATATTTAGTGTTGATATTTTCTTGAGTCTTAATGTTGAAATTCTTCCTTTTGTTTAGTGTTGCTATTTTGCCAATGATGATAATAGTATGGGATGCTTGTTTTTCATCATAGAATGACACTTGTTCAAATGTCTTAGTGGGTAGGCATGTCTGACAAAATGAACATAATGTTTATTTTCTTATGTGAGAGGCTATGTGTGTTTTATAAAGTAGTTATACCTCTTTGAGTAAGAATGTTGGATAGAAATTACTTGTATGTAAATGTCTTAGGTAGTGATAAGACTTGTTTGAATCTTGTATGTAGATATGATAGGAAACATTGATGTCTAACATCTTGAACCATGCTTAATAGAAATAGAAGAATAGAGGTCCTAGGACTAGAATGTTATAGGTGGATCTCCTTTCTTAGTTGATTTGTGTATTTGATTGACTCTAGACTTGGACCATTATTTCCTTTATTGCTTGTTTTTGGAATTTTACTCATATTTTGTGTACTTTATGTGAGTAATGCATTTCGTGTGATTAAGTTGTAAAAGAGATTAATAATTATCTCTTCCTACTTGACCTTAGAGGTATGCAACTTTCTGTTAATTTGAATTTGATCATCCAAACGATAATCCTTTTAAGGGGGAAAGGATGTCACAACCCTTAATTTCAATATTTAATTACTCTTGACAAGAGAGAGAGTATCTTGTGTTGAAGTGAATCTGCACACACACCACCTAGTTCTCATATAGATTAAATTTGCATTTATGGGTGCATGAAAAATATTGCATTTATTTACAATTAGAGTAATTCAACTTTTAGTCATAGAAATTAAATTAATTAAATATAATAAATATTCTCATATTTTGGCCGTTCCACAAATTTTAAAAAAAATTTGGTAGTCCCACTCCACAAATTTAAATTTTGGTAGTCTTTCAATATTTTTTTCTCCAAAATTTATTAGAAATTAGAAATTAGGACTACAAATTAGAAATATGATCACTGTATTGTGCTCTTTTGTTCTGTTTTTTTATCAATACAAAAAAAACTATTTAAATGTATTAAGATTGGTTTGGATTTTTATATAAATATTTGTGAAATGTTTAAAGAAGGTATATTAATCAAGGTATGCTTCAACTCATATTTTATTAAGAATTAAAAATTATTTCATAAACCAATTATATAGAATATAAAGCACAACTTTGTTTCATATTTGTTTACTTCTTAGTCTTAATTTACAAAGAAGTAAATGTAATTTCTTAATTAAATTTTCTAATAAATTACAAAACTTTCTAAAATGAATTCATAGAATATAAAGGTTTCTAAAATTTGAATAAATTATAAAGTTTCTAAAATAAATTATAAGGCAGTAACCAAAAATCATAAAATTAAAAAAAAAAAGCAAAAAAAAAAAATTAAATCAAATAAAATTAAATACATGGGGGTGGTGGCATGAGAGAATAAATAAAATTAAAAATTAAATGCATGGCAAACAATTATTACACAAAAAATTGAAGCGCCCAAAAAAGTGAAAGGCCTCAATCTAGGAGAAGAATAGATATGGGCACAAAAAATTAAATAGATTAAAAATTTAAATAAAATTTTTGAGTCATGTGTATGAATAATTTAATGTTATTTAAATTTTATTAGGTTACAATTTAATTATTTAAAGTTGTGATTTTGAGTTTGGTTAAAGTTTGGATTATCCTCATTTTATGACTTGCATGCATTGGGTAAACCAGATAAAATGAATTAAGAACTACATCCTATTTGAACATGCAATTCTAAAATGCTTGCAAATCTGTAAAATAAAACAAACCATATAATCAAGGGATAAGATTAAAACAAATAATAATAAATAAATAAACAAAAAGTAAACAAGTAAAGAAAATTTAGAAGCTTGGAAAACCCATGAGCATATCCACAACTCTTTCATGGAGATGAATCTTCAACTTTCCATTCACCTACAAACAAAAACAAAAAAAACAATAGCAAAAGAAATAAGATGGAAGAGCAAATGAGAAGATTTTAGGAAAACAATAGCTTTATATGTTTCTTTTTTTTATGTGTGAGATTAAAATATTAAGTTAATTTTAATTGTGCTTTTTCACCTCCCTATAAGTTAGGGGACTAATTTTGTAACATTTAGTGAGTTGTCATAAATGATGCCATTCAAAAAGATTTTATGGCTTATCTTAACTAATTTGAAAATTAAATGGTTCATTTGTTAGAGTTTGCATATATACATACACACATATATTAAAAAGTACTTTTTTAATAATTAAAAATAGGAACTCTAAACTTAGGTTCTAAATTAATGCCTAGATTTGTGCCTTGAAGGTATCCTTTGCCATTATTACTTATGGGTCAAGGTAAATAAAATAGTAATATTTATTATATTCATAATATTGTGTTAGGTAGATGGAAAAATATTTAGTTTTTTAAAATTAATTATAATTTGTGGTTGCTTTCTTTCCACTCTTGATTATCTTAGGTATACTAGTAGAATATAGAAGTTTCTAAAATTTGTTTACCTTTTGCATACAAAAGTTCTTTGATTCATGTAAATATATATTTATTTATTTATATTTATTTTTTTAATATAAATTTTCAAATATATATCAAATCTAAAACATTATATTTTATTAGAAAAATAAAAAAATCATTTATTTTTATAAATAAAATTATATATTTATTTATTTTAATACACTCACAAAATCTATATTTTTTATGGAATATTAACTATAATTTCTTTAGTATGCTATACTTTAAAGAATACTTAAATATTTATTTTTGTGGGATGAAATAGGAACTATCTTTGATGTATTCTCTAATAAGGATGAAGTGAATGCGTTGAAGGCCTTAATTCTTAGGATTTAAGGTAAAAGGAGAGTGGCTTATGAGTTTCTTTGTAAAAGATGGTGGGGAGAATGGAGGTAGATAATGAAATTAGCATGTATTGAAGTTATGGCTGGGAATTTAGAAATTATCTTGACATAGTGGAGGCATGAAGTACATGGTGCTAGCATGGTGTGAGGCTCGCAGTGCATAAAGACTGGCACGACTCTTGGATTTTGATAGTTTTCCTTTCTTTAATTCACTTGTCCATATCCTTAAAATAGTGCGGTAGTTTCCTAAGAGGCAATTTTTTTTTTCATATCACATTTTGTTTTTGTGTTAATGTTGTATGATTGATGTTTGGGTTCTTCAATCTTTTGACATGCTTTAAATAATATTTGTTCAAATTAGTGAGATTTATGTTTGTTCATGCGTCTGTGGTTTGTATAATTGTTTTAATGATTCAGTGTCTATAGGGCTATAGGCCTACACTTTTTATGTCTTTTGTTTCAATATGTTTGTGACAGTCAATTTGAAAAAAAAACAAATTAAATGATTTCTATTATAGTGTATATGTCATGTTTAAAATGTTTATTGGTAAGGTAAGTTTTTGGATTCAACTGCATAGTATCACTCTTTACCCTTTTCCTAATATAAAATTGAATCTAGAATCTTCAGGCCTTACTGATTTTAGTGAGCTTTTTTGTGCCATCATAGTTTGTTTTTAGTTTGATTTTTTTTTTTAAATTTCATAATTTGGCTAATAGGCCATTATAAGTGAAATTCAAATGTGAAGGGATCTTCAATGAAATTAATTTGAGATGTGAAATTGATTTTCTCAATCCCAATTTCTTGGAATGGTGCAATTATTTTAAATAGTTAGTACTTTGGTTATGAATTCATGGCTTGTGACTATTCATATAAAGTGTCATGTCAACTATACTAACCTCTTCCCCAAACTAATAAATATCAATGTTTCATGGCTTTTATTTTGAAGTTCAATTTAATTGTGATTTATTACTATTGTCATTAAAATAAATATATTAATTCTAATTTAATTGTAATTTAATTGACATATTCCTTCTTGTCTTCTTTTGTAGAGTTCCATTAATGTAATTGCAGAGTGGAATTTTTCCTTTTAGATTATTGAATGTTGATATTAAAATTTTTCATTGGGAAGTCAAAGTATTTGAATATTGTGTAATATATATTATTCTTTGCTAAGTTTTACTATGTCACAAAACTAGACAAAATATCTTAAAATCTAAATAATAGGAAGACGAGTATGCACATAAAGAGTCCAAAATAGTAGCAAGATGGATATTCTCCCACATAATAGATACAATAACTATTTTTATACATACACAAACACAATCCACACAAAACAAACTTCTAAACATACACAAACACACTCTACATAAAGTGATAGTTGAAGTACATTCATACAGAATGAAAATGAATGTCAAAGTACTTTCAAATGGATAAACACAATGCCTACCAAAATTAGTTCAAACACACACATGCATTTGCCAAAATTAACTTTTCACACACACACACACACACACACACACACACACACCTATTTTAGACAAACTGAATACCAAAATTAAATTTTCACACGCACATGTGCATGCACATAGAATGAATGTCAAAATTCATACACACAATTCACAGTTAACTTTCAAAGCCATGCACACACAATGAAAGCCAAAGTTCATTCAAACACACAAAGTGTACATTGAAGTTTGAAATTATTTTTATACATCTACTTCACACAAAATGAATGTCAAAGTATTTTTCTTAGGGTTAAGTTTCAAATACATGTGTGTGTGCACGTACACACACATGCATGCACATAGAGTGTTTGTAAACATTCATTTACACACACAATGAATGCCAATGTTAAATTTAAAACCCACACACACAATGAAAGTCAAAGTTAGTTCAAACACACAAAGTGAACATCATTGAAGTTTGAAAGTATTTTTGTACATATCCTTTACATAAAGTGAATGTCAAAGTATTTGTGTTAGGGTTAGAGTTCAAGCACACACACATGCACTTTAAACAAGGTGAATGACAAAATCAACTTTTCACATACACACAAATATCCACTTTAAACAAAGTGAATGAAAAAATTAACTTTTCACACACACACACACACACACACATGTGCATGCACATAGAGTGAATGCCAATATTCATTCACACACATAGTGAATGCTAAAGTTAACTTCCAAAGCCACACACATAGAGTGAACACCAAAGTTTGTTCAAACACACACATATGCACTTCAAACAAAGTGAATGCCAAAATTAACTTTCCACACACACACAGACACACATCCACGTTAGACAAAGTGTGCCAAAATTAACCATTCACACACACCCACACACATAGACATGCATGCACATAGAGTGAATGCCAACATTCATTCACACATTCATTAAGATTATTGTTAGGGTTAGGGTTAGCATTATAATTTGGGTTAGAGTTAGATTTATAGTTAGGGTTAGGGTTAGAATTAGGGTTAGCGTTAGGTTAGTTAAAATTAGGCTTAGGGTTAAGGTTAGGATAAGAATTAGGATTATTACTATGGTTGGGTTAGAATTATGGTTAGGGTTATAATTAGGATACCTCAAATTTTGTAGGATGCAAAAATAGTATCATAAATCTACATTGTAGAGTTCATGTAAGATTTATTACAACATTCAAATCATGATGATATGTTACAAAGAATAGTTACAGTGTGCATATCAAAATGTATATGATTTGGTGATAGACCTATAAATATTTGTGCCTATCGGCCATTTGATAGCACCTTTGGTGCTTTTACTAGTTTAATATCTTTTGGAAAATAAATTCATGCATATGCTTTTATCAAATTTGGAAGTGGCAGTTTCATGTCTTTAAGGCAATTAAGTTTTGGAATCTTTGGAAATTAATATTTCATTTTAGTTTCTTAATAGTGAGACTAATTTTAGAAGATATGATAGAGAAGTGGATAAGTGGCATTTAAATATTTTTACTAATTTATTTCTGAGTGAGAATTAAATGCCCTTTTACCATTTTCTTATTGAATTCACTTGAAATTTTAATTTCAAATGTATCATTTTATGAAGAGGCTATAAAACAAGAATGAGGAGTGAAATGAAGACACCAAGTTTCGGATGGGAAAATCTGGAATTGTTTTCTTCATAGGATGGCGAGCAGAAGAAGACATTTTAGATCTAAAAAAGAAAATAATGCAGAGAACTTCTGGGGAACTTCTTTAGGGAAATGCTAATAGAAGGTTGAAGATAAAATCTGGGTGTGTCAGTTACACTTTTATGTTGGAAATTTTTTGAGGTTATATGAATGTTGTAATTTATGCACGCATATTTTCATGATGAGATTCATGCAGAGGAAGTTTTGTATGGTCTATTTTAGTATTCTTTAAGCATTTAGTGAGATATTTGAGTGCATGCGTGACTACCAGAGTATTTGCAAGTTCAACATCTCACACTAATTCACCTTGCATTATGCTTGATGGATTTCCCTTCATGGTGCATAATATAATAGCTAGTTTGTTGCCTTTTATATGATGGAAATGATTCTTACCCTCTCTCAACTTTCCTTTTTGCCATTCTTGGTAAACAATAGCTTACCCAAAGGTTCTTAACCGCTCTAATAGTTTAGCTATGTTTAGCAAACATATGCATTTGTCCAACCTTTCACCGAGGCGGCAGAGATATAATTCTTTTTCTTGTTCTCCCATAGCATTAAGTAAATTTCTTGAATTTGGAAAATACCCTTCTGCATTAATCTTCCAAGCCTTGTAAATGGTCAGACCTTTCATGTAATCTTCTTTTTGGACTTTGAAAGCTTTTGAAGGCGGCGGTATTTAGAAGTGGCACCACTTTCTTTTATGCTTTGATGGATGTTCATACTCTTCCCAAGCACAAGTATGAGCATAGGTTGAGTAGTCTGGATTTACACCCTCCAGTTGCATTGGTGTAACAATTTATGTCCTTATTAAAAAACTCATTTTGTGCATATCATGCAATCATTGTATTTTGTAAGGTGACATTTTTTTGAGGCATTCTGTCAAATAATTTGTGTGCCTTGTCTGTGCTTCCCCATTTTACATTTATGTCTATCACAACATTTCCAACTATAATATCTGTTAAAAAATCTGCTTTTTATGCCTTGATGGATGTCTGTATCCTGATCCAAAACTCCCATTTCAAAGAGGATGTCGACAAAGGTTGTGGAAATTGGATTTACACCTACCATTGCATTTGCATAAAAGTTTCTAAACATTCTTACCTCGATTTGACAACTATTCACCTTCTTCTGACCTTTTTAACCTTTCCATGCCTTGGAATAGATATTTCTTGAAGCTACCAAACTGTTCGAGAACATCATTGCAAGCTCTCTTTTACCAGTTGAGAATTTGGCTAAATGCATTGAGAAGGTTTCCTTAATTTGTGTTTTTATCTTTTTCTCTGCTTCTGCTTATCTATTGGTTAGAGTATCCAATAAGAACGCCATCTTGTGCAAACTTTATGGTAAATTGGAACCATTTGTAGTGATCTTTCCCTCCCGTGACTTTATTCCCTTTCCATTTGATATCTGTTGATGTATCTTTAAAAAATTATTACATATTTCATTACCTGGTTGATTTACACCTTTCGTTTGAGTCTTATTGATATAAATTATATAGTTCAATTCCTAGTTTGAGAAATAACTGTATGTATGAGTTGGGTTTTATTTTCATATTCTGAAGTTAAAAGAAAGTGGATGGATATGTAAGGGTAATGTAGAGAGGAAAAGATGTAGCTTTAAGAAGATAGTTTGTAAACAATGTTGTATGTTAAAGCTATAGTACATTTACATGGATCTTAGGATAAACTTACTTGGATAATAATTACAGCATTGATTAAAGTTATAATTTGAATTACTTGGTTTTGCATAAAGAACCTTATAACTCTAATAAGGTAGGAATCTGAATATTTTAGATATTTTGACATGAATTTTGAATTTAATAAGAATTGATAATGATAGTAATATGTTATTGATTAATTCATTTTGTCTTGGATAGGGAAATATTGTTAAATAAGAAGGATAATTAAGTTTGTTTAGGTGAATGATAGAGAGTTAGATGATGCA
Source organism: Cunninghamia lanceolata (assembly GCA_027924645.1). Taxonomy (NCBI): domain Eukaryota; kingdom Viridiplantae; phylum Streptophyta; class Pinopsida; order Cupressales; family Cupressaceae; genus Cunninghamia; species Cunninghamia lanceolata. The sequence continues at coordinate 7,963,001 of BSBN01000010.1, forward strand.
TTTTGTGAAATGAATTATAGAATTAGAATGAAATGATAGTAATATTAGAACATTGTGTTCATGCGAATTGTGTCGAAGATTGTATTGATTTGATTAAATAATATACTTATATGTGAATGCATATTGTAGTATGATGAAAGTATAATAAATTATATGAATAGAGTCAACTGGGATTAAATTTGGTAGAATTAATATGGAATTAAGTTTAAGATCTACCAGATTGATAGGCTTACAAGAGTTATAATTTCTTTTGATTAATTTGTGAGATCTTACAATAAATCTTATTAGACACACTTCAAATCAATTATTTCCTTTTTAACTAAATGTTTAGATCTTTTGTTTGAATCTTTTATTTCATTTAAAAATCCATCCTTGTTTCACCTGAGTGGGTGGCAGCCGACGAGAAACTGTATGACGAACTAGACCCTATAAAGGGTTGCATACCCACTTGAACAATTTTGTGAAATTACCAATCTATGATTTGAATTATAGAATTTATCATATTTTCATGAATGCATTTCAGATGTTGATCCATTTGTATGGTTATGTTTTCAATTGCATGTTTTTGTTTTCTCTTCAAATGTTTGAATGCTTCCTTGAGAAGATGTAAGATTTATTGCATAAGTAACCTTTCATGCGATCTTGTATGCAACATTGGATGTTGTATGTTATGAATGTATTCTTACATGATTTTTGTATGATAAGTTAAAGATAGAGCATAGACAGATGCCAAATATGAAACTACAGAGAAGGGTAGGTTCCTACTTGCAACCTATCTAGCCAAACACGACTGAAAAAGATGCTTTGACCAAATCTTGTCAGTCAAATTAGTAATAGTTACTAATTGATATTTTATTTCTCTCTTTTCCATATCATGATATTATATCAATTTGCATTTGACACATGCCATAGAGATGATAGATATATCATGCTGCACCATATTCTTTCACGCATGCCAACTCCAGTTTGCTAGACCCCTCGGGAAGGGACAAGCTTCTCCATTCAGAGTAAGACTGGGGAGGCATGAGCCTCATGGCTAGGTGGTAAAATACCTTGATGATGCTCTCTCTGCTAGATTCAGTGTCAAAGATATGGTTGGTATCAAAGACATTGTATGGTGCGATGTTCTTTTGTGTGAGCCTATATGGCTAGATATTGTAAAGGCATAGTCCTTTTTATTAAGCTATTTGATTAGCTGATGTATTGAATCTTATTTGATTATATTGATGAAAGTATTTTACATGAATTGTATTATTTATGGGAAAATTTAAATTCTTCCCCTTTTCTGCACTATTTTATGAGAACAATATTAATTTATTCTAGTTGATTAGAGTGGTTCTTACATACCTCTAAAATGAGAGAGAACCTTCTTAAATATAGGAGAAAGGGTGGAAAAATACTGAAGGGGTATTAAAGTCACACCTTTTCAGTGCAACCATTTGTAAACAATTAATAATCTAATAAGTTATTAGATTATTAATTATTAAATGGTATATGCTTTATAAAGCATATAATAATCATAAAGTTATATATATATATATATATATATATATATATATATATATAATTGTTAATTTAATTGAATATAAAGGTAAATAATATGACTAATTATTTGCAATAAGTAGTAAACAAAAATTTAATTTAAATTCTATTAAAATAAAAAACAATTACTATTTTTAATTTTAATAATATTTTATTTTATGAAAAATGGTAAAGGAACATTAAACTAAAATTATAGACGCACTATGTCATTTTGGAAATATCTATCATAATGCAATTCCTTCCATTTAATATGAGATGAAAGTAAGACAAATGCCATTTGTCGACATTAATTGGAAAGTGACATGATTGCAAACATAGGCATAAAACTTGCATGAAGTTAATTTTCTATTATTTAACCTCTTTCTCCTCTTACTTTGTTTTGTATGATTATTCATTAAATTTTGCATCACGTATAATATTCCTATTAATAATTTAGTATTTAATATTTATATTAATAATAAAATGTAGATTAGTTATGTGCATTCAAAGGGTTTTAGTATCCCTTGAAAACCTATATTAGGTTTTTTTAATAAAACACAATGAAATTACATAAAGTAAGTAAACTATCAAGTAGAGAATTTAGAGATATCTTGTTTTCCACTCCAATATCTCACATTTCTTTTTGTATATATATTAATAATAAAATTCACATTAATTGATATTTGATATATTTTTTGATATTTTATGTATATATTGTATGGGGGAAAAAATTCCACAGTATATCTGTTATTAAAATGCAATTTTTTTTACTATAATATAATATAAATGAAAATATAGTATAAATTATTATAATGAACAATTTAATATAATTTTTTTTTGATAGATCAAAATGGCTCTAAGGGGGCCGTACCGAAATACATAATAAACTCGATTTAACTATGTGAGCAACATTACATTCAAAATAAAGTAAAAAAGAGAGCACCCTTGAACTGTCACAGTCCTGTATCTTCAGCTACCTTCAACCTCTTCTCCAGCATCGGTGGCTTCCAACGTGGGCAATGGAAGCAACCTCGAGATCCCCCAGACCTGGTAAAAGCCAGTGAGCTCCTTCAATTCAGAAATGTTCCCCCTAACCACTGTTACTTGCACTTCAACATCCTCCCCAACACTCCACACTAAGAATGGTATCCATGGGCCATTGTAGCTCAGAGTGAGCACTGGCCAAATTCCTCCTTGTGGTTGAAACTAACTCCTAGCACCGCCATCTCTAATACCTTCTCCCGACCAATCCTCCACCGAGCCTTCACAACCTTCTGCATCAACCACCTCATTACCTCCCTCTTCTCCTAGGCTTGCAATAACTAGGAAAGCAGCATCGACGCAAGATCATTGTTGACTCAGAATTTGTTTTTAGATAGCAGGAAATGAGCCCCTAAAATTCCTTTTGCCACCTCCATCCCTTCTTCTCCCTTGAAATTGAAGACTATTCTTAAACGTTAGTCTGACACCCTGCTCTTGAAGGCCATTTGCCTATCCTTCACCTCTAGACATATGGTGGTTTCCATGTTTCTCTACCCATCAAGGCCGCTCGGCTCTCAACTTAAAGCACTCCAGCCATCATCATCCATTGTCTGCTAGCAATAAATTAATTTCCATCCCAAAGGAAATGAATTTGGTCTCCTTCACCTATGTGAGGTCCCCTCAAATGTCCCTCCCCATTCCTTGCGAGCCAAATGGATTATCGATGGCCAGATTTCACACCTTATCCACCTCTCCATTCCCTTCACGGTAAATGTGAGATAGCTTAAAGTCCTCTAGACTGTTAATATCCTCCCAAATTCTATTTATAATCTCTGATTACTCCAATTTGGTGTCTCCTTTTTGCGGATGGCATTGATAATGACCAATGAGTCCCCTTCCAAATGCAACTTATTAAAACCCATCCTCCTGCCTAGTTCAAGCCCTATCCATGCCACTTGGGCCTATGTCTCATTGTTCATTTCCCTTGGAAGTGCTCTTGCCTCCTCTACCTAACTTCTCCCTGTATGGTCTCGAAGGATGCATCTTGCTCTTGATCGACTTGGGTTGCCTCTAGAGGCCCCATCTAAATTCACTTTAACCTAGCCTTCATCTGGCAGTTTCCACTTCACATCTTTCCTCGGATTGAAAGAGGGATCAACTCGGGGCAACCCATAAACAAGGGAATTTAATATTTTATTAGTAATATATATATATATATATATATATATATATATATATATATATATATATATATATATATATATATATATATATATATATATATATAATGAATAAAAAATTAAATAATTTTCATAAGACTAAATATTATATTAATATGAATATTGTATAATAAAATAAATTAATATTTAGATCACTATAATATATTAATATTTAATATCTATACACAAATATATATCAATATTTCATTTACCATGTTTTAATAACTTTTATTATAGAAATAGTATTAGTTATATTATTTTATAGATATTTAAAATAACAATGTTATAATTACAATGTTCAAGAAAATTAAATAATTATATTAATATGAATATTATACAATATAATATATTAATATTTTTTGATAATAAAACCCTCATTTATGGACCAAGGACTCAGTCAAAAAATGGGATAAACCCATAAGTCAAGAAATGTCTATAATCTTGACAAGAAACTGTAAAAAATCCCCTCGAGCAGCCTGGCCTAAATAGCTAACAAACTGAATACATAGTCTTCGATCAAAACCTTTAGCAACCTACTACAATTATCACTACCTAGCTCATATTACATAAAAACCGAGAGGGGCAAATTACAATGGCCTAGCTCTCAAAACCTTTCAACAAAAAAAAAAAAATAGACAACCAAAAAGTAGAACCTAAATACATCCATCACCAAATAGGTCAACACCATCAGCTTCATTATCACATGCACAAGAGAAGGAAGTGTTGAATGCACAAGACAACTGAGAGGGGGAGTCAATCAATTGTATCAAAAACTTTAAACCCTCATAAACATAATCACATCCACATCAATTCACTTAAACCTTAATTCTGTTATGAATATTAAACATGAAAAGTAGATAATAGAAACTTAATCAAATCAACACCATGCATAAGAGAACACTAGAATTTTACGTGGAAAACCCTAAAAGGGAAAAACCACGGTGAGGATTAGCTCACAATATAAAGTAGTATCAATACCAAATTACAAAGAGGCTCATTGCCAAAGGGCTCACTGTCCAAAAGAATGCTCACTACAATAGGCTCACTACCAAGAGAGGTCATTGCCAAAAAGGGTGGCTCACTACCATGGACTGATATGATAGCATCTACCACATGCCTGAGTTTAGTTCTAATGAAGCACAATACATATCACCTTCACTGCTTCACAACATAAACATCTTGATCTTCAAACTTACATGCAAATCCTTTACACTTATTTATATCAATCATCAACCTTGGAACATACATCAAGGTCGGCAACACATTCTGCAATCTTTGGAATAGTCTCCAAGGTTGACAAACATACATAATTCAAATTAGGTCTAGACCTATACAGTCTTGCAAAGCAAAGAGATAGAAGAACATTTCATAATTTAGTTTGGACCTAAATACATCTTCACACACTTCAACACGCTTCCACAATCCATGAAGCACATCCGCAAAGAGTGTAAACAACCAGGTCGGCCAAAACTAGTGTTAACACTAGGATCTTTAGGCACACGCTTCCAAGAACACAACCATAACTTGTGGACCAAGGACAAGATTTCAACACAATCTAGAGGCATCCATAAACAACCTTAAATCACTTGAGAACCAACAAAATCATCCACAATTACACCTTTCACGTGAAGAAGGTTCACTGTCTGCTCACAAACAACATTGTCGAACTCTACTACACAATAACTTACTTTTCAAACCATCAAATCACAAATCCTTTGGATTGAAGATAGCTAAGAACCTTATAAACATATTTCCATAATTGCACCACCTAAAACCACTCTGCAGAGAAATGCGGAGCAAAATACTTTCTCCTAAGCACATCTGCACAACTTAGAAACCCTGTCAATTATAGTCTTCAAACTAGTGAACATAACTTCTACTGCACAGCGATCTGGACCACCAAATTCTAGATTTAGCATCTTCAAACACTTCTCTAAAACATATCCAAATATCACACTCTGGTCTTCAACACAAAAGAAATGCAGAGAAAAAACTCGGACAGTATCTTACAAGCCAGAATACTCTGCAACACTGTTTCCTCTGGAGAGCAAATTTTCTCAAAAGCACTTGGAAACTCAACAACAAGAGCAATATACCAACATCATCATCACTTCTATAAGGCATTCAAATCACTTTAACATGACAACTCAATCAAGCAACAATCAGCAATATTAGAAGACACAGTTGACACCAATGACAACATAAGCATATTGACATCAATGACAACATGGGTTAGCACATACTTGCAATAATCTCCCCCTTTTTCATTGATGGAAACATATGATGTGAAAAACTATGATGACACAATTTTTCACTAATCTCATTCTCCCCATTTCTTTTATACATCTTACTCTCTCTTTGTTTTTCACACGAACTCTTCCCCCCTTTGACATCAATGGCAAAGGGTGATTCACCTTTCTCAAGATTTCTCCCCCTGAATATGATATTGCACATACTTGCACTTGTTATTAACTACTCTGAATACTTCTGTCTAACTACAACACTCTTCAATGTCACTACCTGCTCCACCTGAGAGGTAGCCTCCACAATCACTCCAGAAAAGAGATGACTCTTGAATCACAATGGGCTGATGCACTTCCTTATGCATCTAGTTTAAGAAAGGAGGGGAAATAACCCCTAACTTTTCCTAAAGATACTCAAATGTATCCTTAGGAAGAGCCTTGATGAATATGTCTGCAATCTGATCTTTTGTAGGCACATACTCAAGCTTCACTTCTTTTATTGCAACCTTCTCTCTTAGAAAGTGATACTTGATAGAAATATGATTTATCCTTAAATGCATCACTGGGTTCATTGAAATGTTAATGGCATTAGTATTATCACAAAAAATAGGAATTGGATCCTCATACTCAACTTTGATATCCTTCAGATTTTGTCTCATCCATAGCACTTGTGTACAACATGATGCTGCTGCAATGTACACTACCTCTGCAGTAGATAAGGATACTAAATCCTTCTTCTTGCTTTGCCATGACATAGCTCTGTCTCTAAGAAAGAACACACCACCACTTTTACTTTTCCTATCATCTACACATCTGACCCAATCTGCATCTATGTAGGCACTTAGGTTGAAGTCATTGTTCTTAGGATACCACAAACCATGATCTGGAGTGCCCTTCAAATACCTGAATATTCTCTTTACTTCCATGAAATTGGACTCTCTAGGATCTACTTGAAATCTTGCCACAAGATGGACTGCATGCATGATATCCGGTCTGGTAGCAGTTAGGTATAGCAGTCCTCCAATCATTGATCTATATTTGCTCTGATCAGCCTTAGGAGATTCGTCATCTTTTCTCAGCTTGCAACTAGTTGTCATGGGCATACAAACTGGTTTAGATTCTTCCATTCCAAACTTCTTCAATAATTACTTGACATACTTTGATTATGAAATGAAAATGCCCTTATTTGTCTGATTAATTTGCCGTCCAAGAAAGAAGTTCATCTCACCACACATTGACATCTCAAATTCTTTTTGCATCTCATCTGCAAAGTTTTTACACATACCTTCATTTCCACCAAAGATTATATCATCTACATTTACCTCAATAATCAGGATTTGATCTTTGCTTACCTTGATATACAAATTACTGTCTGCAGACCCTTTACTGAATCCCTGCTGCAACAAATACTTGTCCAATATGGCATACCAAGCTCTAGGAGCTTGCTTCAGTCCATACAATGCCTTATTCAATCTGCATACCATGTTTGGTTTGTCTGATAACTAAAATCCATCTAGTTGCTCTATATATACTTCTTCTTCCAACTCACCATTCAGAAAAGTAGATTTTACATCCATTTGATATACCTTGAAATCTTTATGTGCTACATAAGCTAGAAACAACCTAATAGCTTCCAGTCTTGCCACTGGAGAAAAAATTTCCTCATAGTCTATTCCTTCCACTTGTGAGTTGCCTCTACATACAAGTCTAGCTTTGTTTCTTACCACTTCTCCATTCTCATTCAACTTATTCCTGAAAACCTACTTTGTTCCAATCACATTCTTATCTGCAAGCCTAGGGACAAGTTGCCAAGTCTTGTTCTTTTCAATTTGCATCAATTCTTCTTCCATTGCCTTGACCCAATGTTCATCGTTACATGCTTCAAAGACAGTCTTAGGTTCAACCTTTGAAATTTAATAGAGATTTACCTTTTCTTCTGCAAATTTTCTTCTTGTCAAAACTCCTTTGTTTTTGTCACCAATGATTTGATCCTTTGAGTGATTCTTTTGCACATACTTGGGGGTCTTAGGAACTCTTTCCAGAGCATCTTCTTCATCAATATGAACTTCCTTGTCTTTGAATTCTTCAACTGCTTCTGTATTAGCAGACTCATCTGACTCATATCCATTAGGCTCTGAGATTTTCTGGATATCTTCATCTACCTTTACATTTGCACTTTCAATGATCTTCCTCAACCTTTTGTTGTAGCACCGTAGGCTTTGCTCTTAGTAGAGTACCCAAGGAATATGCCTTCATCACATCTAGCATAAAACTTTCCCAACTCTTCATCTCTTCTGATATAGCATTTACTTCCAAAAGCTTTGAAATACTTGACAATAGGAGTTCTTCCATACCACAACTCATAAGGTGTCTTTATTCCATTTACTTTGACTTGCACTCTGTTCTGAATATAGACAACAGTATGAATAGCTTCTTTCCAATATACTTCTAGAAGGTCAATTTTTTTGATCATTGTTCTAGCAGCTTCCTGAACTATTCTATTTTTCCTTTCAACTACTCCATTTTACTAAGGAGTTCGAGGGGCAAACAATTGTCTTTTTATCCCATGTTCTTCACAAAAAGCATTAAATTCATTTGAAGTAAACTCACCACCTCTGTCAGACCTCAGACACTTGATTCTCAAATCCATTTCATTTTCAACCATTGCTTTAAATGCCTTGAACTTGTCTAGAGCTTTTGATTTTTCTCTAAGAAAAGTAACCCAAGTCATTCTTGAATAGTCATCAATAAGTACCATGAAGTACCTGTCACCTTGTAGACTTCTTACTCTTGTAGGACCACATAAGTCTATATGTACCAACTCCAACAGGCTGGTAGAGGTTTGTTCTTTGCTTTTGAAACTTGTCTTTGTTTGCTTCCCAAATTGAAATTCTTTACAAATGGCATTAATAGGCTTCACAATCTTAGGCAGGTCTCTTACAACTTGAACTGAGCTTATTCTCACCAGATTATCAAAGTTAATATGACACATTATCCTATGCCATAACTTGCTTTGAATTTGTCTAAGCCAACAAACAACAATTGTCAGTACCTTTCAAATGATAAACATTACCATGAATCTTCTTACTAGAAACAATTATTGTCCCAGAGCTTTTCCTTATCTCACATCTATTGTCCTTAAACATCAGATTGTATCCCTTGTTACACATCTGTCCAACACTTAGAAGACCATACTTTAAGCCTTTGATATAAAGAACATCATCTGTATTATGCTTGCCATCGAAAGTAATTGACCCTTTTCCACAAATCTTACCAGTTGCATCATCACCAAATCTAACTAACTATCCTCCATCATACTTTTCCAATTTGACAAACTTACTCTTATCTCCTATCATGTGATTTGAACATTCACTATCAATCACCCATTCATCCTTTTTCCTTTCTAGCATGAAATGCAAACATCTCTTTCTCTTATTCCAGACTTCCTTCCTTCACACAGCCTGCAAGGTTAGCAGAAATAGGTTCTTCTTTTATAGCAATAAACAAACATTCACTAGCATTACCATCTTCAAAATCAAATTCATCATTAGTTACATCTTCGTCATCTTTAACATAGTAACTTTTCCTTACCATCTTACCTCTACCTTCTTTTTTCTTGATCTTCAAAGTTCTATCAGGACATCTTGAAGCATAATGGCCAATCTTACCACAACTGAAACATTTGAAAGGTAATTTACCTCTAAACTTTCCAGTTCCCTTTTTCATTCTATTTACAAAGTTTGCCTCAATCTCATCAAAGTCTTCCTCATCTAATTCCACATCATACTTATATGATCTAACAGTCTTTTCTGATTTAGCTTTAAAATCAGTCTCAACTTTCACAGGACCTTTAGTAGTGCCAAATTCTCTCATCTCAAAATAAGTCAATTTTCCAAGCAATTGATCTTTTGAAAGCTTGCCCGTATCTATAAATTCTTCAATGGCAGAAACTTTATGACTATAAGATTTGGGAAGTGTTCTGAGTATTTTATTCACAACTTCTTCATTAGTTAGAGTTCCACCAAGACCTTTGATGCCATTGACAACTCCATCAACATTCTGCATATAGCTTGTTATGTTCTCATCTTCGAACATTCGCATAGTTTCATATCTTGACTTCAAGTTCTGCATCTTGGCTTTCTTAACGGATTGGTCACCTTCATAGATACTATTCAATTATTCCCAGATCTCATGAGTAGTTTCAGATCCAACACTTTTGCCATTTCAATATTAGATAGAGCATTCAGTAAGGCATTTCTAGCTTTGCCATTAGTCTCATAATCCCTTATCTCACTTGTAGTCGCCGAATCATCTTTAGGTATAGTGTATTTATTTTCAACCATTCTCTATACATTATAACCAAGAGAAACAAGATAACTTTGCATTTGTACCTTCCAAAAGGCATACTCAGTTCCATCAAACTGAGGAATGTCTTTCTTGTGTTCCATCCCAGATCTACCTTAAGCTGTTAGGCTTTCTTCCAAGGAACCCTTGCTCTGATACCAATTATTGAATGCACAAGAGAACTGAGAGGGGGGGTGAATTGTTAGAAATGAAAGCAACACTACTTTAATGGAAATCTGATTCGAGATAAATTTCAGCAATCTTTAACTATGTGTTATTAACAATGGAGATTGTAACAAATCATAAACCCACAATACAAAATATACCAGAACCAGAATGAAGCACATAACACAAGTGTTTAACATGGAGAAAACCCTTTCAGGTAAAAAACTCCACCAAGAAAAGAGGTCAAGTTGTATTATCTTCACAAAAGGAGATTACAAATACATTCACTTTCTCTGTCCTCCAACCTTCACTCCAGTAGAACCTGGGTACCTGTAAAATTGTTATGCATCTCATCTATTATGCTATGGTTTATATAGAATTTACACAACCTCAAGACATTAAATGACTTCTTACAAGCCCATAACACTTGTCAAGAGTCAACAATACAACTTTGGGCGTCCATGGCCAAGAATAGGCTCTTACAGGGTCATAAATGTTGTCATACATGCATCCTACACTTGGAAAAATGTGCCCATGCAAGATTGAATGCCTTGGGGCCAAAAATAGCCACTTACAACATCTTATGATGCATCATATGATATTATAAATGTCATAGATTCTTATGACAACTTATAGTTGTCATAGAATCTCTTACACCTTCTTACAACATCTATGACGTGCGTCATAACACTAAAAATAGATTATTCCTCACATGTGCACCCCACTTTGACCAATTACCATTTACCATAGTAAATGACATCCCGCAACTACCGCCGGTAACTCTGGGACTTACCATGTAGTAACTCCGTAATTACCGTGGACAGTAAATAATTTTTACTTCTGCCAGTGAAACTTGTACATCCCTTATGGGTAATTACAAATAATAAATGGAATAATACAATAATGGGATTTACAAGGTTAATGACACCTTATCCCAACATGAATCAGTTGTATCAAAAAATTTAAACCCTCATAAACATAATCACATCCATATCAATTCACTTAAACCTTAATTCTATTATGAAGATTAAACATGAAAAATAGATAACAGAAACTTAATCAAATCAACACCATGCATAAGAGAACACCAGAATTTTATGTGGAAAACCCTAAAAGGGAAAAACCATGGTGAGGATTAGCTCACAATATAAAGTAGTATCAATACTGAATTACAAAGAGGCTCATTGTCCAAAAGAATGCTCACTGCAATAGGCTCACTACCAAAAGGGCTCACTACCAAAAAGGGTGGCTCACTGCCATGAACTGATATGATAGCATCTACCACATGCCTGAGTTCAGTTCCAATGAAGCACAATACATATCACCTTCGCTTCCTCACAACACAAACATCTTCATCTTCACACTTACACATGAATCCTTTACACTTATTTATATCAATCATCAACCTTGGAACATACATCAAGGTCGGTAACACATTCTACAATCTTTGTCCAACAGTCTCCAAGGTCGACAAACATACATAATTAAAATTAGGTCTGTACCTAAACAGTCTTGCGAAGCAAAGAGATAGAAGAAGAACATTTCATAACTTAGTTTGGACCTAAATACATCTTCAAACGCTTCAACATGCTTCCGCAATCCACGAAGCACATCCACAAAGAATGTAAACAACGATGTCGGCCAAAACTGGTGTTAACAATAGGATCTTTAGGCACATGCTTCCAAGAACACAACCATAACTTGAAGACCAAGCACAAGATTTCAACACAATCTGGAGGCATCCACAAACAACCTTAAATCACCTGAGAACCAACAAAATCATCTACAACACCTTTCACCTAAAGATGTTTCACTGTCTGCTCACAAACAACACTGTCAACTCTGCTACATAATAACTTGCTTTCTGGGGCATCAAATCACAAATACTTTGGAATGAAGATAGCTATGAACCTTATAAACATATTTCTAGAATTACACCACCTAAAACAATTTTGCAGAGAAATGCGGAGGAAAATACTTTCTCCCAGACACCTCTGCACAACCCAGAAACTCTGTCAATTACAATCTTCAAACTGGTGAACATAACTTCTGCTGCACAATGATCCAGAGAACCAAATTCTAGATTTAACATCTTCAAACACTTCTCTAAAACATATCCAAATCTCACACTCCGGTCTTCAATATAGAAGAAATGCGAAGCAAAAACTCAGACAGTATCCTGCAAGCTAGAATACTCTGCAACACACTGTTTCCTCTAGAGAGCAAATTTTCTCAAAAGCACTTGGAAACTCAGCAACAAGAGCAATATATCAACAACATCAACACTTCTATAAGGCATTCAAATCACTTTAACATGACAACTTAATCAAGCAACAATCAGCAATATCAGAAGACACAGTTGACACCAATGAAAACACAAGCATGTTGACATCAATGACAACACCGGTTAGCACATACTTGCAACAAGAAGACCAAGGACACTCTAGATTAGGAACTCCCATCTTGCTTGTTATACCATCGACCACTTTTGTACTCTCCATCATCCTAATCATAACATCATGTAGATGACCCAGCACAAGTTCCAATTTCTCCAAATTTTGCTTAGAAGCTTCAATCAAGTCCTCATGCGTCAAGACCACGAAAGCTGCAATAGAAAGAATGGTAGCAACTGTGAGTGACTGAGCCACTTTGAAGACATTCCACGTCCCATGAGAAGTACTGGGATCCAACAAAAGATTAAGCATAACTTCCCTTACATTCACCCCTTCCTTTCTGTCAACTTCCTTCACCACCTTAAGGAGTCATCCCAGCCAATCCCTGAGAATTGAGTTCTTTATTTCACCCTCTAGGCCATTAATGAACCCATCCATGGCATCTTCACCTGAGATTTTCTTAAGTCTCTTCTGAGCAGAGTACTTCCTTACCATTCTACCACCTATAGACGAAACATTGCCCCTCTTCCTGGTCTGTCTCCTGGGGACTTCGTCCACCACCTTTTTGTCCTTCACTGCCCTCAATCTGGGATCCATAACAGACTCACCGTCCACTCCAATAGCATCCATTACAATCACTTTTACCAGTCACCAAAAGAAGGATGAATTGTGTAAAAAATAGAAACAATAAGCTTTCAATATCTTTTGCCACCCCAACTTCGAGAAGTAACTTGGCATTTCCCAAACACCATTAGAAATCATGATACCTGCCTACTTCACTCTCCCTTTGCCAACACCTTACACGCTTCATCATACACACACTCCATCATTTCTATTAATGACACCTGGTGTCATTCAAGCTCATTATCAGGCGATAATATATTAATATTTAGATGACTAAAATATATTAATATTTAATATTTATACACACACACATATATATCAATATTTCATTTTACTATAATACAACATAAATATAAATACATTATAATGATAATTCTATTTATTTGTATAATCAATAATTTAATATAAATTTTAAATTATTAATATATTATTCTATTGATATTTCAAATAAGAATTTCATAATTATTATATAATTTAATATATTAATATTTAGATCACTACAATATTTTAATATTTAATATTTATAAAAAAAGAATATAATGGCCATATATGAATTATTATATTGAAATTTTAAATATCAATAAAATAATATAATTAATACTATTTCTATAATAAAATTTATTATAACATAGTAAAATGAAATATTCATATATATTTGTTTATAAAAATTAAATATTAATATATTATAGTGATGGAAATATTAATTCAACGAGTTGAAATTTATCAAACCCATAATGTCTCTGGGCCTATTACGTATAAAAATTAATTGCACTCAAACTGAGAAAATCCAACATAAATTTCAAAATGATAATATGCCCCAGTATACTAACTTCAATATAGGGGAGTTTTCTTGCATTGAAAGGCATGCATGCTTATTATCATACTAGAAAATTACTTTTTCTAATGAAAACTTCAAATTTTGAACAATATGGAATATTTATGCCATGAAATCTTAAATCTTGAATTGTATGGACTATTTATGCCATGAAAGAATATGTGAGAAAAAATGGGATAAGTATACTATGAAGTCTATCACCCACTATTGGAAAAGGAACACAATAATGTATGCCCTGTAATGTTTTACTTATTTTTGATTAAGGTACGTAGCAAACTAGGGTGCTGGGCCCTTATTAACAAGCCCCAAGGGTTGGAACAAACAGGCCACAAATAGGCCAACAACAAAACACAAGCAACACACAAACTACTCTGCGGTAAGACAAAACCAAACAAAACTAAACAACCCCTAAACAAGAGCCACCAAATCTAACTGCCTTGACTGTCAGGCATAGGGAAACAATAGATTTGGGGAGCCCTTTCTTTCTACACTGAACCACTGTCAAGGAAAACTCTTAGTCTAGATCCTCAAAGCAAGGTGAGAGGAGGAGATCCTCAACAGACACGACAACCATCAAAATATCGCGCAAAGGAGTAGGCAGAGCCAGAGACATAGCTAGAAGTGACTCAGAAGCAATCTGATCTTGGTCAGAAGGAGCCATGACAGGAGTCAAAGAAAGGAACTTGACACGAGCACAAGTGGCTGCCAACATGCCCTCAGGCTCAGCTTGAGATGGAATAGAAGTCTCCACAGGGGAACTGAAATCCATAGGGGGGCATGAAGGAGATGAACCAGTAGGGGACTCATCAACTGAACCAACCTCCAGATCAACAACTATCAAATAATCCAAACGAGCATTCCGCCACCATGACGTGTTAGCCTTGCAATGTGAGTGATGGCATTCCAAAGTCAAATGTCCAAACGTGAAGTAGGGGTGGCAACGGAAGGGTAATCCCTCATAGTCAAGAAGCTGGGATCTAGGACAATCCCCCACCATAAAAACAACCTCTCCATGAAGAGGCTTGGAGATATCAATATCCACAAGAATGTGAGCATACCTACATAATCCCATAAGAGTCGTAAGTCTGTCCAACATAAGGTAGCGCCCAATAGAATTGCCAATTGCCTCATAGAACTCCTCCTAGAACTGGAGGGGTCGATTGGGTAACCTGACCCAAACATGCTTGATATTAAGTGGTTCAAAAATAAGATTAAACAAAGGAGTCTAGGGTTTGAGCAGAAGGGAGTGCTCTCCCCATAACCACACCCTGCCATTAAGCAATGAATCCATAGCCTTGGTATAATCAAAATCCATAATGAAGAAACCCCTTGCATAGGGGAATAATTCAATATTACCTTGGACAATAGGTCTCTAGGATTCATAAATCCACTTATTTAGTTCAGGTAGGGATGGCCAGAGGCTAAATGTTGAATCTGCCAATCAAGCCAAACTTGCCATAATGCTCTTTATTTTTAGAAACTTCCTATCCACACACCACCACGAGGGAGGTATAAGAGCAGGGAAGGGGGTGGGAATGATTCTTATCCCTCAGAGGATGACAACCAGCAGCACCAACGACAATAGCGAAAGAGGGACACTGTGCGCCATCAGAAGCAAGGCATTTCCACACAACAGGAGAAGTTGGGGCGTCAACAACCATGCGAATGATGTAAGAAACCTATAGGAAAAGTGTAGCAAGGGAGAAGCCCCTGCCAAAACCCCCAATGCCCTTCCCAACAAACACAGGGATGCCTACAGCAGATGAGAGGAAGCCATCAATGATCACGAATGGGCAGACACAGGCGGGAGAAGATGTCATTTCAAAAAGCTAGTTTTTAAAATCAAGAGGTTTGAAACTTGGTTGTTATTCATCTATCTTCATTCTAAATTTTTTCCTCCTTTAAAACATAACTCACCTACAAATAGTAGTATGATTTTTCAATGAGATATCTTCTTTCTTTTCTTTTCCTGTGAGATTAGTCCTGTAACAAAACAAAGGCACAAATAAATATCATTTACTTTAGTCACTGAATAAACAAATTAAACAGTCCTCAATTTATAAAACATGTAAATAATTAAACAAGAAGTTAAATAGTATGAGTAAACAAAGAAATTAAATAGTACCAATAAACAAGCATAAAGAGCTCACAAAATCTATCGTGCTTCTACACTTGAATTCTTAGCTCTCCATTCATAACAATTTGTTTTAAATAATCCCATAATGTGAAAAAGATAACTAACTTTAAACCCTTTTTGTTGTTGGATTGTTTTCTTTCAATTTTTATTTGAAGTTAGTAATTTAGATTACTAGTACAAATATAACAATACCATTTAAATAATGTTAAAATTAAACTATTATGTGTTCCGGAGATCTCATTTGCCAATGCAAATATTTTATTAACAATATTTGTTTTTACTATAATATAACATAAACATAAATACATTATAAATTTATATAATCAACAATTTAATAAAATATAACAATACCAAAGTAATGCCTATATCTTTCATAGATCTCATTTTCATTTGCTAGTGCAAATATTTTATTAGCAATATTTCATTTTACTATAATATAGCATAAATATAAATACATTATAAATTTGTATAATCAATAATTTAATATAAATTTTATTATTTATATATATATATATATATAATTTGAATAAAAATTAAATTTTTTTATAAGGCTGAATATTATATTAATATGAATATTACACAATAAAATAAATTAATATTTAGATCGCTATAATATATTAACACCAATATATCAATATTTCATTTTACTATGTTCCAATACATTTTATTATAAAAATAGTATTTTTTAAAAAAAAGGGGTAAAAATTTATTCAAAAAGAAATCACAAGTACAATACCAAGAGCATAACTGCCCCAAAAAACAACAAGAACCCAGATAAAAGCACCATCACCACAACCCACCAAACTAGAACTAGACAAACATCCCCAACCCCAAAGCCCCAAGTGGGGACCTCAGCTAATCATCCATATCCTCTAAAATCAACCTTTCCACATTCTGAACACCATCTTAGGACTGCTGGTCCCAATTACTAACATTCCAACCCCCTACTTGCTCTGAAGCCCACTTAGCCAAGCAGTCAGGCACATGGTTCCATTCTCGAGGGATGCAGACAAAGGAAACAAAATCCATCGATTGACTCAATCGAAGAATCTGACGAACCACTGAAGCCAAATGCCAATGCACACCAACCATCACCTGCTCATTGAGAAGATTAACCACAATTTGGGAATCAAACTCACAGATAATCCTACGCCATCCCAAAGCACATCCTCTTTCCAAAGCATAGATAATAGCTAGAGCCTCCACTAGATTATTAGTTTGATACTCCTTATAGATAGAGAAGAAAAAAGGACAGCACTAGAACTATCCCTTCTTACTCCCCCGATCCCCGCATGACTAGGGTTCCCCCTGGAAGAGCCATTTGTATTAATCTTAAAAATACCTAGAGGTGGAGGGTACCATTTTCCCTCTCTTCGAATCTTTGTCCTAGAAGGGCCCCTTTTCTTGGACTAGGAGGAGCATGACCCATCAACAACTAAACTCAACTTTTGTGCCACCTGCAACTCCCCAATTTCCAACTTAGTAGAGAGATCACATTTAGTTGCTAAGGTCTCTTGAAGCATGCTAAGAATCCTCTTTGGACACACCTGCTGAACCTCCAACTTCTTCCCCTAAAAAATCCTTCGATTCCTTTCCAACCAAATCTGCCACAAAATGAAAGAAGGACCAATATTCCAAGCCACCTACAGAAAAGGAGCCTTAGTCGGGAGCCAGCCCAAACTTCTCCAAAAATCAACCAAAGAAGAAGCGTGAACACAGGCCTTCTTCCAAGCACCCCACCAAAGATGTCAAACCTCTTGGGTAAGGGGACATTGAAAAAAGAAATGGGCTTGACACTCCTCACCACCATTGTAAAGGAAGCAATAGAAGGGCCCTGAAAACCCCTTTTTTGCAGGTTATCTCAAGTGAGGCAGCGATACTAACCAACCAACCAAAGGAAGAAATTACATTTGGGCCATCCAAACTTATTCCACATAAACTTCCACCAAGGAGAGTCCAACTCCTCAAACTTCTGCTTGTCCAACTCCCGATACCTAGAGGCAACTGAATACACATCTTTCAAATTAGGACTCCAAGCTAGGGAATCACTCTCCTCCAAAGAACCACAGACTTTGCCATCAAGAATCTTAGCTGACTCTTGTCGATCCTCTAGAACCCCCTGGCGGCCACTCAGACACAACTTTCCATCTGCAAACCTCCACTTGTCCCATATGCTGAACTGATTTGAAATGCTCCACCCAACACCACCCTGCATCTAGAAAGATGTTACATAGGGATTATAAGTGTGGGTACATAGACAAGATCTAGGCGGGTGCCCATCTCAAGAGTCATGCCAAAACAGGGCCTCATACCCCTGTTACAAATCCAAAACAACCCCTACTTAATTAAATTGGCTCCCCTTTTAAGAGTGCTCCATATCATAGATCCCTTACTAGAGAGGCTGACTCTAGGAACGTCAGTCTCTTGCACTCCCCCCAAATATTTATAATTAAGAATCATGGCCCATACCTGATCCTGACAAGTACACCACCTCCAATACAAATTAGTAGCCAAGGCCTGACCAGAAAGAGTAGCTCACCAAAGACCAAGACCCTCATGTTTTAGCCTACAAACAGAGTCCCAATTGACAAGACTCCACTTAGAAGACTCCAGATTACTAGCCCATAAGAATTGTCTAGAAAGAGCGTCAAATTCATCAATAAAATTAGAGGGAGCCCCCTGAAGAAAACATCGATAAATGGGGAGAGCTTGAATCACTGACTGTAATAAAGACATCCTCCTAGTAGAGGACAACCATTTGCAAGTCCAATGAGAGACCTGCTTCCGAAACTTGTCTAGAATATCCTGCCAAAATCCCCTAGACAGGGAGCCAATATTGATGGGGATACCAAGATAAACAAGAGGAAGGACCCCAATCTAGAATCTGAGAATCTAATCAATCCTGTTTTGAATAATACGAGGAGTATTAAAGAAGAAGATGGAGGACTTGTCTTCATTAATCTTTTGACCTAAATCAACCATATAGGTATCGAGAGCCTTCCTAAAGTTAACCGCTTCATTGACCTTAGCTAAACCCATTAAAGTCGTGTCATCAACAAATTGTAAATGAGATTGAGGAGGCAAACTATTGCCCCAAGTCCAACCATGAATGAATCCCTGAACCACATGAGATTTTATGAGTCTTCCCAATCCTTCATCCAAAAGAATAAACAAGTATGACAACAAAGGGTCCCCCTGCCTGAGGCCCCTAGTAGCACCAAACAATGCAATAGGCTCACTGTTGATAAGAACAAAGAAAGAAGTTGATGTAACACAGCTCATAACCCAATCAACCCAGTCATTCCCAAAACTAAATGCCAACAAAATTTTATGGAGAAAATTCCATTTAACTCTATCATAAGCTTTAGCCATATCTAGCTTAATAAACATAGCTTTTTCCTTGGAAACCACCATGGAATGAATAGTCTTCGTCACCACAACAACCCATCAAGATTTTGTCTTCCAGCCACAAAACCACCTTGCTCTTCCAAGATCAGCCTATTGAGCCAAGGTTTAAGCCGTTCTGCAATCAACTTCGTGATAATCTTATAAACAACATCGCACAGAGCTATTGGCTTGAAGAGATTCAACGAGTTAGCTCCAACAGTCTTAGGAATAAGAACCAAGAAAGTAGCATTCAAAGATTTTAGCATCTACTTACTCCTCTGAGACTCTCTAACCACCTCAAGAAGATCAAATTTGATGAGCTCCCAAAACTGCTGAAAGAACTCAATTGGAAAGCCATCCGGCCGAGGGTCGTTCCCTTTTTCATCTGAAACACTACCCTCTCCAACTCAATCATGGATATGGGGCTGAAAATAGCCTCATTCATCTCATTAGTCACCAAAGAAGGGATACATTCTATAACCTTATTGTCCTCAAAAACTACTAAGGAAGAGTCCTTCGTAAACAGAGCCGAGAAGAATCGAGAAGCTTCTACAGAAATCTCCTGGCTAGAGGACAACAAAACCCCTTGGGAAGACACCAAGGAAGAAATCCCATTCCCATGTCTCTTGTCTTTGACGGTATTATGGAAGAAAGAGGTGTTTCTATCTCCTTCCTGGAGTGAGTCAATCCTTGCCTTTTACTTCAAAAAAATTTCCTCCCACAACTCCCATTCCGCCAACACCTTCAGGGCTTCTGATTCCTCATGGAGTCTCTCCCTAGTGAGATCCAAATCCCTAATTGTTATAATTATTATTTAAATTCTTTTATTATAAAAATAGTATTAATTATATTATTCTATAGATATTTAAAATATCAATATTATAATTACAATGAAGAAAAATTAAATAATCATATTAATATGAATATTACACAATATAATATATTAATATTTAGATCACTAAAACATATTAATATTTAATACTTATACACAAATATATATCAATATTTTATTTTACTATAATATAACATAAATATAAATACATTATAATGATAATTCTATTTATTTGTATAATTGGTAATTTAATATAAATATTATTAATAATATATTATTCTATTGAATTTAAAATAAAAATTTTATAGTTAATGGGTGGCTGGGAGTGAGCCTTGCCACCTCATCATAGGTGGCAAGGCTGAGATAGTTAAGAGGGCAATGATTATCTGCAGGGGTGGGAAGCTAGCACGAGTTGAAGGGACACCTGCTTTCATTTGGTTAAGTGCCAAGGTTGGCATGAGCTGGCTGCTTTCTCAGTAGGCATTCGAGAAGCTTCAGTGGGCATTTTAATTAGCAGTTTGAGGAGGCAGTGTTCTCATTCCACTTTCTTCCATCGCTAACTGACAAATGCCTTTGCATTTCATTGCCATAGTTTCTGCAGAGGCTATTCACTGTGGGGGAATGGACACCCCAGTCAGACTAACCAGTAAAAAAAGGCAAATGGCCTTCCTCGGGGCAGTTACCGTTCTCAGGTTGCAGAGAATGCTCCGTCGATCGAATGAATTGATGGTGGGGGCCATGAGAATGCTCCTAGGTAAAGCTTTCATGGAGAACAATGAGCAGTATAGGGTAGGCACAGATGTTTCCTCCCGGGTGCTTGCAATGCTTCTCTAATTGGGGACGGAGAAAGCTGAGGCAAAGGCTATAATGAAAGGTATTTTTAACCTTGAGCATTTAGGGGATTTGGAATTATCTCTGCAGGTTGCTAGTCCTGGCATCGGTATCCCCCATCCAAGAGACTAGGCTCTTCTCAAAGATCTTGGAGTGGTTATCAAAATATTCCCATTCATCCTTGATACCAGAAGCTTTGAATTGGTGGTGTTGAAAGATTAGGCAGCGATAGCAGTAGACTACATCAAAAAAGCTCTTGGCATGGTGGCGGTGGATGGTCTTCTTTGGGTGGAACACTTTAGCATGAAACTGTCTGAGTATGATAATTAGTTGTTGTTGGTCCCTTTGCTTCGTTTTGTATAGCAGAAGCAAAGTTACTCTAGATTTAGGTAGTTTAATTTTCTACTGGATGTCTATAGTGTTGACCCTGCATGGTCCTAGATGTTTATCTCCTAGTCTGTATCAGGTGCCCATGATGTTCTCTCTGCCAACCATGGATAGGTTATGAACACTGTAAATTTTTGACAAATACTTTAATATAGCTCTTTTATTATGAATCAATTTTTTTTTATAGTTAATATATACAATGAATAAAAAATAAATATTAATATCAATATTACACAATATAATATATTAATATTTACATCAATATATCAATATATATATATATATATATATATATATATATATATATATATATATATATATATATATATATATATATATATATATTTGTGTGTTAAAAAGTTGAATTGGGATCTTAACATTATAATCACAATGGCATTGAAATGAACATTTTTTTTCAAAAGGAATAATTTTTTTTAAATTTTAGATATGCAAGATAGCTTCTTAAGGTGGGTTCATTAGTTCTCTAAATTTAAACTAATATAAATTGTTATCAAAATTTATTGGGAAAATAATATTAATTTAATTGTGTTCTCTTTTTTGTAGTAGCAATTAGTTTTTTTTATCTAGTGATTAATCTATCTAGAGTAAACCAATCAAAACAGAGTTTATTTTTCATGTTGAACAAATTTCAATTTTTTTTAAGTATACATGAGAAAATTTTAACAAAAAATATTCCTAAAATCATTTATCTGTGTTGTGATTGGCTCAAAATTTGAGCTCTTAAGGACGGATTTTGTTGAAATACTATTTTGAGTAAAAGAAACACACTAAAATCCAAGAAAAATAAATGAGGGAAGTATGGAATTTGGTTATTAAACAAATAAATTTTTTTTTTCTGTTAAACAAATAATAAATTTTCTTTACATCTATGCAAATATTATAACAAAAATTGTAATATTTATATTAATATAATATTCATATTAATGTGATTATTTAATTTTATAATTTAAATATTAATGAAATAATATAATTAATTATATATTAATAATTTAATATATAATTAATTATATTATTTCATTAATATTTAAATTATAAAATTAAATAATCACATTAATATGAATATTATATTAATATAAATATTATATTAATATAAATATTACAATTTTTGTTATAATATTTGCATAGATGTAAAGAAAAATTATTATTTGTTTAATAACCAAATTCCATACTTACCTCCCATTTATTTTTCTGCTGGATTTTAGTGTGTTTGTTTTATGCAAAATAGTATTTCGACAAAATCCGTCCTTAAGAGCTCAAATTTTGAGCCAATCACAACACAAATAAATGATTTTAGGAATATTTTTTGTTAAAATTTTCTCATGTATACTTAAAAAAAATTAAAATTTGTTCAACATGAAAAATAATACTCTGTTTTGATTGGTTTACTCTAGATAGATTAATCACTAGATAAAAAAAAACTTATTGCTACTGTTGGTGCCTGCATAAGCATTTAAGTTTCAAGCATTTAAATATGCAGGCACCTTCCAAAAGATTGATAAAAATTCTAACTCTTTCGGCCTCTACAGTTGAAAAAATGCAAAAAATAGAGTTAAAATGCATGTATCTTTGTATATACAAAGAGGTTTGTATATACAAGTGCTGATGTACATTGGCGGGCTTGCAAAATTTCCATCGACCTTTGAAAAAATGAGTTATATGCATTTTTGAATGCATATCGGGCTTAAAAAAGTGCATACGCAGGAGGGAATCTTTCACAGATTCCTGGGGACATTCGCTGCTTGTATATCGGCTCTGCTTGTATATCAGGCTTGTATGTCTGAACATACATTGGCTACATGCATTAGAAATGTGCAATGAAAAATATACAAGGGTGGAATATGCATTGAAGATTCTTGGAATATTCTATAGATGTATCAAGGGTTTGCTTGTATATTGTGTTGTATGTTCGCCAATACATGTGCAAAATACAAAGGAAAGTATGCATTTCTGGACATACAAGAAAGAATGTATAATGCATATTCTAGAAAGATTCCTTGCTTGTATGTAAGGAGGTTTGTATGATCGCGTTTGTATATTCAACATACAAATGAAAAATGTACATTAGGCACATACATTGAAAACATGCAAAGAAAAGATACAATTGGTGGGGCCCGCGGATACGCAAAATAGGATGCACATCGGGTGGCAAATATACAAGTCAACATTCAAGTGCACAAATGCAAAGGCAAGCATACAAGCTAGATTTCGAAGGGTTCTTCCAATCCGACTCATAAAGACATGGAGTCCACACCTTGTATGTATATCCGCGTTGTATGTTTACACATACAAGCTGATATACAAGGAAAAAACATACAATCTGGACCCGATTGAAAATCAAATGCAGTGAATAGGGTTTGGGGTCTGTGACATGTATATTGGGCGCTTGTATGTGCTGATATACATTGCAAAGATATATAAAGGTTAGATACAAGCTAGATTTCAAAACAACTTCAACATGCTTCATAAATTTTGAAATTCGCGCCTTGTATGTATAAGGAGAATGCATATGCACATGTACAAAGAAGATATGCAAGGAA
Source organism: Cunninghamia lanceolata (assembly GCA_027924645.1). Classification (NCBI taxonomy): domain Eukaryota; kingdom Viridiplantae; phylum Streptophyta; class Pinopsida; order Cupressales; family Cupressaceae; genus Cunninghamia; species Cunninghamia lanceolata. Next base: position 7,987,459 of record BSBN01000010.1, read on the forward strand.
AGATGATGTAAAGCAGACTCGATGGTGATTGTGATTTGTTCTATGGAGATTTGGGTTCCGCCTTGTATATTAAACAGTTGTATATGCATTTGCTCTTGCATATACAAAGGATTTTGGAAGGCAAAAAGGCAGGCGATTGTATATACATTCAAAACATGCATATACAAGGGCGAAAAGGGAAAAATGAAGGCGTGAAAGGTCAACGATGGTTGCACAAAGTACCTACGTGGCACATTTTCATTAGTTCTTGACTTTTTTGTAGGATTTTAGGGCTGTGGATCTTAGCAATATGGAGATGATCGACGACAGGTTTTAATTTTTCGCGTAGTGAAAAATTTTCTGCATTCTGTGGCTACATCTTGGGCGGGAAAATTTTAGAAGTACGCAGTTAGCTACATTTCCATAGGCCGTGGTAGTTTTGGCCATTAATGGTGAAATCACAGTAGTATGGGTCGATTGTTGACGGCCAACTACCAGGTTTATGATGCAAATCTTTGAGCGGCGGCTTAGATCCCGAACCTACCTGCCCTCTCCTCTGTTTTCCCTAGCTACATTCATTATTTTGAGTGCCAATCTGAAGATGCATTGAATCTGGCAATTTTTTAAAGTGCCATGTAACTAATTTGCTGAGTACACAGTTTTGCTATAAAAGGTAGACTCTGTTACTCATTTTGGGTTGTTGAAGACTTGGGCATTTTTTGTGTAAATAACAAAAAATAGAGCATTTCCTGGCTGTTGTATCTCTGTGGAGTTTATGAGTTGCACCTGAATATACATTGCAGACATTTTTAGTTTCAGTGTTGTTTTATATGAAAAATGCTTATTGCATGTGTCTAGCTGTCACTCTCCATTTGTTGCATGCAATTCTTCTTTTGAATTTGGTTTCTAAGGGTTCCTCAAATTCTAGAATACAGATTTATGTATTGCATGCTTGATCTTTAGACTTTCATTCAAGGAGTGGATTAAATTATTTTAGGTTGTATGTCAACTGGGATATCTGTAAGTAGAGGCAGTTAAATACCCTTTCTTGGGTGATGTTTGTAAGGCAAGCATCAAACCTGACCCCTTGAAACATGAATCTAAAATGCAATCTATTCTTGTGTATATGTCTAGTTGACTCCTTGCCCTGATATAGGCACCGGTCTGCCCTTGTGAAGTAGTTATGATCCAAAACCCCCTGTCTTGCATCCAAACTATCAAATTCAAATCATTCCACATTTCCAACTTGTTAGTTGTAGGAGTAGGATTAGGAACCCCCTGCATACTCTCATCCATAACAAGACAAATATATCCAAGAATGTTGCCAACCTTGTGATTTGTCACACAAATCTTGGTCCACATATGAGAGTATTCTGCCTGTTATTGTAAAGCTATATCTTTATGTCATTGGGTGAGTCAAGTGTTACATCTTTAGCTATAGGGATACCCCCTTGGTGTAGTAGAACCAGAAGTGAAGGGGAGGCAGCTCACGCAACCTCCTGTATTCGTTGGCCGAATCTGACTATGCATTGGAACTGGCAAACCCTCTGCTGATTCAGAAGAAACACCAACATCTACTACAAAAAAGAGAACACAATTAAATTAATATTATTTTCCCAATAAATTTTGATAACAATGTATATTAGTTTAAATTTAGAGAACTAATGACCCCACCTTAAGAAGCTATCTTGCATATCTAAAATTTTGAAAAAAATTATTCCTTTTGAAAAAATGTTCATTTCAATTCCATTGTGATTATAATGTTAAGATCGCAATTCAACTTTTTAACACACAAATTTAGAGATTTTATAATAATAGCTAATATAAGCTTCAAAGCGATGAAGTCATCCTCCAAAAAGTTAGATACAATTATCATATGATTTAGAGCTTAAAGAGGACAATAATGGAAATTGAGTGTGAGGATAAAAGTCAATTATAGAGCTCATATCTTGAAAAAAAGACATTCATATCAAAGAGTAAATAGTTTCAAAGAACCTAATTTCATTTAAGGCCACGATAAATGATTTTATGGCTTATAGAAAGAATAAGTTGGGGGAGGTAACCACGACTAATTTCCTCTCATACATAATGATCGTGATTACCAACTTTAAGGTTGTACATTTTTATTTTATTTTAACATTTTATGAATGAATAACTTTTAACGTTCACGAGATTGAAAATAGTTTATGGGACCACCAACCTTGTAGTTTTAGTCTTCTACACTTCAATCCTTTTCCTATTCAAAGTGAAGATGAGCTCCCCAAACTTCGCAACATTCTCTTGGCTGAATAAGCTATGCCAAGATAGAGTTGTCAAGCTATTGGCATACTTGTCCTTGATGTCCTTGGAAGCCTCACACTCCATAATAAAGTGTTTTTCCAATTCCACTACCCCAGTAGTGCAGAAAATACACACCCGTTCTTCCCGTGTTTCTTTAGGCCTTTTCCATCTCAATGTTTCACACCATAGTTGATGAGAGTTAGTTATTAATTGAGCAATAAGAATCTTAGCTCTCCATGAAATACAAGCCCCTATGTACGAAATATATAAGTTGTTTTCAAAGCCAAGAATCACAATTACAATTTTTGTGTGAGTAATTTAATATCTTTTAAAAAAGCATTAGATCATTTAATACTATTCTTTTTTATTAGTTAAAAAAAATATTTTTGAAGTTATCAAAAGGACTTTCAAGATCAAGAACACTTTACAACACCGAAAACCTTCCACACAAGATAGAAGCAATGAAAAAATGCTATATGCCAATAATGTTACAATACATACAAGATGATAATATACAAGAGAACCCTTGTACATATAGGCAAGGCTGAGACATAGGACAATATCGGATTATGAAACTTATCCTAATCATATGACTTCAGACACAAAAAAAAATGCCTTAAGTAAATTTAACTAACTAGGTGTGAAAAGGACCTAAAAGGGAATTGGTCAAGTATTATACCCCATTCACACTAACACCCCCTTAAGTGTGTAATGAAATAACTTGCACAAGAGAAGAATATAATAAGAAATATGTTGTAAATACTTGATAATGCTTGAGAATAAAAAGTCACTTTGAGGGGCAAACCTCCAAAAGTCTCCAATAAGAACACAATTCATAATATGATGATCATAAAATAACCACTAGATCATATATATACCATACTTAGCCCTTGGATGCCACCCAAGATGACTTAACTACCTATATAATACTATATTAATGATCATATAATTTAATTAAGAGTTAAGGTAGTCACAAGTTGACTCCTCATAACTCTATGCACACTATAAGATAAGGGCGTAGCATCCCCCCTCTTCAAAGAAGTGTTGTCCTCAACATTGATCAACTAAGGATGTTTTTGTATAAAATCCTCATTTTTCTACATAGCATCTTTGATTGGAGAGTTTTTTCATTTGATCAAATACTCTATGATTGCCCTCATTTGCAGCCTCTTAGTGTGTGTTTGAAGAATTCCCTTAGAATAAAAAATTATTCTACCCTCCTCATCAAGCTCTTATAACTCAATCTATGTTGCAACTCTTTGTGTGATAACCTTCTTCAAGTATGAAGAATGAAAAATTAGATGTAATTTTGTTGACATAGGTAACTCCAATTTGTATGCTACACTACCAATCCTCTACAAAACCTTATAAGGACCATAATACTTGGGTGCAAGTTTGTTATCTTTTTATTGTTGTTTCAATGACATTTTCTTATATGGTTGTAATTGCACAAAGACCCAATCTCCCAATTCAAAATTCCTTTCATTGCTGTGCTAATCAGTCTATTGCTTCATTTTGTTTTGTACCATTTCCAAGTTCTTGAGACTAGCAAGTACCTACTACTGATATTGAATATGTTCTTCAATTTCTCAAACATTTGGGTGTGCCCGCAATGAAGAGGTGATTAATGGTGGTTGGTACCCATATAGTGCCAAAATGGAGACCTTTTGAAGGAAGTATGGAAATAAGTGTTATACCACCATTTTTCTAGTGGAAGCCATTGCACCCATCTCTCTTGTTTATCCAAAACAAAACATCAAAGATAACCCTACAAGAATTTGTTGACCACCTCAATTTGTCTATCTAATTGGGCATGATAATGACAAACTACTAGCAAGCTGAGTGCCCAAATATGAAAATAAGTCAATTCAAAAATTACTTGTAAATATAGGATCACAATCACTTACTATGACTTTTGGAGTCCCTTGTAATTTATAAATAGCATTCATAAAGGTTGTTGCTATAATATTTGCTACAAGTGGGGTGTGCCAAAGCACAATATGTGCATATTTGGTGAGACAATCCACCACAACCATGATGATTTTTTCCCTCAAATCTGGACAAACCTATAATGAAATCTATATATACCTTCTCCCACCTTTAACTTGGAATAGATAAGGGTTGTAGAAGACTTGGACACTTAATTGTCTCCCCTTTATTTTGTTGGCATACCATGCATTCTACTACAAATTTTTGAATAGTCCCTTTGAGCCCCTCCCAAAAGAAATCTTGCTTGATTCTATGATGTCTTAAAGAATCCTAAGTGCCAACCTACTAGAGAAGCATGTAGTTTTGCCAACACCTTAAACTTAAGGGTTGAGTTCTTGCATAGGTACAACCTATCCTTGTACCATAAAACATTTCCTTTCCATGCAAATTTGTTTGACACACTTGAATCTTGTTGGAGTTTCTCAATGAGATTTTGAGTATCCATGTCCTTCTCCCACTCTTCTCATGCCTCATTTACCCAATATGCTTGCAATATGGAAATAACATAAAATTGTGACTCTATGGGTTCATCCGTCCTATATAAAGCATTGAACACAACATTCTCCTTGCCTTTCTTATATATGATTTCAAAATCATATCGCAACATCTTGTGACCCATTTTTGCTATTCTTCATATGACAACTTTTGTTCGAAGAAATATTTGAGACTGTGATGATCCGTATTTACCTTAAAGTGTCTTCCCATTAGATAAGTTCTCTATTTTTTGACTGCATGCATGATAGCCAGCATTTCCATCTCATAAACTAACTTCAATAAATTCTTACATTTGAGTTGGAAACTCTCAAATGTTATGTGTAGATTCATTCTTACATGAGTATTGCTCTTATGCCATGTTCTAAAGCATAACATTCCACAATGAATGTTTTAGAAAAATATGGGGTAGCTAGAACTAGAATTGTGCACATGGCTTCCTTTAGCTACTTAAATGCCCTGGTAGCTACCTCATTCCACTGGAAGGAGTTCTTCTTCAACAAGGCTGTGAAAGGTGATGTTATGCTACCATAATTCTTTACAAATTGGTGAACCTATAATATCTAAGAAACCCCATAGGTTCTTAATGGTCCTAGGCATTTTCCATTCTACAATAGTCTTGATCTTATGAGGGTCCACCTTGAATCCTTCATGTGCAATAATATGACCTAAGTACTTCACTTCTTTGACTTTAAACACACACTTGGATGGCTTAGCATAAATTTGATGTTGTTAAAGAATATCCAAAAATCTAATTTACACGCTACAAGTGTTCCTCCCAAGTTTTGCTATATATTAAGATGCCATTAAAAAATACCAAAACAAATTTCCATAGAAATGGCTTGAAGATATAGTTCATCAAACTTTGAAATGTAGATAGTGCATTTGTGAGACCAAAAGGCATTACCAAAAATTCATAGGATAACTTATGGGTTTGGAAAATTATCTTATGTACATCATCACCTATAATTTTGATTTGAAGATAACTAGAATGACGATAAAGTTTGGTACAATAAACAACATCGTTAAGCTCATCTAACAAATTTTTAGTTATTGGAACGAGATACTTATCTTATACAGTATACTTGTTTAGCTCTCTATAATTAGGGCACATCCTCTGAGTGTCATCTTTCTTATGCACCATTACCACTAGAGAGGAATAAGTACTCTAACTATGCTTGATAATACCTACCTCTAGCATCTCTTGAACCATCTCTTCAATCTCATATTTTTGTTCATATGGATACCTATAGGGCTTGATGTTTGGTGGTTGGCTCTTTAGGACTAGTTGAATGGCATGATCATGCTCTCTTTTAAGAGGCAACCCTTTTGGCATTTCTCCAAAAACTACTGAGCATTTATCTATAACTACTTGTAGATCTAGTGGTGTAGAAACTTTTGAATGATATATTTCTAATGAAAATAATTGGGCCACAAACTCATCTACCCCCTTGTTAAGTGTTTTTTACATTTGAGGAGAACTTATCACATCCCATTTATTTTTCTTATTTTACATATTTGATTAATATCAAACAATTAGGAAAGATAATTTGATTATATTAATTATCTTTTGAATTGTAATTATAAATGATTTCTAGTAATGATTACTCATTTTGATAATTACGTAAATGTCGAATTATGGCAAGATTATCATTTATATTTAAATGTCAATTTATGAATATTTATTCTAAATATAATAGATCAAATTATGGTTTTTGATGATGACTAACTACGTATTTTTGTTGATGAGTTTGATAGGAAATGATTGACATTCTCTTAGGTTGGAGAGAGACTATCATTGAGACAGAGGCTTCTAGTAGTTTGAAGGTGACATGACATGATGGAATCTTTACACATACACTTAGACTCATAGTTTAGATTGCATTACATGAATATAATAATTTAATGAAATAGTTACTTGGATGTTTGTGTTCATAAAATATGATTAAATAAAATAATTATATTTTATTAAAATTAGTAAAACTTAAATCTTTATTATTTTAAATATTTAATAGATAACATAGAGTAATTATCTATTAAATGACTTAGTTGGAAATTAGATTTTTTTGATTTTACATTTTAATAGTATTAAGAATTATCTAAATAATTAAAAATATAAATTAATACATCAAAGGGCTCTTGGTCTACTGGTGAAGTTGAAAGGTTCTGAATGAGCCCACCAGGGATCAAGTCTTGCTGAGTGCAAGGACCCTGACACCATAAGGGATAAGGTCGGGATTGTGCCCCTGACGAATTTGGCAGAATGGCTACCCTTCAGTCCTTGGCTCTTAGTCGAAGGGGTTAATCCTAAGGCTCGTGCTCCCTTATCGGGTAGCAAAAACAATCTTGTGGATGATCTCCATAAACAAAGATTTATTTATATATATTATTGTAGTGTAATATTAAAGTAAAAATCAAAAACATAAATTACACTACTGGATTACCAAACCCTTGCCTTTGGCAGGGAAATTTCAAGTTTGTTCCAAAATTTTGGCTGCCATGCATGCTTTCTATTCTTCATGATGGGTTCCTTCTAAGGCCTCCTATTTGAAAATTGAAAAACTCCTTCGAGATTTTATGTGGGCTTCTAGTGATGGATCTCATGGTTTTCATTGAATTGTGTGGGAATTCTATTACCTTCCTCGCAAGGTTGGCAGTCTTGGCTTGATTTCCATTCATCGTCAAGGCATTGCCTTGTGTGCTAAATGGATTATTTGAGCCCTTCAAGGCAATGAAGCTTGGAAAATTCTTGTCTGACATTGCATTTTCAATGGTACTCCTACAAGTCGTCCAACTTGGAAAGGCTAGGATCTAGGAACTCTCCTTACTATGAGAGATTTTGTCTCAATTCAAGGCATGTTTGTTATCAAAAGCATTTGGAAGGCTTGGGAAGCCCTCAAGCCCTGACTTTGATGGGCCAGAGATGATTTTCGTAATGGATTATCTATTAATCAACAATCCATTTGGTGGTCTCCTGTTCTCAGTATTCAAGATAGGCCGCTGGGTAAGCTACCTTGGGTTCATGCCTTAAAGTCTTATAAACATGGAATTCATGTTTTGCCTGACTTTTTACATAGGTCCACCAATAATTTCTTGTCTTGCCTAGAATTCAGGAAGAAATACAAGCTCTTAAACATGGATTGAGAGACCTACCAATCCTTTATTGATGCTATTCCTCCTCAAATGATGCATAAGTTAGGAGTTAGATCTTTCAAACCTTGGTGGAATGATTGGAAATGGTATCCAGACACTCCTTTTTGAAATTACAGACCTTCCAAGTGTTATTCCTAATTGTCTCCCACTTGCATATGGTGGAGCAGCTGAATCACTATTGGCAACTTTGGTCCTTTCATGGGACTTGGCATAAATAGTTTCAATGTGTTTGGTCTGCTGTGGTGGAGCCTAAATTGGCTCATATCGCATGGTCTCTACTATAGGTCAAGGCGTCCCTTTGGGAGTTTGTCTAGCTCATATGGGCATAGCCATTCCTCATTGTCCATTTTATGGGCAGCTTGAGTCTCTCAAGCACCTTTTTTGGTTTTGCCCATGGGCTTAGGAAGCTTGGAATTGGATCCATGATTTTTTCAAACCTTTCAAACTTGCTCCTTTCTCTTGATACATGGTCTTACTCAGCGACTGGCCTTATCTCCCTCACAAATACACTCAGATTTGGCATGCTTTTAGAGTGGAAATTCTTTTTAGAATTTAGAAGGATAGAATGATATTACTTTCACTCATTGTTTTGCTGATAAGCATTTTTCTTTATACACTAAAGCTATTATTTGCTCTAATGTTCTGATGCAGATTCAGGTGGAAGCTAGCAAAGTTGCACTTGAAGTTGCCCATCTCTAGGAGCTACCAGACCACTGGGGAAATGCTCCTTGCATTGTTGCACAAGTTCCACTTGACTCTACCTCCTCTCGAGGGCGTCGGCATGGTCGCAATAAATCCTCTTAGCGTGACCAAGGCAACCATGGTGATCGTGGCTCTCATTCCCATGGCCCTCAGCCCTCCAGGCATTCTGTTGTCTGTGGAGGATGGTCTCAACCTTCTAGACCGCCATCTCCTTGGCGGGATGCTGGCTGGCCTAACACAGGGAAATTCCTTCGTTTGCAGCTCGTCATTTCTCCAACCCGTGTTGAGCCTCCTCCCAAGGAGAATGTTGATGGTATGGATGCTCTTGACGGTTGGGAGCCCATTGATGATTCCACCCTTGGAGATGTTTGGGGGAAACCTGATGATCAGGATCCTCCTCCCTTTGCTAGTGTTGCTTTTGTTGCTTAGTGTTCTCTGGGCTTAGCCCCTTGTTGGTTTCTGTCCCCTGTTAAAGTCTTAAACTTTGTGTTATGATTGCCTTTTGAGGCTTTGAACTTCGTGGGTGTGCCTTTTTACCACCCTACCCTTTTTTTTGTGAATATGAACTATTTTTTTTTTTTAATTAAATTAAATAGGAGTATTCATAAAAAAAAAACAGAAAAGATAATGGGGAATGGTTTTTAGTATTTTTAGGAGGGTATTCTTAGGGATGGATGTTTTTGATGGAGGAGGACGTTCCTCCAACATCGAATTGCTCTGGTTCTTGTTTCTTTGCCTTGACGAGTTTTGAACTTGTGTACGCTACAATTGGACACCCGTTTTTCAGCCTTTCACTTGATCTTTTAGATTTGCACCCTGCGAGTATGTTTCATTCCGGTATTCTATTAAGTTTTGCGTAAATGTCCTCTGTAAGTTCAGGTTGCAGGTTTTGCCATTTTTATTTAGCTTTTCGGATTCGTAGAGCCACGCTATAGAAGAATTTTAGATTAGAGATTTATGATATATATTTAAGCATAATAATATACGTCTAGTTACAACTGTTAAATGGATGTTAACTCGGGATGATCCTTCATGCGTCAATCCGTTTCTCTTCCCAACTTATGGCAGAGATGCAATCGATTCCCTTTGTTGGAACTGTGAAAAATTCTGGATTTATTATATGATATCTATTAACCAAAATACTGTATTCAAATAATATTAATTACTTGGCAAACACCATAAGCCGCGGCTCGTGCAACTATATATATTTAGGTCTATATCCCAGCCTTGGATCATTCACATCTCATGTGAAGTATATCAAATCATTTCAGTATAATCGGTATATCATTTCAAACGCCCTTAATGGTATTGTGATAATGGAGATTATATTATGATAAACATTTAAATTGATAAAAGCCAAAGTTAAATGAATAACCGTGATTCAAAATTTAACTGCTCAGGTCAGCCATCAAATTCAATCGCTTGCGCCACTTTAATGAATGTTTCAGTGTGTTTAATGGTGTATAAGCACTTCAAGCGCTCTGGAATGAATCTAGACTTTACACTACTCGGTCAGTTGAGCCCTTAAGTTAGCATGGCATATGCATATTATCTAATATTTTTCAAATATTCCTGTAGCCTTGTGGAAAGTAGCAAATAGGTGGAATGATCCTGTGAACAGAATTTAATAGAAAATAAATAAATTGAAAAGCATAGTTGCGCAGCTAAATAGAGAAGAATAGATGATCAATTTTAATACATATGCCTAGACTCAGCACTAGTTTTCATAATCTTAGGACTAGAAAAATAGTTTATATAATCTAAAGTCTAATAATAGATTTTAAAAGAATTATGTAAAAGGAGCATAGAGTAGTTCCCTTTAAGCTTTGTGATAGATCTATATATGGAATTGGAGTAGAAAATGAAGAGTTATTGTCTGATTAAATGAGATTTTTAGACCTCAGTAATTTATTGTTATAGTGTCTTTTGTTTTTTAGAGTAAACAGGGATTTTGAAAGGGCTCAGACCCTTGTATAAAAGAAAAGCAAAAATGTCCAACGAACTACAAAAAGTCCACACAAGAAACTATCAACACAACAACCATACAAGCAAACAATAAAACACAAACCCCACAACTACCAGCCCATGACAGAATGGATCTTTGTTATTAGATTACCTTTACAAACTTAAATTGTAAATGGGATACAGTGCTATTCCTGGTATATGAAGTTCAAGGGAAAAATTTACTACCACGATACCATTCCTATTTGCCTTATATGTGCTTTGGCATTTTTTATTATACTATAATATTAGCAACTTGTAGATAATACTAGCATGTTATTATTACGGCAATATGTAAAATGTACTGGAATTGGAATAAGATTTGTAGTTAGCGTTTGACTAAGTTAAATGGCTAGATAAGATCTACAGTACATCTTTGATAATGGGAGAGATTATGTTGGGTAATTTAATTCCAGTGCCCTTATCGCTATGATAGTAAATAGGTATAATAGTCACTTCTAAAACATATGGTTTCTCTTGAAAATACCGAATTATTCAAAGGCATGATGCTTGTGTATTTAAGTGGCAAGGTGCAATATCTATTTTGCCCATTTGGCACTATATTTATGAAAGTCTTGGATATGCTAAGGCTAGAATGTAATATAGTAGAAAATATATACATTCTTAAAAAAATAAATGTCACTAGTGACCAGTACCTATTTTTGTACTATTGTAATAATAACAATTGTTTAGTTATTAATGGATGAGAAAGTGATTCTTGAGTCAACTTGACAACACTTGGAGATGGAAGACAAAAGTGGATTAACACGAAATTGTTAGAAGATGAATGTATGACAATTTGAGTAACTTGACAACACTTGGAGATGGAAGACATAAGGTGGCTTAACACAAAATTATTAGAAGATGAATGTATGACAATTTTACTAAGCCAAATGACAATTTTTTCTATAGAATTAATTTTGAAAATTAGAAAGGAAAAAAATGAAGTTTAATAATAAATTAAAAAGCCAATTAAAAATAATAAAAGATATTTAAAAATAATAATAAAATGAAGCTTTTAATACTTAATGCAAACTCATTGGTTGTGATATTTGTCAAATTTATGAGGGGAACATGTTTTGTTTCATTGTAATGAAGGTTAATATATAAATAAAATTAAAATTTTGGATGTGGAAAGAAATTATTGGATGACATAAATGATATACATGGACAAGTGATCTTAGTTGCTTCCTTTCCACTCACCCATGGGTTCATATCTCCTCATAGCAAAAAGAAATGTAATTCTAAAGGAAATTAGCAGTGAATAAATAATTATTTCACTATATAAACTGTTGCATTATCAAATTTGAGTAAAAAAAATAGGAGTGAATAAATAGAATTATTTCACTATATAAATTGTTGCATTATCAAAATTGAGTAAAAAATGAGAGAAGAGTTTATGGGAACCAAAGAAAGCAATTTATTATAATATTAATTATGTGGTAGAGAGTATTCTTAATATAATTTTTAATTTTATTTTTAAAATATTTACACAAATATTTGAAATCTACTTATAAAATAATACTTAATAATATAAAAATTAATATTATATATTATTTTTTTAATATTTAATCTTTTAATATATTTATAAAACCCTTAAAGTTAAAAAGATAAAAAGACTTAATCTATTAATCTATGTAGAGTAAACCAATCAAAATAGAGTATTATTTTTCATGTTGAACAAATTTTAATTTTTCCTAAGTCTACATGAGAAAATTTTAACAAAAAAAAAATAGAAAATCATTTATCTATGTTGTGATTGGCTCAGAAATACTATTTTGAATAAACCAAACACACTAAAATTGAACAAAAAATACATAGAGAAGATTAACTTGTTTAATTATATTTATAAATTTGATATTTTAAATATTACTAAAATAATATAATTAAATATATTAATAATATAATGTATATTAAATTATTAATTATACAAATTAGTAGAATTACCATTATAATGTATTTATATTTATGTTATATTATAGTTAATATTAATATTATTGTCATAATAACCTTCCCATTTATATTATTATACTATTATTAATATAAATATGTTATTAATATTATTAGTACATGTCTTTGGTAGTACTATTGCAATGAGTTTTTTAATTTAGTGATTAATCTATCTAGACTAAATCAATCAAAAGAGAGATTAATTTTTCCTACATGAGAAAAGTTTAGTAAAAAATATTTGGAAAACCATTTATATGTGTTGTGATTGACTCAAAATTTGAGCTCTTAAGGATGGATTTTGAGAACATACTATTTTGAGTAAAACAAACACACTAAAATCAAAGAGAAAAATACGGTGGGAGGGAAGTAGCTAGCAATACTAACAGATTAACTTGTTTAATTAATTTCTGAGTGGTTAAACTCTTGCCAGGAATTTGTGAAGAAGCTAGATCTAGACAAGTGGCACAAGTTCCAAGAAAACAACTTATAGGAGCTGTGTTCTTTTCAACTAGAGGAGAATGATGTAGAAGCTTTCAGAGGTCATAACTTTTGACCCGAGAGTCCGTTTGAGCTAAAATTTGGTGGGCAAATGCATCTTGAGGAATTGATTAGAACTTTACATGCAATTAGATTAGAAAGTTGACAATTAGTTGTCTTTTAATTAGTTTCAAATAATTAGAAATTTTCATGGCCAAACGGATATGGATGCAAAGTTACCAAAATTGACAATTTTAGAAAGTTGCTAAAATCTACCAAAAAGGTAAGAGACATCAGTTTTCCACAGTCCATAATAGTAAGTCTGATTGCTTCTGGATTAACTGTGTGATAATTTTTACATCAATGTTTTGGAAAATAGTTCTGAGTTTTTGGATATTTTTGCAATAATAATAGTGTTGAATCTTATGCTATGAAGTTTGGTTACATCATCTACTCACTTTCTAAAATTGTCATTTTTGATAACTTCGCATCCATATCCGTATGGCCATGAAAATTTCCAATTATTTCAAACTAACTAAAAGAGGCTAATTGTGAACTTTTTAATCTAATTGCATGTAAAGTTCAAAAATTAATTAGAAAAACAACTTGGAAAAATCTCAAAAAAAATCATTAAAACCTCATTTTGAGGCCCTAGATGATTGGAAAAAATCTTGAAAAAGTGTCAAAATGGTGACATACCAAATTTACCAATTTAGTAGGATTTTCAATCAACTCCTCAAGACGCATTTGCCCACCAAATTTTAGCTCAAACGGACCTTGGGTCAAAAGTTATGACCTTCAGAAGTTTCTGCATTATTGTAGTGTATGTTAACCAAACAATTATTAAATCAAACTCAAAATCAACTAATCAATTCATGAACAATATTTACCAATAAATCAATTCCACATCAATATTAAACAAATATTTAATCTAATAAAAAAATTTCAATTACAAAATGCATACTATTATTAAACACTACAAGGTAGGTACTGCCACTACGTGTCACTTGTTATAATTAATAATAATAGTAATATATAACATAACACTTAATATAATGACATAATATATAATTATAATAATATTCTTTTCCAAATAGTTAGAAACTAATTTAGTTTGTATAATACATTTATTTATTAATATTTTGTAAAAAAATATATTAACATGCTACATAGACACCAAACTTCTATTGGAAGTTCATGACAAATTTTATTTTAAAAGGCTAATCCTACTTGTTAATTTCTAACTATTTAAAAAGTAATATTACTATAATTATTTATTATGTAATATTACTATAATTATTTATTATGTCAATATATTATCATTATGTTATATTATACTATTATATTATAATAATAATAATAAAATATTACTACCATTATTAATTATAATAATATTAATAGCACTTAATTAATAAATAGTTCACAACTATAATCTTCACTCACTTAGTATAATTATAATACACTAGTATAGATATCTTAAATACATCTGTCGAGAGATATCAATTTGAAGTTGTTTTATTTACTACATACATAATTTTGGACCCTTTTCTTTCATTTAATAATATAAAGTAATGTTCCATTTTCTAACATTTTTTTGAGAAAAATGTGGCCCTTTTATTCAAAGTAGTGTTTTGATTTTCTAATAGTTTTTTAAGTTTTATTTTCTTTCATTCGAGATATTAATTTGAAGTTGTTTTATTTACTTTAAGTTATTTTATTTTACTTCAAATTGGTATCTTGACATTTTTTTCTTCACTCAACCCTATGTCCATCAATTTCTCAACTATAATTAACAAATTAAAAAAAATCTCAAATTAAGAAATCAAAATATTTTCTTTCTTAACCCATAAACTTAAAAAAAAAACTCAACCCTATGTCCATCAATTTCTCAACTATAATTAACAAAATAAAAAAAATATCAATTAAGAAATCAAAATATTTTCTTCCCATCAATTTATCAACTATAATTAACAAATTAAAAAAAATCTCAAATTAAGAAATCAAAATATTTTCTTTCTTAACCCATAAACTTAAAAAAAAAACTCAACCCTATGTCCATCAATTTCTCAACTATAATTAACAAAATAAAAAAAATATCAATTAAGAAATCAAAATATTTTCTTCCCATCAATTTCTCAACTATAATTAACAAATTAAAAAAAATCTCAAATTAAGAAATCAAAATATTTTCTTTCTTAACCCATAAACTTTTTTGGTACACTTTAAAATGAGAAGAATTCCAAAGTTGTCTATTCATGATAGTATCTTATTTTGGATTTATATTATATTAATTACTAAATATTAATAATTTGACATGTAAATGCTATCAATTTTAAGGTAGAAGATAATAGTTTTTTTAACACACTCATGCCATGCCATTACATTCTACCCCTTACTGCCATTGTAGAATGCCTCTTGACATTAATTAAACTTGTAAGAATCTATTCATCTCAAACTTCTTCCTACCTCCTATCTAAAATGTTATGTCACACATCATCTATAGACAACAAAACACATACTAAATTATTACAACACTACAAGGGTAGGTACTTGGCACTTGTTAATTTTAAATTAAAAATCATTATTAATATGATTTAAAAAAATGAATTTAGTATAAGTATAAAAATTATAAAATTACTAATATATTATTAATTATATTATTTTATTGTACATGAGTGCTTCAGGATTAAACTGTGTATAACATTTGGGATCACACTCCATGATCCATCATCAGGAGAAAAGAAAAGAGAGCAAGAGATGAGAATAGGAAATGATAATTTGCAGATCAAGTGGGTTAAAAAGAAAGGGAGGGAAGGGTAAGGTGGCACGAGGATCAATAGACCACAATCAAGAGAAAAGAAAAGAGCTCAAGAGATGAGAATAGGAAATGACAATTTGTAGATCAAGCAGGTTAAAAAGAAAGGGAGGGAAGGGTAAGGGTACGAGGATCAATAGACCACAGTGAAGTGCATATAAAACAATGCAAATAAATTTCTACTTCAAGGAAAAGGAGAGAGAGTATATAACTCTAGCAAAGGATATATATATATATATATATATATATATATATATATAAGAAATAAACCAAGAGTAAGAAATAATTAATAATATACAAATAAAATGAATAAACAAATAATGAATAACTAAACATAATTATAACAAAAAAAAAAGACTAAAACAAAGAAAAAACAAATACTTACATACAAACCTAAATGATGAATGCATATGTATAAGAGTATAGATATAAACACATATCTATACATATGCATAAAAATTGAGGTATGAATATTATACAAGAGAAAACAAAAACTTATATATACTAATAGATATATGTATAGATGTAAACAAATATCTATACCTCTACTAGGAAATATAATAAATAACTATAAAATAAACATATACAAACAAATACTTATATACATACGTATATAAGTATATACATTTCCTTACAAATACTTATAGATATGAGAATAGATATAAACATATACATGTGAGTGTGTGTATATATATGCACAAAAAACTATATAAGAAAGGCAATAAACGAAAGACTATGTATATATACTAATAGCCATACAAATAAAAATAAATAAAAGTATAGAAACATAGCTATACCTATTCAAATCCATATCTATATAAGCCTATAATAAATAAATACTTATATATCTAAACACAAACTAACAAACACACATATGTAATAAAAATAGATGAATATATGTATAGATATAAACCTATATCTATATATATACAGAAATCTATATATGTATAGCAATATACGTAAGCCTATATATATACTTACAACCAAACAAATAAAATGAATTGAATATATAAATGAATAGATAAATACAAATATCTATTCAAATCCATATATATATATAACCAAGTCATTACATACCTACATATATAATCGATGCATATGTATATCTGTAAAGAAATGAACAAACATAAAAGCAAAAACTATACAAATACTTACATACAACTATATATATATATATATATATATATATATATATATATATATATATATATATATATATATATGCACATCGGATAAAAAGATAGAAGACATCGAAGAGAAAGAACTAAAGAGAAAAGGAACAAGCAAGAAGAACACTTAAAATAGGTACAAAGATTACATTAAATCCTAATAAAAGGAAAGGACAAAATCCTAGGGCAAGAGTGGAAAAAGGAGGAGGGGTGCAAGAGCAAGAGGAAAGCAACAAAGAACAAAAGAAAGGGGAACAAGAGAGGAGGCAAGAACTAAAGGGTGCATGGATGGGAAAAAAGTGCATGTATGTGTATATGTATCCAAACAATAAAAAGAGTATGCACTCAAACACACACCTATGGGTACACAAACACCTATGGGCAAACGAAGGAGAGCTAGAGACAACGAAAGTGAGAGGTAAGTAAAGAAAAAAAGGGGGAAGAGAATGCAGCGGGGGGTGGAAAGGGAAGGTTATGGAACTAGGAAGGGAAGGAGCAAAGAGAGAAACAAGGGAGGACAGGGTACAAGGAAAACAAGAGAATCCAAAAGAAGCAGAGTGAGGAGGGTGAAGGGAAGAGGCAAGGTGGGGGAAAGGTCAAACCCACAAGGGAGGGGAAGGGTGAAGGGAAAAGGCAGGAGGGGAGGGAGGTAATGGGAGAGAAAAGAGGGGTCAAGAAGGAGGGAGGGGGAAGTTTCTGAGGTGAGACAACAGGGGATTCCAAGAAATACTAAGCCTCCACCCATCATCCCGATTGAGATTGGATGGGTGTTTGTTGATCTCTATGGCTTCTTTGGGTTTTCTCTTGAAGAAGTTATTTTCGCTGGCTAAGATTTGAGTGTTTTCCAAGTAGATGTGGTGTTTGGTTAAGGCTGAGTGTTCAACAAGAGCAAATTTGTGAACATGTTCATGTCTAATATGCTCCTTGATCCTGGTGTTGAAGGAACGACCTATCTCCCCTATGTAGGGAGTGCCACAAGAACAAATGATCTTGTAAACATCGAAGTTGAGAAATGGGTCTATGGGGTCTTTTGGTGAAGGGATCCAGTTTCTCATGGTAGAAAAGGGTTTGAAAGCACATTGGAGGCCCTTTTTAAGAAGAATTTTAGAAATTTTGTTAGAGAGGCCAGCGATGAAGGTGAGGGTGGCAATAGGAGGGCTAGGAAGGATGGTTTCCTTGGGCTTGGGGCCAAAGTGAGTTCTGACAAGTTTGAAAACTCTCAAGATGTGTTTTCTCTTGTAACCATTTAATTCAAACACTTTGGTAAGATGGGCAAGCTCTTGGTCTAAATTGTCACTATCACAAATACGAAAAGCCCTAGTAGTCAGATTTTTAAGGATACTCATTTTTTGGGTTGGGTGGTGATGCGAAGAAGAGTGAAGATATAGGTCAGTGTGGGTAGCCTTGCAGAAGACACGATGTCCTAAGGAGCCATCTGGTTTTTTGATGAGAAGAATGTCAAGGAAGGGAAGTTTGTTATTAGTTTTAAGCTCTTTGGTAAAGGAAATACCCTTTTCTACCCCAAGAAACTAGATCCCTTCACCAAAAGACCCCATAGACCCATTTCTCAACTCCGGTGTCTACAAGATCATTTGTTCTTGTGGCACTCCCTACATAAGGGAGATAGGTCATTCCTTCAATACTAGGATCAAGGAGCATAGTGCAAATATTAGACATGAACGTGTTCACAAATCTGCTCTTGCTAAACACTTAGCCTTAACCAAACACCACATCTTCTTGAAAAACACTCAAATCTTAGCTAGTGAAGACAACTTCTTCAAGAGAAAACTCAAAGAAGCCATAGAGATCAACAAACACCCATCCAATCTCAATCAGGTTGATGGGTGGAGGATTAGTCTTTCTTGGAATCCCCTGTTGTCTCGCCTTAGAAACTTCTTCCTCCCTCCTTCTTGACCCCTCTTTTCTCTCCCATTACCTCCCTCCCCTCCCACCTTTTCCCTTCACCCTTCCCCTCCCTTGTGGGTTTCACCTTTCCCCCACCTTGCCTCTTCCCTTCACCCTCCTTGCTCTACCTCTTTTAGATTCTCTTGTTTGCCTTGTGCCCTATCCTCCCTTATTTCTCTCTTTGCTCCTTTCCTTCCTGGTTCCGTAACCTTCCCTTTCCACCCCCTGCCGTATTCTCTTCCCCCTTTTTTTCTTCGCTTACCTCTCCCTTTCATTGTCTCTAGCTCTCCTTTGTTTTCTCGTAGGTGTTTGTGTACCCATAGGTGTGTGTTTGGGTGCATACTCTTTTTATTGTTTGGATACATATACACATACATGCACTTGTTTCCCATCCATGCACCCTTTAGTTCTTGCCTCCTCTCTTGTTCCTCTTTCTTTTGTTCTTTGTTGCTTTTCTCTTACTCTTGCACCCCTCCTCCTTTTTCCACTCTTGCCCTAGGATTTTATCCTTTCCTTTTATTAGGCTTTAATGTAATCTTTGTACCTATTTTAAGTGTTCTTCTTGCTTGTTCCTTTTCTCTTTACTTCTTTCTCTTCGATGTCTTCTATCTTTTTATCGGATGTGCATTTATTTAGGTATATGCACTCACGATATGCATGTTTTGTTTAGATACTCATGTAAGGTTTTATTTATTCCTTTATATATATATATATACATACATCTGTGTGTGTGGGTGTGAGTGTGTGTGGAGTTGGATGTTTATGCATAGATAATTGTATATATATATGTATTTATTTATTTAGTTGTATGTAAGTATTTGTATAGTTTTTTCTTTTATGTTTGTTCATTTCTTTATAGATATACATATGTGTCGATTATATATGTAGTTATGTAATGAGTTGGTTATATGTGTGTATGTGTGTGTGTGGATTTGAATAGATATTTGTATTTATCTATTCATTTATATATTCAATTTATTTTATGTGTTTGGTTGTAAGTATATATATAGGCTTATGTATATTGCTATACATATATAGATTTCCATGTGTGTGTGTTTTTGTGTGTGCATACACTCTTGTTTATGTTTATTTCTATCCTTTTATCGATAAGTATGCTAGTTCATGTATAGATATAGGTTTATATTGTAATGTTCCGTTTTCTAGCTTGATCTTTTACAGTTGACCGTTGGCCTATTCCGGAGACCCGTAGGCTACTCAGAGGTTGAAATTGGGGTTTAATGTTTTGGTGGTTGCTTTTGTTCGTGGATTGTGGTTTGGTTGGCAGTTTCTTTCTGGGTTTGTTCTTCTTAGTCCCTGTTGGTTACGGCTATTTTTAGTAAGTTTAGGATTGGCACCAGAATAGGATTTTGAGAGTGGGGTTGGATTCGTCTTGTCAAGACCTTTCCAACGAGCTATAGATCATTGAATTCTGACTTCATCTTGGCCTCCGTTTTAAAATCCGTAAATTAAACATTATTATTTAATATTAATGTTGTTTTAAAAGAGGGGACTTTAAGGGTGAGGTTGAAAAAGAGGATTATATTATTTTCCCTCTCATGTTTTATCCCATATGCAAGAGGATTTTAGAGACTCCCAGTTGGAAAAGTATAAAAGGAGGAAGAGTGCTCCCATTTCGGCATCCGAAATCTTGATAAAGTTATGCTGCCGAATTGGCCTTGGGATTGCTTCGAGGAACGTATGCCTCCTAGCTTGGCATTGCTTCTCGTTTGAAAGATAGCGACTAGTGGTGAAATAGTTTAGTTTGTGAGTTTACATTAGGATTTGTGCATTGTAATAAGCTTTTGGCTTTAGTTCAGTTTTGCATATTAGAGTTTTTTCCAGCATTGCATTTTTAGCTACAGCAGATTTGTGTTTTATTCATAAGTCAAAAAATAACAAAAATATTGTTTTGGGTATTCTCTTATTCTCATTGTCTGGTCAAGGCGTCACTTTCCTCCAGTTTGCAGATTTTTTTGAGATAGCTATGATTTTTTAAAGGTAGATTGCCCTTTCTTGAAGGTTGTACCATCTGCTGGTGCATTGGAATCTGTGCATAAATAACACATGGCATTTTGATCTGTTTTCAATGTTCTATCCTAAGCATCATCATTCTTAGGGAATATTGCATTTTGTTTCAAGTCAGTCGGATGAGTTATGATGGAGATATGAGCATATGAGTAAATTCATAGGTTGCTGGTTTTAATTTAAAGGTGAATGAGCTTCATTTTGTAAACTGGCAGTAGTACTGGCAGTAATTCTCAATCTTGTTCAGTTCTGATTTGTAATGCTCAACTCTACTTCCAGTATTTGCTTTTGTATTTACTTTACCTCCGCCCTATGGTAGCTACTTTCCCATTCCGGGATAGAAAGCACATTCTGGGTGTTGAGTACTTTCAGCATTACAGTTATTTCTTTCAAGCATTGTAATTTGTAATACTCCGCCATATGGTCGCCTCAACTCCATATTGGATTGGGTAGCACATACTTGGTGTCGAGTTCTCTTTCAGTACTTAGTGTAGAAGACCCTCTGACCATATGCTCGCCATCATCGGTGCCATTCTTGGTTAGAGTTATTGCATAAGCATTTTGGTTAAGATCCTCTGACCAATGCTCACACCTTGCCCACATCGGGATCCTGGTGTACATTCTGGTTAGAGTTGCTTCAGCAACGTTTTGGTTTAGCTGCTAACCTTAACGGGTGCATTGGTTTGTAATTTGTAATTTGAAAAAACAAAAAAATTTGGCTCGAAATATTTCATATATCTATACATATATTCATCTGTTTTTATTACATATGTGTTTGTTAGTTTGTGTTTAGATATATAAGTATTTATTTATTATAGGTTTATATAGATATGGATTTGAATAGGTATAGCTGTGTTTCTATACTTTTATTTATTTTTATTTGTATGGCTAGTATTATATATAGATAGTCTTTCGTTTATTGTTGTTCTTATATAGTTTATTGTGCTTTTACACACACACACACACACACATGTATATGTTTATATCTATTCTCATATCTATAAGTATTTGTAAGGAAATGTATGTACTTATATACGTATGTATATAAGTATTTGTTTTGATTTTTGTTTGGTTATAAGTATTTGTTTGTATATGTTTATTTTATAGTTATTTATTTTATTTATTTATATTTCCTAGCAGAGGTATAGATATTTGTTTACATCTATACATATATTAGTATATATAAGTTTTTGTTTTCTCTCGTATTATTCATACCTCAATTTTTATGCATATGTATAGATATATATTTATATCTATACTCTTATACATATGCATTCATCATTTAGGTTTGTATGTAAATATTTGTTTTTTCTTTGTTTTAGTCTTATTTTTCTTTGTTATAGTTATGTTTAGTTATTTATTATTTGTTTATTTATTTTATTTGTATATTATTAATTATTTCCTACTCTTGGTTTATTCCTTATATATATATAGACTTATGCTTTGTTTGAGTTATATACTCTCTCTCCTTTTCCTTTATAGTCACACATAGAAGTAGAAATTTATTTGCATTGTTTTATATGCACTTGATTGTAGGTTATTTTTTATATTTTTTTACTATTTTATTCTTATTTGGTGCAGCCCTTTCCTTGAGGTCTATTGATCCCCGTGCCACCTTACCCTTCCCTCCCTTTCTTTTTAACCTGCTTGATCTACAAATTATCATTTCCTATTCTCATCTCTTGCTCTCTTTTCTTTTCTCCTAATGATGGATCATGGAGTGTGATCCGAAACATTGAGAGAAAAACTTACACACAGTTTAATCCTGAAGCACTCATGTACAATATTATGGACTGTGGAAATCTGATGTCTATTATATTATTTTATTCATATTTAAATAGCAATTTTATAATTAATATATACAATGAATAAAAAATAAATATTAGATAATATATTACTATTTAGATCACTATAATATTTCATTATTTAATATTTATACACAAATATCTATTAATATTTTATTTTAAATACCTTATAATGATAATTCTACTAATTTGTATAATCAATAATTTAATATACATTCTATTATTAATATATAATTAATTATATTATTTCATTAGTATTGCCTACTTCCCTCCCGACCTTGATTTTACTGTGTTTATTTTTTATTATGGTAAGCTGCAAACAAGGGTGTAGATCCCTTTACAAAATAGCTTAGAGGGCAAAGCAAAGCCTCACACAAGCTCGAAATAGTGCTTTAACAATAGATGGACAACAAAGCCTAAAAAGGCTAAGCAACAAGAAGACAGCAGGGCTGCAAGGAACAACAGCCTAAACAATTTTAAAACTTGACCTAGCAGGTTGAACACCCTTGGCATGTGTGCGGGTCAGAAAAACATGCTTGGGAAGACCTCGCTTCCGCCTTTGGATTGTACAGTCCAAAAATGTCATTATCTCCATTTGTAGAAATTGGAGATTTTATTGTGTTTGTTATAATATTAATATATTATTAATTATATATTAATTAGCAAAATCTATATAAGAGACGATCATAGATATCATTCTAGAGATGCTTATTTCATTTAAATCACCAATTCATTTAAAAAATATTATTTGTTTAATAACCAAATTCTTGGCAAGAATTTAGGAACTCAGAATTTAATTAAACAAGTTAATATGTTAGTTTTGCTAGCTCCTCACTTCATTATGTATTTTTCTACTCTATTTTAGTGTGTTTGTTTTACTCAAAATAGTATTTCTCCAAAAATCCATCTTTAAAAGATCATATTTTGAGCCAATCACAACACAAATAAATGATTTTCCCAATAATTTTTGTTAAAATTTTCTCATATAAATTTAAGAAATATTAAAATTTGTTCAACATAAAAAATAATACTCTGTTTTGATTGGTTTACTCTAGATAGATTAATCACTACATAAAACAAAAGCATTAAGGCAAGTACTAAAAATAAGAGAGAAAATATGAAACTTAAACTTCTTTATCTTTGAAGGGATGTAATGATAGTTTTGAGTTTTATTATTTTATTTTCAATTAATACCAATGTGTTATTGCAAGGGGAAAAAAGACAAAAGCAATCTTAACTAATTACTCTTTTTATATATAATTAATCAACTTAGAATATGACAATATATTTTTTGTCTGTGGGTTAATTGTGGTATTGATTGAGGGGACTGATTGAAAATTGCTTTCACATCTTAAAGAATATTCTTAATTCCTTTATGATTTTTGTTCTTTTTAATCTTTACTTTTGATGCAGGAGCACTCGAGCGCACGTGTAATTGACATCACCCAAAAATATTTTTCAATTGTTTATTTCAGTTTTGGTTTGCATGGGTTTTGTTTTGGCATCTCACAACATAGAGGACACATGGTGTGGTCAAATTGACAGGAAACTAGTTTTCATTGGTTGTCAGTTTCAACGTATAACAGGCTGCTTTTTCAGAAACAATTGTTCAAGTGGATCGACGAAGTTTCTAGACAAACCCTCTTATGAGCAGATTTTTGACTCCATCCTAGATTTGATTATGAAGATTTCATCATCACACACATTACATTTTTGGAGATGTAATTGTTTTGCGACTTGTGCTAGCAGATTGGCAAAACTTTAAAATTCCGCGTTCCATGAAGTTTGAGATCGAATGGCTTGGTGGAGAGCATGGGATCACTAATACCTTCGTCTCTGCAAGTTTTTAGGTGATTCTAAACTCATGGGAAAAAGTTATTGCAAAAGTCAATTTTTAGCTCAAGTATCCAATTTTGTTGCCCTGTCACAAATGCATAAGTTTGAGCAGAATTTTCAAGAAGAGGAGGTAGATACTCCCTCGACTATGAATTAGTTTACTTCATCTAGGTATAACATTCTTCCAGAAAGTTGGATATGTTGTGTAGATCGAGATGATGCTAGCAACCATTCTTGTACTATGAGCACTCTTAGGGGTCTTTCTAGATGCAATTTCTCCTTTATCCTTTGTCCAAGATTCTTTAATCTTTATAACAGGTATAATCATATATCTTGGTAGTCGATGGAGATAATGTTTGAAGAACATTAAATAATTTAAAAACTCTTCTGTTGGTCGATTAAAAGTGATCTGTGGGCAGCGGTCTTATGCAAAATAAGGGGTCCAATCTTAGTGAATACATTTAATCTTCTAATGCCAGTTGACAAAGTATTACCAAAGGCCAACACTTATGTCTCTATCCAATCATAGAATTCCAGAAAGGAAACACCTCAAGGGTACATTTTTTGAGTTTATTATTCAAAATACGACTATACTCTTGAGACGTGAATAAGGAGATGAAGCGCTTGTATAGTCCAATGACCATTCATCTTCCTGGAATGTCACGGTTTAGGGGATTCCTGAATGCAAACTTGGACAGGAGCACAACACTGGTAAAAATAATAAGATTTATGTAGGATGAGCGCCTTATGGGAAGAGGGAGGCTGTATAGAGGTAGACACCAATGCCTTGGAGGAATTAATACGCTTCTCCTATGAGGAAACACCACAAAAGAAAAGGTGGTTTTAAAGTTTAAAAGTTTGAGTGTGGGAGGTAGAAATGGGAAAAGAAGGAATAGGCACCAAGATTGGGAGAAACAATAGCGCATGGGGCAGATATGGAACGTCTCATTTGAGGTAATTAAAGTGTAGTCTTTTGGTAGCACTGAAAGGAGAGGAAAGGTAGATTTGAGGTGCCCCTGTTAGAGGCAAAAATGTAATACTTTTAAACAGAAAAAGACAGTAAGGAATGGAGCAGCCAGTTTGAGGAATGGAGCTGCTAGTAGAAAATGTGTGCCTGAGTAGAAGGATGGCGGACAAACAGGGAATAATAGAATGTGAATGCATTGTCAAGGTGAAGGGGTCAGCCAGATAGATGAGAGAAGAGCGGTGAGAAGCAATATAGGTGATGAATTATTGTATATTTGTTCATTCATAAATCAATTTGTATTCAGATTGGAAAATAATAAAATTCAATGGAGTTTGTATGTTTCTATTGTTTGTGGTGGGTTGTGTTATGCTAAAAGTTAGATGTTTGATATATTCATAGAAGAAGACTTATATCTAAGTGGGTGTTGAAATCTTGTATTAAAGTGTGAGTAGTGTAGTGGATTGTTTGTTTGGCAAGAGGCAGATTTTTGTCTGCATCAAATTTCATTGAAAAATAAGGAAGTTATCACAATTTATTACTATCTAGTTTTTATGTCAAATGAGCTTTTCTCTTTTAATAATTTTATTCATCGAATCATATTTGAAGTTATATGGTTGTCAAAACCAATGAATATAATTATATTTCCTATTGTATATGAATATAACCTACTATCCACATATGTTAATTGATGAGGCTTATTGTAGTAAAAAATGGTTTCACATCTTAAGGAATATCCTTAATTCCTTTCTAAGATTTCTTCCTCTTAATCTTACATTTATGGAACATCTTAAATTTTAAATTTCATTGAGAAACAAGGAAGTTATCATTTAATAATTTAATTCATTGAATTGTGTTTGAAGTTATATGGTTGTCAAAACCAATGAGTATAATTATATTTCCTATTGTATATGAATATAACCTACTATTGGCACATGTTGGATTATGAGCAACCTATTATAATTGTTAAAAAAATGGTCCATAGACATGATGGAACTATGTTTGTGGTTGAGTGATAATATTGAGTTAATTTTAAATTCTTTGCTTGTAAAGGCATATGAAATTTGATATTATTAAAAACATGGGTAGTGTCTACTTTGATAGGTCTAGTATCCAATAGTGGATCGGGATACATGTTTTTATGTTGTATTTAACACGAGTAGCACTTTACATGAGTTTTATTTCTATTATTGTTATTTGGAAAGCATTTCCATCTTGTTAAGAATGTTAGGATATTAGTGTGTGATGTTTAGGACATTATATCGATAGTTGTTACATAGTATTGTTAGAGGCATTTTGACTAGTCTATTCACAACAATTCTAAATAAATGGCAAAGAAATGTGCTTACTTGATTAGTCTATCCACAATAGTTCATAAATGAAATCTTTACTATGTACCTTAGGGAGGCTAATGATGAAATCCATGGATATACTCTCCAATTTCTGATTTGGAATAGGTAGTGGTTGTAGCAAACCTACGGGGAAGACATGTTCTTTGTTTTGTTGATAGGTTATATATTCTCTTGCATCTTTGAGGACATCCTTCTTAAGACCCTTCTAGGAGAATCTTTCTCTAATTTTCCTATAGGTCTTCTAGTATCCTGGGTGCCTTGCTAGTGGTCCATCATGACCAACTCTCAAGATTTTCTCCTTCATTTTAGATTTAGGAACTAGGAAAATTTTGTTCTAATAGAAAATAAGACCATCTGCTACTAAGAATCTATCATCTTTCACTATCCTATCAAGGAGGCTATTAGCAAATGTGTTCTTAACATATTTTTCCATAATGGAGGTCTTCCAATCAACAAAAATAATAGAAAGAGAACTTAGAGTAGGCATTCTAGAAAGAGAATCACAACTATATTATTTTTCCTTTCATGTACTCTATATCAAAGTCAAAAGATTAGATCTTTCTTACCCACTTCTATTGTCTGTCATTCAAGTCTCATTGGCCAAAGAAGAATTTCAAACTATTATGATCTATCCTCACCACAAATCTCCCACAAGCTATATATTGTCTAAACTTTGCCAACACATGCACAATGGCTAATTGTTGGTATGTGGCGACTGATCATGCAAGTATTGTACACTCATAATGTATCCTCACCGAGGTTCAGAGTCGGTTGTTAATTTTTTGCCCGTTCAGAGTCGATTGTTAATTTTTGTTAACCAACAAAACAAAAACGACATCAAGTAAAAACCCTACTTCTAGAAGCTTCCAAAAAGATTGATATAAGAGGCTGGGATGTATGTTGCGGGTGTGGAATTCATGAGATTGTAATCTATTTTGCACTGGATAATAAAATCATTGGATGGCTGAGTTTCTATGGATGTAGCCCATTTTGGGTGAACCACGTTAAATTTCTGTGTTGATCTCTTTTGTGTTATTCTTCATTGTTATATTTGGGTTATTTAATCTGCATATAATTGTTAGTGTTTATTGCTTTGATCTACCTGAACCCTAACAATTGGTATCAGATTGGGTTGTGTTTGATTATCTTCTGCAGGAAGGTCTCACGGTTGAGTGGGAGTCTCACAATTAAGTGGGAGCAATGGTAGACGAGGATAAATTGAAGGTAGATAAATTCAATGGGCAGAACTATCAGTTATAGAAGATGTAGATGGAGGATTATCTCTATCAGAAGGATTTATGGAGGCTGTTGGAAGGAAAAGCTAAGAAATTGGCAGCAATGACTGATGAGGATTGGGAACTTCTGGATAGAAAGGCACTGGGAACCATTCGGTTGTGCCTAACACCATCTATGGTGTTCAATATAATAGAGGTGAAGACAACAGATGAAGTGATGAAAGCTTTGGCTAAATTCTATAAAAAACCCTCAGCCTCTAATAAGGTATTTCTCATGAAGTATTTGTTTAATCTGAAAATGATTGAAGATGGATCTATGTCAGATATTTTAAATGAGTTTAATACAATTATTGGTCAGCTAACTTTTGTAAAAGTGAAATTTGAAGAAGAGGTGAGGGCTCTCTTGGTTTTATGTTCTTTTCCAGAAAGTTGGAATAGCTTGGTAATGGCTATAAGTAACTCTGTTTCTAGTTCAAATACTTTAAAATTTGATGATGTTGTTGGTGTTATCCTTAGCAAGGAAATGCGATGGAAAAGCACAGGTGAGAGTTCAACATCGGGTAATGCTTTAACTGTAGAGAACAGGGGAAGAACAAAGGAGAGAGGAAAAAGCCCAAAAAATTGTGGGAAGTCACAAGGGAAGTCAAAGAAAGGCAGATCTAAATCCAGAGGAAGAATGGATTGTCGACACTGTGGAAAGCCAGGACACTTGAAGAAGGATTGCTTGTCTCAAAAGGGAAAACAAGGAGACAGACAACATGATGACAGTAAGGAAGCTAATGCTGCAAGTAATAAATTACAGGATGCTTTAATTTTGTGTTTATATAATGCTAATGATTCCTGGGTAATAGATTTAGGGGCTTCATTTCATGCCACACCTCATAGGAAATATTTTGTAGATTATGTTCAAGGCGATTTTGGCCAGGTATATTTGGGTGATGATGAACCTTGTCATATTGTTGGAAAAGGAAAAATAAAAATCAAGTTACAAAATAAAAATGAATGGTCTCTATAGGAGGTAAGGCATGTTCCAAATTTGAGAAGGAATTTAATCTCTGCAGGACAATTGGGTAGTGAAGGCTGTAGAGTTACCTTTTCAGACAAAATCTGGAAGGTCACTAAAGGTGCATTAGTAGTAGCTAAAGGTGAAAAGGTAGGCACATTGTATTTGTGTACTGGTAATACTTATTCAACCTTAGCTGCTACACAAATAGTTGCTACTAAGACAGTTATAGCACTTGCTACAGAGACAGAAACAGAATTGTGGCACCATAGACTCGGGCACATGAGTGAGAAAGGGATGAAGATCCTTCACTCCAAAATGTTGCTACCAGGTCTAAAGTAGATTGACTTGGATTTTTGCAAAAATTGTGTTTATGGAAAATAGAAAAGAGTCCGATTTCTCAAAGTTGGGAAAGAAAAGAAAAGTGAGAAATTAGAGCTTGTGCATTAAGATGTATGGGGACCAGCTCTGGTATCTTCTCTTGGTGGCTCTTGCTATTATGTTACTTTAATTAATGATGCAACCAGGAAAACATGGGTGTATTTACTAAAACAAAATCCAGAAAAATTTGAAACTTTTAAAAAGTGGAAAGATTTGGTTGAGAATGAGACAGGAAAAAAGTTGAAGTGTCTTAGATCTGATAATGGAGGCGAGTATTGTAGCAGATAATTTGAGAATTATTGTTCATATAATGGAATCCGTAGGCAGAAAATAGTTCCTGGAACCCTACAAGAAAATGGTATGTCTGAGAGGATGAATATGACCATTATGGAGCATGCAAGGAGCATGAGATTGCATGTTGGACTACCCTTACACTTTTGGGGAGATGTTGTACATACCTCTGTTTATTTAATAAACAGGGGACCTTTAAATCCTTTGGATGGTGGCATTCCAGAGGAGGCATGGATGGGCAAAAAGGTAAACTATTCATTTTTGAAAACCTTTGGTTGTGAAGCTTTTATCCATGTTGATATTGAAAATAGAAACAAGCTTGAGGCAAAGTCTAAAAAATGTACCTTCATTGGATATGGAGTAGATAAATTTGGTTATCGGTTATGGAATTATGAAAATCATAAAATTATTAGGAGCAGAGATGTTATATTCAATGAGAAGGTCATGTATAAGGACCAGCTATAGGAAAAGAAGCATGAACATGCCAAAAAAGAATATGTGGTGCTGGATGAGATTCCAGAAAATAAAATGCTAGTGGTACTTGATGCTCAGCAACAACAAGTTATCCCACAGACTCCTGCAAGTGTTAGACATTCTACAAGGATAACTAGACCTCCAGAAAGATTTTCTCCATCATTATATTCTATATTATTAACTGATTCTAGTGAACTTGAAGGTTATGAAGAAGCAATGCAGGTAGATACCAAAAAGTAGTGGGAGCTAGGCATGAAAGAGGAAATGGATTCCTTGCTACAGAATTAGACT
Organism: Cunninghamia lanceolata; assembly: GCA_027924645.1. Taxonomy (NCBI): domain Eukaryota; kingdom Viridiplantae; phylum Streptophyta; class Pinopsida; order Cupressales; family Cupressaceae; genus Cunninghamia; species Cunninghamia lanceolata. Next base: position 8,018,028 of record BSBN01000010.1, read on the forward strand.
TGGGACTTAGTCAAATTGCCTGCAAGTAAAAGAGCATTGCCAAATAAATGGGTTTATAGGTTGAAGGAAGAAGATGGAGGCAAGAAAAGATATAAGGCCAAACTCATGGTAAAAGGTTTTGCACAGAAGAAAGGTATAGATTTTGATGAAATATTTTCTCTGGTTGTAAAGATGACTTCTATTAGAACTATTCTAAGTCTTGTGGTTGTGGAAGACTTACATCTTGAATAGATAGATGTGAAAACAACTTTTCTCCATGGGGATTTGGAAGAGGAAATATACATGCAGCAACCACAGGGATATGGGTCAAGGGTAAGGAGGATTTTGTGTGCAGGTTAAAGAAGAGTTTGTATGGCTTGAAGAAAGCACTTTGGCAATGGTATTTGAAATTTGATAGTTTTATGGTTGAACAAGGTTACAAAAGATGCCATTCTGATTATTGTGTTAATTTCAAGAAATTGGGTAATGGTAGCTATATTATCTTGTTGTTTTATGTTGATGACATGCTTGTTGCCGGGTCTAACATGCAGCATATTAATGAACTTAAGAAAAAATTAGCAAATTCATTTGCTATGAAAGATTTGGGTGTAGCAAAACAAATCTTTGGTATGAGGATCACATGGGAGAGGACAAACAAAAAATTATTTTTGTCTCAAAGTGAGTATGTAGAGAAGGTGTTGAAAAGGTTTAACATGCAGAATACAAAAGCAGTTAGTACACCTTTACTTAGTCATTTTATGTTGACTAAGGAGATGTGTCCAAAGACACAAGAGGAGGAAGACAAAATGTTTAGGATACCATATGCATCAGCAGTTGACAGCTTGATGTATGCAATTGTATGTACAAAGCTAGATATTGTACATGTAGTGGGAGTTGTGAGCAGGTATATGAGCAATCCGGGAATGGTACATTAGAATGCGGTAAAATAGATTCTCTGATATTTGAGAGGTACTACTTCAAAGAAACTATGTTTTGCAGGAACAAATTCTACTCTAAAAGGATATGTTGACTCTGATCTAGTGTGTGATATTGATAGCAGGAGGAGTACTATAGGGTATGTTTTTATTGTAGGAGGTAATGCAGTCAGTTGGATTTCAAGGCTACAAAAAGTTGTTGCGCTTTCAACCACTGAAGCTGAGTATGTTGCTGCTACTAAAGCTAGCAAGGAGATGATTTGGTTACAACATTTTCTGGAGGAATTGGGGCAATGACAAGAAGATAGCCCTTTGTACACTGATAGCTAGAGTGCCATTCATCTTGCTAAGAACTCAACTTTGCATTCAAAAACTAAGAATATATAGCTCAGATACCACTTCATTTGGTTAGTTTTGGAGGATGGATAGTTGAAGTTGGAGAAAATTCACACAAGTGAGAATCCTACAGATATGTTTGCAAAGGTAGTTACATGGGAGAAGCTAATTTCCTCATCAGTTTCCATTGGCCTTCATGACTGAAAATGGTGGACATAAGAAACCAGCCAGGCTTGTAATCCAGTGGGAGTTGCAAGTGCAGTGGTGTCGTCCAGGATCAGTCTCCAAGTGGGAGATTGTTTGGTGTGGAGCCTGATCAGTCTCCAAATGGGAGATTGTTGGTATCTGACAATTGATCATGCAAGTACTGTACACTCGTAACGTATCCTCATTAGGGTTCGGAGTCAGTTGTTAATTTTTTGCCCATTTGGAGTCAGTTGTTAATTTTTGTTAACCGACAAAAGAAAAATGACATTATAAAAATCCTAATTCTAGAAGCTTCCAAAAATCTTGATATAAGTGGTTGGGATGTATGTTGCGGGTGTGGAATTTGTGAGATTATAATATGTTTTGCACTGGATAATAAAATCATTGGATGGATGAGTTTATGTGGATGTAGCCCATTTTGGGTGAACCACGTTAAATTTTTGTGTTGATCTCTTTTGTGTTATTCTTTATTGTTATATTTGGGTTATTTAATCTGTATATAATTGTTAGTGTTTATTGCTTTGATCCGCATGAAACCTAACACTAACATCTCTTTGTCATAGATGGAAAACCCTTTTTCTAATTCTCTTAACTTCTTTCTTTTGAATGCTATGGGATGCCCCTTCTGTACTAATAAAACTCTAATTCCTTCCCCTGAAGCATCGCATTCTACAATAAATGGAAGTGAGAAATCTAGAATACCAATTAAGGGTGCAATAAGCTATGAAAACCGCTTAAAAATCTTCTATACTAGCTACAAAGGCTAATGAATCCTCTCAACTATATCAATGTGGTAGGAGAAGACCAAAATGAGCTTCCTCTCATCATCCAAAGGTGGCAAATCTAATGAAGGTGTGACATGATGTCCAAGTGCCCTTTGATGCAAGGCACATGGAAAGCATTATGGATCCTGTTATTCTCTAGTATCTCCAATTCATAAGAAACTTCACTAATCTTTCTCATGATATTGTATGGTCCACAGACGTGAGGTTTGAGATTTTAAACTCCACTTATTTTGATGGAAGATTGTCTGTATGGTTGTTATCTCAAAAAAACCATGTCTCCAATCTCAAATGATCTCTCTGTGTGATTTTGATGTACATAGAACTTCTATTGATTTTGGACTTGTTAGAGGTGATCATTAAGTGATCTCAATATGTCTTGGCTATGCTTAATCAAGTCACTAGTTGTTGGTACTTTGTTATCTATGAACACTAAATCAACAAAGGTTAATGCATTATAATCATATAATGCCATAAATGGAGACATACCAATTGACAAATGGTGGGAAGTGTTGTAGTATTATTCTCCTAACAATAACCACTTAACCCAAGTTGATTATTGATCTAAAACATAATTCTTCAAGTACCCCTCAACCCACTTATTTACTATTTATGTTTGTCCATCTGTTTGGGGATGATAGATTGTGCTAAGAGTGAGCTCTGTACTTTCCAAATGAAATAACTCCTAGGTCAATGCACAAAGATGGGGGACCAAAAAGTGGCCTCAACCGCTTTTTGGTCCCATAGGAGCTATAACGCGAGCGCGTTATAACACGCTCACATTTTAGGTTAGTTAAAAATCTAAATAAAAGATGCAAAAGTGAAACCCATGGCTCATTTGTAAAATTTAGTTGTAGGTTTCACCTCTGCTACCGCGAGCATGTTATAAGAAAGGGGGAATCAACTTTTTCGAAGGGAAATCAACAATTTCACCATGCCACCTTGCCAATTCCACTCCCAAGGATATCGTCCATGAGGCACGTAGAGGGTGTAACAACTGAACAAGGTAGGGTTTGATTGTTTTTTTGAATTTGAAAAGAAATTTTTAATTTTGCAATATTTTGATTGGATTTTTATCTTGAATTTTCAGCTAATGAGGCACCACAAAACCCTAATCCAGTAGAGGAGACTCAAAACAACCCCCCTCAAATTGAGGAGAACCCTCAAAGCCCCCCCACCTTCATGTCCTCACCATCAAAGACAGACACAAGAAAACTATTGAAGAAAACAAAAAACAACTTGAAACCATAATTGAAACATTAAATACTCCAAATGCAAGCTCTAATCACAGGAGAGCCCTTGTGAAGTCATTAGAGGTTATTGTTTCTCATTTGAATCAGTGACAAACCAAATCACCGATTGGAATGACTATAGGAGAGGAGTCGGCAATACCATGCTGACAAATTGTCTTACAAACAAGTTAAGGACAAAAAAATTACGAAATCTCAATTATGTTCACATTTTACCAATCCTAAAATTGGTCAAACACTAGAAGAGAGTTTCAAATAGTTCCCACTTCATTGGTGTGTGCATGATGGTATATCCCAAAACTTTTGGGATAGATGGTACATGGTCTTTGATGAGCATCCTCGTAATAACAATGAGGTGCTGCAATATTTCTTGAGGAAACTCTATTGTGAGTTCACCCTCAACTAGATTCCTAATTAGTTCGACATTTGAGAGTTCCAAGGTAGAGGTGGTGGCTCTACCCAAGATAGATAGGGGGCACATCGAGACTAGAACTGTGTACCTAGACCCCTCATGAGGCTAGGACATATCTCACTCCCTTCAAATTCGAAGGAGAGTGTTGAGGTGGAGACACTGCATTCATTAAGTTCTCTCACTCGATCTCTAGAACATCATGGCGATGATCTTACCCAAGCCGATGAGGGTGAGTGTAGCAGGCATCTTTTTCCATGGAACCCAGGACTCTCGCCATTTAGGAAATCTAGATAATGCTATAGAGTGTCAGGATGCTGCAATGTAGGGGCAGCAACCAGTGATAGCCACATCCATATTGGATGATATTGCAGGAAAGGTTTGGTATTGACTCCCAGGTAATTTTTTACAAGGTTCAACTTGATTTAATATATTTGTATTTGAAATTTCTAATTAATTATATGAGTATCTATATTATAAGTCAAAATTAATGTATGTAATTGTCTGCATTAGGGATTTTTTTTTAGTTGAAATCAGAGCCACCAAAAATGGTGAATAGTTCAAGCTATGAAGCCGACTCAATCGCCCCATTTTTACAAAAAAAAATAGTCTTAGTTAATTCACCTAAGATTTATTTTTTAAAACTAATAAGTTGAACTATTTCGCCAAGTATATGATGCATAATTAAAGTGGATTCGCCAGTAGTTTATAATATATTTAAAAATGTTGACCATATTCACCATTAATAATATATTTCAGCCATTAATTTTGGACCATATTCACCATTAATAATATATTTCAGCCATTAATTGTGGGCAATATCACCATTATCATGTACTTTAAGGTTGTTTGTATTTATAATACAACTTTATTTATTAATGTTGATTATAGTTTTGATCTATTCTGGGAGACAAAGAGCACATGCCTTTTAAAAGGCTTGCTCAGCCCCCGAAATCAAGCCTTTTAAAAGGCATGTGCTCTTTGTCTCCTAGAATTAAACAGTAGGGGTACTTATTTTTTAATTTAATTTTTAATGTGATATTTTTAAAATATTTAATTTCTGTGTTTTTTTATTTTCAAATCATTCCTAATAGTGTATTTGTGCTTATCTTGACTGAATATTTTGAGATAAATATTTTCTAGAAGCATTCATTCTTTATTTCATAGAAGGAAAACATGAGTTACAAAAGAAAATAAGTAAAGGATTTGTTCCTTTTTCCCTTCTGAAAAAATATGATCTCTGAAAAACCTTGCATGCAACCCAAAATAATAAAACCCTGTACAATCCTCTGCATGCAATCCAAAATAATAAACCCTGTACAATCTCTAAAAAATCTCTAGATGCAACCCAAAATAACAAAACCCTGTAGCTGTAATACAATTGTCAAATAGATCTGTAGAAGATTTCTTTTACCCCTACAAGCAAAGCAAAAGGAAAAACATGGACAATAAAATGAGAAGAATAAAAAAATAGGAAGAAATGAGAAACCCAAATGAGATCTGTAAAAAATAAGATCAATAGAAATTACCTTCCACTTGCATAACCTCCTTCTCTCATGAAAATAAAACTTCACACCAAAATGATTATGAGAAAATGAAAGGGTTAGGTAGCAACAAAAATATTTATGCAATATTTTATTATTTTAGCAAGTTTTTAATATAATAGAAATTACATAGTTTTAAAATAGTTGCACTCATAGTAGTATTTGTTTAAGAGTTAGAAATAAATTTTCATATTTATATTTTATTATTCCATATACAATTGAATTTTAAACATGAAACAGAATTATAGTTTATTAGCTTTATTCTTTTTTATTAGTTTTATTAGCTTTATTCTTTTTTAGTAGCTTTATTAGCTTTATTTTTTTTATTAGCTTTATTCTTTTTCTCTTAGTGTAATGAATTTTTAATTATTATTATTTTATTTGACTTAGTTGACCTCACTTTTAGTGGAGTAATTGTTTTAAAATAGTTGCACTCATAATAGTATTTTTTTTAGAGTTAGAAATAAATGTTTACTTAGTATAATTTTCATATTTATATTTTATTATTCTATATATAATTCAATTTTAAATATTTATTGTATTTTAAACATGAAAGGGATTTAGCTTTATTTTTTAATGTTACTGTAATGAACTTTTAATTATTATTATTTTATTTGACTTATTTTATCATTTTAAATTGCCTTAGGAAAAGGGTTAAATTTTCAAATTTAATTATAAATTTATCTATTAGTTATAAATTTTGTTTTAATTTAATTTATTTCTTAAATGTTTATACTCTAGATGAGACATCCTTTTTGTAGGAAGAGTACCTATGGTTAAATTTTCTTGGTCGAAACTCATTAAACTTTAGTTGATATAAAAAAATTAGGATGTAAACCAAACTATCCTTAGGTGAGAAAACTATAATCTAGTGATAATTATTAGGTTTATAAAATTGTCTCCTGCCCCCACTTCAAAAAAAAAAAAGAATATATGGGGTTGACCAAATATGTAAATTTTTAAAGTAAGGATTTGCCATTCTAATTAATTTCTTTAGTAATTATTCGCTAAGATTCACCATTGTTTTTTCTTAGAGAGTATTCACTAGGATTCGCCACGATTTTATAACTTTTTAGTAATGTGCATAGATTCTCCAGGAAAATTAATATTTTTTTCAAAAAAATGAAAGATTCGCTAGGAAAATTAAAGCACTTAGCTAGGATTCGTCAGGATTTTATAACTTTTTTTAGGGGTCTTTTCTTAAAGTTATCATTGGTCTGTACTATAAAATTCCAGGGTCCAAGTATTCATCCTGCATCTGTTAGCCGTCCAGTGCAGGGTTATGAGAGAAGGTCGAGTCAACAAGCATTTAATTTATCACAAGATTGTAAATATAGTACATATATCAATGGTAATCTTGAATATTATCTATGAATCTAGAAACCTTATGCTTAGAGGAAAATATCTTATTCTTGACCATAGCCCAAACTAAGGTCTCATTATCAAGTTAACATAACTCTTATTCTTCAAGAGGTGATTGGTTAGACTTCCTCAAACTTAGTTAACTCTTGAGAAAGAATAGTACTTTGCTTTCCTAGATGTTGAAATACATCCAATGATTACTATTGCAAGGATGTTATCAAAATATTTGAATTAATCAAACCATACTTGACACATATATTAAACTTTAATTGAACATAATATCATTTCATGGAAACATTGAACAACACGTACGTAATATCAAAACTTTAAAGCATGATACAATATCTATCCTATAACCATAATTGATCATCACATTATATTTAATGTAAAATGTCATATACATAATGTTATGAAAATAACATATAGTTTATATATAAAGCCATATAGGCATGTACAAATAAAGCCATACAGGCATATATAAAGATATACATAGGTAAAATACAAAATATGTATACAAAGCCATTTAGGCATAAAAAAAATGTCCCAAAATCAAATTTCCTATGAATTGTTATCAAATAATTGACGACCCTTGCTTAGCCATGAAGATGGAGAGTTAATTAGTGACTCATCCTCTCTCCCCCATCAACTAGACCTCCTCGACGGATATTTTTGAAGCTCCACCTGTTAATACAATCAAACAATATCCACATTAATATAAAACATGAAATATATGACATGACATATGTAATCAATCACTTACCGCTAGTTGGTGATCCCTCTCGATCATTTTTTGTCTCTCTTCATCTATAGCTAGATGGGTTGGAGTTGTGACCTCTTGCACGAGAAGCATGAAGAAGCAAAATTGAGTAAACATGAAAATCATTTATGTACATTAAATGACATGAGATAAAACAAGAAACACAAAATGACATTTACATGTTACTGGCTCATACCCTGGCCAAAGGATTTGTAGGAAAAACAACTACAACAATGCCCACCTCCACTGACTGACAAAGATGAGGAGGAGTCTCCATATTCAACATCTAAAAATATAGTTCAAGGTTATTTGACCAAAATAGATATATATCATTATTTAAATGCATAATGATTACAAATTGTAAAATTTACCTTAGTGAAAGTGCTTCTGCGTGTACAGGGGACCAAGGAAATCATGGTGGTGGTGGTGAAGCTCCCTGTTCCATCATCTAGGAAAGCAAAGTACTATTCTTTCTCAAGAGTTAACTAATTAGTTTGAGGAAGTCCAACCAATCACCTCTTGAAGAAGAAGAGTTATGTTAACTTGATAACGAGACCTTAGCTTTGGCTATGGTCGAGAATAAGATATTTTCTTCTAAGCATAATATTTCTAGATTCATAGATAATATTCAACCAGGTGCAGGAGCAATTGAGTGTTGAAGATCCTAGAAACGTATCAAAGATACATAAATACATCCAATAAATGGATAAACTAGATTTAATTTTATAGGGTTTTAATGCATCGTTAATGTAATAGGTTTTTAATGCCTAGGAATTTAGTGAGAAATTTCCAATAGGATCTTATTTCATGTTTTTGAGTGTGCCATAATAGGATCATTTTGTTGAAGCTCAAAACCACAAAGATCATCATTTTGTGTTAAGAAAACTTGCATTATTATCTTCACAATATATAGATGAATTTGGAGATAAATTAGGTGTCCACATATATCATTGACATATTTAATAGGAGTTCATGCTAACATAATCATAAAGTGAAGTAAATGAATACATAAAGAACATACCTTAGATTTTGAGATTCGAGTTGCCCAATTGCACAATTATGTCTACTTCATTTTTTGACTTCAAAATCCTCAAAATTTTGAGCTTTTTGGCAAGTTCCTTCATATTCAATGTTGAATTCTATATAACTCTAATAGGATTAGTCAAATTTATGAAGAAACAAATATATATCATCAAATTCAATCTAAATACATGAAAATTAGCATTCAAACAATATGAAAATATTAGTTCAAATAATCAAATTATGTCTAAAAACATCCAATTTACTTCTTCTACATTGAAGAACCAAAAAAAGGTGGTGGATTAAGTAAACAATGATTGTGTAAATGTCAACACTATGAAAAGCGTTGTTTTGTCCAATAATGCTTAGAAAATAGAAAATAATAGAGCATGTGGGTCTAATTCACGGATTGCACATGCTTTTTGTTCATTTTGTTTGGTTCCTCAAAATACGCTCGTGTTATAATGTGAGCGCATTTTGTCATGAATGGAAAGTTTTAAGTGTTATGTAAATTCTAAAAATACTACTATGACAAGATTTTCACTGTCCCTAAATTACTAAATACTTTATAACTAATACCCTGAACCCTATACACTCAACCAGAGAGAGAGAGATAGGAGATAGAGAGGGGAGGGAGGTAGATAGGTGAGAGAGAGAGAGAGAGGGGGGAAGGGGAGGGGGGAGGTAGAGAGAGAGCGTAGGAGGTAAAGAGGTGAGAGAGAGAGGAGGGGAGGGAGAGAGAGGTACCGACCTAGAGAGGGAAGAGAGAGAATAGAGGGAGAGAGAGAATAATAGAGAGAGGGGCAAGGAGGGAGGGAGAGGGAGAGAGGGAGAGACCTAGAGTGGTCACATATAGAGGTAAGTGAGAGAGAGAGAAGAGATAAAAGGATAGAGACAGAGAGGATTTTATTTTACAATAACGTGAGCATGTTATAACATGCTCGCATTATTGTTTGCCTTGGTAATTTCCAAGCCTTTGGCTTGAATTTGCCTTGGGCTTCCAACCCAAAGCTTGGATTGAGTTTTGAATACACAAAGACATGTTTTTGCAAATTGTAAAAAAAATTACATAATCTTGAGCATGCTCCCCATCAGGTTTGCACTTGTTTCAATGACAAGTCAAAAAAATACCATGATAATGTTAAGCTCTCTCTTAGCTTTCTAACCATAGAATTTTTTTCACTTTTTGAGTATGTTAAGGTTTTCATCTTTAATTTCTTTTGTTAGTGTATCTAATTTTTGTCAAAAACCACTGTGTGCTATTTTTGATTTTATTTTTTAACCGGTCATCAAAATTTCAAATAAATTACATTTTTCGAAACTAAACTCCATTATACACGTATTAAAAAAATTTGGATTTTTTGATTAATTTTCAAAAAATTTAGGGGGGGGGGCATGCTTAATTTTCTATTTTTCAGGATGTGTCCACTTTGAAAATTAGTAAAAATTAATTATTCATGAAAAAAATTTAAAAAAAATCGGGGATAAACTACATGGTGTTAGCTAATTTCTCACTCAAGTGATATTTGAAATTCTAAAAAAAAGTTAACATTTTAGGGGGGCCACACCAGATGCTATGTTATGTTTTTTTGAAAAAAATAAGATCAATTTGTGTGGCCCCCCTTTTGAACCCCTTAATCTCAACCATTTTAAAAAAATAGTAGTTTAGAAACTAGATTCGGAGCACTACGACTCTTGTTTTTGTTGCATCTCCAAATTTTGAGTGTAATTATCTTCAATTTCTCATCCAACATCAATCTTTCCTTATTTCAAAAAAAAGTTGCCACTTAAGACCCCCTTTTGGTCCCCCATCTTTGTGCACTTACCCTCCTTCTAGAAAGAACTAAAGAATCTACTATCTCTATCATTGACAATATTATTAGGCAATCCATGCAGCCTAAATATTTCTATAAAAAATAAACCTATCAATTGAAGATCTCTGAAGTCTAAAGAAATGGCAAAGAAATGTGCATACTTGGAATGCAATCTTTACTATGTACCTTAGGGACGCTGGTGATTAAATCCATGGATATACTCTCCCATTTATAATTTGGAATAGGTAGTGGTTGTAGAAAACATGTTGGGAAGGCATGTTCTTCTTTGTTCTACTAATAGGTTATGCATTTTCTTACGTGTTTGAGGGCATCTTTCTTAAGACTCTTCCATGAGAATCTTTCTCTAATTTTCCTATAGGTCTTGTAGTATCCTAGATGCATTGTTAATGGTCCATCATGATCAACTCTCAAGTTTTTCTCCTTAATTTTAGATTCAGGAACTAGGAAAATGTTGTTCTTATATAGAATGAGATCATCTACTACTATTAATCTATCATCTTTTACTTTCCTATCAAGGATGTTAGTATAAAATGTGTTCTTAACATATTTTTTCATAATAGAGGCTTCTAATTGGCATAGATAATAGAAAGAGAATGTAGAGTAGGCATTCTAGAAAGAGAATCAACAACTATATTTTTTTCCTTTCATGTACTTTATATCAAAGTCATAGTCTTGGAGCTTGCTTACCTACTCCTATTGTCTATCATTCAAGTCTTGTTGGACAAGGAAGAATTTCAAACTATTACGATATGTCTTCACCATAAATCTCCAGCAAACTAGATACTGTCTGAACTTTGCCAATGCATGCATAATGGCTAACATCTCTTCGTTATAGATGGAGAATCCTTTTTTTGATTCTCTCAACTTCCTACTTTTGAATGCTATGGGATTCCCCTTTTGTGTTAATACAACTCCAATTCCTTCCCCTAAAGCATCACATTGTACAACAAATGAAAGAAATCTAGAATAGCAAGTATAAGACATGAACTTTTTACCTCCTTAAGCTTAGATCAAAAGTTACTTGTGCTGATTTTTTTAATGCAAAAGCTCATTTCTTTGTCATATCCATTAAGGGTGTTGCAAGCTATGAAAAGCCCTTAAAAATCTTCTATAATAGCTGCAAAGGCCAAATAATCCTCTCAACTATGTCAATGTGATAGGAGGAGGCCAAACCAAGATGGCTTGGATCTTTTGTTGATCCACCTAAACTCCTTGAGCACTAATGAAATGGACCAAGCATAGGATCTTTGTCACCCCAAACTCACATTTGGATTCTTTTTCAAAATAGCTTATTTCTCTAATATATCTGTACGAATATATCTAGATGCTTCAAATGATCTTCCCAAGTCTTGTTGTAAATTAAAATGTCATTAAAGAAAACCTAAATAAAATTTCTCAATCACTTATATAATACCTAATTCATGCATGACTGGAAAGTACTTGGAGCATTTGTCAAGCCAAAAACCATAACCTAGAGAATTCAAAGTGCCCAAAGTGACACCTAAATGTTGTTTTGTGCATGTCCTCATCCCTTACACAAATTTGATGGTAAGCCAATCTCAAATTAATTTTCAAAAAATACATTGCTCCATGAAATTCATCAATTAATTCATTGATCTTGGGAATGGGATACCTATTTTTTAGTCTTTTGTTCAAAGCTCTATAGTCAATACACATCTGCATGGTACCACCCTTTTTCTTCACAAGAACCACTAATAATGTAAATGGGCTAGAACTAGGCCTAATGTGTCCCATCTCTAAGAGTTCATTTATGGCCTTCTCAATTTCCTCCATGTACATTCTTGGGTGGCAGTAAGGAGTGGTCGTAATAGGTTTAGAGATTGGTTCCAATTCTATGATATGATGGAATCCTCTATCAGGTGGTAGTCTTGGAGGCCAATCACTAAGCACTACACCATGCTTATTAAAAATATTCTAAATATCAATATGATAAGTGCATTTCTTACCCATGGATGAATTTGTAGGCATCACCAAACAACTTGTTTCACATGCAACTTGTCCCTTGTAGAAATCCATCTTTATTTTAGTTATGACCACCCATAGTGATCCATTTGAGATACCTCTGAGCACCACATCTTTCCCTTCATATTTAAACTTAAGCTGTATGGATTGATAGTTCTATGAAAACTCACCAAGTGAATACAACCATTGTACACCCAAGACCATGTTAGTCTCTCATAATCCCACAACATAGAAATCATCACATACCTTATGATCTCCCATAAATATGTTGAGTTGTCAAATTATTTGGTGCATGGAATGGTGAATCCATCAACAATAATGACATTGAAACCTTCAAAATCCTCTACTTGTAGTCCTCTCTTAACCACCAAGCCTTCATCAATGAAATTGTGGGTGGCCCCACTATCAATAAATCATTCAAGTCTTGTTGGACAAGGAATAATTTCAAACTATTATGATATGTCTTCACCATAAATCTCCAGCAAACTAGATATTGTCTGAACTTTGCCAATGCATGCATAATGGCTAACATCTCTTCGTTATAGATGGAGAATCCTTTTTTTGATTCTCTCAACTTCCTACTTTTGAATGCTATGGGATTCCCCTTTTGTGTTAATACAACTCCAATTCCTTCCCCTAAAGCATCACATTGTACAACAAATGAAAGAAATCTAGAATAGCAAGTATAAGACATGAACTTTTTACCTCCTTAAGCTTAGATCAAAAGTTACTTGTGCTGATTTTTTTAATGCAAAATCTCATTTCTTTGTCATATCCATTAAGGGTGTTGCAAGCTATGAAAAGCCCTTAAAAATCTTCTATAATAGCTGCAAAGGCCAAATAATCCTCCCAACTATGTCAATGTGATAGGAGGAGGCCAATCCAAGATGGCTTGGATCTTTTGTTGATCCACCTAAAATCCTTGAGCACTAATGAAATGGACCAAGCATAGGATCTTTGTCACCCCAAACTCACATTTGGATTCTTTTTCAAAAATAGCTTATTTCTCTAATATATCTGTACGAATATATCCAGATGCTTCAAATGATCTTCCCAAGTCTTGTTGTAAATTAAAATTTCATTAAAGAAAACCTAAATAAAATTTCTCAATCACTTACATAATACCTAATTCATGCATGACTAGAAAGTACTTGGAGCATTTGTCAAGCCAAAAACCATAACCTAGAGAATTCAAAGTGCCCAAAGTGACACCTAAATGTTGTTTTGTGCACGTCCTCATCCCTTACACAAATTTGATGGTAAGCCAATCTCAAATTAATTTTCAAAAAATACATTGCTCCATGAAATTCATCAATTAATTCATTGATCTTGGGAATGGGATACCTATTTTTTAGTCTTTTGTTCAAAGCTCTATAGTCAATACACATCTGCATGGTACCACCCTTTTTCTTCACAAGAACCACTAATAATGTAAATGGGCTAGAACTAGGCCTAATGTGTCCCATCTCTAAGAGTTCATTTATGGCCTTCTCAATTTCCTCCATGTACATTCTTGGGTGGCAGTAAGGAGTGGTCGTAATAGGTTTAGAGATTGGTTCCAATTCTATGATATGATGGAATCCTCTATCAGGTGGTAGTCTTGGAGGCTAATCATTAAACACTACACCATGCTTATTAAAAATATTCTAAATATCAATATGATAAGTGCATTTCTTACCCATGGATGAATTTGTAGGCATCACCAAACAACTTGTTTCACATGCAACTTGTCCCTTGTAGAAATCCATCTTTATTTTAGTTGTGACCACCCATAGTGATCCATTTGAGATACCTCTGAGCACCACATCTTTCCCTTCATATTTAAACTTAAGCTCTATGAATTGATAGTTCTGTGAAAACTCACCAAGCGAATACAACCATTGTACACCCAAGACCATGTTAGTCTCTCATAATCCCACAACATAAAAATCATCACATACCTTATGATCTCCCATAAATATGTTGAGTTGTCAAATTATTCGGTGCATGGAATGGTGAATCCATCAACAACAATGACATTGAAACCTTCAAAATCCTCTACTTGTAGTCCTCTCTTAACCACCAAGCCTTCATCAATGAAATTGTGGGTGGCCCCACTATCAATAAGCACTATGATCTAATGTCCAAATAGAATTCCTTACACTTTGAATAGATGATATCTAGGTGCTTCTAAAAGAGTTTCAAGTGTGTCTCCATTTGTGCCTTCATCCTCCATCTTTTTAGATTCATGATCTTCTATAACTATTTGTGGCTCAAGCTCTTCAAGATTAAAACCATCATCAGATATTACCTCAATATCATGAACTTGGCCTTTGCCAAGGCATCTATGACCAGGTGCACTTGGCTCCTCACAAGAGAAATAAAATTTCTTCCTTCTGAGTTCATTTCTACTATCTTCATCTATCTTCTTTGTTTCTTAAGGCATGAATTATGTGGTTGTGCATGTAATCCCTTCTTCTAGAAATTTATTTTGCATTGCTCAAAGCTAGGTGCTTTGGAATGATATAGAAATTTATTCTTAAGCATAGATGGTTCAAATGTTAGAGCTCTTTTGGTTGTTTCTTGTAGAGTAGAGGGTGCAAAATCCTTAACAATGGGTCCAAACAAACCTTCAATAAAGAGAAAGGTGATTCTCTTTTCAAAAATGTCAGGTATCATTACTGCAACACGTTAAAAATCTACAACATAGGTGTTACATCCCTATTTTCTGACTTTCTATACTTTTACTTTTTACTTGGGTATAAGTAAATTTGTTGAGATGTTATAGACTTACGACAGGATATGATATGGAATTATATTGAAAATCATTTATGAAATCATGGAAATGATTATGTTATTGTTGATTTAATATCTATATGATGAAATTTGATTTACTAGTTGAAATTATCGAATAATGATGTACTAATCTCTTATTGTTTGATGACAAGTGAAACAGGATTACAGGTTATCGACTCTCAGAGAAGAGAGAGAGAGAGTATCTTTCGAGAAGAGAGAGATAGACCTTGGAATATGAGTGGTTAATTTGCCAAACGAGTCTAGTGTTAAACGATAATGTGAACCAATGAGTCATATGAGGTAAGTCTTGTCTTGCCAGTTTTCTTTCAAATCTAATCGACAGGTAGTCGATATCTTGATTATCATTTAGTCAAGTCGATGATGAGTCGACATAGTCGTTGCGATGTAAACAACGTCATAGCTGTAAAACAATTGCGTTATTCTTGTTGAGTCACTTGAGGTTTTATTGTCGCCTCTTAAACGTCAAGACGTTCCCATCAAGTTAGATGATGCTAATATTGTCGACGTTTAACGTCAATAGATGAACCTATTTTGTGGCGGATTTGTGGATCACGACTCGTAGTCGAAAGATGCGAGAAGTCATTTTGTGCGTCAAATGATTTAGAAAACTTGTGTTGCATTATGCCCAATCCATCGTGATTGCCATCAAAATGCGTTAATCATGTGTTGTGAATTTGTTTCCCTTTTGTAAATTGACGAAAATTGAATGTGAAGTCGATTTATGCTATAACTGTTTTGGTCGTCATTTGGAAGGATATTTCAAAATCGTTTAGTCGTAATTCGGTTAACGGGATGTAGTTTTTCGCCAGTTTGCTTGATGTCGGCTTCTCGTCGAGTCA
Source organism: Cunninghamia lanceolata (assembly GCA_027924645.1). Lineage (NCBI taxonomy): Eukaryota > Viridiplantae > Streptophyta > Pinopsida > Cupressales > Cupressaceae > Cunninghamia > Cunninghamia lanceolata. Next base: position 8,034,062 of record BSBN01000010.1, read on the forward strand.
AGTGGTTTTCGCCCAAGCTCTGTCGGTTGGGACGTCTTCCATTGCAAATGCGTCTTTTTCTTTCGAGCTTAAGACTTTGAGTTATCATTAATCTAACCTATATTTGCTTCATTAAGTTGGCCTTTATGCATTCTCTTTTTCAACCTTGGGTCACCTTTAGCATTTATTATTTCCCACCTTGTGAGAATTTAGCTCCTCGAATCGTGTTAGTTGCATATTGGGAAGTTAAGAAGCCTTCTTGCGCGAGTAAGTTTTGATGAGGTTGTTGTGCCACGTCACCATTAAGGAGTCTCCACCATGTTTAAAAGTTCGCTGCAAGTGAGGAAGACGGCTGTTATGCAGTTATGTCGACCTCCTTTTTCGAAGGCATGTCATGACAGTGGTGTAAAGGCCCTATCTTCCATCACCGTGGGCGCGAGAGGGAGGAAGTAATGTTGTTGAGATAAAAGTGGAACTGAGAGTTAAATGCTATTGTTCTCCTTCGCCATGGATGTGGGGTAGGAGGTTGTTCGGTGGAGAAAAGTGTAACTGGAAAACCGCCAGAAAGAGACCATAAATGCTTCTTCGCCGTGGAATCTTGGAGGTTGTTTTTCTGTTTGAAGAGAGACAGAAGACAATGAAGTTTTTAAGGAGAGTTTTTACCCGATATATGGGCAGGAATGACCCTCAAAAGGTGGAGGTCGTGGAGCTATCTTGAAGGACGATCCTCATGTGTTTAGGGAGTCGTGGATTGGGGGATATGAGGTGTTGGGTCGTGGAGAAATGACTGGGCAGAAAGAGGAAGAGAAGGTATCATTGTGTGTTTGGGGTAAAATTCGTGGCTTCGAACTGTGAGAGGGGGAAAGGCATAAGTTTTCTATTGATTAGAAACTGGAGAACTATCAGAAAAGGGAGCGTTCTTCTTCTCCATGGTGCACGGCCTTACCTGGAGTTTTCGGTGGTTAAGAAGCTAACGGGAGGACAAGAATGAGTGGGTGCAGAGAGTCGAGAGACAACAAAGAGGATTGAAATAGGAGGCAAAAGAAAACAGTGGGGGACACGGAGAAAGGAGAGACAAGTTAGTATGTAGAGTTTCATGCTATCTTACACTCCAAGATATCGTTTTGAATCTAGATGAATTGTGAATTGGTTTGTCAATATGCATGGTTACCAGAGCACTTGCAGATTTAACGCATATAATAAGTTTTTCCTTCCATGATGTGGGAGATCTAACACTGTGTGCAAAGCCATAGGGCAAGCCTATGCTTCAATTTGCTTCAGTTAATCATTGTTGTGCCTCTGTCCTAACCACATACCATAGCTCAGATTTGCTTAAGAGAGAACCATCGACTTTTAGCTTAGTTTGAATTACAGATTTTGTTTCTTGATATTGTTCTTGTGCCTTTCACTTTTCTTATACTCACCTATATCATAGAGAACGGACTAAGTATGAGTGAAACCAGCTTGTGTAACCAGTTTGAAACGCTTAAGTGATTTTAAACACCATCATATTCGATTGGTCTCTTCTTGGTAAATGATCTGTGTAAAGGGTAAAAAGACCAGATCCTTTTCCATTGAATCAACTTCCTATAGGTTTAGTAATTGGTTTGGATTGAGTTCTTTACTTGTCATTGAAGGATCTTTACAACTGCTTATATGTACTCTATTTTTTTTATAGTGTATGGTAATTTCTCAATTGCGTTGTGGCCAAAGTGTTGGTTTAGATGTCTCTCTGGCTATCATAAGTACATAGTGTTCCTGTTACAATTTAGATACCGAATGGACAACTGATTGAAAGTTCACCAGGTTTAAAATTTGGCTCTATCATAGCCTGTGGACAGGTCTGTATTCCCGAACTTCGAAGGTTTGAACATCTCAAGAAATATGCTCATTTACGTCGAGTCAAGGTACAATATTTCTCACAAGGAATATCAAGATATTCACAAAAGATTGAGTTGTGCATTCACAGGTATGCATCTCTTTTATTGGGCCAGTGTGAACAATATGAGTGGAAAGCACTTGAGAAGGGTTTATGGATTGGCATTATGTCACCCTATGAGACAATGTTGTAGATTTTGCAAGTCCTAGGATTCTTTGTTATTACAATCTTATGTTCTTTTTAAACCACGAGACCATTATACTCATGTTATGTGAACTAAAGTTATCATGTTATTTTGAGATATCATGCTGTGAGTATTTTTAGAACAACTATCAAAATATCATAACTAAGTCTTATTACATTATTTGATATCAATTCAAACTTAGTCAAAGCTTAAACTTGTTGAGAACCTTTAGTTTAGCTATAACTGAGGTTTACTCATATTTGACACTAGTTAAGGATGGAGAAACTTAAAATGACCTCGAAGTTAGAAGAAGACTAAGAGGTTAACATTTCTCATACAATACTCTTACTTTCAAGATTAAGTATGTTAGTTATCCCATTGAGTTGAAATAGGGTAAATAAACCTATGCTCAACGGAATTTAGTGCATAAGACATTGTCTAAATGATTGTCAAGCTCGAGGACTTATACATAGTCTCCCTGAAGTGCTTAAAGTAGATAGCAAGGTTCAATGACTACATAGAATATGGTTGGAAAGGTAGCCTTTCGGCATTGAATTTTAGTGGATAGAAAACTCGAAGTAGACTTACCCACCTTTGGGTATCAAATTGATCATAGCCGATATACAAACTTGATTGGAACCTTTTGGTGGGTTTTAACTAAGGTTTTCTTGTAAATAAGAGATGGTCTTGTTTGAAATGACTTTTTGTTTTAGTTGAAAAAAGACTAGGGGGTAAATCTCAAATGTTGCAAAGATGCAATGAGAGATACCTAAGAATGGATAGTCAATCCTTAGTGATAAATAGAGCGATGACAGTGTCTTGTGAATTCACCTAAGTTAGAAAGACTAGATTGGAGTTATATAAAACTCTTTAGTTAAACCTTAACTTGATCCAAATGTGGTATTTATATATATTCAATCATTTAGGTCATTATGTAGATCGTGATTGAAGGGTCTTGTGCCTTGACTATGTGTAATGAGTCTTACTTGCAAGAAGGGAAATTAGTTTCCAAGACTATATTGCTTAACCTAGGTAAGGTTATCATCTTAGTCGTAATTAGTCTATCTATATCTATTATGAGACAATAAGTCGTGGACCTCGGGTATTGCAAGGATGCAATGAGAGTCCTTGTAAAGAAAGAAAATTGAATAGGTCTATGGATTATAGACAATGAAAGAAATCATGTGTGAGTCGGGAAGACTAAATTAATGAAAACTCCATGACTTCATAAGTTAAACAAAGATGACCAAGTCGAACTGTAGGAATATGATAGTATCCAAGTCGAGTTGGAGTGGGTGAACAGTACAACATCGTTCATTGTGAACGTCAATTTATATTGAAACTATGGCCATAGTAATGCATATGTCTTTGCATGCATTGTCAGTTCACTGTATCTGGATTGCACATCCTATCGGGAATCATACTTAGCTAGAGGGTATCTAGGGTTGTATGATAGATAGAGTTGTGTAAGATACAACACTATGTACTCAGAAAGGCAAATTACCACTGGTCACCTTGGTCTATACTTCTCGTGAAGGGAAGGGCCACTTCCGGTTAGGAAGGAGTGCGGGAGACTGACGGTCTGTGGTTGGAGGTAAATCACTGGAAAGATACTCTCTCTCTCTCTAGCAGAAGACATGCCGAGGCTTGCAATAAAGATGTCAGATTTCTAGATGCAGTATATCTTTGAAACTTGTGTTGATTGAGATTAAGTAAAACACTATCTGATTCAGGTATTTATAATAGATTTATTTTTGTAAACATTGTACTTGAGAAAGTCAATATGGTTTATTGAATTTGTAATGAGATATCTTGTAATTGTAGTTACTCGACTATATGTTGAATAAAAGAAAAAAAAAATTGTCTCATTTTTACCTTGTAAATTTACTTTATGGTGAAATTTTGGTTTTTACTATGTTTTTAGAACGTGGATGTTACAATAGGATTCCATTGAGTTCTATTGTCTAATTCCTACAAGCTCTCTAAAATATTCATCTTCATCTTTCTATTCAAAGTGGTCTAGGATATTTTGACTGAAATCATCAAAGGTTTTCACAAGGTTATGTCCTTCTATGATCTACCCACAGTGCCACCAATTATAAGAAACACCTTCTAGATGTAATGTAGAAAACTATACATGACATCTTCCTCCTCCATAGGGCTGAGAGTAAAATAAGTTTGGAAATTTTGCAACCAAGCCCTAACAGAAATTTTATTACTACCATCAAATGTAGGAGCATTTAATTTACTAACTTATTGTTGCAACACCTTATTTTCATCATTCTTGATGCCATTTGGAGATTTTCCACTAGGAACTCTTTTCCCAAGGATATCTAGGCAAGTAACAAATGAAACTATATTTTTAAAAACTTCATTCTTATCTTGGTATTCTTGAAAAATTCTATCAATTTCATCTGTAGAAGGGCCCTCAGGCTCTTTCTTCTCTTCTCTTTTTAAGAACATAGGCTTAAATGGCTTGGGTATGGAATTAACCACGACATGACTGCATGTAGATGTGCTCCCTTCTCTTGGAGATAGTTCTCAGGATTTCATATTTTGAGAGAGTATCATTTGTGCCATGAGAGCTGCTAATTTATCTTGTCCTTGATTAATTCTAATCAACATTTCATGGAAGAAATTTACTCTTTCTTCATCTTTCAATTTGAGCTTTCCTCATCCTCCTTTTGCTATATCTTTTTTTGTCTAAATCTTATATTTGCAACTTCCTTTGATCTCTTTTAAGATATCTAATTTCTCATTTATTGGGAATCATCAACCACTAATATAGCCCTATAGGCTGGAAAGATCAAAGCTCTGATACCACTGTAATGTCTCCAACAATTTATTTTGTAAATAATATTAGATCTAAAATATCGCAACATATATTGAAATTAAAAATCTATGTACTAAATTTGCTAAAAAAATAATTAACACAAATTGATAGTTTTTGCATAAATAAAGAGTAACTTTCCAATTATGTTAGAGCTGATTTGTATTGATAAAATATGTAGTAATAGGTTGAACTACAATAGATATAACAACAATACAAAAGATATACATATATGCAAATAAACACTATGTTGGAGCTCCCTTCTACACATTTTTGTAAAACTGAAACTACTGTGATTATTTCAACACAGATGCAACTTCTGAGTGAAATTGCCTTCAGGACAAAAAAAAGGGTTTTCTGTCATGCCCACATTGTCCTTGTGGTCACAACACACATCACACGTGTCATAGCTACATCTGTCATGTGGTTATGACACGAGATATGAAAAACTTTTCTCACACTGCCCTAAAAGCCCCCTCGCATGCGTAAGCATGCTCGGCGGTGTTCTCTCTAGGCGAAAACACTACAGTTGTCGGCGGGGTACAAGTACAATTGCGTGCAACCAGACGCAAGTAGACCAACAAGGGGGGTCTCTACGACGCTGTTATCGTCACTGCAAGGTTTAAAATATCAGGGTTCCTAAATCTAAATCTCGGTAAAATTCTGACAGCATAACGCCTTACGGCGTAAGTGGGAATTACTCAACACTATTTTACGCATGTGGTTCACTGATAGATTAACAACTTCCCACGACGCCTTGTTCCGACTAAACCTACTCGTGATCTCCCTATTTAATCATTTTTCAACAAGGCACGGTTGTCTGTCTCCTCTCTTGCTTCCTGAAACATACTCCTCCTTCGACTTAGCATTCTCAACAAGGCGGTTCGTTTGCTCTCTCTTCCATTTTTTTTCTGGGTCTTAATTTTGATTGTATTATTATCGCGCTCACCTTAACTATTTCTGTGATAATTTAGTTTGTTTATATTTCGGTCTCTCTCTCTTTCGTTTTCCTTTCTACATATTGGGCATCAATCAGGGTTATCACTGTTTCTATTGTTAATATTAAACCTAGCTTCTGGATGATCCAGGTCACATAGGCTGGTTTACTACTTCGCTGGACTCAGTCTCCTAGTCTTCTCCGATCTAGGTTTCTTCTCTTGTATGTATTAATTAAACTTGTTCCTAAGCAAATTTTGGCTGGAGGGTCCATCGACTTAGTTCTCTTATCCCATGTGGGAATTGTCGCGCATTTTCTCCTCTGTGTTTTTCCAATGTTACTTTTTCTTCTTCTGACTCTCTTACAGGTTTACTTATATGGACGTTTACTACAGTTGAGATTAAAATGGCCTCACATGGAATTTCTGTGATGACTCCTTAAGTTTATTTCCAGTGACCTTTTAAGCATGGTGACGTGTAATTTTTCCTCTTCATTTTCCCGGTTATTGAACCGCGTTGATAGTGAAACTTCTGAGAAACTCTTCCCGGGTAACACAGTATATTCCTTTATGCTCTCATTAAACTATAATTTTATTTTCTCTTATCTATAATTACTGTTGTTATTATTACTAATCAGTATTATTAATACTCTTATTGTAAATCATTTACCGTTGTTAATACATGTAGGAGGCTCTCCACTTTATAAAACCCTTACCATGGAAATATAACAAAATCCCTGTTTAATTACGTTTGTACTCCACTTAAGACGAAAACATAATTCCCATATCTTGAAACCTCATTTTTTTTTTTTGAATTAATTTTACACATCTCCTTGTTATGAATGATAGAGAGGGCCTCATAAAATGGCCCAAGACACCTCTTCTATAGATACCATATATATAAATATATATATATATATATATATATATATGTAATATATATATATATATAACTAAATATACAATTCCCTTTCGAAACATAATGTGTGTATATATATAGATATATATATATATATATGACATATATTATGCCAACCTATTGGAATGGCATCATATATATTTTTTTGTTATTTAAATGAACCCATACATATATGTTAGGGCTAAATAGCCCTAACATTTTTTTTTGCTTAACATTTTATGTTTGGCTGTGACAGGGTAATGGCGGCAGGGGTCGGGCCGCACAGAGGGACGGAGGAATGGACGGGCGGCGGAGCGGAGTTTCCACCGCGGTGGGCAATACTCAATGGGTGGCCGCAGAGCTGCGGCGGTGGTGAATGTGGAGTCCGCGGACTCCACCGCGGACTGTGGTATCAAAAAGGGGGTGTGGGGAGGGGCAGAGCCCCCAGTGGGATGTGGGTGGGGGCTCCGCCCCTCCCCACACCCAAACTGCGAACCGACGGTGGTGGTGGGGGGTTAAACCCCTCCCACCACCACTTCATAATTCATTTGTTTACATGCTGTGTAGTGCACAGCGAAATACACAGCGATTTAAATTTTATTTCATTTAGAACCTCTGTCATTTTAATATAATTTTCCAGTGGTCATTTATATATGGAAATATATATATATATATATATAAAACATTTGCATGATATCACTCAATTTAACAACTCAAATATATATATATATATATATATTATTTGGATAATACCATTCAAATTTCTCCATTTCAACAAATAGTTAGTTTCTCATATTCGGTAAAAATGGTAAATAAATAACAACGAATATATATATATATATATATATATATATCCCATTTTCATAAATCACTTAATTTTCTCAAATTGACCAATAGAAAGATATACATAATAGATTTCCCCTAATCTCTACAACTTAACTGAAACCACTATTTATGGAGTTTAAACTTAAACATTTAAAACTGTCTAATTCATTATAATAATGAATCGTAAAACTAGCCTTTTCAACTAGTTAAGCCGTTCTAATTTTATGATTATATAACAAGCTCAGATTAGATTGCAAATAAGTAATGAACTCTTCCTTTTCATAACATATTAAACACAATAAATTTGCCCTTTAGAAGGAGTTTACAAAGCAACTTAACTTGAAAATTTAAGGCCTTTGTTTACAACATTCATATTACAGAAAAGTTAACTCTTCCACTACAAATAGCAAGAGAATTTTAAACCATAAATACAAACAACTAACTTCCCAGATATGAACTTCCTTCTCCCAAACAATATACAACTGATAGCTTGTAACAACCAAGTAAAAGTCCATCAATAACAAGATCAGGGAGGTGATTTCCTTCACTCCCAGGGTAACAATAAATTACAACATTAACAAGAGAGGTGCTCTCTCTTCAACTCTTATGAAATGAACCTGGCCTAATTCTCATGACAAAGAAGAATAAGTTGTTTCTTCATAAATATCCAACCAGAAGCTCCAAGAGACAACCTGCGTATCAAAGACAAACAAAGAAGAAAACACCACTCATCTAGCTCTCCTCCCTTCCGTAGACCCGCAAGAGGGTCACCCCCGAGCTAGGGAGACCATACTCACACCTGGGTACCTCAAGCACTCCACTTCACAACAGTAACAACAACAATCCCAAAGCACACAAACACCCGTGGGTAATTTACACAACACGGAAACTCAACTACAGTGAGTTTCATAAGGGGCAGGAGAGTGGACACACTCGACTCCAGAGTGTCACCCTTACAGATAAGTTAACCAATACAATTTCTCTTGGTCTCAAACCAAGTTTGATCACAAATTTTTAAGAAAATCTGTATTTGACTCTCAAGTCAAAGATACAGTCACAGATACATGCCCTCAAGGCTTTCAACATCCCAAAAGATGGAAACAGGTATGCACCCGCGGAGGATCTCTCCTCCCCTACCCCAAACTTGATGAGCATTTCTCCCAAGTGGGAGAAGCTCTGTCAAACAACCCGACAACAAACCCCACAGAAAATAAATCTAAACACAAATTCACACACTTTACATACACATTCAGCTATACGAAATAAAGGTAAAAATCAAACCAACCTTACAAAGCCCTCCTGGAATGAAACTGTTGCAGAGCCCACAGAGTTCTCTTCCAACCTTAGCCACCAACTCCCTCCCCCTTCTCTCTCCTGCAAGCTAACTTTTCTATCTTTGGCAAATAAGAATGAAATTCTCCCCAAAATTCAACTCACTCCCTCCCTTCCAAAATTGGAAACAAATAACCCAATTTCTTTTCAGTTTCGAGGAATGGGGAGGTGACACTTGTCACCTCCTCACCCTTCCCAAAACCACTATTCTGTCCTGGTGGCTTATGTCACTCACCCATCCCTAGAGTACTCCTTATCCCTTTCCTCATGTCATTTCTCTTTCGCATGGGAGAAATAAAAGGAGTTAAAGGAGGAAAAGATAGGTGACCCATGCCCCTTCTTCCCTCCTTCACATGGGTGTCCCCACAGCACATGGGGGAATCTCACTAATGGAGGGGGTGACTTCAAGTCAATCCTTCAATAATGGATGGGCTTGTAGTCATCTCTTACCTTGGGGATTGTAGAGGGGATGGGTTGGGTGTTGGTACAACCCATAATGTCCCCTCCATACCCCAATTTTCGTCACTTAACTTCAGGGGGAAGTTAAGATGACTAGATGGAGGTTACTCAAGGGTTACCCATGCCAAATGGGCCCCTGGACCCATGGGGTATAACCCAGGGTCAACTTTAACCCATACAAGACACCCCTGGTCAAGGTAAAGCACAAGAAAAAGCCTCATAAAATTTAAATAAAATAAGGAAATTCAAATTCAATCTTTTTTTTACAACACAAATTATAAAATAATGTTACATGAGGGTAACCTAACCCACCCGACCATACAAAAGACCACATTACATCATCACATCAAACACAAAGAGATCTTGGTTCCTCGTGGAACCAAATCGGCTTAACAGGGAATAACAAATAACGAGGTGCGAAATGATCTCCGAAATCAGTGGTTCGATTAGTAATTCCTGCACACTAAATTACAAGATCAGTAACCACATAAAATCATCATAGCCGAAGCAACTTAAAAACATGCATTATCATGACATAGTACTAATTAACATAAATGAAATCATATTACAATTTTCCATCATCACCTAATTAATTTTTTTCTGAAATGTAAACTTATCCAAACATCACCCAATTAGTTTTTCCGAAATCATAATAAAGTTTAATAGTTTGACAATTCCGGGAACTGCTATCCCACAAACATAAAAAGTAACAATAACAGTAATGTAAATAGTCATAACAACAGAAGTAAAAAGGGCGGTCCTCACATTTTCATCCTCCAATCTGTAAGAATACAAGGGGTTTCATCCCAAGATTGATGAATTAACACAAGTTCTCAAATAATTTGATAGACTTTTGGAGATAAAAAGAAATGTTGAAATGAAGAAAGTGCTTGCATTTTATAGATGTTGAAGGCCCAACTTGGGTGCCCAAATTCCAACACCCATTTGTCTAAAAATAGATGGTACAAATCCTACATAAAATCTTGCTAAAAATAGGAGTTACAGAAGGCCCATAAAAAAATATTTATTTTAGGTACCCCAACTTGGTGAGGTCCCAACTCATAGCCCAATAGGCGAAAATCAAACTTCTTTAGTGTTGAAAATATCTCCAAAATACCTATACCAAAAATGGAAATAAAAGATTTTCTAATAATTGTGCCCTAGTAATGCTCTGAGGACCTCCAAAATGACAATTTACAAAAATGTAGAAAATACTAAAAATTTGAAATTATTTCTCTATCACTTTCCCTAAGCCCACGAGAAATATGGAATGGGCTTTTAGGTCCTTGAATTAAACTATTAGAAAGGGGACATTACATTGCCGTCAACCCTTGTACCCATCTTCCATTCATGCTTATATCAAGGATGTCAATGTGTTTTCACATTTTTCTTTACATCTTATATGTTGATCTTTGATGGTATCATATCTGTCGACCTATGAAAATGAATTACAAAATGAGCAAACTAAACTAATTAATTTACTGAATTCTTAAACATAAGTCACCTCAAGCTAGGACTAAGGAAACCTTAACAAACATAATAAAAACCAAATACAAATTCTCACCAAGACCTCCTTGTTACACCAAGTGAATGGTGGATGTGTCCAAGGATGGAATGAGGGAGATTGAAGGATGTTGAGCGCTCAAAATAATAGAGTAAAAATGCATTCAAGAGTGATGTCTAAATGGCCTCCAAGAGGTCCAATTTATAAATTTTTAGAATGGGGAATTGAGGGCTAGGATCAAATTGGGAGATCAAGGGCTCTCATAAATGCTTGAGAGGATTAGAGGCATAAGAAGCCTCCAAGTAGCAAGCAATGAGAGGTGGTCAAAGGAGTGCCCTTAATTCAAGGTCAAGATTATGTTTTGGAAAGGTTGGATGGTGGAGATTAAAAAGTATTTTTTTTAGGTAGTGCAAATCTTCTCCATGTTTTCAAGTATCCCTTGTGTACATGTTGGTCTACAAGTGTACCCACATGAAGCCTTGACCACATAAAGTCTTGATGAATCATGATTATACATGTGCAAATGATTAATGATTGTAACTGATGTGATTTGAGTTCTTAATAAAAAAATGCTCAAAATGACAAATTAAATAAATTAAAAAATATATTTAATTTTGAGGTGACATGAGATAGGCTAGGTGAGTTGTTAATCTTAAACTTGTTGAAAAAATATTAAACTACAATCTTAAAAACAAATTAACACCATAACATCTAATGTATGTGTACAATAAAAATAAATAAAACTTGATAAAACCACTCCACCAATATTTCACAAACAAAGTAGTAAGTTTTCCAAGAGTCCTCTTCTTTGTATATTTTCTTTCCACAAAGAACTTTCTAAAATATTTCATTTTCAAGGCTTCTTAAATGTTTTCCCTATGTTTGTCCAACATTTCATTTACGTAAGTTTCCCAAGATTCCTCTTCTTTGTCTATTTTCTTTCCACAAAGAACTCTAAAATATTTCATTTTCAACAATCCATTTTTAATAGGATGTACATATATTGGGGAGTCACACCTTCAAAATTAATTGAACTACCCACTAAGAGAAAAATACATAAAATATTTACACACAACAATACTCTTTAAAATAAATAAATAAATAAATGCTCCTAAATTCTTACAAGGAGTGAGCTGCATCACAAGATTCACAACAGAAGATCTTGGATTCTGAAAGAAAAAGAGGTTTGGGCAACAGGCCTATCCCGAACTTTTGTGATAGGCAACATTGTTGGTCCTATTGGAGTAAATGAGTAAATACCATTTACCCATGCTTAAGTTTACTTAGGCATCCAACACAAATATTAAATTAGGTGCATATTAGATAATTAGTTGCATTTACCATTCGGCTAGTTTTTACCTACCAGCTCTCGAACACACCTATATATTGTACATTTGTAAATATTTTTTGCATCTCATTAATATTTTCATCATTCTAGTGAAAAACTTTTTGCTTCTCTCGTATTGTGAAGGTTATTTTCTGCAGGTTGTGCTCTTGGGAGGTGGATGACACCAACATGGTATCAGAGCCTTCAACCTACATCTCCTTCCGTTGAGAGTTTTCATCGGAGTCTGAGATCATTTATTCGGTGGAGTTTTTTTGGTTGGTGTTTGAAATTTGTTAAATTTCAAAGTCACCATTTCTGTCGATATTCTTCCTCAATCTTTGTCAGGTGAGTGTGTCTTTTGCCTGCATTTGTTGGGCATTTATATTCCTGTGCGTTTGGTGTTTGGCGTATACTATCACCAACCTACTTTTTTGGTGTGTCCTAGCCATTTTAATTAGAGTTGCTTTTGTTGTGAGTCTTGTGCTTGAGAAATCTTGCATCTGTTAGAGATCTAATTGCAACAGTTGGGGGAGATCTCAAAGCAGAACTATCTTTTTGTTAGGAGATTTGATATCATGAGGCATCGTCGCCCAGTCCTTCTTTGATTACAATAGCTGGTATCTCAAGTGCGTGAGGAAAATGAAGGGTGTTTAAGTGTATATCCTTCAGGGCAATCTCTTTTTGAGAAATCAAATCAGTTTCAAACCCTGGCGCAGAATGATTTGAAATAATTTTACCTAAAAAATTGATCACTTGTTAAAGGATTTGCATCCGATGGTATCTCAAGGGCATGAAGTTGGTGATCAATCAGTGAAGGTGCCTTCACTCACCCAAGGGTCTAGGACTTCAGCATTTGTAAAAAAAATTACAAAATATTAATTAGGGTTGCTGTGTGGTGGGCCCATTTGCACGCAGTTGAGCATTTTTTTGGAACTTTTGTCCCACAATTGCTGGGCAGGAGTGTTTTTGGGCTTTATATATCCCAGCACTCACATTGTGTATGTGAAGTGCTTGTAAAGGCTTGTGGCTTGTATGCTTGGTGTGCTAGCTTGGTGATTTGGCAGCACTGACTTGGCTCTCACGTGGCGCGGGAACCCGCCACCAATCGCCCCTCAAGGGCTTAATTTGTTGCCTCCAACTTTTTTGAGATACATATTATTCATCTTTTTGCATTATTGCTTCCTGAGTGATATCTTGAGCTTTTTTGATCTTGGAAAGGTGAAATCAATTTCGAGAGGCTTCATTTGTTGTTATCTTTGATATCTTGGAGGTTTCAGACCTGATTGTATGAGTTTGGTGTCTATTTTGCTTGCTTTTGGTGCATTTGTCGTCATGGCTACTCCTGATTCATTTGAGATTTTAACTCCTCATAACTAGCATGCCTGGAAGATTATAATGCATAGGTTGCTCCAATCTAAGGGTTTGTAGTCCACATTGCATGATAAACAACCCACTCTTACTAAGGAGTATGAGATATTTGCTCACAGGAACAAGTGTGTTGAAGCTATGGGTTTGATGGCTTTGCATGTTTCTAACAGTTTACTTTTCCATATGAGGAGTGTAATACACCCAAGGAGGCATGGAATAAATTAAATAAATTGTTTGGTCAGATCAGTGAGTTTCGTGCTTTGCAATTAGAGGCAGAATTGCTTCTCTTTCCCCAGATGCATTTCCTTCCATTGATGATTATCTAGTCAAGTTCAAATTTGTGAGATCACAATTGGTAGGATGTGGGAAGGATAAAACTGATAAGGAGTCTATTTTCTTGATTTTGTCTAAGCTAAGAGGTCCATTTGTTGTTCTCTTCTACCTTTTATTGCACCATGGATGCTTTGGGTAATGCTTTCAAAATGCCTTCTTTTGAGACATTTTGTGATCATTTGACTGGGGAGCAAGCCAAACTTGCTCAGCTAGATGGGCTCTCTAAGAATCATGCATTAGTTGCACAAGCATCTCAGAGCAAAGGGAAGAAGAAACCTAAGGCTAAGACAGAGTCTAATGAGACCTCCACCTCTTCCAAAGAGGATAAACCTAAGAAGGAGAAGTTTAGTTGTGTGTATTGCAAGAACAAAGGTCATTTGATGAACACCATTGTTATACTAAGAAGATTGATCAGCTTTCACACCTTCTTCAAAAAAACAACATTCAGCTGCCCTCATCTATGACTCCTTCTACAACTTCTCCATTGGCAGCACCTTCATCTTCATCTAAACCTACACAGTCAGGGAATGTAAGATTTGCAAATGGGATGAAAGGTCAAGAAGACAAGCTCAAAGGACATGCATTGGTTACTTCTACAATTCACTTTGGTCGTGATAGATGGTTTTTGGATTCAGAAGCATCACATCACATGGGTTTTTCTCCCTATCCTTTTTTGGTTCTTCATCCCATAGATACTTCTAAGATCTTGTTGGGGGATAGTAAGTTTTTGGATGTTGCAGGATATGCAATGTTGAGATTGGTGATGGTTGTTTCAGAGATGTACTTTATATTCCTGATTTGTACACAAATCTTCTTTCTATCTATCAGATTACTTATGGTGAGGTACCTAAGACTGTAGAGTTCACTACAAATTCTGTTTTCATTAGAGACACTGATACTGGCAAAGTCATTGCAATTGGCGAAGCTGATCATGAGTCTCATCTCTATGTTTTTTCTCATTTTGTTGAGGATGACAATTATGAGCCTCGCACTCCACTTGCTAGTGTTGGGAGCAATTCCTTGGGAGAGATTGGTCATTTGAACTTTGGAATTCTTCTGACCTATGTTGATTCTTCTTCTACTTCAAATCTTGTTGCTTCAGAGGTTGGTTCTTCAGCATAGTAGGTGTTCTTGATCCTTTAGATCTTGCTTTGTGGGATAGTCACTTGACACATCTTTCAAAGTTGTTTTGTGAATCTCACATTGCAAATTTGGATGATGTATTTGAGGGTATATCCCTTCTTTTTTATGACAGTATTAGCACTACTATCACACTATCTGTGTCTTTGGAGATTGTTGCTTCAAAGTTTCCAAATGGTCTTGTTGATCCACCTTCTTCAATTGAGGTTATTTGGTTACGTGGAGGCACTGGGATAGCTTTTAGAGGCATCTTTCATGCTGAGTCTTCCTCTCCCTTCTCTTGTTTCAGAGTTGGAGTTTCTTTTGCATCAGTGGTTGTTCTTGTTTCTCCCTAATGGGAGGCATGTTGTTTGTAGACATTGAATAGTCTTTTGTCTTCAGGCTTCCAGGATCGACATAGGAGTTTCTTCATCACGGGGGGTATCTTCAACATTTCTATTCTTTACTATGGGGGGGCTACATAGTCTCTCTCCTTTTGTATTTTGTTGAGATCAGTGACAGAATTTTTGTCCTTGGGGGATCTTGTGGAGTCCTCCTTCCTTTCACCTTTTTCAACGTTTTTCCCTCTTTTGGAGAGGAGTTTTCTCTCACGGGGTTTTTCTCCTTTTCTCTGCTTGTGAGAGATTGCATTGCATTTTGCATTGTAAATGAACACGTAACATGGTTGTGTAGCCGGGACCCATATTGCATCTTGATAATCTCCCTAAGTTGCACTTAAGGGGGGGTGTTGGAGTAAATGAGTAAATACCATTTACCCATGCTTAAGTTTACTTAGGCATCCAGCACAAATATTAAATTAGGTGCATATTAGATAATTAGTTGCATTTACCGTTCGAGTAGTTTTTACCTACCGGCTCCCGAACACACCTATATATTGTACATTTGTAAATATTTTTTGCATCTCATTAATATTTTCATCATTCAGGTGAAAAGCTTTTTGCTTCTTTCATGTTGTGAAGGTTATTTTCTACAAGTTGTGCTCGTGGGAGGTGGATGACACCAACAAGTCCCATAGACTGTTTAGCCACGTTATTAAAAACCTTCATTCATTCATCCATTTGAAAGGAAGCAAAAGTATGGAACACCGCTTCCAACACTAATCTATGTAGGGGAGATAGTGCAACACTCATACAAATCCTTAAACTGATACAACGAAAGAAACACATTCAAATACATGTATAAAACAATATTACCATAACGCACAGAATTATGTGGGGAAAACCTTCCCAGGTAAAAAACCCCACACACCAAAAGCACAGTACTTTGTATTATCAGTAACAAAAATTACAATACAAAAGCTTCTCCAGGGATCCTCCAACTTCAACAAGGATCACCAAAAGAGATGGCGTCCAAACATGCAATATCTGAAACAAAACCTAAATGTAAACATAAGTCAAAACTAATGCATGGTGACATAGCAGCCAACTCCATAAGAGTCACCATCGCACATGCAGCAAGCCTACATGCATGCCTTGCATGTGAAGGCGCCTCCATCATATGCGCTCCAAAGTCACAGTTTACTCACGGTGAACTCACAGGTTGAGACAATCTTATCTCAACACCATTCACGTAGGCTGAGAGGTGTTTATGAAATTCACTCCCACAACGCACCAGTTATTCTTAAACATCATCCACTTCAATAGTCAAAGGTCAATTTTGGCCAATAAAAGTAGGACACATATTTATCACTTTTTATTGTGGATGAGGTGTAAATTTTCTATTGATTGTTTGACCATTTCTGGATAATATTTAAGTAGAGTGCAACGCACCAGTGTTGCAACGGATGTGGGTCCAATTGCAAATGTGCAAGAACCGCTTCCAACTGCGCAGTAGAGCATGGTGATCCTGCGTCACTGCATTCTTGAATGCCATGAGAGAAGCAACTTCCCTCTGACTAATTAATTAATGAATGAAGTACCCCCAATTATTTAATTCCATGACCACCTCCGCCATAGATGGTCTATGGTGTGGAAGATAAGAGGTGCAGCAAAGCGCCAGTCGTAGCAACCCCTCAATCATGGAATAACCATATCCGCTGTTTGGGCCCATCTCTTCAACTACATTTGCTGCAACTACTTCTTTCAGACTGTGAGGAAATGACTGAGAAACCCATTCGGACAAAGTTAATCCACTGGCGAACATTGGATCCGTCGGCCTCTTTTGAGTGAGCATCTCCAGCATTAACACGCCATAGCTGTACACGTCTCCTTTCACTGAAATTCTTCCTCCCATTCCATACTCTGCATTAACACTAAACAAACAATTCAATTCCACTCTATTCTATTCTTCCCTACTCACAAAACTTAAATGAATGGAATTGCTTAATTTCGCCTAATTACTTACCAGGTGCATTGTAACCAAAAGATCCTCTCAAGGTCGAGGTGATGGCTGATTCATCGTTCACCAGTTGTGCGATTCCAAAATCGGCAACACAAGCTCTCACGGTTTCGTCTAGAAGAACATTCTGCGGTTTTATGTCGCAGTGCACAATGGCTGGAGAGCAGTCATGATGTAAGTATGAAACCCCACGAGCTACTTGGTACAGAATTACCCATCGCTTCCTCAAACCCAATTCTATCCCTTCACTGCTATCAGCTGATTCTCTGTGCAAATGTTTGTCCAGGCTTCCGTTTGGCATGAATTGTAATACCAGAGCTTTGAACTCTGCCTCTGAGCATGAACCTATTATCTTTACCAAATTAGGATGTGCAACTTTCAGTAACGTTTGGCACTCTCTCTGAAAACAATCGTTTGCTTCTTCGCGTTTTGGAGTAAGAACTTTGATGGCCACAATCTTACCGCCGGGAAGAACACCTCTGTAAACCGATCCAAGGCTACCACTTCCTATTAAGTTCCTATGATTAAAAGCTTCAGTTGCTCTGCTCAGATCTTCTTTCCGCATTAAACCACGCGAGCTTCTCTTATTTCTAAAGCATATCCAAAACCCTAAACCAGCAAGGCAAGACAAAGCAGAGACACCAAGTATGGAAATCAGGAGCACCATCTTCCTTTTGTAGGCGCCGCCATGGCCTCTGCTGAGCTTCCCCCGAGAACAATCTTGCAAACCCAGCCACTTCCCACACAGCTGGAGATTCCCTAAAAACGAAGTGATGTTCTGCTGCTTATATGCTCCCAAACAGGGGACTGGTCCTGAGAAGTGATTGTATGACAAATTTAAATGCTCAAGGCTTTCCAGCTTCGCCAGAGATTCTGGAAGTAGCCCTGATAAGTTATTGAAAGACAAATCAATGTCTTGAAGGCTTTTCAGTTGCTTACCAAATGATGCTGGCAGAGTTCCTTGAAGCTCATTGTGAGACAGGTTGAGGTAGTCAAGTTCTGCACAGCTACTAAGACCATTAGGAATTGGGCCTGATAATTTGTTGGAGGAGAGATCGATTGCTTGCACCATTTGCATTCCCCCAAGTAATCCAGGCACCGTCCCTGTCAATTGATTGTTGGATAGATTAATAAACAACTGGAAATAATGAAGATTGGCAACCTCCAAAGGAATGTTTCCTGTCAGACGATTATACGACAGATCTAGGAGTTCAAGATTTTGGCAGCCTCCAAGTTGTGGCGGTATGCTTCCGTTTAGCTTGTTCCTCTCAAAACCCATCCAACTTAGAAGCTTAAGGTTTCCCAGGCTCTTAGGGATTGTTCCAGATAGCAAATTGTTGTACAGAATAATAAATTCCAGGCTTTTCATCTTACCCAATTCCATTGGAATGGGCCCTTCCAATTGGTTGCAACTGAGGTTTAACATGTGTAGATTGGAAAGCCTTGCTATTGCAGAGGGAATGGCTCCGTCCAAAGAATTGTCACCCAAATACAATTCTGTGAGTCCTGTGAGGTTGCCGATCTGTTGAGGTATGTTGCCTCTTATGCCGTTGCTTTCTAAAGAGAAAGTGGAGAGATTCGGAGAGAGCAGAGACACTGAAGGAGGCAGTCTGGCTTCAAGATGATTGTCTGTCAAATCCAACCTTGTCAACAGGGAGCAGTTAGTAAGTGCATTCAATATTGGAACACCATTCGCACTTCCACTTCCGCTCACGAAATGATTACAAAATAGATTGAGGGCAGTCAGACGGAGAAGATTACCCAATTCCTGAGGTATAACGCCGCTCAATTCATTCCATGCCAATTCAAGCACAGAAAGGCTCGAGCAATTTCCCAGTGATTTGGGAATTACCCCGCTGAGCTTATTTTGTGGCAAAACCAGGTACTCCAGCTTGGAAAGCTTCACGCCTATCTCCGATGGAATCACCCCACTCAGTGAGTTATTAACCAAAGACAGATTTCTCAACCCTGTGCAATTCAGCAGAGAAGCAGGGATTTCTCCATTGAGGCGGTTATTGTCCAGATTGAGTTCCTCAAGCTTAGTGAGAAACCCAATTTGTGGAGGAATCGTGCCTTGCAAATCGTTATCAGCTAAATCAATAAGCCGAAGCATAGAACAATTTCCCAACGCCGTGGGAATGCTGCCCGTGTGGCGATTCGCCCAAGATGACAGGACTTGCAGGTTGCGCAAGTTACCCAGTTGCCATGGAAGGCTCCCGTTGAGGTGGTTTTTGGATAAGTGGAGCTCCCTCAAGCGCAGGCATCTTCCGAGAGAGTGAGGAACAGGGCCTTCCAGCAGGTTCATGTGGAGATAAAGGTAGTTGAGGCGGCGCAGGCGCCCCAGAGCAGATGGAATGTGACCTCCATTTCTGTTGTAGGAAAGGTCGAGGTAGTGAAGGAAGGACAAATTCCCCAGGTGAGAGGGGAGCACGCCCTGCAGGCTCATGTTAAACAAATCCAGTCCCACAACACGCCATTTTTCAGTGTTGCAGCGGATGCCGGTCCAATTGCAAAAGTGCAGGCTGTGATTCCAACTCTGCAATACAGCAAGGGGATCCTGCGTGAGTGCATTCTTGAATTCCATGAGAGAAGCCACATCCCTCTCGATTCCACTTGAACCTGCTGCCGCCACCTCCCCCGGACTGAGCTTCACCACTGCAAAGAAGCATAACAATAAAACAACTCGGATGAAGTTAGGCATTCTGAGAAAATCAAGCAGACAACTACCTATGTGCACTTGTGAAATGTGAGGCTTGGTGGGTTTTCTTGTGTGGAGAGATGGTGGGATTTTAATATTCTTAAATATCATTCACTTTAACCGTCAAAGGTTAATTTTGGCTAAGAATGGAGTGTAATTGATTGTTTGACCATTGAAATGAAAGTTTTTATTGACGTCCACCAGACCAAAACAGTGTATGGGACCCACAGTCACAGTAGACCACACAAAACCCGGAGGAACCAACAAGTGGTCCCTAGCTAAGCCTGGCTGCTGCTCTCAATCTCCTTACTGATCGCCATCTTTCTTCTATGGATTCTGCCTAGATACTCTGTCACTCTGACTATCCTCGTTTCAAGTAGAGTGCTTCTAGACTAAACTGTGTATGTTTTTGCATCAAACAAGGCCATTAAAGATGCCACCTTTAGAATATCCTTGTATTTGAACCGAATGTCCTCATAAGCTTTGCACTCCATGATGTAGTGCCATTCTGTTTCCACTAATCGTGACGGGCAAAGAAGGCAAATCCTATCCTCCCACTCCTCTTTAGGCGTCTTCCACCTTCCCGTTTCACACCTAAGATGGTGTGAACTAGTTCTAAGTTGAGCCAATAACATTTTATCTTTCCACTTGATATCTGCTCCTATATAGGACTTTTGCTCATGGTCACAAGTGGGGTTAAAATTTATGACATAATATTCTTTTTTACGCCTGAATTGTTGACTCCACATGGCAGCTTTGACTTTCCCTTTCACATATTTTTTAATTTCCATATTTGTGCTTGGACAATCCTGAATGTCAATGCTCCACTTGTTCAACCATTTGGTATTTTGTTTCATCCACGTATGCTTCCTTCTAGTTAATTTTTCCTCCGCTGCAATTTTGGGCCAGCGATGACCGTCCATGTTCTCAACTCTCTTTAGATAACTTAGAAGTCGAGTTATGGCCATCATTTCAATCGGAAAAGCACCAACTTCTGCTAAGAAAATCTCATAAGGGACAAAACTTTTTATCTTAAAATTGCTTGTGATAGATGATATTTAAGGGATAAGCTTTTATATGTGAGCTGGAATTGTCTCATGCTATAAAAACAAAAAAAATTCAAACAGGAAAATTTTCTAAAGCATCATTATTCCTATCGGCGTATGTTGGTCTTAAACAACACACACTAAGTTTTGACTTGCTTAAGTGGTTGGTGGGCCCTTTCTCTTACTCTGTTTTGTTAATGTGTCAATAAGAGAAGGGCCCACTAGCCACCTAAGCGAGTCAAAGCTTAGTGTGTGCTGTTTAAGCCCAGTGATCGGTGTATTCTTGAACCTCCTATGGGTGCAAGTGCCAGTTAAGTAAAACTAGCAATTGCACCTTAGCGTGCAATGGGTACGCCGAAATAGCATATAGAAAAGAAGTAATTAGTGGTATAGTGCATGACCATTTATTATACTTGGGAAGAGAGCATACACTTTTGGCCAGGGTGAGGGTGAAATGGAGTAGATTAAATATGTCGACATAATTAACAATTTAGTTAGTTTTGAATATCAGTGGGTAAAAGTAGTTATGGAAATGACAAACTTTATTCCTTTTTTTGTTTTGGTAAACTATTAGCATGTGTATGGACTTTTTTGCATGGTGCATATATGCCTCTTTATCTCTCTATCTATGTACCTCTCTAAATATCTATTTGTCCCCCTCTATATCTCTCTATTTCACTTTGTTGTCTAAATAAATATTTTTTTTATATATAAAATCTACTTTTATAATTATTTTTTTATTATATATTATACTTAATATAATATAACCTATTAAATATAAATATAATATAATATATAATTAATACATAGTATATTTTTTAATATAAAACTATTTAAATTAACCTATGAGAAATGTCACAGTGTAATTGACCTTGCACGGAGGAAGGGGGAGAGGGTTGGAGAGAGACAAAGAGAGGGAGGGGTGTGAGGGGCGAGGTGAAGGGAGAGGAAGATGGAGAGAGATGAGAGCAAGAGAGAGGGATAGCCAAGAAGAGAGAGGGTGAGGAAAGAGACGGAGGAGAGAGAAGAAGAGAGAGAGGTACAGAGATAGAGGGGGAGAGAAAGAGTGATAGCGGAGAGAGACATAGAGAGAGAGGAATAGAGAAGTGGAGAGAGAAAATAGGGGAAACGAGAGAGACAAACAAATAGATAGAGAGGAGAAAGAGAGAAATAGGGAGATAGATAGAGAGAGAAATAGAGAAGGATGCAAGATAATTGAAATTTTCATAGCCATTTGATTTCGCTGGTTGTATTTTGTTCGCTGATTTTTTTTTTTATCATTTATGTCATGTCTTTTCTCATTTTTTTCTTCGTTCACACTTGCACATTGTAAAAAATTAAAAAAACTAGTGACTGGTAGGTTTAAGTTGTATCCACTTCTAGGGCACGTATATTCCTTACATCTATGCTTACAAAATGTGTGTCTACCTAAGAAAGAGGAAGATATTAAATTCTATGACTTCAACGTTTATATATGCTTTCTTCATATCATCCTTTTATCTTTGTTGGATGATGACAAAAGAATTATTTTAATTACTAATGGGAAATTGAGTAATATTTATTCATGTATACTTGTCCACACTTAAAATAATATTGTTTATATGCACAGAATGCCAACGTGGCAATGAGAGAGTCATTAGATTTTAAAGCCGGTGGCCATGACTACCCCTTCACATAGCTAAAATGCATTAACACAGTCTAGTGAATTTGATCGACAATGAGTGTCAATTTTTCTAGGATAGAGAGTAGAAGAAGACTTATCGGTCTTTATACATTTCTAGAAATGGTAAGGGATGTAAATAAGTGTGCACATGAATCAACCACTATACTCAAGAAGACTCTTGTTTCACTTAGCTTCCAATGAATGGGGCTCCCTAAGAATGAGAGGGGAGGCTAAATCTGTGAGGACCACCTTATTACTTCTGTTCTTGTGACTAATTACATTACTGTTATTGATACTTTTTATATGTGTGGGATAGTAGTTCCCAGATTTGTCAAACTATTAAACTTTATTTTGTTTACAGAAAAACTAATTGGGTGATGTTTGGATAAGTTTACATTTCAGAAAAGTTAATTAGGTGATGATGGAAAATTGTAATATGATTTCATTTATGCTATTTAGAACTATGTCAGGATAATGCATGTTTTTAAGTTGCTTCGGCTATGATGATTATATGTGAAACTGATCTTGCAATTTAGTGTGCAGGAATTTACTAATCAAACCACAGATTTCGGAGATCATTCCGCACCTTCTTATTGTTATTCCCTGTTAAGCCGATCTGGTTCCACAAGGAACCAAGATTACTCTGTGTTTGATATGGTGTCGTAATGTGGTCTTTCATAAGGTCGAATGGGTTGGTCTACCCTCTTGTAACATTGAATTATGATTTGTGTTGTAAAAAGATTGAATTTGAATTTCTTTTCTTTTATTTAAATCTTGGAGGCTTTTTTCTTGTGCTTTACCTTGACCATGGTTGTCCATAATGGGTTAAAGTTGACCCTGGGTTATACCCCATGGGTCCAGGGCCCCATTTGGCATGGGTAACCCTTGGGTAACCTCCATCAAGTCATCTTAACTACCCCCTAAAGTTAAGTGGCGAAAATTGGAGGCATGGGGGGGACATGATGGGTTGTACCAACACCCAACCCATCCCTCTTCAATCCCCAAAGTAAGAGATGACTACAAACCCATCCATTATAGAGGGATTGACTTGAAGTCACCCTCACCATTAGTGAGATTCCCCATGTTCTGTGGGGTCATCCATGTTGAAGGAAGGGAGAAGAGGCATGGGACACCTGTCTTTTCCTCCTTTAACTCCTTTTATTTCTCCCATGCGTAAGAGAAATGACATGAGGAAAGGGATAAGGAGTACTCTAGGGATGGGTGAGTGACATAAGCCAACACTCATCCCTTGGGACAGAATAGTGGTTTTGGGAAGGGTGAGGAGTGTCACCTCCCCATTCCTCTAAACTAGAGGGTTTTGGGTTATTTGAATTCCATTTTTGGAAGGAAAGGGAGTTAGTTGATTTTTTTGGAGAGTCTTATTTTCATTGCCAGAATAGGAAAGTTAGCTTGAGGTGAGAAAAGGAAGAGGGAGTTGGTGGCTAAGGTTGGAAGAGATCTCAGTGGAGCTCTACAACAGTTTCATTCCAGAAGGGCTTTGTAAGGTTGGTTTGGTTTTACCTTTCTTTCGTATATCTGAATGTTGTATGAAAAATTGTGTGAAAGGTGTTTATTTGTTTGTGTTTTAGATTTGTTTCTATGGGATCTGTTGTCGGGTTGTTGACAGAGCTTCTCCCACTTGGGAGAAATGCTCATCAAGTTTGGGGTAGGGGAGGAGTGATCCTCCTCGGGTGCATACCTGTTTTCTTCTTTTGGGATGTTGAAAAGCCTTGAGGGCTTGTATTTGAGACCGGTTCTTTGACTTGAGAGTCAGATACAGATTCTTTGAGAAATTTTGTGATCAAACTTGGTTTGAGGCCAAGAGAATTGTATTGGTTATAATATTTGTAAGGGTGTCACCCTAGAGTCGAGTGTGTCCACTCTCCTGCCCCTTATGAAGCTCACCGTTGTTGAGTTTTCGTGTTCTGACCACATGGAAAATGTGGGCATGACATTTGGTATCAGAGCCACGGTTTAAACACTGGGCGTATTTGGGCACGTTATTATTCCGCAACTTTGATTAATTAGTCTCTACCTTGTTTTGTAGGATGCCTCCCCGACGTGTTCGACGAGCACGATCACGCCACATAGCGTCTGTCGAGGTGCACAGCGATTCCTCAACTAAGGGACTGACACCCGTAGTTACAGCAGCACCACCTGCACAACTTGTACCACAAGCACCACTGGTACCACAGGCACCACCAGTATTGGATATAGGACCACAGATCTTACAGGCACTGCAGGCTATGTTAGAGAGGTTACCGCCAATGATTCCTGAGCCACATGTCGAGCCTTGTGTTGATCCGCGAGAGGAGCCACGTAGGGAGCCACGTACTGAGTCATGTATTGAGCCACTTAAGGAGCCCCGCATTGATCCACTAGAGGTGCCACGTGTGGAGCCTTTCGTTGAGATCCCCGACACAACAGTAGAGGAGGTAGGGTCAGCGTCCCGTGCACGGAGCAGGAGTCCTCCGAGACCTTTGAGACGAGATGAGATCCAGAGGGCAGAATAGGGACATCATAAATTGTATGTGGATGGTGTGGGAGAGCCAGTTGTGGGACTTAGAGACAGAGGGGACCCCATCAGAGACCTACTTAGGCTCAACCCACCCACTTTCGCAGGTGCTATAGAGGGAGCTGTGGCCGAGGCTTGGCTGATTAGTTTAGACAGGTGTTTTGCGTTGCGACCATATGGAAGCAACACGAAAGCACGAGTGGCAGTCCATCTTCTGAGGGACGCCGCAGCTACCTGGTGGCGCACTGAGGAGTGCAAGCGCCAACTTTCTGTGGATACACTCACTTGGGATATCTTTATTGAGCGCTTTAATGCGCGATATTTGTCAGAACATTACAGACAGCGTAGGATCGATGAGTTCCATGATTTACAGCAGAGGGGACTCACTGTTACTCAGTATGAGAGCCGATTCATTGAGCTTTCTCGTTACGCGGAATACCTCCACGATGAGAAAATTTTAATACACAAATTTATCAGAGGGCTGAATCACGGGATAGCAGGACCAGTTCGTATGGCAGATCCCCAGACCATGAGCGAGGCGGTTGAAAAAGCCCTTATATCAGAGGAGATTCAGGGATGAGGGCAGAATTCACGCCCATCGTATCAGGATCATAATCCCCAACAACAGCAGAATTTTTGAAGGCCTCAAAACACAATACAGAGAGGAGGATATAACTCTTCATCATTACCTCTTAGGCCTCCACAACAGCAGCAACATCAGCAAAAATCTAAATTCCAACAGAGGGGTCAGGGAGGACAGAACCGTGGTTGGCAGCAGCAGGGTTCACGTAGAGATCAGAGACAGCAGGGTTCATCGACAGGACCCGCGAGGTCCCAGCAGTCTTACAGAGGCTCACAGGGGTCCACGGGATGGACTGGGCAACAACAATCGGGCAGAACACAGTCAGGGCAGTTACAGGCTAGAGGACTGTGTTATGTGTGTGGTGGGGTAGGGCATTTGACTAGAGAGTGCCCGCAGGGATTTACAGCAGGGGGACAGCCCCGATCAGGAGGATCTGAGCAGACCGTAGGTGACATGGGCAGATCCCACCACATGTTTGCAGCGGTTGATAACCGCCAGGCTGATTTCCAGGCCTCAGTCATCGAGGCAGCAGGTATGATTGGAGACTTCCCCATCTCTATTCTTTTTGACTCAGGAGCTACTGACTCCTTTCTGTCTACATCGTTAGTGGAGCGTTGCAGGTTGGTGGCTTCTAGGCAAGACATTAGGTGGGAAGTTGAGTTGGCCTCAGGGGCCAGGATGTCAGTAGATACCTTGGTTAAAGACTGCGAGATCACATTAGGATCCTTCACTACATCATGTGACCTTAGGGTTATGCCCTTAGGATCCTACGGTGTAGTACTGGGTATGGATTGGCTTGCGGCACATAGAGCCAAGCTAGATTGTCGTCAGAGGACGATTAGCTATTTAGATGATCATGGTTCACTAGTTGAGATAGTGGGCATTCAGAAGCCCACGACTGTTCGTTTGATATCCGCTCAGTAGCTTAAGCACTGCATGCGGAAAGGATGCCAGTTGTTTGCAATTACGGTCAGTGATAGAGCAGAGGATGAACCTGAGGCTACTTTAGATGATCACCCTGTCCTTAGAGAGTTTGTCGACGTATTTCCACCGGAATTACCAGGTATGCCACCCCGCAGAGAAGTGGACTTCCACATCGACTTAGTGCCGGGTGCAGAACCGATATCCCGAGCACCCTATAGGATGACTACACATGAACTCACTGAACTTAAGCTGCAGTTAGAGGAACTACTTGAGAAGGGGCACATCCGACCCAGCGTTTCACCATGGGGCGCACCGGTTATCTTCGTGAAGAAGAAGGATGGGTCTCTTCGATTATGCATGGACTACAGGCAGTTGAACAAGGGGACGGTGAAGAATCGTTATCCTCTGCCTAGGATTGACGACCTTTTTGATCAAATGCAGGGAGCCAGAGTGTTCTCGAAAATCGATCTAAAATCTGGGTATCACCAATTGCGCATCATAGAGGTAGATATTCATAAGACTGCTTTTCGAACTAGATATGGCCATTACGAATTCACAGTGGTACCCTTCGGGTTGACGAACGCCCCTACAGTGTTCATGAGTCTCATGAACGAAGTGTTCCGTACTTACCTAGATCGGTTCGCGATCATATTTCTGGATGACATTTTGATCTATTCGCGGACCGAGGAAGAGCATGTGGAGCACTTGCGTCAAGTTTTGCAGCGCTTACGAGAGGAGCAGCTTTATGGCAACTTGGCGAAGTGTGCTTTCTTCAGGACAGAGGTGCAGTATTTGGAACACATTTTATCAAGTGATGGCATCTCTGTAGATCCATCTAAAATCAGAGCAATTCAGGAGTGGCCGGCACCCACCAATGTGACAGAGGTCAGAAGCTTTATGGGGTTAGCTGGGTATTATCGTCGGTTTGTCGAGGGCTTTTCCAGGATAGCACATCCCATTACTTCCCTTCAGCGAAAAGGCAAGGGTTTCATATGGACCGAACAGTGTGAAAAGGCCTTTGGAATTCTCAAGGAGCGTCTTACCAGTGCTCCTATTTTAGCGGTTCCAGATCCTATAGAAGAGTTTGTTGTTTGCACAGATGCATCGTTAGAGGGTTTGGGAGCCATGCTTATGCAGGGTGGTAGAGCGATCACATACGAATCGCGGAAACTGAAGACACATGAGTTAAACTACCCTACTCACGATTTAGAGCTCGCAGCAGTTATTCATGTTTTAGTCCGCCGGAGACACTTTCTCTTAGGTCGACGCTTTGAACTCCATTCAGATCATCATAGCTTGCAATATATTTTTACACAGCCAAACTTGAACGCCCGCCAACGGCGTTGGATGGAATTCCTATGCGAATACGACTTTGATGTCCACTACATCAAAGGGAAGGAGAATGTGGTCGCTGATGCTTTGAGTCGAAGGCGCCACGAAATCCTGACCCTAACCTTGAGGGTGGACTTGAGAGATCGCATCTTACAGCATCTACCAGAGGACGAGTGGTTTCTTGAGGTGCAGCAGGAAATTCTAAATCAGAGGGCCCTTGAGGGAAAATTCGCAGGATATACCCTTGAGTCTAATGGCTTGCTTAGACATCAGCAACGCATCTATGTACCGAATGCGGGTAAACTTCGTTCAGTAATCCTATCAGAGGCTCATAGAGCACCCTACGCAGCACATCCAGGAGTGAAGAAGATGCATGCTGATTTATGACAACTTTATTATTGGGCTGGAATGAGGCGTGACATTGCAGAATATGTTGCTCGTTGCCTAGAATGCCAGAGGGTCAAGGCCGAACATCAGCATCCAACTAGACTGTTGTACCCTCACGAAATACCTGAATGGAAATGGGACACCATTTCTATGGATTTTATCGTTGGTCTACCTATGTCATCACGTCGCCATGATGCTATTATGGTGACAGTTGACAAGCTGACCAAAGTGGCGCATTTTTCACCAATCTGCACAACGTACAATGCACCATCGGTGGCAAAGGTGTTTCTTGATCAAATTGTTAGACTTCATGGGGTACCTCGCCGCATTATATCTGACAGAGACTCCGTATTTACTTCATCGTTCTGGAGAGCCTTACATCAAGCGTTGAGCACACAACTCAACTTCAGTTCAGCCTATCATCCAGAGACCGACGGACAAACAGAGAGAGTTAACCAGGTGTTAGAAGACATGCTCTGCATGTACGTTATGGATCATCAGTCTAGATGGGAGGAGTACCTATATCTAGTTGAGTTCGCCTACAATAATGGGCATCACAGCTCGTTGGGTATGCCTCCCTTCCAGGATTTATATGGCAGACCATGCAGAACACTTCTGAGTTGGGATCGGATAGAGGACAGAATGGTTATCGGTCTAGAGATAGTTCAGAATATGGAACAGCAAGTCAAACAGATTAGACAGAGACTTCAGGAAGCACAGGACAGGCAGAAGAAGTATGCCGATGCTAAGAGGACAGACTGAAGCTTCGCTGTGGGTGATAGAGTATTTTTGAGGGTGTGACCGCACAAGAGTCCAATCCGTTACGGGAAGGGCTCTAAGCTCACACCTCGATTTGTATGACCTTTCGAAATCTTGGAGCGGATAGGACCAGTAGCCTATCGTCTAGCCTTGCCACCTAGCCTGTCACGTATCCACGATGTATTTCATGCTTCAGTTTTATGTCAATATATTTCTGACTTATCTCACGTGTTGGATTGGAGTGCTCTTCAAGTAGAGGCAGACGGACAGCTGGCGCTGGAGCCAATTCGCATATTGGCTCGTTGGACGCTGGCCCTTCGAGGTCGAGAGCTAGACCAGGTTAGGGTCCAGTGGGATCTTTACGACGAAATCACAGCAACATGGGAAGATGCAGAGAGACTGAAGACCCTTTATCCTCACCTTTTTGACGACTTCCAGGAGGAAGTACAGTCTTAGGGGGAGAGGATGTGAGGACCACCTTTTTACTTCTGTTCTTGTGACTAATTACATTACTGTTATTGATACTTTTTATATGTGTGGGATAGTAGTTCTCAGATTTGTCAAACTATTAAACTTTATTTTGTTTACGGAAAAACTAATTAGGTGATGTTTGGATAAGTTTACATTTCAGAAAAGTTAATTAGGTGATGATGGAAAATTGTAATATGATTTCATTTATGCTATTTAGAGCTATGTTAGGATAATGCATGTTTTTAAGTTGCTTCGGCTATGATGATTATATGTGAAACTGATCTTGCAATTTAGTGTGCAAGAATTTACTAATCAAACCACAGATTTCGGAGATCATTCCGCACCTTGTTATTGTTATTCCCTGTTAAGCCGATCTAGTTCCACAAGGAACCAAGATCACTCTGTGTTTGATATGGTGTCGTAATGTGGTTTTTCATAAGGTCGAATGGGTTGGTCTACCCTCTTGTAACACTGAATTATGATTTGTGTTGTAAAAAGATTGAATTTGAATTTCTTTTCTTTTATTTAAATCTTGGAGGCTTTTTTCTTGTGCTTTACCTTGACCATGGTTGTCCAGAATGGGTTAAAGTTGACCCTGGGTTATACCCCATGGGTCCAGGGCCCCATTTGGCATGGGTAACCCTTGGGTAACCTCCATCAAGTCATCTTAACTACCCCCTGAAGTTAAGTGGCGAAAATTGGAGGCATGGGGGGACATGATGGGTTGTACCAACACCCAACCCATCCCTCTTCAATCCCCAAAGTAAGAGATGACTACAAACCCATCCATTATAGAGGGATTGACTTGAAGTCACCCTCACCATTAGTGAGATTCCCCATGTGTTGTGGGGTCATCCATATTGAAGGAAGGGAGAAGAGGCATGGGACACCTGTCTTTTCCTCCTTTAACTCCTTTTATTTCTCCCATGCGTAAGAGAAATGACATGAGAAAAGGGATAAGGAGTACTCTAGGGATGGGTGAGTGACATAAGCCAACACTCATCCCTTGGGACAGAATAGTGGTTTTGGGAAGGGTGAGGAGGTGACAAGTGTCACCTCCCCATTCCTCTAAACTAGAGGGTTTTGGGTTATTTGAATTCCATTTTTGGAAGGAAAGGGAGTTAGTTGATTTTTTTGGAGAGTCTTATTTTCATTGCTAGAATAGGAAAGTTAGCTTGAGGTGAGGAAAGGAAGAGGGAGTTGGTGGCTAAGGTTGGAAGAGATCTCAGTGGAGCTCTACAACAGTTTCATTCCAGAAGGGCTTTGTAAGGTTGGTTTGGTTTTACCTTTCTTTCGTATATCTGAATGTTGTATGAAAAATTGTGTGAAAGGTGTTTATTTGTTTGTGTTTTAGATTTGTTTATGTGGGATCTGTTGTTGGGTTGTTGACAGAGCTTCTCCCACTTGGGAGAAATGCTCATCAAGTTTGGGGTAGGGGAGGAGTGATCCTCCTCGGGTGCATACCTGTTTTCTTCTTTTGGGATGTTGAAAAGCCTTGAGGGCTTGTATTTGAGACCGGTTCTTTGACTTGAGAGTCAGATACAGATTCTTTGAGAAATTTTGTGATCAAACTTGGTTTGAGGCCAAGAGAATTGTATTGGTTATAATATCTGTAAGGGTGTCACCCTGGAGTCAAGTGTGTCCACTCTCCTGCCCCTTATGAAGCTCACCGTTGTTGAGTTTTCGTGTTGTGACCACATGGAAAATGTGGGCATGACAAAATCTTAAATTTGATTTCCTCATATATCTCTATCAAATGAATAATCTTTATGTAACCATAAAGTGGGAGAGAGAGAGAGAGAGAGAGATAAAAAAATGATTGTGAGTTGCAAACAATGGAGAAAACAAAAGGAGGGAAATAAATGCATTTATCATGATGTTCATTACAATAAACAAGTGGAGTCAATGGCATCATGACAACTATTTTATTCATTGGATGAGATTATGGAGAGTAATTTCTTTTTCGTAAAGCAATTACCATTATAGAGAGTGTTTTCTAAACATTTAGTGCCCATGGGGAGCTATTCTTGTCCTTAAAAGTTATAAAGAAAACTAGTTTGTCCTCAAATGTTGGGTGGAAAAACCACATCAAAAGGGTAAATTAATTGAGGTGGAAGATGTGCATAATTTGACAGAAGAAAGTCTTGATGAAATGATTAATTCAATTGGAGGATTTGATCCTATAATAGGTGGAAGCCCCTCAAGGGATGGACCTATTTTCTATGAATTTGAACCATGGATTGTGAATTATGTAAGGCATGCAATGCATTCAACTATAACCTAATAGAATAATGAAACATTCATTTTGTATAAATTCCTTATTTTTCATTAGCCAAGTTCCCACCTAGATTGAAGAGGCTACCAAAAACAAGTATTTAATTTGTTTGCACAATAAACATGGGACTAATTGTAGTATGGATGTTTGGAGTTGTAGACCCATATGGTATTATGGTAATGAATTCTTTATTTCGTATTTGTTTGCACTTAAATAGATTAGTAATTTCTTGTTTATTCATAGTCATGTTCCCCCAAATTGAATATGTTAGCAAAAAAAAAGTATTGAAAATCATGGAAATTATTTTGATTATATGTCAATTACAATCCTAGGGTTATTAGAACTTTTGATTAGTCATGTTAAGCATGGTTTCCTTTTGCAAGGATTGTGAAATTTGTTGTAGGAGAATAAAAGATTTAAAGAACAACATTTTGAGTCAAAATTTAGTTAATATCTTCACATTTTCCATAATCTAGTTTGACAATTGACAACAATACAAATGATCTAATTGCAATGCCTTGCAAAGAAAAACACAATAGGTAACCTCTCTCTAAAAGATGGTTGAAAAACCGGTGACCAGGAAATCCGCAATGAGATATGACGGACAGCATACTTTCAATCGTCTTGCATCGTCTAAGACATTCGCAGCCATTGATTTGCCAAGTCAGGGCTTTGGTTGCCAAAGGGAACGCCTTCGGCATTATAAGTAAAATGCTGTGAGACCAAAACAATCAACGGGAGTGGAACCCAAGATAACAAAGCATTGCCAAGGGAATGGGACAGAAAGAATAGAAATTTGAATGGTCTCCAAAGTACCCCATCTCCGGGTAGACGGGGACCTGCAGCAAGAATTCAGTGGCAAAGTCAAGCACGGCAGCTCACATCAAACCTAATATGAAAACTGAGGTCTGTTTGTCTTGAGGTAACGACCAGAAGTTATTTGTGGTAATTGAAATCTGTTTCCATTACGGAAAGATTCGGTTTGGTCTTTTGGGCGTGGAGAAGTCTTTTGTAAAGCCTCGGTACTATGGTAGCATATCGATTGATGTTTTAGTTGGAATCATCTTGTCACAAACCCCACCGATTGACGATTGTTTCAAATCACTTGTAGAGTTTCCGGCCATGTGTACAAACGCTGACAATGGTAGGCTGGTAGCATATCGATTGATTTGATTTATGTTTGGAATCATTGGTACCATGACTAAATATTTGTAATGAGTTCTTTGTTGTAAAGCCTGTATCTTTTGAAGATCAGCTATATTTGTATAGTACATGATAAGGGAGGTGCAGATATTCGACCCGGAAAGAATTGCTATGACTAGATATTCACAAAATTAGTAGAAGCTTCTTAATTGTTTGACAAATCATTTTGTTTTATTTTTTTATCATTACTATTTCTAGTGTTGGCAAAAAAATGTGATTGGCTATGAGATTTTGCTTCTTATTCCTTATTCATGGAAGTATTAAATATAACTATGACTTTAGCCCATACCTCAAATCATATCAATTCAACATCTCTACTCAATAAAATAAATAAAAATAAAAATGGTTAAAGTCAATATAAAAATAAAAATCTAATAAATACTACCCATTCCTAAAAATGAAATGAAATGATATAAGTCAATAAATATTTATTAGAATGGTATGGCATTCCAAAATGAAGAAAATACATGTACTATGGCTAATCTTAAACAGTAACAAAATAGAAAATAAGATTTGCATTGATTTTTTTTGGCTTTTCCTTCCTTCCTCCAACAATGACCAATTCTTGCTCCATCATTACTTTTTGTTGGTATTTAGATCTACAATAAAAGATAACAAATATTTCTCTCCCCTATTTGAAATTAATCTTGCAAATGTTGTTGGGTTTTATTGTGTTGCAAAAAGTGTAAGATGATTAGAAAATATGCAGCTACCAATTTACTTTCGAGGTAATTTGCTCTTGGTAGTTTTTGTTTTGTATTGTTCAAACCTTATAATATATATCAGCAAAGAATTGCATTTTCTTGAAAATTTCTAAAACCTTTTCAACAAATCCTGAAACTTCATAATATATATGAGCAAAGAAATACATTTTCTTGAAAATTTCTAAAACCTTTTCAACAAATCCTGAAGACGATCACAGATCTCTCAGGGTTTATGTTGTATAGGTCACATGACTTGTCTATGCTGGGATTATTGTTTTCATTAAGACCGGCTACCAACCATTCTCTTGTCTATGCATGTGTTGTAGCAATCTCACTTTCTTCAGTAATGTTGGGATACTTAATGACCTACCACCATATATGACGCAACAAGGAATTCATCACTAGAAAAAAAATATCATTTGGCTTAAGCCAGATCTGAGATATATATATTCCATCAAAATTCACTTTTGGTTCCTTGTCCATCTGGCTTGCTTTAAGGATTTCTGTTAACAATGACAATGAAATCATATACAGGAGGGGATTGAACCCAGACATTAGCATTGTAGTTGTGTGACCATATTGTTAGATCATGGCCAGCTATACAAATTATCATTGAGATTTTTATCCCAAAATGCACATCCAATCTAATAAGATTGGAAATATTAGTAATCTCAAATTTTCTAAGTGAATTTATTCATTTGTTTTTTGTGAATTATTTGCTTTTATCATTTATGTCCTCTTCATGCTTGGGTTTCCACTCCTTCATCTATGTTTTGTTGCATGAGTGTTTGAAGAATTGTGGAGATTGCTTCTTCAATTTATATGTTTTACAATACATGTCCAATTGGTTTACCGTTCTCTAGTTCCTTCAAAGGTCATGTCCATACCTAACCAAGTCAATTATTTGTATAGAGTATTTAGCTTCATATAAACTAGAAACTGTTCCTTCCATGCGCTCAAAACTTTCTATACCCACCTCCTCCCACCTAGTATGTACTCTTATCTCCTCCATCGCTCTGCAATGTTCCAAACCTTGTATTTTCTTAACTTGCTAGCAACCTTTGAGTTCAAATACCCTGAGAAAAGTTGATTTCGCAAAACTAGGAAGTGCATCCAACTTAGGGCACCCTTCCAAAGCTATGCGCTTAAGTGCATTTGGTAGGACTTCTATTTTCGTTAGATGGCCATTATCATGAAGTGAGAAAGTCTCAAGGCCGAGATAACAGTCTTCAAAGATGGAGATCTTTGACACTTCAATAAACAACCCTGCCCCAAGATCCAATTCTTTGATTGGGCAAAACTTATATGCAACATTTGAAGGTTAATTATTTGCCTAATTGATTTTGGTAAGGATTTCACTCCTAAACCATCTATCACTAAATTATTTAAAAGATTAAGGTGCCCCAAAGATTTAGGCAATCAACTTGCGAAAATTAAAATTTTAAGATTTCAGTCAAGGAAGACAAACCTCCAATAGATGTCGGCACATTAAAAGATTTATATCATTCTTTTCTTTCACCATGGGAGAAGACTTAACAAACTCAAATGTCTCTCTAAGACAAGTTTAACAATATATTGTAGCTATGTTGACGGCTTATCAAACACCATGGTCCATGCTTCACTAATCTAGGATTGATGTCTCTAATTTTGTTACAACTACCACAAACTTACCTTTATCCAATCACTATTTCACTATTTACTTCAAGAAAATTAACAAGTCATGAAGACCATCCCAACATACATAAAAATAGTCCTTTGAAAAATTTATGTTTCTAAGCGAGTACAAGTAACTTTAAGCTTTACTAAGAATGAAATTATTTATGTACAAATTACATGATATTATTAATTTTTAATATATACATGGTTTCTTTCAGTTGAGATGGTTTTATTGCGTCCATGAATTTGATGGTCGCTCCATGTAATGGAGCTACAAGGACATATCATTTTTTGCATGTTTATGACAACTAGGGTTTGAAGGTCAAATTGACATGATTTGTACCAAATTGTCAATTTAATAGGTGAATATTGAAATGTAATTGATTGCAGGTCATTGGTGATTGAAATGACATTGATATCCTAGGGTTTTTGTGAAGAAATTGATCCATTTTGAAGGCAGATCTAAATTGCACCATTGTTAGGGTTTGAATAGTAATTAATATCATAAGGGTTTCATTGGCAGATCTAGGCATTTACAATTATAGATCGTGGGTTTGTTGAAGGAGAAACATCATCATTGCTGATCACCTAGGGTTTATACCTTGTTGGAGAAGTTAGCGCCACCTTTGGAGGACTTGTCATCAATTGATCATCATTATTTTGAAGTCTGATTTCAATTTCAGATCTCTGCAGAGATATCAGCTTGGAGGATTGGGTGTTTTGATAGCATATTCTTCATCTTTTGACATATATTATCACCTAGAGGTTGGTGGCTTCATTGGAAGTCAAGCAATCCATCACAAGAGTGGATTCATGGCATGTGGATGAAGATTTCAGTTACTACCATATCAAAAAAATCATATCAGCTATTTTAGACTTGGCAAATTAGGCTTTATGGTGACATTTTCATTATCTTCTCACATCTAGGGTTTGAGCAATCTATCACAAGTCTAATCACTACCCTTTGGATATGTACATGGCCATAAGGAAAGTTGTATAAATTTGTTTGCATCAAGGATTTCATCACAACACTCATAACTTCTTGTTATCAGACTTTCCATCTTCTACAACATCATATCATTAGTGCATTCTCAATTAGATTCAGATCATAATTCAAAAGGTTTTGAAAACATTTATTTTCTAGAGCATTCAAGGAATCAAAACTGAAATTTTGGGTCAGAACTACTAAGGGTTCTTGCAGTGGTATCAGAGCTTAGCATCCTGCCAGCCTCTTTAAGTGTGTGATGCAGAAAATTCTAGAGTTATGACAATGAATTTCAGCAGAGATATAGATCCTATTCAAGAGATATTGAAGAGAGTTTAGAATTATGAACAAGAGGCCATCAAAGTTCTTGACCGATATCGAGCACTTCTTGATAGGTTCAAAAATGAAGTTTCCTTTGATAGGTGCTTGGAATTAAGTGCAATATTGGATCCTAGCAAAAAGGGTCTTATAAAATACATAAGAAGATCAAGGAAAGAAAAAGAAGAAAAGAATAAGAGCCAAAGGTACAAGAAAATGTCTTACTTCATGATGAATACAACTCTCTTTCACCATGTATTTGAGATGACGTTGAGAGGAACCTCCTACAACAATATAATGAAAAATGCATGAAATAATAGAAATAACAGAAACATAGAAGGAATTTATTGATCGCAAGCCACTTCGAGGGGGCAACCTCCTTTGAGAAAGCTCAATACAATAAATATGTGGATGCCTTCATTGGCCTCAACACGTACTTCTATACTAAGTCTAATCTAAACAACTAGTACTTCCCATTAATGTGGGATAATACAATATGCTCACGAGATGACTTACAAAGCATATGCATCCAACTGTAATATAATAACAAAGTAAAGAGAAGGGTTAAACACAGGTTTCTAACAGACATGTCCTTCAATGAATTCATAAGGTGACAAAGGAAAAGAAGGACCACAAGGGTTGAGCATAGCATTGTTTCACCATAATTGCATAATGATTGCAAGGAATCACTTAGTGAGTTGGTTGTCTTGAAAAAAGACATTGTTCATACATATGAAGAAAAAACTGAAAATTTGTTATGTGATGAGCAATAATACATACAAGATGATGTGTCTAATGAGGATGACAAATTGAACAAGGAAGATGTTCAATAATGGATCCCAATGAAGAAGAGTCACTTGGAGCATCTAAAAGTGAGGTATACATGAATCTCTATGATGATGATGTTGATTTTGATTGTTTCTTGAAGGGTAGAGGGTGCAAAATCCTTAACAATGCCTTTGAGAGGTTCAAACAAACCTTCAATAAAAAGAAAGGTGATTCTCTTTTCAAAAATGTTAGGTATCATTACTGCAACATGTTAAAATTCTACAACATAGGATTCCACTGAGTTCTATTGTCTAATTCCTACAAGCTCTCTAAAATATTCATCTTAATATTTCTATTCAAAGTGGTCTAGAATCTTTTGACTGAAATCATCAAAGGTTTTCACGAGGTTGTGTCCTTGTATGATCAACCCACAATGCCACTAATTATAAGAAACACCTTCTAGATGTAATATAGAAAACTATATGGCATCTTCCTCCTCGAGAGAGCTGAAAGTAAAATAAGTTTGCAACTTTTGCAACCAAGCCCTAACAGAAATTTTATTACTACCATCAAATGTAGGAGCATTTAATTTATCAACTTCTTGCTACAACACCTTATTTTCATCATTCTTGATGCCATTTGAAGATTTTCCATTAGGAACTCTTTTCCCAAGGATATCTAGGTAACTAACAAATGAAACTATATTTTTAAAATCTTAATACTTAGCTTGGTATTCTGGAAAAATTCTATCAATTTCATCTGTAGAAGGGCCCTCTGGCTCTTTCTTCTCTTCTCTTTTTAAGAACATAGGCTTGAATGGCTTGGGTATGGAATTAACCACGACATGACTGCATGTAGATGTGCTACCTTGACTTGGAGTTAGTTCTCAAGATTTTATATTTTGAGAGAACGTCATTTGTGCCATGATGGATGCTAATTTATCTTGTCCTTGATTAATTCTAATCAAGGTTTCATGAAAGAAATTTGCTCTTTCTTCATTTGTCAATTTGTACTTTCCTCATCCTACTTTTGCTATATCTTTTTTTGTCTAAATCTTATATTTACAACTTCCTTTGCTCTCTTTTAAGATATCTAACTTTTTTTATTAGGAATCATGAACCACTAATATACCCTATAGGCTGGAAAGATCAAAGCTCTGATACCACTGTAATGTCTCCAACAATATATTTTGCAAATAATATCAGATCTAAAATATCTCAACATATATTGAACAAATATTAAAAATCCATGTACTAAATTTGCTCAAAAAATAATTAACACAAATTGATAGTTTTTGCATAAACAAAGAGTAACTTTCCAATTATGCTAGAGCTGATTTGTATTGATAAAATATGTAGTAATAGGTTGAAATACAATAGATATAACAACAATACAAAAGATATACAAATATACAAATAAACACTATGTTGGAGCTCCCTTCTACACATTTTTGTAAAACTGAAACTACCGTGATCATTTCAATACAGATGCAACTTCTAGATGAAATTGCCTTCAAGACAAAAAAAGGGTTTTCATCCTCCAATCTCTAAGAGTACAAGGGGTTTCATCCTTAGATTGGTGAATGAACACAAGTTCTCAAATAATTTGACAGAGTTTTGGAGATAAAAAGAAATGTTGAAATGAAGAAACTGCTTGCATTTTATAGATGTTGAAGGCCCAACTTGGGCGCCCAAATTCCAACACCCCTTTGGCTAAAAATATATGGTAAATCCTTCATAAAATCTTGCAAAAAATAGTAGGAGTTACAAAAGGCCCATAAAAAATATTTATTTTAGGTACCCCAACTTGGTGAGGTCCTAACTCCTAGCCCGATGGGCGAAAATCAAACTTCTTTAGTGTTGGAAAGACCTCCAAAACACCTATGCCAAAAAAGAAAACAAAATATTTTTGAACAATTGTGCCCTAGGAATGCTCTGAGGACCTCTAAACTTTAATTTACAAAAATGTAGGAAATACTAAAAATTTGAAATTATTTCCCTATCACTTTCCCTAAGCGCACAGGAATATGGAATGAGCTTTTAGGTCCTTGAATTAAAATATTAGAAAGGGGATATTACATTGTCGTCAACACTTGTACCCGTCTTCTCTTCATGCTTATATCAAATATCAAGGATATCAACGTGCTTTCATAATTTTCTTTACATCTTATATATTGATCTTTGATGGCATCATGTCTATAGACCTATGAAAATGAATTACAAAATGAGCAAACTAAACTAATTAATCTACTAAATTCATAAACATAAGTCACCTCTATCTAGTTTTAAGGAAAACATAACAAACATAGTAAAAACCAAATACAAATTCTCATCGAGACCCCCTTGTTGTACACCAATTGAATGGTGGATGTGTCCAAGGATGGAATGAGGGAGATTGAAGGATGTTGAGTGCTCAAAATAATAGAGTAACAATGCATTCAAGAGTGATGTCCAAATAGCCTCCACGAGGTCCAATTTATAATTTTTTAGAATGGGGAATTAAGGGCTAGGATCAAATTGGGAGATCAACGGCTCTCATTGCTTGAGAGGATTAGTGGCACAAGAAGCCTCCAAGTGGCAAGCAATGAGAGGTGATCAAAGGGGTGCCCTTGATTCAAGGTCAAGATCATGTTTTGGAAAGGTTGGATGGTGGAGATTAAAAAGTATTTTTTAAGGTAGTGCAAATTTTCTCCGTGCTTTCAAGTATCCCTTGTGTACATGTTGATTGACAAGTGTACCCACATAAAGACTTGACCACATAAAGCCTTGATTAATCATGATTATACATGTGCAAATGATTAATGATGGTAAGTGATGTGATTGAGTTCTTAATAAAAAAAAGCTCAAAATGACAAATTAAATAAATAAATAAATTATTTAATTTTGAGTTGACATAAGATAGGCTACGTGAGTTGTTAAACTTGAACTTGTTGAAAAAATATTAAACTACAATCTTAAAAACAAATTAACACCATAACATCTAATGTATGTGTACAAAAAAAACATGATAAAACCACTCCAATATTTTGGAAATTATCACGATCAAGAAATTATTTATTTATATATAAGGCTTCATAAGAGTTTTCCCTATGTTTGCCCAACATTTCACTTTGTATTTCCACAAAGAACTCTATAAAATATTTCATTTTCAAGGCTTCATTAAAGTTTCCCTATGTTTGCCCAACATTTCATTTACTAAGTTTCCCGAGAGTCCTCTTCTCTATTTTCTTTCCACAAAGAACTCTCTAAAAAAATTTATTTCCAACTGACATTCCATTTTTTATGGGATGTACATAGATTCGGGAGGCACAGCGACCCACTATGAGAAAAATACATAAAATATTTACACACAACAATATTATGAATAAATAAATAAATAAATAAATGCTCCTAAATTCTTATAAGGAGTGACTTGCATCACAAGATTCACAGTAGAAAATTCAGGATTCTGAAGGAAAAACAGGTTTAGCCAGCAGGCTTGGGGGGGTTTTGTTATAGGCAGCATTGTTGGTATCCGTTAGTCCCATACCGTGTTTAGCCTCGTAGACGTTATTAAAAACCTTCATTCATTCATTCACCTTAACTGAGGGGAAGTACACCCAACAAGCTCATGTTTATGAAATTCACTCCCACAACGCACCAGTTTTCAGGGTTGCAACAGATGTCAGTCCAACTGCGCAGTATAGCATGGTGATCCTGCGTCACTGCATTCTTGAATGCCATGAGAGAAGCAACTTCCCTCTGACTAATTAATTAATGAATGAAGTACCCCCAATTATTTAATTCCATGACCACCTCCGCCATAGATGGTCTATGCTGTGGAAGATAAGAGGTGCAGCAGAGCCCCAGTCGTAGCAACCCTCAACCATGGAATATCCATATCCGCTGTTTGGGCCCATCTCTTCAACTACATTTGCTGCGACTACTTCTTTCAGCCTGTGAGGAAATGACTGAGAAACCCATTCGGACAAAGTTAATCCACTGGCGAACATTGGATCCGTCGGCCTCTTTTGAGTGAGCATCTCCAGCACTAACACGCCATAGCTGTACACGTCTCCTTTCACTGAAATTCTTCCTCCCATTCCATACTCTGCATTAACACTAAACAAACAATTCAATTCCATTCTATTGTATTCTTCCCTACTCACAAAGCTTAAATGAATGGAATTGCTTAATTTCGCCCAATTACTTACCAGGTGCAATGTAACCAAAAGATCCTCTCAAGGTCGAGGTGATGGCTGATTCATCGTTCACCAGTTGTGCGATTCCAAAATCGGCAACACAAGCTCTCACGGTTTCGTCTAGAAGAGCATTCTGCGGTTTTATGTCGCAGTGCACAATGGCTGGAGAGCAGTCATGATGTAAGTATGAAACCCCACGAGCTACTTGGTACAGAATTACCCATCGCTTCCTCAAACCCAATTCTATCCCTTCACTGCTATCAGCTGATTCTCTGTGCAAATGTTTGTCCAGGCTTCCGTTTGGCATGAATTGTAATACCAGAGCTTTGAACTCTGCCTCTGAGCATGAACCTATTATCTTTACCAAATTAGGATGTGCAACTTTCAGTAACGTTTGGCACTCTCTCTGAAAACAATCGTTTGCTTCTTCGCGTTTTGGAGTAAGAACTTTGATGGCCACAATCTTACCGCCGGGAAGAACACCTCTGTAAACCGATCCAAGGCTACCACTTCCTATTAAGTTCCTATGATTAAAAGCTTCAGTTGCTCTGCTCAGATCTTCTTTCCGCATTAAACCACGCGAGCTTCTCTTATTTCTAAAGCATATCCAAAACCCTAAACCAGCAAGGCAAGACAAAGCAGAGACACCAAGTATGGAAATCAGGAACACCATCTTCCTTTTGTAGGCGCCGCCATGGCCTCTGCTGAGCTTCTCCCGAGAACAATCTTGCAAACCCAGCCACTTCCCACACAGCTGGAGATTCCCTAAAAACGAAGTGATGTTCTGCTGCTTATATGCTCCCAAACAGGGGACTGGTCCTGAGAAGTGATTGTATGACAAATTTAAATGCTCAAGGCTTTCCAGCTTCGCCAGAGATTCTGGAAGTAGCCCTGATAAGTTATTGAAAGACAAATCAATGTCTTGAAGGCTTTTCAGTTGCTTACCAAATGATGCTGGCAGAGTTCCTTGAAGCTCATTGTGAGACAGGTTGAGGTAGTCAAGTTCTGCACAGCTACTAAGACCATTAGGAATTGGGCCTGATAATTTGTTGGAGGAGAGATCGATTGCTTGCACCATTTGCATTCCCCCAAGTAATCCAGGCACCGTCCCTGTCAATTGATTGTTGGATAGATTAATAAACAACTGGAAATAATGAAGATTGGCAACCTCCAAAGGAATGTTTCCTGTCAGACGATTATACGACAGATCTAGGAGTTCAAGATTTTGGCAGCCTCCAAGTTGTGGCGGTATGCTTCCGTTTAGCTTGTTCCTCTCAAAACCCATCCAACTTAGAAGCTTAAGGTTTCCCAGGCTCTTAGGGATTGTTCCAGATAGCAAATTGTTGTACAGAATAATAAATTCCAGGCTTTTCATCTTACCCAATTCCATTGGAATGGGCCCTTCCAATTGGTTGCAACTGAGGTTTAACATGTGTAGATTGGAAAGCCTTGCTATTGCAGAGGGAATGGCTCCGTCCAAGGAATTGTCACCCAAATACAATTCTGTGAGTCCTGTGAGGTTGCCGATCTGTTGAGGTATGTTGCCTCTTATGCCGTTGCTTTCTAAAGAGAAAGTGGAGAGATTCGGAGAGAGCAGAGACAACGAAGGAGGCAGTCTGCCTTCAAGATGATTGTCTGTCAAATCCAACCTTGTCAACAGGGAGCAGTTAGTAAGTGCATTCAATATTGGAACCCCATTCGCACTTCCACTTCCGCTCACGAAATGATTACTAAATAGATTGAGGGTAGTCAGACGGAGAAGATTACCCAATTCCCGAGGTATCACGCCGCTCAATTCATTCCACGCCAATTCAAGCACAGAAAGCCTCGAGCAATTTCCCAGTGATTTGGGAATTACCCCGCTGAGCTTATTTTGTGGCAGAAGCAGGTACTCCAGCTTGGAAAGCTTAATGCCTATCTCCGACGGAATCACCCCACTCAGCGAGTTATTAATCAAAGACAGATTTCTCAACCCTGAGCAATTCAGCAGAGAAGCAGGGATTTCTCCACTGAGGCGGTTATTGTCCAGATTGAGTTCCTCAAGCTTAGTGAGAGACCCAATTTGTGAAGGAATCGTGCCTTGCAAATCGTTATCAGCTAAATCAATAAACCGAAGCATAGAACAATTTCCCAACGCCGTGGGAATGCTGCCCGTGTGGCGATTCGCCCAAGATGTCAGGACTTGCAGGTTGCGCAAGTTACCCAGTTGCCATGGAAGGCTCCCGTTGAGGTGGTTTTTGGATAAGTGAAGCTCCCTCAAACGCAGGCATCTTCCGAGAGAGTGAGGAACAGAGCCTTCCAGTAGGTTCATGTGGAGATAAAGGTAGTTGAGGCGGCGCAGGCGCCCCAGAGCAGAGGGAATGTATCCCCCAATTCTGTTGAAGGAGAGGTCGAGGTAGTGAAGGAAGGACAAATTCCCCAGGTGAGAGGGGAGCACGCCCTGCAGGCTCATGTTTCTCAAATCCAGTTCCACAACACGCCAGTTTTCAGTGTTGCAGCGGATGCCGGTCCAATTGCAAAAGTGCAGGCTGTGATTCCAAGTGTGGAGTACAGCAAGGGGATCCTGCGTGAGTGCATTCTTGAATTCCATGAGAGAAGCCACATCCCTCTCGCTTCCACTTGAACCTGCAGCCGCCACCTCCCCCGGACTGAGCTTCACCACTGCAAACAAGCATAACAATAAAACAACTCGGATGAAGTTAGGCATTCTGAGAAAATCAAGCAGACAACTACCTATGTGCACTTGTGAAATGTGAGGCTTGGTGGGTTTTCTTGTGTGCAGAGATGGTGGGATTACGGCTATTCTT
Organism: Cunninghamia lanceolata; assembly: GCA_027924645.1. Classification (NCBI taxonomy): domain Eukaryota; kingdom Viridiplantae; phylum Streptophyta; class Pinopsida; order Cupressales; family Cupressaceae; genus Cunninghamia; species Cunninghamia lanceolata. The sequence goes on from BSBN01000010.1 coordinate 8,078,666, forward strand.
AAATATCATTCACTTCAAGAATCAAAGGTTAATTTTGGTCAATAAAAATAGGACAAATATTTACCACTTTTTATTGTGAATGGAGTGTAACTGATTGTTTGACGGTTGAAATAGATGATATTTAAAGGATAAGCTTTTATATGTGAGCCGATATTGTCTCACGCTGTAAAAACAAAAAAATTCAAACAAGGAAATTTTCTAAAGTCGTCGTTATTCCTATTGGCGTATCCCTTGAACCTCCTATGGGTGCAAGTGCTAGGGGAAAGGGGCCAGGCCCACGCCCCAATAACTGCTATGTTTTTAATCAGTTGACCCCCCAATTAAATTTTTAAAAAGAACCAATACGTATAAAATACCAACCTAATAAATTAACACAAATGCACCAATACATGTTCACAACTCCAATAAACTAGCACTTGCACCCATAGAAGGTTCAAGGAATACACCAATAGGAACCAGTTTAGAAAGCTTCCCGGGTGAGTTTTTTTTACGGCGTGAGACAATTCTGAGCACTATAATACTCACATATAAAACCCTATCGGCTAATTAACCAATGAAATGACGACAAGTGCACAAATGTGATGGCGAGCGGTTACTCGACATCATTGCGCATGTATGGGGCGACATGTTGAAATGACGCTTTTTCGACCCATGTGCACATAACACATCGTCCAGTGAAATGTAAAGTACCCAGAAGTTGAAAGAATAGTTTTAAGCTCTTCAGTCGGAGCGGCTACTGGCCCCTTTCACCTGGGTAAATAAAATGCTGTGAGACCAAAACAATCAACGGGAGTGGGACCCAAGATAACAAAGCATTGCCAAGGAAATGGGACAGAAAGAAGAGAATTTTGAATAGTCTCTAAAGTCCCCCATCTCCGCGTACAGGGGGACCTGCTCCAAGAATTCAGTGGCAAAGTCAAGCACGGCAGCTCACATCAAACTAATATGAAAACTGAGGTCTGTTTGTCTTGAGGTAACGACCAGAAGTCATCGTGTTAATTGAAATCTGTTTCCATTATAGAAAGATTCAGTTTGGTCTTTTGGGCGTGGAGAAGTCTTTTGTAAAGCCTTGGTACTATGGTAGCATATCGATTGATGTTTTAGTTGGAATCATCTTGTAACCTCACAAACCCCAGCGATTGACGATTGTTACAAATCACTTGTAGAGTTTCCGGCCATGCGTACAAACGCTAGCAATGGTAGGCTGGTAGCATATCGATTGATTTGATTTATGTTTGGAATCATTGGTACCATGACTAAATATTTGTAATGAGTTCTTTGTTGTAAAGCTGTATCTTTTGAAGATCGGCTATATTTAGCCGATAGGCTATTTGTGGAAGCTTTTAGCTCCCGGAAAAATCGGACGCCGGAAAACTGTCGGACGCCGGAAAACTGTCCGACGTCGGAAATTCGTTTTCGCCGTTTTTCTGCTGTTTTTGCCTTGCTCGATCGCTGTGTTAAATAAATAATGATTATCGTTTGTTTCTGCGCTGGAAATGTTTAACCCAAAAAAATGCTGTTGTCGCAACTCGATTTTCCCGTTTGGCGGTGGCGGGAGAAAATTAGTTCACCGAAATTCACATTTCCACTTCCCCATTTTGCGGTGGCTGCTACCTTGCAGCGCCGGGAGATGACTGCTGTCCTGCTCGACATGCCACGTTTGGTGTTGCTGGTAGCTTTGGGCCAGATGCCGCGTCTAGGGTTTAAAATAAAACATTTTTATTGGAAATGTCTGAGTTTATTTTACATTCTTCTGTTGTCGTTTCCCTTCAGCTACTCGGTTTCTCCAGCGTGTGCCTCTTCCAGGTGAATTTTTTCCCTTTTTCTCAACTGTTGTTACTCTGTTTTAAACAGGTTTTACTGTTGGGAGGAACTGCTGTTTATTTGTTTATTTACAATACAATTGTTTCTCATTACTATATTCCGTCCTGTTTTCTATAGCTTTGACTAGAATAACGATAAGTAAAGCAGTCATTTTTGTTAATTTGGCTTTGATTTATTTATTTTGACCTGACAGTTTTAAAAAATTAGAGTCTTGGAAACCGGAAGATCTTAAATCATTGGTAAGCTTCCTTTTGCTGTAGAATGCTGCTTATATTGTTGTATATCAAATCTTAACTTCATAGTAGAATAGAAGCCTGAGTTGCTTCTGTGTACGCAGGAATTAAAGGGAGGATTCAGAAATTTTGATTCTTTCATATGTTTTGCAGTTTGAAGACATTGGACCTCTGGATGCTTGATTTTAACGATGCATTTCTAATTTTGAACTCTGGATTTACATTTCACCGCACTTAAACATCATTTAATTTAATAATCAAACATCTCGCTCTACTTAAACATCATTTAGTTTAACAGTCAAACAGTTAATGAGAATTTTATACTTTGTTTAATTAGAATGCAGACCTGCTCATTAACGCAAATACCATCATCGTATTCTATTGAATTTGATGTAGAGATATGAACTAAATTTTACCTCCATGACATATCTCGGTTCCAAAGTCTTGTGCTTTCCATTAACATCAATGTCGTGGCATTGCCAGTATATGGCCTTTGGGGTGTTAAATCCTTCCAATGCCTTTGGAATTGAAAGTGGTTTAGGGCTTTCGAAAAGTTTTCTCCCATGGTCTTGCTGTTTCATGGACAAAATCCCTAGGCTTCTTGATATTATTGGGATGACCCAGAGAGCTGAAAATAAATTCATCTCCTCCTTCAATACTGACAACATCCTTCTTTTTAAGACGCTCTCCATTGAGCTCAACAGAACCATCATTCCTTAGAACAAGCACTTCAGCACCCTTATGCTGCACCCAAAAACAGGCAGGCAGTTCAGCATACAATTCATCAGCAACTACAATTCGAACCAATAAACTTCCCGAACAGATTATAATAGAAATTACCATTGTATACTTCAACATGCACAGAACTCTACTTATTGAGGGGTCGTCAATGCACAAATAGCAACTTTTGCTTCGGCCAATCATGAAATTCGGGTCAGATAGGTCCAGATCTGGATTCTGAAATCATTCGTTACCATTTCAGAATCACATTTACAGAATACAGATTAATCCATAGATGGAAATAAGTAGTAACTTGTCTTCAAGGCAAGTAAGTGGCAATAATCTACCTGAGAATCCTGTGACAGAAGCTTGCCCCGAGGACCCTTCAATATTTGTTGCTTTCGTTTCTCTGACTCTAAAGCTATTTAAAATTTACAACAAGGGCAGTGTTAATAAGGGAAAAGAGAAAAAAAAGATAACACACCAGTTTTGACATTTATAATGCATTTGGTGTTCCCAGAGGACATTTTCATTGAAAATTGTTCTTCTTCGAACCAGATGGATCCAGTCAATCGTTGTGGCCCATCTTAATTAACCTACTACTCATGAAAGAAGGATGATGACATAATGTAGATTGACTTGATACGAACACACAGCATAAGCAGACTGAGTCATTCTTCTTGACCTATCTTCATGAACCATTACTCATGAAAGATGGGTCATGAAAATTAACTTAGTATTTAACATGCAACTGACTGCCAGAAAAGATAATACACTCTATTTCAGCTCAGCTAGATGTATTGTCCAACAAGCCTTGGTCTAGACTAGTGACAAAGCAGAACCATTGCCATGACGATTAATCAACCATCACAACTTATGCAGAGCATCAATTGTGGGACATGGCAAACCCACAGGTTCCTAAGTTTTAGGCATAGGCAGGATAGTCTAAAACAAAAGTGGAAAATCAATTGAGAAATTGGGATTTAGGGCATGTTCTGTTGAGGGAGTTTTCACTCCTATTTTTATGTGCAGGTGGCCCCTTGACAAGTTTTCAGATGCCCTAAGTCACTGAAATATTATTGAACACATCCGAAAGCTGACATTTGCCATTGATAAAAGTCAGCCTAACCCTAATTTTCCTGCCTCAATTGAAGCCATTTCCTTTACACACACATGCAGTGTAGTATGAGGGAACATGGCCAAACATGAACCATCCAACAGTTAGTCTTGCAAGTGGGAAAAATATAAAGTGACAGTGCAAATAATAAATGGCAGTTGGCAAAAAATATTAAATGACAACTCAAATATTAAAATAAGTCTCTTTACACACAAAAACAAAAACATACACCCACACATGCCCCAGGGAATACAACAATATGCAGAACTTTGGTGACTAGATCACTCTATATGCCATGGAAGCACATGTAACTGGGTCCCCAAGGATCTACAAAAGAATCCTGAGCAAAACAATATCATCCTCTTTAGAATGGAATTTCAAAGCAGCCATTAATACTAATTCCCATCCTGCCACAATCCCTGGATCTGCAGTGATTGGTTCCTAACAAGTGCCACTACAGATTCAACAAATGGGTGTGTTTTATATATCATAATAATATTAATTGGCCATAATTTCAGTCTAGTGCCTGGTTTCTAGCATGTTCAATCATATTTTCTGTAAATGGCTTCTAATTAATAGCAGAGATCGCTGCCAAGAGGGTTCTTTGTGGATGATACATATAGAGACTAATAGGGCTTAAAATCTGGAACTTTAATCCTCTATAATTCCTTGGCTACAAAATTCATCAAGCTTTCTCCTCTTTATCATAGCAGGCAAAATGCAGAGAATGCTGACAAGAGAGTGACATGATCCAGGAGTGCTCTACCCACTGTTACAGCTAAAGGTAGCATCCAACACACCAGTAGGGCTTGGACAATTCAGCCTTTTGTTTATCTGCTTTTTTCCCCTGGTTTGGCTTCTATACTTAAAATACTTTTAGTTTCTACATAATATGCTGTTAAGTTACTTTCAATAGTCTTTTAGGTAGTGTTTTCATACATCACTATTGAAGATATCTTCAAATGCCGTTAATATTCAATTTATATCATGAGGCAATCTTATTTTAAATTATTGTATATTGTTTTTTTTGCAATTTTCTAATTTTTTTTCAAGAATATTAAAAGTTGTTTCTATGTGTTTTTCCCCAAAAGAATGGACACCCAGAGCCCAGTGGCAGACATTGAAAGATGAAGGAAAATAAAAAATGAAAGAAACAGATTATATTACAGCCAGCATAAGGACCAAATCTCTGCTCGTCGCCGCTTGCGAAACCTGTAAAACAACCCGCCAGCATTAAAACCAGCATCATTAGCACAAACAAAAGTGCATACATTAGAGCAAATATCCAACCCATCACAATCCAAGACATACAGGGAAAGGGATAAACAAGTAGTGGTTGATCTTAACAGTCAAACTCAGATTACAATAGCTAGGAATTCGCCTTCCATCCCTCGCCACATTCCAGCAATAGAGGAAAACTCAATGACCAACAATGAAAGACAAAGAAATACAAAAAATCAGAGGAACAGATCATATTATAACCAGCATAGGGACCAAATCCATGCTCGTTTTGGCTTGCAAAAACTTCAAAACAAAACACCAGCATTTTTAGAAACAACTAGAGACATTGAGCAAACATCCACGTCATCACAATCCAAGGCATACGGGAAAACAAATAAACAAGTACTTGGCACTCTCAATAATACCAATGAAAGTATGCTAGCTGGGATTTTGCGTTCCATCCCTGGCCATGTTCCATCAAACAGAGAACTTTTCCCTCCCAAATACTTTGAAGCGATGAGACGTTTTAGACAGCGGATTGATGCATTGTCAAACTTAAGAATGTGCATTATATGTAAGGAAGCTTATACTGGCATGTGCACTTGAATGCTTGGTGTACATGCAATTTGTACTAGATGTCACACAGAGAAAGATATCCACCGATTCTCTGTAGCGAACAACTTAGATCCAGTTGAGCAACCAAAGGTATTAACAATTCTTACGCAAGTAGAGGAAATGCTCATCGCTCGTGTGACACCGGTTTTACAAGTGACTCAGGCCCGAGGAGGCCAATACAAATATAGCGGACACATGATAAGTTTCCCTCAAGATATTACAACAATTGCAAAAGCCTTGCCACGAAGATTGAACGATGTTGAAGTTATCATAGTTAGACGAACCAACCATGAAGGGAAAAACTACGACTGCTATGTAAGTAGAACACATGTTTTCGATGCTCTTAGATATAAAATACAGCATGACCCATATTACAAAGATGTCCAAATAGATATGGAGTCACTATCCATGCTCCCAGAAACTAGCACAGACGTTTCCCACATGATGCGTAACATCAAACAAGATACTCAACAACCAATAATGGCAGATACAGACATTAACAATGACGATGAGGTTGCTTATGATTTTGCACATTCATCTTCCTTTGTTCCAAATTTGCCTAATAAAAAATGAGAGTTGGATGCCATCAAACAAATTCTGCACCCGGATAACACAAACCCAACCACTATTCCATGGCCTACTATTGATTCCTCACCAATAAATGAGTACAACACTGAGGGCTTGCTAGATATGGCTTTTCCGACGCTCTTCCCCAGAGGTGAAGCACTTTCCCTCCAACCTAGGTCCAAACAAGTCCACATGCATGAATATGCTCTACATTTAATGAGATACCATGATAACAGGTTCAGGGAACATGTTAGATTTTGCTATTTCCTATACAATCTCATAATACGCCATCGTAGCCAACAAGCTGCCGCAGTTTTCCTCAAAAAAAAAAAAGAAGAAAACATACCAACTACTGTAGAAGGGCTTCGACATCATTTGCACAATTTATCAGATGATCAATTGGCCGAACAACTCATGCGGTTTGGGGCTTCTTTACGTGGCACACGCTCTTACTGGAACAAATGTCGATATGATCTAACAACCATGATCAACCAGTTAGGTTCTCCAACATTGTTCTTCACTTTAAGTACCGCTGATATGAAATGCCCTGACCTTCATATACTATTTCCAAGAACTAATGTCAGTTGTTTGCAATATAACAGAAGGCGATTTACAGAGAATGTCATTCAAAACCCACACACAACTTCCCTATACTTGCACCAACGCTTCTCAATTTTCTGAGAGGAGGTTATTGAGAAGTTGTTAGACACAAAGGACTACTGGCATAGATATGAATGGCAACATCGAGGTTCTGCTCATGTACATGGATTCTTATGGTTAGAAAATGCACCAAACATGGACACACTTGATTGGAACAATTATAATGAGATCGAAAAAGCAAGACAATTTTTTTACAAATATGTCTCTGCTTGGAACCCTCGCACCCAGAACCAAAGGACCAGCATGACACACCGAGCTCCCTCAAACGACCCATGTTTGCTAGATACTTCCCACATATTTTCTACAGATGCCTTGTTAGACTACGAAGAGTTGACAAATACTGTCCAAAGACACACAAAATGTACAGAACAAACATGTTTAAGGAAAAGGGGTCAAAGTACTGAGTGTCGTTATAAAGCTCCATGGAGAGTACAAGTGAACTCAACGTTGAACTACGACAACGAAGGTCACAAATCTTATGAGCCAGCAAGAAATGATGATAGACTAAATATCCACAGCCCTGAAATGTTAGGTATATGGTGCGCTAACGTTGACTGCCAGCCTGTCATTTCAAAAAAAATTGTTCTCAAATACATAGCTAAGTATGCATCAAAAGCTGAGAAAAAATCAGAAAGCTGCTTAGAAATGTTGAAACGGATAGCTCATGTTGTCAACTCTGAAGAAAAGGCTCTGGCTGCATATAGGAAATTCATGACAGAAATAATTGCAGATCGTGACATCAGTGCACAAGAGACTTGTCATATGCTACAAAAATTGCCTCAATCATTGGAACTACTTATTCAATATTGATTGCTTATACAGTATTTGTTGCACTTACAACAGAAAATAAATAGCCTTTAGCAGCAAGGAAGAAAATATAAATCACAGTGATTATACCATAGTTTTCTGGCTAGTGTGCAACAAGAATGGTGCATCATTTTCAGCCATTGAATGCTTTTTAGGGATCACCGGCATCAATAATAGAATAGTCTAGAAAATTGTCTGGAATGTCGCTAAAATTCCAACCTCTAATTTTGAGAACCTCTTCAACGACAATTGCATTACCATTTGGTGTAAGGTGTAAACCATGTCTATGCTACTATTTTTCTTGACATTGCATTTTCTATCTACTCCTATGACCTTGACTCTTATTTTTAATTATATACAGGTTAATGGACACCACCACTTGCATTGAGAATTTTGAGAACCTCTTCAACGACAATTTCATTACCATTTAGTGTAAGCTGTAAACCATCTCTATGCTTCTGTTTTTGTTGACATTGCATTTTCTATCTATTCCTTTGACCTTGACTCTTATTTTTAATTATATACAGGTTAATGGAGACCACCAAGAGTTCACGGAACACAATATTTAACTCCCATCAAAGTATTACCTCGATCTTTTATGTGGAGAAGATTTTTCCCCATATATATAAGAGAGCAATCATCCCATTTTTGTCAGCAATGCCAAAAGCATGTGACCATACAACTTCCACCATCCACTTTACCTCCACTACTCCCACCTCCTAATATCCTTCTATCCACTTTACCACCATTCCTCTCAACTCCTAATATCCCTCCATCAACTCTACCACCTTTGCTCCCAATGCCTAATATCCCTATCATTCAATCCCCTCATCCATTTATCCACAAATCCGCTTTCAATTCCTCCACCCATAAATAACCTCCAATTCCTGATCATGATCAATCAATGAACACATCGTCTAAATGTGAAGCTTCCACCATGTCCATCGACTTCAAATATAAAAATTTGGATACGTCGGCCTATAAAGCCAAAAAACACTAGGCATTCTCATTCCTTACACCACAAATGCAAATAACCAAAGCAACATACAACCAAAAGTCTACCCAAACCCATATTTTCACAACAAAATTCCAAAACTAAAATGCTTTGGGTAGCTAAGCAAAAAGAAAGTAAGTCAAATGAAGCATCCACATGTCAAAAATCACAACGATCTTCTTCCATCCAGAAATCCAAAAAAAACCACTCCATACAAAAAGTCCCAGAATCGTTCATCCCACAAGCAAAACAAACATTACAAAAATGCTAAGTCTATGTTAGTACCTACATTCCTACATCAACCATCCCATAAACAAACATCACCATCCCTTCCTACACATACTCCAAATCATAAACTAACATCACCATTCCTTCCTACACATACTCCAAATCATAAACTTCAATGTTTATCACGATGTGTGCAACCATTGGTCTTGGTTCCTTTCCATTCCACAACAATCCTGCCTACCTCCACCTTTCCATCTTTAATCAATATTCCTACATATCTCCCTTGCCAATATCCTATGGTCCATGCTATCCTGGAATCAACTAGTCAATAAACAAGAATGGCTTCAAATACAGAAAATATATGTATATATGTGTTCTAAGCAAAATACTGAGATGCAATATATTTCAAACTCCCAGATTGACGATCAATGAGAGTGAAGTATGTGATAATTTTGATGTGTTCCAGTTTCTTTTTCTATACCTTGTTTCCTAAAAAATTGCTGCCTTCAAGATCAATGTACTAATAACTTAAATTTGTGTGGAAAACTATAACATAGCTTCTACATATCTACTTGTTCATAGTCATGGTGGTACCTATTTCCAGCATATTTATTGATGTACTGTGTTTATACTATTTTTGCTTTTTTTTTTGGGAAGCTGTTGTTAGCTCTGCATTTTAGTATGCTTTATAGATATTTGCATATAGGTGTTTATATGATTGCAGTCACAAAATTGTCAACCATTTTGACTTTCTGACATTCATAATATAATTGCCTAACTCATTGTCAGGTAGTAATCTGGTCTCCTTCAAATTTTCCTCACAGCATTCAGGTTTTTTTAAAGGACAAAAAAATATTGTATTTAAAACAGCATCGTCTGCTTATGTGGCAATATATAAAATTTCTATAAATTTTCCTACTGCCTATCGGCTACTTTGTTGTGCACAAATTTAGTGCAACTGCTAGTTGTATAGTACATGGTAAGGGAGGGGCAGATATTCGACCCATCCCAAAGAATTGTGATGACTAGAGATTCACAAAATTAGAGAAAGTCTAGTAGAAGTTTCTTAATTGTTTGATAAATCATTTTGTTTTATTTTTTTTTATCATTACTGTTTCTAGTGTTGGTAAAAAAATGTGACTGGCTATGAGATTTTACCTTTTATTTCTTACTCATGGAAGCATTAAATACAACTATGACTTTAGCACATACATCAAATCAAATCAATTCAATATCTCTACTCAATAAAATAAAATAAAATAAAAATAAAAATGGTTAAAGTCAATATAAAAATAAAAATCTAATAAATACTACCCATTCTTAAAAATGAAATGAAATTATACAAGTCAATAAATATTTATTAGAATGGTATGGCATTCCAAAGTGAAGAAAATACATGTACTATGGCAAATCTTAAACAGTAACAAAATAGAAAATAAGATTTGCATTGGTTTTTTTTGGCTTTTCCTTCCTCCCTCCAACAATGACCAATTCTTGCTCCATCATTACTTTTTGTTGGCATGTAGATCTACAATAAAAGATGACAAATATTTCCCTCCCCTATTTGAAATTAATATTGCAAATGTTGTTGGGCTTTATTGTGTTGTAAACGGTGTAAGATGATTAGAAATTATGCAACTACCAATTTACTTTAGAAATAATTTGCTCTTGATAATTTTTCATTTGTATTGTTCTTGAACTTCATAATATATATGAGCAAAGAATTGCATTTTCTTGAAAATTTCTAAAACCTTTTCAACAAATCGTGAAGACGATCACAAATCTCTCAAGGATTATGTTGAACAAGTCACATGACTTGTCTATGCTGGGATTAGTGTTTTCATTGAGACCCGACTACTGACCATTCTCTTGTCTATGCATGTATTGTAGCAATCTCACTCTATTCAGTAATGTTGGGATACTTAATGACTTGCCACCATATATAATGCAACAAGGAATTTGTCACAGACTAAAAATATCACTTGGCTTAAGCCAGTTCTGAGATGCATATATTCCATAAAATTCACTTTTGGTTCCTTGTCCATCTGGCTTGCATTTTAAGGATTTCTATTAATAGTGACAAGGAAATCATATGCAAGAGATTAATGAATAACTATAAGAGTATGTGCTGGCAGTTTCATTTGTGCTGTCAATTAGATGTGTAGATGTGTCATTGTTAGTTAAGTTTGCTATCAAGCAACCCAATTAAGTGTCATGTTAGATTCCAGATTTATAGGATGTTGTTAGGTTTGACTCCAACTATAAATTTGTAATATCTTTGATGAATAAGTGATGTTGTCATATTTGTTCTGTTTATTGTTTTCCTCAATATTTTATCATGGTATCAGAGCTAGACTGGGCATGACTCCATCATAGGAGTGCCTAGGTAGATGATAGCATTTTGAGAAGGCTGTGAGTGAGGTGTGTGGGCGCTTAGATTTTTAAAGATTTATTGCAGGAAGAGTTGAATTAGTAATGCTCGCTGGAGCTACAGAGTTTTACTGTGTTTGAGTGAAGTTGTTCATATTTTTAGAAGAAGCTGATGCAGAGGAGGTTGCTCAGCCTGACTATACTCTTGATTTTGCTCTTGGTGCAAATCAATGGGGTGCAGATACTACTAATACTCAGTGAGAGAGCCTACTTTTGCTGTAGTTCCTACTGATGTGATGCCTCCTGCAGACCCTGTCCATGCTGTTCAATGGGATTTGTTAGTCCCTCCGATTATGGCCACAGCTGTAGGGTGGGATGCAGCCCATGTGCCACCGCTTTCTTGGTTGGCTACACCAATTTGGGAGGTTCCAATTGACCCCACAAGTCTAGTCCCGTGGATCTCAATGATTTTATTTTTGCTCTTTTCAATTTTACTTTTCTGAGGAATGGAGAACTTCTTTTTGTGATGTATGAAGACATAAAAAGAAGTATTGGAGAAAGTGTAGATGAAAATGATGCAAAGGTTGTCATTTGTAGTGTTTGAGAAATTAAAAATATGATATGATAGATGTTGTCGGGATCATCAAAGCACAATTTAAAAAGGTTGTCAAAGGAAATATGGGTTCCTCGACATGCCTCCATTTATGGTGTTGGAGGAGTGGTGCATGAGATTTCAAAGGAGCAATGTTGTGCTCATGTGAGAGTTGGAGTTATTTTAAGCTATTCATTATGAGGGATGTTAGAGATTAATGAATAACTGTAAGAGTATGTGCTGGCAATTTCATTTGTGTTGTCAATTAGATGTGTAGATGTGTCATTGTTAGTTAAGTTTGCTGTCAAGCAACCCAGTTAAGTGTCATGTTAGATTCCAGATTTATAGGATGTTGTTAAGTTTGACTCCAACTATAAATTTGTAATATCTTTGATGAATAAGTGATGTCATATGTGTTCTATTTATTATTTTCCTCAATATTTTATCAAGAGGGAATTGAACCCATACATTATTATTGCAGTTGCGTGACCTTACTGTTAGATCATGGCCAGGTACACAAATTATCATTGAGATTTTGATCCCAAAATGTACATCCAATCTAATATGATTGGGAATATTGATAATCTCATTTTTCCTAAATGAATTTATTCATTTGTTTTTGTGCTTTTATCATTTATGCCCTTGGGTTTCCACTCCTTCAGCTATGTTTTGTTGCATCAATGTTTGAAGAATTGTGGAGATTATTTCTTCAATTTATATGTTTTACAAGACATGTCCAATTGGTCTACCATTCTCTAGTTCCTTCAAAGGTCACATCCATACCCAACCAAGTCAATTATATGTATAGAGTATTTAGCTTCATATAAACTAGAAATTGTTCCTTCCATGCGCTCCAAACTTTCTATACCTACCTCCTCCCACCTAGTATGTACTCTCATCTCCTCCACTTCTCTACAATGTTCCAAATCTTGTATTTTCTTAACTTGGTAGCAACCTTTGAGTTCAAATACCCTGAGGAAAGTCGATTTGGCAAAACTGGGAAGCGCATCCAACTCAAGGCACCCTTCGAAAGTTATGCACTTGAGTGCATTTGGTAGGACTTCTATTTCTGTTAGATGGTCATTATCACGAAGTGAGAAAGTCTCGAGGTTGGGACAATAGTCTTCAGAGATGGAGATCTTGGACACTTCAATAAACAACCCTGCCCCAAGATCCAATTCTCTAATTGGGAAAAAATTATATGCAACGTTTGAAGGTTAATTATTTGCCTAACTGATTTTGGTAAGGATTTCACTCCTAAACCATCTATCAATAAATTATTTAAAAGATTAAGGTGCCCCAAAGATTTAGGTAATCAGCTTGTGACAATTAAAATTTTAAGAGTTCAGTCAAGGAAGAAAAATCTCTAATAGATGTCAGCACATTAAAAGATTTATATCATTCTTCTCTTTCACCATGGGAGAAGACTTAACAAACTCAGATGTCTCTCTAAGATAAGTTTAACAATATAATGTACCTGTGTTGATGGCTTATCAAACACTATGGTCCATGCTTATTGAAGCAGAAGATGGAAGGCTTGTGAAAGGTGTATTGACCACTGATTTAGGACTGATGTCTCTAATTTTGTTGTAACTACCACAAACTCACCTCTAACTAATCACTATTTCACTATCTACTTGAAGAAGATTAACAAGTCACGAAGACTATCCCAACATACATAGAAATAGCCCTTTAAAACAATTATGTTTCTAAGCGAGTACAAGTAACTTTAAGCTTTACTAAGAATGAAATTACTTATGTACATTACACAATATTATTAATGCTTAATATATACATGGTTTCTTTCAGTTGAGATGGTTTATTGCGTCCATGAATTTGATGGCCGCTCCAGCATTTTAAATGAAGATTCCATGATTAGATCCTTTACATACACCTTTCAATTTAACTTTGACAATATTAAGCCTATCATGTAAAAGATAAACCAATAACCATGTATGTTGTCTTTCTATATTTCAACAATGCTTTTGATACTATTTGTAGGTACATATTGTTTAGAAGGCTTCTACACAATCTTTTTAGAGGTCTTCATATTTGGTTATGACTTTATATGAGAGGGTCTTTGAGAAAAACCCAAACCAAACTAAGTTTCACTTGTGACAATTATCATACTATATGTTTCTTCCTCAAATCTCCATTTGTCAGACTAAGATTCAATCTTGTGGGTCTTCCATGTAGCTCAATACACACTCTAGTGCCTCCTTCAAATTTAAGTTGTTTGCAATATCTTTCACCGGCCTAAATAGTTGTCCCGTTTAATTGACACACTTCACCTTCTTTACTAGTTCTATCTCTTTGAGCCATTTTGGGATAGTATTTAATAATTAAATTTGAAGTTGAACTACTTGTGAAATATTTTATACTCTAGGACGGACCTTAAAATTTGCATTGACTAAAATATTGCATTTGCTTTACATATATTTTTCTATCTCAATTATAATTTTAAATTGATTTTATGTTCATGGCAGTATCATTGTAGATGTTTGTTTGCTCTCTTTCTCTAGTTTGTGAGACTTATGCATTTCTATTGATACTTGCAATAGATGATATGATGGCCAACCCTCTTTATGATGATGTCATGGTTAGAAGCTTCGCCACTGTAATTTTTGAACTATTCATAATCCTTGTAGCTTTCTATTGCATTCATAATACCATTCATTTTTCCATATTTGTCATTTGCATCCTCCTTGTCTTGTTTTACTACTCTATAATAAACTAACTAGGGATAGCATATCATCTCTCCTACCTCCAAATTAGATTTAATTTATGTTCATCCAACAAGATAATGAAATCCAAGTATTAAGGTTGCAAAGAAAACAAAAAATTCATGTGAAGCCCTATGCATCAATGCTATGAAGTTCAAACATTCTATGGACACAAGGAGATATAGAGGTGTTAGGTGATGCCCAATTGGTTGTTATACTACAAAAATAAGGGACCCCACTTGTTGAAGCAATGTCGATTGGCTTGGAACATTTGATACAACAGGACAAGCTTTTTATGCTTATGATATGGCAACCATTTCCATGAGAGGCAACAAGGCAATAAAAATTTCCTCCATGTCAATTCAGAGCCATCTAAGTTCCTCGAATCCTCTCCAACCAAAATCTTGTGTTAGAAGGTAAAATGTACAACAACTTTGGGGACATGGTCATGAGCAATTCCATACAATCTTCATTAAATATAATGGAGATGAATCATCACATGCTTGCAAGTGCTTCCAACAACTTCCACATACTAGTCTCTTTTCCTACAAATCCTAACACCACAAGTACTAACATGGCCATTATAATGCCTCCATGGGAATATGGCCAGGTAATCATGAACCTAATTTTCAAATTTATCCTTCATTTACACTAGAATTGGACAATCCTAAAATGCATTATCCAAGTGCCACTACTAATGACTTCATCATTCCATGTTCATTTCAATGTACCCAACTCTCCTCCAACTCTACTGTTCAATCTTCTTTTCACACCACCAATGTTACCAATAGAATCCCTTCCAAGAATCCTATTACATCCTCTTCACAAAACCAAGTTGGAAACCCACATCTTCTCTATTTGTTGGAATAGTCTACTACTTCACCCTCATTTGAGATTTGTAGCCCATTGGCACCAAAACCATTCAATTCCAACACTAAAAATGCTAGTGCTATGAATTTCTATACAAATTTGGATTGTTGGATCACCAATAATAATGTGACATTTGATTTGTGAATGAACTTAAATCAAGACCACCAACTATAATTGGGAAAATATGGCATGAATGATAGGGTCATCATCAATGAATTCCTAGTTAGTCATCAATGCTACAATTCTTCTATTAATAAAATAGGCACTCTTCTAGAGTAGATCCTGTAGTAGACCACTTCACAGATAGTTGCTATGGAAAGATGAAAAGACTTTTTATAATGAACAATATTGCCTTCTCATCTATTCCACTCTTGTTTATCAATACTAGTACCTTGGAAGCAAACATATATAACATTCTTGGTGACTACTATAGATGTTGAAAAATGAAAACTAATGAATCTGCAACAGAATCAAAACATTCACAACATCACATCAATAGAGTCTATTTCTAAATGAATACTTATTTCATAAATCAAATACAAAACTATGAAAACCAAATATAAGCATTCACAAGAACAGTTAACTCCATTGTTACTTGATTAATGCAATTAATGTTCTCAGATTGCCATATGCATGCATGCAACAAGAGGCTATAGTCAATAGATGAAAGATTATGCTCCAATATCAAATCTCTCAATTCTCTATCTCCATTCTCCTAAATTTTGTCCCCCAAGGTGAGAAGAAAAGAGTGTTTAAATAGATGCCTCACAGAATCAAATTCAGATTGTGCCAGAAGATGTGGAATAAATGTTGAAACGGATAAATGGACATTTGTCCATATTGCTAGGGCTATCTTTGAAAGAAATAAATGGAGCATTTATGAAGTAGTGGGATTTTAGGATTTTATGGAGAAAGTGGGGTTTGTGCATTAAATATGCAACAAGGGAGATTAAATGAATTTATATACATAAATGAATATGTAATGGATAATGGTTTATGAAAATCAATGCATGAATATTTTTAATAATAGAGTATGCATATAATGAATAAATGATTTTATTATTTTAATGATTTAAATGATTAGAGGAAATTATTAAATGAATTAATTAAATAGATGATAATATCTATTTAATTAATAGAAGAAAAATAGAGGAAAGTATATAGTGAATTAATTAAATAGATAACAATATCTATTTATTTAATAGAAGAATAATAGTATGCAACATTAAATGAATTAGTTAAATAAATAAAAATATCTATTTAATTAATAGAAGAAAAGTAAGATGATTGTGAGGACAAATTTTAGTGTCTACAACTACGATTTAATAAATGACAATGTCTTGTTTTAGCAATTTCTAATATAGAACAAAAGTTAACATTGATATTGGAATTATTACTAAATGCATTTGATAATTACAAGTTCCAAATGTTCATTCCAATGCATTCATGTTTGCCACTCTTAGTACAATACAAAAATAAATGAAAATATAGGGTAGGTACTAGCCACTATGTGGCACTTGTTAATATATGAGATAGTAGTTAAAATACAATATATTTGTAAAGGGGAAAAGTATATATCTTATTTTTTTATTTATATTTTTTAGACTTTTTTATAAATATAATGTTCTAGTGTTCAATTTATCATATATAAGTTGATTATAACCTTACACTCATTACTTGAGTTATAGAATTGAACCGTCCAAATCCTCAAGGATTTTCCCTCTTAGACTAGACCATGAGAGTTGTCTTATCCCCATCATTTTAAAATTTAAATTTCTTTTTCCCAAGGTCAACAAACATGAAATGTAACAATTGTTTATCGACTTGCATGTCAAAACAAATCAAATTGAGCACTTGGGATCTTGTATTTAAAGATAATCCCTAAGACATTAGTGATCATTAAAAATGCGTCATTCAAAGGAATCAATTAGTTCCATACCATAGTGCTACATAACATTTGCATCAAGCATTAGCAAGCATCATTACCAGTGATCTCTACACACATCATCTTCATGTGCATAACATGTCTTGGATTATTTTACTAATGCATACAGATTTGACTCATCACTGAGAAAATTTGAGGTCTTCAATATTCTTCCTCTAAGTAAGCCTCCAAAAGTGTTTTTTAGCACCACCAAGTTTTCAAATATAGTTACATCCAAAGGTGAACAAGTTTAGTTGGATGACAAGCACAAAGCACAAAACCATGCAAGAAGTATTCTACCACACTGTCGAGACTATAATGCAAGAGTATATTCATTAAGGGCATCAAAGATAATAGTATCCATCTACCTCTATCATCTAAACATAATCACAATATTAGATCAAGAACATATAAATCACAGTGCACATCAATGAACCCAAAGGGTAAAGTTAGTAGTCATATTGAAATATCTAAGGACTTTCTTATCCTCATCTCATTTCCAATTATTAGCTACATTTTTCTATCTCATCTTATTAATTAATTTAGTGTCTAATTATTGCATGTTGTTAAATCATTGATTATACCATTGAAATCAATAATAGAGGTGTTGTGTTATTCCTTTACATTGTGATTGCATGATCTTACACCACATAGGGCTTTGCTTTAGGTTATTTTTATTCCCCATCCATAGTTCTTTGATTGTTTCTATTTCATTCATGGATTGCATGTAATGCCCCCAACAATATATTTTACAAATAATATCAAATCTAAAATATCTCAACATATATTGAAAATCCATGTATCAAATTTGCTAAAAAAGTAGTCAACACAAATTAATAGTTTTTGCATAAACAAAGAGTGACTTCCCAAATATGCTATAGTTGATCTATATTGATAAAATATGTGGCAATAGGTTGAAATGCAATAGATATAACAAAAATACAAAAGATATACAAATTTGCAAACAAACACTCTATGTTGGAGATCCCTTATACACACTTTTGCAAAACTAAAACTACTATGATCCTTTCAACATAGATGCAATTTATGGGTGAAATTACTTTCAAGACACTAGAGGGTTTTCGTCCTCCAATCTCCAAGAATCCAAGGGGTTTCATTCTTAGATTGATGAATGAACGCAAGTGCTCAAATAATTTGACTGAGTTTTGGAGATAAAAAGAGATGTTGAAATGAAGAAACTACTTGCATTTTATAGATGTTGAAGGCCCAACTTGGGCACCCAAATTCCATTGCCGCTCTAGCTAAAAATAGATGGTAACTCCATAAAATCTTGCTAAAAATAGTGGGAGTTACACAAGGCCCATTAAAAATTATTTATTTTAGGTACTCCAATTTGGTGAGGTCCTAACTCCTAGCCCATTGGGCGAAAATTAAACTTCTTTGGTGCATTGAAAAGATCTCCAAAAGGCCTACACTAAAAAATGAAAATACAATATTTTTAGACAAACTGGGCCTCAAAAATACAATTTATGAAAATGTAGAAAATACCAAAAATTTGATAATTTCCCTATCACTTTCCCCAAGCTTGTGGGAAATATGGAATGGGCTTTTAGACCCCCGAATTAAAATATTAGAAAGGATACATTATAAGTCCTCCCTTATCAAAATTGTTTGCCCTCTAGAAATGCAAATTTGGATGCTCCAAGATCTTTAGTCCTTCCTAAGTAATATCTTTCACATGTAGATTCTTCCAAAGAACTAGATACTATGTAATGGTTTTTTTAATTTCCTCACCTTGGTATCAACAACAACATTAAGCACTAAAATGAGCTTCCCCTCATCATCCAAGGGTGGCAAATCCAATGAAGGTGTGATATGTTGTCCAAGTGCCCTTTTGAGGCAAGACACATAGAAAACATTATGGATCTTGCTATTCTCTAGCAACTCCAATTCATAAGCAACTTCAACAATATTTCTCATGTTCTTCTTTGGTCCATAGAAGCGAGGTTTGAGCTTCTTAGCTTCACTTCTTTTGATGGAAGATTGCCTGTATAGCTGCAATCTTAGAAAAACCATGTCTCAAACCTTAAAAGATCTCTCTGTACAATTCTAATCTACATGGATCTCTATTGATTTTAAGCTTGTTAAAGGTGATCTTTGATTGATCTCAATATGTCTTGGTTATTCTTAACCAAGTCCCTAGCCATTGATACTCTATTATCTGTGAACACTAAATCAAGAAAGGTTAATGTATCATAATCATATAATTTCATAAATGGAGACATACTAATGGACATGTGGTGGGAAGTGTTGTAGCAGTATTCTCCCAATTAATGCAACCACTTAACCCAAGATTATTACTGAGATTTGAAACATAATTCTTCAAGTACTCCTCAACCCATTTATTCACTATTTCTATTTGTCCATCTATTTGGGGATGATAGCTTGTGCTAGGAATGATTTTTGTACTTGCCAAATGAAATAACTCCTACCAAAAAGAACTAGGGAATCTACTATCCTTATTGCTAACAATATTATTAGGCAATCCATGTAGCCTAAACACTTTTCTAAAAAATAAATCTACCACTTGATGAGATCTAAATTTTGAAGAAATGATAAAGAAATGTGCATGCTTGGTTAGCCTATCCACAACAACATAAATACAATCTTTACTATGTACCTTAGGGAGGTTGGTGATGAAATCCATGGATATACTCTCCCATTTCTAATCTGGAATAGGTAGTGGTTGTAGCAAACATGTTAGGAAGGTATGTTTTGTTGATAGGTTATACATTCTCTTACATGTTTGAGGACATCCTTCTTAATACCCCTTAATGAGAATCATTCTCTAATTTTCTTGTAGGTCTTGTAGTATCCTGGGTGCCCTACCAACAATGCATCATGAACAACTCTCAAGATTTTCTCCTTCATTTTAGATTCAAGAACTAGGAAAGTTTTGCTCTTATAGAGAATGTGACCATTTACTGTTATGAATTTATCATCTTTCACTCTCCCATCAAGGAGGTTAGTAGAAAATGTGTTCTTAACATATTTTTCCATAATAGAAGCCTTCCAATCAATGGAAATAATAGAAAGAGAAAGCATTCTAGAGAAAGCATCAACAACTATATTATTTTTTCCTTTCATGTACTCTATGTCAAAGTCATAATCTTGGAGCTTTCTTACCCACTTATATTGTCTGTCATTCAATTTTGTTGTCCAAGGAAGAATTTCAAACTATTATAATCTATCTTCACCACAAATCTCCCACAAACTAGATATTGTCTGAACTTTGCCAAGGTATGCACAATGGCTAACATATCTTTTTCATAGATGGAGAATCCTTTTATGATTCTCTCAACTTCTTACTTTCAAATTCTATGGGATGCCCCTTATGTATTAATACAATTGTAATGTAGAAAATTGCATACCATCACAATTTCACATTGTGTTTCAACCTGCTTTGGTGTCCACTCCCATAGCATGTTTCTAGGGCCATTGAGCCTAACCTTAGCCTATCTCATCTCTCAACAAGGTTTACCAAATTCCATATCACATGTTTATTTCTCTTGATTTTTTAGGAACATGTGCAAAATATTAGAAAATTTTCTCATGACACGAGTGTGATGCATAGATGTTCGTGCAACACGCTGGCATCCCAAAGATTTCAAAATCCAAAATCGTTGCTCTCCTTGCCTTGTCATTTGACTATGTTGGCAGTAATACTCATTTGGTAGTGAAATGACCTCTGTAAGTGTGCCTAACCCTTGGACTCTCTCTTTCTCCATATGTAAACTTAATTTGAAGCCATTTCATTCTTCTTATAGCTTTATATTTTTTGGAAAGAAACTATTGACATTTAGGAAGGAAGAACTCTTGATGATTTTGGTTTTCTCTCTAAGTTGTAACATCTCTCTTTTTCTTTTAGCGCTTATTGGCTTCATACTTGCAACTTGACCATTGTGGAGGCTCTCCCAAAAGGATTGGTGCTGCTCACACATCGATTTGATCCACAAGGATTTTGTAGCCTCCTCCATTGTCTCTAGCTTGGTAACATTGTTTCATTGTAAGGAAATGGTGTTATTTATTTGGTTTATTATATATTTCATTATCTCTATTTTGGAAAACTTGTGGTGTAGACCACCACCTTATTTTTTATTTACGCACACTAGGGTATTCTTCCCCATAGACCAACGTTGATACTCATAGCATTTGTTTACTGTCACTACTATTATTTTCCTAACCTATGCACTTAGGAAATAAGAGCACACACTTATTTTTTAATCTTTTTCTATATTGGTTGTCTGTGGAGGTAAAAATACCAAAACAACATGGCTTGACCTAAAGGAAAACTCCCAAACAATCCCAATAATTTTCTTTGGACTTCATTCATTCATGTATTTTAGAGAGATTCAACCACATTGGGGTTTGATAGTTTCTTACTCTTTATTTTATCCCTTTATTTTTTGTACTCTTAGTCTTTCAATTGGTCATTTCAATGTGTTTATCAATAGATTATATTATTTGGTGTCCTACTGGGTTTTATTTCTTGTTTATTGTGTAGACTAGATAGCTAGTTGGACCATAACAGAAGTGTTAATTCAAGTTTTTCTCAATTTTACTATCATACGAACAACATGACACATAGACATCTACATGATGCACTAGTGTCCTGGGCTGAGGCTCTCCCCTTCTGGTGCCAGATGCTTCTTTTGTTCCTCTTTCCAATTCTAGATTCATTTATGTGGTTTAGTATTTAGATTTCTAGAAATTATAGTTTTATTGTTGTACATTTATGCTTTAGCTTACTAAAAGTAGTTATTTTCTAATAATAAAACAATAATAGGTTTTAGTTAGAGTTATATTGTTCTTCCTAATTAGATAGAAGAAAAATACACTTCCTTGAAGCTAGTTAGATCCCAGTTTAATACCTTAGAAAATAATTCTAGTTAGAAAGTATAGTTCTTTTTAATATAGAATGCTATTTTCTATATTACATTTTGGTGAACCCGACTTTGTTCACTCACATTTCTCTTCTTATTCTACTTCCATTCTTCACTTGTTTGGTAAAAACTAGTATTCAACTATGTTGGATCTATTTCTCTAAACCTTCACAACTTTCAATAATCCTTTCTCTAGTGAATATTTTGACATGTTAGATGACGCCCTTGATGAATTCATCCATGTCACTTCTTCATCTTCTATTTCAAACATTCTCCTTCTAAATAGTTGATTAAAATAATTTATGTTTCTGGTCCTACACAAGAACCTGTGAAACCAAAACTTGTGGTCCATCTTTGTTCCAAAGCACAAGAAACTTCTAAACTAGTAATCATTGTTCAAAGTGCTACAAATACACATCAACCTTCAAATTACTTTACTCAAATGGAAAAATATATAACATTAAATTTGTCTGGGCCTCCTCATTATCATGTGGTATCCCACACATTAAATACACATCGAAACAAATAGGATACACCTATCTCTTTTTCTCTCCCTACTTATTCTCCTATTCTTCCTTTGGCTCCCCGTCTTTCTCAAAAGACTATTGCTAAGTATGTTCTTGTAGAGAATATTCATGCTACTCCTACCAAGATCTTTCCTTGTGATCTTGTTCAAACTTCGCCTACATATCACGGTATGCTCCAAGAAGCCTTACAAAAGATCCTAGTGGCATCTTCCACTAGGTCGAATGATGTAGTTGCCTTAATTATATATATACAAATTCAATAGATATAATATTCCAATAATAAGAGATACCATCTTTAGAAGTTCAAAAACAAAATGACCCTCTTCTCATCATTGTCAAGATCGATTACTTTAGTGTCAAAATGTACCCTTATTGATAATGGTTTAGGTCTTAATGTTTGTGGCCTAGACTTGTTAAATTACATCAATATTGATACATCTTGCATATCTCCAACAAACCTTTCTATCCATGGATTTGACAACATAGGTAGGCAAACTCTCAGCACAGTCACCTTACCTATTGAATTGGGCCTTGTTACTCTACCCACTCTTGTTCATGTCATGCCCAAAGCTCTTTCTTATAATATCCTTCTTGGTAGGCCATGGATTCATGCCATGGGTGTGGTTCCATCTACCTTGCATGGATCCATCAAATTTGTCTATGGAAATAAAACTTACCTGAAAAAAAGCTAATATGGATCCCTTGCGATACTGTCAACAAGTGGATCCTATAAATCAACTTGACACTTCTCCAACACTTCAAAATTTTATTCCTTATTCTCCAATAAAAGATGATTTACCATCTCCAACTCCTATTGATGATGTTGATATTTAGATGTAAATTCATCTTCCAATGCATATCTAGGTGATGATTAGGGTTCATTGGATTTTACAACTTCCTTTATAGGAGAATACAAAATCAACCCATCTCACTCTGACACTCCAAAAATTCACTCTACTACATTGCTTCAAAGCACTTCATCCATAACAACTAAGACAAGTTCTACTCCATGTTCTCCTAAAGATTCATGTGACTATACTTCTTGTGTTGATTATACCACTAATGGTGATCCTCATGTTATGTCATAAATTGTGTATACTAGTTGTGTAGGCACAATTTCACTATGTTTATCCCCTCCCTTTAGTGATCCCAAGCCTAGTTCATTTTTAGATCCACCTTAAAGTCCTGTTTGGGCCCCGTTTATAGAAAATGTCATGATTTTTTATTAAAGTTTCGTCATAACCCAGAAAATAAATTAAGATTTGGAATTAGCCCCACCGTAAGTGCAATCTTGAGCCTTAAATTGTCCAAAGGTCCTAGGGCACTCGAGCACCCTGGTCCCTCCCGTGTTTTAGGGAGGCAATTTAAGTCTACAAGTCAGCTTTAATGTTGTTTAGGCCAACCCTAAATTCAAATTTGCTTTTTGGCATGTAATGTCAACTCTTTAATTCAAATTACTCTTTTATATAGCCTTGTATAAAAGTAAGCGACTTATTTCATTTGAAACTAGATTGATTTTATGGGAAAAAACTCTCTATTGTTATGCTCTCTATGCTATTGAATTATTTCAAGTTCTATTTGATCAAATGGATTTCATCTTTACTCTTGGAAAGATTTGTAAGAAGGCTAGGGCATAAGATCTTGAGTCTATCTCATTTTTTCCTAGGTTGAAGAACTTTGTATGATTGGGAGAAGGGTTGGAACCACCAACTTGAGCTTAGCTTGAGTACCCTCCAAGGGTATGGTTGCATCATCTTCTTATTCAGCAAATCTTCGATGAATCTTCATCCTTGAGGTGAAGTTGTGAGATTCCTTGAGTGAAGCATCCTTTTTATGGGGTTTGATATTATTTGATTAGATCTTGCATGTCACTACTCACACTTAGGGTTTCTGAGCACACACGACGTCTGGTTCTAATCTTAGCTATCAGTGAGGGAGGAATACCGAAATGAGGGCTTGACTAAGGCAAGATCCTATATAGCCACAATAATTTTTCCTTCTTTCTTGTGTGCATATATGAGAAATAAGCTTTGAGAGATATTAGTTTGGGAGAAGAAAGGTATTGTAGGTATAGATCCAATGAAAGTCTTAGTTTTTGCAAACCCTAAAAAAGGCCTAAGGCACCTGAGCACCCTTGTACCTATGGCATTTTGACTCCAAGTTCCTATTCTAAATTGTTTATTCATCTCTTTTGTTCATTTAGATTCTCTATTTTCACTTCTGAGAGTCATATGTAACTCAATCTCTCTCAATTAGGGTTTGATCATTTACCCTAGCTAGATTGGTTAAATTTGGTTTGACACTCATCTATACAACAAAGAAGTAGAACCCATGTAGTCTGGATCTCCCTCAATGGTAGAATCCAAGATCGTTTTGTGTCTCAATGTTTGTAGAAGAGAGTTTGACCTAGTTTAGCTCCTAAGGCTAGATCATTCTTTTCCGCATAATATTTGGTGAACCCAATTCTTCTTACATTGGTGCATCCTTCTTCATTTGAAAAAGTTTGTTTCCTATTATAGATATGATTTAGATTAAGTTCATTCATCATTTCCTTTCTTACATACAATAGGTTTTGCATTTAACTTCATCATTAGGGTTACAAAATCCTTGCATTTCATAAAATCTAACTAGTCTTAAACCTAGGGTTTGTAGGCTAGTGTATTGTTTTAGATCTCTATAGCATTATTAGATTGATTAAAGTGAGTTTATTTGTTGTACCTTATCATCCTTTGTGGTTAGTGTATGCCTTGCATTTTGTCATGTGAAATTTGAAAAACAAGCATTTGTTTTAGATTTAAAATAGTCTATACTTGTAGTATTGTTTAAAATTCATGAGATCAAATAAGTATTGTGTAAATTAGATTTCTGATCTGATGATTTAGATCTGGTTATAACTGAGTTTCATTTACATTCTTTGGTTATACATCTTGCATTCATTCATATATATTGATTAGGGTTATCTAAAATCTCATTTTATGGTAACTTTAGCTTGAAAATTGATAAATTTTGAGTATGTTTTAGCTAGTTATTGGATAATATAGTTAAAATATTGTTGTTCATATCTTGGTATACTCCATATTGTGCATAAAGAAATTTCATTCCATTCCCTCTTCTTTTCTTTATCACTATAAAGTTTGAAAAAGTAGGGTATACAACTATGTCAGATTACTTTATTCAAGGTTTTAATGCATTTTATGAGCCATTTAGTAGTGATGATTTTAACATGTTAGATGAAGCCTTGGATGACTTTATCTTGATGGAATCATCCTTTATGACTCCTAAACCATATCTATTTCAAAGAATCTTAAATACAATTTATGTTTTTAGTTCTCCAAAAGAACCTGAGAAATCCAAAACCAACACTGCAAAGAAAACATAAACCAAAAACCAACTTAGAAAAAAAAAAAAAAAATTTGGTGACACAGGATTGCTAGTGAACCTAGATGCTCCTGCATCAGATCTCTTAATACAATCTGAGTATTTTTTTTCTTTGTTGCTTTGTTGTATGTTTGATATTTGTTTATTGAGTGCACTTTGTGATTTATTAATCATATTATATGTTATGTTTTGCTAATTCATCTCATATTCATTTGTTTAATTTCTCAAATGATATTATATTTATTGCACTATTTAGATGGTTGATGACTTTTTTCTCCAAACTCATTAATAATAATGAACTACATTGTAATGTTTCTTTTGTTGCCATATTTACACTTTTCACAATTTGTGACCAAGGCATCGATTATCAGATAAGATAATTTGTATAAAACAAACTCCATATTCAACTTGATTAAAGATTTTTCTAAGTGAGAAAGAATATCATATCAATTTTTTTAATTTGAACATTGGGATTACACTATGGATCACTTTGCATGGTGGATTTCACCTCTTGATTCCAAAGATCACCTTCTCTAGCATGAGAGAAGGTTCTTAGCTATTCTTATCACCAATTTACATTGTAGTTGTAAAAAAAAAGGAATGTTGCTTCCACAATAGTAAGCTCTCATGTGTTTGAGGTGGATGTTGGGAGTTGTAAGGTCTAAAAATAACACTTGCTAAAGATAACCTTCAAAAAGAAAATCATTTCATGTAATTAAATAAGATAATTATAAAATGGTGCGGAAAGGAAAATGATTAAATAATTGTCATCATTATGCTCAAATAGAATTACATACATCATTAAACCAATAACACGATAAAATAGGACAAAGCCTTTACAATAATTAGCCTTGAAGGCATGTACAACAATATGTATAATCAATATTAATCTGTATTTGCCCTACTGAACCTGAGAAAGAGAGAGAGAGTATCATCATGGTGATATCCACCCTACCACAAAGCATTAAGCTTTCCCGTGCTACCCTACTGTGAAGCCTGACCCATCATGAGGGTTCTAGAAAACTGAAGCCGTCATGCGTGAAGGAATCTCAAACTCATCATACACAATGCAGAAAAATAGGAAATACATTCTTAACACAAGAACTCATCGATACATACAACATACATATGCAAGAAGCATTCATTCATCAAAGAACATTCATCACAAGTACACTCTTAAGTCATTAACAGACAAATAGATAGCCTAACTTGCCACATAAAACTCAAGATCATTCGGATCACCCAAACATAGTCTTATTCTAAAAATGACAACATTTATTATCTATTAAGGATAATCTAATACTCATATCATCCATTGTTAATCTCTTGCACAAGCAAATGGTAAGATACATCAACCATTATTGAAATCTATTTCCAAATATATTGTCAACTTACATATAATTTAGTGGAAAAGGAATAAAATACCTCTACTTAACTTTTTCTAAGATCAAAAACAAAGCCATTGCAACACTAGGTTCCAACATAAGACAAGATGTAGTTCCAAAACATGTCTATTCATAGAAAACACATCAATTCAGAGATCAAGTCGATGATAAGATGTAATTCATAAATTTAAACTAAGATATAACTTCCACGAAGATAGAGATTCCTAATTTCATGAGAAACAAATGGTCAAGTTATCACAAATTAAGATTTCTCTAGGTTCTCCCAAATTAAATAGAAAGTCTAGTCAACCAATAGAATTCAGAAATGCCTTATAATTGTACCAAGCATAATAAATTTATCCACCAACTCAAGACGAGTTAATTATTTAGTTGTGAAACAAAATACATACTTCATCCCATGACTCTATACTCATATTTAGAAAGTAATAAGGGTATAGTAAGACTTAACAACCTTCATTGATTCATTCTACTAGAATAATTCTAACTTGCATATATCACTCATAAACCACTATCCCACACAACTATCTATCTAATTTCCCTAAACGTTATTAATTTTAATTACAATCATTAAACTTATTCACTTAATCATCTTAAATACCTGAGTCCAAAACCATCTTAAACAAACACTTATCTCACCCTGACATTCTTATATACTACATACTAACCAAAAAAATATATTCCTCACATATTCAACTAAACCAATGCTATATTATCTTCTTCAAACTCTTACTCTCCAATACATATTGCTCATCCCATATTATTTATTCTCTTAAACACCAACCTCTCTAAGCTATACTAACACCCTATTTAATCATCTCATCCTTATAGATAAATTTGCATTCATATATCACTTCCTATTCTCTCCTCTACAAGCATATCATGTATATAACTTCATCATATAACTACTATCCGCATGCCTTCAGCATATAATATATATAACTACTTCATATAAATCCTATGGTCTCTGCCAAGATCCTATCTGTATGCACCAACAGGAGCCTTGGAATAGGTATGGATATCTATCGACACATAGAGGAAGGTGGATATTTGCTAGATAACACCATTGCGAGATCTTTGGTAGACATCTATGCCAAAAAGTAGAAGTACGAACTGCTGGGAGCATGCAAGGAAGAGAAGATACGCGGACTGTGTGACAGAATGCCTCAAGGCGATGTCATTTCCTAGAACGCAATGATAGCAGGATATGCACAGAATGGATTTGTTGAAAAAGATCTACTAAATGCCTCAATGGTGTGGGGGCGCGAACTATTTGCACAAAATGGATGCCCTGAAAAGGCTTAAGAAACATCAAGCAAATGTGTTTGGTAGGTATATAAGCAAGTCGTGGAAGCTCAGTCAAGACACTTAAACCATCTAAAGAAAGATTCATATACATGCACTCGCATACTCAAGGATTCAAGATACTAAATGTCATGCCAGAGAGGGAAAAGAATAATTTTAGATTACAAATGAATATAGGCTCAGAAGTATTTATATTCTTGGTGCCATACGAATATGAGTGCAGGAATGATTATATTCTTGGCATCGTTAATATACTCTTAAAGGGATGATTTTCTTGTGGAGATTATTGGTGATGCTAATTGATGAAAACTATAGAAATGGGATTGCGCTTTAATAATGAACTACCTCAGATCTCCTGTAATAATGAAGGGAAATCCATCAAAGTATAATGGAAGGGAAGTTCTGTCAGATATTGAAGTTGCGAGTGCCCAGGTAAACATGCATGCACATGACCTATCTCTCAAAATTTCTAAAAGAAATGCACAGTGTCACGAGAAACTATGATTACTGGATATGTGCAAAAAGGATTTAAATATTATCTTCATAAGAGGGATCTATCGATATCCTATGAGTGATAAGGAAAAAATACAACCCACCAATCATATAGATGCATACGGTTAAGGAGGGTACTCACAGGTAACGCAAAATTGATGGAGTAGTCACAGTTATGTTCAAGTAAAATCAATACAAAACTATTGAAGAGAAAGCCAAACCTGAGTAAATAAGGGTGCAGAGATTTAATCTTGGGCACAAAGCATCAAAATGATACTACAGGGATTCGCCTCCAAGACATGGTCGTATGCTAAAGGATCAATAGTACAAGGTAAATAGTTTTTGCTTATCCCAAGTCCTGGAGAAACGTCACCTCCAAAATCCAAGGATACAGTTGCAGGTCTAATTACTCAACAACACAGAAATATAAATCCCAAATAGTTTCTACTATATAAGACATTGTCGGATAGATGGCTCGAGTAGTAAAAACATTAGATTTTCATAAGCTTAAATTTCTTGAAGACACGACAGTGAGTTTGAATAAAACATGGCATACAGGACTTGTAGCACTCACCTGAGTAGTCTCCCTGGCATATTTTCTTGGGTTGTATGGAAATCGGCAAGCTGAAGTCAACCTGCTTCCTAGTACTCATGATGGCCTCCCTGGTCTTCTGCAATACCATCCATGTCTATTTTCCAAGTAGTGGGTAGGTTATCACATATCCCCCGCCCCCATTTCCCTTAGATCTCCTATATATAAAAGATCTCCCTCCCAAAACAAAATAGAAAATGCAATAAATTCCAAATAGCTCCTTTTTTCCACACTGTCTCTCCTTTTCTAAAATTAGTCTCTTACTGAAAAGAAACAATTATTTCTAAGATTCCCTCTTGAGGTCCGTAACTGCCACTTCTTCCAAGTGGCCTAAAAAAAAGAATCCATTATTCTAACAAATAATGACAAGCAAAAGGAATATTTTCAAGAGGTATTTAAAAAATATGCATATAATCTAATTTTGTAATTTGCACAAGTAAATTTATTTGCGACTAATATTTACTTATGTCTATCATTCAAATAATTATTTTAAAATGTAATATATTTTTATGCAATTTATAAATCTATTGCAACTAATAGAAAACGGTTAAAGAGATATTCTAATGCAATTAAATGCAAATGCAATTTGACTACATGGTGTTTGCAATGATTCACTTCATCGCAAGTCGCCGCCAGTTGGCTAAACACCCTCTCCTCGATAATACTCTCTCTCCGTGGAGAGATTGTCGTCCTACAATTTCACATGAAATTATCAATTAAATTCCTAATAATATTATTTAATATCGTAATCAAATATTGTAAAATAAAAGGGTTGTGACAGAAGTGGAGTTCAACCCCCTTTATTATAGAGTTATTTTTAAATTAAAAAATTAAAGATATGACCTTGTTATACATTTACAAATATTTATATATTATACGTACAGGTATATATCATTAATACCCTAGCTTTGTATATAATATATTACCCACCTTATTATACCTTACAACAAAATAACATTAGGAAAATAGAGGTGATACTATTTTAAATAACACAAGTAATAGTCTATGAGTAAAGTATGACTAAACTTGTCATATGGTTGTTTAAGGGAAATAAAATGTCATTAGTGTAAATTCATAATATTCATGAAGAGATGACTTAAAAATAAACATAGTTCAAATCCCGCAAAAATCATAACTAATCATAATACCAATGAAAGCCTCTAATACATAGAAAATGCATTATAAGTTCCAAAATTTGTGTTAAATGGGAAATTATCTAAAGGTTAAAAATCAGAATGAACAATTACCATCCTCCCTAATAATAAATGATGTGCTTGTTTGATAAGTGAGGGATATTCTAGTGAAGAAAATGGCTAGAAGATGAAATTTCTAAAGTGGTGAGTATTCATCATCACTCCCTGAAATGAAAATGCTTAAAGATTCTTGTATGCTAAGTGGGGTCCCTTGCCTTGTAATTAGTACCAACACACATCAGAAATAAAATGTCATTAGTATGAATGACTACTCATGGAGATCATTTTGAAATAACTTTAAAATACATGACATATGCAACAACAAAAAAATTATAACTAAAATCCCAACAAAATTCTCCAATACTTATCAAATATTTTTTTATGCTTTGTAATGATTAACTATAATAATGAGCCTAAGTTAACTTGGTCTCAAGAAGATTATTTGCTAAGTATTGTGGATTTTTTGTACATGTATAACCCAACAATGTCATGAACTGAGTAAAATCATATGCTTGTTAAATGAGATGAATGTGTTTGTAGCACCTAAAATAAAAATTACCAAAAATTTTGGGCATTACATTTCAGGTGGATTCATCACTACAAATATCTATATAATTTACTATAATATCTATAGAGAGAAAGAGAGATGTTTTAAAATAGATAAACCGCAGTCCCTTTCAGAGCACCACACAAACACACAAGATAGTCAAGATCAAAAGGACATGGTATGGATCATTTATGATTGAGGGAATCAACTCCACAAGACAACCTTATATTAAATTTGATGAAGGTTAAGATTTAGTTCATAAGGTCTACAATTATAGAGGAATCATTGATCAATATAACTCATTTCATCAAGTTGAGAGATTACTCAAGCAATGTTAAGGTAGGACGTGATTTTTCAACTACAAGGTGATCCATGAAATAGGGAGGATAGTCCCCTTATGTAGTCTCATCTTTAAAAAAATTGAAGGAGTTAGAATATGAGAACATCTAAATGATTAAGTTCTACAACAAACATTGAATATGTATCAATAAAATATAAACCATAGACAATACCATTAAAATAGAGACAAAAGAAATTAATGTGAAGAAACCCATTGTGGATAAAAACTGTTAGGGTTAGCCAGCAGAAGATATCAATTAAATGCAAATAAAGATTAAACAGAGAAATGGAAATACACAAAAATAATAATAGCGAGAGACAAGTTTTAACGTGGTTCACCCAAACTTAGGCTACATCCACCAAACAGAGAGTCTAATAGTATTATCCAGTAAATCAAAACCGATTACAATCAGCAATCCCTGCAACTCAATACCGCTGTAAAATGCTACAATACAATACCCAAACCCTAACCCTTGGCCGCTTTTTATTAAGCTTTTTTTCGGTTATAAAAATAGGGTTTTCTTATGTCGGTCAATGAAAAAATAACTCCCGGTGCTTTATAAAATAATAAAAAATCGTGTGAGGTTTTAGGGGCGTTGCCTCCAAGCCCCCACGGGGGTGCTACCCCTCGACCTCGCCCTATATTGCGACAGGGAACACGCCAGGGGCGCTGCCCCTGGACCCCACAAGGGGCGCTGCCCCTTGACTCCGTAGGGATTTGGGGGGGAAACCGCGCCGATAAAAAAGGGGTAAATATAACCTCCAAGTCTGATTAGGCTCTATATAACAACAATCTCCCACTTGGAGACTGATCAAACTCCACACCATATCATCTCCCACTTGGAGACTAATCATAACACCACTGACCCTGTAGCTCCCACTGGAAATAAGCACCCTGGACTCTGCTATTTTATTTTTGTTGTTTTCAATTTAAAAGACCAACCAAAGCTAAAGAGGAGCTCAGCTTCTCCCTTGTTACTACCTTTGTAAACATATTTGCTGGATTGTCATCTGTATGTATCTTTGCTAGCTATAACTGTCCATCATCCAATACCGACCGAATGAAGTGATACCTCAACTGTATGTGTTTGGTCTTTGAATGCAAGGCAGAATTCTTTGCAAGATATATGGCACTCTGGCTATCTATAAACAAATAACTGTTAACCTGTTGTGTGCCCAATTCTTTCATGAAAGATTGCAGCCATATCATCTCGTTGCTTGCCTATGTTGCAGCTACATATTCTGCCTCTGTGGTGGATAAAGCAACCACCTTTTGCAACCTGGAAATCCAACTCACTGCTATTCCACCTACAGTAAAGACATAACCTATAGTACTCTACCTGGTATCAATATCCCCTGCCAAATCTGAGTTTACATAACCTGCTAAATCAGTATGAGAGCCCCCAGAACATAAGTGTTTATGGGATGTACCTCTCAAATATCTGAGAATCCATTTTACCGCATTCTAATGCTCTAATCTGGGATGACTCATATACCTGCTAACGAATCCTACAGCATGTGCAATATCTGGTCTGGTGCATACCATGGCATACATTAAACTTCCTACAACTGAAGCATAGGGTACCTTGGACATTTTCTCTTCCTCATCTTGTGTCTTAGGACACATCTCCTTGGTCAGTTTCAAATGACTAGGCAAAGGTGTGCTGACAGCTTTTGCATTCTCCATGTGGAATCTCTGCAACACCTTTTCAACATAAGCAGCTTGAGATAGAGTCAAATTTCTGTTCTTCCTATCTCTACAAATTTTCATACCAAGGATGTGTTTTGTTACCCCCAAATCCTTCATATCAAATGACTGTGCTAACTGTTGTTTTAACTCTCTTATGTGATCCATGTTAAACCCAGCTACAAGCATGTCATCAACATATAAACATAAAATAATGTAGCTGTCATTATCCAACCTCTTAAAATAAACACAATGGTCAGAATTACACCTGCTGTAGCCTTGCTCAACCATAAAACTATCAAATTTTAAATACCATTGCCGAGGTGCTTGTTTCAGGCCATACAAACTCTTCTTCAATCTGCACACTAGTTTCTCCTTACCTTTGACCCCAAATCCTTGGGGCTGTTCCATATATATCTCCTCCTCTAAATCACCATGGAGAAAGGTAGTTTTAACATCTAGTTGTTTCAAATGTAAATCTTCAGTAGCCATAATACTTAAAACAGTACGAATAGAAGTCATCTTGACAACCAGAGAAAATATCTCATCAAAATTAATGCCCTTTTTCTGTGCAAATCCTTTTACAACTAACCTGGCCTTAAATCTTTTCTTACCTCCATCTTCCTCTTTCAGCCTGTAAACCCATTTATTTGGTAAAGCTTTTTTACTTGTAGGTAACTTACATAATTCCCAAGTCTGATTTTTTAGCAAGGAGTCCATTTCTTCTTTCATTGCAAGCTCCCACTGAACTTGTGTATCCACTTGCATAGCTTCATCATACCCTTCTGATTCACTAGCATCTGTTAACAAAATAGAATACAAAGAGAGAGAAAACCTTTCAGGAGGTCTACTTATCCTTGTTGACCGTCTAACATTTACTAGAGTTTGTGGTATTTCTAGTTGCTGTTGCGGAGCATGAGGAGCCACTAGAACATCACTATTTGGAGTATCATCCAGCACCACATAATCCTTTTCTTTCTTCTCATGCTACTGCAACTGATCTTTGTACAACACCTTCTCATTGAATATGACATCCCTACTTCTCACAATTTTCTGATTTTTAAAATCCCAAAGCCTTTAACCAAATTCATCAATGCCATATCCAACAAAGGTACACCTTTTTGATTTTGCATCCAGCTTGGTTCTATTTTCAGAATCTACATGTGTAAATGCTTCACATCCGAAAGTTCTGAGAAAAGAATAACTCACCTTCTTACCTGTCCATGCTTCCTCTGGAATACCACAGCCCAAAGGAACTGAAGGTCCTCTGTTAATTAAATATACAGCAGTGTTAACAGCCTCTGCCCACATGTTTAAAGGCAGTCTAGCATGCAATCTCATAGTCCTTGCACGCTCCATTATTGTCCTATTCATGCGTTCAGCCACTCCATTTTCCTGTGGAGTTCCTGGAACTATTTTCTGCCTACGAATTCCATTAAAGGAACAATAATCTTCAAATTCTTTGCTGCAATACTCACCACCATTATCAGATCTAAGACATTTTAATCTTTTACCCGTCTCATTCTCAACCAAGCTTCTCCATTTCTTAAATGTTTCAAATACATCAGATTTCTGTCTAAGGAAATAAATCCAGACCTTCCTAGTTGCATCATCTATGAATGTAACATAATATCGAGAGCCACTGAGAGAAGATACCTGAGCTAGTCCCCATACATCTGTATGCACAAGCTCTAATTTTTTATTTTTCTTTTGCTTCCCATCTTTGAGAAAACTGACTCTCTTTTGTTTTCCATACACACAACTTTCACAGAAATCCATATTAATACATTTCAGACCTGGTAAAACTTTCTTAGAATGAAGTAGGTCTTCATACCTTTTTCACTCATATGCCCAAGTCTGTTATGCCACAGTGTTGTCTCAAAATCTGTAGCAACTTTTCCAGTCTCTTTCTGCAAACCTGTAGCAACTGTTCCTGAACCTGTTTCCTTTTTCTCTGTAACAGCTAAAGTAGAAGGAACAGTATGACCTATACAAAGATATAAGGTGCCTACTTTCACACCTTTTGCTACTACTAAGGCACCTTTTGAAACCTTCCAATTTTTATCAGTAAATGTAACAGTGCAACCTTGTTCAGTTAGCTGCCCTGCTGAAATTAAATTCCTACTAAGCCTTGGAACATGCCTTACCTCTTGTAGTAGCCAATGATTCCCATTCTGCAACTTAATCTTGATTCTTCTATTTCCAACAATCTGACAGGGTTCATTATCTCCCAAATAAACCAGCCCAAAATCTCCTTGGACATAATCAAGGAAATAACTTCTATGGGGCATAGTATGAAATGAGGCCCCTGAATCTAAAACCCATGAATCATTAGCATTATCTAGGGAAAGAATCAAAGCATCATCTTCAGACTTATTGCTTACCACATTTGCTTCCTTATTGCCTTCTTGTTTGTCTCCTTCGTTGTTCTTCTGAGACTAACAATCTTTCTTCAGATGACCTAGTTTTCCACAGTACCAGCAATCCTTCTGTCCTCTGGTTTGGGATCTTTTGTCCTTTGATTTTCCTCGTGACTTCCCCTGACCTCCAGAACCTTTTCCTCTCTCCTTTGATCTACCTCTACTTTTTGCATTCAAAACACTACTTGATTTGGATCCACCTGAGTTTTTCCTATGAATTTCCTCACTCAGAATAACACCAACAACATCATCAAATTTCAGGGTATTTGAACCAGAAACAGAGTTACTAACCGCCATTACCAAATTATCCCAGCTTTTAGGCAATGAACATAATATCAAGAGAGCTCTAACTTCATCAAATTTTACATTTATAGAAGTCAATTGATTGACAATCGTATTAAATTTATTTAAATGATCTGTCACAGATCCACCTTCAACCATTTTCAGATTAAACAAACACTTCATAAGAAATACCTTATTTGAGGCTAAGCATTTTTCATACAATTTAGCCAAAGCTTTCATTAGACTGTCTGTTGTCTTCGCTTCTATTATATTGAATGCCACCGTTGGTGCCAGGCACAACCGAATGGTTCCCAATGCCTTTCTGTCAAGAAGATTCCAATCCTCATCAGACATTGTTGCCGGTTTCTTGGATACTCCTTCTAATAGCATCCATAAATCTTTTTGATAGAGGTAATCCTCCATCTGCATCTTCCATAACTGATAGTTCTGCCCATTGAATTTATCGACCTTCAATTTACCCTCGTCCGCCATTGCTCCCACTCAACCGTGAGACTTTCCTGTAGATGATAATCGAACACAACCTCGCTCTGATACCACTTGTTAGGGTTAGCCGGCAGAAGATATCAATTAAATGCAAATAAAGATTAAACAGAGAAATAGAAATACACAGAAATAATAATAGCGAGAGACAAGTTTTAACGTGGTTCACCCAAACTCGGGCTACATCCACCAAACAGAGAGTCCAATATTATTATCCAGTAAATCAAAACCAATTACAATCAGCAATCCCTGCAACTCAATACCGCTACAAAATGCTACAATACAATACCCAAACCCTAACCCTTGGCCGCCTTTTATTAAGCTTTTTTCGGTTACAAAAATATGGTTTTCTTATGTCGGTCAATGAAAAAAATAACTCCCAGTGCTTTATAAAATAATAAAAAAACGTGTGAGGTTTTGGGAGCGCTGCCTCTCGACCCCACCCTGTATCACGACAGGGAACAAGCCAGGGGTGCTGCCCCTTGACCCCGTCTTGGGGGCGCTGCCCCTTGACCCCGTCTTCGGGGCGCTGCCCCTAAACCCCCACAAGGGGCGCTACCCCTTGACCTCGTAGGGATTTGGGGGGAAACCGCGCCGATAAAAGAGGGGTAAATATAACCTCCAAGTTTGATTAGGCTCCATATAACAACAAAAACACTATCAAAATGGGAGTTACACTCATTTAAGTACACCAAATTGGTTGTTACAATCGAACTCTAATCTATAAACTTTCTTAAGATCTTGCAAACACTCTTTCAAGACCAATTACAATGCTCTACTACAATTTAGCCATCTACTACAAAATAGTTATTAACATGAGTACTAATCACTCAAATATGATCCCAAAACTTGAGTGACAAGACTCAAATGACTCCCAAAAATGCTTAACTCAACTATAACATGATATTTATAGAATCCCAATCCATTTGGATGTTGAAACAATCATCCAGAAGGAAGAGGAAGCCAAAATAACTTGAATGTTGGGATACCAAAAGACACAAATTATTATTTTTAATGAAGTTGTTACTTCTACCATAGAGGTGAACACATGTTTTTTGGGGTGACCAAATGTTTGTTGTGGCCAACAAGTGTTTGTCACCTATATAGATTGGTTAACTCACCACAAATCCTAGAATAATACCATTTCCATTGATTTCTTGTCAACTAAAGTCCGCACACTAATGTCACATTCCAATTTGCACATTATGCTTAATGATTTCTTGTCAACTAAAATCTTGGAAAATTATTCTTAATGATTATGCTAAGGCTTCTCGACAACACATCAACTTCCATAAGAGCAATGTGTATTTCTTCAACACTCCTGGAGACCTCCAGAGGAAAATTATTAACATCCTGGGTTGTGCAGATGTTGATCGTCCTTCAATGTACCTTGGCCTCCCTTTAACAGTCAAAGAAGTTACTTTGGGCTTCTAGAATGGCATTTTGGAAAGAACTCAAAAGAGATTGGTTGGCTAATAAGGTAAACTCCTGAGTAGTGCTGGTAAACTACAACTTCTTTGAGCCTCCCTGCAAGGTATTCCCACTTACTTTCTCTCTTTTTAAAATGCCCAAATACTTAGCTAACAAGCTAGAACAGATCCAAAGAACTTTCTTATGGACAGGTGTGGAAGAGAAGAAGAGAATGTCTCTAGTCAAATGGGAGAGGGTCTGTCTTCCTAAAACTCATGGTGGCCTCAATATCAAAACTAAAAAAAATTGAATAAAGCTCTTTTATCCAAAGTCAACTAGAACTTTATTAGCAATAATAAGGAATGGGGAGTTATTATGCAAGCTAAATATTTACAGGGTGCTGATAATTACAACTTCCTTCATCAAGAGAGACTACCTTAGGGTTCTGTGATTTGGAACAAAATGATCAAATCTAGAAGCCTTATTAAAAAGGGGCTTAAATGGAAATTGGGGGATGGTAACATCATAAACTTTTGGGAGGATCCTTGGGTGGCTGACAAAGCTCTTTCTATCCAAGAAGGTAATGAGGTTGCTGAGATTGCCACACAATATTTTGGTACTAAAGTCTATCAGTATTTCCAATAGGGGAATAGTGTTAGACATTGGAAAAATCTTCTTGAGTGTTGCACCAATCATACTGAGCTTCTCCCTCGAATGAATTCTATTCAACAGATGTTGTTGAGAACCAGAATTCCTCTCTTTCCTAGATTTTATGAGTTACTTTAGACTGCACATAAAAGAGGGCTCTTCTCTATCAAATCTGCTTACCATCTATTGATTTCTGGTGATTTTAGGGATGAGCTTTGGAGAAAAGTTTGGAACCACAAGATTATTCCTAAAGTCAATATGTTTTTGTGGATTGTGGCCCATAATTTTGACTCAAGATAATCTTCAAAGAAGGGGTTTTCTCTGGTTAACATGTGTGTGTTATGCCTTAAGGAAGAGGAAATTGTTCCCCATTTGATTCTACATTGTGAGTTTGCCATGGAAATATGGAGTAGAGTGCTTCTGAACTTTGACTTGCAGTGGGTCTGTAATAAAGATATTAAGGAAGTCATTAAAAACTAAGTTCCTACTTTCTCTTAACCTTGGCTAGTGGAGTTGTGGAATCAAACCCTTCCTTTCATGGGATGGACTCTGTGGAAGGAAAGGAATAATAGAATTTTTAGAGACTCTGTTAAAGATTGTTCTCAAGTCTTCCAGTCTTTCTCTAAGAGCCTTATTGAAAGTGTTTCCAATTCCCATATCAAAACTGCTGACAAACCTCTAACTCACCAAGAGGAAAGTATGGCTGCTAATTAGGGAATTCTAAATTGAATTCCTACTTTGACAATTCTAAGCAACTCCGGAGATTAAATACTAGGTGGATCCCACCGAATTCTAGTTGGCTCAAATTAAATTTTAATGGAGCTTCAAAATCTGATGGTAGGGATAGTGGTGGTGGGGTTATTAGGAATGACATTGGGGAGTTTATTGCTTCCTATGCTGGAGGCTTAAGTATTCAAAGTAATAACTTTGTTGAAGCTTCTGCACTTTTATGGGGTATCAAGTTGGCAATCACGTTGGGTATAAGGAAGCTACATATTTAGGGAGACTCTAAAATAGTTATTGGTGCTATTACTAAGGGTTCAATCTGTGGGTGGCAGCTTAAGGATATAATTGTTGATATTCAAATGCTTATCCAAAGTATTACCCAAGTTGATTTCTCTCACATTTACAGAGAGGGAAATGGAGTTGCTAATGCACTTGCCAATCATGGTCAGCAGTTTGAAAATTGGTGATGTTGGCGCCAATTCAATAATATCCCCCGTGCTATAGGGGATTTAATTCAAAAATAAATAACTTTTCAATCATGCCTCATTACAATGTGAAATCCATCTTGGCACAATCGGTTCCTTGTGGCATGATGAGTTGGCTACCTAAGGACATTGTCATTATGATAAAAAGTACTTTTCTGATAGATGCCAATTTGGCACTTATGATCGCCCACGGGATGTTGAGCTAGCTATTTGATGTTGATAGGAAGGCTAAATTTATGATTTTGGAGCATGGGAAGGACTCGCAGAGATTGGAATATGAGGCGACGTATCTAAGTAATGATGACCTTAGGACACTCAATAATTTCCTCATTTATTTCACTTTCCTACTTCTTTATGCCTGTAGAGTTAATACTCGGGGTTTTTTTTGAAGTTAGACGGAGACACAATGAGCCTACTTGTCATTTTCCTTTGCTCTAAGAGTCTGAAAGAAAGGTGATAATGGGGGGGACAAAATTCACACTGAGCCCATCTCTTGCAGTTAATTTAAGGATAATGCAGTGGTGTGGCATTATTGCAAAGAAGGAGGCATCATTCCTTTCCTTGAATGTCTCAATGGCTATGATGAAAACCTTTCAGTGTAGTGTGCCCTATCTTGGGATAACTGCAAAGTTAAAATTGGCTAGATATGGTTTGAAATTTCTGAGGAAGTTATTGCGATGGCTACTAGCCTTTCTATGAAGGGCACGGAGCTGATGAAGAAGGCTAAGGTTGCTGACCTTTAAATCAAAAGATTTTTCTTGATGAGGGGGAGGCACTTGTCACTTATCAAGGAGGGTTTGATCATGCAAAGCTTCCAGAGCCATGGGATGAGATGTGCTACCTTCTGATGAAATACTTCACTCTCAAAGGGTGTTTTACTAGATTTTATAATTATCACCTTCCCCTCAACCATTTCAAGAGAAATTCTCTTATTAGCTTTCCTTTTTAATTGATGTCTTCTTTGGAACATTCAGCTCACTGGGTGAAAGCTAAAATGGATAAGAAACCCTCTAAGTGTCATGTTCCCCTCCATCAAGGCCTTATTCATTATCTGTATAAGTTTCATC
The DNA here is from genome assembly GCA_027924645.1 of Cunninghamia lanceolata. Classification (NCBI taxonomy): domain Eukaryota; kingdom Viridiplantae; phylum Streptophyta; class Pinopsida; order Cupressales; family Cupressaceae; genus Cunninghamia; species Cunninghamia lanceolata. The sequence continues at coordinate 8,120,037 of BSBN01000010.1, forward strand.
TTGCCTTGGACCCCCCGAAACTAATTCTCCCCAGTGCTGTTGAAGTCCTTGTGGATGCTCCTCCTGATGTTGCTTTTCTTGTTGAGGAGCCCTGTTCTACCCCTAATAACCAAAATATTAAAGGTGGTTCCTTTTCTGAAACCCTGGACGAGAACACTAAGAAATATATCCATACTCCTCTTGCTAAAGGAAGTGTGAAGGGGATAAAAAGGAAATTTAAGGTTTCTATTGTGGAGAGTTCTGAAGTTAAGGATATGGGGGCCCATACAAATCCAAACAATGACACTGCGGGACCTTCAAAAAAAGCTAAAGCTAAAACCATAGTCAAAGCTAAAAATGAATGTTACTCTTCAAGAGTTAGAAGGTCTGGTAGAATTGCTAGTAAACTAGCCCCTCTAGCTAAGCTCATTGATTATTTTGAAAGTGAATCTGGTTATTCTACTCAGGGAGATGACAAGGCTAAAGGGGATGACCTTGAGGTTCATGAGATTTTGGAGGAGACTGCAGGGGTTGAGGATAAGGAGAATTCTAACGAAGGAGATTTTGAAGCTGATGATAATGTTCAAAAAGAGGAGAGGGTGATTGTTGAGGAAGTTGAAAAGGTTGCTAAGGTAGATGGTGACGGTCAAGAGGATTAAATTGATGTTCTTAGAGGCTGTGTGGAATCCCTGGAACAAAGGATTAGATTTATGAGATGCTTTATCAACAATATGCTCTGTCAATCAACTATGCTCAATTTATCCCTGCTGCAAGAACATGACACCCTTGCCTATGGAGCTGATGAAAAGAAGGTCAAAGATTTTGACAAGATTTATAAATTTCTAGCTAAAGGTTGGGAGGATGTTTCTCCTTAGCTTTGTTTATTTACTTTTTGTTTATCTGTTGTTAGACTGCTACATTTACTATCTATTGTTTATCAGTTGTTAATGTTGTTTTTGTCACTGGGGTTGGTAGCTCTTTTTGTTTCTGAGCCTTTGTTGTTCTTTTTTAGGTTTATGTTGTAAGGGTTTGGCCCTTGGTTTGCTGCCTTATATAATCAAAAACAAGAATATGATTATAATCCAACACAAACCATAGGGCTTATGGTTTTGAAATGTCTTCACACCAAGTTTCTCAACCAAGCTTTGTGCAATTAAGTTAGTTTGTGTGAAAGAATCAAATAAAGTAGCAAACTTTACATCATTGACAAAAATCCTAATGTTAAATAATGCTTCTTTAGCTAACAAACCAATATTTCTACAAAAGAAATAATTTTAGAATCCCCATCCAAATCAATAGTAACCTCCTTACCCTTATAAATTTCCATTGTGAGATTAGCATCCTTTTTACCCTTCTTTTTGTGTGGGTTCCTTTTTTGATGTAGTTTCCAACATAAAGACTCTACATGACCATCCATATCACAATGATCACAATGTGCATATTTATTTTTAGTTCTTATGGCATTAATTGTATTCTTTTCCTTTTTAGTGGTCTTCATTAGACTTGAAAGAAGGACAACAATCTGTCTCAAGATAATGAGCATGTGAAAATGCTTCATCTATGTCAACCAATTTAGAGAGCAACATAGACCTACAAAGATGATTATGCAAACCTTCTATGTACTTCATTAAGATTTCAACATCAAGTACATCTTCACCCATTTGTATCTCTTCTACATAATTCACTAGTGTATCCTTGTGCACTTTGATCTTCTTTTTGCGAAATGAATTCCCTTTCCATACTCTTTTATTCCTTATCACATATTGGATATAATTTTTCCTAATAAATTTCTTAAGATGATACCAAGTACTTATTAAGTATTCTTATAGGCCCTGCCATGGAAAATATGAGACTTTCAATCCAAGTAAGGACATATTTAGCCAACTACAGTCTAGTAAAAGAGATATTTTGTTTAAGAGTTAGAGTTTGCATGCTAAAATATACCTCGAGTTGGGTTAACCATTGTCCAACTTTTTCACATCCACATCACCTTCAAATGAATTTATATCAATATTAGCCTCCACTTTGAATAGTGGCTTATTTGGAATATTATTATCCACCTTAGGCTCTTCCTCTCCATGATTAAATCTTTGTACAATCTTGCTACAAGAACTTGCATAAGGATTTTTATGGTCTCAAGGATTGAGAAGAATCTTAATGGCACTCTCCATCTTAAGGAACCTTACTTTTGCACCAAACTCCTCTTATATTTCCATTCCTCTTAACTCTCTCCTCCACTTGTGTGTGTTACTATCTCCTTCAAAAGGCAACAACTTCTTTCCATTTAAGTGGGTTATGAGCATGAACCTGCAAAACACTCACAACACCACCAAAGTCTCCAAAAGGAAATAATGTGCTCTAATGCCACTTCATCCATAAATTAGAGAGGATACTCCTCTCACATATTCATCATCTTATAGAAAATTGAATGTTAGAATATGAGAACTACTAAGTGACTAAATTCTACAACAAGCATTGAATATATAGAAAGAAACATAAATTATAGACAATACCATTAAAATAGAGATACAAAAAAGTTAATGTGGAGAAACCCCATGTGGGTAAAAACCCCACCAAAATATGAGTTCCACTCACTTATGTACTCCAAATTTCTTGTTATAATCACTTTAGTCTATAGACTTTCTTAAGAGCTTGCAAGCACTCTTTCAAGACCAATTACAACACTACTATGATTTCTCAACCCTCTACTATAAAACAATCATAAGCATAAGCACTAATCACTCAAAAATATTCTAAAAACTTAAGTTACAAGACTCAAACTACTCCCCATAATATTTAACTTAGATCTAACATTATATTTATAGAATCCCAAGAAATTTGGAAGCTAAACCAACTATCAAGAAGAAGAAGCTAAAAATCTTGAATTTTGGAATGCTAAAAGACATAGACTGCTACATGTAATGAATCCATTTCTTCTACTAGAGAGGTGAACATGTGTTCATTGAGGAAACTTTTCCTTGGGGTGAACATGTGTTTGTTGAAGTGAACTATGCATTTGTCACCTATAAAAACAAACAAACTCGCCACAAATCCTAGAGAAATACCATTAAGATTGATTTATCATCAAATACAATTTGCACACTAATGTCCCATCCCACCTTGTACATTCTCCAACACCAAAAAAACCAAGCCCTATAGAGAATTATGAGAGATAAAAAATTGGATCCATTTTCATATTAGAAGGAGATGTCACTTTTTGGTGGGCTTGTGAGGAAAGTGTGTTGGGTCTTGAAATCGTAGCTCCACAATCTTAGAGTATTATCCTATCCCCAAAGCTAGGGACTTGTCTTCAAGAAGGTAGGACACGTGCTCATTACAAATCATGGATGATTAAATACCAATTATTGAGAGTGGGTATTTTATCCTTCGCTTTGGTCTCAAGTAGACCCAAGAAGGTGTTACTAGAGGTATCCTCAATAGGATTGATAACAAAGAATGATAGGCAAGAGTAAATCATTGCAGCTATACCAAATGTATGCTTGACCCAAAATTTGTCACTAGGCCAAAGACTAACCAGCTACACATAAAACCTTTTATTAAGTTGATAACTGCAACCTTGCAGATGCACCTATAGATATCAACAACATTATATCCCCACAAGTGAATCGAATTAACATTTCATACACAAATGCAATGTGTGGGCATGCATGACATGATTCTCTAACAATCTATCTTTTTGAGGTCACTTGGAATGTTTCCTAAGTTATAATATTGAATCATGAAAACATGTGGAAGCCTAATATAATTCTAATATAATGAGGATGGTAAGATAATTAAAATAAAAGGTGTTTTGACTCTCACCAATTAGACCAGTGCCTAGTCCATTGGGCAACAAAGTCATGAGCTACAAGGAAGAGGGAGATACTCCTACAAAGCATAAATGGAACCAAATGTGTAAATGCATACAAATTAGAGATGACATTTCATGCAAATGGACATACTTAATAATCCATCTCAATACTACAAGAACCCACATGGAACAAAGGAGAGACCATCACAAAAACTTTGTAATGAATTAAAAGTTGCCACACATTCATATAACCCTTATTACATTCATACCAACAAATGTGGTAAGAGGAAACCCAACACTAGGTTTGAAGGTTCACTTGAATAATTACAAACTACTGTGGAGACATACCATTTACATGCACAATGTCCTTTAAATACCCTTCATATGGCTTACAAAATGCATTCCATCCCCTTACAAACTAGATTTGCATCACTTGATGCCCTAGAACCATCTTGAGACACCCACAGTCAAGAAATTGGATCAATGGCTAACCCTTGTTACATCTTACAAACATGTATATATAGCATTTGATTTCCTGCATTCTAGTCATCCATGAAGATTATGAGGCACCTCCACTAGTCAGAGTATTAAATGCAACAACTACACTAGATCCTTTGAAATCTACCTATAGACCAATGGCAGCTAGGGTTTTCAAACACCACATTCATTTAACCCCTGTTACATTCATACCAACAAAAGTGGCAAGAGGAAACCCACCACAACTAGATCCAAAGGATCCCTTGAAATATTACAAACTACCATGGAGACATACCATTTAGATGTGTGATTGATAATTTGAAACAACTATAAGAACCTAATAAGATACCACAATTACTCTAGAATTCCTACTCAAATTCAATTCACCAATGAAACTAAGAAAAATATAGAAAACATGAATTATACCTTGCAAACTGATTTATCCTTTGCATTCCATTGTCTCCTATCTTCTCAATGATCTTGTTGATAGTGATATTGCTCTCAGAATTGTACTTCTTTGCTTTTCAAGATGACAATGAGATGAATGGAATTGTGGATTCAAATGCAATGTAAATGATGCAAGACTATGCTAATGATAATGATATGAAGTTAATGATAAAAGGCATTGATATTGATAATGAGGATAATGATATGCAATTAAATGATATTATGAAACTAGATGATAATGCAACAATGGAGATTATGATAATGATATGCAAATGGCGGGCCAAAGGCACGCTTGGATACTTGATGGATTTTCTGCAGCATGTAAGTACTATAGCTCTTGTGATTGATTAAAAATGAAGGTGAGGAGCTTGCTTTTATAGGCCAAAGAGAGGCCCAATCCAAGTTTCAAAAGATCCATGGTGGAGAATAAGTCTTGTCACATGTATGGTCAAGATCAAATTGGTTGGGATGAGGGAGATAAAGGTGGAAGATGTTCCTACTATGATGACAAGGTGGAGGAATACATGGAACCATAAGCCAAATGTCATGATTCTCACAAGGACCAATGAGACAAAGGTGGAAGACCATGAGAAGAACATGGAGGAAGGAGTCTTTGGTTGTTGGAATGTGAGAGGGAATATAGGATTTGGAAGACAAGTGTCTTTGACCATGTTTGATGGTTGAGAAGAAAAAGGACACATGTTTGAGAGGATAAATGACTAATTAAATATTAAGAATATTTAATTATTGGAGCAACATGATGAGGTGTCCAATGATGTGGAATATGACAAGGATGAGATGATGTGGATTTTAGACATAGGACTTTGTCTTTAGAGGAAATAATTAAATAATTTAGGATTATTTAATTAGTGATGACATTATAGGAATTTAAGATAATTAATTGTTAGAAAAATATGATGAACGTGAACCAAGTAAATAAATTAAGATATTTATTTATTGATAGAAGAATAAGAATAAAATAAATATAAAAATATTTATTTAATTTGACTCGAGCCATTTTTATGTGTATACAAGATGCACAGTGTCCTTTGAATACCTTTCCTATGGTTTACAAAATGCATTCCATCCCCTTATAGACCAAACTTGCATCACTTGATTCCCTAGAATTAGCATGAGACACCTACAATCAAGAAATTGACTCAATGAACAACCCTTGTTATAGCTTATAAACATGTATATATATAGCATTTGACTTCTTGCATTCTAGTCGCCTATCAGAATTTTGAGGTACCTCCACTAGTCAAAGTATTGAATGCAATGAGTACACCAAATCCTTTGAAATCTTCATATACACTAGCAACAACTAGGATTTTCAACCATCACATTCATGGTGATCAATCCATCTTCTTCATCATCCATTAAAATGTGCACAGAGATCCACACCCTTGGAATAAACAATGGAATTTAGGTGGGAGAAGTGTTTTTGTACAATTTAGGGGGTCAAATCTAGCCATTAATGGTATCCTAGAGAGTTCAAGGGTGTTGGTGAGTCATTTGGCAAATTCGTGAGAATTAAGTATAGGATTGGACATCAAAAGTAGACAATGATAGAGATGTGGGAGTGTAGAAAATGGAAGGACATCCAAACATCAATTGAAACCATGCCAACACTTTTAAAGTTTATGAATACCTTTGAAATTATCTACGCTCTGTTTTCTTCTATCTTGATGACACTTTCCTTATGATATTAAACCCACCAATAATGTAGCTTGTTGGAGCTTTGGAGCCTGCTTAGAACTTTGTTGGCTTTTTTTAAGTGCTTCTTAAACTGTATTGGAGGTTCTAGTAGTTATGAGAACCACTAAATTTACCAATGGAGCTTCCTTTTGAATCTTGTTGGTGGTTTCGAAGGTTTTGAGATCTATGAAAAGCACTGATGAAACCATTCCCTTGAAACTTGTTAGTGGTTTCAAAGGTTTTAAGAACCATGAAAAGTGCCAACAAACTGTATGAGAAGCTTTGTCGGTGGCTTGAAGGGTTTCAAAAACCACGAAAAATGCCAACAAAAGGCTTTTGAAAGCACTATGAAAATGCAAAGTCCAACCAAACATCTAGACTCTAGTTAAAAGGTTAAGTGGAAGAAGAACACCAAAAACCCACAAGTCCACAAAGATCATTAAAAGGGGAAGAAACTAAGGTGAAGGAATGGGAAGTTTGCAAGGATTCAATGCGGAACTAGAAGGGACACCCAGATTTCAGGCAAAATGTTAGAAATCCAAAAAACTTAGAGAACCCCACAAATGTGCATGAAAAGAGGAAATTAGGGAAACAAAAGGAAAAGAGGAAAAGTAGAAGAAATCCACTAGTCCTTGGAAACTCCAGAGATTTGTAAAAGACCATAAAATGATTGAATACCTCCACAGACTTTAAACTTTTTCAAATTTTTACAACTCCTAGCAAATGGTAGAAACATGGGGAAGGCAAGGGATGGTATTAAAGAATAACATGACCAAGGGAGGACCCATTTAAGGAACTCTCAGATTGGTTATAAATGGTGGACAAAATAAGTCTAAGGTAATAAAGGGGCACTGGACTTAAGAATTTTTGCACTTGTTAAACTAGGTCCTAACAAAGTGCTTCAGTTGGGAAACTTTTAAGAGGCACTTCTAAATGTGAGAGTTGTCAGTGCATTACATTTAGAAGAGTGTTAATGAGTTTCATGATTCATTCACTTTTATCTTTTACTTAATGATGGATCTAGTGATGATAATTAAAACATCATATTTTAAACTATCTATGAAACTTGATCTATAAGATTGTAAGAAAATATAGTAGAAAAAACAAATCTCAAAGCAAAAATATTTTCATGAGCTTTGACAAGGAAAATAAATAGTGGCATAACACAATTTTCTATATATAGATCTCTTGTAGTGCATAATCTATTTCCCTAATGAGAAGCAAGGATTCACCAATTCATAAAAGGACTAAATGATGGCATTATTGGCATATGTGGAAAGATACTCCATTAACTCTTGTGAGCATTCAAAAAGTTTACATTGTAGAGGATAGGAAGGCTAAGATACAAGCCGCTTTGGAGTCGGCCAGAGATATAATCAATGCTCAATAGAAGGCTCACACATGTGGGTTTACGACTCGATTTCATAGAGAGAGGCACCCATAGACATAATAGAGGTAGCAAATATAGAAATTGTGTGGGGTTAGAAGAGATAGGAATCAAGTTTAGAGGGGTCCTACTTAAACTAAAGGATCATCAATGAGACTTCCACCACAAAAGGTTGCACCCTCACATTAGACATGATATTTACTATGGATAAGATTGTAAAGCTAGGGTACACAATAAACACAATAACCAACCCTTGATGAAGGGGTCCATAAGGTGGATTTTTTGAGTATGAAGGTTCTCTCTAGGCTTGATCTTTTTCATAGTGTGCAACTAAGATGATAAGATCAAGACCATAATTGTTACTAGGTGACATAGGTAGTGAAGATTGAGTATATATTCAAGTAAATAACCACTAGTAAGAGCATCAAGCCATGGTGATTGAACCCTCATATATGATGGTCAATATGCTATTGATTATTTTGATAATTCCAAGAGTTACAAATTATTTTATTGCAACTAGTATTGTGAACACTTGTAAGCTAGTGGCATCAAGGCAAGTGGTCTAGCCAAAGATCAAGATTGAAAGGAAACTAGGTGTGTAGAAATCACTTCCTACACTAATCTAACGAGGGGAGGGCTATGCAAATTCAATTTAATCTTTACAATTACAACAACATGAAACATATAACAGAGATATTGCAGCAATACACATAGAACTAGAAAGAAGACAGAAGAAGAGAGATAAGATATAACGTGGGGAAAACCCTTATCAGGTAAAAAACCCCACACTCGAAAACCTGCACAATGTATTATCAAAACTAAATATGGTTTACAATACACTTGCAATGTAATCTCTCAATAGTCTTTGACACTCATGTCTAGAGTTAATCTGGCAGCATAACAGTACCTGTCAATCACATTATTCAACTCCTCCTCAAAGCACCTTTTTATGTAGAAAATACAAGGCAAAATAGCCTCTATCTTGGAATGGGCGTCCAACTTGGCCTCATGGCCCAAAACCCATGCCTATGGACACTTGGTCAACATTGTAAGATGCATCTGACACTTGTCCACACACCCCATCCCAAAGAGGTCTCCTATTTCCAAAATGGGCTATGACAGATGTTCTTACAACTCTTACCACCATCATAGAATCTGTCATAGCAGTTACAACTTACAGCTGTAAGAGAATCTTTAAAGGAAGCTAGGTGTGCGGAAATAACTTCCTACACTAATCTAATGAGGAGAGGTCTATGCAAATTCAAATTATTCCTTACAACTACAGCAACATAGAACATTTAAACGAGATATTGCAGCAACACACATGAACTAGAAAGAAGACAGAAGAAGAGAGACAAAGATATACGGTGGGGAAAACCCTTATCAGGTGAAAAACCCCACACTCAGAAACCTGCACAATGTATTAATAAATCTGAAAGAATGTTTACAATACACTTGCAATGCAAGCTTCAATGGTCTTCAACACTCGTATCTAGAGTCAATCTGATAGCATAATAGTACCTATAACCCTGTAATACAAAATCCATCTCCCAACACCTGTTTATATAGAAATTACAAGGCAAAATAGGTGTTATCTTGGGATGAGCGTCTAACTTGTCCTCGTGGCCCAAAACCCACGCCTAGGGACACTTGGTCAAAATTATAGAATGTGCCTAACACTTGTCCATAGCTCCCATCCCAAAGAGGTCACCTATTTCCAAAATGGGCTATGACAGATGCTCTTACGACACTTACGATCGTCATAGAATCTATCATAGCAGTTACAACTTACAGTTGTAAGAGAATCTATCATACACATGCTATAAATAGCATATTCTCTTACATGTCATAGTCCACCTTGGGGTGCCCAAATATGCCTTTTCCAAAGATGCTTCATGACACATGTCATCACCTGTCTTACAAACTTCTATTTCTGACTCTTACATGTCATAGATTATGTCATAGGAATCCGTCATAATTGTTTTGGTCAATATTCCCTTACACAACATGGAAGATGCTGACACATGGCAAAATGCTCCTACCACAAAGTGGGATGCCTATCTCCTCATGTGAGGACAAAATTACAAGTTGTCATATTCCATGTAGGATTGACACATCACCGTGCCACATCCCACAATATGACAATATGGAATTTACAAATATTTACAACATAGGAAATTAAATAATAAATACAAACATTAATAATGTAAGGAATTACCAAGGTTGATACACCTTAATTCCCAACAAATCTGTCATACACAGGCTATAAATAGTATATTCTCTTACAACATGTCATAGTCCACCTTGGGGCGCCCAAAGATGCTTTTTTCAAAGATGCTTCTTGACACATGTCTTCACCTGTCTTACAAGATTCTATTTCTAACTCTTACATGTCATAACTTCGTCATAGGAATCTATCATGACCATTACGATCAATATTCCCTTACACAACATCCAAGATGCTGACACATGGAAAAATATTCCTACCACTAAGTGGGACTCCTATCTCCTCATGTGAGGACAAAATTACATGTGGTCATATGCCATGTAGGATGACCCGTGCCAACTCCCACAATATGACAACATAGGATTTGCATCCAAATTATATAATAAGTAATAAATAAACAAATACAATGAAATAATACAAGGAATTACCAAGGTTGAGACACCTTAATTCCCAACATTCTCCCACTTGTCTAACACCTTATAAGAGCCAATAGAATAACATGATTTAACTGCTATAGACTGAGAGGCCCATAGACTTTGAACACCATCTAAACTTCTTTGTGCCCACTAGCTTCATCAATGCATCTGCAACATTCTTCAAAGTATCTACCTTCTTCAAATTTACCTTCCCATCCTCTACCATGTCTCACATGAAGTGAAACTGTACATCAATATGCTTTGATCTAGCATGGAAAGTTAGATTCTTTGCAAGGCAAATTGCACTCTGACTAACACAACAAATTGTAATCTATCCTACATCAACACCAATATCTGAACACAATCTCTTAAGCCAAATGGCTTCCTTACAAGCATGAGTTGTTGCCATGTACTCAGTTTCTATCATGGACAAAGCAACCATAGGTTGTCACTTACTCATCCAACTAATAGCACCACCAAACAGTGTAAACACATAAGCACTGGTGGATCTCCTGCTGTCAATGTCACCTACCCAATCTAAATCCACAAATCCTTGAATATCAATAGAATGCGGAGGTCCTGTAGCATTACCATGATAGTATATGGAATGCTCAGAAGTACCCCTCAAATATCTAAACACTCTCTTAACTGCATCCCAATGTAGCTGTCTAGGATTAGCCATAAATCGAATAAGGACTCCCACTGCTTGGGCAATGTCTGGTCTTGTGCAGACCATAGCATACATCAAACTGCCAACAACACTAGCATAAGGTACTCTGCTCATGTCCTCCACCTCATTAGGAGATTTTGGACAATCACTAATGGACAACTTTGTCCCCAAAGAAACAGAAACACACAATGGTCCACAATCTACCATGATGAACCTATCCAACATGATCTTCACATACTTACTCTAGCTTAACCAAAGTTTTCTTTGAGTTTTGTCTCTTCTAATTTCCATTCCAAGAATCTGCTTGGCTGCACCTAAATCTTTCATTTCAAACTATACTGCCAACTAAAACTTAAAATTAGAAAACATATTCTTACCCTTCCCAATAAGTAACATATCATCAACATATAATGCAACAATGAGAATACGATCACCATCATACTTATAATACACATAGTGATCCGATTTTGATCTCACAAATCCAATTGACAACACAAAGACATCAAACTTCAAGTACCACATCCTAGGAGACTGCTTCAATCCATACAAAGACTTCTTTAACTTGCAAACCAAATTTTCTTTACCTTTCACCATGTAATGCTCTGGCTATGACATGTAAATCTCTTCCTCCAAATCACCATGAAGGAAAGTTGTCTTCACATCCATATGCTCCACCTCTAAGTCATAAGTTGTTGCAAGAGATAATAGGAATCAAATGGATGTCAGCTTTGCAATGGGAGAGAAGATCTCACCATAATCTATACCCTCCACTTGTGAATACCCCTTCACAACCAATTTGGCCTTATACTTCTCAATACTGCCATTTGTACCAAATTTCTTCTTGAACACCCATTTGCATCTAACGGGTTTCCATCCAGGAGGCAAAGGCACCAAGTCCTAAGTTTGATTATTTTCCAAAGAAGCCATCTCATCCTCCATGGCCTCCTTCCAGGAACCTGCATCTTTCATATCCATAGCCTCTGACACAGTTCTAGGTTCATCACTGTTAGTAAGCAAAGCAAAGGCACAACTAGAATCAAGCAATGTATGACCAAACCTCTCAGGTTGCTTCTTGATTCATGTGGACCTCCTCAAATGCTGAAGTGGAGGTTCTACTTCTTCTAAACTTTCAGAGATTTTAGATCTCTCCTTATTTTCAGGTCCAACATTGTCTTTTTGTTCAATCTTCTTAGGGGTAGAAGGAAATTGAACAACATCCTCTTTCTTTTCTTTTTCTTCTAGCTATAAAACAATGGAAGAAGGTGTTAGCTCTCTGAAGATGACACTTCTACTATACAACACTTTTTCATCCATAGGATCCCAAAGCTTGTATCCTTTCACACCGACACCATAGCGAATGAAGATACACTTAACAACCTTGTTCTCCAATTTTGACCACTTCTCCCTAGGCACATGTGCATATGCCTCACAACCAAAAACATGAAGATGCCTTATTGAAGGCTTTCTACCAGACCACACCTCCATGGGTGTCTTACCAACAAGAGCTGATGTAGGAGATCTATTTACCAGATAGAAAGCATTGGCAACAGGTTCAGCCCAAAACTTTTGTTCTAGGCCAGCTCCACTAAGCATACTCCTAGCCTTCTCCATCAGTGTCCTATTCATCCTCTCTGTAACTCCATTTTATTGCGGGGTATATGGATTTGTCTTATGTCTTTCAATCCCAAGTTCCTTGCAATATTTATCAAATTCTATAGAACAAAACTCACCACCGTTGTCAGTTCTCAAACATTTAATCCTTTTACCAGTCTAATTTTCAACAAAGGGTTTAAACTCCTTAAACTTACTATAGACTTTAGATTTGCTTCTGAGAAAATAAATCCATGTCCTTCTACTATAGTCATCTATGAAAGATACAAATAATACAGATCTTGATAATGAATGAACATTAACAGGACCAAATACATCAGAATGAACAAGGTCCAACATACCAGAAGACTTATGAGAACTCAAATAAAACTAAACATGGTTTTGTTTTCCATATCTGCAATGTTTGCAAAAGTTGAACTCAAGATTACAATCATCTAACCCCTCAACGAGGTTTTTATTGTTTAGGGTTCTAAGACCCTTCTCACCAATGTGGCCAAATCTCTTATGCCATAACATTGTCTTTTTAGCAGGAAGCGTAACTTCCAAAGCATGAATACAACCATCAAGACTAGATACAATAGATTTCTTCACTATTGGTTTAGATGGTGGGGATGAAGTGACTGTTTCCCTCTTCCTTGAGTCAGAAGAACTATTGCATTGTGAAATGCATGCCTCCAACTAAAATAGAGTACCTCTCCTATTACCCTTAGAAAGCACCATAGCTCCTCTAGTCATCTTGCATCCTTCTTTCAAAAAACAACCTGCACACCTGCATCATTCAACATACTTACAGAAAGTAGGTTCCATGCTAAGCCTGGGATGTGCATAACCCCAAAGATGCCCTTCACTTGTCCATCAGGGAATTAGATAGAGACTCTTCCACGACAAACAATCTTTAGATGAGAATCGTCACCCAGGTACACCCTTCCACCATCGAACTCCTCATACTTAGTAAACCCGTCTCGATACGAGGTCATGTGGAATGATGCACCAGAATCAATCAGCCACACATCATCATATGCATGGGTTGCCAAGGCTGCGATGAAAGCATCACCATCATCTTATGACTTGTCAGAATCTGAATCTGGGTTCTTCTTCTTCTTTTTCTTTTTCTCTTTGCATTCCTTTCATAAATGCCCAGATTTACCATAGTTCCAACAAAGAGCCTTGGACTTTCTAGGAGATTTGGATCTCCCACAGGATTTGGATCTGCGCTTATCAACTTTCTTGTCTTTCTTTTTCCCTTTCTCCTTGGGTCTTCCATGAATCGTAAGAGCCTCTTTGGCTACCTCAGAAGACTTTCTCCGCATCTCTTCAGATAACAACGAAGATACCATTTCATCCATTGTGAAAGTGGATGTGGTGCTTCCAATAGCCATCGCAAGATGATCCCATGAGTCTGGCAAAGAACAAAGCAAGGTCATGCAACGATCCTCCTCCTCCATCTTCACACCAACTAATGTCATTGTGTAATTAACATGTTAAAGGCATTCAGGTGATCTGGAACAGATCCTCCATCCTCCATCTTTAGAGAATACTTCTTTCTCAGAAAAAGTTTGTTCACCAGGGACTTGACCTGATACACATCTCCCAACTTCTTCCAAAGCAATTTTGCAGTTTTCTCCTCATGGGCATTTAACAGGACAGAATCAGCAAGACTAAGTCTTATAAGACCCTTAGCCTTCTGATCTTTGAGATCCCAATCAGCTTGTACCATAGCAACTAGTTTTGTACCACTAATAGTTTCCCAGAGGTCTCGATCAACAAGCATGTCTTCCATCTTGAGCTTCCACAACTCAAAATTAGTGCCATTGAATTTCTCCACCTCTATCCTTTCGGATGTGCTTGCCATCTCCTTGCTGCAATAAGATTCAGAATACTCTACACAAACTCCCACTCAACTTAAGATCATCTCAAACAACCCCTACCCAACAACTAGGACCAAAGGTGATCAAGCTCTGATACCAACTGAAAGGAAGCTAGGTGTGCGGAAATCACTTCCTACACTAATGTAATGAGGAGAGGGCTATGCAAATTTAATTTAATCTTTATAATTACAGCAACATGAAACATATAACAGAGATATTGCAGCAATACACATAGAACCAGAAAGAAGACAAAAGAAGAGAGACAAGATATAACGTGGGGAAAACCATTATTAGGTGAAAAACCCCACACTCAAAAAACTGCACAATGTATTATCAAAACTAAATATGGTTTACAATACACTTGCAATGCAAGCTCTCAATAGTCCTTGACACTCGTGTCTGGAGTCAATCTAGTAGCATAACAGTACCTGTCAATCACATTATGCAACTCCTCCTCAAAGCACTTGTTTATATAGAAAATACAAGGCAAAATAGCCTCTATCTTGGAATGGGCATCCATCTTGGCCTCATGGCCCAAAACCCATGTCTATGGACACTTGGTCAACATTGTAAGATGCATCTGACACTTTTCCACACACCCCATCTCAAAGAGGTTACCTATTTCCAAAATGGGCTATGACAGATGCTCTTATGACTCTTACGACCATCATAGAATCTGTCATAGTAGTTACAACTTATAGCTGTAAGAGAATATGTCATACACAGGCTATAAATATCATATTCTCTTAGAACATGTCATAGTCCACCTTGGGGTGCCCAAAGATGCCTTTTTCAAAGATGCTTCTCAACACATGTCTTCACCTGTCTTACAAGCTTCTATTTTTGACTCTTACATGTCATAACTTCATCATAGGAATCTATCATGACCGTTATGGTCAATATTCCCTTACACAACATCCAATATGCTAACACATGGAAAAATATTCCTACCACTAAGTTGGATGCCTATCTCCTCATGTGAGGACAAAATTACATGTGGTCATATGCCATGTAGGATGACACATCACCATGCCAACTCCCACAATATGACAACATAGGATTTGCATCCAAATTATACAATAGGCAATAAATAAATAAATACAATGAAATAATACAAAGAATTACCAAGGTTGAGACACCTTAATTCCCAACAAAGATGGCCTCAAGAACTAGGCTTTTAGTGGTAGTTGTATTCAATGTTTAGGAGTACCATAACAAAGTTCAACCTCCATGTGACCCAATTAGGATCATATGTGGTAGAGATCAAAATTCATAGACTCAACGTTCATCAAACCAAGGTAGATTTGTGTGGGAGGTTGGTGGATGTTTGAAATATTTTGAACCTAGCATAAGTATCACTATAATTCAAAGGCTAGTATCACTCTATTTCCTGCTAGTATGTAACTCAAGTAGTAATTTTCAAAGTGGGTGTTACTTGTATGGAGTTACAAATATTAGCACTTTAAATAGCGACCCAAGAATACCACTTTAGATAAACTATAGTTTTCCAGAGTTTGTAGATATGTTACCCAATAAGTTGCCAAGGCTGCCTCCCTAATGGGAGATAAAATACTCTATCAAGTTGGTACAAAGAGTATCTTAGTTCTAGGGACACATATAGGATGAATACTCTTGATTTGTGTGAGCTAAGAGTTCATCTCCAAGGTATTTTAGACCTATGTCACATATGACCTTGTGTATCACCTTAAGGACCACCCATCATCTTTGTGAAGAATGGGTCATTTAGGCTCTACATTGCATAAATACAATTGAACAAAGGAACTATCCAGAAGAGATGCTCCTACTTGTTGACACCCCTCATGGTTTGTCCTCTTCCATATTTGGTACCCTATATTTACAACTGATCTGAGACATTTCTTTAGGGGTCTATGCTTGTGGGTTGAGGCTTGGTTGCTAACATCTATCTATGTGATGTTTGTTAGGAAAGGTGTCTCAACCTTGCAATTACAAAAGGTTACTATTTATAGTAAGTTTACATTTGATCACGGATGGGTCCAAAATTTTCCCCAAAGCTAAGGAATTTCCAAATAAACATTTTGGGTGAGTTTCAACCCAAGGTCATGTATGGATGTCAAGTTATTAAAGTTTCAGTTTTTGAATACCAAAAAAAGTTTCAAAGTCAATTTTGAGGCATCTAGAAGCCTTTTTGGCCTAAAAAATTGTCGTAAATAACCAATTTGATTATAGGTGCATTGATCTCTTCACGATCTTTCCAATGCATCAAATCGTTCATCAATTGGCCTCCCAGATCAAAAGTTATGGCCTCTGGAAATTGGGTCTCTTGTATTGAAAAATGTGAAAATGTGTTGGACACGTAAAAGAGTTGAAGGGGGAGTTACACATGTTGGTGTGTGTTTTGACACATCATAGGGCATCTTTGATTGGAGATAATTTGGGCACCACCTTTTTGGGTGGTTTTAGCTCATGGTTTTGTAATTGCCATTTGACGGTTTCATATATTGAATCTCCTATATATTAGTTCTTGAGATGGAGGTTGTGTGTGAGAGTCTTATAGATGTTGAGTTGCCTCCAGATCTTTGGTTGGTGATACTCCTATGAAAGTTTGCTCTACAAGTATATTGTAATCTTGTTGATTTTTGAATAATATATTGGGCAGCTTTTGGAGTGTGGGGCTTTTCTCTCGAAAGGATTTTCCCCAATAAAATCACTGTGTTGTGGTATGATTGCTATTTATGTTTATTTTTGTATAATTTCTATAACTGTTGTAAAGATCTGAAAAGTTTGGCATAACCCTCCTCTCAAGATTAGTGTAGGAAGTTGTTCTGCTACCTTAGCTTTCTTACAATGTCAAGAGTGCTTATAAATATCTTGGCCTACATACATTTCTCCTATATGCTAAATAGTGGCCAATCAAATAGTATCATTTGATTGGCCTAGTCACTTTTAAGGTTGCATTCATGCTCTCTATGGGTGTCTTATGTGTTCCTGTGCTTGGTGGTTTCCCCTCTTGCTTCTAGTTAGAGCTCTAATGGTGGTCATACTTATAAACTCTAAATCCCTAACTACCCTAGGCCCTTGTGTGCAAAATTCATATTCCTTTGGCACCTAGATTCATAATGCATTACCCATGCTTTAGCCTTTTATGCACTTTATCTAATTTGAAGTTCACCAACTATAGCTAGCAAGTAGATAACATAGAGCACATGGATAAATCATTTAACACTACTACTACTATATGGGTCGATCTTTGTCACCACTTGTGCCTATTGCCTCACTAGCCACATTGCTTTAGCTCCTATCCCCCATGCCTTTTGTACCACTCATTATTCGCCTTCCTACTACTACATGACACTACCTCATTGGTAGTGCAGGGCAACCCATCTTCATCTACACAGTTCTCTTAGGTCATTGTATGTCCACCATTAGATCTTCATTCCCCATTATGTTGTCATCAATCATCTCTAAACTTTCTCACTACTTATTCATCCCTGTACAAACACTTCATTTCATTACTTGGGTGGCATTTGATTTAGGTGTGGTGCTCCCTATTGTCCTGAGTGGACTCTAATGACAACTTGCATCTATGTGGCAATGGATGTGGACTAATTATGGTGTGTCACATATCTTACAATGATGTCATGTGGTGGGCCCAATGTGTTTATCCATGGGTTCTTGGTTGTACTCAATGGCCTACTTGGATTTGACAACAAGCAATGGCATGCCACGTGTTGCCTTGATGGTGGTGGAGGCTCAATCTTCCTGACATGGTGGGACCTCCTCTCTTAGACATATCGACCTACGTCATGTGGCATATGTTAGGACCACCAAGCTTGCCTCTCCAACTAGCGACTTTTCAAAAAGAGATTTGTAACAATGATTGGTGACTGCATGGTAAGCTCCCATTGGATGGTGGCTAAAGGCCCCTTGTGGACTATCAATTAAGTGTGTATCTTTTGTTAGGTGTCATGCACTAGCCGTTAGATACGATGGGCTTCCACACATATGATGGAGATATTTCCAAAATTCAAACATGATAACAACCCGCTTAACGAACACGCAAATGACTGCAAGGAATTTCTAATGTTTTTTGGCATGCAACTCGATGCGATGGCTACAAGGACCATGTGCACTGGTGGTTGGAATCATTCTTAGCATGAGTGCATTCATCAAGACTCTATCAACACATTGGTAACCTTTATTATGGGAGCTGTTCCCTATATATGTAATTCTAGTTTTCCTCATTTTAAGGTTTTTCGTCTTGTTCATGCCAATAATAGACAATTGGTGACCCCTAGTGCATTTCTCAAGTCCTTGGCAGCATGGTTGGGCTTGTTGGTGTCCTACAAGGCTATTAAGGCTATTAATGATGCTACAAGTACTTATGGTGTCATGTGTAAGTGTTGTTGGGAGTAACTACTGATGTGATTGTGCATGTATCTTTTGCATGATTGTGAGGGTTATGACTACATGTTGCAGACGATTGTCTCTACATTCATTAAGGATAATGACTTTGCCTACTGATGTGGTCTATGTAGGTCAAGGAGTCAACACAATTAGGGATATTTATGTATGAGTGGATTATCTTGGTGGTAGAGCATTGTTGAAAGTTGACTGTGGGCCATGCTTCTCCATGAGTGCTTGCACTTGTTCCTCTCTTGCAAGGCTACATTAGTGACTTAAGGTGGCTACAAGATGGTGTCCCATTCTACTATTGCAAGCCTGCAAGTTGACTGTGATGACTTACTGGGATGTTGTGACTTCTGTCAAATGCCCTATTGTACCCCAAACATGATCCAACGAAGACTTTCTTGCTCATGTAGGTGTAGTTCTTGATGCCAACAATTGTGTGGTGACTATGGTAATGTTTGAGTGTTGTTTGATGTGATTTGTCACTTGTATGAGCACTCTTAAGTTAGATTGTAATGACTGTAATGATATATGTGTATCAAAAATATGTAATCAGTGGGATGGATGGTTGGTCAGCTTGAGAGCTTGACCCTATTGTAAAACCTAGAATTTGATCAATTCAATCTAAGGCATCATCTCTTGTGCATTGTCCTTCTCTCTCATGTCTCCATTTGTTGTAAGCATTTAGAAAATGAAAACAAAGAAAAGATTCCTTGGTGTCATGAATGTCTCCATAGCTGATTGGACTCATCTAAGAGATGGCATGCTATGTCCACCTCTAAAGTTACACTTGTTAATTTGGTGATACTTTGTTTAGTTAATCCATGCAGGGGTTGTGAAATTACTCAAAGTATGTTTGAGTTCCCCTTTTCAACATGTTATGTGGGTTTGTCTTGTTTGGTTATGGATTATTTAATGATTGTTCATTCATAAACATCTCTAGTTACTGATAGGTCTGCACTTATGGTTATAAAGCCCAACTTATAGTTGTTTAATGCATGCTTGGTTTTCAATTTGGGCTTACACTTGAGTGGATGTTGAAGGCAAGGTAGTGACTTAGTTGCCCATTAGATCAAGGCACTGGTATACAACAATTCCCCTATGTATTACTTCATCTCTAAAATCATTTGAAATACATTTTCTTTCTTAGTTTGTAGTTTGTAGTTTGTTGTTTGTCATATCCTCTCTCATGGCTATATAAAGCAACTCATGATGAATCTTAGGTGAGTTAACAACCAATAACACATTTAGTTAACCATGTTGGAACTTATTGTAGGGTGCACATGTGTATGTAAAGCATAAGGGGATTCATCCTAGGTGATACACGTTTGTTTCTATCTTCAATTGCATGTGCATACCTATCTCATTTGCTTGTTAGTGAAGTTTTTAGGTCTATTTTTGGTTTCTATTAGGCATGGTTAGTCAAGACTTGTCACAAGATTTCCATTTCTCATTAATTGTCTCATGGAAAGGCCTTAAGGATCACCCTCCTAGGTTTTGTAGAGCCTAAAAAAAAATTGCCCAATCCTATCACTTGGCCTCTAGTCCAATCTTTATTTATGAGCTTTCCCTCCCTTCCTATTCTATCTTGTCCCCTTTCATGGATGGCGAGTGTCTACACTAGAAGATTAGGGCTGCAACTTTGGGAGCCAACACTACCTCCTATTGATAAATGTTTTGAATAGGTGGAGGCAACTAAGATGTTCTCTATGATTAATCTAAGGTTGAGATGCCATTTATTTCAAATCAAGGAGCATAAGCCAAACTTTAGGACTCAGTATGAGCACTATAAGTAAAATGATGCCTTTTCACTTACCCAATGCCTCAATAGTAATCAAGAGTCTCATGAATGGAATGTCATAATTGTTATCACTTGGAATTGTGCCGTACTTGGAATCTATCCAAGCATTCCAACAACACAATGGGATTGGTCTCAAGGTGTGGGACCTTGCAATTGAGACCAAACCTCCAGAGAAGGCTATTCCCTCTTTCTGGACATAGGTCCAAAGAATGATGGCTAAATATAATGCTAATGCTCACAAAGAAAAGGGGAAGAAGAAACTGAAATTAAAAGGGGGTGATGCACCAAATTTATAGTGTTTAGCTGGAACTGACATAACATAGTAATTATTTCAAAGGCTGGATAAACTAACATAGACTCATCTGGTCTTTAATAGAGGCCAAAATAGAATACTGAAACTTATAAAGGGACATTTTTATCCACAAGATAAATGAATAACATTCAAGCAGACATAGTGTAGAAGAACATGAAAGAGGCAGAATTAGTTGCTTGTATTAATCATATACACTAAATAGTCATTACAAAAGAAGAAGAAGAATTGTACAAGAAATAGACATAAAATAACAATTTACACTCATAGGCAAACCATAATCAGAGACATCAAAGGCTCAGCTTCAAACATAATGTATCAAATCTAATTGGTTCTTGTAATGCATTATAAGGTCTAAAATTATAACAAACTCCCCTACTCGTGGAATGGCCCAAAAGAATAGCTAACAGTAATCACACCTCTTTTACATGTATATATATCCTTTCAAATCCATCATGTAGCTACAGGCACTAAATTTTGGTCAACCACCTTGCCCAGGCACCCACGCTGCATTTAATTCATCTCATGGCCCTGTTAGGATATCCTGCAAGGTTAGATGGTGGCCATACCCTAACAAGTCTATAAAGTTGCAAAAGGAGATCACCCACATGCATACACGTTAGGCGCATTAATGAGGGAAGGTCTGAAATCCTTCCATGGTACCTACAAATTCATTTTGTCCCTTGTTTGTACTGACACATTGAAGAATTTAACTGTTTCAACCACTTGAATCTAAATGATTTGCAACATTATCCTTTAGGCATTTAATTTGTTCTGCAACAATGGCATGATTTCAAGAAACTATGCCCAGCAAGCTTTTACAAATCTTTAAAAGTGTTTATCCTTTTAATTCTGCCTTTTGCGCCTGCAATTTTCCTTATTAGTGAATTTGCCTCCTGATTAACTCTTCTCTCTATCACGTTTTTTATTTCCTTTCTTAATCTCCCTTTGGTCAGAAAAATCTCCATTTGGTGAACCATTGGGTCTTGTCTGTTTTCTCCTTTTAGACCCCTTATATCGACAAATCACCCTATCGATGATCTTGAGAAACCGCAAACTGATCAGTGAGTTTGCAATTTTGTCGATTCCCTAATTTCTCCCTTTTGTTTGATCTTTAGCCTCCTTTTCACCTTATCGGGAATCTTCTTGCTCACGAACTTGCCCTACTTTTTCTTTATATGCTTTGGCCAATAGCTTCTTTCCTTATCGGTGAATCCCTTCGCCATGAACCATCGCCTTGTCTTTGTCTTCATTCCTCGATTAGTTGGCAAACTTGGAGGTTTGCTAACTTTCCCCTCCACTGGTGACTTTGTCTTTCTACCCTTGGCCTGATCTTTGTTCCTTTGTCGACCAATTCACCGATCAGTAAACTAGCTGATCGGTGAACCAAAGGTTCACCAAACTCAAATTTTGTCGACTAAGGAAAAATACTTAGAATTTTTAGGAAATTTGAAAAAGGGGGATTCTTCCATTTAGGCTTTCTCGAATCAAATATTTTTTATGGAAGAAGCTAGGATTTTTGGGTTATTTTGGCCTAGGCAAAATAAGACAACATTTTGGTGACTGTACAAGGGTGTTTGCCTTCTAAACAGAGGGATCTAGTGGACTTATACAATCCATTGGGCATAGAGTCAAAAGGGAAACTACAACATGATCATACAACACCAAAATCTATCTCTAGAAAACAAGACAAAAGAAAAAACAAGAAGGCAATCAATCTCCTATTGAGAATGTTGCCTATGCAAGAGCACTTAGAGGAAGGGAAAACTACACAAAACAAACCTATCCTAAAACTAAACTAACCAACCATAAATGACCTTAAACAAAGCCATTAACTAGTTCTTCAAAATAACTACCCTTTCTCAATAATTTACAATGCTTTCCTAGCTTATGGACATCTAACATGATGTGGAAAAAGAGTGGGCATGCAACGAGTTGATGAAATGCCACTCTAAGAGTAAAATCAAACTCACATACCCACATGAACTGATTGTTGATATGCCTGTAGGGAGGTGAGTGAGTGGACTTTTTCAGCTCATTTTGATGTTCAACTTCATGCTCAGAGGTAAGCATGACAAGTGGTGACTCTTCATGGTTTGTCTCCAACTAGGCTAGATACTTGATAAGACAACCCCTTAAAATGACATGCAAATCAATAGAGTTGATCTCATGCCTTTGCTCTAACTCCTCATCATTCTATTATTGGTCTGAATGCTCTGGCTCTTGTGGCTCAACTAGAAATATGGTTGCCTCCACCTTGGGTTCATGATTTTCTAAATAAGGCGCAGAAAATGAGCCCTGCACATGCTCAATGGTGAAATCTTTCCCACCACAAAGTTGATATCCCTACTAGATAACCAAGAACAAATCTTGAATTTGTTCTTGCCCATGCTTAATCTCCACATCATTATCTTATATGAAAGATGGGAGCTCCTCAAATAGGTCTGCATCATCAACCTCCACATTCCCAATATAGAGTTGTCTATGTGCTCCTTTTCATCAACTAGAACCTCACTGTTATGCCTGACCTCACATGCCAGCAACTTGTCCTCATCTTCCATGCACTTATGTTGCTCCAAAACTGTAGCCAATGTCAGCATTTGCATGCCTTCTTCATCTTCAATTTAGTTGGACAATTCATGAAATAGAACGGCATCATCCACTTTTGGAGCAATTGCAACAACTTCCTCCTCAGCATCCTCATCACTTGATTGCAACCCCATTGGATTCTACTTGGGCTGCCTCTGCAGTTGAAGGTTCTCCCCATGTAATCTTTGCATTTCATTCTCATTCATTTCATTAAAAGCATGGGAAAACTCCTCAAATGAACAAAAGTCCATAGGGCTCAACCCTGCACTTGACTTAACACTAACCTTGTGCTCAATGTACTAACATTTCTCTAAATGATCTGGCTTAACCTCTTCTTGTAACAGGTTTGATTCTTCAGTTTTAATGGTGCATGAGGGTTCACAAATAGCAGGTCGCTCCACAGTTGCCTCCAACTCCTCCCTTTCTGGCTCATAGAACCCAGTATCTCACTAAAAAATAGGTCTAGCTTTTAAGAATAAGGTAGTGCCAGGACAAGAGGGCTGACATGGAATAGGGACTAGAAGGGCTTCTTGAGGGGGGTCATTCCTGAGGAGTAATAGGCTAGACTTGCATAGGAATAGGCTCTCGCGAAGGTTGATGGCCTCTAAACCTTGGGATTTTGAAATTTGAAGGTCGTCTCGGAGGCTCAGAGGGTTTCCCCTACCCAAAGCTTGGGACTTTGAATTTGGGGGTCATTTATGCTGCAAGTTGAACTTGTATAGAAGGAAGGGGGTGCCTAAAACTGGGAATGGGGGGGATTGATTGGCTTCCCACCTCTCTACATGGGCAAGTATTTTCCATAACTGTTCCTCAGATAAGGTTACAAGCTACATAGAAATTTGATCTTGGTAATCTTTTTCCTTTGCCTCCATCTATTATTGTTGAAGATAGGCTTGATAAGCAAGCTCCTCTTGTTGTCGGTCATACTCCATCACTCCCTAAACTTTATCCCACTCCCTTTGGCAGTCTAGGATTGTGTCCTTTAGATCACTAATGCTTCTGATATTAAGACTACAGCCCTGTTGAGGCTGATTATACCCCATATTTCTTTTAATGTCATCCAAATTCTCCCTAAGCTCTAGCATCTTATGCATGAGACCATTGCACTCATTGACATCCACATTGTTAAGATTTTGGGACTAACTGGAAGGGTAGCTATATTGATTAGGACCAAGGTAGTCTTCTTGGGTTTGATAATAAACATTATTAGATTGACAAGAAGACTGAGCAGGGGTGGGTGGGAGGCAAGCATCATTAGGATGCTAATATTTTGTAGTGGGTGTATATGGCATAAAAATAGAGGCGTTTTGGGCCTGAAATTGCTGGTATGGAGTCCAATGACTTGTGTTTTGACTAGGAGGGGAATAACCATAGCTTCCATAATAGTTTGACATAATGGAGTATTAAGAATCAGAAATCATTCAAACAATCATGAAAAATAAGAGCAAATAGATCTACTCTTCTGAGGAATGAGCTCATACTAGAGAGTCACCAAGTAATTGAGATGCTTCTAAAAGTAAGTTAGACCAAAAATAGCACCAAAATCCTAATCTTTGAGGTTCTTTAAGTGTTTGAACTGGTTGCACCAGTAAATTTGTCCAACAGAGTTTCTATGGTGTCAAAGAATACTATCGTGAATGGCAAGATACACTGAGGAACATACCAAATCCTTCAATGGATGATAAATCTCATCAAATTGGTCCCACCGGGTGTGCGAGAAATTGTTATCACTTGGAATTGCACCCTTCTTGGAATCTATCCAAGCATTCCAATGACACAATTGGATTGGTCTCAAGGTGTGGGACCTTGCAATTGATGCCAAACCTCCAGAGAATGTTGGTCCTCTTTCTAGACTTAAGTTCTAGAGAATGATGGCTAAATCTAATGCTAATGCTCACAGGGAAAAGGGGAAGAAGAAACTAAAATTAAAAGGGGGTGATGCACCAAATTTATAATGTTTAGCTAGAACTGACATAACACAATAATGATTTCAAAGGTTAAATAAACTAACACAGACTCATCTGATCTTTAACACAGGCAAAAATAGAATACTAAAACTTATAAAGGGATCATTTTATCCACAAGATAAATGAACAACATTCAAGCAGACATAGTGTAGAAGAACATGAGAGAGGTAGAATCAATTGCTTGTATTAATCATAGAGGCTAAATAGCCATTACAAAAGAAGAAGAAGAATTGCAGAAGAAATAGATACAAAATAACAATTTACACTCATAGGCGAACCATAATCAGAGACATCAAAGGCTTAGCTTCAAGCACAATGTATCAAATCTAACTGGCTCTTGTAATGCATTATAAGTTCTAAAACTATAACAAACTCCCCTACTCATGGAATGGCCCAAAAGAACAGCTAACAACAATTACATCTCTTTTACATGTATATATATCCTTTCAAATCCATCGTACAACTACAGGTGCTAAATTTTGGTCAACTACCTTGCCCAGGCACCCACACTGCATTTAATTCATCTCTTGGCCCTATCAGAAAATCCCACAAGGTTGGATGGTGGATACCTTGACAAGTCTGCAAAGTCATAGAAGGAGATCACCCACATGCAAAAACGTTAGGCACTTTAATGAGGGAAGGTCTAAAATCCTTCCATGGTACCTGTAAATTCATGTGTACATTGAAGAATTTAACTGTTTCAACCACCTGAATCTAACTAATTTGCAACATAGTCCTTCATGTTGGGATATGGTGTTGTACACCATTGCATAATTTGATTTATTTTATAATGTTGTAATTAAATAATTATTTAGTCGTGATGCACCTAGGTGGTGTGCTTAATCACATTATGTAATTATTTGGGTCCACTTTATGTTGTATTGTAATATTGGGATATATTATTTGATTAATTGGGAAAAGTTAATACCACTAGTCAAATGTGGGGTCAAGTGGTTTTGTGTAACCCATGGTTTTGGGACACATGGTTTTCTTAATGTAATGTGTGAGTTTATATTATAAAAGCAAGCACAATATTATTATTTGAGGTTGGATGGATTATTCATTGTAGGTGAATGAAGGTTTTGTGAGAGGTTGTCATTGTATTGATCTCTCTCCTGTAAGTGCAGATTGTGAAACATGGCAGGTGATGTATGGATTCATGCTTCTACGCACAATGTGTGAGATTATATTATAAAAGCAAGCACAATATTATTATTTGAGGTTGGATGGATTATTCATTATAGGTGAACAAAGGTTTTGTGAGAGGCTGTCATTGTATTGAGCTCTCTCATGTGAGTGCAGATTGTGAAGCATGGCAGGTGATGTATGGATTCATGCTTGTACACATGGAGATTGCATTGGAGGTGCTTGATGGTTCAAGAGTATTCATGAAGGCTTAGAAATTGTATTGTAATGTTTCATTGTTGAATAATACATGTGAGCATGGATGCTTTTAGAGGCTGGATTTTTCTTGCAAAGGGTTTTCCTAGGGTATATCTTGTGTTCTCTTGTGTTTGTGATTTGATCTTTTGCATTTTAGTTTGTTTCTGCATCTTGTTTCTCCTATTGGGTTATGTGGAATTGGTTTAATTAGACCTGTTAATTCCTAACAGTTGGTATCAGAGCCATGTTTATGGTTGAGGGAGGTGTGAGCTCCCTATATGTGTATAACCCTTGTGTGTGTAGATTAGGTGCAAAATAGAAGCCATGGCAATGCATAGAAGGATTGAAGGCATTACAAGGTTTTGTGCAAGTTGTATTGCAGATTGAGGGTTCTAGGTATTGGAGATTTACTATGCATGTTGCAGATCTGATGATTGAAAAATCATGGCTAAAGAGGGTTTTTCTGGGTTTGGCTTCATGAGGGTTTTGAGGAAGAAATTTCACAGATGACCTCCTGGGACAAAATGGACCTCGCCATTGAGTCCAGGAGGCCCGAGAGATGAAGATTCATATAAAATTCAACCTATTTTGGTCACAGAAAGAAAAAGCAAAAAAATGCCCCTCCCAGGTACATCGTACGAAATTTTTGTTGCAGAGGCAAATTTTTTTTAGAAAAATCAAAATTCCTGCACACTATAGTTTTTTGGTTAGTAAAAAAAAATTAAAAACTATAGGCGAAAAAAAATCAATTGCAAGATATGAAAAGCAAAAAGAAAAAAAATTGAGGGGGGCAAACGGTATGTAGACCGTTGTACCCCCTATCCCCCGCTACAGAAAAGGTACCGATGGCGTACCGCCAACGTACACCAGTCAGCCCCACTGGTCCCCCATCTTCCCTCCGTTGGCACCGAAGGCAGCCCCTCACAAGGCTTTTAAATTTTTTTAAAAAAATTATTAAACATTTTTAAAAGGTTTGGCCAATGATACCCCGTCAGTACCCCATCTTCCCTCCATTAGCGCCCAAGGCAGCCCTCATGGGGCTTTTAAATTTTTTAAAAAAAAATTATTAAACCTTTTTAAAAGGTTTGGCGGTGGGAGTTTAGCCCATATGGGCATTAAAACAAAAAATATTTTTTTTTTTATTAAAAATTGCAGTGTTAAAACTTTTCAGGTAGTGGGCAGAATAAAATGTAATGACAGAGTTTAAAATGGCTTTTGGACCTTTTATTAAAAAATTAAAACAAAATTAAAACCTCCTTTATAGTTTTGGTCTGTGGTTTTTTAAAACAAATTGAAAACTTTTTTGGAGTACGTTAGTCAAAGTGATGATGCTAGCTCAGACATATGATGATGTCAGTACCAACCTAGCACCACATCACCTATTTTTTTGCCCAATCAACATGATGATGTCAGCAATGATGTCACACCATGTCATCAAGGTATAAGGGTCCACCAGGGGTCCACTTTTAGCCCTAGGAGTGCCTTTTCTTCCGGGGGGCATAACTTTCACATACGCTATCAGGTTTTTAACTTCTTATAGGCGTTGAGAAGCTCTCTCCCAACACTACATAGTGGTATGGGTTTCATGACCAGATTTTTTTGTTTGTTTCAAAATTTGGTGCTTGAAGCCCGCTTTACTTCGGTAAATATTTATGCTTATAAATTTTGCATAAAGAGTCAGATTTTTGATTTCAGATAGGCGTTGGAGAGAGCTTGTAGTGTACTATAGTTTGGATCATGTATATTTTTAGTTTGGTGTGCAAAGAGAGTTTTGTGCTTGTTTGATCACTTGTAGGTGCTTGAGATTTAGAGTGCATTTACGAGTGTACTCGGACAGATTTTCTGGCACAGACTTGTGGGAGTACTTGTTTCTATGAGACCATCAGCATGGTATAGCAGGTTTTCAGATTTGGTGCTTCCTAATATAGGTTTATAGGTGTTTTTTTAGACTTTGGACTTTGATGGAGACAAGTACAGGTTGTCTTATGGTTTGAAGACATGATTGATACTCATGTGAGACTTGGAGTCTCATTTTAGTGGGAGTTGAGTACAGGTACAATGATGATGATGATTATGGTGTCATGGATATGCATCTATACTTTTTCATTGGCACAACATGATCATGTATGTGATTGACAGGTATGGGCTATGATGTTTGATTCATGATTACAGGTGGTGTTGTGGTGTTGTTTTAGGGGATTGTTCTTATCTCCTAGATGCTTGTTTAGTTCCTTGACTATGGTTACTCATTTGTGGACTTGTTGGCAAATCAAATCTAGTGTTGATTTGGTGTTTGATTCTTGGAGTCTATAGGTTGTCTTCTTTGATATCTCAGTTTGCAGTTTACTAGTGTGATGATGAGTTTGCATGTTACATTATTTTGGATCTACAAGCTATGTAGTTTTGTGGGTTGATCACCTATTTAGCTACAATGGGATAACTCGGATGTGGATTGTCTATATCCATGAGATTGATTCAGTGTTTATGCAGACTTTGTTAGTTGGTCTTGTCTGTGGTCATGTGTGCATTGGTATGTTGCATTGGGATAAGAGGATGGATGATTAGAGTGCCTAGATAGTTGGTTGTTGGGACTTGCAGTATGTTTATCATGATGTCATGGAGAGATTGGATACATGATTTTATGTTAGCTTGTGACAGTGATGGTTTTATCTTTTTGTTTGGAGTTTTTTGATTCACTAGACCTTTTAGGAGATTTTGATGTTACAGTAGGATTCCTTGATTGGTTTGGAGCCATGGATAATCTTCATTTAGGAGATGGCTACTTTGTTGTCATGGATAGCTCGGTATCATAGTTTAGTGTGAGCTTTGGTAGCATGTTGGATTCATCATGCATGATGGATGATCTTCTACAGTGGATGTTGGTGTCATGGAGGAGCTCTTGGTTTTGAGAGTTCTTTGGCAGTTTAAGTTCTATTGACAGTAGATGGTTATCTTCATATGATTGGAGATGTTGACATCTTAGTTTACCATGGAGGACTCCTTTGAGTCTGTGGTTGAGGTGTCAGATTATGATTTGTCAGTATGACATGTTTATCCTTTGTTTAGAGATGTTGATATTATGTCATGGTTTACTCTTGATGCTAGTTTAGAGTATTGGCATGATACAGGTTCTCTTGAGACAGGATGTATGCATCATTGTATGCTTTGTTGCATGTGATCTCTTTGGAGGAGATGGTTAGATCATGATGTCATGATGGGCTTCTTGATTATGCAGTTGTGCAGTAGGAGCATTGATAGTGATCTTGTTGATTCTCTTGGTATTAAGTACTTTGATCATTTACTTGATTACTTCATGATGGTGCTATGGCGCTATGTTGCATTTGGAGCTGGGCATGTATTGGTCAGTTATAGGTGCTCTTGGATACTTAGAGACTTAGGTGAGGCTGGAGTTCTCTTGTTATTAAAGACACTTGTTGGAATAGTTATTTTTTGGAGGTTTCAGTAGATAGACCGAGGAGCCTTACACCTAGATATGGACGTGAGTTCATTATGGACCTAGAGGAGATTGTTCTTGGAGAGAATCATTGTGGCTTGGTGTATCCTGGAGGAGAATTCTCATTCCCCACTCTTGGTCTACTCAGAAATTTATCATCTATGAGTTAGCCCATCCTTTTAGATGTATTTTACTTTATATTTCATCTTCTCATAGATATGGATCTTGAGCTATAGTTATTGGTTCTAGAGGGTTCATTTGATGGATGTTAGCATGGTTATCTCCTTGCTCATATGGTTTGATTTATGATGGTCATTATGAGGAGTTTAGGAGATGTGATTAGGCTTATTCCTAATTATGGAATGGTTATGAGTTTGGTCTACCTTGATTAGAGAGGCTTACATCCATATTGGTTACATGTTATATATGTTCATTTGACTTTATGAGATTGAATGGTTGGGTGTTGTTGAGGTTTTTCATTTGGGGTTGTAGAGGAGATCATGCTTGACACAGCTTAGCACTTTGAGGTGTTTGTAGAAGAACATTATGATTTATAGGTTTTCTCTCTTTGTATTATGGCTACTTCCTAGAGGATCATGTGATACGGTTGGACTTTGGGTGAGTTATGGTGACATGTTGTGAGAGAGTATGCAGCGATTTATCATGCATGTGTGGATCATTGTGATTGTTCTCGATACTACATTGGCTTATTGCTTAGCCGCACCTTGGTTTGAGTGTTGATTGATAGACTTGATATGCCTTGGATCTATTTTCAGATTTGACATTACCCATGTAGTGGGAGTTCCTAGATGTATGTTTTCTTCATTGATAGGTTTTATACATGGAGCTTGCTATTGCAGTATGTGGGTTGGATATGTTGTTGGGATGAGTTTATTGATGTTATTGATACCTATGAGGTATGGATGGTTGGATGTATTATCATATGTTGTGGGTGCTATTTCCAGTCATGTGGGTTTTTTCCTTTTGACAACATCTTGGAGCCTTATGTTATCACTTGGATTTGATGCTTGTGTTCTTTGGATTGGTGCATCTTCACCTTGGCATGTTCCTTTTCTTTCATAGGTGGCATGTTGGAGGATGAGAGGACTTCTTTCTTGAGATGGTGGTCACTTTGATTTTGTTGTAGTTATCTTGATGGAGCATGAGAGTATTCTAGAGATTCATGTGATTTCATGTTTGCCTATGATGATGTATTTCATTGATTGACCCTTATGCAATGTATACAACAACTGGGAGAATGTTAGGATATGGTGTTGTACACCATTACATAATTTGATTTATTTTTTAATGTTGTAATTAAATAATTATTTAGTTTTGATGCACCTAGGTGGTGTGGTTAATCACACTATGTAATTATTTGGGTCCACATTATGTTGTATTGTAACATTAGGATATATTATTTGTATTATTTGATTAATTGGGAAAAGTTAGTACCAATAGTCAAATGTGGGGTCAAGTGGTTTTGTGTAACCCATGGTTGTGGGGTACATGGTTTTCTTAATGTAATGTGTGATCTTATATTATAAAAACAAGCACAATATTATTATTTGAGGCTAGCTAGATTATTCATTGTAGGTGAACGAAGGTTTTGTGAGAGGCTGTCATTGTATTGAGCTCTCTCCTATAAGTACAGATTGCGAAGCATGGAAGGTGATGTATGGATTCATGCTTGTACACACAGAGGTTGCATTGGAGGTGCTTGATGGTTTAGGAGTATTCATGAAGGCTCAGAGAATGTATTGTAATGTTTCATTGCTAAATAATACATGTGAGCATGGATGCTTTTGGAGGCTGGGTTTTTCCTACAAAGGGTTTTCCCAGGGTATGTCTTGTGTTCTCTTGTGTTTGTGATTTTATCTTTTGCATTTTGGTTTGTTTTTGCATCTTGTTTCTCCTATTGGGTTATGTGGAATTGGTTTAATTAGACCTGCAAATTCCTAACACTTCAGGAATTTAATTTGTTCTACAACAATGGCATGATTTGAAGAAAATGTTCCCTGCAAGCTTTTACAACACTTTAAAAGTGTTTATCCTTTTAATTTTTCCTTTGGCACCTACAATTTTCCTTATTGGTAAATTCGCCTCCTAACAAACTCTTCTCTCTATCTCTTTTTTGATTTCCTTGCTTAATCTCCCTTTGGTCGGTAAAATCTCCATTTGGTGAACCATCAAGTCTTGTCTCCTTTCTCCTTTTGGACCCCTTATGTCGGCAAATCACCCTATCAGTGATCTTGAGAAACCACAAATTGATCAATGAGTTTGCAATTTTGTTGATTCCTGATTTCTCCCTTTTGTTTAATCTTTTGCCTCCTTTTCACATTATCAGTGAATCTTCTTGCCCACGAACTTGCCCTACTTTTTTTTTCTATGCTTTGTCCACCAACTTCTTTCCTTGTCGGAAAATCCCTTCACCACAAACCATTGCCTTGTATTTGTCTTCATTCCTCGTTTAGTCGGTGATTTCTCTAATCGACAAACTTGGAGGTTTGCTAAATTTCCCCTCCATCGATGACCTTGTCTTTCTGCCCTTGGCCTGGCCTTCATTCCTTGTCGACAAATTCATCGATTGACAAACTAGCCGATCGGCGAATGAAAGGTTTGCTAAACTTAAATTTTATTGATTAAGGCGAAAGAAAAGGCAAAATACTTAGTTTTTTAGGAAATTTTAAAAAGGGGGCTTCTTCCATTGAGGCTTTCTCAGATAAGATATTTTTGATGGAACACTAGTAGAATTTGGCAAATAAATGACTACATGACTAAAACTTTTAGTCACGACAACTAAAAATGACTAAATTCTACTAATTTTTTGCAACACAACTATAAATGACTAAATAAATGACTAATAATGACTAACTTGATCATCGGGTAAAAAACACAACTAAATAATTAGTCACACAAATAAAAATGACTAAAGTTAATTTTTTAATTTTTGCAAGAAAGGAGGGAAACTTGTGCGGAAGGAGTTCTCTCTTTGTTTTTTTGGCAAAAGGACTGAAATGACATGGGCTCATGAGGGAAGTTTAAGTTTTAAGAGGAAAACCCTTACTTGTTGCTTTTACCATTCCAAGATGGATGCCTTCTCTGTTGTTTGCTACTTTGAAGAGGAAGGTTGCAATGTTTCTAGGTAGTTATCTGAGTTTCATTTAGCTAAGATCATGGGGCAACTTCATGGCAATGTTTCTGAGCATTTTCAATCTTCATTTGCATGGTTGGTTGTTTCATTTGCCTCTTTTCTACGTTTTTCCATCTTCCTAGAGTTGCTTTGTTTCATTTCTAAGTTGCAGAAGGCAAATAAGGGAGTGTTCTTTCTTCATGTTCTTGCATATCAATGTCTTCTTCATCCATTTGAAGGCTCTTTCCCTTATTCCCATGGGTTAGGGTTTTCTTTTGTGTTTGATATGCATTTTTAGTTTGAAATGTTGCTTTGTAGAGCTTTGTTTTATGTATTATGGAGGTAGCATTATGCAATAGAAGTTTTCAGATTCAAAACCCTTGCAATCTAGCCTTTGGACAGTGTTTCAAATCATTATGCTTTGGGATCTAGGGTTTCAAGAGTGTAACAAAGAGACAATGGTTTTGTTTCAGGGATATTGGCTTGTTGCATTGCCATTAAAGCCATTGTGTTAGGTTCATTAAGGAGGCAGTAGTCATAAAAAATGGAGATCAATCTAACTGTACATCAAAATGAGGATCTAGTCTCTTTGACAAGGAATGGGAATTAGGACATCAAAGTATATGCAAACCACAGTGAGAGGCTTGAAGGCAGTTGACAATGAGAAATGAGTAGACAAAATTCCATTGCTTTGGAAGCAATATTCACACCTATATCCATTAGAGTAATTGTTTCATCATTCTACACTCCTCAATGATCCCTATGATGACTTCATACCAATGAGACCACAATGTGTTATATATTTCATATTACCAAAAGACTGTGACTATGTTTTTTAACAAAAAGCATGTCACTATACTTCATTATTTGGTTTCATTTCACCATGCTTCAATAGGGAACTAAAACCTCTTTCAACTTGTATTGCCATTGCCATCTCTTTTTCATTATAACCCTACTAATCTCACAACATTGTGACAACATATTAACGATGCCTTCTAAAACACAGACTTGTACCTATCAAAGATAACATTATGACTGTGTTTTTCTATTCACTGCTTCTTCATGAATTTAATGTATGCATAAGATTCCTAAAGTAGGGATACTAGATGCAAATGTTATAAATCTTTGAACAAGGTTTGAAGGTTTCCTCCTTAATGTTGTTTCAAGCATGTTATCCATCACAGACCTCATGTGCATGGTCTACTCCTTGACAACAAAAGCTCTACCCTCAAAACTTGGAAACTTAAATCTGTGATTACCACGATAATCTTTGTCACTGTAACCTACTTGTACAGTGATTCTCTTGAGCACTTTCTTTGTCATTAGTTTCTTTGTAATCTTTGATGCAATATGTGTTAGGTTTCTTTCAAGTTGTTGTAACTACCCTTCACTCTATATTGCAGGCCTTATTTGATTTGGAGAACACCAATCAGGGGCTGAAGAGTGAACTCAAAGATTTGTATATCAACTCTGCCAAGTAAGCTATTTTTCTATCATTATATAGATTCCCATATGTTATTTGTGACTTGTGATGACTCAAATCTTTACTACTCTCCAAAACTCACATGCATGGATGGTTATTAGCATGTATTGTAGTTTTACATAAATGATTTCACTCCTAGAGTAATATTTAAGCAGAGTTTAAGAAGTCTTAGATTCTAATTGTCAGTTTTAAAATATTTTGGTCTAGTACAGGCAAGTTGATATATCTAGCAACCATAAGGCAATTGTCATTCATGTTCCATACCGCTTGAGGAAGGCTTTCCGAAAGATTCATGTGAGGTTTGTGCAAGAGCTGGAAAAATAAGTTCAGTGGAAAGATTAACATCAAATGATGCATGTTTCTATTCTTCCATTAAAGGTGACTGTGACATTGGTGAAACTTTTTAAACTCTTCCACTTGCAATGTTCACTATCATAGATTATAGTAATTATCTTTCCTTGGTGTGAATCATTGTTCCTCTACTCTATATGAGCACTATCACAAGTATCACTATCTATTTTTAATTTTTGGTCCATTCTTATTGTCAATCACATGGTTTTGGTGTCTAAATCTTCTCTTGGATCCTAGCCCACAATTGTTGCATAAAAGGAAAAGTAACAAAAACAAGATCCTTTGACAAGGATGTCATATGCAACATTGACTGTGACAGTCCCATGCATTTCTAAAAGATTATCATCATTCATTGATGGGAAATGTCATAGATTTGTGGCTCTCATGTTATCTTACTTTATTAAAACATCTACATAGTCCTTCATTCACAGCCTATGCACCCTCTTCTTTTCAAGACCATTGTCCCCTTTGCATTCTATGACTATCATTTGTTGATTGACTGCCCCTTCAATACATTCATGGTGACCCTTGTTCAGTTACACATCTCTATGACTGATTTCCTCA
This sequence comes from Cunninghamia lanceolata, assembly GCA_027924645.1. NCBI lineage: Eukaryota > Viridiplantae > Streptophyta > Pinopsida > Cupressales > Cupressaceae > Cunninghamia > Cunninghamia lanceolata. The sequence continues at coordinate 8,156,052 of BSBN01000010.1, forward strand.
ACCTTTTTCTAACCTTCAATAGTCCAAAACTACCCTTTGATATATTCATTCAACTCTGATCTTCTTTTATGACTATCTTTCAATAATAATTGTCATCACGCAAAATCTACCGTTTGTGACTACCATTCAAATGGTAGTACCTTCACAAACCCTAGTCCCTCTCTCTTATAGTGATCTTTTCTCTTGTTACCCTCTATCAACCTCTTTTAGAGTTATAAAACTCTCTTACAATGTTTCTTAAGGTATCCTCTTTCACGTAGCATGACTAGGGTTCCTTCATACCTTGCATTGACAGTCCTTCTCTAAAACCCACTATGCATATCTTCTTGTATTGACAGTGTTCTATATTTTAGGCAGATTGTGTAACCTTTCTAGGCTCACATGAATCCTAAAAAATTAGACAAATTTGTATAACTATTGATGAATCTCTAAACCTTGTGAGACCTCTATGACTCTCTCAAGACTCTTGCACAAAACATTACAAAGGATTCTCTAGTCTAAAAGAACTTCACAGTCCCTGTCATGATACTATTTTGACTCATAAATCTCCTTGGTATAGGTTTGAGAGACCCTAATCTTCTATACAAATTTGTTCATCATTTGGTAGGGTTTAATGATTTAATATTACTAGTTCAAAACAACACTACTCTTGATATTCTCAGATCTCCTATTCCATGGAACTTCCTATGTTTCTACAATTTTGACATACCTTTGTAAAAGTTCAACCCAAGTCTGTAATAGTATTTAGCACTATAATATAGAGCTACTCAAGAGTCTTCATAAACTACCTCTGCTATGTCAGACTGATACAAGGTCCATCTGGATCTTTATTTGATATGCCTCCACTCTTCTCATTACACTCCTTCTAGTACATATCTTCTTTGCATAGTTGTTCATTAGACCTTTCTCCTCTTGGATTAACTTCTACATCATTCTAGATCCCTTTGTTGCCTTTAGTGTAGGTCTGTCAATGCTATCTTTGCATTGTATATCTTCACAAGGTCACTGTATTTATTGCCTTGATGCCCTATTACCAATCCCTTGCTTTCATATTGAGTGTAGGTATCTCATGAGTTCCTTTAAATGATTGTCATCAAGCCCTCCTTTAACATATGCATACCTGTCCTTTAAAGAACCATTGTGAACCGTCATCAAAGTTCCTACTCTCTACCTTGCTTGGGTGTTCTTCACAAGTCTAATCTATACTTTAGCTCCTCAAGACTGTGATTTTCCCATTGTCTTGGTGCACGATGTCTTCCACCTCAACTCACTGCCATTACAATTCTCAATACCCATATGCACTATCAAACAAAGTGAAGGTAGGTTTATACAGGGTAGAAAATTTCCTCAATCTATGGTATTCAAACCTAGAGATGGCCTCATATGAAGATTCTACTCTTTTGATTAGCCTCCCGAACAATGTCCATTATATGTCATAGATCTGTCTTTTTGCATGAACTATCTTTGTATGAAGTGATTGTGACTCATTATCTTGTGTCAAGGTGGTTGTGTCTTGTGATGGTGACTTAAGGCAACATTTCTTCTATATGTTTTCCTTGCTCTTGCACTTGTGAGACTGTCACATGGATTTGTATTGCACTAGCTACCTTCACTGTCAATGACACTTATATTTCTTAATGATTGTCCTACAACTTCACATATTTTCCTTTTTAAAAGATGCTTGTTTTGATTTTTGTTTGTTGTCATTGTCTTGCAAATGTAAAATCACTAGACAAACTGAAGAAAAATCTTCATCGAGCTTGGTTTTCTTCTATACCAAGTTACCATGAAGGCTCATAAGGAGAGGTGCGAGCTGGCGGTGCCACCCACCACCCTGTGGTGATCTACAAAGGTCCGAGCGGGGGTGAGGGGTTACCCGCCACCTCACGATAATGGTTGAAATGGCTTGTGGGTGTTGGGAATTAAGGTGCCTCAACCTTGTAATTCCTAGCATTGATTATTATTTATTTATTTATTTATTTTGCTTAAATTTGTATTTACTTGCACATTTAGTTTTGGCATTTAATTTGAGGTGGCATTGTGACATGTCATCTTACTTGGAATATGCTTTGGATGGTCAAGTCAAACACATGTGGATTTGGGCACCCCATTTGAGGTGGCACTAATATGCCATGTGTTGGCATCTTGGATTATGACGGAGGAGTTATTTTGTATGACAGAATCTATGATGTGTAAGAGCCAAGTATAGAGATTCTTATGAGAAGTGAAGACAAGTATCGAAAAGCATCTTTGCATGTGGAGAAGGCATCTTTGGGCCCCCAAGTTGGGCTATGACATGTTGTAAGAGGAATATCCTATTTTTAGTCAAGTATGACAATTCTCTTACAACATTAAGTGTTGTCATGTTGCAGTTTTTTATGACAGTTGTAAGATACGTAAGAGCATCTGTCATTGCCTTTTTTTTATCTTGGAGCGCTCTACCTTGGGAAATCAAATCTGCCATGTTCTGAAAGATGTAAGAGAGTTGAAAACATGTTGGACAAGTGTCCTTTGAGTGTGTAAATGGCCATGTGGCCAAGATGGCACCCATCTCTAGAGGCTTCTCAATATTGCCTTGTAACTCTATATAATGCAAAGTTTGGAGTTGTAGTTTGCATAGTATTGATACAAGTACTATTATGCTGCCAAAATTACTCCAAAAATGAAATTTGCAGACTCCTGAAAGAACTTGCATTGCAAGTGTATTGTAATCCATTTTAGATTTGTTAATACATTGTGCAAGTTTTGGAGTGTGGGTTTTTTTACCTAAAACAGTTTTCCCCATGATATATCTTGTGTCAATCTCTTTCTATGTGTTGTGTTGCTGCTATAATCTTTATGTTGTGTGTTTAACATTGCTGCAATTATAAGGATTTAAAATAATTTGCATACTAATCCCCTCATTAGGTTGGTGTAGGAAGTGTGATCCGTGTACTTTGCTTCCTTTCAGTTGGTATCAGAGCTTGATCACCTTTGATCCTAGTTGTTGGGTAGGGGTTTTTTTAGCTAATCTTTGATTGAGCGGGAGTCTGTGCAGAGTATTCTGTAATCTTATTGTAGGAAGAAGGCACGTCTAGAAGGATAGATTTGGAAAATTTTAATGGCAACAATTTCAAGTTGTGGAAACTTAAAATGGAAGACATGGTTGTTGACAGAGATCTATGGGAAAAAAAATTTGGAACAAAACCAATGGCAATGGCACAAGCAGATTGGGATCTCAAAGATCGTAAAGCTAAGGGTCTTGTGAGACTCTGTTTAGCTAATTTCGTCTTGTTAAACGTTCATGAAGAGAAGACCACGAAAGAGCTATGGAAGAAACTTGGTGATGTTTATCAGGCCAAATCCATGGTAAACAAGTTATTCCTAAGGAAGAAGTTGTATTCTCTGAGGATGGAAGATGGAGGATCGGTTGCAAATCACCTGAATTCCTTCAACATGTTAGTTGCATAGTTGACTTCCGTTGGTGTGAAGATGGAGGAGGAGGATCATTGCACAACCTTGTTTTGTTCTTTTCCAGACTCATGGGACCACCTTGTCATGGCCATTGGGAGCACTACGACCACCTTCAAGATGGATGAAGTGGTATCTTCGCTGTTGTTTGAAGAGATGCAGAGAAAGTCTTCCGAATTGGAAAAGGAGGCTCTTGTGGTTTGTGGTAGGCCCAAAGAGAAAGGGAAAAAGAAAGACAAGAAAGCTGAGCAAATCCAAATCCTGCAGGAGATCCAAATCTCCTGGAAAGTCCAAGGCAGTGTGTTGGAACTATGGAAAAATTGGGCACTTCCGAAAGGAGTGCAAGGAGGAAAAGAAGAAAAGAAGAACACCTCTGATTCATATTCTAACAAGTCACAAGATGATGGTTATGCTTTTGTTGCAGCCTTGGCAACGCATGCATCAGAAGATGTGTGGTTGATTAACTCTGGTGCTTCCTTCCACATGACCTCTCATCAAGGTTGGTTTATAAAGTATGAAGAATACAATGGTGGGAAGGTGTACTTGGGTGATGACTCTCACTTGAAGATAGCTGGTTATGGAAGAGTCTTGATCCAATTCCCTGATGGACGAGTGAAGGGGATCAATGGGGTTATGTACATCCCTGGTCTAGCATGAAACCTTATTTCTATAAGTAAATTGAATGATGCAGGTGTGTAGGTTGTCTTCTTGGGTGGAGGATGCAAGATGACAAGAGGAGATATGGTGCTTGCTAAGGGTACTCAGAGAGGTACTCTATTTCAGTTGGATGCATGCACTACTTAGTGCAATAGTTCTTTTGTTTCAAAGAAAAGAGCTTCAGATTCTTCATCCTCACCATTGGAACTAGCAGTAAAGAAATGTGTTGCTTCAACTTCTGATGGTAGTGATTTCTAGGTACCTAAGGATGCTCATGCTTTGGAAATGAAACTTCCTACTGAGAAGACAATGTTGTGGCATGAGAGACTTGGTCACATTGGTGAGAAGGGTCTTAGAGCCCTAAAAAATAAAAACTTTGTCGAGGGGTTAAATGATTGTAATCTTGAGTTAAACTTTTACAAACATTGTGTATATGGAAAACAAAATCATGTTCAGTTTTACTCAAGTTCTCATAAGTCTTCTGTTGTGTTGGATCTAATTCATTCTAATATGTTTGGTTTTGTGAATGTTCCTTTGATTTGTAAATCATTATATTTTGTATCATTCATTGATGATTGCAGTAGGAGGACATGGATTTATTTTCTTAGAAGCAAATATGAAGTCTCTAGTCGGTTCAAAGAGTTTAAATCTTTTGTTGAGAATCAGACTGGTTAAAAGATTAAGTGTTTGAGAATTGATAATGGTGGTGAGTTTTGTTCCGTAGAGTTTGATATGTTCTATAAAGAACATGGGATTGAAAGACATAAGACAACTCCATACACCCCATAGCAAAATGGAGTTGTAGAGAGGATGAACATAACGTTGATGGAGAGGGCTAGGAGTAAGCTTAGTGGAGCTAGCCTAGAACAGAAGTTTTGCGATGAAGTTGTTGCCGTTGCTTGCTACCTGGTTAATAGGTCTCCTACTTCAGCACTTGTTGATAAGACACCCATGGAGGTGTGGTCTAGTAAGAAGTCCTCATTGAGACATCTTCATGTTTTTGGTTGTGAGGCATACATGCACATGTGCCTAAGGAGAAGAGATCAAAATTGGAGAACAAGGCAGTTAAGTGTAAATCTTCATTGGCTATGGTGTCGGTGTGAAAGGGTACAAGCTTTGGAATCATGTGGCTGAGAAAGTTTTGTATAGAGGAAGTGTTATTTTCAGAGAGGTATCTCATTCTCCTATTGTTTTACAGCCAGAAGGAAAAGAAAAGAAAGAGGATGTGGTTCAGTTTCCTACTACCCCTAAGAAGATTGAATTGAAAGACCCTATTGGACCTGATGATGAGGAGAGATCTAGTAGCTCTGAAAGTTTAGAAGAGGAAGAACAACCTCCACCTCAGCCTTTGAGGAGGTCTACACAAAGCAAGAATCAACCTGACAGGTTTGGTTATTCATTGCTTGATTCTAGTTGTGCTTTTGCCTTGATTTCTAACACTGATGAGCCTAGAACTGTGAAAGAGGCTATGGGTATGAAATATGTAAGTTCTTGGAAGGAGGCCATGGAAGAAGAGACAGCTTCTTTGGAAAATAATAAAACTTGGGACTTGGTGCCTTTGCCTAATGGACGAAAACCTGTTGGATGCAAATGGGTGTTCAAGAAGAAATTTGGTGCAGATGGCAGTGTTGAGAAGTATAAGGCTAGATTAGTTGCAAAGGGGTATTCACAAGTGGAGGGAATTGATTATGGTGAGATTTTCTCTCCCGTTGTGAAGTTGACATCTATTCAGTTCTTGTTATCTCTTGCAGTAGCTTATGACTTAGAAGTGAAATAAATGGATGTGAGGACAACTTTCCTTCATGGTGATTTGGAGGAAGAAATCTACATGTCACAACCAGAGCACTACATGGTAAAAGGTAAAGAAAATCTTGTTTGCAAGTTAAAGATGTCTTTGTATGGTTTGAAACAATCTCCTAGGATGTGGCACTTGAAGTTTGATGCCTTTGTGTTGTTTATTAAATTTCTGAGATCAAAATCGTATCATTGTGTGTATTACAAGTTTAACAATGATCGTATTCTCATTATTGCACTGTATGTTGATGATATGTTGCTGATTGGGAATGGTAAGAATATGATTTCTAATTTGAAGTCTCATTTTTCAGTACAATTTGAAATGAAAAACTTAGGGGCAACCAGGTACATTCTGGGGATGGAGATCAGAAGTGATAGAGCAAACAGAAAACTTTGGTTAGGTCAGAGTAAGTATGTTAACACTGTGTTGGAGAGATTTAGTATGGTGGATTGCAGACTGTTGACTATTCCTATTGCTATGGGGACAAATTTATTTGTTGATGATTGTCCAAAGTCTCCTTCTAAGATGGAGGATATGAGCAGAGTACCATATGCTAGTGCAGTTGGCAGCTTGATGTATGCTATGGTCTGTATAAGACTAGACATTGACCAAGCAGTGGGAGTCCTTAGTCATTTTATGGCTAATCCTGGATGGGTACATTGGGATGCAGTGAAGAGAGTGTTTAGATATTTAAGGGGTATTTCTGATTATTACTTATACTATCATGGTTATTCTACAGGACCTCAACATTCTGTTAGTATTCGTGGATTTGTGGATTCTAATTAGATATGTGACATTGATAGCATGAGTTCCACTAGTGCCTACGTGTTCACTATGTTTGGTGGAGCTATTAGTTGGATGAGTAAGAGACAACCTGTGGTTACTTTGTCCATGATAGAAGCAAAGTACATGGCAGCAACTCATGCTTGTAAGGAAGCCATTTGGCTTAAGAGGTTATGTTCAGATATTGGTTTTGATGCAAGACATATTATTATCTGTTGTGACAATCAGAGTGTGATTTGCTTAGCAAAAAATTCTACTTTCCATGCCAAAACAAAGCACATTGATGTTCAATATCATTTTGTTCATGATATGGTAGAAGATGGGAAGGTGATGTTGGAGAAGGTTGACACTTTGAAGAATGTTGCAGATGCATTGACAAAACCTATTGGCACAAATAAGTTCAGATGGTGTTCAAAGTCTATGGGCCTCTTGGCCCCTAACAGTTAAATCTTTTCGTTCTATTGGCTCTTGCAAGGTGATCGACAAGTGGGAGAATGTTGGGAATTAAGGTGTCTCAACCTTGAAATTCCTAACATTGATTATTATTTATTTATTTTGCTCAAATTTGTATTTACTTGCACATTCAGTTTTGGCATTTAGTTTGAGGTGGCATTGTGACATGCCATCTTACTTGGAATATGCTTTGGATGCTCAAGTCGAACACATGTGGATTTGGGCATCCCATTTGAGGTGACACTAATATACCATGTGTCAGCATCTTGGATTATGATGGAGGAGTTATTTTGTATGACAGAATCTATGACATGTAAGAGCCAAGTATAGAGATTCCTATGACAAGTGAAGACAAGTGTCGAAAAGCATCTTTGCATGTGGAGAAGGCATCTTTGGGTGCCCAAGTTGGGCTATGACATGTTGTAAGAGGAATATGTTATTTTTAGTCATGTATGACGAATTCTCTTACAACATTAAGTGTTTTCATGTTGTAGATTTTTATGGCAGTTGTAAGATGCGTAAGAGCATTTGTAATTGCCTATTTTAGCCTGGAGTGCTCTACCTTGGGAAGTCAAATCTTCCATGTTATGACAAATATAAGAGAGTTGAAAACATGTTGGACAAGTGTCCTTTGAGTGTGTAAATGGCCATGTGGCCAAGATGGACACCCATCTCTAGGGGCTTCTCAATATTGCCTTGTAACTCTATATAATGCAGATTTTGGAGTTGTAGTTTGCATAGTCTTGATATACGTACTGTTATGTTGTTGGAATTACTTTAGAAATGACATTTGCAGACTCCTTGAATAACTTGCATTGCAAGTGTATTGTAATCCTTTTCAGATTTGTTAATACAATGTGCATGTTTTGGAGTGTGGGGTTTTTTTACCTAAAAAGGTTTTCCCCACAATATATCTTGTGTCAATATCTTTCTATATGTTGTGTTGTTGTAATCTTTATGTTATGTGTTTAACATTGCTGCAATCGTAAGGATTTAAAATAATTTGCATACTATTACCCTCATTAGGTTGGTGTAGGAAGTGTGTTCCACATACCTTGCTTTCTTTCAGCAGGTGTGCGGGTTACCCGCCACCCCGCGACAATGGTTGAAATGGCTTGCGGGCGTGTGGGGTTACCCACCACCCTGCGACAATGGTTGAAACATCTTGCAAGTGTGTGTGCCATAGGACAATTCCAACAACACTATTATAGATGACGGTTATAGCAGTCGTCTGGCCACTCCATTGGAGTTCAGTGCAAGCCACATGGATCTAGAGAAGGCAGTCGACCTTGGTCTCATCTATGACATTAGCATGGAGGACTACATCAACTATCTCTACACTTTCAATTACACCACCCACCAAATTCAACTCATCACTAGAACAGTTCATGTACCTTATCTATACTTCCACATTTTGCATACATGTCTATCTAACAAAAATCCCCCTTCAATTATGTTATGATGAATCCAAATAAAAAAGTAGTGTCGCTGTAAATACTCTTAACCCTACATTCATATGTGATCTATAGGCCTTACCACAATACCACTAGGTGCACTTAAAAGGAGTGCAGGCTAGCGATGTTACCTGCCACCTCGCAGTGATCTTTGTCGGTCTATGTGGTTGTGTGGTGGTTATACCTCACAATAATCCATGGAGTTGGCTGGTGGGTGTCCAGGCTATACTGCTACCCTGAGACAGCCCGTGTGATGGCTTGTGGTGGTGTGGTGTTTGTTCCACTGTCCCGCAATGGTTTCTCTAAGAGACTTGTGATGGTGTGATATATATATATATGCTGGAAAAGGTTGTCGAATTTGGATTTACACCTGCTAATTGCATTTTCTTGAAAGTTTCTAAAGCCTTTTCAACAAATCCATTTTGTGCATATCCCACAACCATTGCATTCCATGAGATGACATCTCTTTGAGGCATTCTGCCAAATAGTTTACATGCCTTGTCAATGCTTCTACATTTTGCATACATGTCTACCAAGGCAGTTAAAACTACAACATTTGAAAAAATTCCTCTATCCATTACTTTTTTATGGATGTCCATACCTTGTTCCAATGCTCCCATTTTGGCGCAGGTAGGAAGGATGCTGGAAAAGGTTGTGGAATTTGGCTTTACACTTGCCAATTGCATTTGCTTGAAAGTTTGTAGAGCCTTTCCAACAAATCCATTTTGTGCATATCTAGTAATAATTGTAGTCCAAGAGATGACATCTCTTTGAGGTATTCTATCCAACTGTAATATCTAACAAAAATCCCCCATCCATTATTCTTTGATGGATGACCATTCCTTGTTCCAAAGCTTCCATTTTGGAATAGGCAGGGAGGATGCTGGCAAAGGTTGTGCAGTCTGAATTTACACCTACCAATTACATTTCCTTGAAAGTTTCTAGAGCTTTTTCAAAAAATTAATTTGTGTGTATCCTGCAATCATTGTTGTCCATGAGACCACATTTTTTTGAGGTATTCTATTAAACAGTTCATGTGCCTTGTCCATGGTTCCACATTTTGCATACATGTCTACTAGAGCAGTTGCAACTACAACATCTGACAAAATTCCTCTATCCTTCATGCTTTGATGGATGTCCATACCTTGTTCCAAAGCTCCCATTTTGGCATAGGCAGGGAGGATATTGGCAAAGGTTGTGGAGTCTAGCTTTACACCTACCAATTGCATTTGCTTGAAAGTTTCTAAAGTCTTCTCAAAAAATTCAATTTGTGCATATCCTGTAACCATTACAGTCCATGAGACCACATTTCTTTGAGTCATTTTGTCAAACAATTCATGTGCTTTGTCTATGTTTCCACATTTTGCATTCATGTCTACCAAGGCAGTTGCCACTACAACATCTGACAAAATTTCTCTATCCTTTATGCTTTGATGGAAGAAATCATAAGCATTGTATTGATATCTTGCGAAGTTTTGTATTGATACCTCTATTTTCTTACAATTGTATGATGCTATATAATTTTTTTATAAAATATTAAGGGGTTTGTAAAAGGATAATAGAGGATCATAAAAAGGGTATCAAAATAGTGTGTGGTATCTATTCAGGTCCATCAAATCTTAAGAAGACCTCTATGTGAGCTAAGTTAAGGTCTGCATAATTTTAACCTCTGTCGGACTTATAAAATCTTATCCTACTCCTGTGCAAATATTTGTAAAGATCCCACTAAGGTTTCTAGAAAGATCATTCAAAGGCTAGTTATATTGTCAATGCACAGTGAACAATGGCATATTTGCTTCATTTTCTTCTAACATTGACTGTTGTCCATGAGGCCACCTTGGAAGATGTTGTATATCATGCAGAGATTGTTGGCAAGTGAGTTAGATATTGTGTTGATGGCTCCAAGATAATGAAGGTAAGATGATTGGTGATAAAGAAACATGTATATCTATTTCTTTGGACTTGTTCTAGGATATAACTGTGCATCTTAAACTTTGACTAGTTGAGTGATTTCCTATTTTTCAAGTCTAGATGGATCCTAAGGAGCGTAATAACACATAATACAAATCGGAAACCTTTACCGATTTACAAAAAAATTGGTGGGAAGGATGTCATTTTTTAGTAGCCTTTGTCACATGCTAGTTAAATTGTACCTTTAAAGTCTTATCTCCTTTGTTGGATGGTATTTAATTAATGTTGAGCTTTTTTTTTCTATTAGGGTATGTATCAAAATATTGTTTGGTTGGTATTTGAAATTTTTTTGATCAAACATTTCAGGTTGTGAAGTATCAATGATTCTTGTTGAATTCTTCTTATTGTCCTATTCTCTTCAAATGAGTTAAATTTTATTTAGCTGAAAAGAGCCTTGCTATACACTTAAATGAATTTAAGAAGCATTTTTCACTTATTCATATTTTTATCATTGCTTTATGTGGTGAATGGCTAATAGAAGTTAATCTTGGGGATCTGGTTAAGAAATTCACTGGTACTGAAAACTATTTCATGCCTATGTTGAATACTTTATAAGGCATTTGTTGACAAGGCTATAGTTTTTTAATTGATTTATCTTTCTACTGTGTTTGGACTTACTTTTGTAAACTTGCAATATACAATGCACTTTTATTATTTCTGAATTGAGACTAATAGTAATTTTGTTGGTTGTATTGAGGCACAGCTTCATTCATGGCGGAAAAGGCAGCACCATGTTGCTCATATTAGATGGCACATTGCATATAAAGAGGAAAGATTCTAGGGTTATTGTTGGCTGCATTGAAGGAGAGAGATTCATATATGGGACATGATCAACACTCGGTCATGAAGACTCAAGGAGCATAAATGAGAGAGCTTCATAAAGGAGAGAGCTTCATAGATGAGATGTCATGAAGACTCAAGGAGAATAAATGATAGTGAGCAAGAGATAAAGAACATAGTTCATGCCATAGATAAAGTGAGATGAGTCTTAAGATACTGTGATCAAGGGTGGTGTATTAGTTTTTGAGAAATGAAGGGCAATTGGCAATGCACAAAGATCAATGAGGAAGATTATAGTCATAAGGAGATGAATATGTTAGCATTTCATCAATACTTTGGAAGCAACCAATAGACAAATTTATAGAAGTCTTAAATAGCAAAAAGGACAGTCACTAATAATGCTATTATTACAAGGCATATATTCTACATGGCAGTATAGTTGCAGGAATATGACAGTTTCATAAACCTATGACAATCTACAAATGAAAGTCTAAATTCTATATACTTATGGGTGACTATACTATAACAGAGAGATAATGAGTGCATAGAGGTAAGATGTTCATGGTGAGTGGCAATGGTCAATGGTTCCCAGGGATACAGGAATAGTAAGCATGGTTTTAGTGGCATGAACAAAGGAACATAAGACTACATTGTTAGCATTAAAAGGCAAGTATATGAAAGTTGTAGGGCAATCATCTAGAAAGCAAGCATGCATAGTTCAGTCACTAACAAGGTGCCATTGTATCTCATCATTTAATTTGTTTTCAGATGTCAAAATCTAGGGGCTGTGTCCTCAGCTGTCTGCAACTAGGGATTCTACAGTTACCAATTTTCCTAGCTAATCTTAACAACTTCTACTAATTTGAAAAGATTAATCTGTCTACTTACTAAATGAATTTAAGGAATGCTGAAAATAGAATTAAACAGGAATTTACTTAAATCAATTTAAAAATAGTAACATGCATCTATCTATCAAAATCAATAAATACTTTTCACAGCAAAATTTGAAGTAATAAAACAGTGGTACTAGCCTTCTGCCTTGGTGGTGAGAGTGGGCTGAAGGCTACAGTAGAGGATCAGCACAAAAGAAGAAGATCACAACTGAATTTAATCCAATTCCATTCCCTTTGCATTCATGAAAAATATTGATATCACAGAATTGACATTACTGAGAATCAGAATAATCAAATCATTGTATATTCTTCTATTGTTTCTATCAGTATATATGAAAATGAGTGATGACATATCACTTATCTTATCTACCAGTTCTTCTATGAGATAACATCCATCTCTTTATTACACTAGCTATCTAACTGTGGAAAATAAACATGCAATAAAAGTAGACTGAGTGGAACAAAAGTCCACTCAGATTTCTAAGTTTGAGTCTTAATACATTTGGGCAGCGAGGCCCTAAAAATATGGGTATTGAATCAGTTCTATCCATAACTCATGCAAAAACTTTATAAAGATAAAAACTCTAGCAGTTTAACTAAAAATGACCATTCACCACTCACGTGATGATTTGAGTGAAATGAGGGGTATTATGATCACTGTTGAGAGTGCCTGATCAGCAGCTTATGCTGGAAATATGCCCTGCTCTTAGGAGGCGCTGGAGATATCTGTCCCTATTTGTAGCTCCAGAGATATGTCTGTAGCTCTGGAGATATCTGTAGCTCTGAAGATGCTTTCCTTTTTTTTACTTCAACACTTCTGATGTCATGGTACTCTGGTATTGTCTTCGGGGATCATTGAAGACTATCTCCGGAGATGCATAAAATTGTTGTTCCTAGTATCTACATCTGTTGATTCAAAAAGAGAGAAGTTTCTACATTTTTCCATCAATTCCATGCACATTAGTCTTTCAATGAGAAATTATGATCTTAAGTAATCTATCTCAATTAATCATTAACTAGAACGATCTTGCTAGCTTATTTGGGTGCAGACATTAAAAAAGATGGGATTAGGAAGGAGAAAAAGAGAGGTAAAAAGATGTATTTCATGGGTGCAACTTGGCACTCATCATCGCCCCATACCTAAGGTTTGGTAGGTCCTCCTGCTTCTCATAAGATGGATTTATTTTGGTGAAATAGCTTGTCAGTCAAGCTATAATCCTGTGCATAGGTAGACCAAGTTGTGCGGTTGGTATTACCATTGCCTCTGTATTGATCAACCTCTTCAACGAGTCCTACAATTTCTCATCTTCCATCTGTTCAACCCAGACAAGGAGTGGTTCAATTATTAGAGGAGGCCTGAACCGTCCACCTATCCATTCCTGCTTATACTTATCCATCATTTTGGATATTAACTTTTCTTTTCTCATAAATAAACTTAAGTTTGCAGGGGTGACCACCTCTCTCATTTTCTACTCTGAGGTCAAAACATTCCATCTTTTCTTTGCTATGGCAAGTACTGGATTTGTTGAATTGATCATGAAAAGACCAAAATCGATGGAGCACTCTTGCAAACATTTTAGGTATAATGGCAAAATTTTGTTCTTACTCTTAGGGTGATAGATATAGGACCTGAATTGGGTCCTAAAAGCATTGGGATTGGGACGTTCCTTCCTAATGAAGAGTTCTGTTTCTGTATCTTTCTTGAGATGATCTTCCATTCATTCATTCCAGATCTGATGATTCGTCATTAGGGACATAAATGCTTTAAGCTGATATTCTCCCTCAAAATGATTAAGAATAAAGGTTATATCATTAACATAGAAACCATGCAGGTATAATTCACATAGAAAATTCTTGTCCTCATCATTACTCCTTGTATATGCTGTCATGAATCCTTCTACTGTCTCTGTATCCTCAACCAAGCCAGATAGGATTAAAGAGAATTTCCTCTGTAGGACTCTTTCTTGTAAGAACATAGAATAGCTGGCACTTAGAGGCCTACAGGATAGAATTTCTGAATAAAGGGAGGCCATTTCAATGATTTTTCCTTCTAGAGTTTCTATTCTTTTTGTTTTGGCAGTGACTGCCTTTTGTAACTGCAGCATGGGCTTGGAAGCCTCATATTCTCTGCATTTCCTCTCCCAATGGAACAGGGCCTTAGGAATGTCAATGGGGATTGGACCCACATATGCATCTGTTTGTATTTCCTGTTCATTGGTTGCCCTTGTACCAGCCAACTCTTGAATATATTCCTCCTTGTCATCTAGTTTGTTGTTGGCCCAAGTTAACTGTCTATCCTGGCTATGTATTTTGTCAATCAATGTTGCCATTATTGTGAGGCTATTGTCTCTAGCCATGGTGAGCTCAAAAACACTATGTGCTACTTCTTTCTATTTTTCCTCCAACAGTTTGACTGCCTCAATTTTCTAGGCCTCCAATTTTGCTTCTTTCTCAATTCTCTGGGCCTCTAATTTTGCTTCTTTCTCAATTTTTTGGGCCTCTAATTTTGCTTCTTTCTCCTGGATGATCTTGTTTTTTCTTTGGAGTTCTATTTGTAGATTGTCAATGACTTATTTTTGCTCCATTTCTATCTCCATTCTAACCTTCTTAAGGTCAGTAATAATCAGATTCTTCCCCCAGAGTAGTCTCTTTAGCTTTTCAATTTCTTCCATCATTTGTTGTTCTTTTGAAATTTCAACATCCTCTTGATCAGAGGGATGAGAGAAGGTTTCTGCTTCTACTTCTATTGCCATTTGTTGATCATCAGGGTTTGCCATGGCCATCTGCCCTGCACTGTTAATTGTACTCATTTGCCCTGTTTCATCTTTTTTTGTAGACTGCCTATCCTGAGGGTCCTCTTGGGTTTCCTCTACTTCTACTGGCACCGATGAAGGCCCAGCCTTATCCTCATATGTTCTAAAAACTAGGAGTACCTCAGCTAGGAGAGCAGTATCTTTCTCAACTTGTGAGAGCGGTCTTTTCCTTTTGCTTCTATGTAGCAGAGGTGGGGCAGGTGCCTCTGGTGCAGGTCTCTCATCCTCAGAGTTTGAGGAAATAGTAAGAGTTTGTATGTTCTCTATCTCTAGAGCACACGATGGTTCTGAAATTGGGCTTGACCCCAGGTGAACAAATGGTGCTAGGGAAACTTCTCTTTGTTTTCTCTTCCTGATTAGAGGGATCTCATCTGAATCATCAGATGGCTCTTCAGCCCAGAATCTCTCTGTGCTCTATTCTAACCTCTCCTCTATTAATTCCTTAGGGAAATATTCCTCAGTTAGAGTCATCTTTCTCCTAATTGATCGAGTCATGTATGGGGTTTGTTTAGGAGTAGGCTCTACAATTTCTTTGCCTTTCTTCTTTTTATCAGGAACAAGGGTTGCAAATGAAGTTGCCTCCTGTGAGGACTTATTTCCTCTTTGAACAGCTATGGAGGAGGCTGAAGGCTCAGTTTCTTCTTCTTGGTGAGTAGGGGAACCCTCACCTCCTGGCTGTGCCATCTCTAGTTCTCTGTCCTAGGAATTCTATTCAAGAAAGTTTTGCCATAATTCCTCCCCATTGGCCTGAGACAGGAAGTGGTGTTTAACTACTAGAAAAATGAGACCATGATGTTTCATGTGACTCTTATTTTGCTAATATTTTTCTGTAGTTGCCGTGATGGCATAATATAGGAAATTAAGGATGTTTATGCTAAACTCAGGGTGTCTATTCCCATGCCTTAGAAAAATCAACATTTTCATGATTGGCCCTAAAACTAGAGAGAATTGACCATCACAAGTAAAATATTTCATCAGCCAAGTGGCAACATATTGCCAAGGGTTTGGGAGTGTGGACCTAAGAATTCCTTTTACTTCATTTTTATTTGAATGCAGTTGTATTGCAGGTTCACCTTGAATAGAGAAATTCTTAATTAAATCAGTGTATAAGGTTTTTAGGTGATAAAACCTCTCACCTTGTTCAGGTAGCCCAGAAATGTGACTAATAGTGACTGAGGAGAGATTGATTCAGACTCCTCTGATGGCTGTCTGATTGTCCCTTAGATTTTTTAGGAATTCATCCACGACATCTTTCTGAAACCCTTCAATTTTTTCTAAGAAGTCCAGCCATCCTACAGCTCTAAGAATGTTTGCTGCAGCTTCATCTTGCAGAAGACCCGCAGCACTTTCTGGCTCAGACTTCTTCTTTACCCCCATTGCTAAATTGGTTCCACCTTCTGTGCTTAATTCCTCACTCTCCTCAATTTGCAGTTTATCCTTTCCTCTTAACTTTGTAGGGTCCGGAGGACTGTTCAATTTGCTCTGTTCTTCAGGGCACTTCGAAGGTTTGAATGAGGATTGTTATGTTTCTCAACTTAGGCTTATGGAAGATTTGGAGATTAGTTAGAGTACCTAGGTAGTCATAAATGCGACAGAATGACAGGACACTCCAGAGGCAAGGTGGCAGTACAGTACAGATGGCAGCATGTGTGAATTTAGGAAAGAAAATGATGGTAGGAGGACATGTCATAGTGGTGGCACCCAAAAATAGAAAGACAAGACAGTTGCTATTAATGCTTAATTAAAGATAGAATTACCTGGATCATTTTTAATGATGAGGAGTGATGTACACGGTAGAGATGCTGCATTATTTTATGAGATTGCACGTGTCGCAACACATGAGTAGCTTCTGGTGGCTTGAGATGACGCCCACTACTCCATTGGTACGCAACCTACATACATTGCGCTAAGTGGTTCGAGAATCCACGTTCCTTGGGTGACGTCAATTTCATCTTTGTGAATACCCCTACAAATGATATGCGTGCTAATTTAATTTATTCTTGTGATAAAGTAGAGGATGAGTCATGATGACTTCATCATGTGATGTGTCCACTTTATTGCTTAGAGAGGTGGGTCCCCTCCCCTATTATTAAAATTGACTTCTTTATTAATAGAGCATCGGAGGTGCTCCTGGTTTGGGAAGCGTCGGAGGTGTTCCTAGTTTCGGAAGCGTCGGAGGTGCATTTGACTAACTCTTGGCACCTGATCACCTTTGTAGCTCGATTGTTTTCAACTGTCCTGAAGAAGGGAACCGCCACTTGCTAGTTTTCAACTCCCTTGGTCGAGAAAGATAGCCATTTACTGGTTTTCCATCTCTCTTATTTTTTTTCTTTTTAGAAGGCTGCCATTTGCTGGTTTTCAACCTTCCTTTTTTTTCTTCTCTTTTTTAGAAGGCTGCCATTTGCTAGTTTTCAACCTTCCTTTTTTTTTTTTTCAATCCAACACTGTGATAGAGGAGGTATCCCCTATATCAAAACACAAATCATTAAGAAACTCTTCTTTAGTAGATGGTCTTTTATAGAGTTTGATTCAGTGACCATTTACGAGGAATGTGTCTGTGCTTCCATCAATAGGTTCCAATAATATTGTTCCATTTTCAAAAACTTCCTTTATTTGATAAGGACCCATACAATGAGTTTGTAATTTCCCTTTGAACTCCTTGAATTTAGAATCATAAAGAAGAACCCAATCACCTTGTTGAAATGTCCTTTTGATGTGTTGGTCATGCCATTGCTTCCTCTAATACTTAACCAATTCTGTTTGTTGAATGGCCTCTGTTTGAATTTCATCCAACTCATTGAGCTGAAGGATTATATTCTGTTAAGTTATAGACAATGGTAGACTAATATCCAATACAGTTTTAAGTGTCTGGAGTTCAAATTCTATAGGCAAAATAGGCTTTTTCCCATAAACTAATTCATATCATGAGAACTTTGTTGTGGACTTCCAAGTGGTATTGTAAGTCCAAAATGCTGCAGGTAATCTATTACCCAATCTTTTCTATTCATTTCTACTGTCCTTGTCAGAATATTTTCAAGTTCCCTATTAGTTACTTCTACTTGCCCATTCGCTTGAGGTTGGTAAGGTGAAGATTTTATGTGCTTGACTTGATATAAATCTATGAATGCTTAGATTATTTGTGAAGTAAACTAAGGTCCTATGTTTGAAACTATTGATCTTGGGCTTCCAAACCTTAAGAAAATCTTATTATAAAAGAAATCAGCAACTTTTTCTTCCCTTGCAAATTGTAATGCTTGAACTTCAGCCCACTTAGTAACATAGTCTGTGCATACTAGAATGTATTCCTTGCCTGATGATGGTGGATAAATTGGTCCCACAAAGTCTAGACCCCACTACTCAAATGGTTCCATCATGACTTGAGGATGCAGTAACATCTCCTGGGTAAAAGTTGGTTGTCCCATCCTTTGGCACTGGTCACAATGCTACACATACTTCTTTGTATCTTTATGAAGAGAGGGCCAGTAGTAACCAGCTTTGAGGATCTTGTGGACTGTCCGGTGGAAGAGTAATGGCCACCAGATGGTTCATCATGACATGCTCTCAGCACATCAAAAATCTCATCATCTTTTAAACACCTGCGTAGAATGAAATCAGTACCACATTTAGATAGTAAACCATTCAACCATTTGTAAGATAAGCTTTCTTTAACTAAACATTTTTTTTGTTTTGAGGTAAAATGGGATGGATACAAGCCTGTAGCTAAAAGATTATCTATGTCAGCAAACCAAGGTGCAGTAGAGGAGATAGCAAAAAGATGTTCATCTAGGAACTTGTCCTCCATTGGTTGGTTTTCTCCTCCTGTATGCAATCTTGACAAAAAATCAGCAACCAAATTAAACTTTCCTAGATTATCAATTATGGTAATATCAAATTCCTGCAATAGCAATAACCACCTAATGATCCTTGCACCCACTACTGGTTTATTCATTAGGTACTTGATGGCTACATGATTAGTATGTACAAATATCTTATATCCAGTGATATAATACCTGAATTTGTTTATGGCATAGATGACTGCCAAGAATTCTTTTGCAGTTGTGGTATAATTTCTTTCTGTAGAGGTAAGGTTTTTGCTGATGTAATAAATGGCATGCATACTCTCTCCTTCCTCCTTTTGTCCTAAAACTACCCCCAATGGATTCATTTGAAGCATTAGTCTGTATATGAAATGGCAAAGTCCAATTAGGTCCTATCAAAATTGGTGTGATAGTAAGCTTCTCTTTCAAGGTTTCAAATGTTGATTGACATTCTGTTGAACATAGAAATTCTGTGTCTTTGTTAAGTAGGGTAAATAGGGGGGCTGCTATTCTGCTAAAATTTTCTATGAATCTCCTATAATAGCCTGCATGACCTTGAAAACTTCTAACATCTGTCTGATTTTTGTGTGAAGGCAACTGTGTGATCACTTCCATCTTGTTTTGATCCACTTTGATCCCCTTTTCTGAAATGTGGTGTCCCAAAACAATTCCTTCCTCCACCATCATGAAGCACTTTTCATGGCTAAGGGATAATTGATTTTTCTCATAGCATTTTAGTACTTTCTCAAGATTTGTGAGAGCTTCTTCAAAATTATCCCCATACATAGTAAAGTCATCCATATAGACCTCCATGCATTCATTAGCTAGTTCAGCAAAAATAGCTAAAACAAGTCTCTGAAATGTAGCTGGGGCATTGCATAGTCCAAAGGGAAGAACTTTGTAAGCAAAAGTTTCCCAAGAGCATGAGAAGGTGGTTTTGTTCTGGTCTTCAGATGCTACTTGAATTTGATTATACCCACTGAATCCATCTAAAAAAGAAAAATACTTTCTCCCAGCAAGGTTGTCCAGTACTTGGTCAATGAATGGTAACGGAAAGTAGTCCTTTTTTGTGGCCTTGTTTAGTTCTCTATAATTAATACACACCCTCCATTTCCCATTCTTTTTAGGCACTATGACAAGAGGTGAGACCCATTGACTGTCTGAGATTGGATATATAAACCCTGCTTGAAGTAATTTTTCTATTTCAGTTTTGACAGTGTCCTTTAAAGCAGGATTCAATCTTCTCTGGGGCTGTCTGACAAGTTTAATATCCTTAGTGTATATATGATGGGTACAGATCTTAGGAGGTATGCCTTTCATATCTTGGTATTCCCAAGAAAAAGTTGTTGAATGGGAAATCAGAAGTTGGATGAGTTTTTCTTCCTGATTTGTTGTTAACTTAGTATTGATATTAAGTGTTTTCCCTGGTAAAATCATGACCTATTTTGTGATTTGATCCATAGATGTAGTTAATCCGTACATTGGAGTCATGGTATTGAGAGGACAAGAATGTGAAAAAAACATATGGAAAGTGGCTAAGTCTCTGTAACAGGTTTCCCCACAAGGAATGATGTTGGCGAGGGTACAATGAGAAGAAGTAAGAAGTTCTCTCCTAGAATCTTGGGTGAGCTCCATCACATCCTTATTGATTAGGATGTGAGTAATGTATTCTGTTGTATCATAGTATATTTCTTCTTCTAACTCTCCAAGATGTTCCTTGATGGTTACCAACTGAGGCACTGTTGTCATTGTTCTCTGGTTCATCCACCCATACTCTTCCTGTATAATGTATTGATGGTTTGGATGGAGGATACAAAGATATTTTCTTCAAATCTATCCCATTAGAAATGACCATATCCCTAGTTTGACAATCAATAGATGCTACTATTGTCGCCAGCCATGGTCTTACTAAAAGCAGTGGATAAGTATTTTTCTAGTTTCTAGGTTCTAATATCAGAAAGTCCACTGGAAATTCCCATGAATCTATCACAACTGGTACATCAGTGATTACTCCTTTTGGAACAGCTACTAACTAGTCAGCAAGTTGAAGAATTGAGTTGTAGATTGGATACCTGATAGAGATAATTTGTCCATTGTGTGAACTGTCATCACATTAATTGTTGCTCCCAAATCAACTAGAACATTTGAAATTTCTACCCCTGAGATAAAAAATAGTTATGACAGGATTTCCAGGGTCTCCATATTTTGGGAGGAGAATTTCTCCCATCAATAGATCCACTACTTTTCCTTCCACCTATATTGTGGAGGGAAAGTTTTTCTTCCTGCCCTACGTTTTAATACAATATTGTTTAATGAACCGATTTAGTTCTGGTACATCTCTGATTGCTTGGAGAAGAGGAATTTCAATGTTTAGTTGTTTGATTTCTTGTAAAAGTTTTGATTCCAGGTTGGTTTGGACTTGTTTTTGTAGGACTTTTTCCTAGGGAACATACTGCTTAAGTCGTTCTGGGTATGGTGCTAATTTTTCCATCTCTGGAGCTCTTGTCAGAATTGTGTTTAGGAATGTTCTCTAGAGTCAGTCTTTTAGGAGCAACTCTGGAGTTGTCCAAGAATGATTCTTCTAGCACTTTTTCATTAGTAATCTCCTCCAGGGGTTGAGTGGACAAATTTTTAGGTTCCTCACCATTGGTTACTTCAACTATAGTTGGAGGAGATGGTCTTGGGAATGCTTTCTCAGAACATAGCTGGAGATTATTTGAATATATAGCATTAATTCTAGCCAGATTTTCTTGCTCTGTCATGTAAACAGCTACTCCCTATTTATTCCGTGGGTTTGGTATAGGCTGAGCTGGTAAAGGTGGTTGGCTAATTGGTTCATTTTGTGCTTGGCCTTGTGTGTTGGAAGGTCCAGTTAGTAAAGCTTGTTGTTGAGGTTGGAAACATCTAGGTTCTCCCTGGTATTGTTGATTATTTCCCTGTTGAGAACCCCATTGAGGTTGCATGTTTTGTGATCCAAACTATAGTGGCCATTGTTGATTTCCCCAAGGCTAATTTTGCCAATTTTAGTTTTGCCAATTTTGGTTTTGCTAATGTTGACTTGGCCAATCTTGTTGTCCCCAAGGAGGATTATTTTGAGGCCCATGCCAAGTAGGATTCCATTGATTATTTCCCCAATTAGAAGGACCCCTGTAAGAAGGCTGGTTTGGATACTGATTATAAGGGAAATTCTCAACTTATTTTTGTCCTACATAGTTCAATTCTTCTTCCATTACAGCATTCTTCTTACTCAATCTTTTCAAGGCTGGAAGTTGACTACATTGACTAGTAGGATGTTCCCTATCACAGATCTGACAAATCTATGATTTGTCCAAAGGGCATTATCTCAACAGATGCTTGTTTCTACACCTAGGACGATAGATGGAGAGTGGTTCAGTTGTTCTATTTTGATCAGTTGTTCTAGTTTTTGCTTGAATCCCATCCAATGTGGTATTTAATTGGACCAAAATGTTTGTTTTAGATTTGCAATCTCTTCCATTAACTGTCCTATTTCATTTTTCCCTTTAAAATTTTTGGATGATCTCACTCCATTTTGTGTTCTAGAATAGTTCCTACAGAGTTCTTCTATAGCAGGTATATCCATCTTTTTGATATTTCCTTTTCCAATTAGGTCTAGGGCCTGTTTTGATTCTTTAGCCAATCCTTTTACAAACAGGGTTCTGGCCAAGGAGTGATCTACTGGGTTACCATAGCTTCTCAAGGCAAAATTAAACCTATCAACATAGTCCTCTAAGGTTTCTTCCTCGCCTTGCCTAATTTTAAACAATTTTTCATTTTTATTACTAGATCTACAGTAATCTTGGTATTTTTCCAAAAACTCTATTTCCATCTGATCCCAAGAATGGATAGAATTTTGGGGTAAACCCATAAACTATCTCATTGTAGAATCTTTCAGAGTTGAAGGGAATAATTTAAGTTTTTGGTTATCTAATCCATAATCATAAGTTTGGTAGACTACTTTGAATTCAAACAAAAACTGATCTGGATCCTCAGAAGAAAGTCCTCTAAAGTTTGGCAGGTGTGCTAGTGAGATATTCTTCATAGGAGCATTGTCTCCAGCAGCCAAAACAATAGGATATGAGAAGGTTCTTGGAGCCTGATTTTCCTCTTCTTCATGATTATCATTATCCATGTTTAGTACTGGTTCTTCTCCCTGAGGTTCTAGGAAATTAGGTTCTATCAAAGGATCTGCCTGAAACTTTTGTTGTAATTCCTGGATATAATCGGTAAGTGGAAGATTTGGAGGATCTAAGGGATTATTGACTTGCGATGCAGTTTCCAAAGTAGGTTCTAGGTTTCTTTCTTCAACAAGATCTTGTGCCACCCCACTGCTTTCCCCTATGGCTAGTTGTTGGGGTGTCTGCTTTATATATCTTCCTTTTGAATCTCTAGCTCTAACCATATAGATCTATCCTAAAAACTATTTTAACTAAGTTTTCCTAATTAACACAATACTTCCTCGGCAACGGCGCCAAAAATGACAAGGTGTCATTATACCTCATCATTTAATCTATTTTTAGATGTCAAAATCTAGGGGTTGTGTCCTCGGCTATCTACAACTAGGGATTCTACAGTTACCAGTTTTCCTAGCTAATCTTAACAGCTTCTACTAATTTGAAAAGATTAATCTGTCTACTTACTAAATGAATTTAAGGAATGCTGAAAATAGAATTAAACAGGAAGTTACTTAAATCAATTTAAAAACAGTAACATGCATCTATCTATCAAAATCAGTAAATACTTTTCACAGCAAAATCTGAAGTAATAAAATAGTGGTACTAGACTGCTACCTTGGTGGTGAGAGTGGGCCCTTGCTCCACACCCTTGGGGCTGAAGGCTACAATAGAGGATCAGCACAAAAGATCACAACTGAATTTAATCCAATTCCATTCACTTTTCATTCATGAAAAATATTGATATCACAGAACTGAGATTACTGAGAATCAGAATAATCAAATCATTGTATATTCTTCTATTGTTTCTATCAGTATATATGAAAATGAGTGATGACATATCACTTATCTTATCTACCAGTTCTTCTATGAGATAACATCCATCTCTTTATTACACTAACTATCTAACTATGGAAAATAAACATGCAATAAAAGTAGACTGAGTGGAACAGAAGTCCACTCAGAATTCTAAGTTTGAGTCTTAATACATTTGGGTAGCGAGGCCCTGAAAATATGGGTATTGAATCAGTTCTATCCGTAACTCATGCAAAAACTTTATAAAGATAAAAACTCCAGCAGTTTAACTAAAGATGACCCTTCACCACTCAAGTGATGATTTGAGTGAAATGAGGGCTATTATGATCACTGCTGAGAGTGCTTGATCAGCATCTTATGCTAGAAATATGCCCTGCTCTCAGGAGGCGCCGAAGATATATGTCCCTATCTGCAGCTCTGGAGATATATCTATAGCTCCGGAGATATTTGTAGCTCCAGATATGCTTTCCTTTTTTTTTTACTTCAACACTTCTGATGTCATGGTACTCTGGTATTGTCTCCGGAGATCATTGAAGACTATCTCCAGAGATGCACAAAATTGTTGTTCCTAGCATCTACACCTATTGATTCAAAAAGAGAGAAGTTTCTGCATTTTTCCATCAATTCCATGCACATTAGTCTCTCAATCAAAAATTATGATCTTAAGTAATCTATCTCAATTAATCATTAACTAGAACGATCTTGCTAGCTTATTTGGGTGTAGACATTAAGAAAGATGGGATCAGGAAGGAGAAAAAGAGAGGTAAAAAGATGTATTTCATGGGTGCAACTTGGCACTCATCAGTCACCACAATGAGTGAAGACCAAAGACACTAAATATGACTGCCTACCAAGTGTCCAATGTAATAGAGGTAGGGTAAGTGAATAGTTTAGACTCATAAAGAGGATTTTGAAGATGCATTGAAGGAAGAATATGATTCCATGCCCTAAGAGGACCTAATATCCTCAAACTCAATAAAAACATGTCCCATATGCAGTGCTGATGACAGTACAAGACATAAGAATACAGTGATGTTTCATTAAGGAAGCCTGATCTAGTCCATCTTTCACGTTATGATCCTATCACAAACCTGACTACATATGACAGTGCATTTCCTTTGGTTGCAGTCAAGAAGGAAAAGTGCTAGACTGATGAGGCAGATTAGATGACCTATGGCAATAGTTAGGCTAGTTGAGAATCAGTTACTGACAGTTCACTTTTTGGCAAAGCATTGTAAACTTGGAGAAGTTTCTTTCTTGTCATTTATGTGCATTGTAACTTAGATTTTCAGTCTTGTGAATGAAAATAAACATTGTAATACTCTATTTCTAAGCATTTTTCAAGAAAGATAGATATTTAAGACTTGTACAAGCTGTAAGAACACCTTTCTTTTAATAAAGTTCAGTGATTTTTCCTTCTCAATGGCTATCTTATTGTGTGTAATTGATGATTGATGTGGATTTCTATGTTTTATGTTTAAATCCTCAAATATTAAACTAAATATACTACCAATTGATAGAATCAGTGAATAAATATGACTAAACATATGACTAAATATACTACCAATTAACAGAAATCAGTGAATAAATATACTACCAATTGACACAAATTTGGTCACGTTATAAATTTGGTCATGTGACAAAATAAATGACTAGAAATAAACTACTAATGGTCATGTGACCAAGCTCAATGAATAAATATGACTAAACATATGACTAAATTAATGACTAAATATACTACCAAATCGATCAATCAAAACAACCAATAAGTCACTAAAAAGGTTTAATCATCAATTCGGTCGTGTTATAAATGACTGACAATAAACTACTAATGGTCACGTGACCATGTTTAGTCATTTATATGTAGTTTTTAGTAGTTTTTTTAATCATATATTGTTGTTTTTGTACTAGTGGAAGAAGTTGGGAATTTTGGGTTTATTTGGCTTGGGGAAAATAAGACAACAATAACCTCACAAATTAGATGTCTATTTATCTTTAGGCCACCTCACGCTTGTGTTCTTGAACAATATTCAATCTATTTTTATAGGAGAGGAGCACAAAGAGCATTCAAAGTCAGTGTGGTAATGTTCACATGTAGAAGATTTGTGCTAACCTCTATATGTGTTCTTTCATTATACATTAGTTGGCAAGGATAATTCTATAAAGACCTGTTTGATGGAAAAGGGAGACTTAGCTTTAAAAGGTTAAACTAGGTCAAACTCTCTTTTATCAACATTGGAACACAAACCGAGCTTGGCTTCTACCTTAAAAGGAGAGCCAAACTACAGGGGTATTGTCCCTTTCTTGTATGAAAGAGTATTAACCAAATCTACCCAATCAAATTAGGGCAAATTAGGAAACCCTAATTGAGAAAGATCAATGAATATACGATTAATGGAAACTATTGCCAGAATTTTGAAATGATAGTAGAGATTAGGAGACAGTGTAGAATGAGAACCTAAGTTCTCGAGCAGAGACGAACTAGGGCATTAGGTGCCCTAGACCCAAATTAGGATTTTGCAAAATGTTTAGATCTGGGTGCCTTCTCATGTCTGTCTTCCTCCTTCCTGTCACTTGTAGTATGATTCCTCTGAATGTGACCTGCACACAAACAAGAAGGGAAAAGGTTGTGTTCTTTTTAGAGGCTTGCCTTAGTCAAACCCCATGTTAGTGTTTCCACCTCCACTATAGAAATGATTGGAGATCCAAGAGAGTGTGCCCTAGGAGGGAAGAGGCAAGACCTGTAATAATGATGTAAGAATAAATGTAAATGATAAAGATTGCCGCAAGATATGAAACCCTAGTTGGAGTAGGTGACTCAAGACCGTACACCAAGGAGATAGAGAATGAAGACTCAAAATTCCTTCAAGACCTGCAAACAAGCATCATAACATCTACACAAAGAGCTATTCCAACTATTGTCATATTTTAGCCAAGGCCAAAATAGCCAGATTCCCCAAAATCTCACCTTCCTTCCATCAAAAATATCCAATCTGAGAAAGCCTAAATGGAAGGAAGTATCCCTTCAAAAATCCCAAAAATTTCTAAGTATTGTGCCTTGGTCCTTTTGCCTTATTGGCAAAATTGAGAGTTGGTGAACTAAAAAGTTTGTTGGTCGGCAGGTTCACCAATTGACGAAATTATTGATCAAGCGATGAGTTTTCTTCAAGGGTGAGAAATAAGATAGAAAAATTCTCTAAGGCAAAGGAAGTTTTGTTAGAAAATTGGTTCATTAACGAACATGCCGATTCATAGACGAACTAGTTTGCCGACGGAGAAAATCACCAACGAAGAAGGAAAGCAGCCAAGTCAAAGGGAGAGAAGGAAGACTAAGTGCTAGTCGATGAACATAATGGTTCACGAACTAGGAAGTTTGTCGACTGAGAGGTTTACTGGTTAGTCAATTCACCAATAGGACAACCAGCCAATAAAAAAAGAAGGAAAATTTGTTATGTGGTCGACAAAGTTGAAGTTAGTGGATCCAATAGTTTGCCACCGAGAGGTTTTGCCGACAAAGGAAGCTTTGACAATGGCAAAGGGAAAGACAAGTCATCCACAAGGAAGTGGTTTGCCAAAGGGTGGTTTCGCCAATAAGAGAGAAAAGGGTGATTTCACTGACTATAACGTCAGAAATTGTCCTCCTGCATGGAATGGTACAATTTCCCTCAGTTTAGCTCCTCACTCTTGGTGGTCGCTCAACCTTTTCTCTTTCAGCCTTCCTGAAACCCTAGTTGACTTAGTCTAGGAGAAGCTTATTCACTTTTTGAGGTAACTGATTAATAGAACCCAGAAAGAGATTTGAGATTAGGGTCCCTAGGACCCCCAAAAATATAGATCTGAGCTGAAATTGGGGGCTTGGACTTGGGTGCCCGCGCCCTAGTCCTACCCAGTTTCACGAGATTTTGAATTTTGGCAGGGTGTTGGTTCCCACCGAGTGCCTCGGGGTTCCGTTTTCAAATTCTCAGTTTTTGTGCGACATCAAGACGTTACTTCAAAATTTGAATTCCCTAAAGCTAGATATAAAAAAATATTTGCAAATCATTTTATCACACACAATTCTTATGCAAGCTCGATGCCAAAACTCTGCTACAATTGTCATTTAAGATCAATGACTTGTTGAAGCTTTTCAAAGTATTCTTTATTTTTTATCTTGGAGACAATGGATGAAGGCTAGGTATCAAGATCTTGAGTCTATCTTGCTCTTCCTAGGGTTTGTACACCTTTTGCATGATTGAGAGAAGGGTTGAAGCCTCCAACAGAAAGCTTGGAGATCCTCCACAAACATTGCTGATTCGTCTTCTTGTTCATGCAAGTCTTCATTTGTTTCATCTCCTTGAGGTGAAGATGTATGTATTTATTGATGCAAAGCAAGTTGTTGATCTTCCCTTGATTAAGACATCTAGGGTTTGATTTTATGCATACACACATTGTTAGTTTTGCACACACTTCTGCAAATCTTTATCTCTGGCTATTGTTGAGGTAGAAATACTGAAGATGGGGCTTGACTGAGGCAAGCTCCTATATAGCCGCAATAATTTCCTTATTTTGTATGTGCAGATCATGTTTCATAGGTTCCGGTGAATTGAAGCTACAGGAAGAAGGATATTGTGGGTACAGTCACAATAGACTTTTAGATTTTTGGATTCCAAGACTTGCGGGACATTGGGGTGGGCGCCCTAGTCCAACCAAGTTTTTTATCTAGGATCTGGGAACCTTTTTGCAATCCCAGACACCCTGTTCAGAAGGTTTTCATGTTCAGGTATTTGCAGGACATTGGAGTGGGTGCCCTAGTCTAGGTAGCCCTCAAATTTTGGGTACATAGTCTTTGAAACCCCTCCTCTATAATTCTATGATCAATTTTACCAGATACTTCATTAGTTTTTGTATATTGTTGATTTGAGGCATAATTAGGGTTTTGCTTGGTTAAGAGTACAATACTTGATAAAATCTTGATTAGGGCCTTAGGTTTCATAACCACGTGAGCAATAAAAGGGAGGCAAAGTGATTAGAAGCTTGTTAACAAGCTCGATCCTTGTCTCCCCAATGTTTAGTGGTGAAATTGAGGTATTTAAACTAGAGTAAACAAACCATCAAATTTTTCCCCTAAACATTTTGGTGAACACGAGATTTAAAGAATTTGCATCCTTTTAAACTTCAGATCTGAAATAATTTACTATTCTAAAGTACAATTGGATTGGAAAACCTCTTTAGTGAAATTTGCATATGTTAGATTGTGATTACATTCTTTATCTTTTCACTAAAAGAGTTGGAAATTATATTTCATTTGCAAATGCCATCATTGTGCATTTAAATCTTGGTTTAAATAGAGCATATTAGAATGTCAGATTATTTTTTGCAAGATTTTCATGCTTACGATGAGCCGTTTAGTCGTGATGACTTTGATATTTTAGATGAAGCCCTTGAGGACTTTATCTCAATTGAACATTCTACTATGGCCTCAAAGCCATCACTATTGCAAAGATTTGTAAATGCAATTTATGTTCCTAAATCTAAAGAGATTGAAAAACCAAAAATTGTGGTTACTCTATGTGCAAATGTGGTTCATCCATCCTCTAAGCCTATGCTTTTTGTTAAAGGTCTTTCATCTTCTTCTCAATCTCCTGATCACACTTATGAATCTGCAAAACAAATTGTGAAACAAAACTTACAACAAACCAATCATAATGTGGTTTCTCATGCATATAATACTCAGAATAACAAACAAAGTACACAACAAATGAATGTTCTCATATCTTTACCAACTTCTCAATCTATGCTTCTTCAAGCACCTCATTTAACATATAAAGGTGGTAAAGACTATGATCTTGTAGAGCAGCTTTGCGCCACTCCTACAAACATATCTCTCTGGGAACTTATACAAACTTCACCTACTTACCATGGAACGCTACAAGAAGCTTTACAAAAGGTGATTGTTCCTCCTGTTGTTAAACCAAATGATGTTGTCTCTTTACTAGATTATATGCATGCAACGAAAATAAATATTTTATTCCAACAACATGAGTTACCATCTCTTGAGGTTTAGAAGCAGTATGATCCTTTGGTTATCATTATTACGATCAACAAAACATTGGTTAAGAGAGTGATGATTGATAATGGGTCAGCCCTTAATGTTTGTGGTATTGATTTATTGCATAAAGTTAAAGTAGATATATCTGTTGTCAAACTAGAATCATTAAGTATTTGTGGATTTGATAATGTTAGATGACAATCTATGGGCACTATAACTTTACCTATACAAGTTGGACCTGTGATGGTGCCTACCTTGATTCATGTCATGCCTTGTTCTCTATCTTATAACATGATTTTGGGTAGACCTTGGATACATGCGTTAGGAGTAGTTCCTTCTACATTACACCATTCGATTAACTTTATATTTAAAGGGAAATTACATACTATCCATTCAGATCCTGAACTTGATAATTGTTTGCAAATGGAAGTGCATAAGCATGTTGTTGGTCCCAAGATTTTAAACAATCCAAAAGCTAAATTGTCAACTCCTCTTGCCTCTAAAAACATTATGCAAGAGCCCAAGCAATTGAATGCACTTGTTGGTGATGACTGGGGTTCGTTAGATTTTGCATCTTCCTCCATAGGAGAATATAAACTTAAAAACCCCATTCCTGAAACATCAAATATTGCATCGATCACATCACATGCTTCGAATGATAAACACAAGATCTCTTTGTTGACAAATAAGGATAATACCCTCAATTATACTACTGACTATGAGACTTATGAAGCTCCACCTTTGTCTAAAGAAATGGTCTCTCTATGGAAAAGGATTCCGAATCCTTTACAAAAATTATGACTATGTAGGTAATGGTTGTGGCATATATCAACAAGGAATCAAAGTCCCTATAGAATCTGCTTCGCAATATTACTCAAGTGGAATTAGATATAACCCTTTTAAGGAAACTAAAACCCACAAAACCCTACTCTAAATGTGAATACAATATCAACACTTAGTTTGATATACCCTAAGATATTTGACACCAATTGTCTTCCAGGATCACTTCCTTTAGATATGTTTATGGTGGATGAAGTGATAATGGAATTCTTAGGTGCTTATGATGGTATTCCTCGTTATCACCTTAAACATGGCCTACCTTATTTTTTAAACAATGATGGATCTTTTGGAAAGACTACTAGCATAATAACTACTATAGTAGAGCATAGTGAAGAAATTGAAGAACAATTACAATCTTACAATCCCCCTGACCATAGTACTCTCCTCAATGGAAAGACTATTGATGTTGTTATGGACAAGGATAATCCTAATAAAGTTATCCCTATGGGTGATTGTTTAGATGTGGAAAAAAAAAAAGAAGAAATGACTAAATTATTGAGTGAATTCTCAGAATTGTTCGCTTGGAATTATTCAGACATGCCTGGTATAGATCCTCATATTGTAACGCATAATATTGTGTTGAAATTAGATGTTAAGCCTTTCAAACAAAAGATTCGTAAGATGAATCCTAAGATTGCTTTGCTTGTTAAAACCGAAATAGAAAAACTCTTACAAGCTAGCTTTATTCGACCTATTGATTACTCTCCATGGATCTCAAACATTATTGCCATCGCTAAACTAGATGGTCATATAAGAATGTGCACAGATTTTTGATATTTAAATTTGGCATCTTTGAAAGATGATTTTCTGCTCCCTAATATCGATATGATTATTGATTCCATAGCTGGACATGAGTTGCTATCTTTCATGGATGGATTTTTAGGATATAATAGAATCCTTATAAATCCTCTTGATCAATATAAAACAACCTTTATAACACCTTGGGGTACATTCTGTTGGGTAATCATGTCGTTTGGACTTAAGAATGCAGGAGCTACTTACCAACGTGCGATGACTCTTATATTCCATGATTATATGTACAATATTCTAGAAGATTATGTTGACAACATCCTAGCAAAGTCTATTCATCATAAGGATCATGTTACAAATGTTTGACAAATAATTAAGTGCATACAAAAATATAATATGCGATTGAATCCCTGTAAGTGTGTTTTTGGTGTGGACAGTGGAAAGTTACTTGGATTCATCGTTTCAAATTGAGGTATAGAAGTCAATACAAAAAAGATAGATGCAATTGTTAATATGCCAATACCTAAGAACATATCTCAACTTCGTAGTTTGCAGGGAAAGATACAGGCCATTTGTTGATTTGTTTCACAACTCGCAGACAGGACTCGCCCCTTTACACAACTACTGAAGAAAGATTCTCGCTTCCAATGGAATTCTAAATGTCAAAAAGCTTTCGATGATTTAAAGGATTACTTAGCTAATCTGCCTATTTCACAACCCGCTGCTTCTGATAAACCATTTCTATTATACATCTTGACACCTAACAATGCCCTAGCAGCTCTGTTAGCACAACATAATGCTGAAGGCAACGAATGTGTTGTCTACTACATCGGCCATACTTTGCTCGATTATGAAGTGTGATACACAATTATAGAGAAGCATTGTCTAGCTTTAGTGTTTTCCACTCAAAAGCTTAGACATTATCTCTTAAATGCTAAAGTGCATGTAATGGTAAAGTTTGGCCCTTTAAAACATCTCTTCACAAGAACAAATTTATCGGGTCATCTTGCTAAATGGGTTATGTTAACAAAATTTGATCTCAAATTTATTTCACAAAAAGCAATTAAAGTGCAAGTGATAGCTGACCAGTTAGCTGAAGCTCCCTCACCCTTTTCTATACAAAATGTCGATGCTTTTCCTGATGAATAGATTCTAACAATCTCTACAGAGGAGAAATGGGAGTTATACTTTGATGGATCAAAATGTCGAACTAGCTCCAGAGCTGGTGTTATATTAATACCTCCCATGGGTAAGCTGATTCCCTTATCTTACCATTTAGATTTCTTATGCACAAACAACATAACTAAATACGAAGCTCTTATAGATGGACTTCGTGCAGCTTTGGCTCTTAGCATCAAGAATATTACAATATACAGAGATTCTCAGTTAATTGTTAAACAGATAACAGGATCATATCAAACTAAGCATGATAAGCTATCTTAGTATCTTGAGTTTTTATTATCTCTCTTAAAACAGTTCGAATCATATATGATTGATACCATTCCTAGAAAAGATAACCGGCATGTGGATGCAATGGCAAGCCCAGCTTCCCTTATATCCCCTGATGGTTCTCTTGAGGAATTTACCTTTGTTGTTCATAATCTTAAGAAATTGATAATTGAAAGCCCTATAGTTGTGAATTCGAAACTCTGTGGTAATACATACACTGATGAATGGTTCTCCTACATATTCAATTATTTACATGATGGAACCATTCTGGACTCAACATCTAAGAATACCTGACTCCGTTTACGAAAACTAGCAGTGTGATACATTATATTATCAAGCGTCTTGTATGACAAAGTTATAATGTTGTTTTACTCTGAAGTTTAAGTAATGTAGAGAACCTGATAGCTTTAGAAGAAGCTCACTCTGGTGCCTATGGAGGGCATTTCAGTGGAAAATCATTGGTACAAAAATTGTTATGTATGGGGTATTATTGGCAGCATATGGAGCAAGATTCCTTTTCTTACATCAAGAGGTGCCCACAATGTCAACAACATAAACACCTCATCCATGCTCCTGCTTAAGAGCTTCATGCCCAGGTGTCACCATGGCCATTTTCTATATGGGGCTTGGATCTTATAGGTAAAATTTCCCTGCCCTCCTCTCAAGGACATATGTTTATCATTACTACTACTAATTATTTTACAAAATGGGTTGAAGCGGTCCCTTTGCAATCCATGACCACCGATGTAATCTATCAATTCATACAAGATAACATAATTTCTCAATTTGGAATACCTTCTTCCTTGGTTTCGAACAGTGGTACACCATTTAAGAACAAGGATGTGAAAAAGTTCCTCAAAAAAGATCATCACAACATCGCTTCTCTATGCCTTATTACCCTCAATCCAATGGCCAAGCAGAAGCTTCAAATAAGGTTATTGGATAGATTTTATGGAAAATTGTTAATAAACATCAAAAAGATTGGCATACGCAATTATCCTATGCACTATGGGCTTACAGAACAAGTATTTGAATAGCTATGGGTAACACACCATACAATCTTGTCTATGGTGCAGACGCAATAATGCCTTTGGAGTTAGAAATTTCTTCTTTCTGAATTTCCCTAAGAGATATCATGGATGATGACATAGAACAAGAGAAAAGATTACAGGAACTTGAGATGCTTGATGAAAGACATGTTAATGCTCTTGAACATCTCAAAGCTTATCAAATAGGAATACAATGAGCCTATAATGTGCAAGTCATACAATGTTCATTTAATGTTGGGGACTTGGTTCTTTATGAAAATCAACGCAATGTAAATACACCACTTGGTGAAAAAGGTAAGTTCAGCCTTAATTGGCTTGGACCATATATAATCACTGAAACCTTTGGATCCAGAGCGTATAAACTAGCTGATGAGAAAGGTATGCCGCTTAAAGAACCTATTAATGCAGCGCACCTCAAAAGGTTTTATGCTTGAGATATAATGTTAAATGTTCCTAAGCTAATTTAGCACATAGATTAGCTTCAATTTTGACAAGATAGTACTGTTTTGTCTTAATTCTTTTAACATTGTATCTTTTTTCAGTTGATCATTGTTGCATCGTGTTTAAGTAGTAATTGCTTAGATCACTTTTTGCATTAACTAAATATAGCATGGAAGTTAAAAAGTTGCGTGTAAAATAATTAATCATTGTGTTTGTTACTACATGTTCCTTTTAGAATTGTTAGTAAATCACAATAGTATTAATTATAGCATTTAGACATCATCACTAGTTGCATTTTTACAAAAATCACATGTGATAGATCAAAATCCATTACACATAGATCAAAAGAAGTAAACATCATATATATATATATATAGTCGACTATCCCTCAAAGCAAAATGGGATGTTGTAGTGCCTAAAGTCTAGGAATCACATAGCTGAGCCTCGATCGCCTATACCCTCAAGCCCTCGTGGTGTGTGAGTGACAGAAGCCTGACCATGTGTGGCTATGGATCACGAATGATTCCTAGAGATGCTTCATGATTGTAACCCCTTGATCTCTCCTCTCATCTCTATCATCTGCTCATGTGCCTCCTAGTACATCCTCTGGTACCAGTCTCTCTCAACTTGAACCCTATCTCTGTCAGCTCTTGCCTGCTAGACCTCCCATAGTAAGAACTCACTGACAGCTAGCTCTCCCTCTTGTGAAGGAACTACTACCGTCTACTCTCACTGTGCCTTGAACTCAACCTCAGCATGCTCAGCTCTCTATTGAAACTCCTCTCTCTCATACAAACTGCTCTAACATGGCCTTTGTAGCAGTCCTATATCTGACGACAAGCATAAATAACTCAGCATGTCACCCAGCGGATGATCATGGCAAATGATCTGCCTACACCCGCTACTCTGAGGTATTTATCGTAATATGTCTCCTATGACGTGACTCATAAAGTCTCGCCATGCATCTGTCCCAACTACAAAATAGAGAATGAGATAGATGTTAGACTCCCATATAAAAATCATGAATAATAAACTATACCAAAACATAAAATAATAAATAAAACCTTACCTAGATCTCCATCTCGCCAGGATGGGTCTCGGATCACCGATGGTGTGATGAGCTACACTATCTGATCTGCAACTAGGGGTATAGGCCTACTACTCTCCCCTCGCTTTACTACTCTCCCCTCGCTTTGTCTGACTAGGCCTCACATTGTCTGTGAGAATAGGACCACGAGCCTTGGACTACGATCTTGACTCGGTCTCCTCATCAGTGTTTGCCTCCTACTAGCTATGTCGTGATCTCACTTTGAAGACGTACTATGATGGGACCTCCTCAAACTCCTCCTCCTCCTCCTCCTCCATACCTTCCTCGAGATCATAGTATCCCATGAAGTCACTGACGTCATCCTCCACCCCTGTGTCACTAGCAAGATCGGCCCAAGGTCGGGCATCTCCTGTAGGATGCCCAGGTGGAAAGATAGGGGCAGGCCGTGCTATGTGCCACTAGGTCTGATATGCTCAGGTACACCTGACATCATCTGTGCCTGATACCGACTCTATATCCTCAAGACCCTTGTCATTGCTAAGTGGTACGTCTATTACAGTTGGCCATTAGACAGTATTAACTCTGACTACACTCTGAACTGCAGGAACATCTTGTCCCTATTCAAACTGTCATGCCACCCTGTCATAGTAGAACCAAGATACAGTGTGATCAAGGCGACCGACCATCAGTCGATCCCTCTACATCTGAGCTAACTACCTCTTCTCACCAGGCCATCTGATGAAGCCTCGATATGGTCTCCAGATGATGTCACAAGGGTGTAATCTGTCAAATACTACTCTCTAGTATAACAGATTGTTGTGCCTCCAACACCTAACTAGTGGGTAAGCGTAGACACGTGGATGGGTGAACGCTACCTCTATAGGAAAACCCATCAGTCATGTGCACCTGATGTGCTCAAAGGCCCAAACCTGTAACAATGTGCATACCATCAAACTCTGCATCTCATAGTGGGCATATTGCCCTAATTCATGATATAGGTGCGTAAGCATACTGCACCCCCATGTGTAGATAGTCTGATGCACCTCCATTGCTCTAATAGTATGAACGAGACCCCCGTGAAGGTGAATGCCTCATCCATCTGGTGTGATGGCTAGGGTGACTGTGACAATCATGATCCTCTGTATTAAGGGAATGTCTCTGCATCCCTGCTCTAACAATCAAGGCTAAATTTGTCCTCGCTCTACCTGTGACATGGTGCGACCGAAACAATACAATTGACTCTCATGAGTATACTCCTCTAATCGGTGTCTAACAACCCTCACTTCTCTCCTCGGATTGGCAGTCGAAGGATCCTGAATACATCCTCTAGTGTGATGGTAATCTCGCCAGTGGGTAAATGGAATGTGGAAGTATATGCATCCCATCTCTCCATCAATGCCATAAGCATCATGTAGTGGAATCTAATTGTGGGCATCTCAAACACCCACCATAGGCCCACCGTCTGTAAGTGTTCTCTCTCTCTCTCTACAGCCATCAAAGCGCTAGCACACTCTCACAAAAATTCCATCAGATACCCACCTGTGTGCTCCCGCATCTCAGGAACATCTTACAGATCAGAAAGAAAGCAGGAGTATCCAAATTCCCTCTGGAAACTAAAATAAGCTATCAAAAACTAAATAGAGTTCTTGAGCCTAAGGCCCATGTCCTCTAAGGACCAGGGCACCCTAGGAAGACTAGGGCACCCCAGAGGGACACTGGCGCCCTTGTGGGACTAGGGTGCCCTAGATGGACCTAGGCGCCCCTATCTAGGAACCATGTCCACCTTCCCCTCTTGGCACAGACATCGATAAACATGAAAGCAAAGGTATAATGAAATATGACAAAAGGATGGAGTTAGGACCCTACCTCAGCCTTGAAGCATCTCTCCACCACTCAGGCTCAAAGCATCTCCAGTCGTGGTGGATGGTATGGATGTCGGCTCAGCATGGTCGCTCTCCTATTCTCCTCTCTCTCTGTCTCTGTAGTAACAAGAAACAAAAATGAGTTAAGTGATAAGTGACAACTCCTTTTACATAAAGTAAGTAAGTGAGACATCCTATCCCTAACTAGGTGCAAAAAGTGTGCTCTTTCACTCTAGAGCCCTTTTCTTGAGCTATCGAACTCTGATTTTAGTGTCTTTTGTTGCATTGGAATCTTGGTTCCGCTCCTGTTGTGTTGTGTTTGAGCATTGTTTCTTCAAATGACCCTCATAACACATTTCCCTTGAAATTGACGTGTGGATATCTCCTTGTTTCTACTCTTAGACTAAGCAAGTAGAAACAAGGGGGGGCATATATCTCCCTTAATGTCCTCCCTCACCATGTTTCATTATTCAAACACCTTAGCATTTTTTGATACTGACTCATTAGTGGTGGTCGCAGGTTGATTTGATTTTAATTTTTCCTAACAAGTGTTCCTATGTAAGATGTGGTTCCTAACTTTATGGTCTTGTAGGATTGTAGAACTGGGGGCTTCTTCCTATTCATCAACAATGCTTCAACTTCCTCTACAGTATCCTTTTTCATGATTGATGTATTTACTTTCCTTTAGTTGCATATGCACGTAGTGTCATATGGCCACTAAAGTGGGGGCTAAATGTAATGTTGGAAATTGTCCTCCTGTATGGAATGGTACAATTTCCCTTAGTTTATCTCCTCACTCTTGGTGGTCTCTCAACCTTTTCTCTTTCGACCTCCCCAAAACCCTGATTAACTTAGCCTAGGAGCATCTTATTCACTTTCTGAGGTAACTAATTGATAGAACTCGGAAAGAGATTTGAGATTAAGGTCCCTAGGACCCCCAAAAATGTAGACCTGAGATGAAATTGGGGACTTGGGCACCTGCACCCTAGTCCTCCCTAGTTTCACGGGATTTTGAATTTTGGCAGGGTGTCAGTTTGCACCGAGTGCCTCGGGATTCCATTTTCAAATTCTTAGTTTTTGCGTGATATCAAGATGTTACTTCAAAATTTGAATTCCCTAAAGCTAGATATAAAAAGATATTTGCAAATCATTTTATCACACACAATTCTTATGCAAGCTTGATGCCAAAACTTTGCTGCAATTGTCATTTAAGATCAGTGACTTGTTGAAGCTATTCGAAGTATTCTTTATTTGTTATCTTGGAGACAATGGATGAAGGCTAGGAATCAAGATCTTGAGTCTATCTTGTTCTTCCTAGGGTTAGTACGCCTTTTGCATGATTGGGAGAAGGGTTGAAGCCTCCAACAGCAAGATTGGAGATCCTCCACAGAAATTGTTGATTTGCCTTCTTGTTCATGCAAGTCTTCATTTGTTTCATCTCCTTGAGGTGAAGTTGTATGTATTTATTGATGCAAAACAAGTTGTTGATCTTCCCTTGATGGAGACATCTAGGGTTTGATTTTATACATACACACATTGTTAGCTTTGCACACACTTCTACAAATCTTTATCTCTGGCTATTATTGAGGTAGAAAAATTGAAGACGGGGCTTGACTGAGGCAAGCTCCTAGAGGCAAGATCGTGTTTCGTAGGTTCTGGAAAAAAGAAGCTACAAGGATATTGTGGGTATAGTCACAATAGACTTTCAAATTTTTGGATTCTAAGACTTGTGGGACATTGGGACGGGTGCCCTAGTCCAACCAAATGTTTTATTCAGGATCTAGGAGCCTTTTTGTAGTCCCAGACACCCTGTGCAGAAGGTTTTCCTGTTCAGGAATTTGCAGGACATTGGGGTGGGCACCCTAGTCCAGGTAGCCCTCAAATTCTGGGTACACAATCTCTGAAACCCCTCCTCTACACTTCTATGATCAATTTTACCATATACTTCATCAGTTTCTGTATATTGTTGATTTGAGGCATAATTAGGGTTTTGCTTAGTTGAGAGTACAATACTTGATAAAATCTTGATTAGGGCCTTAGGTTTCATAACCACACGAGCAATAAAAGGGAGGCAAATTGATTAGAAGCTTGTTAACAAGATCGAGCCTTGTCTCCCCAATGTTTAGTGGTGAAATTGAGGTATTTATCCTAGAGTAAACAAACCATCAAATTTTTCCCCTAAACACTGACAAAAGAAGAAAATCTACTAAGGGAGAAGTCTATGAACATGATAGTTCATCAACGACTAGGTTTGATGATATGTGAATAAGATGATGAGGAAGGCAACAAGAGCCCAGTGGCTAAGTTAAGGGGAAAGAAGAAAGCAAGCAAGAAGACAAGACATCGATAGAGAAAGTGGTTTACGAAGGGATGATTCACTGACAAATGAAAGCTAACGAAGATAGGAGGTTCGTGAATTCTCAAGTTCACCAATAAGGTGATTTGTTGACAAAGAAGCCCAAAAGCAAAAGAGAAGAGTTTGCCAAAGGGTGATTTCACCAACAAAAGAAGATAAGGAGAAAAAAGAAAGTCGGTCAAGTGGATGGTTCACGAACCTGATGGTTCACCGACTGGGGAGTTCACAGTGGGGAATTTTGCTGACAAAATAGATGTCTGAAGGTTTTGTCTTCTAATCTAAGAGGTTCATTTCATCATGTTTGGATCATTGATTTTGATGCCTCTTTTCACATGACTCCTCACAAGGACTAGTTTTCTTCTTACCAGTCATGTGAAGGAGGTATGCTTTACATGGGAAATGACAACCCATGTGAAGCTATTGGTGAATAAGAGGTCAAAATCAAAATGTTTGATGGGATTGTAAGGACTCTTTAGCATGTAAGACATGTACCAGGATTGAAGAAAAATCTTTTGTCACTTGGAGTATTCGATGAGCAAGGTTACTGATTCACTAGAGAAAATAGATGTCTGAAGGTAACAAAGGGAGCATTAGTGGTGCTAAAGAGAGAAAAGGTTGGCATATCTATAGGATGATTGGAAAAACTTGTAGTGGAGAGGCTATAGTGGTATCAGATGTAGAAATGGGTTCATTATCTACTTGGAATCAAAGACTAGGCCACATGAGCAAACATGGTCTAAAGGTACTGGTAGATAGAAATCTTCTCCCAGGTGCT
This sequence comes from Cunninghamia lanceolata, assembly GCA_027924645.1. Classification (NCBI taxonomy): domain Eukaryota; kingdom Viridiplantae; phylum Streptophyta; class Pinopsida; order Cupressales; family Cupressaceae; genus Cunninghamia; species Cunninghamia lanceolata. The sequence goes on from BSBN01000010.1 coordinate 8,196,523, forward strand.
AAATCTAGAGATTTAAATTTATGTGAGCATTGTTTGTTTGGAAAATAAAATAGGTTGAGTTTTTCTAGTTGCACTACCTGAAGTAAAGAAATTCTAGTTTTAATTCATTCAAATACTTGGCAAGCACCTATTACATCAATTGGGGGTTCATCATATTTTGTTTCATTTATAGATGATTGTTCTCGTAAGGTGTGGATTTATCTATTGAAGAAGAAATCTGATGTATTTTCTTATTTTAAGAAGTTTAAATCTTTGGTAGAGAATCATAAAGGTAGGACAATTAAGTGTCTTAGAATAGATAGTGGAGGCAAATTTTGTTTAGGCGAGTTTAATTAGTTTTACAGTGAGCATGGTATTACAAGATAGTTGACAATTCCTAGAACACCACAAAAAAATGGTGTTGCTAAAAGGATGAACCATACAATTATAGAAATAACTAGATGTATGTTGAGTATTGCTGGATTGGAGGAGAAATTTTGTGTTTTTGTTGTTAATACAACATGTTTCTTCATTAATAGATCACCCACTACAGTTCCAGATCATCAAATTCTTGAAGAAGTTTGGATAGGTAAACCTGTTGATTATTCATTTCTTCATATTTTTGGTTCTGATGCTTATGCCCATATTCCCAAAGAGGATAGGAATAAGCTGGATGTGAAGTCCACAAAATGTATTTTTCTTGGCTATGCAAAAGGTACAAAGGGGTACAAGTTGTGGGATACTACTACCCGCAAGATTATTATTAGTCGAGATGTTTATTTTAATGAAAAATTAGTGCAAATAAAGAACAACAAAGTACAAAAATTGTTCCAATACAGGTGGAAAAGTATGATGCTAATTTGGAGGTGTTACATGAAAATCAGCCACCTGTTCATCAAAATCAGCAAGATAATAATGAAAATTGTTTTTTTAATGAGGTTGAATAGCAACCAAATGAGCCACAGGGTAACACATTACCCCTTTTGAGGAGATCCACTAGAATTATCAAACCACCAGCAAGGTATTCTCCTAATTTACTTACTGATATTGGTGAGCCTAGCTCATATCATGAGGCTTGTGAAGATGAAGATGAAAATAAATGGAGACAAGCCATGGATGAGGAGATGAGAGCTCTACATAAAAATAAAATATGGGAGCTTGTGCAATTGCCTAAGGGGTGAAAAGCTATTGGCAACAAGTGGGTCTTCAAACTAAAAAGGGATATAAATGATAATATGGAGTGATATAAAGCTCAGTTTGTGGCTAAGGGGTATGCACAAAAATCTAGTATTGATTTTGATTAAATATATTCACCTATGGTGCGGTTAAGTATAGTTAGAACTTTGTTTTGGCTCTTGTTGCTAGTCTTGATTTGGAGTTACAACTGTTAGATGTTAAATCAACTTTCTTACATGGTGATCTTTCTAAGGAGATTTATATGCCACAACTAAAAGGTTTTGAGGAAAAAGACAAGGAGAATCTAGTATGTTGGTTAAACAAATCATTGTATGGTTTGAAGTAGGCACCAAGGTGTTGGTACAAGTGATTTGATTCCTTCATGATGAGTTTGGGTTTTAGTAGATGTGAGACTAATCATTGTTCCTATATTAAAAGGTATAAAGATGGTAGTTTCATTATTTTTCTTTTCTATCTATAAGATATGTTGGTAGCAAATCCCAACATACAGAGAATCATCGGGTTAAAAACTCAGCTTGCTAGGAAGTTTGAAATGAAGGACTTAGGAAATGCAAATCAAATTCTTGGAATGAGGATACACAGAGACAAAAACAACAAGAAAATTTGGTTGTCATAGAAGACTTATGTGGAGAAGATTTTGCAGTGCTTCAATATGCAAAATGCACAACCAATTAGTACTCTATTTCTTGCTCATATTAAATTGTCTTCAGAATAGTGCCCTAGCATAGAAGCAGATAAGACACAGATGTCTTGTGTACTGTACTTATCAGCAATTGGTAGTCTTATGTTTGCTATGGTGTGCACCAGACCAGACATTGCACAAGCAATGCCCGAGTAGTCAATTGTTTCATGGTGAATCTAGGTTGTGATCATTGGACGGTTGTGAGGTGGATTCCCAGGTATTTTAGGGACACTTCTAATGCTGTTATTTATTATAGTGGGAGTAGTCTTTAGGTTAATGGATATGTGGATGTGGATTTTGGTGGAGATAGAGATAAGAGAAAATATACTACAAGTTATGTTTTCTTCTTAGCAAGAGGTGTTGTTAGCTGGGTTTCAAAGTTGCAGATAGTAGTGGCTTTTTCTACTATTGAAGTAGAATATATGGCAGTGACACAGGCTAGTAAGAAGGCAATCTGGCTTCATAGACTCTTGGGTGAATTGTAGGTAAAGAAGGATATCATGGTGTTGCATTGTGAAAGCCAAAGTGCTTTACACTTAGCACGAAACTCAACTTATCATGCCAGAACGAAACATATTGATGTACGATATCACTTTGTACGTGAAGTGGTGGAAGGAGGACAAGTCTCTTTGGCTAATATATAGACTAATATAAATCCAGCAGATATTTTGACCAAGCCTTCTAGTAGAGAGAAGTTCAAATGGTGCAAAACCTCTCTTGGTTTGTACATCACTTGATGATAGGCAACAATGGCATTAGTAGCTCAATATGAGGAGTTATTCACAAGGTAGAAACATGACTTCAAGTGGGAGATTATTGAAATGTGAAGTCAATTTTACTTATTCTAGCAATGACAAGCACTCAACATGAGATCTCATCTAGTTCCACGTGTACACCATGCAAAATTGCATCTGGAAGTGCCACTCATGCTTTTATGCATGGAGATATATCTTTATATTTCATCAGTTTTTGCATGTGCTTTTTCATGATTTCTTAAGGTTGTTGAGCTTGAATGTCAAGGCATGAGAAAGAGTTTTGTAACTATGAATTTTCTTCTAAGAATAAAATTGAGAGATCTTTGCCTGTGGTTTTTTTCCTAGTACATTACTAGGTTTTCCATGTAAATTTATGTTGTCTATTTTGCACTTTTATTGCTAATTCACTGTTATTTCAATTCTGCACTACTTATTTTTCTAACACACTTCCCCAAGAATAGGAACAAACTCACTTACTCACTTGAACTGATTAGAATTACAACTACTAATAAGTGGATTAATGGGTTGATCCTGTTCATCTTGATGTTCAACTTCATGCTCAGAGGTAAGCATGACAAGTGGTGACTCTTCATGGTCTGACTCCAGTTGGGCTAGATGTCTGGTAGGGCATCCCTTTGAAATAACATGTAAATTAGAAGAGTTGATCTCATATCTTTGCTCCATAACCTCTTGATGTCGGTCTGAATGCTCTAGCTGTTGCATATCAATTAAAAATACAGTTGCCTCCACCCTATGAATAAGATGTTGTTCATGATTTTCCTCCTCAGGGGATGTTGGTTCAATGTCACATTTTGAGTAGAAAAAATTATCTCATCCTGAAAGAGGTCTTCAAGATCCTCAAAGCGCGTAGGTATGAAAAGATCCACCTTGGCTTCATTAATTTCTACACTTCCCAAAATAGAGTTGTTATCACCTAAAATTGCACCCTTTTTTGAAGCTTTGACAGTCTCAACAATTTCAGAGTAACATAGGATTGGTCTCAAGGTGTGGGACCTTGCAGTTGAGACCAAACCTTCAGGGAAGGTTGGTTCCTCTTCCTGAGCTTAAGGCTTGGAGAATTAAACTAAATCTAATGCTACACTTACCAAGGGAAAAGGGATAGAAGGAATGCATAAAAGAAAATAGTGATGCACCAGATTTAGGATGTTTGGCTAGAACTGACATAACACAGTAGTGATTTCAAAGGCTCAATGAACTAACACAAACTCATCCAATCTTTAATGAAGGCCAAAACAAAATGTTGAAACTTATAAAGGGACCATTTTATCCATAGAATAAACGAGCAACATTCAAGCAAATACAGTGTAAACGAAAATGAGAGGTAGAATCAGTTGCTTGTATTAATCATAGAGTCTAAATAGCCATTACAAAGATAGAAAAGCTAAATACAAATCAAGAAGACACATAATGATAATTTCCCCTATGTTTTTGAATAGAAATGAAGAGAGAGAGGCCCAGAAGAGGACACAGTCGATCAAATTCATTTGGTTCTAGGAAACATCATGAGGTCAAGATCAAGCATCAAGCACTTTAGTCTGAATAACAACCCAACAGCCAACCAACCACTAATACATAGTTTACATGTGCATATATAGTTTTTACAAATTATTGTACAACTATACTTGTGTTGAGTTCTGGTCAATCGATTTGATTTATGCACCATGTTGCATTCAATTTTGGCCCATGGCCTTCTTAGAAGATTTGTAGAATTTGAGGAATGCCCATGCCCTAGTGCAAATTTGTCCTTGGATGGACCTATAGAAGCATGGGTTACAAAGATAGGTCATCCCTCATTAATTTTCAGGTACCTATGCATTGAAGCTTTTCTATTATTTCAACTACCTAGATGACCCTGGACCTGTAGCAATATCGTCCTTTAGCGGAGGTGTATTTTAAGGCACCTAGAAAAGTTGCACCTTTTAAAATCCTTTTACAATACTTCAAAATATTTTAAACTTAATTTAAAATATTTTAAAGCAATACATTATAGTACATGCTTTAATATTACACTAATTTTCACTTTTCTAGCCTTTATTTTGCCTTATCGGCAAAATCTCCATTTTATGAATCACTTAGGTTTTGCTTTTGCCTTATCAGCAAAATCTTCATTTTGAGAACTAGGCTCTTTCTTCTGCTCTTTGGGCCTCTTGGTCTTCTTCCTTGCCTTATGAGTAAACTTTCATTTCTATGAACCAACCAAGCCTCCATTGTCTTTCATTTTTCCTTATTAGCAAAGTTTCCTTTTGGTGAACTTGACTTGCCTCTGAATTTCCTTTTCTCTTCAGTCAGCGAAAATCTATTTTCATGAACTATGCCTTTGCCACTTTGCCTTAGTTTTTCCTTTCTTATCACCTTAATCTTCTAGTCAACAACATTCCCATTTTGAGAACTTACCTTGGCTGACTTCCTCTACTTTTTCTTCTCTATTGGTGAAATATCTCAGTTGCGAACTTGGCCTGGGTCCTCCTTTGCTTCTCATTTTGCCTTATCGACAAATCTCCCTGTTCGCGAAATTGACTCTCCTTGTTACTTCTCACCCTATCGGTAAAATTCACCTTTCATGAACTACTAAGCCGACTCTCTTTTCCTTCAGTCGACGATTTCATCATTTTATGAACTTCTTGGCCTTTGCTTTTGCCTTATTGGCAAAATCCTCATTTTTAGAACCATTTCCATCTTCTCCTTTCTCATCGGACCCCTATGTCACCTTACCGGTGATTTTTGAAAATCATGAACTTGTTGGCAAGTTCTCCCTTTCACTGATTACCCGACTGGCCACGTTATCTTCCATTTTACCTTATCAAAAAATTCTTTGTTTGGCAAAATTTACTTTTATGTCACTTTCTTCTCTTCCTTTTGGTTCCCTTTATCAGTTAATCGCCTTATCGGTGAACTTTAGAAAATATGAACCAGTTGGTAGGTTCGCCATTTTGTCGACTCCATGACTTCTCTTTCATTCTTTGCGGTCAACTTTTTTCCTATCCCTTGCCTTGGCGCTTTCCTTTGCTTTTGGTTGGTGATCTCTCATCAGCAAAACCACCCATCGACAAACTTAAGGTTTGCAAACCTTCAATATTTATGACAAAGCATGCCCTTTGTCTTCTTTCCATTTCCCTTAGACTGCTTTGCCTTAGCTGTTTTGCTAACTGTGCGCTCCTTAGTCAGCAAATCGGTGAATCGATGAACTGATGAACCGCTGAACCAAAGGTTCACCAAACGAGAATTTTGTTGACTAAGGCAAAATAAAAGACAAAACACTTACAATTTTTTGGGATTTTTTTATGGTATTTTCTAAGGGAAACATCCTTCCATTTATGTTTTCTCAGATCGGATTTCTCTGATGGAAGGAGGGATTTTTTGGGATATTTTGGGTTGGGCAAAATGTGACAACAAGAGGTACTTGCATGCTCTTCTCCATGAGCTAGAACTTCATTGTTATGTTTGTTCCCACATGCCAACAACTTTCCACCATTTTTCATGTCTTCATGTTTCCCCAAAACTATTGTTAATGTTGGCATATGTATGCCTTCTTCATCTTCAATTTAGCTAGGCAATTCATGAAATGGAGTGGCATCATCCACCTTTGGAGCACTTGCAATAACTTCCTCCTCAGCATCCTCATCCTTTGACTGCAACTCCACTAGATTTTGCTTGAGCTATCTCTACAATAGGAGGCTCTCACTATGCAATTTTTGGGTTTTATTCTCATTCAATTTCTAACAAGCATGAGAAAAACCTTCAAATGAATTAAAATCTAAGGGACTCAACCCTACACCTAGATTACCACTACCTTTATGCTTAGTGCACTATTTCTCTATCAAATTTGGCTTCACTTCTTCTTGCATCGGGTCTTAGTTTTCATTTTTAATGGCACATGAGGGATTAGAAATAGTAGGTTGCTCCACAACTACTTCAAACATCTCCCTTTCTGACTCATAGAACCCATAATCTTGCCAAACAATTGGTCTATCTTTTAAGAGTGAGCTAGTGCCAGGACAAGAGGGCCTATTATCAGCATGTGGCTCCAGCCTAATTTCAAGCACCTCCCTCCCTGGCCCATACCCCCAATTAGCCCGATAAAGAATAGGTCCACCTGTGAAAATTGAAATAGTATTAGGACAAGAGGGGTGACATGGAATGGGGGATGGAAGGGCTTCTTGAGAGGGTTGTTCCTAAGGAATAATAGGATGGACTTGCATAGGACAGGCTCTCGTGAAGGTTGAGGGCCTCTAAAGCTTGGGATTTTGAAATTGGAAGTTGGTCTTAGAGCCTCTGAGGGTTTCCGCTGCCTAAAGCTTGGGATTTTAAATTTGCAAATTTTTTCTTTTGCAAGCTAAACTTGTGTAGAAAGGGAGGGTTTCCTGAAATTAGGAATGGAGGAGACTGATTGGGCTTCATGCCTCTCCATATGGGAAATCAATTGCTTTAACCATCTAATAAGGTTGCCATATGCATAGAAAGTTGCTCCCAATAAGCTCTTTCCTCTACCTCCATCTGTTGTTGTTGAAGATGGGCTTGATAAGCAAGATCTTCTTGTTGTCGGTCATGCATTTGCTCCTTATTGATGTCATCAAACTCCTCTTGAAAATTTAGTATGATATCTTTGAAACTCCTATTGCCAACATCTTGAGGTTGCTTAGTAGGGTCTGTTGGAACAGGAAAATTTCCAAATTTTCCTATATTGCTACCCACTCCATGTCCAAATAGATTAGAAGATCATGTGCCCAAAATCATCATAGCAGTGGATAAAGTCTATAAGATTGCATAATCTTTACCACCAACATTTGTCTCATCAATCACACCATATATAATAAGGGGCCTCAGTTCCTTAATTTCGGCAAGACCTCACTTTTGTTGTACCAATCCATGCTCTATGAGAAACAAGCTGAAATGAGTATCAACATGAAAATAATGATTGGGGAGAAGATTTTAGGAACCGCTGATGAATAAAGTAACATTGATGACCTTTCATCAGGGAGAGAATTTGTAGTCACGCCAAGTTGATCAGTAACAAGGACTATCGGGAAATACTCTAAAACCCCCCTGACAATATAGATCACACCGATGGAGTTCGGTATGACTCTTGCCGAGCTACCCATGGAACCAATGAAACCAATGATCATCAAGGAGAGATGCACATTGAGGTGAGAAGTTAAAGTATCTCCAACTTCGCAATGTCTCAGTGATAAAGTGGCATTATTTTGGCTTAGGTCACACTGATGTCTAGGAAGGATAAAAACCATCGGTGAAAGTGAACAAGTCAGAACAAAGCTTGCAAGTCTTGCTGAAACAATACTCACAATGATGTCAGTGACATGTTGTGAAGATCACTCTAATGAAGAATATAAATGAAGATATCGGGGAAACGATCATGATCAGATAGTTGGAAATAAGTCATTATGATGTCATATCTTATCCCAATGATAACAATGCCCATGCTCATCGATAAGATTCTCACCGACATTCATATCAGAGACACTTAAGATATCAGAGTAAAGTGTTATTCCCATGCCGATAAAGTAAGTCAGGCTGATGATAGCCATGCCTATTTGTATATCGGGTAGATCTCAAAAATATCTTGTCGATGCAAACTTATATATGTTTTTATAAAAGATGACATCAAGGAGACAGATGAAGGGTCACAATGATTGGTCCACATGCAAATGTTCGCGCCATAGGAAGATATTAAATCACCCTGACATTACAAAAATCATACCAATGAAGGGAGTTATGACGATGTGACGTCTCACAATGATCACGAAAATTAATACACTAGAACAATTAATTGCAGACAAGGAAGAGATCCTTTGAAGAGCCATTCAAAATCACTGTAATTAGATTCAAACAAATTGTTTGAGAGGAGCACATAAACAAGAACTTGGAGGAAAGGATAGAGGAGTCCATTAATCACATAACAGGTACATACTCAAAAGCCTCTATGTGCTAGACTACATTTTGAATTTGCCATCTGTAATTGTAATGGAGACTCCAGTGAAAGGAAAGGGTAGAAAACAACAGGGTGAGACTAGTAAACCTAAGAAACAAACAATTGACAAAAGCCCTGATGAGAAAATAAAAGACAAGAAAATTGAATCAAGACTTAATTGACCAATTGCCTACATTGACTCCCAAAGCCCGAAGGTCTGCACAACTTAGGGTAGAAGTAGAGAAATTAAAAGAAAAATGTAAATATCTTGGAAACGTGTGGACTCCAATAAGAGGTTATGAATTGTTCACATTCCACTACAATAGAAGATTCAGGAATTTCCTAGTGTCTAACCATGCCACTTGAATTTGGGCAAATTGGTAGTTCCTAATGTGTTTCTAAATGTAGAACTCCTCAAACTCCTAGCTAAGCAGTATAATCCAAGCCTCAAGGCCATATGCAACCCGTAAGGGGAACCTGTTATACATTTTTCTAAGAATGCCATTTGTGAAGTATTTGACTTAGATGATTTGTGTATTGTTCCCATAGTTTATGAAGATTTGGATAAAGAATATTGGAGGATGGACACCACCTATAATGGATGGAGATTACCTAGTCACAGGCCTAGGGCAGAGGGAGAAATGGTGCCTCTAAATGATAATGATGGACCTCCATTGCATGTGTCATTGTTTGAACCATACATGCAATACACATATTATTCTGTGGGCCAAGTCCTAGGGTCAGAGCTCCCTGATTTCATGGCAATTCCTTTGATGGTGATAGCCACAGATATCTAGTGCCACAATGCTAGGCAGTTTGACTATGCTTCCTATGTTTTTGGAAGAATTGATTCTAGTTTGATTGCAATCAAGAACAATGCCCCATCGATCTCTTTTGAACACTACTCACTCCTCATGCACATGGTGCTTTATTATGGCCAAGAAATGGGATTATGGCCAATTGAATTCAAAGTTGTTCAAATGGACCAGAGGGGACAAATGTCACCTATACAAATGTGAACGAGGATATGGGACAACAGGTATGCCCATTCTAGTTATATTCATTTTGAAGAATTTTGTGTAAAAGTACTATATAGATATTTCAATCATCCTTGTGAATATTCATTATTGAATGAAATAAAGAGGTTTCTTAGACCTTAAGATTTTTGTGGTCCTCCTACTGTTACCCACAACTGGGGAGACTGGTATTGTTTTGAGGATGCTACCATGGTTATAATTTATGGTTTTGAAGACACCCCGTTTATATTTCCCAAGACTGTTCTTGACATAATTGCCCACTTAGAGATAGTCAGGCAAATGAACTGCTCTAATGTGATGCACTTGAGCTCCTATGACAAGCAATCCTTCATGCCTAGTACTCTATGCTTTGGATATTTTACTGTGGTGTCAAAAGAGGGTTATGGTCTCATTACAGATAAACTAATGCATTACAACATGAGATATACAGAGGCAAGAAAAGGATTTGATCCTGAGGGTTTCATTGATCTTGCTAGGAGAAAACAAAACCCCAGTGGATATACACGTCCCATATCCACATGATGGCATTATCAGGAATATGGAACAAACTGAAGTTGAATTAGTGATTGAGAAATATAATAGAGACTTAGATGAGAAAAGGAGGTAGCTTGCAGAGATAGAGTTGTTGTCCTCTGTTGATGAGGGGTTTACAGAAGAAGAAGAGCCACATCAACAGACAACTAGAATGTCCAAATGAAAAATGCAACACTATTAATCTCCTGGTATAGAACATGACGAGGAGGGGCCTGCTGATGAGGATCCCAGACAAGTAGCATACGATTCTTTTATTGCTAATGATCAATTTATTCATTATAAAGAATTTAAATCATTTTTGTATAAATGCAAAGTTAAAGAGATTAGGGAATCAATTGATAATGTCACAGCTGACAATGAAAGATAATTAATTGATATGTTAAAAACAACAATGGACAGTGAATTGCAAGCTATGACTGCTAGTAAGGGTAGACAGCTACTCAGAGAAGCAGGCATCATGATATTTCGTGGTCTTGATTTAAATTTTTCTTTGGTGTTTGATAGTTTTTTGCATAATATAGATGACAAATATAAGCTCACTCCTGAGGGTGTCACAGAAGTTTATATGGGCACCAAATATAATAACAATAAAAATTCAATAATGATATGGGTCTTGTACCCACCTCATAAGAAGACAACCATCATAGATACTGAGAAGGCTTTTGCGCATGTCATGACTTTGAAGGTAGGGGAAACTGACCCCTTGATTACTGCAGAAATTGGCATAAATGTTGCAAAGCTAAACAAAGCACGAGCTAAGATGCTGATCAAAGAATAGGATGCATACAAACTGAGTTGTGAGAGATTAACAAAAGAAAATGATTTTTTGAAGGATACTGTTAAGAATACCTTCAGAGGGTTAGTGAAAAGGCTAACTCAGGGAGAGAGCTCACAAAGTGCCCAATCACCATCTATTGATCAAATAGCACATGTCCAGATTGACACACTTGCAACAATGCTCCAGAATAGGCATGTCAACATGATGCATTGGATGAACCAATTTTGGGATATTTATTCTGAAAACTATAAAGTGATCCAAGAGCATGAGAGGCTCCACAACAGGCTACAGAAGAAACTCAATGAGACATAGAGTAAGGATGTTTTTGACACTATAGTACCTCTAGTGCAAAAAATTTGATTGAGCAACATCAGAAATATTATGACTAGCTTAAGAACGATGCCAAAGAATGTATTGAGGCTTCAAAAGCAGGAGTGCCCATGTTGTTCAGAAATGATAAAGAACTGAAGAGCAAAGATGAATGGAGTAAAGACTGTCAAGTGATATTGCATGAAGCCTTAGGATCTCTCAAGGACAAAGATTCTGTGTCTGGGGAAGCCTGCAAGCATCTGGAGAAGATGGTAACGATGGATGTGATCACAAGAAATGCTATTGATTTTACTGATACACATCGCAGCCAGGAGTACTTGGATCACATTGCTCAGATATATCTGTGGTTGAATAGAGCTTAAGCATCATTATCTTTATTGTTGTTATGCTAATCATGTTAATCCCCAAAAGACATTTTGAAGAGTTATGTCTCTTCATAAGTATTTCTATATAAGTTGAACATATGATGCTGAATAATCATCAGCAGTAGGATATAACACATGAAGTTTACAATGTTTTCAAAGACCATGTTGCAAGCATATTATTGAAGAAGTAAATTGAAGTTCTCTAATTCTGTGGTTTTATTTTGGCATCAATTGTTTGTTAAAATTACTCAATTATATGGTTGTCTCTAGTTCAGTATTTCCTTGTTATTCAAATTAATATATCAAGTATATATTTAATTTTTCAATGCACATTTGTTGTATTTGTGTGATTGGATTAATTGGTTTCCATTAGAGGACTTAAAATCCTTCTGATCAGTCACAGTAACCTGGAAGTGTTAGTTTGGATTACTAAGAAGAACCATATAATTAGGATTGCCATTATGTCTCCAAGTTGATACTATCTGTTATTCTTGTATATTTAATTCAATTGGTTCCTTCAAGAAAGGATTAAATTTCCTTCTAGTGAATAACAAGAAATCTGATCTTATCTATTGGATTATTAAGAAGAGTTTGTCAGTCATTTTCCTGCACGTTTATACAAGTTATAAACTAAAGTATTGTGCCAAACAATTAGAGTTACTGCCTACTATAAGCCACTGGTCTTAGTCTTCCATTTGACTCTGTTTACCCAACAAGGCACTAGTCTTATCTCAATTCATCATCTAAAAGCCCTTTATTATTTAAGCACAGTCATAAAATTTACCTTGATATTGCTTATACAATTTATACCAATCATCCATCAGATATTAGATATAGAATAAGTTAGCAAGCTCTCATCTATTTTACACCATTTGCCAATGCAGGTAGATCCATTTACTTAGTCAAAATCCTTACACTCAATTTTCTTTAATTCTCAAGGTTCACCTACCTGGGTTTAGCAAGACCTAAAGTGCAGGGAGTCATCAAACCCTAAAGGTTGATTCTATCGCGTTAGTTCAAAAATGTTACAAATCTAAGCATAGAACCTGGCATCCTCTTACGATTAGCAACCTATATTTTTTAGACCTAACAAATTGGTGACTCTACTGGGGACCAATTAAAGGACCTTAGTAAGAAACCATTCTTTTATAGAGTCAGAAATTTCAAAAATACAAATTGGTAACTCTGTTGGCAAGAAGAATCTGGAAAAATTAATTATAAACTTTTTCCTATTTACAAAATAGGTGGCGACTCTAGAAACTGTTATAACAGAAAGTTAACACCAAATGGATGGTAGAAGATCCAAGATGGAAGGGAAGAAATTACAATTATGTCCACCAATTAGAACCATCTCTAAGTGAAATGGAGCACCAAGTTATTCTCATCAAATTAATAATCAGGAGGCTCAAGAGGATAATACCGAACAAACTATCACAACTCACAATAGTTTTACACCTCTGCATGAATCAAATGAAAATTTCAACAGAGTAATAGATGATATATTGGCAAAATACAAACCTGATCCTCAAGAATAGCTTGAGTGTGAAGCACAAGCCATGAGGGAAATTGATCAAAGGCAAGCTGAATATGATTTTAAAATATCATTACAGCAGGGAGAGGGGGTAAAACATGGATTCTCAAATCAAGAAATAAATGAAAGTCCAAAGAATTTAGGAGGTATGAATGAAGCACAGCAGGATGTGCTTAGGCTCTAGGAAGAACTTGAAATGATCAGATAGAGGAAACTAAGAAGTTGTTACAACAAGAGATTCAACAGATAAAGAGTAGGACTAAAATAGCTGCCCCAAAATATGTACCTCCACATAGAGGAAACACTTTGAGTAATCCACAGCAAAATTTGTACCAAAATACAGGTGGTGTTTCCAATTCACAAGCATCTGAAAGTCATCAAAATACCCTTCCTAAAAATCCTAGACCACCTCCCATGCACAACACCTCTCAACATATGGCTAATCCATACCCACCCCTTGGCCAATAGTATTATAGACCACAAAATCCTTATATAAATCCCCACATAAACCCACAATAGCAACATGCTTATCATTAGCATCCAGGAGGATATATTTACTATCCTAACCCACCACCCATGAATCTCCCACCCCAAAACCTCACAAACATATGTGGCCAATTTGATCTGACTGGATATCAATTGTATCCATACCCTATTGATAGTAATTGGAGAAATATAGTTACCAAGTTCACTAGAAACAGTGCAATATCAACTGAGGATCATATCAGAAGCTTCAATCCTTCCATACAAGATATCAGTATGGACTATGAAGATGTTAAAATGAGGTTATTCATGATGTCTCTGATTGAAGATGCAAGAGACTGGTTCAACAACTTACCTGATGCTTCAATCAGTTCCATCATTTGTAGAGGGGAGTAATGTGGCTTGGAGGTATTTGGAATCATTTTGTGAGCTCTAGTTTGCTATAGAAGCCATTTTTGCATACCTATAGCAACTTGCAGTTAAAAGGTATGTGTAAAAAGTGTTATTTTATTAATTGTAACTATTGGGTATTTGGTATTAAACCTTTATTTCATATTTTAAGTTGCACTGCTCATTTTTGGGCATAAAACAACCTATTAAACTAGCTATTATAAACTACAATAGACCTAAAAAAGTATTGTAGCATGTGGATGTGTGAGAGAAATGATTATTTAATGGATTGACCTTTTGGGTTCTTGTGCAAACGTTTCTATTGGTTAGATTCACATGTTTGTTACTGGAAGTCATTACAATAGTAGTTAGGGTTCATAGATTTGTTGTAACATGGTGTTTATAACATTCAGTGTTGGTTGTAGTAATACATTTTTTAAAAACAAAATAGGGTGGTTATGACAATGGTATTAGAGCTCAGAGCATCTTGCCATAACATGTGTGTGTTGAGCTCATCTTACATGCAATTTACTTTCTATGAGTTGTGGTGAACAAGGACCACAAAATCCTAAGGATATCAGTCCTTACAAATTTGTCTATTCACATAGAACACCAACAAAGAGTATTGGAATTGGAGAGCCTCATCAAATGATAGAACAGGTAGTAGAAATAGTTGCAGGATCAATGGGGGATAGAGAGGGGAGATCCAATAGAGTTTCTTTTGATGGAGGAGAAAGGATACCAAAATTTAGTGTGGAGAACATGTTGAGTGATCTTGCTAGGGGACATCAAGATTTGTTACAGTAGATGGCCTAGTCACAACAGTAATTAGCTCAGATGTTTGCTCAATTGATGCAAAATAATAATGGTAACAATGGTAATGTTGGGAACAATGGTAATAATGGCACAAATAGGGATAACTCAGCGAATAATAGGGCCACTCATCAATGGACATTCACCGGGTCAGTTAAAACTAGGTCTCTTATGTCAGATTTTCCTCCAAGAAACAACCCTCCAGATGGGAATGAACCTACTAAACTAGAAGCTTGCAGGATAGCATGGACAGATTGGTTAGCATTAGGGGAGGAATTTTAGGCTAAAATGACATTTATGGATTACTTGGCTCTCATACACAAGAATAGACCCCGTAGAGGTGGGAGTGCGAGACCACAGAATCATGATTTATAGCAGAAGGTGAGTAAGTTGTCAATCACATATTTGATAGATCCAATAAGACTTTAGCTAGAGTTTGGATAAAAAACTTGACTCCTATTTCAAGCTCAACCATATGCCTGAAGAGGATGCCATTACATATGCCATTCTACATTTGGAAGGAAGTGCTCGTGATTGGTGGCACCATGGGTTGATTACTTTGGGACATGATCAAATTGATTCTTATGTTGATTTCACGGAGAGGTTAATTGATAGATTCAAAAAGAAAGATCTCAAAATGCATTTAAGGAGTTAACATAGCTGAAACAGTGGAGTTCTGTGGACACCTACATTATTGATTTTTCAAAAATTATCAGAGATGTTTACTGATATTTAGGAGAGAAGACTAATTGTATTGTTTATTAATGGGTTGTCTAAACCTTTAAGAGGATGGGTTAAGGCTCTTAATCCACCTACTCTACAAGAATCAATTAAGAGGGATAGAGATATGGAATCTTCTACTTCCAAAAAAAAAATCAGTCAAAAGGATTACAACATAAAAGGGACAAGGAAAAAAGATATTTCCAAAAAGATTCAAATCAGTCCAATAAGGTGCCTACAAGATTGACTGAGGATCAACTCAATGGCCTTAGAATAAAGAAATTGTGTTTCAATTGTAAAGAGCCATGGGACCCAACACATAAGTGTGTTGTCAAAGCAAAATCTAAGCAGATTGAGTACTTTTCAGCTGATGAATCAGCTATTGAAAAATCAAACCAGCGATTGGATCCAGAGGGAGGTGAAGAAGAAAGTTCATCTGAAGAAGCTGAGGAGGAGCAAGGATGTGAGTGTACACTTTCCCAAATTTCTAGCTTTTAGAAAGTTGGATCTTTCACAGTTCGAGAAGTACTTTTTGGATAGTGGATAGTCACTCTCGTTGATATAGGTGCTACACATAATTTCATTGATGAGGGAGTTGTACCCCGGAGATGAATCAAAACAAAAAGATTTGATGGGTTTAAGGTAATGGTTGCAAATGGGTTTACACTTACTTGCACACGTAAGATTCCTAGCTTGAGTATATAGTTGGGTGATTATGAGGTGAGAGATGACTTCTATGTGGTGAGCATAGGGGATATTATGGTGAGCATAGGGGATATAGATGTTATACTTGGTATGCATTGGTTGTAATCTATTAGAGAATTCTACATGAACCTACGTACTATGGAAATGAGATTCAAGGTGGATGGTAAGAAGATAGTGCTCAGAGGCATGCCATATGATGGACCCAAGGTAGTCTCTTTCAAGAGAATGGAGAGACTAATTTGACATGATCAGGTAGAGTGGGCAACGGAGTGCATCATAATGCCTACCATTACAGAGCAGCAGAAGAATAGTTACCACCCAGACATCCAGGCTTTGTTGTCTAAGCACAACAAAGTGTTCAGTAGCATACCTTATGGGAGGCCTCATGAGAGAGGCATTGAGCATGTTATAGAGCTAGAGCAGGATTGTAAACCCATAATTACCACACCATACAGACATCCGAAGAGGCATAAGGATGAGATCGAAAAAGCTATTAAAGAGTTGCTTGATATGGGACATATACTTGGCTAAGAAAGAGTCCCTTTGCTTCTTCAATGGTGTTGGTTAAGAAGAAGGATGGGACAATGTGTATGTACATTGATTACGGGGCACTAAAAAAGAAGACAATTAAGAACATGCATCACATCCCACGAATTGACGAGCTTATTGATGAGTCGCATGGTGCTTGTTACTTCTCCAAGATTGATTTGATATCAGGTTACCATGAGATTTAGGTTTGAGAAGAGGATGTGGAGAAGACAACTTTCAGGTGTCATTATGGACACTTTGATTTCCTATTTATGCCTTTTGGCTTAACCAATGATCCTACCACTTTCCAGTCTTGTATGAACAAGGTATTTCGTAATCAGCTCTGAAAGTTTGTTCTTATATTCTTTGATCATATCTTGATTTTTAGCAAGACATGGGAGGAGCACGTGAGGCACCTTGATGAGGTGTTGAGCATCCTAGAGAGGGAATCATTATATGCCAAGGAGTCTAAGTATGAATTTGGCATGATGGAGATTCTTGGTGCAAGAGCACCTAGAAAATCATGTTTTTTTGTTGTAATAAGGTCTATTTGACCTATGCATGTCATTTCAGTTTGTATCTAGGTTCTTCAAGACCTAGAACCAATTTTGTAAGTCCCAAGTGACTTAGGACACATTTGTCAAATTGTTAATCACATAATGCCAAAATAGGGTAGTAGGACAGTTTGGGACACAAGACGGTTGGTCTTCCAACTGTTCGAATCGGTTGGTTTTCCTTAGGGCGAGTTGATAAACCCAGAGGAATGAACCAAATAATCAGAGAAGAAGAAGAAGTGTGTGTGTGTGTGATTATGTATTGTTCTAAGGAGAAATAAAACTATTTTGTTCCATCAATTTGGTTTATGTTCTCTGTAACTGTAATTTGTATAACTGTAGATTCCTATTCTTTCTGTGCTTTCCATTGTTGCAGTATGTCGACGTGAAGCATTCCACTGGTACGATTCCTGTCGAGATCAGTGGAATGGATTCATTGTACAGTATTGGTTTTTGTTTTCTTTTTTTGTTCTTGTGTTTGACAGTGCAGAGGATCCAAACAGAATGTTTTGCACAGTAGGTTGACCTAGCATCTCCATGTGCTAGGGTTTGGTTGAAGAGGGAGAAAGTAAATTGTGCATCGGCGTATCGCTACAACTCAAATCAAGTCACTGAAGGTTGAAGTAGCGCCGAAGAGTGGTTGGTCCATCGGTGTATCAGCGAAGCAAACTCTAACATGGCTGATAGTAATTGTCTTGCTGACAGGCAAGAAGCGTAGAGTCACCCATCGGGAAGAGTTGCAATGTCGGAGTGACAAGTTTGAAGACAGCCAATGGTGATTTTCTTGCTAATAGGCAAAGAGTGTTGAACCTCACATCGGAGAGACTAAGACTTCAGAGAGATAAGTTATAAAGTGTTGCCGAAAATAAAAGGTCCAAAAGGTTCAAAGGTTCAAAGGTTCAAAGACCTGTTCGCCAAGACTAGAAAAGGTTCAAAGGTTCAGAGATCTGTTCGCCGAGTCTAGAAACGGTTCCAAAAGGTTCAAGAGTTCAAAAGTTCAATTTTTGAAATATTGTCCGTTCCCGTTGTGTGATCCTCATCATATTGGTATCAGAGTGAGTTTTGAAGATCACTCGGGTAGTGTGGTCTTGGTGTATGTCAGACAATGAAAGTGAAGCAGAGGCTACCACGATGCCTCCTAAAAGCATGTCACAAGATGCAGTGAAGAAACTGATTGAAGAGATGTTTGAGTCCAAGCTTGAAGAGTTGAAAAGAACCAAGGGTAAGGATAGGGAAGATGAAAGTGACAGTGATGAAGGAGATACAGAAATTGATGGAACCAATAAGAGGATAGAGGAGATACCAGCAGACCAGAGGGCCTTCGTAGATTCTTTGAAGTCAGTCAGTAGGGACACCATAGATGGGTTACCTATGTATGGTGGAAGTGTGGAAGCTGAAGAGGTGATTGATTGGATTGAGGCATTAAACAATCATTTCGAATACAAAGAAGTCCCTGATGATAAGAGGGTTAAATTGGCAAAGGCAAGATTAAAGGGATCTGCTCTTGCATGGTGGAATTATGAGCAAAGAGAGAGAGTCAAGGAGGGGAAGAATATGATAACCTTCTGGGAAAGGATGAAGACCAAAATCAAGGCACAATTCTTACCCTTGGACTATAACATGCAGATGTATAAGAAATTACAAAACCTCAGACAGAGAGACCTTGATGTGAATGCATACATACAAGAGTTTCATAAACTTAGTCTTAGATCAAAGAGACAAGAAGAAGAGTCAGAGAAGGTGGCAAGGTATCTGAATGGCCTAAGGATGAACATCCAAGATGAGATCAGCATCTTAGCACCAGAAACAGTGAACAAGTGTTTCCAAATGGCTTTAAAGGCTGAAGAGAAGATAAAGAGAAAGAGTGAACAGAATAATAGAGGTAGAGGAGGAAGAAATTTTAGAGGCAAAGGCAGTTTTGGAGGAAGAAGTCCTAACCAGAGGCCTAGTGGTGAGTCTAGCCAAGAAGAGCAAGTTGGAGACTCAAGTAGCAGAGGAGGCTACTGAGGAAAAAGGCCTAATGGAAGAGGTGGGACAAATGGATTAGGTAGAGGATCCAAGTTCTCCAATATGAGATGTTATAACTGCAATCAGATAGGGCACCTAGCATACAAGTGTCCAGAGAAGCCCTCAACTTCTCATGGTGGTGAGAAGAGAACCACTTTGATTTAAGAGGATGCAAGGAGTGTGACATCTCTTGAAGTGAATCTAGCATCAGAAATGGGAGAAAATCTGATGATCAAGAGGACGCTACTCAAGGAACCAGTGCAGACTAAACTGTCTCAAAGAAGGGATTTGTTTAGAATCAACTACAAGATCCAAGGTAAGGTTTGTAAAGTTATTATTGACTCTGGTTCTACTGATAATATTATATCTTTGGAAGCAGTGAATAAGTTGAATCTAGAAAAGATACCCCATATCAGCCCATATAAAGTCAGTCGGTTGAATAAGGGGCAACACATACTCATCAATGAACAAGCATGGGTCGAATTCAGTATTGGGGGGTATAGAGATAAAATCTTGTGTGACATCCTTCCAATGGATGCTTGCCATCTTTTGTTAGGCAGACCATGGCAATTTGACACCAAAGCCTGCCATGATGGAGAAAAAAAAATCTTATTCTTTCAAGAAAGACGGAGTAACCTATAGGATACAATCATTGATTGAAGAAAACCCACAGCAGGCAGGGTCTAGTATAATGATGGTAGGAGAGAAGGAATTCCTTGAAACACTAGAGGAATTAGGTGGAGTAGGTTTTGCTTTGATTGTGAAGCCTAAGGGGGAAAAGAAGGAAAATGTGAGAGAAGTAGGGCCTAAGGAGGTCAGAGATATGCTTGAAAGTTACAAAGGGGTGATTGCAATAGATATACCTGATTCCCTACCACCTATTAGAGATATTAGCCACCAAATAGACCTCATACCAGGAGTAGTACTTCCTAATAAAGTAGCATATAAAATGACCGCTCAGCAGAATGAAGAGATAGCAAATCATATTCAAGAACTCCTAAACAAAGGGCTGATAAGGAAGAGCCTTAGCCCATGTGCAGTATCTATTGTTTTATCCCCAAAGAGGGATGGGAAATGGAGGCTTTGTACCGATTCTAGGGCCATAAATAGGATAACCATCAGGTATAGGTTTCCTATTCCTAGAATAGAACATCTAATGGATTGTTTGGGAGGGGCTACTTATTTCACCAAGATAGACTTAAAGAGTGGGTATCACCAAATACAAATAAGAGAGGGGGATGAGTGGAAGACAGCATTCAAAACCAATGAAGGGTTGTATGAGTGGCTTGTGATGCCTTTTGGTCTTTCAAATGCCCCTAGCACCTTTATGAGACTAATGAATGAGGTGTTGCAGGAATTCATAGGGAAATTTGTGGTAGTCTACCTTGATGATATCTTGGTGTTTAGTAAGAGCAAGGAAGAACATTTGAAACATTTGGAGATAGTCTTGAAGAGGCTGTAAGATCAGAAGTTAATGATAAACTTGGAAAAGTGTGACTTCATGAAACAAGAATTGGTGTACCTAGGTTTTGTCATCTCTAAGGGTGATTTGAAAATGGATTCCTCCAAGGTAGAAGCTATTTTGAATTGGCCTACACCTAGGACAGAAGGAGAGGTCAGAAGTTTTCATGGTTTGGCCACATTTTATAGAAAATTTATTAAGAACTACAGTGATATTTGTGGACCTATGTTAGAAACCATCAAAGGTGGAGGTAAGGTGAAGTTTGTGTGGACAAAAGAGGCAGATCAGAGTTTTGAAAGTCTGAAACAGAAAGTTGCCAAGCATCCTATCTTAGTACTTCCTGATTTCAATAAAGTCTTCACCATTGAATGTGATGCAAGTGGGCTGGCCATAGGAGCAGTGTTGAGCCAAGAAGGCAGACCAGTAGCCTTTTCAGTGAAAAATTGAATGAAGCTAAGAGGAAGTACTCCTCTTATGATTTAGAGTTGTATGCCATGGTACAAGCTCTAAAAAAATGGAGGCACTACTTTCTTCCTAAAGAATTTATTGTATACACTGACAATCATGCTCTCAGTTTTTTGAATGGACAGGAAAAGCTCAGTCATAGACACATGAAGTGGGTGGAAAGTCTTCAAGCATACACCTTCATCATCAAACATAAGAAGGGGATAACCAATAAGGTTGTTGATGCTTTGAGCAAAAGGGTGTTGACAGTACAAGAAGTACAGTTACAAAGCATGGGTGTTGAGGCACTCAAAGGATTCTATGAAGAGGACCAAGATTTCAAGGAGATTTACAAGGTATGCAGTGAGTTTTCTAATGCTTTCCACAGTGAATTTTCAGATTATACATTGCAGGATGGACTTTTGTTTAAAGGGAGTCAACTATGTATCCCTAAGTGTTCAATGAGGGATAATATAGTGAAGGAAAAACACAGTGGTGGTTTAGGAGAACATTTTGGACTCAATAAGACTTTAGATCTGGTAAGAAGATTTTACTTTTGGCCAAAGATGCAATCAGATATCAAAAAGTTTGTTGAGATTTGTATGATTTTCCAGAAAGCAAAGGGGGTCTCAACCAATGCAGGACTATACTAACCTCTGCCCATACCCAACAGGCCTTGGGAATGTTTAAGTATGGATTTTTTGATGGGGTTACCAAAGACAAGGACAAGTTATGACAGTGTGTTTGTTGTAGTAGACAGGTTTAGCAAGATGGCTCACTTTATTCCTTGTAAAACCACCAATGATGCTAGCTATGTTACAGGTTTGTTCTTTAAGGAAATTGTCAAGATTCATAGATTGCCTTTGAGTATTGTATCTGACAAAGACAACAAATTTGTGGGACATTTTTGGAGAACCTTGTGGAAAAGATTGGGTACAAATTTGTCCTTTAGTTTAGCCTATCATCCTCAGACTGATGGCCAAACTGAGGTTGTAAATAGGTCATTAGGCAATCTACTGAGATGTTTGACAAGAGAACACGGCAATAGTTGGGATGTGGTACTCCCATAAGCAGAATATGCCTATAATGATTCTACAAACAGAAGTACAGGTCTAAGTCCTTTTGAAGTTGTCTATGGTATTCATCCTAGAGGAATTTTTGAATTGAGAGATGTTCAAGGGTTGGACAAAAGGAGTGGACATGCTAATATATTTGCAGAGGCTATGAAAGAGATCCATCAACAAGTCAGAGATACTCTACACAAGAATAGTCAGAAGATCAAGGCTAGAGTGGATCAAAGGAGAAGGGATGTGCAATACCAAATAGGAGATATGGTCATGGTTCATCTCAACAAGAACAAACTACCCAAGGGAAGCCACAGCAAGTTGATGATGAGAAAAATTGGACCTTGTAAGATTTTAGAGAAATATGGTCCTAATGCTTACAAAATTGAACTCCCTAATGATATTGCTATTTCACCTATATTCAATGTTGATGATCTAACATTATATAAGATTCCTAATACAGGAGAAGGTGCAGAAGAATTTGTACAAGACAATGAAGAGTGGGTGCAACACTTACCACCAAAGGAACCACCTAAAATGGAGTATATCTTGGATAGCAGGACAGCCAAGAAAACAAGAAATCAGACCTATTTTGAGCACTTAGTCAAATGGCAAGGACTTCCAGACTCAGAAGCCACATGGATGTTGGAAGAAGACATCAAAAAGCAGGGTGATGATCTACAACAGTTAGTCTCTAAGAGGACTTGAGACAACTTTCACCCAGGGAGTATGGTGCAAAAGCACCTAGAAAATCATGTTTTTTTTGTTGTAATAAGGTCTATTTGACCAATGCATGTCATTTCAATTTGTATCTAGGTTCTTCAAGACCTAGAACCAATTTTGTAAGTCTCAAGTGACTTAGGAAACATTTGTCAAATTGTTAATCACATAATGCCAAAACAGGGCAGTAGGACAGTTTGGGACACAGGATGGTTGGTCTTCCAACTATTTGAATCGGTTGGTTTTCCTCAAGGTGATTTGATAAACCCAGAGGAATGAACCAAATAATCAGAGAAGAAGAAGTGTGTGTGTGATTGTGTATTGTTCTAAGGAGAAATAAAACTACTATGTTCTGTCAATTTGGTTTCTATTCTCTGTAACTGTAATTTGTATAACTGTAGATTCCTATTCTTTCTATGCTTTCCATTGTTGCAGTATGTCGACGTGAAGCATTCCACTGGTACGATTCCTGTCGAGATCAGTGGAATGGCTTCGTTGTACAATATTGGTTTTTGTTTTCTTTTTTTGTTCTTGTGTTCAACAGTGCAGAGGATCCAGACAGAATGTTTTGCACAATAGGTTGACCTAGCATCTCCATGTGCTAGGGTTCAGTTGAAGAGGGAGAAAGTAAACTGTGCATCGGCATATCGCTGGGACTCAAATCAAGTCGTCGAAGGTTGAAGTCACACCAAAGAGTGGTTGGTCCATCAACGTATCGGCGAAGCAAACTCTAACATGGCCGATAGTAATAGTCTTGCCGACAAGCAAGAAGCGTAGAGTCACCCATCAGGAGGAGTTGCGACGTTAGAGTGACAAGTTCAAAGACGACCGATGGTGATTTTCTTACCGATAGGCAAAGAGTGTTAAACCTCACATCGGAGTGACTAAGACTTCAGAGAGATAAGTTGTAAAGTGTTGTTGAAAACCAAAGGTCCAAAAGGTTCAAAGGTTCAAAGACCTGTTCGCTGAGACTAGAAAAGGTTCAAAGGTTCAAAGGTTCAAAGATCTGTTCGACGAGCCTAGAAATGGTTCTAAAAGGTTCAAGAGTTCAAAAGTTCAATTTTTGAAATATTATCCATTCCCGTTGTGCACTCCTCATCAATTCTCTACCTTGGCCACATCATTAGCTCTAAGGGTGTGAGAGTACATCCTGAAAAGATCAAAGCAATTGTAGATTGGCCTCCACCCACAAGTCTCTCACAGATTAAGGGATTCTTTGGGCTATGTGGGTTTTACAGGAGATTCGTTAAGGGATTTTCACAGGTGGCTGCCCCACTTACAAATTTGACCAAGGAGGCTTTTGTTTGGTCTGATATAGCACAATGATGCTTTGACCACTAAATAGGTTATGAGTACTTGCCTAGTTTTAGCCATTCCTGATTTCTCTAAACCTTATGAGTTGGAGTGTGATGCGTCAGGATAGGGGATAGGTGTTTTTTTTATGTAGGATAAACATCCGATTGCTTTTGAGAGTCATAAGTTAAGGGGGATTGAGAGGAGCTATTCTATATATGACAAGGAGATGTTGGCCATTATGCATGCCTTGGCCAATTTAGACCCTATCTTGAGTCTCTTTTGGTAGGAACTTTTCATATTGAGTGGGACTGAGCTCACTCCTAGTACGAGCTATCACCCATAGACAGATGGGCAGACCGATATCGTGAACAAGTGGGTAGAAGGGTACCTCAAAAAATACATCACATGGCAGCATAAGGCATGGGTGAGATGGTTGCACCTTGGCGAGTAATGTTATAATTCTACTTACCACATGTCCATTAAGATAACACCATTTATAGCATTGTACAGATATGAAGCTCCGAGCTTCATTGACTTGTTATTTAGAGATAGCAGAGTGCCTAAGGCAAAGGATTTGTTGCAGGAAAGTTAGGACGTAATGAAATTTTTGAAAGAAAACTTGCAGCAAGTGCAAATTCAATAGAAGATGTACACAGATTAGCATCGTATTGAGTGTACATTTGACGTAGGTGACATGGTTTACTTGAGGCTGCAGCCCTATAAGCAGTTCACTCTCAAGAAAAGTGGGTTGGAGAAGCTTAAGCCACAGTTCTATGCCCCCTTCAGGATCTCCAAACGGATTGAAGAAGTGGCTTATGAGTTGGAGTTACCGGCAAATAGTAGAGTACATAATATTTTTCATGTATCACGCCTTAAAAAGGCACTTGGGCATAATGTGGTTCCCTCTTCTGAGTTTCCACCATTGGATGAGGAGAAGCTTATCTTAATTCTTGAGGCTATTATCAATTCCAGAGAGCACACTCTTTAGAGGAGGACTATTAGAGAGTATCTTGTGAAGTGGAAGAACTTGTCGGTTGAGGATGCCACATGGGAGAGTGAGCAGATCTTTTAGCATCCAAATTTGCAATTGCTTGGGGACAACCAATTCTGGGGAGGGAGGATTGTAATGCCCCCTTCTCTAGCCTAGTCATCTTGGTGACCGTTAGCCTCAGATTCTCATAGGCTAATGAGGTTGGTTAGGAAACTCCATAATCCATGGAGACATGTTAGCATAGCTAATGTAGACTTCATCTTTGTAACATTAAGCTCAATTTGTTGAGTGAATCATGGTGACGCTTTCAGAAGTTTTTTAGATACCCAGTCCATGCTCCACATTTCTTGGAGCACATGGCTATTTATAGTAAGTCATCATTCTACGACCGGCATTATCTCTTGGTGTTAGCTTCAGCTTGGCACACTCAGTTCTAGCATCTAATGTCTTTATGGTGCTTTCTGCAAGACGTGTTATTTTTAATAGGTGCTAATGTTATTAAATTAAATTAAATATTTAACTTAATGTTTATTAAAATATTTAAAAGGTGACTTTATAGTATGTGGGCACCCAAGTGATTGTAGAGTTAAATCAAAAGTAAAAGTTTATATTTTTCTAGTGGGCATCCAAATGGGAGATATAAGGGATTATAAAGTAAATGTTTTATTTTCCCAAGGTGGGCGTAGGGTTTTGGGGAAATATAAAAGCCTTTTTTGAGCTCATTTGCAACTTATGCTGGAGAATTTGATAACAGGTTACTGTTGGTTTGAACCGTGTTCATCCAAGGGCTTTGTGAGGACGAAAACCCTCATGAAGGACATCAACTATGGTGGTGAAAGACCCTCCCTAGTTGATTTGCGGGTGGTTTCATACAGGAACTATGCTTGAGCTTCATTGCAAAGATTTTTAGTTCATGGTGTAAGGGTTTGAAGGGCAAAATATTGAGATTCTTCAAATAATATTTTGAAGGGGAGATTGAGGAGACTAGTCAAGCAAATTGAAGGTTTTCTGGAGCTAGTTACAAACTGAAATAAAGCCCATTAGCAGGTCGTACTGTTGTATCAGCATGTCATGAGGTTTTCTAGTTGTTTTGGAGGTGCCTAGGGGTTCCAAACAAAGTGCCATCAGTTGTAGAGTGGAGGAATGTTTTTTTATTATGGTAAGTAGCAAAACAAGGGTGTTAAACCCTATTACAAGGAGAAGAAAATGGTAAATAGGTTACCGGGGCCAAACCCAACACAGAGGGCCACCACAAAACAACAATAATAAAACAACCAACATCCCCAAAAAAGGCAGACCGAATAGTGCACCGAAAGCACACTGACAGTAGAAAAACTAGACAAGGGATCAAACAACAGCAAATCTCGAACAAGCCAATCTGACACCCTTAGCCTTAGGGCGCAACTCCCCAACAGACTTGGGGAGCCCTTTCTTTCTATGATGAACCAGGATCCAAGAAACCTTTGAGTCTAAATCTAATGAGCAAGGTGAGAGGGAGGATCCTCCCTTGCTGAAACAGCCATGGGCGGTGCCAACGAAGCTGGCCCTAGAGAAGATACAGTCAAAAATTTGACCGGAGAAGCAGAAGAAAGTGTGTAACAAGTAGCCACTGTCTGACGAACTGCCAAATCTAAGTTAGGCAATACATAAGGGGTAACAGCAGTAGGAACAGAAGTGTATCGGTCAGGAGAAGCCAGAGCTGAGATGAGAGCTGAAAGAGGAGCCATCAAACCATCCACCGGAACCACTTCCTCATCATCACCACAAGACGAACCATCCTCCTGGGAAGCACTGATAGTCAGGTGATCATCCAGAGCATCCTTCCACCAAGTCACAACACTTCTACGGCGTGATAAAAGACAACTAGTAGCCAAGTGGCCAATAGCGAAATAACACCGACACCTAAAGGGGATACCCTCATAGTCCAGCAACTATTTCCAAGGCCTATCTCCTACCAGCAAAACATCTCCAAAAAGGGGTTTGGACGTGTCAATATCTACCAAAATTTGGGCAATCGTGGAGTGACTCATAAAAGAAGTAGTAGAGTTAACTTTTAGAAAACAACCAATGGCATTGCAAATACCCTAGTAGCAAGAATCCTCCCAGAATTAAGGTGGGAGGTTCGGAAGATGCACCCAAATTGGCTTAATATTGAGCTACTCAATAAGAGGATTGAAATTCAGAGTCCAGGGTTTAATGGACAGGGAATGATCTCCCCACATCCAGACCCTACCATCCAGCACTAGATCTCGTTGCTCAGAAGAAGAAAAAGTCACGATGAAAAAACTATGAGCACTGGGAAAAAGCTCAATCTTCCCAGTAATCAACAGCCTCCAAGACTCCATAGCCCACTTGTGTAGGTCAAGCAGAGAGGGCCACAATCCATTGAACCTACATATTGCACCTGTATTGCAGTAAAACTCTTCATTTTCTGTGACCTCGGGGCCACACACCACAACAAGGGAAGAGCGAGCACATGGGAGAGGTCGGGCTCCCTTCCTCTCCCCTCCCGAAGCACTAAGAGCCTTCGATCCAGCCACCGCAACAAAAGACCGACAAGGGACTGTAGTGGCATGCTACCCAAGAGCAGACGTACCAAGTCCATCCATAAATAGTACACCGTGCTTACCATCATTCACATGTTCCTTTGAAAACCCATCCCCATCGGAGGGTATCCTTGCCTCCTCAAAAGCAATGTTTGTAGTAGAATCCACCACCTTCCCAGGAGACCCAACACAAACAGCAGGAGTGCCAACAACATCAGCTGAGACGCACATGCCCACAACTGAACAGGCAACTTCCCACTCGCTCCCATTTCAAAAACGATAACTTTTATGACAATATTTGGAAGATGTTAAGAGCAATAATGTTGTGAGCTTGGAGGGGAGGAATGTTTCTTGGAGGTATTTGGAATCATTTTGTGAGCTCCAGTTTGTTGTAGCAGCCATTTTTGTAGACCTGTAGCAACTTGCAATTTTTGGGTATGTGTAAAAAGTATTATTTTATTAATTGTAACTGCTAGGTGTTTGGTATTAAACCTTTATTTCAAATTTTAAGTTGTATTACTCATTTTTGGGCATAAAACAACCCATTAAACTAGTTGTTATAAACCACATCAGACCTGAAAAAGTATTGCAGCATGTGGGTGTGTGAAATAAATGATTATTTAATGGATTGACGATCTGGGTTCTTGTGCAAACATTTTTATTAGTTATATTCACATGTGTGTTACTGGGAGTCATTACGACAACAGTTAGGGTTCATGGATTTGTTGTAACATGGTGTTTATAACATTTTGTGTTGGCTATAGCAATACATTTTTTTTAAATATAGGGTGGTTATTATAATCTTCCAACATATAATTAGTTCAGAGACATTTAGGAAATGTTCCTTAAGTTTAAATATATGGCTTACACAATAAAGTATGATTGTATGCTCTTGCAGAAAGGGTATGCTCATGTGCTTGATTTAGAGGCCTTGAGGATTCATTACAACATACACAAATAAGACACCCAATTCTACTCACCCAACAACCAAGAAGGTGCATGTAAACCTTTGATAGTTATTCTTCTAGTCCATTATGGGAAAGGATATGGAAAAATTTGTTTCCCAATTCTTAGATTGCTAGTAAATAAATTTTGAGAACCAGCATTCTAGAGGCCTTCTCTACACTTATGCTATACTTGAGGTGGATGTGGAAGACAATTAAATGGAATTTTATTATTGGATTACACATACCCTTGTATCGACACAATTCTATTAGAATTGTGGGTGATATGTTAACTATGGTTGCCCACGTCTATCTTACCAAGACATCTTATGATGCTCACTCAATAGCTAGGGTGTTTTTGGATGATATTGTACACCTCATTGGCATATTCCATGGACCATTATATCTGATAGGTAGTTGGTATTCACTTCATGCATGTAAGGCCCACCCTCGTGCAACTGGATTGGTTGCACTGGTAGCCCATGTTGTTTGTTGTTTCGCCCTTGTGAGGCCTACTTTTCTCACTCCTTTGTTTTTACTTCCATTGCATTTCAATTTGATGACATTTAGACATTTGGGACTGTTGATCCCGATATGGAGACTTCAGGACTCCATCCCTATATTTTGATTTGATTAGAGTAGCATGTGGTGGTGTGACTATATCTTGATTTTGATTTCCACTGATAAATTATATGACATGTGATATGCATTTTGATGCCATTAGAGATATGGTTGTGAGATTTGTAAATGGAATTATTATGCGAGTTATCTTGAGTTCATATTTAGAAATGCAGTAAAACTATATATATGGTTAATGATGTTATGTGATTTTATTAATGTTTTAAATGAATATGTGACATCATGAGTGTATGCATTTCCTTGCTTCGGCTATGATGAACATGTTGGATTAATCTTTTGTTTAAGTGCACAGATGTTTTCCCAAGCCATGGAGAATCAGAGATCATCCCACATTTTGTGAAATTTTGTGTTAAGTTGATCTAGTTCCAAGAGGAACCAAGATCAACTATGTTATGCATGATGAAATTTTGTAATGTTTATGTGTGGTGATGTTTGGGATAGGTCTACCCCTTTTATATTTGATTTTTATTTTGGTGTTGTAAAGGTGTAATGTTTATTTGATTTTATTTTTAAGTTTTTATTTTTGTGACCCTTTTTTATGTGATTTTACCCACCCTATGGTGTTCAAAATGGGTTAAAAGTGACCTTGGGTTGTACGCCTAGGGTCTAGGGACCTTTTGAGCTTGTCTAACCTTAGGTAAACTCCTATTTGGTCACTTAAACTTTACCCTGAAGTAAAATTACGAAAATGGAAGTTTGGGAAGGAGTGGAAGGTTGGGTCAAACATTCAACCTCATCCACACCTCTTTCCAAGGCTTGGGGGAGTCTTTTAGACCCTTAAATTGTTGAGGACTCAACTCTAAGGCTCTCACATTGGTGAGGGTACCTTGGAGTTTTTTGACCTTTCATAGGAGGATATGATTGGTGCACTTGTGGTACCCACTTCCTTCTTTGGCTCAACTTTTCTCTCCCACATGTGTGAGAGAGCACAAGTGGAGGGGGCAAGACGTGGTGGAATGGGAGGGTGACATGTGTCACCACCCCATTCCATGAAGCTTGCAAATGGATGTGAGGAGGAAGGAGAAGGTGACATGTGTCACCTTCTCACTCCTCAAGGCTCATGAGAAGAGCCTATTTTAATCCCTCTTGAAGAGAGGGAGGGGGTTGTTGGTTTTTTCTTTCAATTTTTATTTTTATTTTTGAATTTGGGGAGAGTTAGAAGAATTTTTGGAGGCTCTTTTGGAGGACTTGGAAGTGGAGTTGGAATGGCTCTTCTTCAACTATCTTCCTTGTGGGCTATTTAAGGTAGGATCCAAGGCTAAATGTCTTTCCTTATGTAATTACAATTCTTGTGTGATGATTTTGTGTATGTGTAATTTTGCATTTTGTTGTTGTGGGGATTTCTATGGGTGTTGTAAGAGCCTCTCCATTTGGAGAAAATGCTCAACATGTGTGGAGTGGGGAGGAGTGAACCTCCTCGGGGTCACATCCTAGCTCTTTGGTGTTTTGGCCTTGAGGACTCTTTGGTATTTTGGCCTTGAGGGCAAGTTGTGAATATGAGCATTTTTTAATGGCTTGAGAGCCATGGAGAAATAGGAGGAAATTGGGTATACATGTGTTAGCTTGAGGCCTGGTTAAAGTTGAGTTTTGAGATATTTGGAATGGCACTCTTGAGTTGAGTGATGCCCACTCCCCCACCCCGTTAAATTTATTTCTATGAGTTTTGTTTTGTGTAAGCTATGGGTGTTTTTCTTGTGTGTTTGTCTTTGTGTTTTGTTGTGTTGTGGAATGTTAAACCTTGTGTGTGGATGACGTCCAAGCTTGGGGGTGACTCATGAGTGAGTCTATGGTAGGGAGGAGAGTGGTACTTCGTGGCTTGTTTCCCCTCTTTGTTGTTTGTTCTTGCAGGTAGTTGTTCTGGCATTTGGAGCTTGGTGGAAGTGCATTTAAATTTATCTTCTTTGTTGTTTGGTTGTTTGGAGCCATGGCCCAAGAGGCCTTGTTGTAAATGAGCTCACTTTTGTTGTGTTGTAAACAAGAAATCACCTTTATGTATTCAAATAATTTTTCAATGGATAGTGTTGTTTTATTTATTGAGATGTTGTGCTAAAGAATGTTTTATTTATTGAGATGTTGTGCTAAAGAAAGACGATATTAACACAATGCTTTTATAGTTGAAACAAATAATATACGTTGTTGTTTTGTACTTATAATGGTTTTCAAAAGAGAGTATAAGTGACTACAATATGTTGTAATTATTTTTTAAAAAAATTGGCTTTCAAAAAAATACTAAACTATGTGGAGTTTAATTCTTGTTTGAATTCAAAGAGTGGAGGAGAAATACATATATTCAAGTTACTTCAAATGAAAGCTTGGTGTATTATATTTTTTATAATGGCTAAAAATATATATAATTTTGCCATATGAATGAATTTTAGGTTGCTGGAAAAGAAAAGAAATTACACTATAATGTATTTCCTTGCCTATAAAAAAAGAGAAAAAAAAATTTTGTTTTACTTTATTTTGTATGGGAAAGGAAAAATATGTTCACATTTAACTTAGTGTATCACTTATCAACTTATCAAATGACTGTGTTTTAGAAAAGATTGAGAAATATATATATATAGAGGCACATATATACATATAAATCTATTTATATTGTTATATTATACAATTGTGATCTTTTATAATAGTTTTATTTCAAATTAGAAAAAAATATATATAATGTACATATATTATATACAGATATTTATATATTATACATAGCTGGCATTTTTTTTTTACAAATTACAAAATAGAAAATATTTAGCAAGTGAGAAAAGAGTTTTAAACAAAAAGGAGATAGAAAAGAAAAAACGAGATTTTAAAATATTTTATTAAGGGATGAAACCCTAGCAATGGGGGCCGAATGGCCCAAGGGTTTTGCACGACCGCCGCCATATATTTCTTGTGTTAGAGAAAATTTTTAACAACGGCAAAGGTGGGTTGGGATGCCGCCCACCCCTCTGAACCTCTTTTCTTGGCGCCCAAAACACAACTGCGGCTCCTCTGAAGCTTGTCTCGGCCATTGTAACCTGCAAACGGATATTTGAGTTAAAATATATATGTAAATATAAATCATTATCATCTCGGGTTTTTTTTTTTACACACAGATTTTCTCTGCTTTTTTTTTTCATAACTACCCTTTTTTAACCAAATGTTTAGATATATAAATGCAAAAAAAAATAGAGAGGCAAAAGAGGGTAAACCTTGTGAGTTTCCCTTCACCTTGGCTGCCATTTTTTTTAAAAAACCTGTAGAATAGATAAGGGAAAGAGAGAGAGGGGGGGGATAAACCTCTCTGATTTCTTCCTCCATGGTAGCCATCTCCATGAGCATACAAACAAAACAAAATAAATCAGAGAGAAAGGAATAGGAGAAGAGAAATGAGAGAACAAAAAAAAAATAGGAAAATAGAGAGAAGAGAATAAGAGAATAGGTTAGGGTTAGGGTGTTGAAGAATATTTTATTCTTTTAATTATTTTAGGGTTGAGGGAGTTGGATTTTTTTTTAAATTAGAAAAAAATTATTTAGAAAGAACAGAAAATGAGTGCTCATCCCTTTTTTTTTATTGTGATTTATATTTGATTTTTTTTATATGGGTTATTTAGGTAGAGGAGATCAAAATTTAACCTTATATTTATTTATTAGACTTTTGAGTGGGATGATAATAATTTTATGAGTATTAATTAAATATTTTTATGGGATTTGTAATGGACTTTGGAAAATTAAACTATTAACTTAATATTTAAGTAGGGTTGTTTGATTTTTGCCTTTTAATTTCTTACTTTAATTTATTTTATTTGAATCTTTCTAATTTCTTATCTTGTCTTTTTGCTGAGTTAAGTGGGAATAAAAAAAATTATGTGGAAAAATTTATTTAACTAAATCTTTCTAATTCCTTATTTAATTATTATTACTTAATTGGATAATTTACTTTATTTAAATCTTTTAAATTTTTTATCTAGATGTCTTTTTGCTTTATTGAGTTAAGTGGGAATAAAAAAAATTATGTGGAAAATTTTATTTAACTAAATCTTTCTAATTCCTTATTTAATTATTATTATTTTTAATTAGTAAGTTGTGGGGATTAATTTATGTTCATTTTGTTTTAAATTTAAATTATCTATTAAAAACTATTTTCTTTACTTATTTCATTTCTTTTATTTATTTATTTATTATGTTGTGCTATTTAATTTAAGCCTTTTTGACATTTTTTTTAGGTTAGCAAATTAATTTGGTAGGACAAAATTTAATCGTATGTTTGGGGAATTAATTTAACTTTATCTTGAGCCCTTTAAATTATCTCAAAAGATTAATGTTAATGTTAATGTTAATTTATTAGTAGCAAAATAAATCAACCTAGTGTGACATTATTTAATTAATTTTAATTCAATTTTTTTAGGACTCGTTGAAGGAGCCTTTAAATTAAAATAATTTTCATGCACGCCCTAGAGGCGTTATGCTTCCAGATTTTTTTGGAATCTAGGGTTAAACTCCTTTAGCAAATTAAACCTTGAGTTGAATAATATTTTAATGTTTCTGTAGACTTGATGTTTTATTTAAGTGTTATTTAATTATGTTATGCTTTAGAATTAGGCTTTTGATTTCGACTCGTGTCGGAATCATTTCACTCACCTAAGAAAACTTAAGGTTTTGATCAATCGATCCTAACCCTAATGGTGATGCTCCTCGCATCGCATTAACCCCTTTAATCGGTCATCATCACGCAGGGGATTGCGCATGTAAACGCAATACCCCAAATTTGATTGACATGTTTACGTCTTATGCATATTGCCACCGAGCAAGCTGACCCGTACGAGGGGGCTTCTTAGGATGCATGAAATTTTGTTGATATTTCGTGTCATGACCACATGACAAATATGGACATGACACGTGTGTTGCGTGTCATAACCACATGGAAAATGTGGGCATGACAATGCATTTGTATGACATTTTAGTAGGCATTAGAAATTAGAGCCAATTTAATTGCACCCTATCACCTTAAAACAAATTTATTAGATTGACTAATTTAACTAACTACTTATGGACATGATGGACTAATAATCATGTTGAGAGGGCTTCCTCTACTTGATCATTTTTCCTACAACAGTGGTTATCATAGCTCAAACAAGATGGTGCTTTATCACACACTTTACACTAGACCTTGTAAAACATTCTTACATTGAGATCGAGGATAAGGAGACAATTGGATTGGATTTAATTGGAGAGGTGGAACAATATATTGTTCAGATCAAACATCAACTCAAGTAGATGCAAGATTAGTTAAAGAGTTATGTCTATACCAAGATAGTGGACTCGATTTTAAAAATATAGGTAAAGTGTTTTTGGTGATGCAAATACATAAGAGCACTATTAAGTATGACCAAAGCTCTAATCGCACACCACATTTGGTGGATCCCTATGTAATGTAAAGGATCATCAGACCTTTTGCTTATCTTATAGTATTTCCTCCTAGCTTGTCCTAAGTTCATGTTTTCTATGTTTGGACCAACTAACAGGTGAAGCGAGATTGGGCACAAATTTTAGTCACAAGGGTCTTACAACTTAGAGGGGCATGCAACAAACTAGGTCCTAGTTCAATGGGACCAATAGTATGACTCTTCCATAACTTGGGAGGAGGTAATAGTGATTTAGAGATTATATCCTTACCTCTCCAAGTAACTTTTGAGAGTGAGTTTCTTAAGGGAGAGTGGATCTAATGCCGCCTATATTTTCTAGCATATTGTTGGGCTAGTTGGACCTCTCTTGATTGGGGTGTTTTGAGACTATAGTCTAACAATCTTTGTTATCATGTTCATTGTTATGTTTTACTACAAATACTTTATTCGTGGTTCGCTTAGATTTTACGTTTGAACATGAATTGGGTATTTCCCCTTGTTATTTTGTGCAACATTTTCTTTATTGAACAAAGCTAAGAGTTTAAAACCATACACATAAGGGACAAAAGAGTTTGGCAATTAAGCTGCATAGACAAGAACTTTAGCAAATTGAAACACCAAATTATTACAAATAGTTACTCCTCAATAATGGAAATGTTGCTCTCAACTATCAACTTGAAAGCAATGTTTTGCATAATAAAATGCATGCTCCTAATCATTACAAATACTTTAGCAAATTGAAACACAAATCATTACAAATAGTTACTCCTCAATAATGGAAATGTTGCTCTCAACTATCAACTTGAAAGCAATGTTTTGCATAATAAGATGCATGCTCCTTAATCTTTAAGTGTGGCTTAAATGAAGGGAAAACAAATAATGTCTTCCAGGTTCTTAGCTAAGCCTTCTTAGTTCAATCCAGCTTATATATTTACTTTGGAATGCTTCTCACTTTTTTGGGCTAACTCATTATTTAGCTTTAAAAATTCCTACAATAGACAAGACCAATTTTCTATCTAAAGAACAATAAAACACTAAAGTTTCGAATAATAAAATTTATGAGGAGAACAGTACTTATTAAAAAAAACAATGCATGTGTTCTTATAAATGGATAATGACTTAACTAAATAGTTAAGACTCAAAAGACCCTTTCTAATAAAATTTCGGGCCAATAATAGTAAGTTTATCTTGAAGCACAATAGTGCAAACGTATTCAGCAAGTTTGAAATATGGTTTATCATTACGTTTGAGCTTGTGTTGGAGCTAATTGCTTTAGCATTTGACTTTAATGCTCTATGGCATTGTACTCATTAATAGAAATATGGATGGCATAAGGTATCGTTGCAATTATGGATTAGACAAATAACTCTTGCTCTTGTATGTGGCATGATTCCGAACTTAGAAATGTATAGACTATTTTGATTAATTTTGGAAATGTTACAAGGTGTTTTAGAAATTATTGAAATTATTATTTTGATTTGAAACTTGGTTTTGTTGAGCTATTGTTCATATGGATCAACTAGGACTCGGACTTGTGATCTTCCATTTGTTGTTGGAGTGCTCTACCAAGCTACTAGCCCGTTGTGGCCAGTCCATCGTCAGTCCAAGTGTGACTTACTTCTAATAAAGGTTTGACCTTAAAAACCTTTGAAATTATTAAACTTGTGTTTTGAATAATTTTCAATAAGGATTAAAGTTCAAATTAAATTATAACTTCCAATATCCTTCTACCTTAATTTATGGTTAATTTGATCCAAATATAATTGAAGAATGTCATTGATAAAAAATAAGAATGCAAGTCAATCTTATAGATTAAGCTGTATTTTAAATTGGCATCCTCTAAAGGCTTTCACTGTTAAAATAATAACCAAATGCTTAACCTTACAAAACTTTATGTTTAGTCCAAATGAGGAAAGGTTTTCAATAGTAAATGTTTTGGACTCGGAGTTGGAAGGGAACTAGAGATCTTTCATACAATTAAGGTAGATACCTTGGATCCATGGACATGATTATTAATGTCATGTAGTTTATGGGATAATGGTGTTCAAATATTGAAAGTTATAATGAGAGTTCATATTAATATTATGAAGAGTAAGCCCTTCCTAAACTATCTAGTTATTCTTTAGACACTATTGTGTAGCTCACTTGTACTGATAGCAGTTAGTGGACAACACGACTCAATGACTAGTACGAGCTAGCCATCCTTTTTCA
Organism: Cunninghamia lanceolata; assembly: GCA_027924645.1. Taxonomy (NCBI): domain Eukaryota; kingdom Viridiplantae; phylum Streptophyta; class Pinopsida; order Cupressales; family Cupressaceae; genus Cunninghamia; species Cunninghamia lanceolata. Next base: position 8,233,556 of record BSBN01000010.1, read on the forward strand.
AAAAGGTAAACCTACCTCAAATAGCTATACTAGCCACTTGAGCTTGAAAGAGGTACATATACAGTGGTTATTGAAACCAATAGTATGCACATTTGGTTCCTCGGGTAGCTGCATGGTCATTTAGAAGTGTGTATATATGGTTCCATGCATGAAATCGATATTCACAATTATAAAAGAATCAAGAATAGAATGTCTATTAAGAATAACCATGAGGCAAAGCTTATATTAATTGAAGTAATTTTTGAAAAAAGTAGGTTCTCATGCCACAGAATTTATTGTCCTGATGAATAAAATATAATATAGATTGTTAATTATTTAATGTTCAACTTCAGACAAACAAGGCAAGGCTAAAACAACAAAAAAAGGAGAGTAGTAACACTATTAACATATGGAATGCACTATCTGAATAGCCCATGAAAGAAAATCAGCATAGGAATGGACTCCAACTGGTAATTTGCCCAAGTTGAGGTCCTTGAAGAGCAGTGTCATACCATGTGTTTACAAGTAGAGAAGAGAGTGCAACTTTATTGATCATTTTGAATCAAATTCTAAGGTACAGGGAACCTTCCGTTACGCGAACATGATGTTGTAGTTTCAAAATGAACTTTTTAACTGCTTACATACTATTTTTTCCACGGGGGAAAATAATCAACTAGAAGTGGCATTTTACAACTTACGAGCATTTGAACATTTCACAAACTACTTCGCGTAAGAGAACTCTGCTCAAGAGCAAGATTAGAGTACATGTCTGATATGGCTTTTGCATACTGAGCTTTTGCTTGTGGCCTTTTAATCTGCAATATGAAATGGCATTGTTTAGAATGAAAAAGCCACTGGGTTATATTCTTCATCTTGAAATTTAATGCTATTGCAAACCAAATGACTATGTTTCCAAGAAACATGTGAAAGAATATTTCTACATTACCTTAAAAGTTGGAGTAAGGAGTCCGTTCTCTAAACTGAAAGGCTCTGCAACTAATGTAACCGCTTTTACAAACTCAAATCCTCTTAGCTGCACACTCACAGAGAAAAAATTAGAATGCCTCTCAAAAAGTTTAATCTATCACATAATAGAAAATGCTGCTTGAAAAATATCAAAAGTGCACCTGTGCATCACGCCCAATAGCATCCATGTCTGCCAACACAGCTGCCCTTGCCCTTGGATCAGAGCAGAGCTGACTCAAATTCTCAAACTGTTCTCACAAAGGAACAGGGCAAACAACATTCAAGAACAAAAAAGATCATGTATTCTCAAGGGCACAACAATATTTACAGTTTTTAAGCTGAGAATCTAATAATTTTCTTATATGGACTACCTTAATGCCTTCAGATGTAGCCCATTCTTTTAAAACATCAGGCTCCACAGAAACAACGGCCACTAAACTTGAGTTTAAGCTATCACCTGACCCAATCATAGCTAGTTAGCTAATACCAAGATTGAAGAGCTTGTAATATTTTTAAAAACTTAGTGTAGACAAACCTAAAGGAATGTGACAGCCATTACATACCATATACAAAACACTGGGCAATAAATTTGCTCTTAGCATAAACATTTTCAATTTTTTCAGGAGCTATATACTCCCCTTGTGCCAGCTTAAAAATATTCTTTTTCCTGCAGTCAAAAACATCAAGATGAATCTCAATAAGCAGCAATTTCATCAATTCTTACTCTTCATAGAAAATGGGGTTTTCAATTATAGGCACAACATAAAATTTTGATCAGATGCAAAAATATTATACATTATAGACCATTAGCAGTTATTCTTCAATCCGTTCAAGATTATTCTTCAAAATGGTCTAACATTAAGGGAACAATGTGATGAAATAATTGACAGGGAAATCACTCAATAATGCACAGTGGCCAGGCTCGAACTCAGGAACACGGAGTATCAAAGTTGACTCCAAAACAGCTCCAATATTTAGAAAAATAATCAGGAATTTGAAAATTCACAAAATATGGAAGAATCAAAGAAAATAAACTTTTCTATTCTACAAGGAGTTTTCTACAAAGACAAAAACACAATTCATGTCAAAATATGTACGAAGTACAAAGTGAAATTCAAATGTTCAATTGCAATTAAGTAGAAACTTTCTTTTGTTTTTAAAGTATATTGGAAATTTCAAACATGAGTTGATTGCTCAATTACACTCATAGAAACCCAATAAAAAAGTCTATTGAAAATTCAAAAATGGTCTACAAATACAAAGTCAGAAGTCCATGCATTGTGATACCCACTGCGTGAGAAACAAAATAGCAAGAAACAGGAGAGCAACTAATACTTGGCTGACTGCTGAAAACCATTTACAGATTCAAATATTTGAGACTTTGGAAAAGGGGAGGTCAAAGCTGTTAGAAAATCTTCAATTCTGTCATTGAATCTGCCTTTACTGTTAAATTTTTATTTTGCTTGCAATATCTATGATGAAAAAAGATAAGAACAAATTAAACCGATTCTCTTTATCTCTTCCTTTTATTTGGTGACAGCTGACTCAAATGTTGAGTCAATGCCAAGCATGAGGTGAGGCAATACCCAGTCTTCAGAATCAATTTTTGGGGAGTCAATGCCAAGTCTTGACTCACCAAGCTGTCTGGACTCAGCCAAGCTATGACTCACCCCAGATCCACAAGTCTATGAGAGTCTAGATAATTCTCACAACTACGGATGAAATATACTTAGGAGGGTACAACTGTTGCAGGCCTCAACCTACCATGGAACAAAGCATTAAAAGATTGTGATGCCAGAGATTAAAGTACATATATTATGAAGTAATGTGGTTGCAAAATTTAATACATGTTTTCCTAGATTTGTTGCCCATTGGATCATCCAGTTACAAGAGAAATGTAGATCTGCCAAACTAAAGTGAACTAAATTTGCAAAAATGAAGAAAATTGAAATAAGATGAGATGGAGAGGGAACGAGCAGATTACATCAACACCGTACATTTTCCAACCAAACATAGCAATTCTCAAAAATCCATTTGTAAGCAGACAAAACAAAGGAGCAAACAAGATAAAATGTTCCATCTGCATAAGGCATTAACATGTAGCCACTCCAATAAGTTTACTGACAGATGGGCAGATGATGGTTCTCAATTGTTCCTCTGAATCCTATTACCAATGGAAAAATTAAACAAACACCAATCCACGCATAAAAACTCTGAACAGTGGATAATGATAAGGTTTGTTCAAAATCAAAGCACAGGGCTTGTACTTCCCTCCGTCTTGATTTGCCACTACCCATACCAACCCCTTGTGTCTCTCTTACATACACAATAGAAATCTAAAATATATGCATAAAAACACATGTACAATGTATAGTATGTATAAGGCACAAAGGTAAAACATGCATAATAACCATACCAAACCCATGTATAATGAATCCTAAGATTTCTATGATCCACCATAAGGGGTGCCCATGTCAATGACATACAACCTCAAACTACAAGCTAAAGGACAACTCCTATGATCAATATGAGTCATTAAATCTTCCTGTGACACATAACAATACAAGGCCTTGCTTCAATAAACCTGCCTTGTTCCTCAGAAAATCCTTTAAGGAGCAAACTAGAACAAAATGAAGTCACATTATTTATGGTGTTTCAAGAGCTTAGGGGATGCTTAGAATTGGTTATAAAGGAAGTAAACACTTTGACAAAAGTAGTAAGCAGAAGCTCTTCATGGAGACCAATCAGTTACTCAGGCAGTAACAATGGTTCCTACTGAGTCTAGTTAAAAACTGAAGCAATGGCGGAAAATACTAGTAGTTCCTATTGAATTTGATGAAAATGTCATATGGAGTAGCCATTGTGTGGACCCCTTTTTGGGCACTGACCTTGTTAATGCCAGGATATGCACTCCTTGCACTTAAGTTGTTAACCTGTCCACATTGCTTGTGCAATGACCCTCATGATTCAATATCTCAACAGGTTTTTCTACAATTCAGTGGTGCCAAGGTATTAAATGCTTCTGGGTGGTTAATATTCTCGTGGTGGATCAAAATGATATTTTAATTCCCCAACATGGATGAGATAATCACTTCTCCTAAGTGATTTGGTTAAAAAAGGGAAATATTAAAGACCTGGGATATGCTATACACCAATCACTCTTAAGTAGCTGAATTGGAAATAAGAAGCAGTATAATTGCTTTTAAAGTGATTATATTAAAAATGAAAGAGAAGAAGTGATTTGGTTTAAAAGGGTAAATATTAAAGATGTGGGATATGCTATACAGCAATCACTCTTAAGGGGTTGAATCGGAAATTACAGGTGGTATAATTGCCTTTAAAGTGATTATATTAAAAATGAAAGAGAAAAGAGATGCACACAAAGGGAATTTGGAAATTGGGTGAAAATAAAATTATAAAAGTGAAGCATGTGGCATATTTTAATGAAGAGATTTATTTTGACATTCATAAAAAGAGGAATACTCTCTCTAAAAGGAATATCATTTTAAGAAGAGGCAAACTGAAATATTCCAGAAAGCATGCCGATCTCTCAAAAAAACTATGAAATAAAACTATAAAACTCAAGCAAATGGTGGATATTATTTTGAATATTTTAATGTCCAGCCTGAAGATTAATTTTAGAGTAATTGTTTATTCTCTGCATGTCAACATCTAATGCCAGATATTTTGGGAAAAAGAAAGTTGTTCTAAAGAAGATTTTTTTGGGGGATTTTTAAGCCATGGAAAGATCATCTAGACATTTCAAACTCCAGCATTTTCCAGCAAGAAAAGGAAGCTGCTCAGCAATAAACAATTGTTTTGAAATAGCAATTTGAACCTTTTGGCTGGTAATCATTCCAATGGATTCTTTTATTATTTCTATGTTCTTCCTTCATCTGTATGTGTTGATTTTCTCATTTATTTTCTCCTCCCATTTTCAGGTTTGAACATAGAGGAGCACCTGAAAGACTTCTGAGATCAAGTCTGTTTACCTTAGATACTGTAGGATTTTGTCATGAATGTTGTTCACACAGACCTTGTAATTGAGGTTCTGGTATTTAAAGCATTGTTCAAAATTATTTTGCAAACCAGGCCAGGTTTGATTTATTAATCAAGACCAGTTTTTTCAATTGCCTTGCTTTGATTATCATAAAGTTGATCAAAGAAATTCACTTCCGTGATATTGCTTAATTGTTCCATGTTTAATAATTGTTGCTGTGTGCTTAATGGGATTAATATTTTATACATGCCCTGCTAAAATTCTCCCTGAACTGGTTATTTGGTAGATCATAATTTCACAACCCCTACGTTTATTAAAAGTGGTCTATCCTATTTCTTCCTCCATTTTATGTTTTTTGAGTACTAAAACTAAACAAATGACAAATCGACTAAAGGAACCAGTCAATTGCAGTACTTTCTGTTTCAAAATTCTCTTATCATCAATTTTCCAAATCCAACGAGGATATCACTTGGAAGACTTCAGACAAGATTTACAAAATCTTTGTGGATGGATCTGGAGCAAAAACCTTTATCCCGAATAAGTTGGAAAACCAAAAGATAAATATTTTTTCAAAATGGGGAATATAATTGGGTTAGGTTTAGGGTGTACTACATTTCTTTTTCAAATTGCCAAAATTGCTGTCCAAAAATTTAAAAAAAGTATAAAAATGACGACTGACTGAAATGCAGGTTTTTTGAGCATTTTTGAAATTCATGAAAAACTCTTGATTCCCAAAAAAATTGCCATCACACTTTGTTGACCAAAAAAATGGGTTGACTGATTAATTGAAAAAACTGGCAGCAAGGCTGAGTGAGCATTAATCAGAATAAATCATGATTTTTTAAAGAATTCTACAACTATGGTCACCTGTGAATGTCATTGACAACCTAGATCACACCTCTCATGTCAACTTGTAGATACTGCTAAAACAAATTTGTTTAAAGATATTGTTGTCATATTTTTGCCCAGGCCAAAATAGCCCAAAAAATCCCATTTTCTTCCATCAAAGATATTCACTCTAAGAAAGATTCAATGGGAGAAGATTTCTCTTCAAAATCCCAAAAATCCCAAAAAGTTTAGTATTTTGCCTTCATTTTTTGCCTTAGTCGACAAACTTAAGGTTTGGAGAACCTTAAGTTCGCTGATCGGTAGGCTCGCCAATTGGCCGATTTGCCGACTGAGGAAGAATGAACCAGCAGGAAGTGACTAAGTCAAGTTTAAGGAAAATAGAGGGAAGAAGCCAAGAAAAGACAGAGTTTGCCTTAGTCGGCAAACTTAAGGTTTGGCGAACCTTAAGTTCACCGATCAATAGGTTCGCCGATCAGTGAATTTGCCGACAAAGGAGGCAAAGATAAAGAAGAGACCAAGAAAGCAATGGTTCGTGGCAAGGAGATTTCGCCGACCAAAAGTCTAAGAGGCAAACCAAGACAAGTTTGCGAATATGAGAATTCACTGATAAGGCGAAAAATGATGGAAGAAGGAAAAAGAAGAAGATGGAGCACGAGGAATTGGTTCGTGGAAATGAAGATTCGCCAATAAGACGAAAAGTAAGGCAAAAGACTAAGGAAAAGGCAGCCAATTAGCGAATCGATAAAAATGCAAACCCACCGACCAGTTCGTGATTTCATAAATTCGTCAATAAGGCGATTAGGAAGCCAAAGAAACCAAATGAAGAAAAGAATAGCGCCCGATGGTTCGCAAAATGCAAATTTCGTCGACCAAAGGGAGATTAAGGCGAGGATAAAATAGGCGAAACAGAGGAGTTCGGCATGGGGAAAATTCGCCAATTAAACCGATAAGGAGGCAATTTGTGCAGGAATTCAAATTTTCCCAGGATGCCAAAGTAGAATTAAAAAGTACAACACTTTAAAGTGTTGTAAAAGCTTTTGCAGGGCATGATTTACTGTATCCCTATAATCATGCCATTATTACAGGATGAGAAGCTACCCAGCATTCAATGTTGTAGGTCAAGGCTGAATGAAGGTGGTTGAAGCAGTGAAATTCTTCAATGTGCTAGTACCAATGAGGGACAAAATGGATTTGCAGGCATCAGGGAAGTATTTCAGGCCTTCTCTCATTAATGCGGCCATACCCATGCGTGTGGGTGATCTTCCTCTGCCATTTTTCAGGCCTAACAGGGCATGGCCGCCGTCCTAGGTTTGCAGGTCTTTTGACAAAGATAAGGGCCGAGTTAAATGCAACATGGGCGCCTGAGCAGGTGGTTGACTGATTTTCAGCCCCTGTGGCTGCAAAATGGATTATGAGATGCTATATATACATGTAAAAAGGATGTAATTCTGTTAGCTGTTTTTCTGGGCTATTATATAGGTTGGATAGTTTGTTGTCACAGACCTCGTAACGCATTTACAAGAACCAGTCGGATCTAATTCATTGTGTTCGAAACTAAGCCTTTGATGTCTCCAATAGTCGTTCGCCTATGAATGTTATTTTGTGTCTACCTCTTCTATAACAAATTGTCTTTCTTTTGTAATGGCTATTTAGCCTTCATGATCAATACAATCACTAATATTTTGCCTCTCTTTATGCTTTTACTTTGTGTTTACTTGAAATCTGTAGCCTATTCTGTGGATAAAACGATCTCTCCTATAGTTACAGTTTTCTAATTCGAGCCTCTGATAAAGCTGTAAGTCTGTGTGAGTCTGTCAATATTTGAGATCACTGTTGTGGTATGTCAATCCCAACTAACACTCTAAATCTGGTGTATCATGTAATGTCCCCATTCTGAGAATGATCACCATTAGAAAGGTCGTGGGCTTATCACTTCACTCCGGGATTCTTGAAGGATTATCTTTCTTGGAGCGAACCACTTGAGAGAGCTACTCACAGGGAGATATGCTATGAGATATGGAGTCTTGATATGATCTTGCCAAGGGATGAGATTGCTTCATATGGATGCCACTTGGATGTTTGGATAAGTGATATGATATGTTCTTCATGCATAGAGATGGACAAGCTTGAGGAGATACTCTACATACCATCACAAGGAGATCACTGGATGCTTGGCACCGAATGGAAATATGGAAATATAATATTACTTGCATTTATGATAGCGCTTGAAGAGGAGAGATATAATAATCAAATCTTTAATTTGATTGGAGCGCTCATAAGGAAAATAGTAAAAGGGCCTTTTATCCTGTCTAGGTTGGCCCTCTCTATCCTGTCTAGGTCAACCCTAGGGAGTTGGGCGTCTAGGTCGGCCTCTGTGAGGGAAAATTCTGTAACATACACCCCTCTATATATGTTCGTTCTGACTGATTTTTTTTTGTGTTTTTTGATGTTTTGTTGTTCAGGGTCTTATGGGTTGTTTTTGCATGTTTGTTTTTTACATTGCATGTATGAAATATGAAGCATATGAACAAACCTAGAAAATCTAAAAGAGATATTATCAAAATAACAGTGACCCAAATTGTATTTAGCCAAGATATGAATTATAAGTACATACCCAGATGGAGATTCACAACTTCGTCCGTATGCTGAAGCTGGACCAGCAATATGACACCATAGGAATGCTCACAAAACCAAGTATGAAAGTGTTTCGTTTTACAAACAGTAGCAGCAATACATTTATCTCTGGACGCTAGGAATGAGAGAAAGAAGTATTACAAAACAAGAAGAATCTGCAACTTTCAATACTCACGTCCCTTCTTGGGTTGTATGGCCTCCATGGAGCAATAAATCAGCAGCTAACACACTGGTGACTCCCAACAACAACTCCAATCTGGTCTGCAACAGTTCTCAGTCCCAAACGACTAGGAATGTGCCAACAAAACAGCATTAAACCACCTCAAATGACTCCTATGAACAGTACGGCCTCCTTGAGGATGTACGGCCTGCCTGGAAGGTACAACCAGCCTAAAATGGTACTGCAGCAGCAATTAAAACTCCCAGAAATACTTATTTCAGTCCTTCAAATCTGTACCAAGGGCTGCCATATCAGTCTTCTCTTAAAATCTTCATTTCTCACTCGAATGATCACCAAAATGGATTCCCTGAATGCATAAATGGAACTCCTCTGTGAAGCTCCTCCAATCCTCTCCTAATGCAATCTTTCATGCACGAAGAAAGGCAAATCTACAAACGTTTTCATCTCTGCAAATCGATCTTCAAAACCCTAGAGCCAAGCTCAATCCCAATGCACGGGCAAACTCAATATGAGAGCAATTTTCATAAACATAGCATAAGGCAAATGAGCCTTCTTTTCTTCTTTTATTACTCTCTCCCCCAACGCCCGAGATGAGGAAGTTTAATTAATTTTTAAATTCATCACTTAACCCCTTATCTCTCCATGAGGGGTGCCCATCCCTAGGAGTGTCACTTTTAAGCAGAGTTGCAGGATACGGCTACCCCCCTGCACGGGGCACGCGTACCTGAGTATCCGGTATAGATTCGGGTACGGTACGTGGCGGGTACAGCTTGGATACCGTACCCTCCCGTGCCCTAAAATCTCACTTGCCCTAGCTGCGCCCGACACTGCTGGATATGCCTCTTTGAAAAAATTGTGCCGTATTTTGATTTTCAGTGGTTAAAAACATAGGGTTTCAATCGGCTAATTCATCAAATCTAGAGTTTTCAAAACAGTATATGATATAAAACTCATCCTTATCGGCTTTCAATCGCTTTTCCTTCATCTGCGGCGTCTTCTGATTCCTGTTTAGTGTTAGACGTTCTCTGCAGTTCGTAGGGTTTTCTTACCCTATCCCGGCAGCCTCATCATTTTCAAACACCTCTCCTTTCATTGTCAAATTCAAACGCCTTTGGTTTATCGTTTTCAAATGCCATTTTCTGCTGGATCACGATTTGCAGGTATGGTTTACTTAAGGCATACTTCATATTTTTGTTTTATTTCATAGATTCTGTATACATATCGGCTATCGCACTTTATATTTTTGTTTTATTTCATAGATTGTATATACATACTGCGATTTGCAGATATTGTTTGAAACCTTAGACTTTATATAAGTTTATATAGTTTATATAATAAGTTTATACTTTATATTTATATTTTTATATTTTTATTTTATTACATTTAAAATCCTTATATAATATTTAATAAATTTCATAGATAAATTTCAATATAAAATGTTTATATTTTTATTTTATTAAATTTAAAAAGTTTGAAGTTTATATTTTATGAATTTATATTTTATTTTATTAAATTTAAAATGTTCATATAAACGTCAAACTTTTTTATTAATTTATTCTAATTAAAGATATATAAAAAAATATTAATAATTTAATATTAATTTATTCTAATTAAAGATATATATAAAACTATTAATAATTTAAATATGTATTTTTTATTAATTTATTTCAATTATAAAATATATGTAAATAACTGATAAAATTGTGTTATATATGTGTATTTATGAATGGCGTATCTAGCCGTATCCATATTAGGGGCCTTGAAAAAATAGTCGTATCCGTATCCGATACCGTATCCGTGTCCATGCAACTCTGCTTTTAAGTTATAACTTGAATTTATAGAGTGACTTTATAACACAACTTAAAGTTATATCATATCTTACAAAGTCATAAGTTAATTAACTCATATTGTATCCATTAGAGCCTCTAGACATCTCAAAACCATGAGTTATGTGCTAAGGACCATCCACGACTGGCCTACCAAAAATAGTAACTGCTCAGCTCATGACTTACTATAAATAGTAAGTCCCTGGAATGACTTCCTAAACACCTCCATTAGCCTATAGAAGTCGAATTATAGGCTTATCCTGGTCCACTGGTGCAATGGGCTAAATGGGGGACATTACAAATTCTGGGAAAAGGTGCCTAGGTTGGCCAACAACTATGGAGGGTGAGTTTCATGTATAAATAGAAGATGTTTTGGCATTCCAAAGCTATCAAATCATCACTCATTCATTCATTGGAGTTTGTATCTAGCATAAGGAGCTTAAGACGAAAACCTTGAGTTCCTAGGAAGAGTTGGACGAAACCCTAACTCTTTCTTGTGGAGGATTCTGTGACAGGAGTTCACTTGCACTTCATTATTTGGAGCAGAATTATACATCTAATTTGAAGATCACATCTAGGCACTTTCTTGGCGTGGATTGTCCATCATTTGAGGAGAAGATTGCCCTATCATTGGAGCGCCACCTCTTGGAAGGAGATATCTTGCATATTTGGGAGTTATGTTGCTGAATAGGGTTTGGGAAGAGCAGATTTTGTAACAGCAGCAGAGCAGACCTGTTTTGCCCTAATTGGAGATGATTTCATTGGTGGTTTGATGAGCCTTTGCCTAGGGTTTGACCCTATATCTTGAGCACCACCTTGGAGGGTTGTTTGTGGTGAATTGCAACATCCTTGGCATCATCCGTCATCACCATTTGGAGCAGCAGACTTGGAGCAGATCGGAGGAGCAGACCTGGGTCATTTCCATCAGCAATTGTCTTTGTTTGTCATCATAATCAAGCTGGTACAATTCGCCCAGCTAGGGCTTGTATTGGGATACATCATTCAATGTATTTGTTGTATGTATTAATCCATTGGAGGTCTGATTTATAGCAGCAGAAGTCTGCCCTAAATATTTAATATATATTGCATCCTTCCAGTTCAGAAAATCAGATCGGTCTGTGCATTCACATTGTGTAATTCATGGTGGAATTCATGTCTTTGATGAATATTAATATGTAGTACCATTTGCTATCAATTCTAGCCATGTTTGGATATGTTTTATGCTTGTTGGGAAGGATTATTTAAGAGCAGAAAAGTGGATCAGACTTAGGGTTTCAGCAGAAAATTAATCTAGGGCAGAATTCAAAATAAGAGTCTCCAAGGTTTAGAAGTTGGGAAAGCCCAAAACTCCAAACTAGGGCAAAATATCCCCATTTGGAATATTACATATCAGCTTTTAATTTCACTTTCTCGTTCTTCCCCTTTTCCCCTGGTAACTGGTAGCATTAGACTTAGCTATATCCCTGGACCTTAAGTCCAGAAAGAAGAACTAGCCTTCTCTGGAGGTTTGGTCTCAACTGCAAGGTCCCACACCTTGAAACCAATCCCATGTTTCACTGAATTTGTTGGAACTGCCAAAAGCTTCAACAACAAGGTGCAAATTCAGGTGACAACAAATATATTGATGCTTGGAGAAGATATGAAGGAATTGGAAGACATTCTTTAACCATTTCAAAATGAATCCGAGCACCATCTCAAGGTAAGACAAAAAGAGTTATGTAAGGCATTCTTTAACCATTTCAGATAATTCATAATATTATAGGGACAGATTATGTTATTGACAACGATAAACAGTTTGTAAAAGATCCCAGACCCAGCAACCAACATCACTGAAGAATTTTCTAAGTGAGTCTTCTAAAATTGCAGTTTCTAGCTTATCAGATGAACAATAAATTGAAACCAAAATAAATGTGAAGAAGTTGACATTTTAAACAAAGACAGCAATTTATTTCTATATTGATATAAAAAATATTTGCAAAGCACAATTGAAACCAAAACAAATGTAAACGAGTTGACATTTTAAACGAAGACAGCAATTTATTTCTATGTTGATATAAAAATATTTGCAAAGCACATACTCTTCAGAGGAATGTCCGACTGATGGGCAAAAACCAAGCGAGACTTAATAACTCTCTTTCACTTATCAACTTATCAAAAAGAACATAGCAACAATCTGAAACTTGAGCAAAGTATAGAAAATAACATCATCCTGGTACTACCAATCAATATTAAAAAACATCTATAAGACACAGATTTAACCAGTGTTAATTCTCTAGTATCTACCATACAAATATCATGGCCCACATTCTAAGAATCCACACAATAATTTTAAAAAATCAAGAATCTCAAGTATGGTCTTTGTATAATGCACATGTATTTATGAGAAAACTAAAATTCATGAATGAAAGAAAAAGAGAATGTAGGAAAAAATTAAGTTCTTACTTAAAATCTACTCTAGGCACCAAACAATAAACTGTCTCTTGGCATAACCATAGAACATTGGAGTGTTAATTCTCTAGTCTCTTCGGTGCAAATATCATGACCCACTTTCTAAGTATCCACACAATAATTTAAAAAAATAAATATCTCAAGTATGGTCTTTGTAAAATGTACATGTAATTAGGAGAAAACTAAAATTCATGAATGAAAGAAAAAGAGAATATAAGGAAAAAATTAAGTTCTTACTTGAAATCTACTCTAGGCACCAAACAATTAACTGTCTCTTAGCATAACCATAGAAGGTTGGAGAATTTTTATTTAAGATTTTGTTGCCACAATTATCCCGCATTCATCCTATCATGGGGTGGGTGGGTGATTTATAAAATTTAACACACTATAAGCTATGCCAATTGAGAAAGAAACTTAGGGATGAAAAGATCAATATAGTTTAGTTTCTTACACTAGCTATTCCTTCCCCATGTTAACATATACTTCATGGTGTTGAGAATAATATAAATCCTTGCTAACCTTGTGCTACTCTGGTTTAATTTCATTGCAATAAAAATTCATACTTAAATGTCAACTGCATGCTGCTTGGTTTGAGCAATTATTCCATATTCATCCCATCATAGGGTGGTGTTGGTAGGTGGTTTATAAAGAGTTCAATGCGCACCATAAGCTATGTTACAAAAGCCCAAAATAGTTTAGTTTCTTATACTATCCATTCCTCTTTCATATTAACATATACTTCATGATGTTGAGAATAATATAAGTCCTTACCTTGTATTGTTTCAATTTAATCCCATTGCAATAAAAAGTCATACTAAAATACTAACTGCACACCGCTTGATTTGAGTAACTATCCCACATTCATCCGGTCATGGCGTAGTGGGTAGTTTATAAAATTCAATACCAACCATAAGCTATGCCAATTGGGAAAGAGGCTCAAGCGAAAAACCCGAAGTAGTTTAGTTTCTTACACTAGCTATTTCTCTACCATACTGACATATACTCCATGGTGTTGAGAACAATATAATCTTTGCTCACCTTGGTTTGAGCAACAATCTCACACTCATTATGTCATGTGGTGGTGGGTGGTTTATAAAGTTCAATACACGCCATAAACTATGCCAATTGGGAAAGAGGCTCGAGGGTGAAAAATCTGAAATAGTTTCATGACGTACACTAGTTATTCCTCCCCCGTACTAATATATGTTTCATGGTGTTGAGAATAATATAAATCCTTGCACACTTGTACTGCTCCAGTTTAATCCCATTGCAATAAAAATACATAGAAAAACTGCATAGCCATCTCCATAGGTCTGTTTTGCTTTCCAAACAGGTGGACATTGATGAGGCATGCTCACATGTTCTTTATCTTGAAGTAGATAGTCCTCCATCCTCTCCTAAGAGAAATGGAGTTAACACCAAAACTAAGAAGGTAAATTCTGAAAGCTCTGAAATAAAAACCGTGCGTTGTGATCATTGTGGTAAGGATGGTCATGAAGAGTCTTCTTGTTGGAAGTCGCATCCTAAAAAGATCCCCATAAGAAGGGTAAGAAAAACTCTATGCCCTTCATGCATGAAAATAATGTAGTGGTTAATATGGGTAAGAAAATTGAATGCACTTTAGAGGTTGATTCTAAGCTTTCTTGCACTACTAGAAAGTTTGGTTTGTTGGCAAAAGAAGCATTGTTTAACATCAAAATTCATGTAAATGGTGTTAAGGTTGATAGATTATTCAATTCACGTTCTCAAACTAACTTGATTGCCCAAGATTTGGTTGTTAAACTTGGCCTTAAAACTTTTCAACACCCTAAGCCCTATGGTTTGGATCAAAGAAGGTGCTCATATGACAATTGGTAAGCAATGCAAATTGAAGTTTTCAGTTAGTTTTAAATTTGTTGATAAAATAATGGTGGATGTTGCTCCTAAGGCCATTTGTGGTGTTGTGTTTGGTAGCACATATTTGTACATACCGAAAGGCAGTTTCCTATAGGACAGACAAGTATTTTGTCATCAAGAATTGAAAAAGCTTCATGTTGTACACTTACCATGGCAAAGAGCAGCTTAAAGAGGTCCTGAATCTTCATGAGAAGATAAGTGGCGGTACATGAGTCATTCCTATGAAAAAAACTAATGTTAAACAAGTTTCTCCATGTTCAAGCAATGTAACAATTCATCATCCAGTCCATAGTTTAAAATACCTGTGAATACTTGCACAACTCACGACTCCACGAGTACTTGCCTACAAAAACTTGAAATGAGTAAACCCAGTTAAAACTCAGCGCCAAGTATTCACTAAAAATCACCGCAGGTTTTTCGGTAAAACTCGCCAAAATGGCATTTTTTCAAAAAACTCGGCCAAGAATAAAGTGTAAAAACTCGATGCAAAATTCATTTTTCTACGCATTTTGTGAACAAACCCTTCAACAAACGACTAGGGTGACAACTAGGGCACGATTTCAGACTGCTATGAACAGGTTTCAAGGCTATGTTTGAATTTTCACAATTCTGCAGTGCGCACGATTTTAGATTTTCAAGCTTCACAAGTCTACACAGACTTACAGGTATGTGCACTTCAAATGATCATAGCATAAGATAAGCTCTTTATATCATCATTACTTCATTCCTCCATTCATTGACTATCTACAAATCTTGCTCTTGATCTATCCCCCTCTTTTAAGAGTAGTTGTCATCCTTGATAACACTCAATAACACGCTGAAAGATGGGAAATAAGTAGTGCAAGTTCAAACTTATAAATTTTTTAATTTTTTTCTTAGCAATGATTGTTTAAAATTTTAATGATATAGCCCATGAAACTCATTTTTTAAAAATTTTAATGGTTGTCATGAGTTGTATAACCTGTTAATGACAATTTTTTTTAGCTATGGTGTTAATTTTTGTTTTCTGTTATTTCTCTTTTGCTAGGCTTTATTTCCGTTGCCTTGAAAAGATTGTGGCATCCATGACTATGAGTAAGAAAGCTAGCAAACCTAAGGACCCTTGTTGGAAACATGGGATAGATGGTATAAAGAAAGGAATGATTGTTTGCATCTATTTTACCAAGGATATGAGGAGAGGTATAAATCATCTGAAATATCGCCTTGCACAGATCCATTACCAAGATGTAAAGCCATGTAAAGAAGAAAGTTTGGAGGTTCCTTTATTTAGCTATGGTGTTAATTTTCTAATGACAATTTTTTTAGCTATGGTGTTAATTTTTTAATGACAACTTTTTTAGCTATGGTGTTAATTTTTGTTTTCTGTTATTTCTCTTTTGTGAGGCTTTATTTCCATTGTCTTAAAAAGATTATGGCATCCATGACTACAAGTAAGAAAGCTAGCAAGCCTAAGGACCCTTGTTGGAAACATGGGATAGATGGTATAATAAAAGGAATGATTATTTGCAACTATTGTACCAAGGATACGAGGAGAGGTATAAATCATCTGAAATATCGCCTTGCATGGATCCATTACCAAGATGTAGAGCCATGTAAAGAAGCAAGTTTGGAGGAATGAGGCAAAAACTCTCCTTTCAGCATTTGAGTAGAAAAAAGTAGAGAAAAAGTGGGCAGTAGAGGCAATGGGAGCCTCATCACCATTTCATAGTTCTACATGATCAGACATTGAGGGAGATATGGGGGGCTCTTCTTCCATTGGGCCACGAATACAAGGATTAGGTAGTGTGGACAACCACAGTTCCAATTTTTTGTTCCTCGTAACACTCCTAGTGCACAACCTTCATTAGAAGGAACTGCGTGGTAGCGAATTGCATTGACCATGGCAAGTAAGGGGTTCAAGGCCCCAAGTAGTTATGACTTGAGTGGCACATTATTGGAGGATGAGATCCAAAACACATATAAGTTAGTAGAGGAACAAAAACAAATTTGGAAAAGAAAAGATTACAACATTTTATCTGACAAGTGGACAGATGCGAGGAATAAGACACGCATTAACTTTTTAGTGGCTTTAGGAGGACAATTGGTCTTTTTGAAGTCAGTTCATGCCTCCAGTGAAGTAAAAATGTCAAAACTTTGTGTAGCTTGTTGGATGGGGAGGTGATGGAGGTAAGAGTGGAAAATGTTATCTAGATAGTGACGGACAATGCATTTGTGTATGTGGCAATTGGTAGACTACTAGAGGAGAGTCAACCTACTTTGTTCTGGAGGCCTTGTGACACCCACTACCTTGACCTTCTCCTTGAGGACATAGGGAAATTAAGTTGTGTGAAGAATGTGGTGGAAGATACGAGGAATGTTACCCAATACATCTACAATCACACAAGGGTATTGAATCTCATGAGAGAGCACACTAATGGCAAGGAGCTTGTGTGTACAAGAGTCACACACTTTGTCACTAATTTCTTTAGCTTGCAAAGTATAGCAACTACATTGCCCAGCCTTAAGCGCATGTTTGTGAGTGAAAGGCAATTGGAGAGTACTTACTGCAGAAGGTTGAATGATGCAGTCAAACCTAGGTGTCCATTGAAAGACAACCACAGTCTAGAACTCAATTAGATTTTGGAATCTCACACACACACACACCCCCACATGCTTATATTCAAAGGCAAACAACTAAAACCCAATGGTGCTTCAAATAAGATTTGACAAAAATCAAATAGACTGCATACAACCATTGTCATTGACATGATAACTTCTTTACACATGCATCATTACAAAAGTATTGCAATAACAACTCCTTACAGACTACTAGCTCACAAGCCAAAATATTTCAATATGTTTTTATTATGCATAAACTAGAAACTGGAGCAGGATTTCCACTATAGGAATTACAAAATTTAATGGAGACATTCCATCGAATCTTCCACCATTCCCAGAACCTCCCTTACCATCCTTCGACCATGATATTCTACTCTTTATTTATCAACGTCTCTACTCTTCCCCCTGTACCCTTCTCTCATCTTCTTTTTCATTGAGCCAATAATGGTCTAAAATACTACATGATTATCGCCTTTTATGACTTCATGACCCCCTTATTCTACACATCGCATGACCTTTCTCTATTTAGAAAATTGTTGCCTACATAATGATTTGCCAGGATCACGAGGCAGCCACTGCCGACTGGGTATGAAACGGCTACATTGAATTTTAGATTCTGCTTCATTAAGGGAGACAAGTAATTGAAACCACCGCCAACTACAGATAATGTCAATTTTAAAAGATAAAGAAATTGTCGGCCAATAAAGATCACAGTAACAAGCAAATGTCTTTTATTTGTGGCCTAGCATGCGGGCCCCTCCAACTGCAATGCCCAATTTAAATGATTTTTCAATATGTAGCCCCAACAAGAAATCAACGCCTTATCTAAGTTCCAATCTTATTTCTGAACTATTTCCTACATGCGTCCCAACAACATTATCTTCACGTCCAAGGATAAGACTCAAGCGCCAAAAATAGATAAGGCAAGCGGGTCCCACTCTTTAGCTGGATGCTCCTGCATCACTGAAGCAGAGAGGGTCGTGCAGACCATTTTTTATGATACATTTGCCAAGACCAAGGAGTAGATCATCTAAGTAAGTTTTTTATAAAAAATTCATTTTTAAAAAAAATTACAATGTTACAATAAGTTTTTGTAAAAATCTGATATTTTAATTTGCTGATTTTTTTTCTAATTTAGTTTAATTTTCTAATTTCCTTTTTATTCACTCTCTTGTTTTAGGTGTCAAAATCGTTGGTTAGGGTTCTGCAGTTGGTGGATGGTGATAAAAACACCATGGAATATCTATATGAGGCCATGGTTAGGGCCAAAGAAGCAATTCAACATTTGTATGGGTCGAATAGAACCAAATATGAACCCATATGGTGCATTATTGATCAAAGGTGGAACTGACAACTCCACCAACATATTCATGTTGTTGCCTACTATTTGAACCCAAGTTTTTCTTCTCCCCTTCATTTAGAGCAGATGTGGAGGTTATGCTTGGCCTCAACACATGTATTGAGAGGTCGATCGCCAATGACAACCCTCAAGACTGTTGTACCCATACGAAATCTTCAAATTGTGTTGAGTTTTTAAAATTGAAGTCTATTGTTTTCCCACAAATTGCAATTAGGTCTTGTCCCATCTATTTCCTCGTGTCATCATCATCTCTCTTTTTTTTGCAGGTTAATGGGACAAAGCTCTTGAAGACATTCATCATGGCATAAAACAAGAGGTTGTTATTGAAGATTCCTGCTAAGTGTTGAAAGATCAATACACACCTAACTAAAAGAAAATCAAAGGTCAATTTAGTAATCAAAAACGAGTTCAAAATTAGAGTTCTAAGAGAAGCTTGCAATATTTTTCTCATTAGTGATTCTAAGCAATTCCAACAAATTGTAACAAATTTGGTTGGAAACTCAATCAAATTCACTGAACGTGGTCATATCTTTGTTTGTGTGCACCTTGTGGAACAACTCAAATTGGTGTAAGTTAATTCTAAAGCATCAAAGAGGTACTAAGAAATAGTTAAAAATGGTTCCAAGAACTCATTGGATACTTTGAGCGGGTATGAGATAGCTGATGGAAAAATCTAAAGTTGTTGCAATCTGATGAACATGAGCTTCCTGAGGCATCTTCACAAACATCTGAGGCTGTAAATTTATGTGTCAGTGTTAAGTATACAGGTGTGGGAATTCCTTTCAAGGCACAAGAACATGTATTCCTACCCTTTATGCAAGCTGATAGCTCTATTTCTCATCAATATGAAGGAAAAGGCATATGTTTAGATATCAAGAGATATCTTGTGGAACTTATAGGTGGGAAAATGGACTTTGCAAGCAAACCACACATAGGAAGCACATTCACATTCACTGCTATCTTTCGAAAAGTCATACATGCCTACCAAATATGAAGCAGTGCTACTCTGTGGCCATAACCAATATTTTTAAAGGCATGAAAGCATTAGTGGTCGACGTAAAAGTTGTTCGGACTGCAATTACCAAGTATCATTTGCCTTGGGGTGTGAGTTGAAATAGCAACTGAACATGAGTCATAATTGTGACGGTGAATGGAAGGCAAAATAGTGATGTCAAATCCAATGCAAGAAGAAATATGGACATCATGCTTGTTGATAAGGAAGCTTAGGGTACAAGAATGTTATGTCCCCTTTTTCCAGCGGCTTTTAATATTATTATTATTGTTAATTAAAAGTGTTTTTTTAACACTAAATTAATATAATAAATAATAATATATATATATATATATATTATAAAATAAAAATAAAACCATTTCAAATTTGGGCACCCAATTTAGGTCTCATGGGTTCTAAATCAAGAGGTATAATTACAAGATTTTTGGTGCTCATTTGGATCATCCAGTTTATGTTGCAATTTATTATTTTTGAATTCATTTGTTGTGCAAGAAAGGACAAAATCCCTTGACTACACTTGTCAGGGTAGGACGAAAACCCTACCTCTTTCTTGGCAAATTCCAATCAGGGTTTGCAACAAGCTAATTTTGAGTTGTGCAAATTTTCAAGGAGATGAGGTGTTTGTTGTACCCAATTAAAATTTTTGCTTCATTAAGGCATTTTGAGCAAGTCTAGAAATTTTTTCGTCAAAAAGTCAAAAAAGCATAATTTCTAAAAATAGAAATTTCTATTTTTAAAAAGTTTGTAAAAATAGACGTCAAATTAGGTTTTCCGGGTTTCTTGAGATACGGATGCTAGCAAAACTTTCTAAAATAGAATCTCCGACTCAGGTATCATGCTTGATTCTCATTGGTCGATTTTGCTTCACGATCAGTGTGGTCCAAACGGAATCTGCAAAAGATCAAGTTTTCTCTACTGGGTCATTTCTGCTTTTTCAAAAGGTGAAGCATGAGCCCTGAAGTCGTCAATGGAGGAAGTTCATCTACCGGAGCTCGTTTTCAGGTTTTCAACGTTGTTCCAACGACGCAGAATTGACGAACAGTCGTCGATTCGACGAAGCATTGAAAATGGAGCAGGATGGATTCAAGGTGAAGAGAAAATTTGAAAATCATGAAATTTGGCTAAGTCTGGAGAATCTAGGCGCCCCTGGAGGCTAGGGTCGCCCAGTTGCACCAGTGTTAGAAATTTTTCGCGTCTTTCAAGAAAATGCAAGAAATGTCTCCATCAGTCAATTTCGATGAGCATAAAAGCAGTCATTTTGGTCATCAGGCCCCAAAAAGCTAGAAATCACGTTAGATGTACCCAGGCTATCCAGTTCATTCACCATCCAGTGGCAGTTGACTGACAAATAACGAAATCGACATCAGGAAGCATCTGTCGGCATGCAAAACGGAGCAAGTTGCAAACGAAAATTGAAAATCAAGAATTTGGCTAAGGCATAGAATCCTAGGCGCCCCTGGAGGCTGGGGGCACCCAACTTCTCATGTGTTAGATTTTTTTCATATTTTTCGAGAAACGTCAAAAATGCCTTCGTCAGCTCGTTCCCGAGTGGTCAAACTTGGTCAAACTCAGTCAAACGTCGGTAAAAGTTAGGATTTCATCACAGATGTGTTCAGGCTACTCAGATCATCCCCTGTCCTGCCTCGGCAATCATTCGGACGACCGAAAATGAGGATCAAATAGGAGCTGTTAGCACAAAAAATGAGAAATGGCAATAAATTTTGAAATTTCCAAAAAATTTCTAAGGCATTAAAAGTTAGGCGCCCCTGGAGGCTAGGGGCGCCCAAATCCACCAGACTTAGAATATTTTCTGAGTTTTTCCAGAAAACGTAAATCTTCCTCCGTCGACCCGCTCCAGTTCACAACAGGTCAGTTTGGCGCATTTTCTAAGGCAGACAGAGAGTACAGTCAGCTCAGTTTTCATCAGGCCTGCCTATCTGCCAGATCATTAGACTCAATTTTGTCTCAATAGACAGAAAGCGGCAGCCAAACAGGGGTCACCTGTCACCAGAACACACGGAAATCGAAAAGTTGAAAAAGTTGAAATTTTCGAAAAAATGACGAAGGCTTGAAAAACCAAGCGCCCCTGGAGGCTAGGGTCACCCAACTTTTCCAGAGTTAGAAAATTTCGTGTGTGGCAGTGTTTTCCGACAGTCATTTCTAGAACTTCGTCTGGCGGCAGTTTTCAAAAGTCAGATTCGCAGTCAAACGACGTCAAATCGTCTGTCCAAGGTTGGGGGTGAAATCACAATTGATAGGTCTCCAAAATATCAAGATCAATCAGCTTTTTCAGTCAACGGTGACATTTTGCCATCTTGTTGAAGTCGGGGACTGGCCATACTTGAGTCGAAACGAGTGCAGAAGTGTCGAAAATGAAGGAAAATTGGCTAACACTTTTGCAATCTCGCCTATTCGATGACATCATCAAAAGAAAATATTTTTCGTCATCTCACACATGAAGCCATAGGCAGCTACAAAATAGGGATTCCTCTTTTTCGAAGACATCCACTTGGATTTGTGCTTTAAAAGTTGTTTTTTTCATGGATGAGATCCAAGTTTTATTCTTTCAGAAAGAAAGTTGTTTTTTTCGCCCTAAAGTTCTATTAAGACAACTTTTGGCTTCTTTATTTCATTATCTTTTGCAGGTTGAACCCAAAGAAAGGATTTTTATTTTTCTTTCAATGAAGATTCGAAGGCTCAAACAAAGTGTTTTTTTAACGTTCTTCATAGTTTCGGGTTGAGGAAGCAAGGAAGCACGCTTTTTCAGGGTCCTTTTTTCTAGGGGATCATTTTTCAGAAATTGGACCAAAGCTTTTTCAGTTTTTGTCGAGATGGGTCCATCCAGAATTTCATCCTCTTGAAAATTGGGAGTTTTGCTTTTTTCGGGAATCTATTTTTTTGCTGCTTTTTCGAGAAATCATCCACTTTTTCAAAATCTGACAATCTGGGTTGCTTCAAAACAGAATTGCCTACAAAACCCATGTGCCAACTTTTTTTCTCAGAATCTGCTTTTTAGAAAAAAAACCAGCGAGTAATTTTCAGCCTTTTGTCCAAAATTTTTCCAACATAGGCGTGTTCACAGTCATTCTTTAAATCTTTCAATATGCAGTACTCTCCAACAGAGATTAGGCCTAAAACGGCATTGGTTCACGATTACCTGAGAACTTTCGAGATAGACTTGCATAAAGTACTTCCAGTGTTCAATTTACATCCTTTGGAAGATGCAAGAAACAACACTATCAGGAATTTGAATCACTCCGGGTTACTTGCAGTGGCTTCATTCCCCATCACAGTGCAAAGTATCAAATTCGTAATTGCTTGTATGAAGCATTACAATTCGGTCACAAGAGAAATCCAATCAAGAGATGGACGTGTGCTCTGCAGCCTGAGACCGAACGACATTGAGAAGTGTTTTTCAATACCAATCTGGAGAGAAAACTTGGATGTTTCGATTGAAGAATGCAAAAGGGTGTGGCACAATGATAAAGAAAAGTATTGGAAAAAGATTGCTCAGAGGTGGTTGAAAGAAAAGCAAAACATTATGCCAAAGAATGTTGGATGCGGAGAGTTGAAGGAGGAACATGCAATAATAATTACTCTGCTGAGCCGAATCACGGGTCAAGTAGATGCTAACAAGTTCCAGCCTTTGATGTTTTACATCATGTCCCAGATTGTTGATGGAACCGAATTCTATGACTGGTCGGCACTCATCAGTGATAGTCTCCACCAACAAATACTTGATTTTCAAAGGGCTCATGAATTCCACATGATGTCATACCTTGCGTATTTGATGGTTTTGCAAGGTCAATTCAGAGGTTTGAATGTTGTTGGAACTCTGGGTATTCAGCATGTTTATCACCATTTCCCGCAGCTAGAATTTTCCCAAGCTGAACGACATTACAAGCGGGTAAATGATGCATTCCTGGTGCATGCAGTGCGAGATATGGATAATGAGTTGCATATACAGTTTTTAGCAGATGCAAGAATGGCAATTGGCAGAATGGGCTGATTGGTTTATCCAGCTTCCCACTTTTTCCTACATCAGAGTATATGGCTTCTCAGGAGAGCCAGCCATGTTGTCGAGATATCCTACAGATGAAATAGTATTTATGGAATTTTTGAGGCAAGCCTATGAAGTTCATACCTTTTTGCGTAGCAGACGCAAGGCAGCTTTCAATTTTCCAATTGGGATGGGTATTTATAGATGCAGATCTGCAGCAGATGCCAAGGTAATTAATAATGAATCATCCAAGTATGGTCTTAAGTTTTTCGACAAGAGGTCTTCATATGATCCTCGTGGTGTTTTTGCATCACATCTTGGTCAAAATTGTGTGCATACACATGCAGTTGAAGACTTCTAAGCTAATTGTCCTGATGAGTTTGAAGTACAAGAACGCAGTTACAGCAGGTTTACTCTTTAGCAGCTGTTTGATATCCTGTCGGAAGATGTAGAGGGTTTGACAGAAAATGGTGAAGTTCTACTTCCCAAGTATTTCAGGGATCAAGTTGAGCAACAACCATTGCCACCAGTTAATTGGTCAATAAAAAAGAACACTTCCATTGAAAAAAGAACGAGTCAAGTTGTTAAAAACAGTTTGATATTCTTGAAGAATAAGCGAAAGGATGATATTCCGGTAGCAGAGCCGCCAGTTGTACAACCATCAAAACCTTCCACTTCCAAACCAAAATGAAGAGTTAAAGCTATGAGTGTTCTTCTAGAAGGGACAAAAATGGCTAAGTTAAAGAGGAAAAAGGATGAGTCTCCAGCTCATGTCTAGCAGGAACAACCAACAATTGAATCAAAAGTTCCCGTTGAACCAACGCCGCATGTTGAAACATTACCTTCAAATCTTGTCTCTCCACCTTCTTCACCGAGCACTTCTCCTATCCACATAGATTCAGAGCCAGATTCGTCGGTTCGTAACTCTAATACACATATTGGTTCATCAAGAGTTGATGAAGTTAGAACCGAGTTTCCAAGAGGGGATGGCTCATCCTGGCTTGAAAACATTCTAGGAAGGAAGAGGAGAAAGCCTTCATATCAGTTGGATTTAACAAAGCTTAAAAACGTCTACCAAGACACGCCAGACAATAAGCTGAAGAAGCAAGTTCGCATTGAAAAGAATGTGGATGAAGAAATGATCCTTGAAACTGCAACGCCGCCAGAAGATAGAAGTGCTAATGATATTGAGGTTGATGACTTCAAGGTTGTCAAGGCTAACCTTGGTAGGAGTACCCGACATACAGATGTAAATCTCTTCGAGGTTGCAGCGGATAGTTTGAAGGAAAGGGTGTTGAAGGATGGAGAAGACAAAGCAGCTCTCAAGGCTGAAGTTAGGCAGTTGCGGCAGTACATTTCCAACCTTTTCCATGGCGTATCACAAGCTGATTTATTGCTTCCACCGAATCTTGAATCACCAGCTGATCAACAGCAGTTCAGTCAGCTAGTCCTCTATGGGAGCCACATGAATAATTGGGTGGAAGAATTTGTGACTAAAGGGAGAGTTGTACTTTCAAAGTTTTATCAATTAAAGTATAACGCTCACGATCTGTGTCAAGGCATTCAAGGGTTGCAGCAGACTATAGCTGAAAATAAACCGGTGTTTGAGATCATTATCTCCGACTTGAAAATAGCACATGATTCTGTTGATTCAGCTGAAGATAAGAAGACAGTTTCTACTTGGAAAGCACAGTATCTTTTCACAGTAAAAACTTATGATAGTATAATTTCAGAGTTAGTAGAATGGAAAGATAAGGTGGTCAATGTTCTCAAGTTTGTGAGATCTTTTGTTTCTCAGATTCCGTGTTCGTACGAAAAAAAAAGATGGTACCCTATATGATCTCAGGGAAGTGCAAGCAAAGTTCCAAACTCTCGTCCGCAGCAATTTTAATGATGATATCAATGCCGGCAAGATGGGTCGTTTTGCCGCAATGACAGTGAAGTTTGACAAGGTTGTGGGCGAAGTTTATGAATTTCTTCAGATGGTTGCCAATGGTGAAGAAATGTTAGAGAATCAGAATATCATTCTAGAGAGTATCAGTGTTCCTAGTAAAGATGCGGTCACTCGCTTTTTAGAAGACATTGTTTCCCAGAATATCAATGGATGACATCACCAAAAAGCAAGAATGTTGATGAGGATGCATTTCAAAAGAAGGCAGTTTTAAATCAAATGCTTTTGTTTTAAAGCATTTGCTTTCATCCTAAGCTCAGCCATTCTTTATTTAGAAAGAAATCACTTTGTAATAGTTGGAATTTTCTTTGCTTTAAAGCATTTGTTAGTTGTATATTTGTCTTATAATAGAATAAAACTTGCAAGTTGGCAAGTTAGTTAGGGTAAATCAAGAAGGTTTTAGGGTTCCCTACTCTTTTGATTTTAGTATAAATAAGGGCAGTCTTGCCCATTGTAATGGTAATTGTGATAGCAAGTTTGTTGTGCCTATTCTAGCCTGCAAAACTTGTTATTTCAACTATTTGTTCACTCTGTGTTATCTGTTCTCCAATGTTTGATCGCTTATTGTATGTCTGCCTTTTGCTGCAATATTGTTGTCCTGGAGTTGTATCAACTTAATGATATTGGAATAGAAATCTCATGCTTGCCTTTGCTTTGATTTTCTATCTCATTAATCATCAAGTTTGTCGTCAGATGTGTGGCTTACGTAAATTTTATTTCAGCGTTCATCATTAAAGTACAATGGGTCTTGTGATGTGAATCTAGGAGAAGTTTATTTAAGTTTTTGTGTTAAAACAAATCATTCCTCGTCCACTTTGATTTCTGTGCTCTGTGTTTACTCAGATAATCAAAAGCATCATTTAGTTTAAGCCTAGCTGTAGTTAGAAGTTTATTAAAAGGAAAAACCTCTTCTACAACGAAATAGAGTTTTATAACCTTGTGCTCGCAGCTGAGAATCAAAAAGAAGATAGGCAATTTTGTTTTATTTATCTTTTCAGCGAACATCAGCAAAAAGGGAACTCCCCCTCACAATAGGAGAGCAGTTTATCTATGCATAGCTGTCCGTTTCCAACTCACATTCCGGAGGTGCGAATTGAAATGCCAGTAGTGTTGAATACTACAAGCATACCGCCACTAAGAGTTCAGGGCAGTATACTAGCGTAACTGGTGATGGAAAGCAAGCCGCATTTTTGTTCAAATTTAATCACCGCCCAACATGTCTTGAGAAGGAGATTAAAGGAGTTTGCTAATCGACTAGGTCACAACTATACAAAGTTGTCCACCGCCCAGGACATTATCAACTCGACAATTTGGTTTCATATGCCAATCACAAGTAGTGCATAGACAAATTGTAAGCATCTATCAGCCATTATATTTCTGATGTAATATTCAGATTGTTCTAGATTTGATGTTCAATTATAAGCCTAAATCTTTGAACTGTCTTCATCATTATTTACTACACTCTTAACCAAATCCAAGCAGTTTAATAATTCGAGTCCACTGTAGTGTTGTGTCCATTTACTTTTGTATTCAAGTGTGGTTGTGGCAAACTGTTTAATCCAACCAGCAGATCTAATACATCAGTTAAACATATTCGGGATATCACAAAGAATAGGTCTCATTATCTCCTGGATTTTGAAAGAAATGAGGCAAAATTGCAGAATGAGAAATTCTTCACAGTTTTCAAAGATGATACTTACGGCAACCTCAATAAACTCTGAAGAATCTAAGAAGGCCAAGGCAGTTGGGTTTTTAAAGACAGTAATCATGAAACCCCTCAGAGCTAGTATGGTTGCAACATGCCTTCAACAGGCATTAGGTGTACGAAATGAAAGGTAAGGAAAAGGTTTGCATCCTTCTTTGAAAGGTCTTTTTGATAAATAGATTTTGGTAGTAGATGATAACATGGTTAATCACAAATTTGTTGAGGGTGCCCTGAAGAAATATGGAGCTGAAGTGGAATGTGTTGCAAGTGGAAAGGCTGCATTGGAAAAGCTTTAGCCACCTCATAATGCTGATGCTTGCTTCATGGATGTCCAAATGCCAGAAACGGATGTGTTTGAGACAATGAAAAAGGTTCCAAATCTAGAACATGCATAGAATATTGAACCTGGATCAGCTTCCAGAGAAGTGCAAGGATATGATAGGAAATTTCTGTGTCAATATTGGCAATGACTACTAATGTAATCCAGAAAACACATAAGGAATGCTTAAGATGTGGAATGGATGGTTATGTATCAAAACCATTTAAAGAGAAGCAACTCTTTAGGTCAGTGGCCTAACTTTTCAAGTCTGAACACACCTCTAGTTTACAATTATTGGATCTGAGACAAAGAGTAAGACACTTATCCATAAATCAAGCATCTACCGCACTTGTCACTTACTAGTCAAGCATTGAGAACTATGTGTGTTGCTTCAATGACTCTCTCATGCATAATTGTGTACTTGTTTCTAGATTGTATTAAAGCATAATAAATAATGGTAATTGGCTACTCCTTCCACCAACACACTAAGGCACACAGGTGAAAATCCAGGGCAAATGACCAAAACAATAGTCAAAAAATCACAGCTCAGAGGCGTGCATATAGGTCATAGGTGCGTGTAAAAAACACTGGGCGCGCATATCAAACACAAGTGCGCGCCTGATTGAAGGATAAAAAAATATAGACTGAAATTCATGAAAATCGCAGCCATATATAGATGCATGCAGGCGAACATCCAAGTAAAATGAGTTTTGTTTGTCAATAAAATGAATGAGCAACTGAAACGTGAGAGTATTAGGGCACAAACTAAAAAGATTTCAAGTTGAAATTGTGCCTGTATAGTGAGTATCATGCATGCATAACAAGACAAAACACACCTAGAAGATCATGAGCGTGTCTGGTTAGGAGGCACACACTTCGTCAAAGGGTGAATTTCGGTTGCGAGATTTTTTTTCTTTTAAATCAAATCCATTATCATAGTAAAGGTCGATCAGATTTTCTAAAAATACAAACCTATTAATAGGACGATGGGGTGATATGACCCTTCAATATAATTTTTTTTTTAATCAGCTATAATACCAAAGTATAGTGCTTGTTTAGAATTGTCTTTGAAAAAGTAGATGCTAAATGAATTTAGAGGAAACGGAGTGCCTAGTTTGAGAAGTCAAGCTTATGCATCAATAAACCCTTTCGTATATTCAAAGTTTCAACAACAACGGTGTCTACTACAACATTAGCCAAAAATCATATTGAGATCAATCAAAAGTAGGCAGTTTGAGAAGATTTTCAAATTGAAAACATCAAGTGACATGTCAGAGTCTTCAAATGTCTTCAAGAAGTTTTTCAAAGGATTCTAACATAGTTAGATTCGTCACTCAAAGTCGCCTATCTAGAGAAGTCTATTTTTAGCCTGCACTAAAAATAACTCAAACTAATTTTTTTAACTGTCACCATTTTCAGGATAAGCACATATTCTGAGTTCCACTACTTATAGCTTTCCACTATTTTTAGCATCCTGGTCAGCAGTCAAGATCGCCTATCTCATCATGCGAGAGACGTGAGCACTAAGGGATAAATTGTAATAATTTTAATCATCATTTCAACTAGCAATTGCATATTGTAGTATTAGAATTAGCAGTCAAAATAATTTGTAATAAAGCTTGCATATCATGCAAATGGTTGTAGCTAAAGTTGAAGTGTAGTTAATTTATTTCATTTGTTTATGCAATTGTTTGAAAACAATATAAATAAGCATCTTTTCGCAATTAGTTTTATCAGTGGTAATTCTCACACTTGCATATTGTTGTTGTTATTCATCGAGTATTCAATGTTATTGTTATATTGAATTTGTTATTCACTCAATGACATTTATTATGCCTATCTTGTTTATAAATGTTTATTGAGATATATCATAATGTGTGCTAACAGTTAACTTGCTTCAATGAATGTGCAAGCTTTGTATTGTATGTGAGCTCAAAGATGTAACTTGTGGCTTCGCATTGAATCCTACATTTAATTTAACCATAGTGTTTGTGTTTATGTGTTGGCCTATTCAACTTTGTGTACTTATCGTGCTCAATTTTTGTTTTTAATTGAATGGCATGTGTAGTCGTAGGATTTGTTTTAAGTGAAAAGGCATAAAATTATTTTCTTAGTGTTGAAAGAGTGTCTTAACCTTTTACCCTAGGAAAAACCAAAAAGATAAAAATTTACATTTAATTTGGCACGAACGTGAACGCCCCCCAAAATCATTGTAAATATTGTAAATTGCAAGTACATATTGTCCAGTGTTAGGTTAGTTTTTAATTTACCAAGAGTTATTTCCCCTTCTAATTCGAAGAGTGGTTTTACGGCACATCTGTTTTGTTTTGTGTGTTGCAATGAATGGTGCAAATTATAATGCTAACATAGACCTCATACATGATGAGATACAGAGTTAATAAAGAGGGGGCAATATTTCTTCACTTTTATGCATTCATAGGAGAGCCACTCTACAGCCAAGAAAAAAACATATATGTTTAATTTTAGTTTACTATTTATTTTAACTTTTAAGTTTACTAAAATCTTTACAAAGTTATAAATATTGTCTTTGCAGATTTGTAGTGGGAAGATTTAGATGCCTTAACACCTAATCTTCAAAAGCTTTCCATCCAGATTTTATCCCAGCCTTGTAGCACTTTTGGTTGTGCGTGCAACTAGAGTATATTTTAGGGCATTCACACAAAGAAGCACAACAGATTCACTCAAAAACGCTTGAATGACCTTGTCTTTGCATGGTACAACCTTCAATTGCATGAAAAGGAGGTAGAGGGGCAAGATACACATCATGACCTTGACCTCGATAACATTGATTCATATTTGGATTGGGCTGTTGAGGATGCAAATCCCTGTTTACTACTTCTTGTGCCAAATCAAATTTTTTGCTTCATAAAGTCATTTTGTGAGAGTGAAAAATTTGTTGTCAAAAAGTCAATTTCTAAAAATAGACATCAAGTTTAGGTTTTTTGGGTTTCTTGAGATACGGATGCTAGCAAAATTTTCTAAAAATAGAATCTCTGATTCAGGAGTCCTGCCTGATTCTGATTGGCTGATATTGCTTCACGATCAAGGTGTTCAGACGGAATCTGCAAAAGGTCAAGTTTTCTCTACTGGGTCAATTCTGGTTTTTCAGAAGGCAAAGCGTGAACTCTAAGGCCATTAATGGAGGAAGTTCATCTACCAGGGGTCAGATTCAAGATTTTAGTGTTGTTCAGAGGGCGAAGAACTATTGAGCAACCGACAACCGACGAAGAACAGAAAACGAAGCATGATGAATCCAAAAAACAAAGAAAAGTTGAAAGAAGCCAAAATTTGTCTAAGTCTGGGTTTCCTAGGTGCCCCTCGAGGCCAAGGGCGCCTAGTTTGTCCAGAGAGTTTTTTTGCATTTTCTTGGAAAACGTTAAAAAGGACCTCGTCAGCCCACTTCTAGTGGTAAAAATCAGTCATATTCAGTCAAAGGTCCATGAAAGCTGGGGATTCATCTCAAATATGATTAGACTATCCAGTGCACCCTTCATCCAGTGACAGTTGTCCAACAAATCACAAGACTTGATGACAAAAAGCAGTCACCGACACGCAAAACGAGGAAACTGTAGAAGAAGCTGAAAATTATCAAAAAAAATTGAAGGCATGAAATCCCAAGCGCCCCCAAAGGCTAGGGGCGCCCAGTCTTCCTAGAGTTAGATTATTTTTTATTTTTTCCCAGAAAATTGCAAATCTTCTTTTGTCAACCCGGTCAGATTCACAGAAAATCAGTCTGATCCAATTTTTGAGGCAGGCAGGAGGTACAATCAATTCAGTTTTCATCAGGCTTGCCTGATTGCCAGACCATTAGTCTTAGTTTTGCTTTGGGAAGCGAGATGCAGCAATCAAACATGGGCCCACAGTCACCGAAATGCGCACGAAAAATGAAAAGTGAGCAAAATTGAAAATCTCAAAGAATTGGCTAAGGCATGGGATCCTATGCGCTCCTGTCCAGTCAGTGCGCTTGAGTTTTCCAATGTTAGAAAATTCCGTGTCCCAACAATGCCTCCTTCAGCTGTTTCCTGATCTCCGTCTGACGACGGTTTCCAGAAATCAAAATTGCAATCAAACATCGTCAGATCGTCAGTTCGAGGCTGGGGATCAAATCAGAATTGATAAAATTTCAAAATGCCATTATCAGTCAGTTTTTTTAGTTAACGGTGATAGTTTGCCGTCTTGTTGAAGTTGGAGGCAGGGCCCGTTGGAGTCAGAACGAGTGCAAAAGTTTCAAAACAAAGAAAAATTGGCTAACACTTTTGCAACTTCGCATGTTTGATGACATCATCGAAGTAGCAACTTTTTCATCATCCTCACACGTGAGCCTTAGGCAGCTATAAAATAGGAATTCATCCTATGCAAGCATATCAACTTGGGTTTTGCTCAAAATGTTGCTATCTTCATGGATAAGCTTCAAGATTTGTGCTTTCATAAAGAAAGCTTGCTTTTTTGCCCTAAGTTCTATAAAAACAAGCCTTTGGCCTCCTTTATTCATTATTTTTGCAGGTTGCATCCAGAACATCGTTTTCTTCTCATGAAGATTTGAGAACTAAAACGAAGTGTTTTTTCAGTGTTCTTCATGGTTTCAGGATTGGGAAGCACAGAGACACGCTTTTTCAAAATCCATTTTTCTAGGACATCATTTTCCAAGAACAAAACCGGAGCTTTTTTAGTTTTCATCGAAATGGGTTCATCTGGAATCACGTCCTCTTGAAGATTGGAAAATTTTAGTTTTCCCAAATTCTGTTTTTTCACCGCTTTTTTGGGAAACCCTTTGCTTTTTCGAAATCTAACGATCTGGGTTGCTTCAAAATGAGATTGTCTACAAAACCCATGTGCCAACTTTTTCTCTCAAAATCTGTTTTTTAAAAAATCAGAGTCTCAGTATTCTTGGCAAGAAAGCGGTTACTAGCTTTTTGGAGGATATTGTTTCCCAAAATATCAGTGGGTGATGTCACCAACGGAGCAGCGATGTAGATAAGGATGGAACTCAAAAAGCGGCAGTTAACTCAATGCTTTTCCAATTTGAAGATGTCGTTTTCATTCAAGCTTATCCCTCCTTTAAAAATAGAAAAATCACTTTGTAATAATTGGAGTTTTCTCCACTTTAAATCAAATTTTTTTAAAGCAAGTGTTAGTTAGAATCTTTTGTCTAGAATAGAAACAAAGCTTGCAAGTTGGCAAGTTAGTTAGCTAGGATCAAGGAGATTTTAGGGTTCCCTAATCCTTTGATTTGTGTATAAATAAGGGCAGCCTTGCCCATTGTTAAGTAACTGTAATTGAGATAGCAAAATTTGCTGAGCCTATTCTTGCCTGCAAATTGTTATTCAAGTGTTTGTTCACCTTGTGTCATTTGTAATCCAATGTTTGAACGCATATTGCATGCCTGTCTTTGTTGCAATACTGTTGTCCTGGAGTTATAATAGCTTCTTGATATTGAGAAAGGAAATCTCACGCCTTCCATTGCTTTGATTCTGTCTCATGTTCATTTAGTTTATCGTCATATGTGTTGCTTGCATATTCTTATTTTCATTTTTCATCCTAAAAGTACAATGAGTCTTCGGGTACAATCTGGAATAAGTTTATTTGAGCTTTTGTGTTAACAAATCATTCCATGTTTACTTTTGATTCCTACGCTCTAAATTTACTTGGGTTGTCAAAAGCGTCATTTAGTTTAGGCCTAGCTGTAGTTAGAAGTTAAATAAAAAAACTTC
Organism: Cunninghamia lanceolata; assembly: GCA_027924645.1. NCBI lineage: Eukaryota > Viridiplantae > Streptophyta > Pinopsida > Cupressales > Cupressaceae > Cunninghamia > Cunninghamia lanceolata. Next base: position 8,267,012 of record BSBN01000010.1, read on the forward strand.
GCAGCTGACAATCAAAAAGATAGGCAATTTAGTTTATTTATCTTTAAAGCAATCATCAGCAAAGAGAGAACTTCCCTTCCTAATTCGAAGAGCAATTTATTTGTGCATAGCTGTCCATTTCCAACTCGCATTCCAGAGGTGCGAATTGAAACGCCAACACTACTAATGAAATGGTTGATTTGGAGAGGGATGCAGCCAAATGGCAAGCAAATGTGGCAGCATATGAGGAGGCAAAAGGTGAGGTTGGCAAGCCTTCAGAGGCAGATTCATTGCATACACTGCTTGATCCTACACTTGAGGCTCCTCTTGAGGCTCTTGTTGAAGATACTACAGCTATACCATCCACTTCCACGACACCCACACAGCAGCAGCAAACATTTATGAGCTTTAGTTATAGAAGAAATTTATGATTTGTAATTTTTGTTGATATTGAAACTTGAAATTCATATCTATTGCGTTTTTTAGTCTATGAAGTTCATTGAACTCTAATTTTGATCTATATCTAAAGGAAATCGGTAATATGTTCCATAAATTTAGTACTATGCATGTTATTAAAGTTTATTTTTAAAAATTAATGTATTTTTTAATGTTCGATAAATTTGCCGAGTTTTTGTCAATTCCCGAGTTTTTACAATTTTTGGTTCAGCCAAGTAATTGCCAAGTCCAAGTTTTTAAACTATGATTCGGACAACTGGACACAAAAGTGTTCCAAATTCTGGCTCATTTTATTTTGTGGTGCAATGTGAGGTGGCATACTTGTCATTTAGTTGAGGGGTTCTTCCACCCTCATGAATTGATCTATATAGCTTTTGAGGACCAAATGCCTCCATGTTAAGGTGTGATCTGTAAAGCATCTGATTTGTACTACATGGCATGTTTTTGGAACAAGGACAACCTCCTGAATGCTGGAAAATGTATCAAATGGTATGGTACATCAAGATGTTTTGGCAGGAGAGAGAAGATCAGAAACCAAGTAGTCTGCCCACGTTGGTGAAATTGCCAATTGCAGCAGGCAGCAATTTTAAAATTACTAGGGTGAAAACATAATTGTTTATCTGTGCAAAGTGGCTAATTCTTCACATTTCTCTGTGCACGTTCAATGGTGTTCCAATTCTCAGTTTTTCCTCTTCTTGGTGCAATTTCTCGGTCTCTTCAGCTTCCATAGGGATCGTAAAACTATAGTCCCTATGGGACATGTATAAAGCACTCTTAGTGGCTTGTATGGATTGTTGAGGGCTGTATTTTGGGGATAAACACTCTCATTGCTCTAAGTTTGGGACTGTGTTAAGAAGCAGAGGTAGGAGAAAGTGAATTGAGAGTGTTGGAGAGATTTTAGTTTTAATTCAATAAAGCTCAGTTTTGCAGGCTTAAGGACTGCCACCGCTTGTACTGACAATTTGAAGTACACAAGTGAGTGAGTGTTCACCTTTCAGCTGGAGTTTTTACCTAAAGTGGATTTCTCCAGGGTATATGTGTCTTCTTTCATGGTGTATGTGCTTTGTTTATCTTTCATTTCCTCACACATTAGATGCTTAACAATTTCAGTCATGTATGCTCTCTAAATACTAAGATAAATCCGTAAGTTGACAACTAGGCGTTTGAAATATCCACCTTACCTTAGGGATCAAATATGCACCACCAGTTGATTTTAGAGGAGAAGAGGAATGTTATAAAAACAACTATTAGTGATAAAACTTCTGCAACAAACAAAATGATAAGTTTGAGGGAATTGTGAAGATTATGTAGGAAACATAGAGGCACAAAATGGATTTTGAGCCTTTTAATTTGACTATTCATAAAATGTTTTGAAATATTTTGTGATTTGTACATCAAAAATAGAAGAGTTGACAGAAATAAATATCATAGCTGAAACATCAAATTAACTTGTGTAATGTCCCATACTATGCAAGAGAAATATATTACATTCACGGGCCGACTCTTGGTAAAGTAATACTTGCCAACCATTTTTGGCACCTACATGAGAATGTAATTTCAAATTTGAAGTGATTAGTGTGAAGTGGATATAATATGTTGACTCAAAAAAGGGCAGCGATCTAAATGAGACAAAATGGAAGTAAATCAGACTAAGTGATGGATGTGTGAATAATTAAAAAGGAGGCCGATCCTTATTATGTAGCACTTCAAATCAAAATAAAGACAAAAATGTCTTAAGTGAAACATATGACTTGTTTAAGAGAGATGGGAATTATTAATGATAAATGTAGTACATGTAAGAGGTGCAATTTATTATAAAGATGGTACGATGTGGTGCAGCTTATTATTAGTAAAAGGCAGCGATTAGTTTTTGGAATAAAAGACAGCGATGGGAATCATTAACAAAGGCTGCGATTGATATGATAGAGGTGCGATTTGTTTAATTATGAAGTGGTACAATTTTTAGAGTTGTCTCTTTCGTAAAAGACACATCCACTTATTGAGAATGCCTCCCTTGGAAGAATATAGAGTATGAGAGATGGTGTGGATAGAGGGAAGCAATTGGAAGGAATATATTTCTGAGTTAAAGAACAGATCAGCAATGATACATATATGCAGAGAATTATTTATTGCAGCCATTCTATAAATCTATTATCCCATCATTCTATTATTCAATTATTATATCATTCTTTCATTCTATTCTTCTATCGTTATATCTATCATCCTATTATTCCATCATTCTATTATTATATCATTCTTTATTTCTATCATTCTACTCTTCTATCATTCTATCATCCTATCATTCGATTATTCTATCCTTCTATCATTCGATTATTCTTCATTTTATCATTCTACTATTCCATCATTCTATTATTATCATCATCATTTCATTCTATCCTTTTACTCTTCTATTATTCTATCATTCGATCATTCGATTATTCTATCATTCTATCATTCAATTATTCTATCCTTCTATTACTCTATCATTCTAATGTTCTATTATTGAATCAATCAAATCAGCATATCTGCACTCAGCAGACAAAGGCAGAATCAGCAGTCAATACATTTGCTTCTGAGAATATAGCAGTCTTATGTTTAAATAAATATTGTGGTATGCTCTATCATGATTGTTGTGTATAATGATATATTTATTGTTGTATAATCTCTATGAATCTGGATGTATTTTGTGATTGTAATTCTCATCAAGCAACCATGAGGAATACAAGGAAGGGTTGGATGGTCCTCTTCTAAGCACACCACCTCATGGTGGAAGACTAATAGTCCCATGAGGCCAAGGGGGTGCAAGGTGTGCCCCACCCTTGGGCTTAGAAGGTAAGGATACTCCAGAGACCCAATTGTAGTTTCCCAAAAAACCTCTACCATGGTTGGCTATTGGGTTAAGGTGGTGCAGGAGCACCTACCTGACAGCTGGCCTTCATGAGGCAGTTAGTTAGTTTAAGTCTTGTTAGTGTTTCCAAGAAGGTCTGATAAGACCAATGCTTGTAATAAGGTCATGCTGACCATGTTTTACTATTTTTAGATAGTTTGTTAGGACAGCTGTATGCTGTAGGTCCGGTTGGATCTCCCAGCCGCCAGGAGAGATTTCCCAGCCGCTTGGAGTCGGGTCAGTAGTACTCGCCAGAGATCCTATATATGCATGAGGATCGATTGGTTTTAGATCATTCGAGCTAGGTTGCAGAGAGTGAGACTGAGAGAGAGACTGATCATTGTATTTGCATCTTTTGAAATCAAATAAAGTGATCCTGTTTGTGTTCATCCTCTGTTGAATTCCATTGTTTGATCGATTTGCTGGTTTGGTGGTTTCATGGATTTGCTGATCCATTCCACCGGTTGATTCGTCGAATCGGTGGAATGGTTATGTACAGTAGGTTAGGAGTTAGTTTGTTTGTTCGCATGCAGGTGTGCAGGATCGCCGTCGCGAGATGTTGAAGACCCTAGCATGGGTATGTGCTAGGTCGAGCTGATAGATTAGAGTCTGGAAGATCACCCTGAAAGTGGATCGGGTCATCCCAGGAGGATCGGCGAGTTGAAAATTCGCTAAGGCGGGAAGTTCGTTAAAACGGCATCATCAGGATATTTCGGTGTATATCCTGCAGTCGCTTCGGGCATCGTCATCCGGGTAGATGGAGATGAGCATGATGCTATCGATTGCATGAAGTGAATGAGCGTCGGGGTGATCATCATCAGGAGGTGCCGAGGAGGAGCGTATCGGCATAAGGTAGAAGATCAGGTTGATCGCGGGCCGAAAAAGTTAAGTTTGGCCAACAGCAGGATATGACGTCATCATCATCAGGATATACGTCATCAGGATATTGCGGAGCAGCAGGATATTGAGAAGCTGCAGGTGACGTCATCGTCATCAGGATAATCGTCATCAGGATATCGGGGTGACGTAAGCATCGAGGGGAAGGTGCGTGGAGTTGAGGGTCATCATCAGGATAAATGGGAGGAACCGGATGTTCTTTATCCTGCTGATGAATATGATGTTGAACATCATGATGCTGAAGATAGTGAAGAAAGAGTTTGTCGGTGAAGTGAACAGTGAACGTCAGGAGGATGTTCGCGCTTGCCGAATATGATGATGCTGCCGATAGTCGAACGTGATGATGCTGTTGACATGCGAAAGGGCGAAGGCTTGTCTGCAGGAGGATATCGGTCGGCGACAGTAAATATGATGATGCTGACAGTGTTAAGTCAAATATGATGATGATGATGAAGGGTTGCGGACATCCATGCTATATGTTAAGGTTTTAGTGTGGATACCTCTGCATCATAAGGAGTCCCAATGATAGGGAGGAGAATAAGGGTGGCAAGAAGAGGGGGAACGGCTATAGGATTCCTCACTAGGTACACCCCCTCATATGGATGGCGAAAGGCCACATGAGGCCAAGATGGATGGTATATCCGCTCTTGGGCCTAGGGTAGAGGATTGCTTCAGGCACCCAGTCATGCCCCCTTATCCTAACCCTTTTTGGTTGGACTCTGTATTATCCACAATTTTCAATAACTCTAAAATCAAGTAATTACCATAAAGTAAAATCAAAGAGGTAATAGGTGATAAAAAAAAATTCTCAATTTTAAGTTCAATCAATAACTTAATTGCACAATTTGTCTAGCCATTTCCAATGTTTGACAACATGTTAAATTTTCCAAAAAGATGATTATATAAATTAACTCACCAAATGGTTACTGCATCTTGATTGTCGACCTCCATATCACAAGCCTCGACATGCCTCTAGTTGAAGAGAGAGAAACCATCTTCAGAGAGCTTTACCTCCATCCACAGACCGACGGTCTCCCGCACACCTTCCTAACCAGAAGTGGCCCTACCCTGCACGAAGAGTATAGACCTAGGATGACCTATGGTATTTGCCATTAAAGTACTGGTGGTGTATCCTACGTAACACTATTGATCATACAAACCTAGATACCCTCTAGCTAAGTATGATCATCCCAATAGGTTACATCATCCCGGATATGGTGAACTAGGTTTATATCTAATGTTTTTCAATTCTAATCAGTCTTTCTGTTTTCAACAATTTTCCAAATATTGTCTAGGTTCTATAATCCTGACAGATTAACTTTCCATATAAGGATTTTCATTACAACTTTGCAATACCCAAGATCCAGGACTTATCGACACTTAGAGTTTAAGTCGATTCATTACGGCTAAAATGGTTACCTTACCCAAGTTAAGCATCATAGTCAAGGTGATTATCTCTTTTCACAAATAGGATCAAATAAACATAATTAGGGTCCATTCCCCTTCAATTAGTTATACTAGACACAAACTTGTCTAAACGGTATATCCATTCCAGTCAAACTGACTCAGATCAATCCTTGATCTTGAATATATTTGCCAAATGAGTCCATAAAATTCATATAATTTCATTATAACACTCAATACCATCATTCTTGAAACCTACTAAACAACCTTCTAGGTTTTCGCTGTGGAAAATGTCTTCCTATCATTTTAACAACCTGCCATTTTTAGGTTGATATCCTAAGAAAATCATTGAGTAAATACTCCAATAGTTTGGGGAGGTAAAATCATCCACGAAGTGGTCTTTAGTTTTCCAAAAGGATTGTTTGATAATTTGATTAACTAATGTCGACGTTGGCATTTAAACATGACATAGTTATACAATTGTTAAACATAATATGAAATGACACCAATGATATAAACCCCATTTTGATACCAACACAAAATATACAAGATTGTCTACACCATAACTATAACAATCCTCAGCCGGTCATAAGAAAATCGATTAATAGTAGTCATTATAATCTCTCATGTGATTGGCTTTATAATGAACCAAAATCTATGTATAGATAATCAAAGAATGAATAATTCCACATGTAAGGATGCGTATGAGGATCCATGATAATTATTCACTAAGATCTATAATGTCGTCATGTTATAAAGAATAACAATCCTTCTCATCTATTGAAAACATCAATAGTTGGGAACACCAATCTCATGCCCAGATGTCAATATTTTAAATTGTCAGGGTATAAGACATTGATCAATGAAATCATAATGAGTGATGAACTCACTCACTGGGGCATCCATGTCTTTGCTAACCCTACCGAAAGAAATATTTATCCTATTGAGATATCAATCAATCTCATCATATAATAACCATTAATCTTTATAGAGGCCAATGTCATCATTATCCAAGGCCGATAATTATATACAATAGAGGTTGATGACAATTGATGACTTTAGAGGTCAAATACTTTCATATCGAAAGCCAAATCAATAGAACAATTCTAGGTCGACACCATTTACCAATAGTGGCCAACATTAAATTTGACAAAGCTGACAATTATCATTATGAGCACATGGTTGACTTCTATACTCGCATTGGCTAGCTTGAGGACTCTTTAACTTTATCATAGAAATGCGAAATAAACCTATGGTAGTTATGAGGATGTGTTTTCTCGATGCCCAGAGATCATATGGGAACTCAAACTTAGGAGCATTTACATTGATGCTACTTTCTGATGGAAAAGATGCATGACTTATGTTCTTATCTTAAATATCCATGCATAAATTAAAAGATCCTTGGATGTGGTTGGTTGGTTTGTGAAAAAGTTAGATCACACCCGTAGACATAGGAGATCTATACACGATAAGGCATGCAAGTTCCTCTTGGTTATAAAAGGGTTGATTTATATCAATTCCTAATACAATTAAGGTGAAACTACTTCACTTTATCCATCTTTATTTAATTCTAGGATTAGGGATTTCAAGTAAACCTCTAATAGGCATAAACTTTTGCTCATAAGAGTCTATTGTCTACTAGTCAGCATTAATACTTTATTCTTATCCAAAAGAGTATAACAAAGTGTCTTTTTAAGAACTCTACAATCGACAAAACATATATATTTCTATTAAATCACTGAGTAGCTATTCCTCACAGCATAATGGTCTATGTTTTACTGAGTTCTAAGAGTATGAGAAAATATCACTGTTACACAGTGTCTTTATGGCATAACATCTATTAGGGTTAAATAAATAACCCTCAGGGATATACCAATCTATTGTCATAGAGTCTTGAGGACCAAAATGTACTTATTTTCACGTTATCCCGGAGTTTGTTCGTAGCACGGTACATACAAGGTCTTTTCGGCCATGAGAAAGCATGAAAGTAATATAAGTTCAAAGTAATATAGTTGGCCGTCCATAAGACTCATATATTTCACGTTTGTTCTCTATTTAGTCATATAATGGGCTCGTTTAATAAACAAGTAAACTATATTCCCTAATGATGACCTTTTATAGAAGGCACTACGATCTCTTAAGCCTTGGCACTGATGGTGCTATTACTGTGTATAGTTATCCTCTGATAATAACCGTCTGTTAACACATAAACTAGCATGCGAATATGAAAGCAAAGGCTATGATTGGCGTTGAGTTGGTGTCTTAAAAATTTTAAGCATGTATTAAGACATTTGATGACACATTCCAACAATGATTTTCTTTTCTACACAATGGAATTCAATAACATCATTTTATGGAAAAGCGACATCTATTTTCTTACTGCACAGTTAATGATACATCGAATACATTTTCAAATGAAACGCAGAAGAGTCAAAAAGAATGGGAACCTGGTGCTATCAAACTTCAAGCTCTCAATTACTCCGTATTAAGCTTTCCAACTCGTCCCTTATCGTCCTCTGTCACGTCTATGTTCCTCGCTTCAGATGGTGATAATGATGTCATTTTTCACAAGACTCTCAATGTTTTATTGATAAGGAAGACTAACTGACTCAGAACCCTAACTAACTCCCACTCTTATCCACTTACCTTCCGATAAGCCTTTTTCATTGATCGATTCCAGTTTGGCTGACATGGCACAACCATTTGCCAAGCATTGGGTCCACATATAGTTATGCTGTCATGATTATGAAAAGGTGGTGTATTCGATAATAAAGGTGGCATCATGAAATGCTAACTTATAACAAGGCCTTTTCGAGCCAAAGCCCGATTACTAATATCACTTAATGACGTTATACTTTGCTCTCGGTGGCACTTAAGATATAAATACATATATATATATATATAAATACATATATATTATTTATACCATTTCACTATGATTAAAACGATGGTAAGACACTCGATGCTCTTATAAACTTAAAACGTTGTTGAAACCTATTTCACGATGTTATCCTCGTTGGATTTACATCGTTTGCGTCGGACCCATGTCGAATGTTACGACGACGGCGATTTGGAACAAATACACGATCGCAACGACAAAGCGTACGATCGACAAACCACTATTGACATTTTACGTAGAGTAAACTTATCAAGGCATAACATACAACACATTCCCGACATTTATACCTATCGTCCATAATTGGCGTCATGAACTCATGATATTACAACGCAATTGTTGATCAATCTTACTCGTCGTGACAACGACATTAGGATAGACAGCGTTGTTCTTCCACAACGACGTAACAAAGAGTGACTTACCCATACAACTTATAATGACTACATCGATAACCTTGACTTACTAAAAAAAAATCAAGACTTACCTCAAGTAAACTAGGTTGATCTGTCTAATGTGTACTCAGTGGCAAATACCCATTGATATTCCAGGATCTATACTCTCCTTCCCCAAAGATACTTTCTCTCCCCTTTGCTTCTCGGAGAGTCGATTCTACCTGTTTCCTGTCCAAAATTCTTACATGCAATTCATGATCAATGTACCGGTGTCCCGGTCGAATAACATCATAACAATAACTTTTCGATTTTTTTCATAATATAAAAGACATTGTAAATCTAATCATCGGATTAGTCATAATTACAAAAATCATTATTCCAAAGAGTTAATATCTCTAACTGTAACATTTATTCTCATGTGCATAGCATTTGTTCACATGTCTATTCTATCCATGTAACAAGTAAAGGTAAAAAGTAAAAATAGTCCAAGAAGAGGGGTGTAACAGACTCCATTAATGAATGAGGTATATCATATGATTAAGATAATGTTCCTAACCCTACTAGGAAAGATCTATTTTATGGATTATGCTTTCAATGATTATCTAACATGATTGTAGGTTCTCAACCAGGATCTATCTTGTTCAACAATTTAAATTGGTAAATGATATCACTAACTCTATTTCATTTCTTGCTTTGCTTGGAATTGTGGTTTTAGGGCAAAAACTAGGGCATTTACAAAAGGGACATTACAAGTGGTATCAGAGCATGATCCTGCCAGCCTGGGGATCAAAGGTTTATTCTTCTAGTCAATTATTAACCTTCATACCTTAGTTTAATGGCAAGGATCCCTTTTCTACTTAAATTTCCCTTGGCATTACCAATCTCATTAACAGACACACTATAAATAAGAGGCTAAGACAGCAGTAACATAAGCCCTTTAACAGTAATCAACATCTTTGTAACAGCTCTTAAAATTGTTTTTGTTACGTATTCTCCCTTGGTATGTTACACTGCAAAACTTATGGTCTTAGGTCTTGTATCAGTAATGTAGGAAAGTGGAAATTTGCAGCTAGACTATTACATATTTACACACGAAGTTCTAGTTAACTAAGCACATGGTGTGACACGAGTAGGAGGCATCTACCATGCCAACACTTTTCTAATACAGAAATTATATTTCCTCTCAAAAAATAATAGGATAAGTATATGATGTGCTCATTCATATTATATAATGATTTATCTTTGATTAATTAGTAAAGATGTATTTTCTAGATTTGTTTCAATGTATCACCACAGTGGTACTGAATCTTGTTTATATTCTTTGATGATTTATTCAAGTATATGTAGGTTGTCTGTGGGCAAGGGCCCATTGGTCTTAAACTTGCACTGAATAATCACATGAGAATCTATTGGTTTAGGTGAGCACCATGTATGACAATTTTATAGCTGTATCGTTTCATCTCTACTAATTATGTTATGCCTGAAATGTGAAAGGATGATGTTGATAATGGTATCGACTGTGCTAGACCAAGTGGCAGTTAATGGTATCAATTGTGCTAGACCAAGTGGCAGTTTTAACATGATAACCTCTAATGATGGTAACAGTGTTCAGTATGACACAAAACAGGGGATGCTCTGTTTTTGCAGAGTTTGCTAGAAACACATATAATATCATGATGCAAACCTTTCAGTTATGTATTTTACAGTTGCAATGCAGATGTGAAGCAAATAAAATAATATCACAATTCAAGTTTGTCTGCAAATCTTTTGGAAAGAAACCATTTTCAATACACAAAGAAGAGAAGCGTCTAACTTTCAAGAGATGAAGAGTAATTTAAAACTATGGAATGAAATAATTAAGGTAGGTGTGAGGACCATTAAGAGTGAAAATAGTTGGACATGACAACCCAAAATAAATGAAATACTAACATAGAAAAAATGTGTTTCTTCAAGTTTCAGGGACCAGAGGACAACAGGGGGATGGCTAATAATATTATATTAAAAAAATATTAATTAAAATTTAATATAAAAATAGCTTATTGTAACTGAAAAGAAGTGTTCCAATAATCCATTTAATAATCATAATGACATAAATGATGATCACAACCACAGACTACAGATGGCAAACATCAAAATGACAATGATTTTAATGCATCTCTAGTTCAGGATCAAGTAATAGAAAAACATTATGTGGGAGATCCTTACAAATATTCATCTACTGAGGATGCCCATGAATCATCTTCTCATGAGTGAGAGGAAAAAGCTGCAGCTAAAGTTGTTCACAGGCTAAAGTTGGGTGACAATCTTACCACAGTCTTTACTATAGAATCTCAATCATCAAGGATTATTGAATGAATGAATGAGTTTTAATAACGTCCATGAGACCAAACAATCTATGGGACCAAGTGTCAAATGCACTAGGATTTCTTCAGGTTCCTTTCGAAGTCATCCCGCCTCCTATGAATCTTTACCAACAGCTGGGCCGTGTTGTGAAGCCTCTCTTCCTCAAATAATTCACTAAAACTACCAACATTCACATTGTTATCCTGCTGCATACGGATATCTTTGTACGCATTGCACTCCCTAATGAAGTGCCGCTCAGTTTCAACCGCTCTATCACTACAGAAAATGCAAGTCCTATCTTCCCACCTTTCCTTGGGAACCGTCCATCTACCAGTTTCGCACCTAAGATGGTGTGAACCGGTCCTCAATTGTGCCACTAAGAGCCTAGCCTTACCTTTAAGATCGGCACTTAAGTATGCTTTATCCCCATGCTCCCAAGTGGGATTGAACTCTTTAATATAATGCATTTGTTTACACCTAATCTGATTTGTCCACATGACAATCCTGAATTTTTCTAACACAAACTTTTTTATTTCCTCTTTGGTGTTAGGACACTCATGCAACTTAATGTCCCATTTTCCCAACCACTTGATGTTTTGCTTCATCCATGTCTTCTTCCTCCGATCTAACACCTCGTTCACCACCACTTTGGGCCACCGGTGATTCCCCATGTTTTCAACCTTTTTTAGCTAACTTAGTAACAGTGATATTGCAGCAGCTTCCATCGGAAAAGTACCGGCCTCCACCAAAAGAATCTCATATGGAACAGTTGCTTTAACTTTAAGACTACTGGTGATAAGATGCTTTTGAATTCTTTCCAACTGTCTCCATCTGTGATTTGACATGCTGCTCCCCCAAACCTCACAACCGTAGAGGACAACTGGTGTGACCAACAAACCAAAAAGGGTTTTCTTGGTTTTCCAATCCCAAAGTTCCGCTTTCCTACACCTGTTCTAGAGAAGGTAAGAAGCTCTCCAACCCCCTTGTATCATTTTCGCCCTGCAAGTTTCCCAACTAAGCCTATTGTGAAAAATAATGCCAAGATACTTGTATTCTTCGACGATTTCCAGCGAACTTCCTTCGAAAATAAAATTAGTTTGTTGTTGTTTCCTTTTTAGAGAGAAGATCGTGACTTTAGTCTTGCTAATGTTCACTTGCATCCCGACATCTTGACAGAATAGCTCTAAAGCCTTCAAATGACCCCTCAAACCATGGGCTGTTTTTGCAATAAGAATAAGATCATCCGCATATAAATGCAGCTTAACCACAAAACTGGCCAACTGGATGCCACCCCCTTCGGTTTTATTTATCCATTCCTCAAGTTTGTCAATGTAAAGACCAAACAAAGTGGGGGAAAGTGGGCACCCCTGCTTGACCCCGATGTTGCTGCTAAAGCATTCAGACATGCCTTCTCTAGTTCTGATTTTTGCTCTAACACGCTCATAAAGTTTGTGAACAGCTGCAAATGTGGAGGCAAAAAGAAGAGCTCAAAATTTTATTCATGCAGATCAGAAGAATGTTTTGATTCATGATGAAAGAAAAGCAGAAATTCAAGTGGTAGAAGATGAGAATAATGATATAGTTAGTGAAGGTGAGAATTATATGGATGGTCTTGCTACCATGGAATCAGAAAATGGAGACAGATTGTCAGAGCAGAACAAAACAGGAGGTTGATTCTGACATCAATTCAGAAGACAAAGAAACAGACACAGAATTATGTGAGAGGCACGATCAATCTTCTGGATTTGCTAATGCTGAAGCTACTGCCTTCGACGATAGTGACTCATAAAATAATCTTCAAAAGTAGAAACATCATCAGGATTTTTCTACAAGAAGCCTACATATGTTTCTTCAAATGCAAAATCAACATCAAACACAGTGAATGCCACATGAGAATGTGATTCTGCAATTGTGGACCTAAATAGGAGGCCTGATTCAAAGTGCAAATGATGAAAACATAAAATAAATATGGGCTAGGGTATTGGTTGTTAAATAGCAAATGTTTAGGTTGGGTGTCGTTCTAGAACCCCATAAAGGCTCTAGGGTTTTTTATTTCTATTTTAAGCTTTTTTTTGTCTTTTTTTTTTCCTGTTTAATGGTTTGTGTCGGGCAGGGGATGTCAGAGGGACATCAGGGATTGCAAGCCTTTCCCAATTGGCAGTCATCAAAAGGGACACCCTGGGAAACATCCCCCAAATTGGGGAGACATCCCAGGGACAGTACCACTCCCCAGGTTACACCAGAAAATATCAGCTGCCGGTAATACTAATTATGATTAGAACAGAAGGTGATATATAATGATGACGAGAGTGTTTAAAAGAATCATGCATACTGTTGTGTGGTTACACAACACGCCCCATTTTGACTTGGCAAAACAGGGACCCAGCTTTTGTTTTGGCTTGTGTTGTCTGTTTCTGGCGGTTTTGGTAAAAATTAAGTCAGGTGCATCATCATCATGAGGTTAGTTTCTCAAAGTTCATATTTTGTTTCTATAACTTCATGGTTAGAAAGAGCTTGAAATTCCATGCAGGTTTGCCTTTTGCATCACTTGAAAATTCGTCCATATGAGAGAGTTATGAGCAGTCAAAGTTTTGGTCAAACCTGATAATTGCTGTATGAACATCATCATCATGATATTTGAAGAGCCCCCCGATAATATCCTGAGGTCGAAACATCCGGACGTCCAGTTTAAGTCGTATTAATCCTTTCCCGTCAGGCGGTCTTTTATATCGCCAATGGTCATCATCATGATCTTACTCTATCACCTGATAAAAATCATGCAGTCCCGAAACATCCGGACGTCAATCTTAAGTGCAGGTGTGTTTTACCCGGCGAGTAACCTTGGAAACATTGCGAGCATCATGATATTCCAACATCACCCGATATTATAATATCATGCTGATATTATAATATCACCTTACTTAGAGAAATCTGCCATCTGCATAATTTGCGAGCGCACGACAGTCTTGGTGATCAACATCATCATGATATTTCGAGACCCGACATTTCCTAATATCCTCCTGACCTCCTTTTGCGTGATCATGATGATCATCTTATCTTTCGAAGCGGAGGGTGATTTTCATTTCTTAAGTCATGTTGAACAAGATCATCATGATCTTGTTAGTCTTTCCCGACAGTTCGTGATATCATCCTGCCGACAAGTATAACCTTTTGCAAATATGATGATGACGATGACGTCACCATCACCTTTGTCCTTCGGCAGGATATTTTCCAAGGCGTGATCCATTTCGCCAATATGATGATGACGTTGACGTCATGTTCGAAGATTAACACAAGCCCCGGATATCCTGATGACGTCATCAAGACTTTCAGCAGGATCATATTTTAAATCACCCAGTGCGGGTATGATGATGATGATGTTCTTCATCCTGATCTTTTGGCAGGTTACCTTCTCCGAAATAGGGTCATATTGCATTCATCCACCTGATCATCTTCCTTGGAGGTGACCCGATATTCCATTTACCTCCTGATCTTAACGAAGCATGACGGTGACGTCATCCCTTTGCATTTTATTGAAGCCTGATGATGACGATGACGTCATCATGAATTTCCTCAGCGGCAGGATCATTTTCCAAGTCCTCCTGTTTGTCTTCATCATGATGATGATGACGATGTCTTTCTTTCCCGAATGTGCAAGAACAAAACATCCTGATGTGCTTTTCATCAGAGCATTAGGAAAGGAGGATCATCATATTTTGTGATATCCTGCGGCCACTTTGAAGATATATAGTTGGTCATCATCATGATTTTTGGCGTCGGTATAACTGTTGCCGTCGGCCTAAGGTAAAATTGTCACCCTGATCATATGTAGTCACGCCGATGCAAATATGATGATGATGCAAGGCCGGATTCTAAGGATGGTTGAAAGGCGATTATTTCTTTGTATATATTGGGATCATCATGATCATATTTTGAGCCCGATATACGGGAGAATGTGCAAAAGCATGAAGCGATGGAAATTTGAAAGGGCCGACTGCCTGATGTTTGGTCAACGATGGTTGACCTGATTGTTTTTATGCTGTTTATGCATTTAGTGCATAAATTTCCATTGATTTGAAGCCCGATTGCCTGTGGTTGCATATTTTGAAGCTTGTTTAATAAAATGTTAAATTCCTGTTGTTTATCATCATGATGATGAACTTAATGTTTGTCTGTTTACTTGCAGGAAGTCATCATGATGCTGCTGAAGCTGAGCGTGGAAATCATGATGATGCTGCTGAAGCTGAGCATTACAAAGTTGCGCATGGAGGCAACATGTGCCAGAAATGAGGAGGATATTGTCAAATATGCTGTTCGCCAGCTGGAGACCGAATCAAGTTGAAGATGCTGGAATATTATGTGCCAGCTGTCCATTTGCCAACTGGCGAAGCATGTGCTTTTCATCTGGACCGCTAATTGCTATGAGAGGATCCTAATCCTTGGATCATTGTAACCGTTTTTGGCATTTGCTCTATATAAAGTCCAGAGCCTAAAACAAAAGAGGGAGGAATACATTAGAATACACAGACGCATCTGGCGCAAAGAGTCAATTACTGTAGAATAAGTTAGGAGATCGGATTACTGAGACTAATGAGGATAGAATTGTTGAAATGTCAAGGTTCTTTCTTCAGATCACTGTAAATGTACCTGTTCTTGAGCATACTGAATGAATATGAAGTTCCAGATTACATCCCGATTGTAAATTTTACGTAATCTTCTTGTTGATTTCTGGATATGTACTGGTGAATGCTGTGTTCAACTGGAAGCGCTTTCATTTCATTACATGTTGTTGTCAACTTTCCTTTGAAGCTTTGCACTAGATCATGCGGATTTGTGGAATGTCCTGGTGAAGTATGATTTCTAGTTTTCCTTCTTTTCATTGCAAGTATGGGAGCTTGTATGTGAATCAGTGATCTAAGTCCAGTAATTTTAGGAATCTCACTCTCTAACCCTTTTCCTTTTTTCAATTTCATTAATTCATCACCATAACTGCAAATCATGATAAATAACAAGCAGAAACAGTGAAATATGCTGAAATCTCGTAGGTAATTGAAGATCCTTAGCATATTTGGTTAAATGCATGTAGTATTGAAAATATCATGCAAAGAATCATAAATAATGGTAGAAATCATGCAAATATCAGCCTGTGTGCACATTATTTGACTAAATTTACAGTGCAGAGGTAGAATTGTTGGAGACTTATGCAGAGCGAACATCCAGAGCAGGATATTTGAAGATGATGATGATGAACAGTGCAGAAACACGTAAGGCCCCCGAGTGGAAAACAGCAACACACATCAACCACTGAGTAACGTCAGTAGATTAAGACCTAATCAACGGAGACTTGGGATCATGAATTCTTTGAATTCATCGTATCTTTCAAGATGAGTAAAGGTTGTTGTGTAACTTTTATTCTATGTTTGTGAATGACTAACATCATGACCAACACATACATATACGCAACCACTTGTTTGAGAAGAAATGACCTGAGCAACCATGTAGTTACGTAGTATAATGGAATCCTTAACATGTTCAATTAGGGAACAAAATCAGGGGCACAATAACTGAATGTCCCTAGAAAATAACATTGTGCTAAGCATTCAACTTATTCATAGACTATATATGGCCACAGGAAAATAAAAAAGCGAATCCAGTTTGCATAAACCAAAGCAATTTAATACATTAATATGCAAGGGAGATTCATAGGCAGTTTGGTTATATTCTGAAGCAGCTATGTTTACTTTGTGCAACTTAAGCACACAGATAACTCCATGAGATCTCAGAATATAGCAATTTTACACTTTGTATTTGGACCTATGTAAAAGTCCACTTTTTGAAAAAAATATGGGCCCAACAAAAGATAAAGTTCTTTTCACCAGCAAAACAGTGACATAAACACTTGAGAAAAGCAACTTTGGTGAAATTTATTTAAAAAGCAAAAAATATAATTCTTCTGAGAAGGATTCTACCTATCAATAATCTTCAATCGCCCTCCAGGAAGCCACAGCCCTATATCTCCGGTGTGCAACCAACCATTTTTATCAAGTATCTCCTGACTAGCATAGTGTATTCATGTAAATGTTCAATCAGTTAAATTTACAGAAACTACACTGATATTGTTTTGCTTGTTAAATTTAAAATGAAAATAGGAATGATGTAAATAGTGGCTGAAATCATCTGTATAGTATGCCAAACGATAGAAATTCACTGAAATGGTGCCAAAGCTGAATTTCTGCTCTTATTTTTGAGATCATCATAACAAAACGGAATACAAAATAATTGATGAGACAAATGCCCAGAAAAATAAAAGATTATTACGTTTGAATATCATCTTTATAATATCCCTTAAAAACAGAAGGTCCTCTCACACAAATTTCCCCACGAGGATATGGTTTGTCATCAGAGGAGTAATTCATTTCAGGAACATCTTCAAGTTTTACCTCTGCAGAATAAATAAAAGTACATGTTGTTAGAATATAACTTTTTCTAAGCAAACTAAAACAATACACTGATCCATCAAAGAATAAGTATGACAGCTACTTAGACCCACCACAAGAAGGATTAGGAGGTCCCACATGACCAGATAAATTGTCATCTTCCTCGGAAAGGGAGATCAAACACGTCGTCTCTGTCATCCCATAACCTTCAGAAATTCTGCCACCAAAACAGCTGCCAAGGAGCACATATGCAACATTATACTTAGAATAGAAGCATATCTCTAGTTTATTTTAAAAGAAGGTTCCAAGTAAATGATTATAACAAATATGAAACAAAACCAATCCCTGGTCATGAACATACATTCTCATAAATTCCATTACTTCAGGAGATATTGGCGATGCCCCTGAAACCATCATACGGACGCGGCCCCCAACTTTTGCCTTGATTTTATTAAAAACTAACTTGTCCCAAATACCTGACGGGACTTTTCCTGAAAAGGAATATGTCAGCTTTCCAACTGTCAACTAATGCTTCAGTTGTTTTAATTATTGCAACAAATTTTAAAGGATAAAATCATCTGAAAAGAAACAAGTGAAGCTTGGCAATGCAAAAATAAAGCTTCCTTTTGATTTAAGTCTATGAATGATACAATACATCCAATCAACTCAAACTTATTAAAGTAGCTGAAAAGTGATCATATTCTGTTTTAGCAAAGTAATAAAATTACAAAGCTTTGAAGTATATAGATGGTGATCGCCAAAACATTAATAAGCGCGTTAGATATTTCAATATTAATTAGTTTGACACCAAGCATGCAAATTTATTTGCCAAGTATGATTCTCTAAAAGCTGCCAGCAGCCCCCATGGTGTTAAAATAGGCCATAAGTCACTCATGCAGTTACAGTCGCCTAACCTGAATGGAAATTATATCTTAATTTCAATAGAAAAATTGGAAGCCATTAAAACGATGGTCGTTAAGACCAAAATCTGAGAGGAAAACTCCCTCCTAATTCCTCAAGAAAGCTTGAACAATTTTGTTGAGTTGTCAATTTTAAAGAGTGAAATGAAAAAGCAAGACAGGACATCAATCATAGATGACAGTAAAACAACCTCCCCTGTTGCTGATTCACTGGGCCATGCTGTCAAAATCCACAGCATGGATCCGTATGAATATTTCAAACTGTAAGAGTGATAAGCAACAGAAAATAATAAGTGTGTCTTCAAGAAAACAAAAGAGGATAAATTTAGTTATGAACTTTATACTCTTCTCTCCATAAAAAGTCCTTTCAGTACCGGACATAATTCACATAGAGAGCCATTGAGTCCTATGTAGCTTAAGAAAGCCATAACATGACTGTAGCTGGATGAAAGACACAAGTAGCACACATTCAAATGTTCATGCTGCTTTGTCCATTGGACAACAAAGTTTGCTATAAGATTACCTCCTTAGAAGCTGTAAGACTGCAAAAAGATCTTTTTCAAAACCAAGCTTTAACAAAAGAAAACAAATT
This sequence comes from Cunninghamia lanceolata, assembly GCA_027924645.1. Classification (NCBI taxonomy): domain Eukaryota; kingdom Viridiplantae; phylum Streptophyta; class Pinopsida; order Cupressales; family Cupressaceae; genus Cunninghamia; species Cunninghamia lanceolata. Next base: position 8,286,215 of record BSBN01000010.1, read on the forward strand.
GCAGTTACAACAATAGTCTTATTGATGTGTAATGTCCCCTTCCCAAGCAGCTTCAGTCTTGGGGTTAGTCTACCACTCGGATTCTCGTAGACTAACGTGGATGGTTAGGGAACCCATGTTGGGTTTGTTCATCTCGAGGTTCAATCAGCATATTTGGAGATTTGATTTGAGCACCTTTTGGCGGAATATCACTTTTGACTCTTTCTGGAGTGATTTCGAGCATGTAGTCCAAACTTACTATTTTTATCAGGGTCACCAGACTTGGTGCGAGTCGGTGTGATATTCGTGGACTCCACTTAATTATATTGGCCTTCTTGTCGGTACTTCGAAATCCATGTTCGGAGTCCGTTTGCACTATATTTTAATGGCACGATATTTTCTTAAGTTAAATTAAGTATTTTTAAATATTTAACTTCGTTATAAAGTTATAAAATAACTTTATTAAAAAGGACTTGAAGTATTTTAAATAAAATAAAGTCATACATGTTCCTTATGTTGGGAGCTAAGGTTCAAGAAGGATAATAAAGTGAAAATATTAAAAATTGTTTTCTTTTCCCAAAAGGTGCGTTGGCAAATGTGAAGGAAAGAATAAAAGAAGCGTGAAGATTCATTCTTGGTTACCATTGCATATTTTGTGAAAAAACAGAGTCTTGTTGGTTGAGCCAAGGGTTTCGAACCTGCAACTTGTGGAGACAAACTTTCACGAAGTTGATGACCTGCGGAAGTGAAAGATCTTTCTAGGGTATTGCTAGTGGTCTCATTTCAGGGATCACATTTGTGCTTCATTTGCAGATTTGAATGTTGTCGCAGAGAGTTTTTTGAAAGGATAATTTGTGGAAGGGGTTGAAGAATATTTTGATGCATCGAAGGAGAGTTTACGTTAGATTTTTTCAGACTTACTGAAGTTTCCTACAGGCCGTACTATCTCAATACCTGGCTGTACCATCTTAGAGCAGATTTTGGAGTTTTCAAGTGGATTTCTCTCTTCCCATTCTTGGCATGGGAGATTTTGGAGTTGTTGGGAATAGAAGTGAGGCAGTTTTAAGGAAGATTGGAGTGGATTTTCAGTGCTGCTGCTGTTCTCCCAAAAATCAGGTCGTACCAGTCATTAATGAGGCGCGGTCTATTTTGTCCCTAAACGCCTAGCAGTTGGTGCTGACTTCATCTTTATTGGAGGCGCCTACACTTCTTTGTTTGTTGTTTTAGACCTTGGAGGGGAAAAATGGAGGGTTTGGTTGTTGTATCATCAACCTAGGGTCTCCATGTTGCTGTAATATTCAAATATCAAACTTATGTTGTCAAATCAGCAAATGGGTATGTGATAAAATTGCTTATAATACCAAATCTTCATCTAGGTGTTTGATATTTTGATTGTTTGGATATTTCCCACATAAATAAGCATCTGGGTAGTTTTAGATTGCTTTATTTTCTGAATATATGAATGCACGCAAAAACCCAATGTTATGTTCAACCACATAAAACGCACCAGGATCAGCAAAACTCAGAAAAAAATTTGGGGTAGAACATTACATGATGTCAGATAGAAATATATGTCTGCAATGTATTTTGATGTCACCACCTTATTTTTTAAGTAGAGGATGCTAACACAATGATTTGCAAAGGAGCTAAAGCAATAAAAAAACTGCAATGAACATAAGAGAATGAAGTGGTAAGAATTATAATTCTGAGTTACCGGATTCGCAAGGGAACCAGCCGGATCTGAGTCCGATTCAAATCGGGTCCGTGATCCAGTCCAATCCACCTGTGGGTCTGGAAAGGATCCGGAAAAAGGGAGCCGGATTCTTCTCGAACAAACCCGAAATGGACCCAAGGTTAAAAAAAGAACCCAGAGTGAACCCCAAATGAACCCGTCGCCCATCTGCCCAGAAAAACTTTTTTTAAAAAAAATTTGACTTTGACTTTGACTATTCGCTCTAAAATGAATAGGTAATCCTAAAAAGACATGTTAAACACAAAAGCAAAGCCATTTTAGCTCATTTTGTTTGCAAAACACAAATAGCATTCCTTGTGGCTAAACTTTCATTTTTGTTTGTGATTGAACAAAGAGAGTTGAAGATTGATTGTTGAAAGTTCAAAATCCATTGCACCACTATTCCTATGCATTTGCAAGTGTTTATTGGCTGCCAAGAAAATTAGAGGAGAAGATTTTTGCACAGAGGTAGGTTTTATTTTTTTATTTTTTTGCATTTTTAAACAACAAAAACTCCTTTCAACTTCTTTTTTTTTTTAAATCTTAGTTTCTATGAATCTACCACTATGCTTAACTAGTTAACATATTAAACAAGTTAGGCTTTTTTTTTGTTTTGAATGTCTTGTTTACAAAACTTATTGCCACAGGAATTACAACGGCAGCAAGTTCTAACTCCATAGCCCAACCTAAATTCAAAACCGACCCAAATTCACCTCTTTGGAAGTATGTTAAAATGATACAACCAGTTCCAAGTGGTGGGGGGTATATTTGCAAATGCAATGGGTGTGATGTGAGATATTCGAGTTCATATAGTCGGTGACAATCCATTTGTGTAACACCCCTAGGATGGGCATCAAAGCTTGCCCAAGAAAGACTAATAAACCTATACCACCAGAACAAGTGATGGTATATGTCATGGAGTAACAACAAGCAAATGAAGCAATAGATCGTAAAGCAGGTTTATCAAAGAAAAAAACTCAAGGAATGAAGCCCCCATCTAATCCCACTGTTGTGATAGAGAGCCACCCATTTTTGGTCGATCCTCAAGAGCAACCCACTAGCACTACAAACAAGAGACCAAAGGGACCTTTGGAAACATCATTTCAAATGAAGCTTGAGATATTGCTGACCAACACATAGCCAGATGTATTTATGCAAATTGATTGTCGTTCAATATTGTTTGCTCACCATATTGGAAAGAGATGGTGAAAAAAATTAATGAGGCTCCAAAGGGCCTGGGTTATGAGAAGGTGCATGGCACCTTATTGGAAAATGAGCTCAAGGGTGTAGAAGATTCATTGAAGCCCATAAGGGATTCATAGATTGAGATAGGGGGGTCGATTGTCTCCAATGGATGGAAAGATGTCTAAAATCGGCCTTTGATCAATGTCATTGCAGTGTCTCCTAAAGGAGCAATGTTTTTGAGAGCTATGGATTGTGAGGGGGAGGTGAAGGATGGACAATTTATTGCTAACATCCTCATTGCACCCATTGAGGATGTGGGACCTCCTAATGTTGTTCAAGTGATAACGGACAACGCAAAAAATTGTAGAGCTATTGGGTTGTCATGTCCCAGTCCTGATGTTAAGACATTGTTTAAATTAAAGATTTAAACATCATTAAAAAAAACGGTGAAGTTCTTTTGTAAAATGCGATATTTATTTGAATAATGGAGATATATATATTATTTAATAAATAATATTATTAATATATATTATTTAATAAATAATATTATTAGATAAATGATTAAAATATAATATATAATATATTAACAAGATATATTATTATACTATATAAAATAAATAATAAATATAAATTAAATATAAATATTTTAATATAATAAGATATTATTATATATTTTAACAAAGGTATTATCTTATTAATAAATATATACATTATAACAAATGCTGCTTAAGGCAACAATCAATAATAAGGTGGCAGTGCTTGTCTTATTCATGAAATAAGGCAAGCAATGATTATTAAGGGAATTGCTAATAATGAAAGGCAGCAGTTTGCATAAACAAATGCAAAGCTGCAATAAGCTATAGGCAGGACAATGATCCCTCAAAGGGTATGACTCTATGAAGAGTCATCACCCCTTCAAAAGAGGTGACTCTCTAGTTAGATAGGTATATAAGGCAGCCATCAAGAAACAGAAAAGTATATAAGAAAATAATTCTAAATTCTCTGATTGGTGGCAGAAAGTAGAAAAGCATAAGGATCAACAATTAGTAAAAAATATATATATATTAATAAATAGATGGCTCATTATTCAACAATCTATCCATCGATAGACATTAATCAGAAACTAACAGACTTGCATAAGAAGACAAGAATAGGATCTGATTTTAAAAGAAAGATAAGAAGAAATAGGAAAGGAATAGAATCAACATGAAGGAAGTTATCGAATAGGAGGAGATATATTTCAGATTAGAGCAGATGTAATGGGGGGAAGAGAACTTCATACAGCAGCAGAGAGAAAAGAATATATGTTTGAGTTAAAAGAACAGATCAGCAAAGGAGTGTATATGTCATAATTGATAACAATAGAGAATTATTTATTGCAGGCATTCTAGCATGATATAACTCTATCCTCTTCACATTCTATTTAATCTATTATTTTCTATTATTCAATTATTATATCACTCTCTCATCCTATTCTTCTATCATTATATCATTCTATTACTCATCCTTCATTCTATTCTTCTATCATTATATCAACCTATTCTATCATTCTATTATTCCATCATTCTATTATAACATTTTTTCATTCTATTCTTCTATTACTCTATAATTCTACCATTCTATATTTTGATCATTCTCTTCTTCTATTATCATATCATTCGATTATTCTATCCTTCTATTATTTTATATTTCTATCATTCTATTGTTCTATTATTACACCAATCAAATCAGCTTAACTACACTCAGTAGACAAGAGCAGAAGCATTAACAAAAATATATCTTAGGAATTTGACATACGAATTATTGTTTACCATCAAATGTGAATGTGAAATAATATAAGATCTTTCATGTTTTTGTATGATAATATGATGATGGAATTGAGGGCCTACAAGGAGGGGAAACGGCGTTGGGATCATCCTCTAAGTACGCCACCCCATGGTGGATGGCTGAGGCCTGCCACATGTGGGCCAAGGGGGCATAGGAGGCCGCTCTTGGGCTTAGAAGGCGTCATTTCCGGGACACCCTGCTGTAGTTGCACCCCCAACCTCCCATCATGGTGATCAATTGAATCATAAGAGGAAACATAATGGTTCTGATAAGGGGAACGGTGATAGGACGCCTCACTAGGCACCCCACCCCATATGGATGCCAAGAGGCCACATGGGGCCAAGCGGGGTGAAACTCCCGCTCTTGGGCCTAAGGTAGAGGGTTTCTTGGGCACCCTATCAAACCATTTTGTTCCAGGAATTAGAAACCCTAACCCTAAACTTGTGTGATTTGAATTTTTAGGGTAAAATTAGTATTGTTACAATTGGGAACATTACAAGTGGTATCAGAGCATCTTTCCTGCCATCCTATGTATGCTCTATGTGTATTCAAATGTATTCAAGTGTATACCTTGTGATTTATGTGTATTCAAAAGTATACTTCATAGCTTATGTCTGTTCAAGTGTATTCAAAGGTTTACTTTGTGACTTGTGTTCATATGAATACTTTGTGTATTGTGTGTATTCGTGTGTATGCTTCATACTCATGTGTATACTTGATGACCTTGGGATGGTGGGCGGGTTCACGGTGTAGTATGGGATGCACCGAATCCCCTTCCCAATTGTCTGATGGTATACTTCATGACTATGTATTCAAGTGTATACTCTATGACTTTGTAATTGAGTGCATACTCTATGACTTGTATTTGCATGACTTTGTAATTGTATTTGAGTGTATACTCTATGACTTTGTAATTGTATTCGATTATGTACTCTATGACTTGACTATGTATTCGAGTATATACTCTATGACTTTGTAATTGTATTCTAGTATGTACTCTATGACTTGACAATGTATTCGAGTGTATACTCTATGACTTTGTAATTGTATTCGAGTATGTACTATATGACTTGACTATGTATTCGAGTGTATACTCTATGACTTTGTATTTGAGTGCATACTCTATGACTTGCATTTGCATGACTTTGTAATTGTATTTGGGTCTATACTCTATGACTTTGTATTCGAGTGGATACTCCATGACTCTGCATTCAACTATATGCCCTGTGTATTCAAGTGTATACTTTGTGAATTATATGTATTCGAGTGTATTCATATACCTTGTGGCTTATATGCATGTGTATACCTTGTGAAACGTATATTCATTATGACTCATGTGTACACTTGGTGACTTCATGTATTCATATCTCGTGGCTTACATGTATTCATATTTTGTGACTGTGTATTCACCAGTGTGCTTCATAACTTATGTGCATGTTTCCTATATGGTTCATGTTTCCTATGTATACTTTATGTAATACTTGTATTCAAGAGAATATTTGGTGACTTACATGTATATTTATAACTTGTATGTATACCTTGTGACTTGAGTATACTTTGTGACGTATGTGGGTATACTTTGTGACCAACATATACTTCATGACTTACATATATTCAAGTGCGTACTCCATGACTTTGTGTGTTCAATTGTATACTCTATAACCTTATGTGTTTACTCTATGACTTCATGTATACGTGTATTCAATGACTTTGTGTATTCAATTGTATAACTTCAGGTATACGTGTATTCAAGTGTATACTTTATGACTTCATGTATTTGAGTGTATACTCCATGACTTGTATGTTTAAGTGTATAATAATTGACTTATGTATGTTCAAATGAATACTCCATGACTTATGAATGTTCAAGTGCACACTTCATGACTTGTATTTATGTGTATACTTCATATTTGTGTATTCTGTGCATATACCTTGCGTGTTAAATGAATGCTTCATGCTTGTGTATTACGTGCGTATACTCTGTGTATCGAGTGTATTACATACTATGTTCATGCTTCATGCTTTGTATACTATGTGTATTAAGCGTATAGGCTTTGTATATGCTTAACGTATTGTGTGTACTTATGCTTTGTGTTTTACGTGTATACTTCATATATCACATGTACGATTCATGCTTCACATATATTTGTGTGTGTATACTTCACATATTCGGTGTATCTACATGCTTCATACGTGTATACTTCGTGTATCACGTGTACTTAAGTGAATGATTCATGCCTCACATGTACTTAGGGGTATACTTCATGTCTTACGTATCATGTATGCATCATGTATTACGTAGATCTATGAGTGCTTTTGACAAGTAAACGAGAGAAACTTGTCTCGAACATCACTAATTCTTGTCGTTGAGAGATATTGGGAAATAACAAATACATGAACAAATGAATGGAATGACAATTTTAGAGAATACTAAATACTAACAATTCTTCGAAGAAATCGATTTAGGATTCTAATGGCCGTAGAAGCATCCTAAGTTTCGATTGCTTGAGGGCAAGCAATCTTGGGTAGGGCGGACTGTCATGTCCCAGTCCTGATGTTAAGACATTGTTTAAATTAAATATTTAAACATCATGAAAAAAAACAGTGAAGTTCTTTTGTGAAATGCGATATTTATTTGAATAATGGAGACATATAATATTATTAATATATATTATTTAATAAATAATATTATTATATAAATGATTAAAATATAATATATAATATATTAACAAGATATATTATTATACTATATAAAATAAATAATAAATATAAATTAAATATAAATATTTTAATATAATAAGATATTATTATATATTTTAATAAAGGTATTATCTTATTAATAAATATATACATTATAACAAATGCTGCCTAAGGCAACAATCAATAATAAGGTGGCAGCGCTTGTCTTATTCATGAAATAAGGCAAGCAACAATTATTAAGGGAATTGCTAATAATGAAAGGCAGCAGTTTGCATAAACAAATGCAAAGCTGCGATAAGCTATAGGCAGGACAATGATCCCTCAAAGGGTATGACTCTATGAAGAGTCGTCACCCCTTCAAAAGAGGTGACTCTCTAGTTAGATAGGTATATAAGGCAGCCAACAAGAAACAGAAAAGTATATAAGAAAATAATTCTAAATTCTCTGATTGGTGGCAGAAAGTAGAAAAGCATAAGGATCAACAATTAGTAAAGTATATATATATTAATAAATAGATGGCTCATTATTCAACAATCTATCCATCAATAGACATTAATCAAAAACTAAAAGACTTGCATAAGAAGACAAGAATAGGATCTGATTTTAAAAGAAAGATAAGAAGAAATAGGAAAGGAATAGAATCAACATGAAGGAAGTTATCGAATAGGAGGAGATATATTTCAGATTAGAGCAGATGTAATGGGGGGAAGAAAACTTCATACAGCAGCAGAGAGAAAAGAATATATGTTTGAGTTAAAAGAACAGATCAGCAAAGGAGTATATATGTCATAATTGATAACAATAGAGAATTATTTATTTTAGGCATTCTAACATGATATAACTCTATCCTCTTCACATTCTATTTAATCTATTATTTTCTATTATTCAATTATTATATCACTCTCTCATCCTATTCTTCTATCATTATATCATTCTATTCTATCAATCTATCATTCTATTACTCATCCTTCATTCTATTCTTCTATCATTATATCAACCTATTCTATCATTCTATTATAACATTTTTTCATTCTATTCTTCTATTACTCTATAATTCTACCATTCTATATTTTGATCATTCTCTTCTTCTATTATCATATCATTCGATTATTCTATCCCTCTATTATTTTATATTTTTATCATTCTATTGTTCTATTATTACACCAATCAAATCAGCTTAACTACACTCAGTAGACAAGAGCAGAAGCATTAACAAAAATATATCTTAGGAATTTGACATATGAATTATTGTTTACCATCAAATGTGAATGTGAAATAATATAAGATCTTTCATGTTTTTGTATGATAATATGATGATGAAATTGAGGGCCTAGGAGGAGGGGAAACAGCGTTGGGATCATCCTCTAAGTACGCCACCCCATGGTGCATGGCTGAGGCCTGCCACATGTGGGCCAAGGGGGCATAGGAGGCCGCTCTTGGGCTTAGAAGGAGTGATTTCCGGGACACCCTGTTGTAGTTGCACCCCCAACCTCCCATCATGGTGATCAATTGAATCATAAGAGGAAACATAATGGTTCTAATAAGGGGAACGGTGATAGGACGCCTCACTAGGCACCCCACCCCATATGGATGGCAAGAGGCCACATGGGACCAAGAGGGGTGAAGCACCTGCTCTTGGGCCTAGGGTAGAGGGTTTCTTAAGCACCCTATCAAACCATTTTGTTCCAAGAATTAGAAACCCTAACCCTAAACTTGTGTGATTTAAATTTTTAGGGTAAAATTAGTATTGTTCCAATTAGGGACATTACATGGGTTGTTGGTTGAGGAACGATATTCACATATCTTTTGGACACCTTGTGTTGTCCGCGCTCTCAATTTAATGCTACTAAGATTGGGAACAAAATTGATTGGATTAGAGAGTTGTGTGCAAAGGCCGAGGAGATCCAAATGTTCATCACCAACCACCGCATGTCGCAAGGCATATTTAGATCATTTCCTACATTGAAGTTGTTGAAGGTAAGTGAAAAAATATATAATTCTATATTTTAATTTCACATATTCTAATTCTTTGTTAAAGTTTGTTTTTAAATTTTAAATTTTAATTATTTTATTTTTTATTTTTGATATTTCAATAGGTTGTTGAGGCCCGTTTTGCCTCAAACACAATCGTCTTGAGACGACTCATGAAGGTCCGAGAGGCTCTTTCCAACATGGTTATTAGCATACTTGGTCCATATGGAGGCAAAGCAACACTGAGAGGGCATCAAATGTTAAGAGGATGATCCTAGATGACTCTTGATGGGATCGTGTGGATTATCTCCTTAGTTTCACCGAGCCCATTTTGAGCATGATTCGTTATACTGACATGGACAAGCCTTGCATGGGGGAGATATATGATGCCATTGAATCAATGATAGAGAAGATAAAGACCATCATAAATGAGAAAGAGCAAGATCTTCAAGAAATTTTCTTCAAACAAGTGCACTAAATTATTGAGGATAGATGGAACACAATGACAACCCCATTGCATCTTCTTGCATTTGCATTGACTCCAAAATATTAAAATGTTGAGATTCTTGTAGTGCCAAATAGGATTGCCCCATGGAGAGATTATGAAATGTCTGAAGGGTACAAGGCAACATTTCATAGACTCTTCCTTGATCCAAATTTGTAGGATATAGTCACAAATGAGTTCATTGATTGTGTACACTTCAATGGTCAAAGTATTGAGGCTCTTCATGATAAATTCAAGAAAGATGCTCACAATTGGTGGTACTTTCATGGCCAACAATTCCGGTACCTACAACCTCTCGCAATCAAAGTTTTATCACAAGTTTACTAAATTTCTATTTTTTTATCTTTGGTCTTTTACAAATTTAGACTTTGAAGTTTCATTTATAATTTTTTAAGTTTTTAAAAATTAAATTTTATAATTTATAAGTTTTTAATTCTTTCTCTCTACTTTGTCTTCATAGGTTGCTAGTTCATTTGCATCTGAGAGGAATTGGAGCACATACTCTTTCATCCACTCAATAAAGCACAAGCAATTGCACTCAAAAAAGGCGGAGAACTTAGTGTATGCGCATTCCAACTTGTGCCTCCTTTCGCACAAACAACATGACTATAAGGAAGGGGAATCACAGTTGTGGGATGTGGAGCCAGAACATATTGACTTAGATGCTTCTAGTTCCCATTCCCAACATGTTGCACTTGAGGGATCAAAAAGCGAGTACACTTTTACAATGTGTGGCAGTGGCACTAGTTGTGGTTCTTCAAATGTTCCTGCATCAACTAATGTCCATGATGTTGATGTTGATGATGTGGAGGATTTAGAAAATCCATATGATTGATAACATTTGTCATCTGACATTGAAAATTGATTGTTGAACTTGATATTATTATTTTGATATTGAACTTGAAGTTCGAGCAATGAATATTTAAATTTTTATGTTTTAAAATTTAAATTATATTCAAGTTTATGGTAGTTTTGTTGATTATATGATGCTGTAGTGTTCTACAATTAATTCCCACTTTTCTACACTTAATTCTTGCTTTTAGGCTGCATATATAATATATATGTATATATAAACAAACCCAAAACAGTTGTCCCACAATATTGTGTCCCACTTATGGGACATCTTGATTTTTGGCTGAAATCGCATATTTTTTAGAAAAATTAATGATTTAAGCCTTGAGGGGTTCCATCTAAAGGGGTTTAATTGAAAAGAGTTAGATAAAAACCATTTAGATCAAACCCCCTTGGATAGAACCCTCCTAGTCTTAAATTAAACCTTCGATGGAGTCTCCTCTACACCTATCAAAATGCTGATAAAAACCAACTTTGCTTCACCTTTTGGGAGGGTCAAATGAAGTCATGTATAAATTATATTTTTTAATTATGTAGCCCTTTGTATACACTTTCCAAAAAGTATAATTTTGAATAATTTGATTTGATTATTATATTTATTTTTTATTTTCTAGTGAACAAAGTTTTTCACCAAACAAGGTCTCTATTCCACACAAGCGGAAAAATTAAAAAATAGAGAAAAAAAATTCTAAAAAAATCTGTGCCCTAGGTATTTATGTCCTTGTTTCAACAAAAAAAAAGAAAATCAAATTTCGATACATACAAAACAAGTTATGTGTTACAACATAAACCTGTGTCCAAATTATAATTAATCTCACTTCAAAAATTAATTAAAAAATATATGCAACAAAAAATTATGAAAAAAATCCATGCCCTAGATACTAGTGTTACAAATATATATTTTAAAACTTAGAATTTTATCCTTTCTATAAAAAACATTATGCATTACAACATAAACGTCACTTTTAAAAAATATCGTTTACTATAAAAAACAAGTTATTAAAAATTACGTAAAAAAATTCACAATTTATTTCTAAATTCTTTTAAAAAAATATATTTAGAATCTAAATGCAAAATCTTACAAATCACTAGTTCGCATCATCTTCGAATTCTTAATGGTTTAGTTGCTATAGGTGTCACAAAGTGAAGATTTGGTTAAAAATATTGATTTCAATTCCCATTTTGGCCAAAAAGTGGGACAATATTGTGGGCTGACTCAAAAACAAACCCAACCCCCCAAAAAATTTTGGCCGAATCCACAAATCGAACCCACAAACCCGAACCAGGATCCAAACCAGAACCGGCAACTTAGTTATAATGTGTAACACAAGAAATAATAATCCATAAGGATTATCCATGACACATATGAACAGCCCTTAACTTACCATTTCTTTTATCTTTCATACAACACAAAATCCTTTAGGCAACCAACCAACCAGACTGCCAATTATCTCCACCAGTTCACAATTAAGATTCTGATACTAAACCTAAGTAATTTACTTTAAAATTTTGAAGAAATAAAATAGATCTTAACATCCAATTATCATTTTTATACATTTTTTAGCATGGCCTAATAGTCAACGCTGGCTATGATGGGAATATACCACCTAGAAGTGTTGCAAATACCAGAACTTCAATTGAATTAGTTGCTTGAATCTGCTTTCAAACAACAGATGGAAACAAAGCACTATGTAACAACTGGGTAGGGAAGCCAGTGGAGTTAAGGCAATGCTCATGTCACTAATCCCCAATAAAGTGTGTACATCAGAGTGAAATTTGATTAAGCAGTCATGCATAAAAGCTACTGGCAGTCAAAAGACAGGCATTAATTATATATAATGGCCAAATGAACCTTCCTTGGTGCCTAGGTCTGACCATCTTCCCTTAAGTGTTTGGGCAGACTTTACTAATGTATTTCTCATTTTTCTAAAGCCTTGGGCTCTGAAACTGAGTGGCAAAACCCTTGACAAAGTCTGCCACCTTTAAGTCCTTTATATGCTGGCATGGATCACTAAGCAAACTGCCACTTTTCATGATGCTTGGGCAGAAGTAAGGTGGCAAAGCCATTTAGAAAGTGTGCCTTGTTTGAGCTGTTTAAGACCTTTTTTCTGAACACTGATTACTAGCCCTTTTGCCATGGTTCTGAGCGGAGTTTACTAGTGGCTTTGCCACTCAAGATGTGCGCCTCTTAGGTTTTTTATTCCCTCTAAAATCTTGGCATGCATATTTATGATGTTTGAGCCAATTTCTCTCACAGGCACACTTCACTTGACTGGTTGCAATGTTTGCTGATATTTGGCAGAAGAAATAAGTGGCAATGCCATTCAAATTGTGCACCTGAACTGACTTGTTTGAAACCTGTCAAAAGCGCACTTCACTTACAATTTTGCCACCTTCTGTAAGAACCCTTAGTAGTTCTGCCTTGAATTTTCGGTTTGAGTGGTTTGACATTTTGTCAAACACTTGTCATGCAAGGTGACTGAGTTCTGATTTCTGAGTATTTGTTTGTTTTGTGATGTTTGTTTGAATGATTTTCAATGCCAATACATATGCAAATACATAGAAAAGATAACCAAACACTTGCATAAACAAATATTAATGATTCAACACCCAATCATGCTTTATTAATTGTTGTTATAGGTCTGATTACATTGATAATCAGGTCTGATATAGAGTATATCAGACTGATTAAACCTATAAAAAGTGTCTGCAAAGTCTATTCAAATTAAAGATTTGAATATTGAATTCGTTTACAACATACCCAATTGAATAGCACTTCTTCTAGGCACAATATGAAACCATACAAAGTAAATAGATGACTGATATAGAATGGAATAGTGTTGTTGTCCTCAATGAAAGTCTGATATGAAGTCTGTTGATGTAGACAATGATGTAGCAGCTCCTTATTAGCCACGATTCCTCCAAGATTGATGGTGCTTGAACCCTAGGTGTTGAAGATTCCAAAACTCCACAAAATACCAATATCTATCAAACCCTAGATGACTGATTAAGAATTTGTTGAGGTCTGATATGATAAAATGCTGATGCAAAACCGAGTTTGAAAGGCTCCTTGTATTTCATGAACTCCCCACAATGAAAGCACCCAATGCGTGAGGGTCTGATATGCAATGTAACAGCTCACGCATTTCTTATGTATAGCAGCAATTTCACCCTAATAATGATGGCAACCTATTTCAAACTCCATGGTTAGGGTTTAGTAAACAAAATCAGACTTTAACAACATAAACCCTTCATATATCGGCATTATAAAACCTTTCCATGGCTGATATGATCTCTCACAAAGACCTGTAAATAAATTAGATATATTCCTTGCCCAAATCGCACCAATTCCAAATGGATATTTGTTACAAATCCTTCAATTTGGAAGTCCAAAACCCTAGCAGATGTAAACCTACAAATGTCTATCAATTCCAGCTCTTCTGTGACACCAAAATTCTCCAATGAAGCTTAATAGCAAACCTTGAATGGATTCACCTCTCAAGTGGTATTGAGTTTTCGCCCAAACCACAATCTCTAAGGGTTTTCGTTCCTAGAAGCAAGTTGAACTAGAAGTTACAGCAAAAATGGAAATATCCAAGACAATGTCAAAATACTCAATGATGAAAATGACCTCCCAAGCACCTTATTTTATAACCCTCAAGTGAAGCACCCAAATTTGCAATATTTTATACAAGTTTCATGTCCACAGCCATAATTGTGATTAAAACATTATATTTTAATGCACTTTTCCTTCTCCAAGTGGGACATCCAACTTTGTCATTAAAATAATGTATTATTTTGTCATTTTATTATAATTTATTTTCCTCTTTTATAAAGTGACTTTCCGTTCTCCAAGCTTTAAGTCATTTTTACCAACTTTCCATTCTCCAAGTCACTTTATAAAGTACTCAACTAATCTTCAATTTGGCTTAGGTGAAGTCGACTTTCCTTTCTCCTAGTCACTTTGCAACAATGGCTCATCTAAACAAAAAGGGGACACTACACCTTCCAACTATCCTTTGCAGAACTCTTAGGTGGCATTGCCACTCCAAAAGTGCACTTTTATTTCTGACTGTTTATCTCTCTTTAGGTGCATTTTAATTGACACTTTGCCCTGTCTTGAATGCTGTTTGGTGTATTTGACTCATGGCAAAACCTTCTAAAAGGTGTGCCTCTCAATTTGTCCTCCTTAGCGAATGTCTTTGCTGTTTTGCTCTCACTTCTACTCTATTGTTTTCATCATCCCCTGCTCTCCTCTTTAGTTTCTTGATACTTCACTATTGCCTACTTTTGATCGGCTTGAAGCAATCAGTTTTACCCTGCAAAAGTTGTTAGTTTGAAAGACTAGGACAAGACCAACAATTGCAAATTGACTGGAAATAGACTGACACAATTTGAGGATCATTTGACAACAAACTTGACAAAAAGGGAGTATGGAAATCGAGTTTCGTAGGGGTACTAACACACTCAATCCCTCTAAAAATTGTTATGCCACAACCACATAGAATGGGTTGAACAAGTTTTACAAGCAGCGATAGAGAGAAAAAATAAAACAATTTTAGGATTTCAAATAAAAAAAGTGATGAAACAAACAGTGAAAAGACAGCATATGCTAATAGAATAGAACACTCACAAAAAATCATTTGTAATGAAATGTCGTATGCAGAAATAAATTTGAAGTAAAGAAATCTCTTAACCCAGCCATTGTCTATCACCATTAGCCACATTGACAGACGCTAATTTTTTTAGAACTATTGTTCATCCGCATCATAGATCAGGGAAAGCACCATAATTTGGTTGAAAATAATAAATATAACAACCATATATGTCATCAGTGCATAATGTAAAAAAAACTGAAGGGTTAATGTACATAGTTACACAAGAAAATGAGGACAGAAAACATCTCTATTTTAAGAAATTTGAACATATTAAGTATAACAATTTTGATGCTAAAGATGCAAAACAATATTCAAGATGGCAGATTAATGGAGCTCAGACCTACAACTAGCAACTCGTGGCTTAACATCACAATAGAGATAGCTTCGTCAGCTTCTGTCTTGAAACTTAACCATTAAATGAATAGGAAACAAAAGGTATTCACCCTAAACATCATACCAATAACTTGTGAGTAAAAAGATTCGGACTTAATCATTAAATGAGTAGGAAACAAAATGTATTCACCACAAACATCATACCTTTCATAATTGCCTGCTTCTTAGCATTGAATGCAACATTGAAAAGCCGTTCTTTTATAGATCCAGACATCCTAACAGAATTCAAAATTCTATTACAATAGAAATGATCAAATTAGTCAGATTGATGTCCATGCTATTCCATGTCCCAGCAGAGCTAGAATGTAGCCATTCAAATCAGCTGCAATAAGAGTAATTGAAATTCACATTTACCCAGAATATATTTTGTTGTAAAGTCGAGGTACACTAGCAAATACTGTAGGTCTCAAGACGGCCAAATCATCCATTAGCATCAGATGGTCCTGAAATGAAACAACGCCAGCCCTCAGCATGAGGAAGGAAATAAGTGTTTCATAGAATACACTTATTTGGTGTAACTCCTTAAAGAAACAAAGTTAGCAAAAAACCAGTGTTTTATATTTTGATATACCTCTTGAATATTTCTGCAGCGTAATTCCAAGCTTAATAAGTTTGATCTTAATAATTTAATAGATATAAATAATATTTTCATTTTGATAAAATAATATTTTAATTACAGCGTACAAAACTTTTACAAAAGGATCTCGGCAGTAATGGTAGCCAGCCCAACTACAGAGAATCACAAGACACAAGGACTGAGCAAGAATGCTAAATCAGCAAAAACAAAAAAATCTAAAAATTCCATGCCAATAAAGGCACCAATAAATTATAGCCGTACTCATAGACAAAGGCAGAGACAAATAAGGTGTTATAGAAGCTGATATAGGAGCATTCAGGTCCATAGGCGATCTTGCATCGCCCAAAAATAGTGACAGTTGGATTTTGGTTTTTCCTCTAATTTTGGTGTGTGGTTTTCAGGATATTTTCCTTGTCGTCTTGTCTTTTCAAGACTTTGCTTCAAGCTTCTTGGTTTGACAGTTCTTTGGTGGGGCCCACATACTTAGTTGGCATGTGCTCTACACTAGGACCCATGTATCCATGTGGCATATCGTTCTAGCAGTTTATTCAAAATGGTTTATTTGTAGGGTCCGCATTATTATGTGACTGATCCCAGGCGCATTTCTTAGTATTTGAAACTCCTTCATTCTGACTGGGACCCACATGGAGCTAGACACCTATGTTTAATATGCCTTTGGAGGGAACCACAATAACAAATTGGGGTTCAATTTGTTATCTTTGTTGTTTCCTCTTTGTCGGGGCCCATAGGAATCACACTAGGTAGCAGGCATTGATTTTTCTGGCAACAGATACATAGTTCCCTCTAAGTGGGGTCCACGTGCCATCTCATCTTCTATGTTTAAACTTATGCTGAGCACTCCTTGTTGAGACCCGCCAATATCATCTTTGAGCATTTTAAATCTTTGTTGGGTGTGGGGGAGCTAGATGTGGGATGAGCTAGACATAAAGACAAAAGATCAAATTGATTCTGCATTATGCCAATTGGGGGCCGCGACCTTAGCTCTTTCGTCTTGCGGCATGTGACTCCTTGTGAAGACCGAATCGTGGTCTTCACCCTAGTCATAACTAGTAGCAAATTCAAGCAATATTCTTTAACCTATGAGGGGCCTACACGACAAGCAACAAATGTAATGCCCCATTCTCGAGCGTAAGTTGTTGATGACCCTTAGCCTATTTTCCGATTTTTTCCCGTAGGCTATTGGAGTGGTGGAAAAAGGGAAAATAATTAAATAATTAATTAAGTTGTCAAAAAGTGCTTTTGAGTTATATTTTAACTAACAACTTATATTTAATTATATAAAAAGGTTGTTTTTAAATTGCGCAAATAAAGTGTCGCTAGCTCCAAGGTGCAAAAAGGTGGTCATTATGACACTTTATTATGTTTTAATTATTTTGGACAAATAAGTGAGCAAAAAAGAAATAATGTTATTTTATTTCTCTAGAAAGTTATAAAAGGGAGGTCAATCTTCAGAAAACTTCTTCTAGCTAATTCATTTCGTTGCTCTGACGATGAACATGAGTTCTTCTATTTGCCTAAGGACAAAAATCCTTTGGTGAATCCAGTTTCGAGGACAAAGCCCCTCCTACCTAGTTTGTGTGATTTCACCTAGGAATCACCTGTGTGCTGAAAGTGAAGTTTTTGCAATTTAAATTGATTGTGTTAAGTTTGTTCTTCAGTTTTGGTTTGAACATGGAGGTTTTTAATGTGTTCTAGTGCTGGGGTGATTTGAATATTATTGTTCGCTAACATAAATTCCAATTGCTATTTGTTGTGATTTCCAGAGAGGCCAAACTATTTGATATTTGGCCATACTACTCTCATTATTTATCCGTACTAGTTGAAGCCGATGAAAACAATAACAATGGACTGAGTTGAGTATTGGCATAGGTCGTACCATCTAGTAGAGGGGCCATACAAATTGCTAAGATTGATTTCTTGTATTCCCCTAGCTGTACCCTGTCCTAGCTGGTTGTACACAAGGAAGCAAAAATCGTTTGGGAAAAAAATCAGCAAATCAAAAGTAAAAGATTTTTTCAAAAAATCGTGAAAAAATCGGGAAAAAATCGTGAAAAAATCGGATCTTGAAAAAAATAGAAAAATTAAAAATAAAAAAGGAGAGGAACCCTAATTGTTTTTTAAATGATATAAATTTTATAATAGAATAATAAATATTATATTTTAATATTGTAATATATTAATGTAGAAAATATAAATTAATGATATAAATATTATATAATATTATATTAATTATATAAATATTATAATAGAATAATAAATATAAATAATATATATAATATTATATTTTAATATTATAATACAAATATTATATTATTAATATTAAATATATAATATATTATTAGTATTTATTATTATATTTATAATATTTATACATTAATATATTATAGTAATATAATATTATATATAGATTTATACATTAATATATTATAATAATATAATATTATATATATATATAATATTATAAATTATATTTAAAATTTATACATTAATATATTATAATATTATAAATTATATTTAATATTTATACCTTAATATATTATAATAATTAGCCGATAGGCTTTTATATGTGAGCATTATAGTGCTCGGAATTGTCTCATGCGTGAAATTATGCCGGATAATTTTCTATACTCATCGGTTGTTCCTATCGACGTATTCCTTGAACCTCCTATAGGTTGTAGTGAGACTAGAATAATTTTTGGATAACATGTATCCATTCTTTACCTTTTACAATATTATACAAAATCAAATATTTAAACAAAAAAATTGTAATATATGCTCATATGTGAAAAAAGATCCCATCATACACTCTTAAATATGTCATTTTCAAGTGCAAGGTGACTTCTTTCTAGATCACAACAATGTCATCTAGCACAATGACTCTTCATTCAAAAACAATATTGTCAATAATATAATTTCTTCTCCTAATCAATTAAATACACTATTTTTTCTAACAATATGAACACTTATTCTTTAAATATGAATATGCACAAATTTATTAACCAAAAAAATTAAAAATTATAATTAAATCAAATTGTTAAAGTTACTTTTTAAAATTTTATTACAATTATTAAAAATAAATAAAAATAAACAATCAAATATTTATTAATCATTTAATAATATTATATTTAATTAGCCATAGGCTTTTATATGTGAGCATTATAGTGCTCCAAAAATTATCTCACGCCCTTAAAAAATACGTGCCGGAAAATTTTCTTAACTCGTCGGTTGTTTGTTCTCATGTAAAAAAATTCACGTCGGAAGATTTTCTAAACTCGTCAGTTCTCATGCCGTAAAAAAATTCACGCTGGAAGATTTTCCGAACTCGTCGTTTGTTCTCACGCCGGGAAAAAATCGTGAGAAATAGCCTCAGGTCGTTTCGAATGTTATACAACATGCAAAAAAACCCTAGACGCCCATTAAACACTGAAAATAGAGAAAATACAACAGCCATGAAAACCTAGACACCCATTAAACACTGTTGAGCGCGATTTATATAAAAACCCCGATTTTTTTGGGTAAAAAATTGCCTAATTGAACGATTCGCGATTTTTTGGCGATGTTTGCTTCTATGGTTGTACATATCCCTGTTGGTCCATACAACTAATAAATAGGGGTGTGTGAGTTGTGAGGAGAATCGCTTCATTTTGGGCACTCAAAACTCACTCTTTCTGCAGTTCGTACTATTGGACAAGTCAGTCGTACCCTCTGTTGTGTGAACAGCAATATGGTGGTAAGTTAGGAAGATCGTACAAGTGATTTTGGAGGTCGTACAGGCTGTTTTTTCTGTCTACAACAAAGTCTGATGTTATAAATCAGACAGTACATGCTTAAAAGGGGTCGTACAAGTTAGTTCAGATGTTCAGTGATTGAGTGGAACGGCAGTACAACTCAAAGTATTAGTTTGTACAGTGTTTGTCACCAATTTCAGCTTCTTTCTAAATAGTAGCTCATCTATAGTTCCAATCAATATTTCGAGATTATTCATTTGCAAGTCATTTCTGGAGTAACCTCATGTGTTGCAATAGTGTGGTTTACTTATTAGTTTACCATTTTCAATATTTTGCTCTTTAGTATTGTTTCAATATAATATATCAGCAATTCATATCTCATTTTATTGTAATTCTAGATGGTAGTAACACTAAAAAGTGTTGCATTCATGAATATCATATTGTAAAACTGGATGGTTTATCATCAGTTATGTCCATTTCAACATTAAAGGTCTTGGTTGGTTCAACGCTAGACCCACTTGCATCTTCATAGCCCGTTTTGGCATTGATCGAGTCTACATAGCAATCAGTCATTTTGGCTTGATCAGGGTTGTTGTAATCTACCAGTGGCTTCTGCATTTCAAAGCATACTTGTTTGCCGAAAAGATGTATATTTGGGTCGGCTTTGCTACCTGTATGCTTCTGGTCGACTTCCCACCTCTTACTTTCAGTAGTGCATTCATACAGTTAGATAGTTGTCCAAAGCACTGTATGCTCTAACCTTGCCCACACTAAGATTTGGGTACTCAGAAAGTGCAAGGACTTGCATTGTCATCATTATATTGTAAAAGTTTCCCAAAAAAAATTAGTGTGGGTATTTATAGTGGTATCAGAGCTAGTGGTCTTGCCAACCTGTGCTTTCAAAAGCTAATCATTTTCATGCAAAGCTTGTTTTCACATGCATCCTAGTGATAGAGAAAACAGATACTATCAGAGAGAGTTTAAAAAGCAATTTTTGTTTCCAAGAAATCCAATAGAACAATCATTTTCAAAAGTCAAAAGATGAAAATCAAATTCCAAAAGTTGTGATAGAAGAGTACAATATGGCAGATAGAGATAAGAGAACACATGTGGATGATAGTCCTCATGATAGAATTGATAGAAAGTTTGATGTGATGCTAGATATGATGGTACAATTACATCATAAAATGGACCAAAATATAAACATGCCCCACAATCAAAATGGTGAAAGTAGTACTTCAAGAGAAAATTTAGCCAGTAAACAATAACAAATCCACAAGAACTATTATCGGTTATGTTGCCAAATCATTCCAACCCACTTTCCTTCGTAGGGAGGAAGAAGTACCTGAAAGGCCAAACCAAAGGCTCAAGTTCCCATGATTGATGAAATTACAATCCGTTATGCTAAGTATTGAGCTCTTCCCAAGGAGATTCGGAATGAGTTATCTCTCAATCAATTCAAGAGTCAGAAGAAATCTAGAGGTGGACCTAGACATGAGCATAGGCCTCAAGCACAACAGAGAGATTACCAACATGCTCTAGGAAAGTGGACACTTTCCCCATTTGATGGGAGTAACAAGTGTATAGCACGTGCCTAGATTCAAAAGTTGGACACTTATTTGTCACTTAGACCTATGGCTAAAGATGAAACCATAAAGTTTACAACTCTACACCTTGCAGGAATAGCTCATGAATGGTGGTATCATTGGCTGATTACTCAAGGGCATAGCCTCATAGATGCTTATGATGAGTTTAGTAGAAGACTTGTTGAGAGATTTAACATAAAAGACCCCGAAGTGCATTTCGAAGAACTAGCATTGCTCAAGCAATATGGTAGTGTTGAGAGTTATATTGTTGATTTTCAAAATCTTTCTGTCATAGTAGCTGACATCATAGAGAGAAGGTTGGTTATGTTATTTGTTGAACGCTTATCTAAATCACTCAAAAGCTTGCTCAAAGCTTTTGATCATACATCTCTTCAGGAGGCTATCAAAAAAGTCGTAGCACTTGAATCTTCCATTCCCAAGAGCAAGTTTCAAAAGAAGTCTTTCCCTCCTAAGAGGACTTTCCAAAACAATTTCAATCAGCCCAAGAGTTCGCCTCCAAGAATTGATGAAGAGGCGAAAAATGAGTTGAAGAAACTTTGCTTCATGTGCAAAGAACCTTGGGTCCCTGGTCATATGTAATGACCACCCCTGATCTTAAACCAATTTTTTTTTTTTTTTCTAAAACCCACAAATTTATGACTCCTATGATGCAGGCATTTCGTCAAACAATTTGTATTCTCCTCATCCCACAGTATTTTCATGATATTTTATCATAGATCAACACATCATATAGATTTGAGTGTAAGTCATTCAATACTGCATTTACAAATTCACATGGAGAATATAGTTATTTTGACAAACAGTTTGCAACCTTCTATATAATTGAAATTTGATGCACAGGTGTAATACAACTTGTTATAAAAATCAGAATTACAAAGATGGTAAAATTTAATCTCTAACCTCAGAAATGAAACTAATAAGGCTTAACGAAGTTGTTGTGATCAGTTTGAACGCTCCTAGAAACTGTAGGTATATCTGTGGTAATTATGTATACCCAAAGGTATGACCAACACCACTCAAATAGTATTTTCAGATCTCTGATATTGTTGTGACAGCATATAATCCCCTTATTCCTCCAAAGAAAGACCATCCACATGCTTGAATGACATTGCAAACTTCACAAGAGTGAAGCGATTCACAACTTGAAGCAAATTAAAGTTAAATGAGGCAACGCCTCTCTCCTAAGTGATCACATGGGCACTCAAAACTTCTTATGCGACCCCCTAAACAATATTCAATGCTTGCCCAAAGATGTGCCTCATTTGGGAGGCTCATGTATCTCTCTTTGATGCTTACGTGGGTCTCCTTAATGAGAAAAATGGTGCGCCTTCATACAAGGAGCTCCCTAATTGAATCGCTAGGGTATTAAACTCTACAGTGATTCCAATCTGCATCCTTTATTCAATCACCTCCACACACTACATTTAGTTATAATCTAATTTGTAATACAAGCTCACACACAACACTATACAAATTTATCAAAGATAAACTCCTACCAAAACCAATAACCAAATATTGCAAATAATATCTCTTCAGCACAAGAACTTCTAAATCTCATAAAAACCACAATGAAGCCCAAGTGTAGATTCTGCATAAATCTATCGGCAAATCAATCTGCACAAACTATAACTCTGAATGAGTCACACAATATTAACCAGGGAGGATCTTTCACCACTGTGGCTAATCTTCTCCAAAAGGGTTTACGTCCTCAAGAAGGCTAAGATGAATAGCGTTCAATCCCACAAAACCACAGGGTTTTCATAAGAGGAAATAAAATAATCCGCATATGTCAAATGAGCTCTCTAAACCTCCTTTTATACTTTTTTGCCAAACTTTTCAAAAGCTTTGTTTTTAAATTCACTTTTAATAAAATAACCCTTTTTGCTCCAAAAGACCCTTTTTATGAAATAATAATAATAATATTTGATATACAAGGTCACTTTTTCAAGCGACCATGAATTAAAACTTTTAATTCCCTTTCCAACAAGCTATTACACTAAGTTGTTTTTTGAATTATTTTATAAAATTAAGCAACTTTAGTACAATAATTAAATTAACGCTCATTAATTCACCTGAGTTGTGGAAACCGCCGAACAACATCGAAATCAAAATCTGAATATACTGGAATGATACTGATGATGAATACTGATAATCGGGGCCGACCGGGTGACTTTCTATAAATAGATGCCCTCTCCAAGAATCTTGGAGAACACACCGAAAGTCATAATTCACTTCGGAAAGTGTCATAGGAGTCCTCAAGATCAATTGAGCTCACTGTCAACAACAAACATCCCTGCAAAACACAACTTGCATATTCCAAGAACCCTGGAGTTCCCCTCATAAAACACTAGGTTGCTTCGGTTAGAACAGGGGTTGGACAAAAGGTTGAAAATCAAAGTAGCTAAAAATGGGGACATTACAGTGCTCCCTCCCTAGAATTGTTTGTGCTCAAACAATCGCCAGTTCAACCAACAGCTCAACTTTGAACAAACAATGTAGCTTCAAGATTGCAAATTAATCTATAGGAAGTCTGTAAGGTTTTCTATTTGAAGTTACATGCTGCAACATACTTGCAAATAACATCTCCTTATCTCTCCTGGACAGAAGTATGACTATACTCTACATGAAATTAGCAAATTCACCATCACATTTTTTTGCTCTACCAAGTTTCCCCACTTTAATATAATCTGGGAATTCTATTATAATATTCATTGTTTCCAAAAGCAAGAGTCCCAAAATGACAGTTGAAAATAAAGAGTAGACTGTTGTTCTGAAAAAACTCCAAAGATATTCTATTATAGTGTTCCAACCAACTCTTTGCAACATAAGGGTTCTCCTTTCAAAAAACGATTTAGAAAAATATGGGTGCAAGCTGGAAACAATTTGTGACAGTCAAAACTCACCTAATTATCCCCCCAAAACAAGATTGTGATGGTTGGAATATCCATTTGCTTCAACTGGAAACACTTACCAACATTCCTTGATAGTTTTGTACCTTCAAAATGACCCATCTTACTGCTGTTCAAAAATAATAAATAATGATCTGATTTCATCAAAATCAGCATCTTGTAAGTGGAACAACAACTGCAAATTTGAAACTTTCTTGCCAAATTTAGAAATGAGAGCATAATATTGACTAAAACCTCTTCAGAATAGAATGAAAATGTCTTCCAAATAGTCATCAATTGAAATTTACTCCATCCCATGGTAAGAAAAACTTGCAAACCCAACTGAAAATTTGCCAATAAAGTCATATGATTGATGTTTGAACTTTGAACAACAAACTAGAGCATTAAAGAAGGAATTCAAACTTGTAAATCCCTGTATAGTCATCCCTCTATCACTGCCAAACTCTAATATCTTTAATATCATAATCATGCCCTTGTTTCCACAATCTGTCAAGTTATCTTCTTCAAGAGCTGGTAGAGTCTTCATACATTGCCACCTCTCACCATAATTGTAATGTCCCCTTTTGGGATTACCCTAAATCTTGCCCTAGAATCACAAATTAGGGTTACAACTTACCAATCAAATATTTTAAGCAAGATAAATCCTGATTTATGTAATGTCCCTAATAAGAATTATACTAATTTTATCTAAACTATCAATTTTCCAAGCAAACAATGGATTTAGAGAGTACCTAGACCTGATTTAATCCCTGCATCAATAAGTACATAGAAAATTAGTTAACTCAATTAAACCTTACCTTGGGATGCTCAATCATGGGGGAGCATGGAAGGGAGTGACTTGATGGGGTAACTTAGCCTCCCTAGGACCCTGGGCAGATATACCATCCCCCTAAACCTCATGTGGCGCATGCCATTCATATGAGGTGTCCTCTTCATTATGTGGCACATGCCATTCATATAAGGTATCTTCAACTTCATGTGGCGCATGCCATTCATATGAAGTCGCCTCAGCCTCATGTGGCGCATGCCATTCATATGAGGTCGCCTCGTTCTCATGTGACGCATGCCATGCATATGAGATCGCCTACCTAGTGAGGATCAGTTATCCCCTCATCTTGCCATCTTTTCTCATTTTCCCATTATTGCTCTCCCTGTATTGTTATACCATGATAGGAGAGTGAGGTTACGAAGGTGTCCTGGTAGACACTCTCGAAGCCCAGAGGTAGTACCCTTCAACTAAAAGGTAGAACCCCTTTGGCCCATGTGAGCTCATTGCGTCCCCACCCCCCCCCCCCCCAGATGGCATACCTAGAAGAGAGCCCTCTCACCGTTCCCCTTTGCAATTCTCCCTTCTCATTCATGGTGAAGGTGTGTGCAGAATGAAGTAATCAAAATCACATTTACAAATAATCACATCAATAATAATTTATGATAATGCTATCATATGATAATAACAAGCATATACCATTTAAATTATACATTATACTCTCATATGAGTATCCACAAGTAGATTTATGGAACATTCCTCCATTTAATGCCTTTCCTTATATCACTTCATTGCAGATCTGTATATCTCCTCTTTTTGATACCTCTTCTTTAAATACTTCAAGTGCAGTTCATATACTCAGAATATATATATGTATATCAGAAATATATATATGTATCTAACTCAGAAAATATATTCTTCTTCCACTCAGAATTCTATCTTATTCCCCTTTAGAATATATATATATATATATATATATATATATATATATATATTCTTAACTCAGAAACTCTATATATATTTAAATTCAGAAATATATTATTCAATTACTTGCTTGGAAACACCTATTCAGAAAATATCTGTATCTATTAACTCTCTCTCCCTCTATATATCTTTATAACTATATGATGAGAGACATCCCTTTGAAAGAGTGATGTCTCTTCAAAGATTCATAACCCATTTATTTTACCAATTGTTGCTTATAACATGAATATAACCGCTGCTCTTTTATCATACTAATCGTTGCATTTTACTAACTACCTTGTATATATATTAACCTAACTTTAGCGCTGCCTCATATGACAATCGCTGCACCTTTATTCATTTTTACCAATCTGTTTCTTTGTTAGTGATCGCTGTCTTGTATATCATCATACTATGCTGTTCTTGATATCCAAGTATGAATCGCAGCCCATTATATATGAACATAGGATATTTGTTGATATTCATGGCTACTACTTTTTATAAGGTTTTGTCTTATTTATCCGCTGCCATCATTTCTGATTTCTCCACTTTAAATATTAGTATTACTATATATTATATTATTTATAATATTTAAATTGCTAATATTTATATTAATATTTATATTTATATTTATATTTATATTTATAAATACAATAAATATATTATATTTTAATTATAAAAAATATTTATATAATAATATTATTTATTCAAATTGTCTAAACATCGTATTTCATGAAAGCAACCTTATTGTCTTTTATCATGATGTTTAAATATTTAATTTAAACAATGCCTTAACATTGGGATATCACAATAATGATGGTGTCTCCAACTTCTTAGCATACTCAAACATGCAAGTCTAAACACTATGCAAGAATGATACAACTCAAGGCAAGTTCCTCCATGAAAATCTATCTTAACTGGATCCCAAGAATTGCATACCTTGATTACGTTCCCTAAGTCAACCAAAGGAGATGTCTTTCGAATGAGAGTTTTCATTCCATGAGGCAACTTCTTCTACCGCACCAATCATTTCTTCCTTATCAGGTGGTCTTCCAGGAGGATTACCAACCAAAATCATGTCATGCTTGATTACATGGCTTGGCACATTATTAAGATTAAATCTCCTATCTTTGTTTATGGCTTCATGTAGAACAAGAGACCGATCCTAGGAAAAATCCAAAAGAACAAATTGGGATGGTCCCATAAGCCAAACATGTTACACCACCTCATGTCTGAACAACACACCTGGATCCCAAATCTTATTATTGTCATCACTTGTGTTACAAGAATCAAGAAGTGACTCATCATCCAAATCAAAGAGTGGATTATCAAAAGATAACTCTACATCCATTTCAAAAAGAGGATTGTCAGCAAACTGAAAATTACCTCTACCTCCTTGCTCAAGCCCATCTAGGTGATCCAAAACTGTACATGCAACTTCTGAATTCTTTGGGAAGACTTCTAAATCAAAATCTTCCTGAAATCTATCAAGATCATAAATTACTAACTTGATTTCCTTAGTTGTGGCTTCATTCTCTTGCTCCCTAAATTTTGAAACAGCAGCTAGCTGATCTTCTACTTTTAATAAAGCCATTTGAGTGCTTTCCAAAGTATTCTTAGTTGATTTAAGCTCAAAGGTGAGCTCATCAACCTTTTTCTCTTTTTCTTCTGTCAACTTAATCACATGATCCATGTCCATAAGCAAATGTAGGTAATCTAATTTCATTACCTCCAATCCATCTTTAATAGTTCGTAGATTTGCAAAAGTGACTCCATCCTTGATACCTTTATGTCTTTATTCAACTTGGGCCTTCCAAAAGAGTTCTTTGGTGTAATTGTGCATACTATCAATTCTTGTTAAGGGTTGTGTTATGACCAAATCACACATCGCCCCATTGCAAATGGGGACCCCCCCTTTTTTTTGAGCTCTGATGCTTTGCATGAAGTTTTGATGATGTCTTTAGTTTTTTGCATGATGAAGTCAGTAGTGTTTGAGTCCTATAGTCCCCTGATGACCTTTTCCTGATGTTTGAGATCCTAAAAATGACCAAGTCTAGTAGCCTGAAACCCTGAAAAATTGACTAAGTCTGAAATCTGGTGGATCCTCTAAATTCTAGATTCTACATGTTAAATCCAGTGGATTCGAGACCTATCTCAAACATCCTGAAAGGTATATTGAAAAATATTTAAAGTATAATCTCTAAACTTATACTTAAATATATTTTTCAATATACCTTACGCTATGGGACTTCCACTTCTAGGCGCGAATTCACTCTCGGAAGCTAGGCACGTCTTCCCACCTTTGCCAATCAAAATGAGCGCTTAAGATTGAGACCTCAAAGTGTGCCTAGAGAAGAAAACAAACCTTTGATCAACCCATTATGGCGCCTTGATTGAAAAATTGCCAAAAGACCTCAAGAAGTAAAAATTTGACAAGGAAAACACATTGTGAGCTTAGGCGCCTTTCAGGTTCAAATGATCATCAGAATTGCATCTTAGGTTGAAGTTGTATAGTTTAGGCGCCGTTCATGCATTAGACTATCCTTTTTGGTGCTTTAGCATGAAAGAAATGTTTAAACTAACTCCAAGTTGCACCTAAGATAAAAGAGGCATGAAAGCATGAAAGTTTAGAATCAATCCTTGGAAACATGGTTGAAAGACATAAAGTATGACATCAAATTTAAGTTAGGCGCCCTTTTCTTCAATCCCAAGCTATTTGGGTGCCCAAGTAACAAGATTCAAGACCATAAGCATGATAGGCACATTTTCTTGTTTGTTTCATCTAGTACTGGCGCCTAGGAAAGCAGAGTGTTAGAAATCACCAAATTTAACTTAGTGAAGATGCTTGAAGTGATAAAATGTCAATCCAAGACCCCATATGAAGCTAGGCGCACTTTCCATGTCATATAATCAACAATTGGTGCCTCAAGCATGTAGGCGCAATATCATACCTCTACCATCCTAAGATAGAAATCAAGTTGGAATCATTAAACATGGGATGTATTGGAATTGAACAATTTCATAGGAGTTTTAGAACGTTTGAAGATCATGGGATTAGGAAGAAAACACTACATTAAACCTTAGGCACCATTTCCTATGTTTCCAATCATCATGAGCGCCTAACAAGGAAAATGCTTGAGTTCATAACTTTTAAGGCAATTGAGGCTTCCTTTGCACCTTTACAATGATTTAGAGTCATAAAACTTTGAACTAAACACCTAAAGGAACCTAGGTGCACTTTCCCACTAGCACAAACCAAAATTAGCGCCCAAATTGAAGAAGACAAATGCTTATATCAAGGCGCTAATTCATGTCCAAATGATCTTCAAAGGGCGCCTAGTGATTGTAAGGTTCCAAATATCTCAAATTGTGCTTTAAAGTGTCACGAAGCAAGACTAGCACCTAGGCGTCATTTTACACCCAAATCATCATCAAAGATGCGCCTTGTAGGAGAATAGTCCAAGAGCATGGAATTGGATGGCATTTAAGGGTTAAAATCATCAAAGGTCCAAAGAAATAGGTTAAGGAGATCTAGGCGCCCTTTTTGTTCCTGTATACGCCAGTGAGCGCCTTAAAGTATCAAAAGACATCAATTTGCACCTAAAGGTTATGTAAAGGAAGATAGGCGCCTTGCTTGTCACTTCCCACCATCATGAGTGCCTTGGAAGAATTGACATGAAACAACCCTTTGAGTAGGCGCCTAGGTGAGGGAAGTCCTAATACCTTCATAATTCTTTAAAGCATAAAAAACGCCAAGTTTAAAGCTTCATGATGTTGGGCGCTCTTTCACCTTCATGTAGACCTAGATTGGCGCCTAAGGAGAAATTGCATCCTAGTGAACTCATTAATTGGCGCCTAGGAGGAAAAGACCTTAAACTTACATTATTGACAACACTTTAGAAATTGAGGCATTCCTAGTCAATTGGAGTCATAAAATATCAAATTTGGCCAAGGCACCCTTCATGTAAATTCCCACCATCATGAGCGCCTAGATCTAGAGAAGGATTTAATGCTTAAAACATACTTTTATGTCCTGAAATAGAATCCTTATGAAATAATTGATGTTTCTTTGTTTGTTTTGCAGGGACATGGAGCGTGGACTGAGCTAAGGAGTCATTCAAGGAGTCAAGCACTCAAAGTTACCTTCAAGCGAGAAGTAAGGAGTCACCTTCAAGGAAGAGTCATCATGTAGCTAATCCAAAGGAGCCTTCCACATTCATTCATGCCAGAGACTTAAGATGGAAGTAATCACTCCCAAGGAAACATCACTTCAAGAGGTAGCTACTCCAAGTGATCACTTCAAGTTCAACATGCTGACACCCTTCATCTTCATCATCATCAAGACTTCCAAAGGCATTTATAAAAGCTTCAAGTACTTCCAGTGCACTCAAAGTCTCCTTGAGAAGTCATCTACTCCACATATAAGGAAGGTGTTATCATCAATATCTACACTTCAAAGGACCTTTTCAAGTTGGAGCATTTCATCATGTTAAGATCATATCAAGTTCAAGATCACTTCATCAACTTCTACATCGAAGACATTCATCTATTCAACTTCAAGTTCCTTCTGAATCTTCAAGTCCAAGAGGGATCATCTACTCTTACATGAAGGAAGCAACATCATCATCATTTCCTACTACTCTGCATGAAGTATCATCATCGAAGATCAACATCAACCTACCTACAAGAAGAAGAAATGTCACAGAGTTAGTCAAATGAAGCTACAAGAATCATACATATCCTACTTACAATGAACAAGGCAGGATCAACAAAGTATTCCCAAGCATTCAAGTTCAAAGCAATCACATCGAATACATCACATACAGATGATACAATTTGGGAATATGCCCAAAAGCATATTTAATAAACAGTTGAAATCCACAAGTATACTGAGGTGGCACCTATGTGGCATGTACCTATCATCATCCAATCATAATCAGCCACATCATATGACTACATTCAATGTATCATTTAATAAGAAAGAAGCCAAGAGGACGTCCATGTGGAAGATGCTCAAAAGATTTCATCTTATCCTTATCTTCTTGGAAAGAGTGCCTTCATTGCCTCTCTTTTGTACTAAAAATAGCAAATTGTTGTAACTACCTACTGAGGTGGCATGATCTGAGCCCTTGGCTACATGAGATGATCTTAGCCATTCATTGTAACTCTAGACCACTATATAAAGGCCTTGTTGCCTCATTTGTAATTCATTAGAGAGTAGTCAGTAGGCAAATAGATTTTAGGAGTAGAATAGAAGAGACTCTCAAAATTTTCTGAGAGGACTTGGAGTTGTTAATATTTTTCAAGATTAATGCAAAGACATTGGAGCTTATTTGGTGTTAAGTGTTGTTTTGTCAAATAACATGGTTTCTTGTACTTTGATGAAGTGGAGAGATGTTTCAATTAGATTAGAAGTAAATTAGAAGCTCTTTGATGTAATGTATGTTGTATTGAATATTTGATCAACTCCTAGCTCATGTTTTTAACATTCATCGCCCGTGAAGTGTTGTGTAAAGCTAGTCTGAGCCTTGTTTGCTTAAGTTCGATTGTGGATGCTTGTTTGAGCTGCATTGTTTAATGGGTGCTTATATGAACTTTCATGATTTGAAAACCATTCGTTTACCTTAGCAGATTGCACCAACTCTATTGAGTTGTAGGCATCCTTGGCGAAGTGGAGTTAGGTTTATTTAGGAGTTTGTCTATTCAAGCATCATCATTGCTTCATTGACCTTAGATTAGCCTTTCTAAACCTTTACTTTTTTACTTTTCTTCATTATTGAAACCTTGTACATACATCATCCACACTGAAGGAGGAATAAGCTAAGGAAGTATGAAGAAGTCTAATGTGTAATCACTGAGTTAACCCATCATGAATCATAAAAAAGGAACCTTGGAGTTACTTCATTGGATCACATAGTTCAGCCTTTCAAGAGCTTTATTCAAGAGAGAGTGGGATACTCTAGTGTTTTACTCTATTGTTGACTTGTCGAAAAACAATCATCAACAGGTTGCACAATCTTCTCTTCTGGAACCAAACATTTACTCTTCAGACCTTGTAACTCTTTAGGCCTATGTTCTAGATCGGCAAGGTAACTCTGCAAAACCTCTGATTTATTTTCAAATTTAGGAGTAGAATCACTTTCAAAATCAGCTTCCCCTCCTTGTTAACCTTGCAAATTTCCAAATTAAATGGTGGAACAGCACTATGCTCCTGTAATGAATCATCAATTGCTTGCTCATCTTTTTTTTTTTTGTTCTGAAATCAGCATGGTCTACTCTTGATAATTCTTGAAAGACACTCTAAAAATCTTCTTGAAATATTGTCTCCCTTTTAGTCTTTACTTCTTTTCTTGCATCATCAATTCTTTTCTCTACACTAGCAAGAACTTCTTGTAATTCTACTTTAATTATTCTTTCCATTGGAAAGCATGGTTTCAACTTTTGCTCACACTATTTGGCAACATTGACAACCAACTCATATGCAGCTGAAGAAGTAACCCGTTCTTGCCTCAAAACAGCCAATAACATACACAAGAGTGGCTGGGAAATAGCATCACTCATTTAAAATCAAAGACATAATAGTTTTCATACAAGCAAGAAAAATTTCTTGTGATTCACACTAATAAAAGCCATGAAACGATGAAACATTTCAAGAATAAGATCTTCACAATGTAAATCAATCAAAAGGACACATGATCTGACTTTTGTCATAAGTTCTAAAATCTTAACCCTCTTTTCAAAAGAAGAGCTTTGATATCATCCAAGCCATGAAAACTTTCAATGATTAGCTGAGATAACTCCCTCATAATTTCATCATCATATGGAGCTTTAGGAGCTTTTATTCTTATCATTTCACTAATACAAGTGGCAACGACAAGTCTCACATCATTGTCTGGGTGTCTCAACAGCTAGGGCTTAACCAACGAATACATTGATGGAGTCATAGATAGTTGCATTATATGAGAAGGTGACTATTCAACTATGTATATACAATTCTCCACTCCCTCCAAAGTGCTGAGAAGAACTTTTTTTGATTGAGATAGGTGTTCAAGTTCCTTACCTACATTGTTAAGTTTTTCACACAAATTTTCTTTCTTTCTCACCTTTCTGATATAGTTATTCAACTTCATCTTGCTTGCATTCCCTTCTGCAACTATTCCCAAAAATTTATCAAAGGAAACTGATTTCTTCAAATCATTTGGTAATCCCTGGTACTCATCAATAATTTTAGTGGCCTCTTTTTTTTGCTCCCCATCCTCTTACTCTTGTAAGAATCTTTGGAGAGCTCTTATCATTTCATTTTGACTTTTATTTTGATTTTCTCCAAAAGAGTCAAGTCTGCCCATCTGAAGTATTGCTATTGCTTTGAAATATTCTGAATCACACAACCCCAAACAGGCTGGCAGGATACACTAGGCTGTGATACCACTGTAATGACCACCCCTAATTTTAAACCAATTTTTTTTTCCAAAACCCACATAGAGTTCTGACTCCTATGATGCAGGCATTTCGTCAAACAGTTTATATTCTCCTCATCCAACAGTATTTTTAGGATATTTTATCATAGATCAACACATCATATAGATTTGAGCATAAATCATTCAATATTGCATTTACAAATTCACATGGAGAATATAGGTATTTTGACAAACAGTTTGCAACCTTCTGTATAATTGAAATTTGATGCACAGCAGTAATACAACTTGTTATAAAAATCAGAATTACATAGATAGTAAAATTTAATCTCTAACCTCAGAAATGAAACTAATAAGGCTTGATGAAGTCGCTGTGATAAGTTTGAAGGCTCCTGGAAACTGTAGGTATAGCTGTGGTAATTATGTATACCCCAAGGTATGACCAGCACCCCTCAAATAATATTTTCAGATCTCTGATATTGTTGTGACAGCAGATATTCCCCTTATTCCGCCAAAGAAAGACCATCCACATGCTTGAATGACATTGCAAACTTCACAAAAGTGAAGCGATTCACAACTTGAAGCAAATTAAAGTTAAATGAGGCAGCACCTCTCTCCTTAGCGATCACATGGGCACTCAAAACCTCTTACGCAGCCCTCAAAACCATATTCAATGCTTGCCAAAAGATGCACCTCATTTGGGAGGCTCACGTATCTCTCTTTGATGCTTACATGGGTCTCTTTAATGAGAAAAATGGTGTGCCTTCATACAAGGAAATCCCTAATTAAATCGCTAGAGTATTAAACCCTACAGTGATTCCAATCTGCATCCTTTATTCAATCATCTCTACACACTGCATTTAGTTATAATCTGATCTGTAATACAAGCTCACACACATCACTATACAAATTTATCAAAGATAAACTCCTGCCAAAACCAATAACCAAATCCTGCAAATAATATCTCTCTTCAGAATACGAACTTCTAAATCTCGTAAAAACAGCAATGAAGCCCAAGCGTAGACTTTGCATAAATCTACCCGCAAATCAATCTGCACAAATTGTAACTCTGAATGAATCACACAGTATTAACCAAAGAGAATCTTTCACCACCGTGGCTAATCTTCTCCAAGAGGGTTTTCGCCCTCAAGAAGCCTAAGATGAAAAACATTCAATCCCACAAAACCACAACGGTTTCATAAGAGGAAATAAAATAATCTACATATGCCAAATGAGCTCTCTAAACCTCCTTTTATACTTTTTTGCCGAACTTTCCAAAAGCTTTATTTTTAAATTCACTTTTAATACAATAACCTATGTTTCACAGCGTTTTGGGGACGGGGACAGCAAGGGACGTGTTTCAGGGACGGCAATCCGAGGGACAATTTTTGGGGACCGCTGGGGACGGCAATATATGAATTTTTCAAAATATATATATATAAGAATTTTTCAAAATATCAATATGAAATAGAGATATCATATATGTTAATAACTTAACAACAATATCAATATGTGAATAAATCATGACAACAATAGTGTAACATACTAACAGCAGTATAAACTTCAATAAACTAGTATAACAACAATCTAAACAACAATAGAATTAAAATTTAATGATAATCATGAGATTGAAGATTCATAACAGCAATATTAAAGCATTTTGTTGTTCAAATTCTAAAATTAAAGTTCAAACTTCAAACTTCAAAATTAAAGATAAAGTTTTAGTTAACTCAAACTGTTAAACCCAAAGTCTCAAACTTCAAAATACAACAATCTAAAGACTAATATCTATGCCTCATTCAGGCTATCAATATCATGATCAAAAACAGTTTTGAGTTTACTTTTCTTTTAGTTTTAAGTTTTATCTTTAAAACTTCTAAGTCTTAATATTTCGTAGCTTTAGCTTTTTAGTAGGGTTTCAGTTGGTATAATTGTTAATATTTTAATTTAAATGATGTATAGTTTTTATTAAAACATAGGCGGAAGAAGTTTTTTGACGTTTAAATGTTTTTTTACTAAGTAAAACCGTCGGGGACGTCTAGCCGTCCCTGAGACGGTCGAGGGACGTTTTGGACGTCCCCAGACATCCCGATACACCTACAAGCGTCCCCAATGTTTTGTGCTCGTTTCGGGGACGTTTCCTCAAATTCCATTTCGCAGGGGATGCCATGGGGACATCCCCGACCGTCTCGGAAATGTCACTGAGGACGGGGACGGCGTTGGAGGAGGTGGGGATGCGTCCCCGTGTAACCCTGAAAATAACCCTTTTTGCTCTAAAAGACCCTTTTTATGAAATAATAATAATATTTGATATGCAAGGTTCCTTTTTCAAGCATCCATGAATTAAAACTTTTAATTCCCTTTCCAACGAGCTATTACACTAAGTTGCTTTTTGAATTATTTTATAAAATTAAGCAACCTTAATACAATAATTAAATTAAAACTCATTAATTCACCCGAGTTGCAAAAACCGCCGAACAAGATCGGAATCAAAATCTGACTATACTAGAATGATACTGATGATGAATAATGATAATCAAGGCCGACCGAGTTGATGAGCACATGGTTATACTGAGAGGGGGGTGAATCAGTATAACACAATCTTTTACTTTTCAGAATTAATCAATCACAACAATAATAAACATTCAAGATCTAGCAATTACGAACACAGAAAGAACACACAATTTATGTGGAAACCCTTGCCGGAGAAAACCACAGCAAAATATTGCTTATTGCTTATATATATATATATATATATATATAGATCTTCTTCTATAGGCACCAACCTACTTCTCTTACAATTCTTCTTTTGTGAGCACCAACCCCCTAGAGACACCAATCCCCACAACTGAGCACTAACAAGGTAAGAGCCACCAATCTCTTATTTTGATAGGCACTAACCTATGGATTCTTCAATGGATGATATTGTTCTCCTTTACCCACAATCTGATTACCACTTCTGATTGTAAGTCTTATCTTTGCAAATCAGATCCACATGCATATACCTTCCTTCACCAATCTGCTATGAATGATGTACACTTTTCTTTACCAAAATTGATCCAATCTATATAAATATCTTCATTCAAATTTGATCACTAAGTATATCAATATTTTTCTTCACAAATCTGCTCATATCTTTTTCATGCAATCACACATATTTCCTTCTAAAATAAATCAGAATTACACTTCATATTTCTGCCCTTGAATCTCTTCTAATTCTGCTTTCAAAACTCAGAAATAAATCATTGATTGCTTACTTTCAAATCATACCTTCCTTCACTATTTATACTTGCTCAAGAGAGGCGTGCTTTTTGAATAGATATGTCTTTTACAAAAAAGGAAATAACCTTTCATTTGATCACACCTTTTCAAACACAAATTGCTGCCCTTTCACATATACAAGCCACACCTCTATAAACAAATCGCAGCACTTCTCATTAAATCCCAATTTGTATTTTTGTGAGGCACACATCACACATGAGGTCGGCCTCATTTAAAATGTATTTGCTGCCCTTCCTTTTATTCACAAATCATACCTCATAATTTCTATTTGATCGCTCTTTATTCTCCTCTTTAATCGCACCTATTGTTATGTTATTTAAATAAGACAATTTGTGTCTTATATATATGGGTGCTGTCTTACATAGAGAGTCAGCCACCTTAAAGTATTTAAAATTAATTTATTTTGAACTTCAACTTGGCGCCATTCTATGAGGGCGTCGGCTATCTCAATGTAGTCGGTCATTTCTTTATGTACTTGGTCGCATAGTTGCAAGACTCGCCAAATTGAAAAACTCTCCAAGCCCGAAAAACTCGACTCGGCAAAAACTCGCCAACTTTAAAAATTGCTTAAATTTCATTAATAGCGTTTTTTTTTTTGGCAAAATTCAATGACAAGATGTATCCAATGAGGACTAAATTAGTACAAAAGTGTTTTCTATTAAATTTGATTGATTTGAATGCAAATTGAGTACAAAATCGCATCCTCATGCGGAATCCTGATGGCTGATTCTAAGTCTGAAACCCTAAAACCCTAAATTTGGCTAAGTCTGAAACCCTGAAACCTTGAAAAATTGGTTAAGTCTAAAATCTGATGGATCCTCCAAAATCTAGAATCTGCATGTTAAATCCCATAGATCCGAAACCTATCTCAAACATCCTGACAGTATATTTCAAAATATTTAAAGTATAATAAATATATTTTGAAATATACTGACCAAGCATCTAGAAAACCCCGCCATCAAAAAATAAAATAGAAAAACCCTGGAAAAAAAAAACATGGCGAGTAAATACCGAAAAAACCCGCCATCAAAAAAAACCCGCGAGTTTTTCAAGACTCACCAAGTTTTTGGCGAGTCTTGCAACTATGCTTGGTTGGCCTCTTCTTTAATGACTACTTTAATATAATAAATACTTTTAT
Source organism: Cunninghamia lanceolata (assembly GCA_027924645.1). Lineage (NCBI taxonomy): Eukaryota > Viridiplantae > Streptophyta > Pinopsida > Cupressales > Cupressaceae > Cunninghamia > Cunninghamia lanceolata. The sequence continues at coordinate 8,324,423 of BSBN01000010.1, forward strand.
GTTGTTTAATTTCTCCCTTTTATCTATACTTAGCATTCTTTACATGGCGATTTCTTATGTAGTCAGCCACCATATTATTTATTCTGAAATCTTCAAATCTTAGCGTCATACTATGAGGTCGGCCTCTATATTATATTTAAATCTTTAATTTAAATATCTTATATCTCCATTGCCTTTGGCCTATGTATCCATATCTCTTTTGAATAAACAAATTGCCTTCTCATATATGATTCCATGTAAATGTCTTCGTCTTCATAAAGTCGGTCCAGAAATAACCAATGTTTAAATCATTAATTTAAACATTATCTGAACACTATCTTCACGAGTAGTCGGCCATGATAGAGATCAGCCCAATATAGAGACTCCAATGTGATCCTCCAAACATTTTATCCAGCTTGTCTTAAATATGCCATTGAATGATGATGACAATTACCTTGCATACAATGATATTGCTACTTGACATGTCCATGCACCTTTGACATCTCTAACGACGATCTTGCCAATAGTCTCGTCGATACACTCTCGACATCAATGACAATCATCTTGCTCATACACCTTTGACACCAATGACAACATTTCCAACACGGGTGATTTTCTATAAATAGACGCTCTCTCCAATAATCTTGGATAACACACCGAAAGTCAGAATTCACTTCGAAAAGTGTCATAGGAGTCCTCAAGACCAATTGAGCTCACTGCCAACAACAAACATCCCTACAGAACACAACCTTCATGCTCCAAGAACCTTGGAGTTTCCCTCATAAAACACTAGGCCGCTTCGATTAGAACAGGAGCTGGACAAAAGCTTACAAATCGGAGTAGCTAAAAAATGGGGGCATTACATCATAGATGTCTCGGAAAAGGGCAAGTTCACTATATTGAAGTGGTTTTTGATGAAGAATTAGAGGCTAAAAGTTTGGAACAGCAAGCTGAAGTTGAAGAAGAAGAAGAACCTATATCAAAAGACCAAGAAAAAAAGAATATTTCATGAAGTACTATAGCAAAACTTTTAGGTACTCCTACGTATGATCCCTTCAAGATTCGTGGAGTTCTTTGTGGCCAAAAGAATTACTGTGCTTACTGATTATGGAGCCACACATAATTTTATTAGTAATGGTGGCCGATGGCTTCGCCCTCCAATGCACAAGAAAGATTCCCAAAATGAGCCTTATGTTGGAAAATTATGAGGTTAAAAATGCCTTCTATGTTGTTAGCACAGAAGATACTAATGTTGCTCTAGGAGTTCAATGGCTGCATTCTTTGGGTGAGATCACTGAGAACTTCCAAACAATGGAACTCAAGTTCCATTTAGACGGCAAAAAGGTAGTGCTTAGAGGAATGTCAAATGGAACTCCACAAGTTGTTTCACCTAAGCGAATGGAAAGGATGTTCCGTATGGTCAAGTTGATTGGGCAACCGAATGCTTGATTATGCCTACCACTTCTTCAGAGTGTAAAAGGTCATATCATGTTGATATTCAATCTCTATTGGATAAGCATAGTAAGGTTTTCTGCGGTATACCTCCTAGAAGGCCTCCAAATAGAGGGATTAAGCATGCTATTGAATTGCAAGAAGAGGTCTGATTACCACTCCTTATTGGCATCACAGAAGGCACAAGGAAGAAATAGAGAAGGTAATAAAGGAGCTCCTTGAAATGGGACACATAAGACCAAGTAAGAGTCCACTTGCTTCTTCAGTTGTTTTGGTGAAGAAGGATGGGACTATGAGAATGTGTATAGATCACCAAGCTCTTAACAAGAAAACCATCAAGAACCGGAACACTATTCCTAGGATTGATGATCTCATTGATTAGTTACATGGCACAATGTATTTTTCCAAAATAGACTTGAGATTTGGATATCCCCAGATTAGAGTTCATGACGGCGTCCAAAAAACAGCCTTTAGATGTCATTACGGGCATTATGAATTCTTAGTCATGCCATTTGGCTTGACTAATGCTCCTACTACATTTTAGTCCTAGATGAATTAAGTTTTCAATTAGCAGCCAAAAAAGTTTGTGTTAGTGTTTTTTTATGATATTCTCATTTACAGTAGAACTTGGGAAGAGCACCTAAGGCATTTGGATGAAGTGTTGGGCATTTTGGAGGCACAATCTGAAATTCTTTATTTGGGACATGTAATCAGCTCACAAGGAGTGAGTTGATCAAGAAAAGATCAAGGCAATCTTGGATTGGCCACCCCCAAAAACCTTAACACAATTGAGAGGTTTTTTTGGTCTTTGTAGCTTGTACAGGAGGTTTGTGAAAGGATTTTCATAGTTGGCTGCCCTACTAACAGATTTGACGAAAAGGAGATTTTTTCATGGTCTACTACAGTGCAACAAGCATTTGATCAGCTCAAGGAAGTAATGAGTTCTTGCCCTATACTAGCCATCCCAAACTTCTCTCTTCCTTTTGAACTTGAATGTGATGCTTCCGGGGAAGGGATTGGTGTTGTTTTGATGCAGAAGAAGCATCCAATTGCTTTTGAGAGTCATAAGTTGAAGGGGATTGAGAGGAGATTCTCAATCTGTTGGGTCCCAAAATAGTTGTTCCTAATCCCTAGAACATTCTTCAATCTTCAAGGCCAGGGTCGTCATCAAGGAGATAGAGAAGAGGTTCATCAACAGGATAAGGATGATTAAGGGCCAATGGTTAGGAATGGGTAATCTCCCCTTCACTTCTGGCTCGGCTAAACCAAGGAGGGTGTTCCTAGAGGTATCCTTTAGGAAGGATTAAGAATAATGGAAGGTGTTCTCAAGGTCATATTATTACAACAATACCCAACTGTTGTCTTAATCCTGAAATATAGTCACTAGATTTAGACAAGCTTGCTGCATTAAAACTTCTGTTTAACGCTGATGAAAGGTGGTTTTTGCAATAATGGAAGGCGCGGGTATGCTTGTTTGGTTTGCTAGAATCCACACTTTGAAGATTCATTAACAATGTTTCTTGTTTTCAACACAGAACCACAACAACGCATGCAATACTAACTATTCATTTAACACTTGATAAATTTGTTTTAGTTTTTTAAATGAGGTGTGGGTGATCAGACATTTCGGACCGGTGCCTATTATGATAGGCTACAGAGTCCACAGTTCAGCAGAGGGAAAGACAACACAAAAATAAAACACGCATTTTCTGGATACCCAGATGCAAGAAAAACAACAATCAATGAAGAATATACTTAGTAATCCTTAGCCCAAATACAATCATTCATCTACAACCATAGAAGAGATCATCACATAGCATGAAATGTTTTAAGAATCTGTCATATTCATCTAATCAATGGTTATAGTCATACCACGAAGTGTGGCAAGAGGAAACCCTAGCAGAAACTTAGGACTTCCTTGAAAAATTACATAAGGAGAAATTCATACGCTGATCCTTGAAATCAATACGAAACCTTTCATAACCTGTATCTTGTCTGCTGGAGAACTGGTACTCTTTTGTTCTTTGAAACCCTAGAGAGTTTTGCACTTTGTCGCCTGAAGAAATGCCAAAAGACCAACCCTTGAAAAGAGTTTAGATCGTGCCTTTATAGCCTTCCCAATGCGGACATGAGAGTGAAATGGGCGGGAAAACCCTCAACAACCTCACCAACTGCAGTAAAAACATTAAATTCAGCTACCCACTTCGCATTAATGGCATTCCTCAAAGTTGTTGACACGTTCCCAGGCAGTTGGAGAAGTATGGAAGGCTAGACAATCAACCTCCGACAAATCGGACTTCGGAGATCGGGCCTTCTTTTTGCACTATTTAGTCTTGAAGAGAAGGAAACGACCGTCCGACTTGAAACACTTAGAAGAATGTGAGTCGTCGAGGGTCAGGCCTCCGGCCTTCTTCCTTCTGCCTTCCAAAGAAAAAAGGAAGAAAAGGAACCTGCTGCCTGCTGAAATACATAGAAGCATTGATGATCGCCGTGGGTCGGGCCTCGGGCCTTCTGCCCTCCTATAAGAAAGAAAGAAAACAAACCCCCCGGTTGCCGAAATTCGCAACACTTAGGAGAATTTTAGCTCACCGGACATCGGCCACGTGTCAACAATTCGCATCAACGCGCCCCCCATAGAGTCCCACTCAACTGACGCCACAATCATGTGCAAGACTTAGAAGGATTTTGGCTCCGTCGAACTTCGGCCTTCACCACTCTGCCTTCCAAGAAAAAGAAGGGAGAAGGGAAACACCCCACCTGTCGCCGCCCGCATAACTTAAAAGAAATACCCTGTCAGACTTCGACCGTCAGACCTTCCTCCTTTCGCCTCCCCGAAAGAGGACAAAAGACCACCACCCCAACATCCGAAGTCTGCCATACTTAGAAAATTTTCAAAACCTCAAGCATACTTCGGGGATCGGGCCCTCATGTTAACACATGCTCTGAGGAAAACGGAAAGCCACAAGCCTGACCTCCGACGCAAAAAACACTTAGGTGTTTTTTGAAGGACTTAACACTTAGACAAACTTTGGAGCCTTGGACTTCGGAGCTGATAGACAGGGCACGACAGAAGACAAGAACCCATAACTCCGAAAAGATACAAAATACAAGGAAAGACTTAGAATTTTGGAACTTAGCCATTTTTAGGATTCCTTCCTTGTACTTCAAAAGAACAGGGTTAGACCTTGGATGGATTTGACAAGATTAGCTTGATTGGGACAACTTGGCAAGATTTTGCAAATACTTGACTTGAAAAATAGAAGTCCCAACAATGGCTCTGATTAGGGACGTGTGCCAAGCAATGGCACAGCGAGAATCCAGATCTCCCGGCAAACCAAAAAACACCAAAAACAACACACAAGAAACAAAACAAAACACCATCAAGGCCAACAGTGGTCAAGACTCTTGAAGTTCAAAATACTAAAGACAGAACCTGACTTCATCATTCAAAATTTTAAGGAAATCATTACTTATGAAAAGTAATGCTTTAAATGTTGACCGTGAATGGGCAACTCCATCAGTTCTCCTTCCAGAGTCATCAAACGGTAGACATTGAGCTCAAACTTCTCAGCCACTTCATATGGCCCAATCCACAATGGATCAAATTTACCGTGCTTCCCTTTGTCTTCAGACTTTGCATTCCAAAGTAGAACCAAATCACCAATCTGAAAATCTCTTAACATAGTACTTTTATCAAACAAACACTTCATTATCTGCTTATGATCCAGAATTTTATCATGTGCAGCTCTCCTCTGCTCTTCCAACTCAGTCAATTGCATGATCCTCTGGGACATTGCATTATACTGATCCTCTTCTATGTCTTGTAGCAACTGGTGAATTGGCAGTTCCATGTTGATGGGCATTTTCACTTTTGTTCCATACACTAGCTCAAATGGGCTTCTACCAATAGATCTTTTGAAAGTTACTCTATCAGCCCATAGAGCATACTTCAACTTATCATCCCATCTCTTCTTATTCTGATCCAATGTTCCTTTTATGATCTTCATCAGGATTTTATTACTGGATTCAGTCTGTCCATTACTTTGGGGGTGATAAGGGGATGAATGCACAAGGCTTATGCCAAATTTAGAACACATGTTTAACATTTCTTGAGACCTAAAACACATTGCATTGTCTGCCAAAATCCAGGCTGGCACTCCAAACCTGGTTATTATATTGCTGACTATGAAATCAATAAGCACCTTGGACGTTGCATTGCGAGTGGGAATTGCTTCTACCCACTTGGTGAAATAATCAGTGGCCACAAGGATCCACTTAAATCCATTGTGTGATTTCTCTTGTATTTCTCCAATGAAATAAATGCCCCACTACTGAAACAACGCATCAACTACTAAGGGTAAAAAGGGTAGCGCTCCAGCAGACTTCAACTTACTAGAAAACCGTTGGCAACCATCGCATTTTCTTATCTTATGTGCTACATCCTTGAAAAAAGTAGGCCACTAATATCCAACTATAAGGATCTTGTGAGTAGTGGTCTTAGCCTTGAAGTGTCCTCCACAAATGCCATGGTGACACTCATTCATTACCGCTTCAGCTTTCTCTTGATTCAAACACTTGAGCAATATATCTTCGTGATTTCTCAACATGAGCTCATTCTGGAACAAGACGTACCTCTAAGATCTCAAATTGAGGGTCCTTCTCTGATTCTCATCCATATATGGTGGACAATTCATATTTTCAAAATAGAATATGACATCCTTGTACCAGCCATCATCAATCAATCTACAATAAGGTGCAGTTTCTACATCTGTTTCATTTACCTTTGTTGCTTCAAGATTGGAGTCAACCATTAGCTTAGCTAAACCTTGGCCTCTAACCAAATTTGTGACCTGTATGTCCATGTCATATTCTTGGATCCTGTTGATCCATCTACATCTTTTGCCTAAAGCTTCTTGCTGCATAAATATATCTTTTACTACTGTGTGTGGCACATATGCTATGATCTTCACACCTGTGAGGTATGATCTGAAATTTTTCACAGCCTTTACTAATGCATAAGCATGCTTCTCCATTATGGAATACTTCAACTCAGCTGCTTGAAATGATTTACTGAAAAATGACACAAGCTGCTCATATCCTTCTTCATTCTTTGGAGTAAGACAGCAGCAACAGTATAAAAAGAAGCAAAGGAGAACAGCTGAAGGTTTTTGGAATAATTTGGACTTATCAATGCCGGTGCTTCCTTGATGGCTTCTTTGATATCTTTGAATGCTTCAAATGGCTCTGCATTCCACACAACTAACCGTCCCTTCTTGAGCATTTTAGAAATGACCTTAGTCTTCTCCACGAAGTTAGGAAAAAACCTCCTAACAAAGTTTATCTGTCCGAAGAAAGACTGCATTCATTTGACTGATTTGGGCTGAGGAATGAGGTCAATAGCCTTGACTCGTTCCGGATCTATTCTTACCCCATCCTTTGACACAATATGCCCGAGCAACGAGAAATCTTGGAAGTGTAGTCATGTTCAGAAGATGAAACAAATTCTCTCTGTGGCATGTTTCATTGACAAATGGAGGACTATGAAATATTTCCATCGAACTACAATTTAATTGAAGCTACAAAGATCAACGAAGAACAACAAATGAAGAACGACATTGAAAAGATGTACACTTCATGTGTGTCGAACGTGTTGTACCCAATCAAAAATTTTGCTTCATTAAGGCATTTTGTGAAAGTCTAGAAAATTTTTCGTCAAAAAAAGTCAAAAAGTCAAAATTTCTAAAAATAGAAATTTCTATTTTTAGAAAGTTTCTGAAAAAGACATCAAATTAGGTTTTCTAGGTTTCTTGAGATACAGATGCTGGCAAAATTTTCTAAAAATAGAATCTCCGATTCAGGTGTTGTGCCTAATTCTGATTGGCCGATTTCACTTCACGATCAAGGTGGTCCAAATAGAATCTACAAAAGATCAAATTTTCTCTACTGGGTCAATTCTGCTTTTTTAGAAGGCGAAGCACGAGCTCGGGAGTCATCAATGGAAGAAGTTCATCTGCTAGAGATTAGTTTCAAGTCTTCTAGGTTGTTCAGCTACCGCAGAACTGACAAACAATCGTCGATTTGACGAAACACAGGAAACGGAGCAGGATGGATTCAGAATGAGGAAGAAAATTTAAAAATCCTAAAGTTTGACTAAGGCACAAAAAACCAAGCGCCCCTGGAGGCTAGGGGCGCCCAACTTTTCATGCCTTAGATTTTTTTTTTGCATTTTTCAAGAAAATGCTAGAAATGTCTCTATCAATCAATTCTGGGGAGGACAAAAGCTGTCATTCTGGTCAATAGGCCCTAAAAAACTGGTATCCACGTCAGATGTACCCAGGCTATCCAATCCATCTCTCATCCAGCGGCAGTTGACTGGCGAAACCTCAAAATCAGCGACAGGAAGCAGCTGTCGACACGCAAAACGGAGCAAATTGCAAACAGAGGTTGGAAATCCTAGATTTGGCTAAGGCACAGAATTCCAGGCGCCCCTAGAGGCTAGGGGCGCTCACTTTTCCATGCCTTAGAATATTTTATGCGTTTTTCGAGAAACGTCAAAAAGTCTCCAACAGCTTGTTTCCGGGTGGTCAAACTCAGTCAAACGCCAGTAAAAGCTAGGATTTCATCACAGATGTGTTCAGACAACTCAGTTCACCTCCCGTCCTGCCTCAACAGCCATCTGAATGACAAAAAACGACGATCAAATGCAATGAAAAATTGAAAATTACAAAAAAAATTCAAAGGCACAAATTCCTAGGCGCCCCAGGAGGCCTGGGGGGCCCACTTTTCCATGCCTTAGAATATTTTCCAATTTTTCAAGAAAATGACAAATCCTCCTCCGTCAGCCCCTTCAGATTCATAGGAAATCAGTTTGGCACATTTTTCGAGGTAGACAGAGGGTACAATCAGTTCAATTTTCATCAGGGTTGCCTGTTTGCCGGATCATCAGACTCAGTTTTGCTTCGACAAGCAAAAATCGACAGCCAAACAAGGGTCTTCAGTCACCGGAACGCGCACACAAATCAAAAAGTTGAAAAAGTTGAAATTTTCCAAAAAATGGCTAAGGCACAAAAAACCAGGCGCCCCTGGAGGCTAGGGGCGCCCAACTTTTCATGCCTTAGAAAATTTTCGCGTTTGGCAGTGTTTCCTCGTAGCCGTTTTTCAATCTTTGTCCGGTGACAGATTTCGGAGGTCAGATTTGCAGTCAAACATCGTCAGATTATCAGTTTGAGGCCGAGGATGGCATCACGGTTAAAAAATCTTCAAAATGCCACGATTCGTCAGCTTTTTCAGTCAAAGGTGACGGTTTGCCATATTGTTGTAGTCAGGGATAGGCCATACTGGAGTTAACGCGAGTGCAAAAGTGTCGAAAACAAAGGAAAAATTGGTTAACACTTTTGCAACCTCAGGTGTTTGATCACATCATCAAAGAAGATATTTTTCGTCATCTCACACATGAAGCCATAGGCAGCTATAAAATAGGGATTCTTCCTATTCGAAGACATTTACTTAGATTTGTGCTTCAAAAGATGCTTTCTTCATGGATAAGATTGAAGCTTTATTCCTTCACAAAGAAAGCCGCTTTTATGCCCTAAAGTTCTATAAAGACAAGCTTTGGCTTCTTTTATTTCATTATCTTTTGCAGGTTGCATCCAGAGGAAGATTTTTATTTTCTTTCAACGAAGATTTGAAGGCTCAAACGAAGTGTTTTTTCAGCGTTCTTTGTAGTTTCGGGATGAGGAAGCAGGGAGGGATGCTTTTTCAGGGTCCTTTTTTCTGGGGGATCGTTTTTCAGAAACAAGACCGAAGCTTTTTCAATTTTCATCGAGATGGGTCCATCTAGAATTTCATCCTCTTGAAGATTGGGAAATTTTATTTTTTCTGGGAATCTGTTTTTTTGTTGTTTTTTCGGGAAATCCTCCGCTTTTTCAAAATCTGACAATCTGGGTTGCTCTGAAACGGGATTGCCTACAAAACCCATGTGCCAGCTTTTTCGGTCAAAATCTACTTTTTAGAAGATATTATTTCCCAAGATTCCAATGGATGACATCACCAATAAAGCAAGAATGTTGATGAGGATGTGACTCAAAAGAAAATAGCTTTAACTCAATGTTTTTTGTTTTAAAGCATTTGCTTTCATCCAAAGCTCATACATTCTTTATTTAGAAAGAAATCACTTTGTATTAGTTGGAGTTTTCTTTGCTTTAAAGCATTTGTTAGTTGTAATCTTTGTCTTAGAATAGAAATAAAGCTTGCGAGTTGGCAAGTTAGTTAGGGTAAATCAAGGAGATTTTAGGGTTCCCTACTCCTTTGATTTAGTATAAATAAGGGCAGCCTTGCCCATTGTAAGTAATGGTAATTGTGATAGCAAAATTTGATGTGCCTATTCTAGCCTGCAGAAATTGTTATTTCAGCGACTCGTTCACTCTGTGTTATCTGTTCTCCATTGTTTGATCGCTTATTGTATGCCTGCCTTTTGCTACAATACTGTTGTCTTGGAGTTGTATCAACTTTATGATATTGAAATAGAAGTCTCATGCTTGCCTTTTGCTCTGATTTTCTATCTTAGATCATCTAGTTTTGTCGTCAGATGTGTGGCTTGTGTAAATTTTATTTCAGCTTTTATCATTAAAGTACAATAGGTCTTGTGATGTGAATCTAAGAGAAATTTATTTAAGTTTTTGTGTTACGACAATTCATTCCTTGTCCACTTTTAATCCCTTCGCTCTGAATTTACTTAGGAGATTAAAAGCGTCATTTAGTTTAGGCCTAGCTGTAGTTAGATGTTTTAAAAAGGAAAAACCTCTTTTGCAGCAAAATAGAGTTTTATAACCTTGTGCTCGCAGCTGAGAATCAAAAAGAAGATAGGCAAATTTGTTTTATTTATCTTTCAAGCGAACATCAGCAAAAAAGCGAACTCCCCCTCATAATAGGAGAGCAGTTTATCTGTGCATAACTGTCCGTTTCCAACTCGCATTCCAAAGGTGCGAATTGAAACGCCAACAGAATGCAATACAAGGTTCGCAAAAGTCGGCAATTCCAGTCCTAGCAGAGGCATCCGACTTTATTGAAGATTGCAAAATTAATGAAGGTATGTCTCAAAATAATAAAATTAAAAATATTTGATTTGGAGCATATGGATATTGGTGGTCATAACAAATGTTATAAGGGACTGTAGTCGAGTTGTATATTTCGACATGACATCGAAGCCAGATCAACTTCAAGGGAAAATTACGAAAAAGGGAAAAGTATCGTACAATGTGTGGGGCAAAAAATTATTGCAGTTAGAGTGGAAAATAACAGGTGGGCCCCACATGAGAAAAACGGGAAAAATAATAATAAAAGTTCAAGTGTGTTTTGGGCGGCAAATGTAAATATTAAAAAATTAAATATTAAAGATCACTTATGCTATCGTACGACCCCCCAATTCAATAATTAAAAACAATAATTTTAAAACTCCCTTTTTTACCATGATACGACAAACCATGAAGAAACAAAAAATTAGAAAGGACAATAAAATTAATTTTTTAATATTCAAAACTCCATAGGACCACACTACTCCCTAACCGTATGGTTTAACAAAGAATATGAAAAATGAAACAAAAAATTTATTCCAACATACAAACCATAGACGTAGAAATCGGGAAAAAATCGTTAAAATCGCGATTTTTTTAAATCTTCAAATTTCCCGATTTTTTACTGCAAAAAATCATGATTTCACATAGAAATCATTGAATGGTCAATTGGGCGAAAATTCTTTGGTTCCATTAGGGTTTATACTTGCGTTTTTTTATTTTATTGCTTCACTTTTTTGGTTTTGTGCGCGGATTAGCAGATTAGGTTTAGAATCTGAGGTAGGGCTTCGCGCCCGCTGCAATTTCCGACTGAGTTTAAGAAAATTTTCCAACGTGAATTTTTTTTATGGCGTGAGACATTTCGACGAGTTTAGAAAAATTTCCGACGTGAATTTTTTTTACAACGTGAGACAATTTCGAGCACTATAATGCTCACATATAAAAGCCTATCGGCTAATTATAAATTGGAGGGAGGGCTTGGCCTTATAAATTTTATAATATTTATAATATATTATTATATTTATATATTATAATAATTATATTATTAATAGTTATATATTATATTATTAATATATAATATCTTATTATTTTATTTTTTTTTGCTACGTAATCGTGATTTTATATTGATATCAAAAAAAGATTTACATTTTCTAAGACTTCATATAAAGCAGCTTACTGGCTGCACCCCACCACCCCCTGGAAACACCTAGTACCCTGTATATCGGCTGCACAGGGCCAGAGATTATTACATACAGTGAAACGAAAATGTCTGTGACTCAGACCCAAGACAATACAGAGCATATACAACAAATTACTTTAAAACCGTCGAACCACTGAACAAAAAACTGTCATAACACAGAGACTATCACCCGGCCGCTAAACTGGATATCACTGGGACCTCACACCTCCTCTGTCTCATACTTATGCAGTTGGAGGTTGAATTCCTCAACCCAATCAAAACCCTGCACCTCCAAGACCTGGCAGACCCTTAACAAATAGTTTGCCCCAGTCCGCGCATGCTGCCTGTACCACACTATGTCTTCACTCGACAAGTCTAGAATAAAGGGAAAGTATTTGACCACACTACCTGGCTTTTGCATAAGATGGACATCTCTAGGCTGAGGCAGCCCTACTCCAAAGGTCGCCACCTCCAACGTTTCGTCCAGCCCACCAAGCACACTGGGGATGAAAAGCCTGCAGGTCACTGCCTCCACCCAAGTCTTCGCCACATTTAAGTCCAGCAATGATGCAACGAACTGGGAACTAATGTCTGTGTCAACCCGGTATCATTCACTCCCCTCCACGAAAACCTTCCCCGGGACCATTTTGACCACTCTTAGCACCAAATCATCCTGCATTTTAAGAATGTACTTGAGGCGCGGGTCTGTGATCCCTCCCAGGAAGGCCATCTGCCTCTTGGAGCTCACCAAGCGGATGGGTGTATCCATCCCACCACACCTGATCCAATCCATCAAAAACAACACCTTTGCCTTTGCAAACAATATCAATGTGTAGAGACCAAAATGGAAACGAATGCTATAAAGGGAGTCGAGAGGCAATCGTTGGTCTGGATACATGTTTCGTATTGATGGCAATGTCCAATCACACTGACAGATCCAACCTGCCATCGTTCCTCTACAAATCCGCCCGAGCGTGAGAAACATCCCAACCATCGGCTTACATAAGCTAAGGACAACGCTTCTTGAGGGGAGTTAATGAGCAATGATTACTTATTTTAGCGCCACCTTGAAATGATAGGAATGGCCTCTTTATTTTATCCGCCTAACCACTCCTAACAGACTTTCCACCACCTTGTGGTGGAAAGTCACCCGCCCTACCACCCGCATATCTTATTATATTATGATATTATTAATATTTATAATATTTTATAAATTAAAGTAGAAAGTATATTATAAATATTATTATATTTTAATAATATAATATATAACTATTAAAATATAATAGTATTTATAATATATTATTATATTTATAATAAATATTAATAATATAATATTTATATTATTAATATAGTATTATTAATATTTATTATTCTATTAAAATATTTAATATTCTAATATAATATAATATTTACATCATTAATCTATTATATAATATATATAATGAACCCAACCCAACCCAAAATATATTTGCCAAAATACATTATAAACATTATTATATTTTAATATTATAATATATAATTATTAAAATATAATGATATTTATAATATAATATTATATTATATTATAATAAATATTAATAATATAATATTTATATTATTAATATATTCTAATATAATATTATTAAAAAATAATAATATATTATTAATATTTATTAATCTATCCGATTTTTTCTTGACTTTTTGAAAAAAACTTATACTTTTGATTTGCCGATTTTTTCCCCAAAAGATTTTGGTTGCTATGGCACAAACCAATATTGTACAACTATATGACTTCTTTTGACATTGTTCATCTCCAAAATAGCATTGTATGGCCTATCTATTTTGTCCCTACTATCATACAACCTATCTGTTTTATCCCTATTGTCGTATGGTCTATCTATTTTGTCCATGCTATTGTACAACCTATCTATTTTCTCCCTGCTACCGTATGAAGTCTATCTCTTCTCTACTCTATCATATGGTCATTACTAACTGCTTGTTTACAGCCTGTAATGTGTGCACTTCCTTCTTCTGTACGCTCAAGGTTGTTGTGTACGGCCAGTTCAATAAGAGGGCCTTTGTTGGGCGATCCTGCTACAGTAATCAATGGATCTCCTAATATACTTGATCAGCCTTCTGTCATTGGCTCTTTCTCAAATTGTATAATAGATAGAAATAGAGGATCATTCCTATAGATTGGTGAATTGGATGGAAACAAATTCATGGAATATGGAGATATTGCACAAAGTTTTTCTAATGAGACAATCTCTCCAATGCCTACAATATCGTTTGGGTTCAATCATTGATTGAGTGAAGCATTTTCAGACTCTAAGGTGCAATCAAATTGGGTTCCTTATTTGTTTGGTCCTCAGCCTTCTCCGTCTACTGACATGTGTTATAGATATGTTGGCTCTACTTCTACTCTATGTATACTTCCAAGTTTGCATACAGGTTCTTTGTCTACAATGTCATCATCAATTTGGAAAACCTTACCTAATGTTACTTGATGCTTACTTGTTTTCTTGTTGTCTGGAAGACGACTTTTTCCTTCAAGGGGGATGATGTAGTTAACGTACAATGTCTATTATCATGTTTTGATAATATGATTATCCGCCTATGTATCAAATAATTGTCAGCTTTCGGATAGTTACAGGAGTCGGTTAGTAGATGATTGTGTGCTTGGCAACCGTCAAGTCCTTTAAATATACTTTGTATTGTCAAGGAAAGCAGTCTGATCCTTGGCCGACTACCACTGGTCTACTTTTGTAATAAATTCATGTGAATAAAGATATACTTTTACTCCTCTATTCGGTATGCATTGTTAATTCTATTCATTATTTCAAGTATTTGTTTTCTTAGATAGAAGAGTAAACAAATTGTTCTTATACCAGTGAAACTATTGTCTACTCAATTGCTCTTGTTGATGCTTCATAACCTGCTCCAAATGATTGTCTAAAAGCTAAAACTCTATTGTTCAAATCCTCCATTATGATTTCCTTATTCCAACAACGAGTTCCCATCTCTAAATTTCCTAGGAAAATTTGTCTATCACCTAAAGAACTTGTCTTTGTCATAAATTCCACTAAACCCTAGTTTTCCATGAGTTGTGATGTTGCTATGATACCAAAATTGATCCGTAATACAAGACAAGTTTTGTGGTTATGAAAAAATTCAAATTTGCTAACTACATAGTTTAATCAATTCCAATTCACTTTATAACTAAAATCGTATGCTAGTTAATCTTAATGTACTAGAAATAAAATCAAATACACACCATGAAATCTCTACAAAATATTTTCATCTAGGAAACCCCCAATTTGAGAAGAAAAACCCAGGTTGATAGTTGCAACAGCAATCCTATCAAATTGTATTAATAATGTGCAAATACAAAGAGTGGGTACAGTGTTTATACTATCTTGTTCTCCCTGTCCCAAACATTGAACTGTTCATCCAATGTCCATAACTTCCAAAGCTCCTTGTGTGTCCAATCCGTCCAGCCACCATCAACTGTGTCATGCTTCTTTTGCATCTTTTTAGGCTTTACTGTCATGCACTGAAGTAGCCCAACCATCCTGAATCTCAAGAGTCAGGTCTTTTCTTCACTCTTTTTATTTTTCTGACTTAGCATCACAAACTACCGAGTCAATTACATTTCAACCTCTGTCAATTTTGCTACCGCCTCATGTTCACAGTACCACCCCGGTGGTTATGTAATCACACTGACAGAAACGCTTCCAACCTCCATCGACTACGAAATCACCTCCTGTTATAACCAGCTGTTTTACTTTTGACTATGTCAAAATCGTATGACCTGGAGTCCAATTTATCAACAACTGACTTTTCTGGAATCCTGAGACTGTCCTGATCCTTTTCAGGTCAGCAATATCCTAAAGAAAATATTATTATGGTTTTGAATTGAAGTCAAAGCTCATGTCGATGATTAAGACGGTTGCTAGTAGTTGTGAATCCGATTATTGGTAACAAATAAAAGTAAGCAGGACACTGAGTAAAACAGGGGATGACAGGAAGGTGACCATGCCTAAGAATTGGCAGGAAGCCCAGTAAAGACCAGAATGAGCTGAAGGCAGTCAATAGAAGCAAAGCAGTCAGCAAAGCAATGGCAATTTTTCAAACAGAAATCGTAAATACACTTGAGGCAGTAGGAGTATAATGTGAAAATAGATTACAAGGTCACTTTTTATGCTAAACGTGTAACCATCATTCCATTTGATATTGTGGTTAACAGTTAGCGGTGCTTAAACCTTCATAACCAGATATGTGGTGCTGTAAATATGTAACAGGAGAATGATGTGAGAGATGGTTGTGTGACTGCGGTATACATGGCAGCTCACCTTGAGCAAGCTATATTTGGAAATATTTACTGTATATAGTATTAAATTATTTTCTTTCCAGCATTCTCATTTCTTTGTGTATAAGCAACCTTTCTAACACAAGTAGATATCTTAGCTAGTAGAGTAAACAGATTCATTACCTGTAATTTTTATTTTAATGTAATGTAAATGTTTTATCAGGGATTAGTTTGTTAGATGTAAGTACCCACTAATCCATGACACTAAATGGTTAATGTGCCATGTGACAGTAATCAGTTCTAATTATATTGTATGCAGGACTCGTCCTCTAGAAGCCATTCAAAGGAGCTGCAAAATTTATATACATTGTGCTCAGCATTTAATCTGATGCCTATTATTTTCCTTTTTTCTGTAAAAATACCACATATACTAATCAAAAAATCGCAGATGCTACAGAGTAATAGAGGATTCAAAATTAAACCAACAAAGAAATTTCCATACCCCTTGGTAAAATCCAATTGCAGCTCCACTGTAAGTCATACCAAGGCTGTTTAGCCTTTCATAAATGTGTGCCAATGGAAGATAAGAGAGATAACTGAAGATCCAAAAAGAATATTGGTTACAAGACTGAGAATCTCAAAACAAACATTAGTCCCTCTGTTCTTGACCAATACTGACACAAATAAAGAACATACACATCCATAGAAGAGAGTTTAATTGAAAGCAATGAAGCAGCAAGGCTAGCAATAAGGTTTCCATGTGATAATACCGCTCCCTGCATCAAACAGAATAGGGGGATATTTGAATAGCATTGCAAAGTCATAAAGTACTAATAGTCAAGAAGTGGGGACATCTTTCCTGAAGGTAAAATCAATACACTATGAAATCAGAGGAAAAAAAGTATGCTATGTTTAGTCAAAATAGTACTTACCTTAGGAGTTCCGGTTGTGCCACTTGTGTAACAAATTGTAGCGACATCTTCTGGCAGTGGGGGCCGAAATGGTTGAGGGTTGCAATGACCCTAATAAACAACCACCATGTTCAAAAAAGTTCACTTAACAGATGAAAATTTCATAATTATCCACTAACTCTAGGCTCTAGCATCTCCCCATTTCTCCTAAATGCTAGCAACTTCTTTGGATGCTTATCCACTCCTCAATGTTTAAATCAATTATCTAGATATTTTTCCTAATCCCTTTGTCCTACTTATTCTTGTTACAGAAATTGCTTTATTTTCTTCTATGTCTGTGCTACTAAATCTTGTAAGGTTAAAAAATAGACGCATGAAAACTTGATGAAGTTCAATAAAACAAACAAATTTATAATGTGAAAACAAACATAAGTCAAAGTGCATTGCTACCTGATCTTGTAAATTGAAATAAGAGATGACCTCTACTCCACCTTTGGATTGAATAGAAGCCATATGTTGTTCTGTCCCACCAATCACCTATATAATAGATACCATGATAAAGCCTATCTAGAGGCATGAAGTTGTTCAATCATATCCAAGAGATCAATTTACTTGCCAATATGGAAAACAGAAAGGACAAGACATTCAAAGATTACCACAATAAGATGAAGTGAGGAAAGATCCGATAAAAAGCTCAGTAGCTGCATCAGTCAAAGGGAAACAATACTGTAAAGGTGAGACTAAAAACTTCAACTGACAACATAAAAAGCTAGTATGAATTTGTTTATGCAATGTATCCAAGATATTTGTGCAATGCTAATAGAGACTCCTTGCTTTCCTTAGAATGATAACCTCAAGATTATGAATCAAATAAACACTTGATCAAAAATCAAAGGAAATGTGACGCAGATACTCACTCAATGAAACAAGAAATCTGTATACCTAATTAAATAAAAAATACTCATTACAGGGATTAATTGAAGGCTCTTATGAAAGTAAGTTGTTACATTAGTACAGAATTTAGAAGCCAAGAACCTTCTATCAGTCAAAAAAAACAAAAGAACTGCACAATATAACACAGGAAAATTGCACAAGAGCTTTCTCATGGCAAAACAGTGTGGAAAAAAGAACTGCAAGAGGAAAACATACATCTAGAATACTTGTACAAAGAGGAAGTATCCCAATTACCTGCAAGGGAAAAAAGCTTGGGAATCTATTTAGAAGCCATGGTTTGGGAATCTAATCAAGTTATACAATATAAAACACAATTCAAAGGTTGATGACACTGCTACAAGAGATATGGCACATGGTACCATTGCTACATTATCAGGAGTTCCTAAGTATCATCCTTTTAGAGTGAGAGGAGTCTTGAAGGGACAGTGGGTTACATGCTTAGTTGACAGCGGGGCAACTCATAATTTCATTGATGAGGGTCTAGTGGTGAAGAGAGACTTGCAGGTAGAGGATTTTCCAGGTTTCAGTGTCATGGTGGCTGATGGATTCAAAATGAGTTGCACTAAGAAGATTTCACACTTGATCATTTAATTGAGTGACTATACAACTACTGATGACTTCTATGTGGTTGGGATTGGTGAGACCAATGTCGTTCTAAGAATCCAGTGGTTGCATTCACTTGGTAGATACATTCAGGATTTTCAAAAGATGGAATTGGAGTTCATGTCAGATGGGAGGAAGGTAGTGTTGAGAGCTTTGGCAGATGGTGCACCAAGGGTAGTGACAGCGAAGAGGATGGAGACTTTGTTTAGACATGGTGAGGTTGCATGGGCAGCCCAATGCTTTGTGTCTTCCAAATCCTCTTCTAGTGATGACAAGCAGTATCATGTGGACATGCAGTCGGTGCTTGAAAATCATAGTATGGTGTTTGGAGATATTCCACCTGGTAGACCTCCCGATCGTGGATTTGAGCATGTGATTGAGTTAGAGGAGGGCTCCAAGCCCATTATCACTACTCCTTATCGACATCTCAAAAGGTTCAAAGAGGAGATTGAGAAGACGATAAAGGAGTTGTTGGACATGGGACACATTAGACCTAGCTCTAGTCCCTTTGCATCTTGAGTGGTCTTGGTGAAGAAGGATGGCACAATGAGGATGTGCATTAATTATCGTGCCTTGAATAAGAAGACCATCAAAAATAGGTACCCAATACCCAGGATCGATGAGTTGTTGGATGAGTTACATGGGGGCAGTATACTTTTCGAAGATTGATCTTCGTTCAGAGTACCATCAAATTAGAGTCCATGAGGAGGATATTCATAAGACAACATTCAAATGTCACTACGGGCACTATGAGTTATTGGTCATGCCCTTTGGTCTTACTAATGCTCTTGCAACTTTCCAGTCATGCATGAATCACATTTTCAATAAATAGTTGCGAAAGTTTGTACTTGTATTCTTTGATGATATTTTGATATACGATAAGACTTGGGAGGATCACCTCAGGCATATTGATGAGGTGTGGGGTATCATGGAGGCACAATCCCTATTTGCGAAGGCTTCCAAATGTGAATTTGGAATGACAAAGATTTTATATTTGGGACATGTGATTGGCGTTGGTGGAGTGAAGGTCCATCGGGAGAAGATACAAGCCATCATGGATTGGCCACTGCCGAAGAACATTTCTGATTTGAGAGGTTTCTTCGGGTTATGAAGTTACTACAAGAGATTTGTCAAGGGGTTTTCACAATTGGTTGCACCTCTTACAGATCTCACTAAGAAGGGAGTATTCAGATGGTCGGATGAGGCTCAAGTGACATTTGATAGACTTAAGGAGGTGATGAGCGCTTGTCCAGTGTTGGCTTTACCAAATTTCTCTCAGCTGTTTGTTTTGGAGTGTGATGCATCGGGTGAACGGATAGGCATCGTACTCATGCAGAATAGGCATCCCATTGCCTATGAGAGTAGGAAGTCGAGAGATGTGGAGAGATTGTATTCCACCTACAACAAAGAGATGCTTGCCATCATGCATGTGTTGGCAAAGTTTAGACAATATTTAGTGGGTGGAAAATTTGTTGTTAGAACGGATCATAACAGCTTGAAATATTTTCTAGAGCAAAAGGATTTGAATGAGCGGCAGCAAAGGTGGGTGAGTAAGATCCAGGCGTATGATTTTGATATTGAATATGTTAAGGGGAAGAAAAATGTTGTAGCAAATGCACTTTCTAGGAAATCCACACTTTGCTCTATGTCAAAGATTTCAACTAATTGGAAGGCTCACCTTTTGGTTGAGTATTCCAAGAATACATTTGCATGTGAGCTCATGGCCGACAAGATTCAGGATGACAAGTATAAGGTGACTGATGCCGTGATATACTACAAGGACATGATCTATTTGGTACTTGAATATAAGGTAAAGGATAAAGTTTTGAGGGTTGTTCATGATACTCCTCTAGCAGGACATCCAGGGTTCTTCATGACCTATAGGCAAATTCGAAAGAGAATCTCATAGAAGGGTCTCAAAGATGATGTCTTGTGATATGTTAGAGAGTATATGACTTGTCAGCAGAACAAGCAGAGCATACTTTCCCAGCAAGTTTACTTCAGTCATTGCCTATTCCAAAACAGAAGTGGGAGAATATATCTATGGACTTCATCACTGGTTTTTCGAAGGTCCAGGGCAAAGATTGCATATTTGTGGTTGTTGACAGGTTAACTAAATATGCACATTTCTTTGCCATTTCAGCTGATTATAAGGCACCTCAAGTTGCAGAGTTGTTCTTTAGAGAGGTGTTTAGACTTCATGGACTTCCGAAGAACATTGTCGGTGATTGGGATAACAAATTTCTCAGTGTCTTTTGGCAGGAGTTATTGGTACCGAGTTGTACCTGAGCACTAGCTACCACCCTCAGACAGATGGACAGACGAAGATTGTGAACAAATGAGTGGAAGGGTATTTACGCAATTATGTTGCAGGGCAGCAAAAGGCTTGGATTAGGTGGTCATATTTAGGGGAGCATTGTTATAATACCACCTACCATATGTCAATAGGCATGTCACCATTTAGAGTCTTGTATGGGTATGACACTATGTCTTTTGTAAACTTAGCATTTGATGATAGTAGAGCTCCAAGAGCGAGAGAGTTGATGCAAGACGACCACGATATCCTTAAGTCACTTAAGGAGAATCTATATTGTGCTCAGAATCAACAGAAGATATATGTAGATAGGCACAGGGGTGAGAGGACATTTGAGGTTGGTGATTTACTTTTCTTGCCCCTACAGCCGTATAGGCAGTCGACATTGAAGAGTGGTGTAAAAAAATTGAAGCCTCGATCCAATGGGCCCTACAAGATTGTGAGAAGAGTTGGAGAGGTTGCATATGAGCTAGAGTTGACTGAAGCTAACAGAATTCATAATGTATTCCATGTATCTTGCCTCAAAAAGGCGCTTGGGCAGCACATTACATCTTCTCCAGTGCTTCCACCATTAGATGAGGAGGGCAAGTTGATATTGGTTCCTAATGCTCTATCGGATGTGAGGGAGTGCAACTTGAGAAGCAGGGTGATCAAGGAGTATTTGATTAGATGGAGAGACTTGCCCATTGAGGATACTACTTGGGAAGGTGAACAGATTTTGCAGCATCCAAGTTTGCAATTGCTTGAGGGCAAGCAATTCCGGGAAGGGAGGACTGTAATGTCCCATTTTTCAGAGTGATCATCCAACGAAGTTCGATAGCCTATTTTTATTCCCATAGGCTAAGTTGCGAGTTATAAGGGAATAATTTAATTAATTAAATGTTAAATAATCCTAAATCATTTTTGGGTTATTTATATTTAATTAATTAGCTAGGCCTTATTATTTGTAAAAAGTGACTTTCTAATAAGTTATTGAGAAATTATAAAATAAGTCACTCTTGAGAAGGAAAACATAAAATAAAATAAAAGAGAATCTTCTAGAAGTTGTTTCTATAAAATTCACTTGTGGCTTTAAAAAGAGGTGAAGGCAAGTCATTTTCTCATCTTGACTTGTTATTTCATTTGGAGTTTTCCTTGTGAGCTGCAACTACAAGTTCAACAAATTCCTTGGCTAAAACACTTGGAGTTTTTGGTGGATTGGACAAAAACCCAATTCCATCCGTTGGTGGATTTATTTCAGAATTCACATTGTGTTTCATTGATTAGTTTTGAGGAGATATTTGGGCATCAAAGATATATATTTCTGCAGGTTGACATTGGAGGAGATTGTGGCCAAATTTGTGAGATTTGTACCAAATACAAATTTGCAGGTTGGACTGAAATAATTTCTGATTATTATCATTGGAGATATTGGTGAAGGTATGTTATGGTTGAGGTTTATGCTAAACCCTAGAGCTAGAATTTGGAGGGTGATGTTTGTAGAAGCACTTGGATATAGTTTTATGCTCTTTAAAAGAGTGGCTGCACACCTTGAAATTAGACGCAGCTTCTTGTAGGGAGTCGCTCATGGTAGAAGTGATGTGGCGAGGTCTCTTGAAGGCACCAAGGAACTCAAACCCAGCCGCAGGTCATTGTCGTGCCACTTTTTGAGGATCATTTGGTGTGAAGGAAGGGTTCGTGGATCACAAGGCAGACACCACTATTTTATGGACTGAGATTGGAAGACATTTACACAAGGATCTTCTTGTAGCTGAAAAGAGGGACGCCAAACTTGGGAAAGACTAATATGCTGGTCGCTCCATGTAGGAAGATCATATATGCTGAATATTGCATGTTTCGGGGTATGTTATAAACTCCCATTTTGTAATTCTGAGTATTAGTAACTTTTGATTTTAAACAGCAAGGTAGATATTCAAATCTTTGATTTGAATATAACATTCTATGGTGTAAACTGTTGTTAAAATGCAATGCAATACTTCTACATCAGTTCTGGTTATTGTATTCTTGATTGGTGAATGTATGCAATATGTTTGTTAAAATGTCCATATGTTGTGAGACTGATTATGCACAAGAGATACATCACAAACAACATTCTACAAGCTATTCCCACATAAAAACTCAAAAATACAATGATATATCAGCAGCATGCAAAGTGTTTGACGAAATGTCCATACACTAAAATCAGAAATTTAAGTGTTGGGAAGGCAAATATAGACAGGGGTTCTTACACAGTGAAAGATCCCTTACCAAATTTGCCCTGAATTTTTTTGTTTGCCCTCTTGGTATTGTGTCAAATAGTTGTCTTGCATGGTCTGATTTGGTTTTTTCTGATCTTTTGTTTGAGTTTCATTGCTTGTTTTTTATTGACAAATCATAGAGAAAAGCATAGAAATGAAAGAGAACTATAGCATAAATGAAAGACAACAATTGCAACTCAATAGAACCCATTTATTTTAACTATATCAGGTCTAATTACAAGTTTCAGAGGTCTGATATACATTATATCAGACTATAACAACAGTCTAAAACCCTTATATAATGCAATATTTGACTACCCAAAATGATAAAAACATACCCGGAAGCCAACGCTCAATTTATGGAATATTTAATTGCTGAAACCCTAATTTCCAGCTAGGGTTTGACTGAAAATGACACCCAATTAGTACGGCCAGCTGGTGAATGCACTGAAATGATGATATCTATTGATAAGAAGCCCCAATCTGCAATTATATTCTGATAACTCACTGCTGCAATCAATTCTAAATGCAAAATTAACTTGTGATGAAGTCCAATGATGCTCAATGGAAACCCAAGGTAGATTTCCCTGTTTTGTGAACTGGGTTTTCGTCCAATTCACTATCATCCAAGGGACTTCGTCCTCAGAAGACCTATATGACGCTGAAACCCTCTCCCAGAGCTCAAACCTGCAATTTGCTTTTGTTAAAATGAGAATAGAATGCCCAAGAATGAGCCCAACATATTGCTTTATAACCTCCCATGAGTTTTTTTATAAAAATCAATAAAATAATCCTCCTCAAGAGGCTACGCCCATCTTGAGGGTCTTTCCTCATCAAAAGAAAGGGCCACTTTTTAAAAACAACTTTGAGTTACTAGGATGGGGGGCACTTTTCACTATTCCTTTTATAATTTTCTATTACTATTCACTTTTTTACTATTCCATTAAAGCAAACTTTAATATTTCCAATTTAACCCTAGATTCATCAATTCAACTCCAAACTGAAAGGCTAGTAAAGCTCCCAGCCCTCGGTTGGGTCCCCTAACCATTCTGCTGACCTACGGTAACCCTAATAGTAGGCCAACCTCCGCTATAGTCTAAGTTGCCTAAGGAAGGGACATTACACACAGTCAGTCATGGAGAATCTGCCCGTCACCCATTGTGATGGCATCCTTGAAGTGACAAGTGTTGTTACCCTTCCACAAATTGGGGAAGGTGTTCTCCATTCTGTTAAACGGTAGGAAGTCATCCACAGTATTAACTTCCCTCAACTTTCAAACCAAAGTTCCTTTGCTAGCAAGGGTAAGAATGCGTGGGTGGTCTCTGTTTTGCAAATAAGGGTCTCTCTGGGCTGCAGAGGTGGTGTTGGCAAATGGGGTGTGACCCCATTCTCTTGGATTCTCTTTAGGTCGGCTTTTAGGTAGTTGCAGTGTTGTTTGGCTACTTGGGCTGCAGCCCTTTTTCGTTTTTGCTCTATCTATTCATAGCTGCTCTTTCGCCATGGTTTTGGGTTGGGCCTACTTGACAGGCTAATATTGGTTGGAGTCGGGACTTTGTCCCTCTATGTTTTCTTATTGTTGTATGTATTTTGCTTTTGCATGGATGAGGGCCCTAATAAAATCCCTCCATAAATTATTTTTAACAAAATTGGACATGCGTCAGTGGGTCAATCAACATAAAATAACCTTTCCTTTTTTGCTGCTATTTTATGTGTGAGTTTGGATGTGTTTTCATTTCAGTTTAAGAACAGCACAAATCAGATATCATGCATATGCTATTGGATTCCTTCAGAATTTGTTGAGTCCCTTTCCTTCATATCATCTAGGATCCTAATGTAATTAGCAATCCAGTGGCCAATACACTAAATTGCAGAAGCTTAATAAATTGTTATAGCAATGAACCGAAGCCAAGGAAATGAAACCAATACACATAGATGATATTGTGATATAAATAAAAGCTTTATTGCAAATCAGATTAAAAGGTTGAAAATATGCTAAGGGATGTGAAGCTACAACACCTGATTTTTAATATTTGGATGATAATTCCTTTAGAGTTATATTTAGCAAGAAATGAAAAGTCAATTAATAGAAAGTGAATCAATTCATCCTGGAATTCGAAAAAGCCACGTAAGAAGCAATCACCCAAGAAGTTAAGAGGACCTATCAAGATAAGAGACTTGTCAAACCACAAAAATTTTAGTTTTCTCAAAATTTTGGAATTTTCAAGATTTTTGTAGTTTTGGATCTTTTGAAGTGGTTTTCAGGGGTCAAACATTGCCAAACGGAATTCAGCACTCCTCTATCATGTTGTATTTGTCCTAAGGTTTTTGACATGTTAAAAAGTTCTGATTTTTTATTAATGGTGAAAGAGTTAGATACTCGACAGGGTGACCTTCTAGTTTTCTGTATTTTCCATTATTTTGTCCCAAACTGCCACTTAGTTCAGTCATCCCTCCTTGGTAAGTAAATTCCTCCATCGCTTCTACTTCTAATTTCTGATGAATACAAACTTCTTAGTGCAAATTATTTCTTTTCCACTTGCATTGAATAATCCATTGAATTTTCATCTTTGCTGATTGTGAAGATTTCTAACTAGAAATGCTAGCTAACCAAGATGCATTTGTGGTAGGTTAAAAAGACTCTCCAATGTGCCCCAAACTGAAATCTTTAAGCCTTATTCCTGCCTCAAGAGGTTTTCAAATTCCTTGACCATCTTTGTGAAGATCTTGACCAATGTGTCCCATTTTCTTCAAGAACTAGAAGCCCATTCGTTTGATGTATATTATAAAACTACCAAATGTATTTAATGGACAATGAAAGTGCTGGAAATCAGATAGGCTTACCCCTCTCCCCTCTATTTTTGTTTGGCCATCTTTTTTTGATCTCTAATTTGTCTGCATCTCTTTGCATTCTACATGCATGTAGATCAACAGTTCTTCATTAATAGCCAATTCTTCATTAAGTGTTTGTATAGCTTGGTTGAGTCTTTCTTTTGCCCAGCACAATCCTTAGACAACAAAATGTCCAAAATAGCAAAGATTCTTCTGCATTTCTATAATTTGTTCCATGATGACATTAAAATTGTTTTGTAACTGTTCTCTCTTATCCCTCAAGTGGGTTTGTTATCCCCATATAGGGATAACCCTTCAATCGAGACAATTAGAGGTTAATTATAAACACAGGGTCTACTTTGTTCAAACTCAAGCACCTAGTGATATTCACATAAGGAATATTTGGTATCAGATATGGTTCATACATGGTTTTACATTGGTTGGACTTCATGAAATATAGCACTCATCAACTCTATTGCCCAATGGATAAGGCACCGGAATGAAATGTGGCTTTCACCAGAGGGTCTTCACACATCATCAAGTGACCTAGGGGTCACATCATCAGTTCAAGTTGGTCAAAGGTGCTTAGGAAAGTCTTATTATGAACTTAATGACACAAAAGGGTCTCCTTCAGCCATTATTAGTCTTTGCACATTATTAGGTTTACTTAATTCCTTATAGGATTTAATAATTATAAAAGTGTGCAATGATATTTTGTTTCTGGATCATGCAAAATTGTAATTTAATTACTTAATGTGGAACAAAACATGTAAAATCTCCACCAAAATAGGAAAAACAGAAGTGAGTAGAGAAAAATTGGTCTTATTTTTAGGTCTTAGATTGTTGTGCAAGTTTCCAAGTTGTGTTTGTAAAATTTTATTAATAAATATTGTGCACATTGAAAAGGGAAGGAAGTAGGGGGAAGTTTCCAAGATTTATAGAAATTTCTATAAAGCTTTTTACAAAGGATAATATTATTGTATGTGTTTTACTGCAATACAATTCTTGTTAGTTGTTTAATGTTGTGAAATCTTGTATGAATGATGATTTTGTTATGATTGATACAATTTTATTATTCAACCGTGTATGCAAATCAGTGTGAATGGTGGATTTTGTTATGCTACGTGTAAAATTCATCGTTTAACCCTATGTTGTAGAATTGTGTAAGATTTTATAGAATTTATGAAAATAATTGATCAATTCAGACTTTGTACTGGGTTGATTGATTGTAAGAGACTATTTGACACCCAACCCTGCTATTTTCCTTGTTTAATCTGTAAAACCTCATGCATCAGTATTTATTTCAGCTCTCTTTGTGTGAATGATGAAATTCTTATGCTTTATGCAATTTTATCATCTCCATTGGATATTGTCTTGAATGATTTCACTTATTGAATACAGATTATCAAAAATTGCAACATTTGTACTGTAATTATTGTAAGTTTAGGTGTTTGCAGCTCTGAATACTAATACTCGAATGTTCTGATTTGTGAAGATTTGTCTTGTGTGTGTAATCTTTTATTTTGTTTAGTGCGTTTATGTTTCCAAAAAACCCTGAAAATCTTTGCATAGGGTGTTTAGTGTTTAAACCCTGTGCAAAGGCCCAAAAATATTGCATTGCATGTTTGTTTTTCTGTACTATTATGATCCCCTAGATCAAAACTTGTGAATATTGTAAATGATGTAAATAATTTTATTTGTATTTTGCATAAAGGAGCTGCCCCTTTCAACACAGAGGGAAATCACATCATTTATAATGATCTTCCAGATACTGCTAACGGAAATTGTCACTATCCATTGGGTGAGTCGCATACAATTTTTCAGATAGAAAGAAGTGACATTTTCAAATATTAACAGGGTTGAAAAGATTTTTTAATAGAATCACCAACAAAAGAAGAAGGACTTGTGATGTTAAGAAGACTCTCCAATGTACCCCAAACTGAAATTCAAGGACATTTTTCCTGCCTCAAGAGGTTTTCAAATTCCTTGACCATCTTTGTCAAGACCTTGACCAGTGCATCCAATCTCTTCAACAACTTCAGGCCAATTTGCTTGGTATGTTTATCAAAACTGCCAAAAGAATTTAAAGCATAATCAAGTGTTGGAAATCAGATGGACTTCATCTACATTTCTTTGCAACCCTCTTCAGAGTCACCTTCTTCGTGTGTGAACGACCACATCAGGAAGGATTTGGAGGCTTCATCCAGGAGCTTCATTTGGGCTTCAGCTGATACATTTTGATGGAGTTTTCGAGAAAATAAAGACATATCTTATCTAGTTTTTGTGAGCAGCATAAAGGAAAACATTCAATAACAGTTTGCAGATATATTAAGGAGATTTTGGGGCTGTCTTCAGACCTTAATGCTGGTCGTACCTCTGCTGGGACAGGTCGTACTGCTTACTAGGGGATATTGTGGAGTCTGGTGCAAATTTCATTGTGTTTCTTCATAGTTCATCCTATCTTGGTCGCCTAGCATCTACAGAGACATCTAGTACAAAACAGAGATAACAGAGGTTGTTTGGAGTGGGTTATTTGCTGATAACAGCTTCCAGCAAGGTTGTACAGTGCAGTCTTGGACGTGGGTATTCTGCATGCGGGCATTTCTCCATTTTGTGGTATTTATCTCCTTCATCCTTGGCGTCTACGATCATATTTGCCTCTGTAGCAGTGATTTAGAGACTACCTTTCATTGTATGTGATTTATGGTGATTTCCCATAGCTTGTAATGCTGGTCCGAGTACGGCAATAATACAAAGTTGAAGATTTGAAAATGGGTATGTCATTGTAATTAGTTTTAGCCTATTTCATGATCTGGGTCATTGTTCGTTTATGTATATTCATTATATATTTTCTGGGTTTACATTATATGCTAGTATTTCAATGATATCATGCAAAAACATTACATGCAAAACATACACATAAAACCCTAAACAAAACAGTAACAATATCATTCAAAAAAAGCAAAAAAACTTGGCACGGAAAACCCTATCCGACAGTGTATGTTACAATGGTATCAAAGCAAAAGATCTTGCCATCCTGTGTAGTTATTTGGAACATGTAGAACAGGTGTTAAGTAATGCAGCTGAGAACCCATCAGTATTATCTTAGACGGAACAGGTCACAACCATATCTTGAGGTTCCACAACATATAGACCCCTTTTCTGGTACTGATACAGTTATCGTTCCCGCAGAAGTAATGTGGGACAGAGATAGATAAGAACCTAGCACCCGTGACATTTTGAATGATTTAGCCAGAGGACAAAGAGAAATACAACAAAACTTTAACCAGTTGAAGTAGATGATGGCTAACCATGTGTTCGGTAATCCTGGTAATAATAATAACAACCATGACAGGAACAGGAACAATAATGGTGATAGGCACATTGGTGACAGGAATATGGGTGACAAGAACATTGGCGGCAGGAACAACGGTGACAGGAATAATGGTGATGGACACCGGAATAGGGATGATGAGGCCCGGAGATATGAGGGCAAGGCATCGGTCAATAATAGAGCAGGCACACATTATACAGCATATGAGAGACCGGGGATACCCACCTTCACTCCCAGAAACAATGCAGCTGAACCTGAACCTACCCAGTTGGAGTTTAAGGATGTGATAGTTCGGGATTGACATGCATCTAATGATGAGTTCATGGCTGAAATGTCATTCTGTGAATATTCAGACTTGCAGATGAAGCATAGACCGAAGGGTGGTAGATAGCATAACATAGAGTTGCAGAAGAAGGTCAACAAACTAAACATACCCTACTTCGATGGCTCAGGGAAGACCACAGGCAGAGCGTGGGTACAGAAGCTTTACAGCTTCCTACAGCTCAGTCCTATGCCCGAGGAGGAGGCCATCACATATGCAGCTCTACATTTGGATGGTATTACCCATGAGTGGTGGCACCATGGGAAGATTACATTGAGACATGACCAGATTACTTCATATGCAAAGTTTACAGGTCGTCTCATAGACAGATTTGATAAGGACCCCGAGTTCTAGTTCAAGGAGTTGACACAGCTCAGGCAGTTGGGGTTAGTTGAGAGTTATATCTCTGAGTTTCAGAAATTGTCAGTATTTGTGACAGATATCTCAGAGCGTAGATTGCTGGTTTTGTTTATTGATGGGCTTACAGATCTATTGCAAGGCTGGATTAAGGGCCTTAACCCACCTTCTCTCCATGAGGCAATGAAGAATAGTTCAATCGAAGGGATTCCCATACAGGAAGGGCAAGGATAAGGGCAGGAAACCTTTCCAGAAGGATACAAGCCAACCCAAGGAGAAAACAATCCAGTTAAACAATGACCAATTGAATGAGTACAGAAAGAAAAAAACTATGCTTTCATTTCAAGGAGCCATGGGATCCTTCACACAGGTGCCTTAATAAAGGCAAAGGCAAAGTTAATAGAGTACTATTCAGCTGAGGAGACACATTCAGAGGCATCGGACCAGCCATCAGACAGAGAAGATAGTGGAGATGAGAGTGCCTCACAGCATAGCAATGACAGTGATGGAACATTGGCACAACTTTCTAGCTTCCAGAAAGATGGTTCCTTCAGAGTTAGAGGAGTCCTTGGAGGTCAGCACATCATCACCCTGATTGATACAGGTGCAACACATAATTTTATTGATGAGGGGTTGGTGGCTAAGCGAGGACTTAAGGTAGAAGAGTCTAAAGGGTTAAAAGTAATGGTAGCTGACGGCTTCAAACTCACTTGCACTAGAAAGATTTCTGGGTTGACCATACAAATGGGAGAATATGAGCTTAAGGATGATTTTTATGTTGTTGGCATAGGAGATACAGATGTGGTACTAGGTATGCATTGGATGATGACACTTGGGGAGTTCACCATGAACCTGAAGAAAATGGAAATGAAGTTTGAATCCAATGGGAAAAAAATAGTGCCTAGGGCATTGTTAGATGGAGGACCACGAGTAGTCTCTCTCAAGAGGATGGAGAGAATGTTACGCCATGATCAGGTAGAGTGGGCAATAGAGTGTCTAATTATGACAAAGTCTCCACAGCAGCCTAAGGGCAATTATCACAGCAAGGTGTTTGGTAGTATACCTCCAGGAGTGCCACCTAATAGAGGTATCGAGCACGTTATTGAGCTCGAGGACGGGTCCAAGCCCGTGATTACCACACCCTATCGTCATCTTAAGAGGCTCAAGGATGAGATAGAGAAAACTATCAAGGAACTGTTAGAGATGGCACACATCTGACCGAGCAAAAGCCCATTTGCATCAACAGTAGTGTTGGTTATGAAGAAAGATGGAACCATCAGGATGTGTATTGGCTATAGGGCCTTGAACAAGAAAACCATAAAAAACAGGTATCTAATTCCCCGTATAGATGAGTTGCACAAGGCTAGTTATTTTTCTAAGATAGATTTGAGGTCAGGATACCACCAGATACAGATGAGGGAAGAGGACATAGAAAAAACATCTTTCAGATGTCACTACGACCACTTCGAGTTCTTAGTGATGCCATTTGGGTTGACCAATGCCCCTACGACCTTCCAGAGTTGTATGAACCAGATTTTCAGGAAGCAACTAAGGAAGTTTGTATTAATTTTCTTTGATGACATCCTGATTTTTAGTAGAACTTGGGAGGAGCACATGAGATATTTGGAGGAGTTTCAAAGTATCCTCGAGAGTGAGTCCCTCTATGCCAAGGAGTCCAAGTGTGACTTCGGCATGACAGAGCTTTTATATCTGGGTCATATTATTAGTGCAGATGGTGTTAGAGTTGATCCAGAGAAAATCAAGGCAATCATCGAATGGCCTCAACCGACAAACCTCGCTCAGCTTCTCACAGACAGCAACACCATTGACAAATCTGACTACGAAAGGAGCCTTTGTGTGGACAAATGCAACGCAGCAGTGCTTTGACCACTTCAAGCATTTGATGTCTACCTGCCCAATGTTGGCAATCCCCGACTTCTCCAAACCTTTTGAGTTGGAGTGCAATGCCTCAGAAGAGGGGATAGGGGCAGTTTTGATGCAGGAGAAACACCCAATTGCATTCAAGAGCACGAAGCTTAGGGGTGTGGAGAAGAGCTACTTGATATATGACCGAGAGATGTTGACCATAATGCATGCATTGGCCAAATTCAGATCTTATCTGGTTGATGGGAAGTTTATCATAAAAACATATCATAACAGCATTAAATACTTTATGAACCAGAAGGATCTGAATGATCGACAACAGAAGTGGGTTAGTAGGCTCCAGGCATATGATTTTGACATTGAATATGTCAAGGGCAAGAAGAATGTAGTTGCAAATGCACTATCTAGGAGGCCCCACTTGTGTTTGTTTGGAGAGACATCTACTGATTGGAGAGAGTCAATTCAGCAGAGTATGCTAAGGACTCTTGGGTAGCAGGAGTCATTGAGGGCACTATTCAAGATGACAAGCATTTTGTGGTGGATGATTTGGTCATATATAAGGACAGAATATTTTTGGTGCCTAACTCTCAATTTAAAAACAAAATTCTAAGGACTTTCCGTGATACACCCATGGCTGGCCATCCCGAGTTTTTAAAACATACAGACAGATTCGGGAGAGATTTGCATGAAAAGGACTTAAGAATGAGGTCCTTAAGTATGTTTGTGAGTGCCCAACATGTCAACAAAATAAGAATGAACATACTTATCCAACAAGATTATTGCAGCCTCTACATATTCCCAACCAAAAGTGGGAATACATCTCCATGGATTTTATTACAGGGCTACCTAAGGTTCAGGAGAAGGATTGTATATATGTGGCGGTCGACAGACTAACCAAATTTGCACATTTCTTCACCATTTCAGTGACATATACAGCAGTACAGGGGGCAGATCTCTTTTTCAGGGAGATATTCAAACTCCATAGGATACCTAAGGGCATAGTGAGTGACAGGGACAGTAAGTTCATGAGCTTGTTTTGGCAGGAGTTGTTCAGGTTGTGTCGCACCGAGCTAACTCCCAACACTAGTTACCACCCACAGACTGACGGTCAGACAGAGATAGTAAACAAATGGATGGAAGGGTATCTCCGAAATTATGTATTGAGGCAGCAGAAGGCTTGGATCAGATGGTTGCACATGGGGGAGTATTGTTACAACACGACTTATCACATGTCGATCAAGATGACTCCATTCAACGCTTTGTATGGGTATGATGCCCCATGCTTTACAGATTTACTACTTGGTGACAGTAGAGTGCCGAAGGCAAAAGATTTATTACAGGAGAGTCAGGATATAATGAAGGAGCTTAGGGAAAATATGCAACAAGCACAGAATCAGCAGAAGCTCTACGCTGATCAGCACCGAGTAGAGGAGAGTTTCAAGGTTGGAGACATGGTAACTTGAGGCTCCAACCCTACAAGCAGTCCACTCTAAAAAGGAGTGGAGCAGAAAAATTAAAACCCAAGTTCTATGGTCCGCTCAGAGTAGCCAAGAGAGTGGGAGAAGTAGCCTATGAGCTTGAGCTACCAGCAAATAGTCGAGTGCATAATGTGTTCCATGTTTCCAGGCTCAAGAAAGAACTTGGCCACAATGTGATTCCTTCAACTGAGCTTCCACCATTGGATGAGGAGGGGAAGCTAATATTGGTTCCAGAGGCTATCATTGACACACGTGAGAGTAATCTTAGGAGGCGGATCATCAAGGAGTACCTGGTAAAATGGAAGAACTTGCCAGTTGAGGATGTGACATGGGAGAGTGAGCAGATACTTCAGCATCTTGAGCTGAGATTGCTTGACGACAAGCAATCTTGGGGAGGGCAAACTGTAATGTCCCCCATTTAGCCCAAATGGTCAGTTGATGAGAGTTAGCCTATTACCCGGTTCACGTAAGCTAATGGCATTGGTTAGGGAGCCAAATTGGACTAATCTACTAGGACTTACTGTTTATGGTAAGTCAGGCAGGGCAATGTGGGTCGACTTGCTATTTATAGCACTGCAAGATTGGATGCTCCTACCAGTTGGTTTGGGTTTCGAGATGGCCAAGGTACTATTTCTCGATGTATTAAGTTAAATTTAATATCTAAGTTACCGGTTCGCTGGGTTTTGAGGCTGGGTACTGGTTCGGTCCGCACCGGATCCGGATCTGGGTGCAGTTCGTGCGGGGGTGCGTCCAGGGTCCAGTCAAATGACTGTGGGTTCCTTGCCGACGAACCCAGGCGAACCAGAAACGAACGCAACGCTGTTTTCTGTGACGCCAACAGAACCTGCACGACTTTGACGACTTCTAATTTATTTTTTTGCATTTTAAAATCGTTTGAAGCGATTTGATTTTAAATCCACCGCATTCCAAGGCATTTGATAGACAAATTGGAGACGAATTTCCTTGCCTTTCTCTGCTGCTGCGAATGGATTTTCATTATTTTTCTGCATTTTTTAATTATTTTCTTCATACCTTCCTCCCAGTCGTGTCTTCTGCATATTCATTATATGTATATTATGTTTGAATATGGTGTTTTCAATTATTTCAAATGTATTATGAATATATTTTATATTAATTTATTTTTTTAAATAAGAAATATAAAATACATTAATATAAAATATAAATATATTAATAATATTTTTAATTTTTTTTTATACGTAATAAATATAATAATATATTAATAATATTAATATGAATATAATTATAACTTATATTAATAAACATATATAAATATAAATATATTAATATTAATAAGTATAATTTATATTAATAATTTAATATGAATATATTAATATTAATATATTTATATTTCTATATTTATGTATTTTTATATAATTATATATTCTCTTTTCTTAATATATTCATTCATATTAAAGAAAAGTCATATATAGAATTTTTTATATGTTTTTATATGGACGAACCCAAAACGAACCCACACCCAAAAATTTTGTTGACCGAACCCGCGAACCGAACCCCCGAACCCAAACCCGAACCAGTACCAGGATCGGTAACTTAGTTTAATATTTAACTTATAATAAATACATGACCTAAGTGACTTATTTTATTAAAGTGACTTTACTTTATAAATTGTAAGTCACAACTTAAAGTGGGCTTGCTAGGAGATTGGCGCCCCTCATGGAGTTATAAGGGACTTAAAATAAGTCATGAAATAAAATAATAAAATAATCCCTTCTTGGGCGTTGGAGAAAAAAGGATAAAACAAAGTGT
The DNA here is from genome assembly GCA_027924645.1 of Cunninghamia lanceolata. NCBI lineage: Eukaryota > Viridiplantae > Streptophyta > Pinopsida > Cupressales > Cupressaceae > Cunninghamia > Cunninghamia lanceolata. Next base: position 8,359,404 of record BSBN01000010.1, read on the forward strand.
GGGCTCATTTTCATTATTCATTCACTCACTTGAAAATTGGATTGTCATGCATTGCTTTGGAGCTTGGCTTCAAGGGTTTGTAGCTTGATTCTGCTGAGACGAAACCCTCTTCAGAGTCACCTTCTTTGTGTGTGAAAGACCACATCAGGAAGGATTTTGGAGGCTTCATTTGGGCTTCAGCTGATATATTTTTATGGAGTTTTCAAGAAAATAAAGATATATCTTATCTAGTTTTTGCGAGCAGGATTAAGGAAAACATTCAATAACAGTTTGCAGAGATATTAAGGAGGATTTGGGGCTGTCTTCAGACCTTTATGTTGGTCGTACCTCTACTGGGACAAGTCGTACTACTTACTAGGGGATATTGTGGAGTCTGGTGCAGATTTCATTGTGTTTCTTCATCCTATCTTGGTCGCCTAGCATCTGCAGAGACATCTAGTACAAAACAAAGATAACAGAGGTTGTTTGGAGTGGGTTATTTGCTGATAACAACTTCCAGCAAGGTCGTACAGTGCATTCTTGGACATGGGTATTCTGTATGCGGGTCTTTCTCCATTTTGTGGCATTTATCTCCTTCATCCTTGGCGTCTAGGGTCAAATTTGCCTTTGTAGCAGTGATTTTAGAGACTACCTGTCATTGTATGTGATTTATGGTGATTTCCCATAGCTTGTAATGCCAGTCCGAGTACGGCAATAATACGAAGTTGAAGATTTGAAAATGGGTATGTCACTGTATTTAGTTTTAGCCTATTTTATGATCTAGGTCATTGTTTGTTTATGCATATTCATTGTATATTTTCTGGGTTTACATTATATGCTAGTATTTCAATGATATCATGCAAAAACATTACATGCAAAACATACACATAAAACCCTAAACAAAACAGTGGCAATATCATTCAGAAAAGGCAAAAAAACTTGGCACAAAAAACCCTATCCAACAGTGTATGTTACACAATTTGCACTCAAAGTTTGACTCTCCTAAAGAGTTGAAAATTGACACCAAATTAAATTAAAGTGTTATAAAATTATATTAAGAATAAACCTATTTAATGTTATTCAAGCATCACATCTTTCTCTTATTGAAGAGTCGCCTCTCTCCATTGTAACTCCTCACATAATATATTTTTCCATTCTAGGTTGCAATATATCATCATTCTTTTGTCTTTTCATACTCAATATCTAATTATTTATGATGTGTTCTAAATGTGGTTTCAAAGCATTTCTCAATCCAAGGAATGAAATTCACTTGCAAAAACCTTTGTTCCACAAGGACACATCCCTGGCCCTCAAATCCCCATCCCCAACGGCGTTTCAACTATGACGAGATGACAGGGGGCGTCCCCTGGCCATCTCCAAAAATTTTGAAAATGGCGAAACATTTCAGAAACACAATATATAGATAGGAAACGCCACAGAGACGTTTGGTCGTCCCTAAGGCTATTGGGGATGTCTGAGACATCCCTTAACCATTCAACGAACAGCCATATGTCCTCGATGGCACTTTTTATAATGTTTTATAAAAAAAATCCACCACAATATTCACTACAATGAAGATAGGCAAGACAAAATATGGATGTTCTTATATGAGCTTGCCATCCTTTCCAAATTTAAACTCTAGAAGATCTTTGTGTGTGTTATAGTCAGAAAATGGAACCTTGTCATATAGAATTACCATTTGTTGCAGTTCATGAGATCCCAGATATCTGAAATTAGAATTGACGCTAGAGCAAATGAAATGTAGAAGTGCATAATGTCAAGATCTTGCAAGTGCACTTATAAAAGTACTCAAAGCTTAAGTTACACTTCTGAGAATTGTTTAGAATGCAAGCATACACCTTGAATATATTCAGCAAACAAATTAATCTATTACATTGTTCATCTATCCACCTCCCAAAGACCATAGGGTATGTATACTTAAGTCACCCTGCTAATATGATAGTGGCAAATAGTTTCCATAATTATATAACAATGCCGAACAATATTGCATTATAAAAGTAGCAGGTATGAACACAATTTTGCTCCCAAATGTTTCAATATGCAAATGTGCATCTTCTTTTGCAATTGAGTTTCATAATTTTACAGCAGCATCTAATGCAGGTTCAATGAATCAGCTGCCAAAAAATAGCGTCAACTGGGACTAATTAAAACTTTGATTTTGTCTATAGCTCAATCAATAATGAGTTTGAAAGTTTCAGATTACACTTCTGCAATTAAGCATGGAGGCTGGTAAACCCTATTGTGACAATCTTCAAATCCATGGTACCTTTCATTGCAAGATAATAATGCACCCAAGTGAACTGAATCAAATATGGCACAAACATCCAAAACGAAGTACCTATTGTTTTGTAATGTCCCCTTCTCGCCCGGAAGGTGTTCAATGACCATTAGCTTATTTTCCTATGTTTTCCCATAGGCCAATTGGATGTTAGAAGGGAAAATTGATTTAAATAATTATTTAAGTTGTCATAAAATAACTAAGTAACTTTATATTTTTCAGTTGACAGCTATATAATTATTTAAATAAAGTGACTTTTTAGTGTGCAGAAAGGGGGCGCTAGGCATGGGGGCCATAAAGCAACTTAAGTGAGCAACTTAAAAGGATTATTTTATTTCTTTGAAGAGAATTTGAAGGCAAAAGTGAAATTATTATTTTATTTCCTCCTATGTAGCCCTAAAAAGTGCCTATTTAAAGGGGAGTTGAGCTCATTTCATAGGTTAAACTATCATTTTGAGATTGCTTATTGCTTTGTGAGTGAACTTGAGTTTCTCCTATTTTCTTGAGCACAAAAACCCTCTAAGAAATACCAGTTTCGAGGACACAAACCCTCCTATCTGGAAATGGGAATTTCACCCTGAGATCGCACATGCACTGCAAGTGAAGTTATTTGTGCTGCTGTTGAAAATGGACCTATTTGATGTGTTTTGAGCTTGGTATTTTAGAGTTTTTGGTTTGATGTTTGGATGTTGAAGATTTTGCAGTGACTGTGAAGATTTGTCCTTTGCTGGGTCGTACTTCTCTTTCAAGGCCTATGGTACCAAAATGCTTGTTGGGCGAATTCCCTTGAAGAAAAGATCAAACTTATGGATGGGAAGTCTTTCTAATGTCTGAGCGCCAAATGTTAGTGCATATTTGCAGATTTTGGAGTGAGTTTGGAGTGTGTTTTGCTGGTTGTACTGCTAGGTACAGCTAGTACCAACTGCTAGGGGGACGTGAGGGCTAGAGAATGCAAATCGCCCCACTTCTTGCTTGTATAACCCTATTTGGAGGTGTCTAAGGATGTTTTAGCAGTTTGTGAAGGTTTAGAAATGAACTTCATGGTGTATTGGGAGTTGTAAGTGAATTGGGTCTGCTGTTTATCAGACCTGCAACAGCAATAATATCAAAGGTTTCAGCACCAACCAGACCTTCTAGTTTCAGTTTGGATGGTATATCTCAGTACATTTCAGTGTTAGTTGTTAATTCATGCTTTCAATCATGTTTCCATGTGAATTTCAATGAGTTTTTGTGTGTTGCAGCAGTATATTCAATTTGATATCAGAAATATAAGTTGTTATTGCAGCTCCTTATCATTGTATTATTTGTGTTAGATGCAATGGCTTTATGAATGTAAACCCTGGATGGTAGTACCACCATGGATCATATTATCATGCACGATCATATTGTAAACTGGATGGTTTACCGTCAATATTTATAGCATTTCATATCTCAGCCCATTTGGCATAAGCAACTAGCTATATCAGTCATTTTGGTTTGAGTTAGACATTTTGCCAGTAGCTTACATTACACAGGTTCGCTAAATAAGCGTTGATAAGGTCAGCTATGTCACCTCGTGTGTTCATTCTATTGCATCACACATTCCACTGAACAAGTGTAGTTGTGGTCGGCTTGCCACCTAGTGCGTTCATTCTGTGTTGCATCAACCACTCTATTCAAAAAATGTAGACTGTTGACGGCATGGCCGCCTAGTGGTTGCAGTGGACTTTGTATTGCATACTCTCTGTAGTTGCATTGGATAGTTGTCTGCATCCAACGCACCGTATGCTCTCACCTTGCCCATCTCGGGACCTGGGTGATCAAAAAGTGTTAAGGAGATTGCACGTTACCATCTTATTTCCAATTGAAAATTTAAAAAAAAAATTAGGGTGGTTATTACATGTTTCAAAGTAGGTCGGTTTGGGTGTTAAGGAGCCACTAAGAACCCTGATCAAGTTCTCAACTACCAGGACACTAAACTTTGGAGGTGAATTTAGCACTACATTGTCCACCTTGTGTTCATAGATTTAATATTTATTGTTGTTATACTACCATTGCTGCTGTCACTACTATCATGATTAATTTTATTACTATTACACTGATGTTATACTTCTGTCATGATATATTTATTGCTGCTATACTATTGTCACTGTCTTAATATATGATATTAGTTAAACTTGTAAAAATGAGACTCTCTCTCTCTCTCTCTCTCTCTCTCTCTCTCTCTCTTTTATATACACATACATACTGCCTTCCTTTGCCATCCCCAAAAAAGGTCCCTAGGCTGTCGTCCCTTAAACGCTATGGAACATAGGCAAAAATAGAAAAACACGCATAGAGAAAATAAAATAAAGCTACACAAGTAGACATCAATTTAGCTTAAAATGTGAAATTACATATCAATGCAAACTGTTAGCATTTTAATTTGCACCTTTCAGTGCGACACAAAACAGAATAGATGTGTAGTAGAATCGCTTTTTAAATTAGAAGGGGAAGCTCCCTGTAAACTAAAACTACCCTAAAACTATACATGTACTTGCAATCTACAGACTTCACAGTTTTTCCACAGATGTTTCACGTTCATGCTAAATAAAACATAAATATGTGATCTTTTTGGGTTTGCAACATGAAAAAACTGAAATCTGCTTTCAATCATGAGGTAAGGGTTTTGTACTTTTTGACTAAAATCAATACTTACAACTAGATGCTTGCGCTATTCTACTAAAAACAGAGGTTGAGCAGCGCAAGTACATATGGATTGGATAGATTGAATATATTAACATATAAATAAATAATCACAAATGTTATGATTAGATTAACTGTAAGACTCGGTACAAAGCCACAAGCTACGCTTTCAAGTCTGCTTGCAATACAAAGCTTAGAAACTTATTGAAATAAGTTAATCCTTTAGCATGCATGACGACACATTTCGATAAACATTCATAAGCAAAAAAGACATAATAAATGTCATTGAATCGATCACAAAATCACAATAAGAATGGATACTCAAAGAATGGCAATTTTAGCATAATGTAGGCATGAGAATTGACATTTATTGATATTCATTCCCTAATACAACTAATTTCACTAACTTTGATACTCTGATAATACCCCTAAACAATATGTGCCAAAAGCACTTATTTATACTATTTACAAAGACCTCATGAAAATAAACAAAATAAATTAACTGAACTTCTATCCTAACTCGAACTAATTGCATGAAATGCAATTTTATTACAAATTATCTAATCCACTAATCCTAAAACTAAAACCATGCAACTGTCAACACAACTAACGATTAAAATATTACAATTATCCCTTGAAAGCTCTCGTCTCTCGCATGATGAGAGATTGACGGTTGAACAAAAAGTCAACTCCAGACTATAAATAGTGAACACCAAAAATAGCGGGACGCTAAAAGTAGTGTGAGCTCCAATAAGACTTGTAAACTTTGAATTTGTTCTCCTTTACTAAAAATGACTACAATCTATTTTTAGCGTGGGCTAAAAATAGAGTTTCTTCAAAGGCAGCTCTAGACAATATGATTCCAATGAAACTATCATGGCAAATCCTCGATTCCTAATGAAGTCTGGAAAGCCTTCTGATTGAAGTTCTAAAACTTAGAGAATTTGATTATTCTTCCTTTGTATTGGCGCATGAGGTGACAAGCATGCATGCCTTTGATCTGCTAGGTAAAAAAAAACTTGAAATACAACTCCTTGTGTGGGCGATTTGTATTACATGATCAACTTTTTAGATAATAGAAAAACATGTGAGAAGTAAGCCTTTGTTTTTCCTGATGTTCTATGTTTGCTACCTGGTTGTGTTCTTTATTCCCATCACCCAACATATTCTTTACTCATCATTTTTCCCTTTTTCTTAAAAACTTGAGATGCTTGGCAACTTAATTTTGGGTTATCTTGGCATTATTGACTTTTCCAATGGCTTTTTTTCTAATTTGATCGACCCTTTTGAACTATTTTGATTTTTCTTGTCTCCTCATAAGGTTGCAGTTGCTAATGAAAGCTAATTGGACTTGGTGTGATTCCCCTAACAGATGTTTTTATGACTTCTTTAGCTGGGATTTGTCTTTACTTCTATCTTACTCCTCAAATTGTTTCTAATGGTTGATCTTTCTTGCTAACTGGGCGTCTTCATGCTATGTTGATGACTTTTGATGTGGAGTCCATCATCTTTTGCGCCTTTGCTTTGTATAGGCACAAGTTTCTTTTTGATAGGTTGCATCCTCTATAACTTGCCGTTGACTTGGCGTGAATATTCTTGGAAGGCACTGCCTCTTGTTTTTAATTCCCCTTTTGACTGAGATCTTTATTTGTTTTAAAAGAGGCATGTTGATGTTTGTTACCTTTGGCATGCGCTTTTATCTTTTTCCTTGCAAATGAAATGGTGCAATTGGGATTGCTAGCACATCCTCCTTTGGTGAATGTTGGTGTTTGATTTTTATTCGATTTTCAATTGCCTTCACTACTGCACGTGTGGCATTTGATGTGGGTGTTTTTTTTCCTTTCTTTTGGCGTGTGAGGGAAGTTTCAAGTGCAATTTTCTCTAGTTGGGCGTGTGATTTGCTGATGTGGAAAACTTTTTCTTTGGATAGGCACTTGAATGGTACGAAGCATGAAGGAGACCTTCATGTTGGCGCATGAGAATGTTTATGCCTGCACTTTTTATTTTTATTTTTTTGCCTTTATAAGGCACATAGACCTTAGAGGTTAGGCACTTTTTATTTTTTAAATTGTTTGCAAAGGTGTGTTTGATGCCTCATATTGGTGCCTTTACATCTCTCTTTTTTTAACCTCACCTTACTATGGCATGTGCTATTTACAAGGCACATGCCTATATTAAGATTTTTATTTTATTTTTCTATGGATTTTCAAAAATAATAACGATAATAACTTTAATTTTAAAGATAACTAATAATCAATAATTATCAATTAAAATTAAAATGAAAAATGAATCATGAACATTCGATAGCATGACAACTACAACACGATAATTTGACACCTTGGATTTTAATGACACAAACATTCATCTTGACAATTCGACATTGAAATTTGACAACCTGATATTTTGGACTCAAACGCAATGACACGACTTGATCGGAAATGACTTTTTCATCTTCAATGACATTTAACAATATGACCAAAATCAACCATATACAAATAACGGCTCAACAATGACAAAGGAAATTCTTTGTAGCACAATCCAGTTTCAGATTGGGTACAACACAAACTAAAGAAGACTTGCAAACACGAGACTTAAATTGGATAGTGTTGGGAATCTATTTGCATTTAGAGGTTGTTGGTTAATGGATACAATTTACTTAAGCCCAATTGTAATTAAACAGATTAAAATATTATTACAATGTTTTGTTTAATGGGTGTCAATTATTTGATTTGGTGGTATTGCATTCTTTGACTTTCACAAATAATTTGTTTTGCATGTTGGGCAGGGTAAGGGTGAATTGATAGCTCATTGTCTCTTCCATGTAAAGGTTTGGAATCAATAATCACTAAAGACTAACATAGTCACCCATACCAATGGCATACACAGTCAATGGTGATGCAAGTCATCTTGACTACTCATCTCATACACCTCTTGACCCAACTGTTTAGTATATCTCCTACCATTATTCAGAACAATGGGATTTCTTCTTCATTGGTGATTAAATGTCCATGAATTCAAGTAAAGTTTCTGGCGTTTAGTGGCAAACTACATGCTTTGTCTGTTATGCAGGTGATATGTAAAAAGAATAAGGGAAGACAAAGAGTGACTTCATGGTTAGATCAATTTACAGGAATCTTTTGGATTGTGTAGGCTAGTGATGCAAGTCATCTTGACTACTCATCTCATACACCTCTTGACCCAACTGTTTGGTATATCTCCTTCCATCATTCAGAACAATAGGATTTCTGCTTCATGGTGATTAAATGTCCATGAATTCAAGTAAATTTTCTAGCATTTAGCAAAAAGCTATATGCTTTATCTGTTATGCAGGTGATATGTAAAAAGAATAAGGGAAGACAAAAAGTGACTTTATGGTTAGATCGATTTACAGAAATCTTTTGGCTCATGTAGGCTAGATCTGCAATCTAATTAATAGTTTAGCTAACTAATAATTTCATGAGATTCATTGATGTTGTGTCAATTCACAGAAACAATTTTGATTGCCAGAGTTAAATGTGCATTCTCATTAATATTTTAGTAGTTATTTCATCAGGTCTGGGTGTAGCACTTATTTATTGCAGTCACATATAATATAAAAATTTGAAATGGCTATTTGGATCCTGCAAGTTGCATTCAGTGTGCTGTACTGAAACTTCTGATTATGACTCAGGGGGTTAAAAGGTCTAGGTATGATGCGAGTCCCCACTTCTCAACATTTCTTCTGTCAAGTGTATTGATTGTCTGCAATAATTACAATCCTGTCCATGAGACCCTTTGCACTCTCATTTGCTCTAAATTCTGCAATAAATCATTTCATGTTTGTGCGTTATCCATTCCAAATTATATTATTAATGATATTTACACTTAAGTTATAGATGATAACAAAAAAATGCAAAAATATCAATATGTTGTTGACTTTGTCAAAATTCCAATCACGGTGTAAAATCTCCTAATACTGAAATAACATTGAATTAAACATACAAATAATTGAAATTTGAACAGCAGAGAAAATTGACACTGGACAGATATTTTATACCTTTCAATCTTCTTTGCATTCCTTCGAAAGCTTAAAAGGCAACCTCTACAACTAGTCCTTCAGTTGCATGGAAATATTACACTGCTCTGAGTTATTAATTTTCTATCTTGCCTCTGTCTTTATACTATTCAGCTAAAAATATAATCTTCCAATAAAGTGATCTTATCTCTCAAAAAGAAAGCAACCTTATCTCACGTAGGAGATGACTTGAAAGATAAGTCTAAGTCATTAGTGCTTTCGCATTTTATTAGACTTAATTAACTAAATAAAAGATTTCATTTTATAACTTAAGTAAATTATAAAATTAAAATAACTCAAACTACCTGCACGTTCACACTGAACCTGTCCAGAAGTTCCGAACTGAGCTTAACAACTCAACAGACTTTATATATTACCATAAAAATGTTACAAGAAAATCTACAACTTGCAGTCTTGACAACAAGTCATTTTAATTACAATATAATTGTCTGCTTCATCTTTTTGGACAAAGAATTCACTTACATTACTCAAGTTCTCAGGTACACAAAACACAACTTGAATATCAGCATGGTTTACAATATATTTCACAGCATCTGGACCTGCAGAAAGTGGTTCCCACGCAGAATCAGAAGTTGCTATGCCAAACGAAATGACAGTTTAAAATTTAAATTCATGGCAGCAGATGAATTGAACAAGATGAAAATAAAATGTTACCCAATGTATCATATAAAGGGACTGATATGTAAGAATATGAAGAGCATGCATTTTCAATGACCAGCCACTCTGGTCTGTTGATTAAGTAGAGTCCAATGCAAGCCCCCTAGGCAGAGGAAAAAAGTCACAATGTGAGAGAAAAAGCACCAACTTTAATTTAACATCAATGAAAACATATTTGGCTCATTATTTTTCAAGAAGTTAAAATTAAGTTTCAAAATAACTCATGGTTTTAACTTTTATATATACAAAAGTTCATAATCCATCTTATTTTGATACAGAACTATTTAGAAATAGCCTCCATGTTAAACTTTAACTGAGAAAATTATCGCAAGAGCTTTAGAGAATAAGCCTTTACTTTTGGAATTCCATGATAAACAAGCCCAGAACCTATTGCAGTCCGTGCTGTCCCTGCCTCTCCATATGTCATCCACTTATATCTATAAGGAAGAACAAAAAGAAGACTCATAATGACTCCAGAGTTTGGTTTCTTGGCCCATGTTTTTCCACATACAGATTCAATCTTCTATACAAATTGAACAAACTTACTCTCCAACAGTTCCATCCATACGAACGCGTGTTCCCAGATACTTAAAATCGTGGTAGGAATTCACCGCATTCCTGCATTGCAAAGCTTAATTAAAAGATCTATATTAAGAGTGCATTCTATAAGGCCTTCCAATCTAAGTCCAATCAACACAAAGAATGCTATACAGGCATGCATCATCAATCATCAAGATCTGTGACTAAGCATGGTGTGTGATTCCATTATATGACTAAGGTACCAATTTTCAGATTTCAGACACTTCTTGGACCTAAATGCTTGCCAGATAACATCCCACCATTGGTTCAAAATTCTTGTGCCATGTTCTAAAATACATATACATTTGTGTTTGTCTTTTCTTGTGTATTTCTTTATATCTACACTTAATCTGCACAAAGTTGCCATAAGCCATTATAATTGATTTGATATTTCCTTCAGTTTAAATGGGTTGCATGGGTCTTTCAAATAAAGTATGCATATACTACATTCACAGATAAGCCACTATGGGAACACACATATTTCCAAAACAAAGCAGTCCCTTACATTCCTGTTGGTTAATTAATGTTAAAATGAATAAGTCAAATCATAAGCACATACTAGATATTCCTGAAGGCGACAATTGATAATTATAACCACTTACATGAATTGTTTAACATTCACTTACACAAAACTGTCATGCAGTGTTCCAATCTCAGGATGATGTTGAAATCTATCCACAAGCTTCAAAGGAGAACGTACTGATCTGCTACCACCAAGGAAACCATTATATTTATATCCAACATGTACAATGTAATGTAATAAATCAATAGCTCCATGGTTGAAACAAAATTAGAGATAAACCTCACCTATATACATTCCATTTTCCTGTCTGCAACTCCTCTGGAAGAATGACACTGTATCCTTCATCTGTGCACAAGCCTCACAAATTTTTGAACAATTAAAATAAAAGAACCAGAATAACCACATGCTAGAACTAGCATTTCCAACTGAGATTCACTGATTCAGTTTAATATACAAGCAGATAAGACATTCAGAATACCCTAATCATGATATGAAATGAAATGAAAGATTTTAATAATGTCCACAAGACCAAAGCATGGGACCAAGAACAGCACGCAAGCCACACCCCGAGAGACAAGGCGCCAAAGCCTTATAAAGTGTGTACACTCATCTTGATGTCAGATCTTCTGCAGTGGATATTGATCAAAAAGTTTGCAGTTTTGCCCAACCTTGCCTCCTCAAACAAAGTGTTTAGATTGTATACTCTCAAGGTGTCTTCGTAATTGATACGGATGTCATTGTAGGCTGAGCACTCCATGATGTAATGCCATTCTGTTGTAATGTCCCCCATCTAGCTCATTGCTCCAATGGACCAGGGTTAGCCTATAATTCGACTTCCGTAGGCTAATGGAGGTGTTTAGAAAGTCATTCCAGGGACTTACTATTTTTCATAAGTCAGGAGCCGAGCAGTTACTATTTTTGGCAGGGCAGTTGTGGGGGATCCTTGGCACAATACTCATGGTCTCCATATGACTAGAGCCTAAACGATATAATATAAGTCAAATTAAATATTTAACTTATATTATTTTATGAGGTTTTGATATAACTTGAAGTTATAAAGTAAAGTGTTTATAAAGCGCAAGTTATAACTTAAAGTTACATGTCTAGGGATGGGCGCCCCTCATGGGGAGATAAGGGGTCAAGTAATGAATTTAAAATTAATAAAAACATCCTCTTCTTGGGCGTTGGGTTTGAGAGGAATAAAAGAAAAAAATGAAGGCTCATTTGCCTTATGCTATGTTGGATGAAAATTGCTCTCATATTGAGTTTGCCCGTGCTTTGGGATTGAACTTGGCTCTAGGATTTTGAATATCGATTTGCAGAAATGAAAGCCTTTGCAGCTTCGCCTTTCTTCGTGCATGAAAGATTGCATCAGGAGAGGAGTTGAGGAGGCTTCACACAAAGGCTTAATTTGTGCATTCAGGGTATCCATTTTGGTGATTGTTTGAGCTTGAAATGAAGGCATCTTGAGGAGTTTTGATATTGCAGCTGTTGGTAGGGATGAAGAGGAGTCTATGAGTTTTATTGCAGATTTATTGCTGCTTCAGACTTCCATTTGCAGGCCGTACTTCCCTTGTGCTGGCCGTACTGTATTTTCACGACTGTACCTTGTTTGTTGGTCGTACCTTTCAAACTAGTGATATCTCTGTGTTTTGAGGCTGCTATGAGTTCATTCTGTGGCGTTGGAGGATTGTGAGGAGACAACAAACATTGTTGACTAGATTTTATAATATTCTGAGCATTCTTTATGCTATTCCAGCCACCACCATGGCCATACATTGCTGCAGTTAGACGTGGGTTCTTCTTGGACTATTCTCCAGACATTTGGCATCATCAAATACCTTCAATCATGGCGTCCAAGGTCTGAGATTGCATTGTTCAAGTTTGTTTTGCATTACCATACTCAGTAGTGAAGATTGGAGTGAATTTCTATAGCTTGTATTGCTGGTCCGGCTTCAACAACCGAGCGAAGTTGTCAAACTTGATCTGGGTATGTACTTATAATTCATATCTTGGCTAAATATAATCTAGGTCACTGTTATTTTGAAAATATCTCTTTTAGTTTCTTTGGGTTTGTTCATATACTTCATATTTCATACATGCAATGCAAAAATCCAACATGCAAAAACAACCCATAAAACCCTAAATAGCAAAACATCAATAAAACACAAAAAATTAGTCAAAGCAAACATATACAGAGGGGTGTGTGTTACAATGGTATCAGAGCCAAAAATCTTGCCATCCTGTGGGGTTAAATATGACATGCAGAAGTTGAAAGTGAGATATGCAACCTATTGACAGGTATAATTTCAGACCAAGACCAGGAACACAAAACCCATAGAGGATACGGGGAAGAGAGGTAGCATAGATAGAAGAACCTGAGCATCCAGTACCCATAGTAGATCCTTTTGAGTCAGAGATAGAGGTTGTCGCTACCGAGGAAGATTCCCAAGTTTCGCGAATAGACCCATTTTCAGGTGAACTACCTCCAGTCACAGAACCTACAGGAGAAATGGGTGATAGAGAAGGTGAGGAACCTAGCATGCGCGAGATCCTGAATGTGCTCACTAGGAGCTCGTTGGCCTTAGAGAGAGAGTTGAGGGAGTCTAGACAGGAGTTGAGAGAGTCACAGGCGGAGATAGCTCATACCCTCGAGCAGTTGCTTCCTAGGGATGGAAGAAATAACAGGGATAAACACCGTGACAAGAACATGTATAATGGAGGTGACAGGAACAGGAACAATGACGGTGCTAGGCACAGAGATAATGGGGGAGATAGGAACAGGCATAATGTGGGTGATAGACATAATGGTGACAGGAATCAGGGGAACAGGAATAATGGAGATAGGAACCAGGATGATAGACACAGATTCAGAGATGATGAGGATGAGGCCTCAGTGACTCACAAAAGGGCTTCACAGTTTACAGCAGGTGATAGCCCTGGTATCCCTACATTTGCTCCCAGGAACCAAGTTCCTAAGCAGGATCACACACAGGCTGAGTTTCAGGAGGAGATTATGAGGGATTGGAGAGCTTCTAGTGCAGAGTTCAAGGCCGAAATGACCTTTGTACAATACTCTAACATTAGGATTAAGAATAGACCTCGCAGAGGAGGTAGACCTCAGAACCAGGAGTTGCAAAAGAAAGTGAGCAAGATAACACTTCCCTACTTTGATAGATCAAGTAAAACCGCTACGAGAGCTTGGGTCCAGAAATTGGACAGCTACTTGCAGATTAGTCCAATACCTAAGGAGGACGCCATTACTTATGCAGCTTTGTATTTGGAAGGGGTAGCAAATAAGTCGTTGAGCAATGGGAAGGTCACACCGGGTCATGATCAGATTACTTCATACGTGGAGTTTACAGCTAGACTAATCGACAGATTCGATGAGAAGGACCCAGAGTTACAGTTTAAGGAGTTAGCACAGCTGAGGCAAAGTGGATCAGTTGACTCCTACATTTCTGAGTTCCAGGACCTATCTGTCATGGTCCCAGAGATTTCTGAGCGCAGATTGGTGATTCTTTTTATTGATGGATTGTCAGACCCACTTCGTGGTTGGGTTAAGGGTATTGACCCTACTTCACTCCAAGAGGCCATGAAGAAGGCCCGAGATATGGAGTCATCAATGTGGAGGAGCAAATTTCAGTCTAAGGGATTCCCACACAAGAGGGATAAGGAGAAGGAGAAGAGACCCTTCCATAGAGATGTTGAGCAGCAGAAGGACAGATCAAACAGGCTAACAGATGATCAGCTCAACGAGTATAGGAGGAAGAAACTTTGCTTCCATTGTAAAGAACCATGGGATCCCTCACATAAGTGTCCACACAAGGCTAAGGCCAAATTGATCGAGCACTATTCAGCTGAGGATACTCAATCAGAGGCATTCGATTCAGATTCAGATCAACCTTCCGATCATGGAGATAGTGGAAATGAGAGAGCTTCACAGCACAGTACTGGCAGTGGAGGTATTATTGCTCAGTTATCTAGTTTCCAGAAGGTTGGTTATTTCAGGGTGCGTGGTGTACTCGGTGGACAGCGCATTATTACCCTCATTGATATAAGAGCTACTCATAATTTTATTGACGAGGGGTTGGTAGCTCGCAAGGAGTTAAAGACAGAGGAATTCGAAGGCTTCAAGGTAATGGTAGCTGACGGACTCAAAATGCAGTGCAATAGGAAGATATCAGGATTGAAGATCATCATGGGCGATTATGAGTTGGTAGATGACTTCTATGTTGTTGGCATCGGGGATACAGATGTTCTCGGCATGCATTGGATGAGTCAGTTAGAGGAGTTCACCATGAATGTAAAGATGGAAATGAGATTTGAATTCAATGGGAGGAAAATATGCCTTAGAGGTATATCAGATGGTGGACCTCGAGTGGTATCACTAAAGAGAATGGAGAGGCTGTTGAGACATGACAAGGTAGAGTGGGCAGCAGAGTGCCTCATTATGCCAAAGTCCCCACCACAACAGAAGGGCAGTTATCATCCTGATATTCAGAAGCTACTATCCAAGCACAGTAAGGTGTTTGGAGATATACCACCAGGAGATTGTTGTTATATGGAGTCTAATCAGGACTTGGATGTTAAATTTACCCCACTTTTATCGGCACAATTTCCCCCCAAATTCCTACGAGGTCAAGGGGCAGCACCCCTTGCGAGGGTTTGGGGGCAGCGCCCCCAAGACAGGGTCAAGGGGCAGCGCCCCTGGCGTGCTCCCTGTCGCGATACAGGGCAGGTTGAGGGGCAACGCCCCCGAAACCTCACACGATTTTTATTATTTTATAAAGGCACCGGGAGTTATTTTTTTTCATTAGCTGACATAAGAAAACCCTATTTTTGTAACTGACAAAAAAGCTTGATAAAAGCGGCTAAGGGTTAGGGTTTTGGTTGATATTGTATTGTAGCATTTGCAATGGTATTGAGTTGCAAGGATTGCTGGTTGTAATTGGTTTGATTTACTGGAGAATAATATTGGACTCTCTGTTGGTTGATGTAGCCCAAGTTTGGGTGAACCATGTTAAAACTTGTCTCTCGCTGTTATTATTTCTGTGTTTTTCCATTCCTCTATTTAATCTTTATTTGTATTTAATTGATATCTTCTGCCAGCTAACCCTAACAAGGAGTGCCTCCTGATAGAGGCATAGAGCATGTGATTGAGCTAGAGGATGGGACAAAGCCCATCATGATCACTCCTTACCGTCATCCAAAAAGGCTCAAGGATGAAATTGAAAAAAAATTAAGGAGTTATTGGAGATGGGACACATCCAGCCCAATAAGAGCCCATTTGCTTCAGCAGTTGTTCTTGTCAAAAAGAAGGATGGGACAATTAGGATGTGTATCGACTATAGGGCGTTAAACAAGAAAACTATTAAGAACAATTACCCCATTCCGAGGATAGACGGGCTGAGAGATGAGCTATATAGTGCTTGTTACTTTTCCAAAACTGATTTGAGGTCTGGATATCATCAGATTCACATGAGGGCAGAGGATGTAGAGAAGACTGCTTTCAGGTGTCATTACGGCCACTTTGAATTTTTGGTGATGCCATTCGATTTGACCAATGCACCTGCTACCTTCCAGAGTTGCATAAACCAGATTTTCAAACATAAGCTTCGGAAGTTTGTTGTGATCTTCTTCGATGACATATTAATTTTCAGCAAGACTTTGGAGGATCACTTGAACATTTGGAGGAGGTGTTGAGTATTTTGGAGAGTGAGTCTCTCTATGCCAAAGAATCCAAGTGTGACTTTGGTATGACAGAATTGCTCTATCTGGGTCACATTATCAGTGCAAAAGGTGTCAGGGTACATCCAGATAAGATTAAGGCGATTGTTGATTGGCCCCCACCTACAAACCTCACACAGCTTAAGGGCTTCTTTGGACTATGTGGTTTTTACAAGAGGTTTGTAAAAAGCTTCTCACAGACAGCAGCAACTTTGACAGATTTGACAAAGAAGGGAGCCTTTGTGTGGTCTGAATCAGCCCAGCAGTGCTTTGATCATTTCAAGCACTTAATGTCTACTTGCCCTGTGCTTGCGATTCCCGATTTCACCAAACCATTCGAGTTGCAGTGTGATGCTTCTGGAGAGGGAAGAGGGGCAGTGCTTATGCAGGAGAAGCACTTGATAGCATTTGAAAGCAGGAAACTTCGGGGTGTTGAGAGGAGTTACTCGGTGTATGACCAAGAGATGTTGGCCATAATGCATGCATTGGCCAAGCTCGGGCCTTATCTGGTCGGAAGCAAATTCATAACCAAAACAAATCATAAAAGCATCAAATACTTTATGAACCAGAAGGACCTGAATGACAAACAGCAAAAATGGGTGAGCAGGTTGTAGGCATATAATTTTGACATCGAGTATGTCAAAGGCAAGAGGAACATAGTTGCAGATGCCTTATCACATCGACCTCACTTATGCTTAGTTGGGGAGATCTCTGCTGATTGGAAAGAGCTAATTATAGCAAAGTATGTTAAGGACTCTTGGGCAGCGGGAGTCATTGAGGGCACTAATATTGATGAGAGATATTCTGTGGTGAATGACTTGATTATTTATAAGGACAGGATATTCTTGGTGCCCAATTCACAGTTCAAACATAAGGTGATCAAAACTTTCCATGATACACCCATGGCTAGCCATCCTGGATTCTTTAAAACATATAAACAGATTTAGGAGAGGTTCACATGGAAAGGACTAAAGGATGAGGTGCAGAAGTATGTTCATGAGTGTCCCATTTGGCAGCAAAATAAGCATGAGCATACCTTTCCTGCCGGATTACTACAGCCATTGCCTATTCCCAATCAGAAATGGGAATGTATCTCCATGGACTTTATTACAAGGTTGCCTAAGGTGCAGGGAAAGGACTGTATATATGTGGTGGTCAATAGACTCACCAAATTTGCACACTTCTTTGCCATTTCAACGACCTTCACAGCTGCTCAGGTGGCTGATCTGTTCTTCAAGGAGATATTTAGGTTACATGGGGTACCCAGAAGCATAGTCAATGACAGGGACAACAAGTTCCTGAGTTTATTTTGGTAGGAGTTATTCAGACTGTGTGGTACAGAGTTGACTCCTAGCACCAGCTACCACCCGCAAACAGATGGACAAACAGAAGTGGTGAACAAATGGTTAGAGGGGTACCTACGCAACTATGTTTCAGGGCAGCAGAAGGCTTGGATCAGATGGTTGCACCTAGGGGAGTATTGTTACAATACTACTCATCACATGTCTATTTAGATGACTCCTTTCAGGGCACTATATGGTTATGATGCCCCATGCTTTACAGATCTCTTGATTGGTGATAGTCAGGTGCCTAAGGCAAAAGATCTCTTACAGGACAGTCAGGACATCTTAAGGGAACTCAAGGAGAATATACAACAGGCACAGAATCAGCAGAAGTTGTATGCTGATCAGCACTGAGTGGAGAGGAGTTTTGAGGTTGGAGACATGGTGTATTTGAGGCTCCAACCCTACAAGCAGTCCACTCTCAAGAAGAGTGGAGCAGAGAAGTTGAAACCCAAGTTTTATGGTCCTTTCAGGATTATCAGAAGAGTGTGTGAAGTGGCATACGAGCTTGAGCTACCATCAGACAGCAGGGTGCACAATGTATTCCATGTTTTCAGATTGAAGAAAGCTCTTGGCCACAACATAATTCCTTCAGTTGAGCTTCCACCATTGGATGAAGAGGGGAAATTCATCCTAGTACCAGAGGCCATCATTGACACCCGGGAGAGACACATGAGAAAACAGGTTATCAAAGAGTACTTGGTCAAATGGAAGAATTTACCAGTGGAGGATGCCACCTAAGAGAGTGAACAGATATTGCAGCATCCAGAGTTGAGGTTGCTTGAGGACAAGCAATCTTGGGAAGGGCAGACTGTAATGTCCCCCATCTAGCTCATTGCTCCAATGGACCAGGGTTAGCCTACAATTCAACTTCCGTAGGCTAATGGAGGTGTTTAGGAAGTCATTCTAGGGACTTACTATTTTTAGTAAGCCAAGCGCTGACCAGTTACTATTTTTGGCAGGGCAATTGTGGGGGGTCCTTGGCACAATACTCGTGGTCTCGATATGATTAGAGCCTAAACGATATAATATAAGTCAAATTAAATATTTAACTTATATTATTTTATGAGGTTTCGATATAACTTGAAGTTATAAAGTAAAGTGTTTATAAAGCGCAAGTTATAACTTAAAGTTGCATGTCTAGGGATGGGAGCCCCTCATGGGGAGATAAGGGGTCAAGTAATGAATTTAAAATTAATAAAAACATCCTCTTCTTGGGTGTTGGGTTTGAGAGGAATAAAAAAAGAAAATGAAGGCTCAATTGCCTTATGCTATGTTGGATGAAAATTGCTCTCATATTGAGTTTGCCCGTGCTTTGGGATTGAGCTTGGCTCTAGGGTTTTGAATATCGATTTGCAAAGACGAAAACCTATGCAGATTCGCCTTTCTTCGTGCATGAAAGATTGCATCAGGAGAGGAGTTGAGGAGGCTTCACACAGAGGCTTCATTTGTGCATTTAGGATATCCATTTTGGTGATTGTTTGAGCTTGAAATGAAGGCATCTTGAGGAGTTTTGCTATTGCAGCTGTTGGCAGTAATTTGGAGAGGAGTCTATGAGTTTTATTGCAGATTTATTGCTGTTTCAGACTTCCATTTGCAGGCCGTACTTCCCTTGTGTTGGTCGTACTGTACTTTTAGGGTCGTACCTTGTTTGTTGGTCGTACCTTTCAAACTAGTGATATCTATGTGTTTTGAGGCTGCTATGAGTTCATTCTGTGGTGTTGGAGGATTGTGAGGAGACAGCAGACGTTGTTGACTGGATTTTATAATACTCTGAGCATTCTTTCTGCTATTCCAGCCACCACCATGGTCGTACAATGCTGCAGTTAGACGTGGGTTCTTCTTGGACTGTTCTCCACACATTTGGCATCATCAAATACCTTCAATCATGGCGTCCAAGGTCTGAGATTGCATTGTTCAAGTTTGTTTTGCATTACCATACTCAGTAGTGAAGATTGGAGTGAATTTCTATAGCTTGTATTGCTGGTTTGGCTTCAACATCCGAGCGAAGTTGTCAAACTTGATCTGGGTATGTACTTATAATTCATATCTTGGCTAAATATAATCTGGGTCACTATTATTTTGATAATCTCTTTTAGTTTTTCTGGGTTTATTCATATACTTCATATTTCATACATGCAATGCAAAAATCCCAACATGCAAAAACAACCCATAAAACCCTAAATAGTAAAACATCAAAAAAACACAAAAAATCAATCAGTGCAAACATATACAAAGGGGTGTATGTTACATTTGTCTCCACCACGCCCTTGTTGCAAAATAGGCATGTTCTCATTTCCCACTCCTCTTTAGGTATCGACCATCTGTCAGTTTCACACCTAAGGTGATGTGAGCTAGTCCTTAATTGGGCTGTCAACATTTTTGCTTTCCACATAAGCTTTTTCCTTATGGTCCCACGTGGGGTTAAATTCTTTGATATAGTAAGCTTTCTTCCGACCAATTGTCTTTGTCCACATGGCAATATTACCACCATATAACGCTCATTACCACCTAAGCCATTATAAAAAGCGCTATTTGAAATTAAAATAGCATTAGCATCTCCTGAGGAAAGAAAATAAATTGATGTCCACAAACAAACAAAGTAGGTCAATCGGACTCGAAAAGTACATCAGTAACTATGGGAAGTAGTAGGGTAAAAAGAACCCAAGATCTGAAAAGGCAACTAAACACTAAAATAATGTTGAACATATACTATTACATAGTTGTATCCAGCTATGCTCCGCCAAGTTTCCAGGACAGGGATGGCAAGGGACAAGGAGCTGTGTTTCTAGGAGGGGTTTTTTGGGAGGTCATTTTTAGGGGACGGCTATTGAAAAAATAGAGAAAAATTTTGAACATAAGGAAATTTCAAATATTCATATGACAACATTGATAAGGCATTCATCATAGACAATATAGAACCTTAATACATAACATTAGACTTGAGTTATCAAAAATTATAATTGCTTTCATTGTCAATGTGCATACATATTATAAAAATTACAACAAAATGCCCGAAGGCTGCAAGTTTCAACTACAAAATGACAAAACATAGAAAATATGCAGTTGTCCCTAATCAACATCTAAAACACTGCAATATTGACTCCATACAACTGGGACGAACCATCAACCTTCGGCATGAAAAATTGATATTTCCTTGCTATAGTTGTTCCATACATGGATGTAATATCAACTGCATAGACCAACGATATCAGTGACATGAAAAATGCCATCTAATGCTTAATGCTCTCTTAAATGAACATTTTGTCAAGAAAAAAACCCTCATATAGCTGCAATAATGCCGACATTGTTAGCGTTTTAATTCGCACCTTTCAGTGCGACACAAAACAGAACAGCATGTACAGTAGAATTGTTTTTCGAATTAGGAGGGGAAGCTCCCTCAAACAAGAAATTTAAAAAGACAGTAACTCAAAACCTATCTTTTTTGTTTTCTCAGAGATATGAGCACAAGGCAATTCAGCTCTTCTGCAACAAACGAGAAGTTTTCAAGTAAAGCAAAAATATAACTGATCTAAAACACAACGTTTACTTCGATTAAATTCAAAGATTGAAGAGAGTAAATGAACATAGGTGAGTTGATTCAAAAGAAAACATAAACAATGACAAAAGATTTAAACATGAATGATTATGCATAAAATCATAAACATTGCTTCCAATCTCAACAACACAAGGTTTGCTAAAATCAAAACAGTTATTTAATCTCTAAAAGCACTTGATTACGTGACACAAATTTGAACACTAATTGAGAGCACCAAAAGCTTGAACATTTACCATTGGAAAAATAAGTGCGTAGAAGACACTTATTTATACCCTAAAACCAGAATTGCATGAAAGGGAAAGGAAGAGTTGAACTAATACTCTTCAACCTAGATCTAGAGTTGCATGTATGAATGCAAGCTTATTTGCATGATAAAAATAAATAAATAAATGTCTCATGCAATTCAATTAACTGAAAAATTGCATGTTATTACAATGAGTTCCAAAATTGCATGATTTCCAAAAGATCTAAAAATAAATAAGATATTTGAATGCACAATCAGTTCTCAAAATAGATCTTCTTTGGAAATCACTCCTGCCGAAAATAGCTCCTCTGAAAACATTCAAAAATGGCTAAGTCTAGGAATCCAGGTTTTGCTCGAATTCTTCAACCTTCGCCAAGCCTAGGATGATGTAACATATGCCCCTCTGTATTTGTCGGCTCTAAATGTCTTTTGTGTTTGTTTTGATGGTTTTTGGTTTAGGTTTTCAATGCATGTTTTTGCATGTGTGATTTTTGCAACATTGATATAGAAAATGCAACATTTATGGAAAACCCAAAAAAACTAAGACAGATCTCAACAAAATAACACCAACCCAGATTGTATTTAGCCAAAATATGAATTGAGTACATACCCATATCATAGTTTACAACTTTGTCCGGATGTTGTAGTCGGACCAACAACAATGGCCATAGGAAAGTGCTCACAACTCCATAGAAATGAATGTTTTGTGTTACAATCAACAGCAGCAATATACTTGTCCCTGGACGCTGAGAATGATGTCTATAGTGGCCCCGAACAAGTGGAAAAACATACACAGAATTCCAGTACCTTCTCTAGGCTGTACGGCCTAGCTGGAGCAAAGAGAACAGCAAATAAACCACTGAAATCTATGTCTTTTTCTTCTGTTTTGGACTGTCTGAATCTGCAGCCTCTAGTCGACCCTGATATGAAGAAGATTAGCCACCAAAACCTCCAGAAAGTACATCAACCAAAAGGGTACGGCCTCTATAGGAAGTACGGCCAGCAGCAAAAGGGCACGACTAGCAGAAATAAGAAACAATAAGCTTAAAGCTGCTCCATACATTATTAAACCCACTCAATAAAACCTTGTTCTCAGCTGCAAGTGATTATCTTCGAAAGATGTGGTCATTTCATGCTCAAATCCTCTTCAAAATGTATCTTGTATGCACAAATGAATCCTCTGAATGAAGATTCCAATAACCCCTTCCTGATGCACTCTTTCATACACAAGGAACAGCGAATCTGCAAAGGTTTTTGTCTCTGCAAATCAATGATCAAAACCAAAGAGCCAAGCTCAAACCCTATGCACGGGCAACTCAATGTGAGAGCAAAATATCCATAGTTCCACGGAGTTTCGGGGACGGGGACGGGGGGACGGCAGGGGACACGTTTCAGGGACGAGGGGCGAGGGGTCTAATTTTGGGGACGGTGGGGGACGATGGGGGGACGGCGGCGAGGGGGCGGCGGGGGAGCGGTGCATTGAATACATATAGTACTTGAAAAATTAGTTATAAAAAGAAGTATAACTGTAGAAGTCTATGAGATGTATAAATTAGTTATAAATTAGACATGTATGCAAAATGTAGAAGCATAGACGAGGCACGTGAACTGTTTGATAGAATGCCTCAAAGAAATGTGGTCTCATGGACTGCAATGATTGCAAGATATCCACAAAATGGATTTGTTGAAAAGGCTTTAGAAATTTTAAAGCAAATGCAATTGGCTGGTGTAAAGCCAAATTCCACAACCTTTGCCAGCCCAGCATCCTCCCCGCCTGTGCCAAAATGGGAGCTTTGGAATAGGGTATGACATCCATCAAAACACAAAGGATAGAGGAATTTTGTCAGATGTTGTAGTTGCAACTGCCCTGTTAGACATGTATGCAAAATGTGGAAGCATAGACAAGGCACGTGCACTGTTTGACAGAATGCCTCAAAGAAATGCAGCAGCAAAATTGGGGGACAGCGAGGGGACGGTGGGGGGACGGTGGGGACGTTTCCCTGAAGTCTCCCCGTCTCAGAAACGGGGAGACATGGGGGACGGCTATATTTTAGGGGGGGGATGCGTCCCCGTGGAACTATGAAAATATCATAAACCAAGCATAATCAAATGAAGCTTCATTTTGGTCTTTTATTTCCCTCAACTCCAACGCCCAAGATGAGAGGGATTCTAATTAATTTTTAATTTAAAAACATCCCCTTATTCCTCCATGAGGGTGGGCGCCCTTCCCTAGGCACACAACTTGCACTTTAAGTTATAACTTAATATTATAAAGTTAAGTTATAATATAACTTAAAGTCACCTTTTAAAGTCCAATAAGTTAAATCTTTAATTTAACTTATACTAATCGAACAATGCTCTAGAAGATTCGACCCCGCGAATCTCGTGCCTTGGCTCCTACACTTCCCTGCTAAAAATAGAAATTGGCTCTTTCACAACTTACTATAAATAGTAAGTCCTCAAACTGACTCCCTAAACACGACCATTAGCCTATGGGAGTCACGTGATAGGCTAATCCCTGATCAACAAATGACTAGGCTAAGTAGGGGACATTACAAATGATTACGGAATCCAGGTGAATGGTCTTTCGTTTAAGTATGATGTTTCCTTCCTCAACAATCTTCGTGAGACCAAGATACTCATTTTCTGCCTTGTCGAATTTCACAGTGATTTCAACGAAAAGGTACACTTTGTCCACTTGAGGATCACCACAGAACCTCTCTCTAATCAGTTGCTGAAATTCACTTTGCACATCTCCCAAGCGATAATTTAGACCATCCTCCGCGAAATACCTGCAAGGAATATGCTAAACAAAATCTATCACAAACTTTTCCACTCCAAGAAGCTTTTCCTGCCATAGAGTGAAGACTAAGGCTATGTCCTTAGAGGTCTCCATCACAAAATATTGTTCGATACACGAAAAGACCTTAGAGTTTTGCTTTGTTGTTAATGGCCTCATCCCAATGGTCTTCAATCTCACTGAAATCATGTCATACAGGGGCATCATCTCTGTCATACATTATGTCAAGCTATCAATCCCAAGAATGACATCCTTAGAATTTGATACTGCCTCAAACAATTTGGCGAGGGTGTTGGTGCCTTTGATGATGAAATCCTCGATCCAATCCTTCGTGTGCTTCCCATAGACAAGTAGTTGATTTAGTTGTCTCTGGTTATCTGATGATTCTAAAACCTGAGGCAAAAGAAGAGACGGTTGTGTAGAGGAATGAAGCAACTGAGAGATTTATTGCCTTAGTTGTTTGACTTCAGCCTTGAGGGCTGCCTTATCCTCGCCATCCTTCAACACTCTTTCCTTCAAATTTTTAACCGCCACCTCCAACATATTGACATCCGCATGTCGTGTGCTTCTTCCCAAGTTTGCCTTCACAATTTGGAAGTCATCAGGCTCCACATCTATCAAGGTCTTATCCTGCAGAGAAATGGCAGTCTCTAGAATCATATCTCCATCGGGAGTCCTCATTATCTTTGACTGTTTCTTTAACTTCTTGGCTTTTGGCTCCTTGAAGGCACTATCGAATGTCCCAAAATCCAACTAATAGGAAGGCTTCTTCCTCTTCTCTCCAATAACTTTGTGTAACCAAGTAGGAGGAGCCTTTTCTGGCTCTACTTCCGTTTCAACCTCAATCTCCTTGACTCCTTATGAGTCAAATGGTGTAGAAGTATTAAGTATCAGAAACTCGGGATCTGGCCTTGTGGGTGCCGATGGAGAAGCCTCAAGAGAAGAAGGCTCTATTGAGGATAGATTAATTGTGTCGGGCTGCTCATGCCGAATCGGTGATGCAATGCCGGTCCTTGCTCTCTGAATCACCCTCAAGGGCTCTTACTCAAGAACACTATCCTCCTTATCTCTTCCAATCACTACCTTTAACCTCATTTGAGTTATCAAACGGGATGATGATGGCGGCTCTATAGCTAGGGCCTTTTCCTTTCGAGTTTTGACTCTCTTTTCCCTCTTTGAATTCAAGAAGGCTATGTTGTGCTTCACAAGCATGCGTGTTTTCTCCTAAATTGAGACTCCTTTTATGGACCAATCAATCTGTGGCAATGGTTGTTGGTCAATCTTTTCTTTGGCGAACTTAGTAGAAAGAACATCTTCGTCATCATCTAACAAACCCTTCATGTCCTCCTTAAGGAAATCCGCAATTTGATTCAAAGTGAATCGGCTATAGTCCCTCCGTCATACCTCAAATTCATCCTCGCAGTTGGCCCAATAGTCTTTGTCGCAGGCACATGTGCAAACTTGGCACCAACTCTAGATCTCATTACCTCTTTTGGATCATATGTACGCCTTTCTTTGAATGTCTTGAAGTTAAATTTTGACATTTCCTCTCTGATAGACTTGGCATCAACGACGGATTTGCATTTGTAGATGCCTAGTTGGATGGGGAACCCAACTCCATGCTTATGCCGACTGCGCAACAAAGTATGAATCTCAGAACTTTGACGAAGGTACTCCATAAAAACCTCATCAAAAGGATATTTGGGAAGCATGTATGGGTATGATGCAAAATCATACTCTCAGATCTATGACAAAGTGGGAAACTGGATGAACCAATCAGCCCAATCTGATATAACAGCCCTTGCCTCCTCAGAAATGCACACATGCATCTGATTGTCCAAGTCATGCACCGAATGCATAAGGAATGCATCGTTGACCCTTCGAAAGTGCCTCTACAACTCTGAAAACTCCAACTGCGAAAAATGCCTATATATCCTTGTATTCTGCATAGAACCAATGAAGTTCAACCACATGAAATTGCCATGTCACGCCATCATGTAGACCAAGAAAGAAGTCATCCTGAATTCACGAGTTTGAGGAAACTCCATGATTTGCTTGTGGATGCAATTGCTGATGAGAGAGGCCCAATCATAATTCTCACTGCCATTGCTAATGTTGTTGATGATGTAGAACATCCATGGCCTGAAACTTTGTGCCTCGGCTTGCCCTATGATGCGGTTTAGCAATGTTATCATGATAGCGTACTCATCCTTGAACTTGTCACGACCTACGTTCTTTGGAAGCATGGTCCTCTTTTCATTTAGCCACTTCTTAGCCATCTGTTTATGACAATTATCAACATGATTATTCCATACATTTTCGCACTCCTTAAGATCGACATCAAGGGATTCTTCAAAAGGTGGGATAGAGAATCAAACTCAATGTCATCGAACTTGAGGCTACCCAAAACTCGCCCATCAACCACTCGAATTTCCCGTGTCTCAGGGTTGTAATGCTTAATGCAAGCAAGTACGAATTCTAGGCATTGAACCAAGATGGGAAATGAGTTGGCTTGAACAAGCCCGGAATAAGTCAAATTTTTGGCCGTAGTGCTTCTGGCTCTCATCATGGAGTCCAAGTCAAAACCCTCGGGGGCAACTTGGCATAAGTATGTCTCTCTAACCTTGGGATACTCGTGGATAAGTACCGATTTGGCCTCCATAATGATAGTTGAGTACTGCATCTTCGAAATTTGGGCTTGTAGAAGGCTTCCTTGTTGTTGTCCCGCACTTTTTGAATGAAAATCAGACCTTTTTTTGCCTGCTGTACCAAAAAATAGACTTGAATTTTCGCTCACACTCAGAAAATTCAATAAAAATGGATATTTTTGCCTTGAAAAACCAATTTTCTGAGTTTTTCTTCTATTTTTGCCTTCGAAAATCGATGCAAAAATCAATTTTATGGATTTTTAAGTGTTGGATATGCACAAAATCTTGAAAATTGATGCACTTTTCTCAAGAATTTGACTTCGAACACTGCTGGACCTGCACAAAATTGAAGAAATTTCTGCCTTCTATGTCTGATTTTGGCTTCTAGATAGCTGAACCTGCATGAAACAATGGTTAATCAAATACACCATTGTATTAATTGCCTCTACCCAAAATTCTTTTCCCAAACCTGCATTAGAGAGCATGTTGCGAGCTCTCTCCAAAATTGTTCTATTCAACCTCTCTATTCTACCATTTTCTTGAGGTGTAAAAGAAACAATTTTGATCCTCTTAATGCCATTTTCTGCACAAAACTGATCAAACTCTATAGAACAAAATTCACCACCGTTATCTGTTTTTAAGCACTTAATTTTGTTTCCGGTTTGGTTTTCTACAAGTGCTTTGAAATTCTTAAACATGCCAAAAACTTCTAATTTTCTTTTCAGCATATAAACCCAAACCTTCTTAGTGCAATCATCTAGAAAAGTAACAAAATAATTAGACCCACCAATTGATGTTACCTCCGTGGGGCCAAAGACATCGAAGTGCACTAACTCCGACAGTTGTGTCTTCTTGTTATGTTCCTTGGTGGAGAATCTGGTCCTCTTTTGTTTGCCAAATATGCAATGTTCACACAACTCTAAATCCACCAATTTCAAACCTGGAAGTTGATCCTTTTTGTGCAAAATCTCAAGGCCCTTCTTACTCATGTGACCGAGCCTTTTATGCCAAAGTTTTGTGCCGCTGTCCACAACTGCCATTACTACTACCACTTCAACTTGACTCTCCAACACATACAAGGTACCTGATTTGCTTCCTCTAGCAATTACCAACACTCATTTTGTTACTTTCCACATGCTTGATTCAAAAGTAATGCTGAACGTTGAGCATCCAATTGCCCAACTGAAATCAAATACATTTTGAGTTGAGGGACATGTCTAAAATCCCGTAGCAGCCAGCTATTTCCATTTTTCAATTTCAATAAAACATCACCTTTGCCAACAATATTACAAGGTTCATCATCACCAAGATAAACCTCACCAAAGTTACCTTCATGATAGTTCTTGAAAAACTCCTGACACAATGTGGCATGAAAGGATGCTCCGGAATCAAGCACTCAAATGTCTGTTCTAGCTTCTCCTATAGATAGGACAAGAGCTCCTGCATCTTCTTCATATGTCACATTTACCTCATGTTCTTTGGATTGATTTTCAGCCTTCTTGAATGACCAACAATTTTTCTTTATGTGGCCTTCCTTGCCACAAAACCAGCAACCTGTATTCGTGCCCCTTGATTTTGATCTTTTGTTGGACTTTGATCTTCTACTAGAATTATTTCTTCCTCTTTCTTGTGATCTCCCCCTACTACCAGTTATCAAAGCGTCTCCCGATGAAGTTCCTTGATTTTTTCTTCTCATGTCCTCGCTAAGAAGAATCCCTACAACAACATCATAATGAAGCACACTTCCCTTCTTGCCAAATGTCGAGTTGCTAACTGACATAACAACTCCTTCCCAGCTATCAGGTAGAGAACACAGAAGTAATATGGCTTTGATTTCATCTTCCAATTTAATATCGACAAAAATTAATTGGTTGATCAAAGTGTTGAATTCATTCAAGTGGTTAGAAACATTACAGCCTTCTTTCATCTTCAAATTGTATAATTTTTTCATGAGGAAAACCTTGTTGGATGTGGAAGCCATTTCGTACATGTCAGATAATTTGTCCGATAAACCCTTCGTTGTCTTCTCCAATGCAACATTAAACAACACATTGTTGGAAAGAGAGAGAATGATGGTAGCCACTGCCTTCTTGTCCAATCTGTCCCAATCTTCGTCAGACATCTCAATTGGCTTTTTGGACTTTCCCTCTAGCGTAATGGAGAGGTCTTTTTGAATCAGCAAAGCTTCCAGTTGGAGCTTCCACATGCCAAAGTTTTGGCCCAAGAATTTCTCAATTCTCCATTTATCTGCATCCTCCATCTCTTCGCAATTTGCCTCAACTCTAATACCAATTGTGAAGTAATTGAAACAGAATTTAATATCAAAAGAGCGATAAGAAAAACAGAGTTAATATGAATTCACACACACACAAATGTACACCGACAAACAAAATTACGTGGTTCACCAATATGGCTACATCCACGAGAAAAAGGAGAGCAATATCTCTTATTGTTCACAGTGGCAAATACAATGTTTCATCAATCTTTTACAAGTGAGTAAATCACAAATATATGAAGAACTCTTCAGAAATATATGAACTCTTCAGAGCAGATGAAGAGTCTCCAAAAGAGGGAAGTCGAAAGGTTAAGTGATGGTTGGAGTTCACACAACCAAACACTAGTTATCTTATCCGAAATATCAATTGTTTTTAAATAATGCTCACATGTCTCATCTAGCATATTTTTTCACCGGAAGTTTATGAACCATGGCAGCCTTCGAACTCTCAAATATTTATTTGATAGGAACAAAAAGCTTCTAACAAAGACCAGTCATCATTATTTAAAAATCATAAACGTTGTAAATCAGACTTCCCAATCTACATATCTTCATCTTAATATGATAGAATACGAAGTGCCATCTGAAAAGTCGATGGTCTTTAAATAAAGATCACATGCCTCTTCAAAATCCATTTTTAATGAATCATGGACCGTGGAAGCCTCAAAACTCTTACAAACTTATTTGTTAAAAAACATTCGTTAATGCCGTTTTCATCAACATAGGGTAACCATTTGAATCACAAGTGAAAAAATAATCAATTTCATGCTGTAAACCTTTAATCTAAAGAATGCAAATTCTACAATATCACACCCCTAAACAGCAAGAATTGAAAAAAAAAAAAAACTGGCTAAGATTGAGAGCAAATATAGAAAATTACCGATAAAATATTCTCCTGCTGTGGAGTTAGTGCTGAGGCATCCATTCAAATCGGATTCATTTACAATAGCGTTCAAATGTGCGGTGATCCTCTGCAAGCGTCGTCCCGCAGCTTCATTCTCCATCTCCCCTTCCTTTGCAGATCTCAAAACCCTTCAATCTGTTGTAATTGCCTGTCTTTGTTTTTACGCTCTTTTCTGCAGGTACCTTAAGTTGTTGATAATAAATATAAAATCAGATGCGGACGGTCAAAAGCTGAGTACAACACGCCACTTTACTGAACCACATAAGCCGCAACCGTCCGCTCTAAATCGTCGTCACTTTATTACTATAACTATGTCGTGCCCCTTACCCTTATTAAAAATGAAAAACTGTGGATATCTCTACCCGTTTTTTATATAGCTTTTTAAAGGTATATATATCACACAGGTATATATAATAATAATAATAAATATGTCGTGCCCCTTACCCTTATTAAAAATGAAAAACTGTGGATATCTCTACCCTTATTAAATATGAAAATCGTCGTCATAATAATAATAAATATGTCGTGCCCCTTACCCTTATTAAAATGAAAAACTGTGGATATCTCTACCCGTTTTTTATATAGCGTTTTTAAAGGTAGGTATATCACACATGTATATTCTATTTTATCTGTGGGCTTTTCTCTCAATGATGTATCATGTAGTGTGATCCAAAACGTTGAAAGAAAATAATATCACATAATTAACCGATACGCTTTTATATGTGAGCATTATAGTGCTCGGAATTGTCTCACGCTCGAAAATTTTCTAAACTCGTCGGTTATTCCTATCAGTGTATTCCTTGAACCTCCTATGGGTGCAAGTGTTAGTTTAATCCACAAGCATCCAATTACAATATTATGGACTGTGGAAATTTGATGTCTATTATAAGATAGGTATAATTTTATCAACTATTTAAAAATTATTTTTATTTATTTATATTATTCTTTCAAGTAAATAGTTATGTATATATTAAACAATATTTTTAATTATTTATTTATTTTTAATTTTTATTTACAAATTATTTTATTTTAAATTTTTTTTACTTTATAATAAAAAATAGCAAGTTATATTTTCCAATTAATTATTTATTTTAATTTTTACTTAAGAACTCTTTTATTTTACACATTATTTACTTTATTGAAGAGCTATTCTATTTTTCAATAATAATACAATAAATCTTAAAATATTTTCAAGCTTTAAAAAAGAAGAATGAAAAAAATTACTTTATTTTTTACACCAATAATTATTTTTTTCTTTATGAATATCATTGCTAATATCTATCTAAACAATATTTATTGAGGAGTTAACTAAATGATATTTATATTTATATTTTGTTTTTTTCTCTTTAGAGTTATTTTATTTTTATGTACTTAAGAGTTATTCCATTTTGTTTTATTTACTTTAACAATTATTTTATTGTTTTTATTATTTTTGCATGTGGTTTCTTTAACTTACACTTCATCCCTTATTGCTATTATAGTTATGCCTTTCCGTGTAATAAATTTATTGTGTCATTCCTTACCCTTATTAGAAATGAATAAATGTTGATATGAGAGATTTTTTAATGTTTAATCGTAAAATTAATTTTAATAAGTATATTTTTTAAGTGTATCAAAGTGTCTTTTATACAATGACGAGTGTGCAAGTGGTGTCATTTCTATTAAAAGTTGGCGCATAACTCATATCTTACTTGTTTCCATTTACCCTTACTCTAGTATATTGGTCCCCATCTTCAGTGTTACTTATTTGCTACTCATGTTCAGATTTGTGATTTGCATAAGTGATTCGAGTCAATTGCAAGATTTTTAGAAATAAACCCAAATCTTTCAAATTTCAAATTCAAATGTTGGGTTGACCTAACTAGTCATTATGTCCTAACTTGAAGTGCGAAATATTTCACTTTAACGAATAACCCTAGTTCATTTTTACATATTTGATACTAGATATCTTGTGTGCATTTAGAGCACTTAAACATTGCATTATGTGCTTGCATCAACATCTAGAGCATTCTCTACATGGTTGTCTGGTGTCTTCAATCTTTCTCCATAGCCTTTAAATCAATGCATCCAATGTTTTGACTAAGGGAGAATACACCTAGGATAACAAACTCCCCAAATGTGTTCCTTCACGTTACTAATTGGATATAACAAGTCACAAGCATCGAGGCCAACTAAAAAGCAAACATTTGAGTTTAGCAGAGATCAAATCCTCACACCAAAGTTAAGCAATAGCAAAAGTGACCCACAATGATAGACAATAAGTTTATAGATTCCAATGCATTCATGTGAGCATTGGTATTTTTTCTACATACTTACAAATCATCTCTAAACATCTATCACAACATATTTACATGAAATTTCCAACTAACTACCTTTATTTTATTTATTAAATTTTTACATTTGTCTTAACTCATTACATAAATAATTACTCACACCAACTATTTATTTTTTAAATATTTATTATTTAATTTTTTTTGGTGGGATTTTATTCTTCCCTTTAGATCTAAATTTGTTGGGATTTTATTCTTCCGTTTTAGATCTAAACTTCAATATGTTGAAATATAAACCTCGTAAAAAAAGGTTTGTAGCCAACTCTTACTATGAGAAAATGGGACCACTAATGCTACGTGACAACCCTACGAATCAAGAGATTTAAAATATTTTATATATCTTATCGAAGGACAAATTTAAAGAATATTCAGGGAACATCATTGCTCGGAGGTATATACCGGTTGCCAGCTTCATTGAAGTACAAGTTTCCTATCTATTCAAAAGATTTTTCTACATTCCCGGGTCTTGTCAGGACACGAACTATAGTGATGGATAATTGATTGATTATATTAGTGTAATATTTTAAAGAATTATTTAAATTTTTATATATTTTAAGTTGGTATCTAATATTATTCTAATGTGATGTTTAATTTTTATTTTCAATCTATTTCAACTTTAATAATATTGTGAGTGATGGGATTATTAATTATGATTTCAATATTATTGTGATGATAAGATTATTAATTATTGTTGTGATCATTTATTATCCTACATGCACCTATCAAGATTGATGTATGTTTATTCGAGTTTGAGTAGGTAGAACAATTTAGTGCTTTTCAAGTGGAGAAATAATTGAATAGCAAAAAAAGTGGATAGGAATAAGTGAGATCTTGTTCGAGAAGCTTTGTTTAAAACCCCAACCGCACAGTGTCAAGTAATTTTGTTGATTCAGCCATTGATATTAGTCTAAATGAGACTAAAGACTATAGTGAGGCAGCCTGGAGGTGTTAATCGTGCAGATGTAACACCGAACAAAAGCGAGGCAGTAGAATTGCAAGAATTGGAGACGGTTAAAGATACCCAAAATACAAAGTCAGTATGTGAATCGAATGGTGTGAGAAAGGAATTGGATAGAATTGATGTGGAAACAAACACGATTAGCAATGGAGAAGCGATAACAGTGATGATAACCGACAATATCAGTGAAGGAAAAGTCAAAGGTGATGTTATGATAGAGGAACAATCTAATGAAGAGTCAGGTAAAACCCTATAATTCCTACTCCTGGATGAAGTTGTTGAGATCATTACTAAATGTCAAAATAATTTTGTTGTTTTGTTTTTCTTAAGGGGTATCCCTACTAAGTCAGAGTTTTAAAGATGGGCTAAAATGAATTGGGAAAACAGGAGTTGGGAAATTGAATCTTTAAGGGAGTTAGGGAAAGGGTATGTATCATGTACATTTAAATAAGTAGAGCATGCACAAGCAGTGCTATAGTATGGAACTTGGGTCAT
The DNA here is from genome assembly GCA_027924645.1 of Cunninghamia lanceolata. NCBI lineage: Eukaryota > Viridiplantae > Streptophyta > Pinopsida > Cupressales > Cupressaceae > Cunninghamia > Cunninghamia lanceolata. The sequence goes on from BSBN01000010.1 coordinate 8,393,466, forward strand.
TTGCGAGCAAGTTTGTTATATGTAGGCTTGGAGTTTTGATTTCCACCCTGAAGGGTCATCCAAATCTCGTTACCTATGTGGATTGAATTACCATATTTGAATTTGGCATTCAAACCCTTCCTGAAGGATATTATGGCTCAGCTCAGAATAGTAATTTGGTGCAAGCTTAATACAGATAAGTTTTCTAGCCTAAGAGTACATCCTAGGGTTTGTGTGGAAGTGGACTTGAACAAATAGTTGCTGGAGAATATTAAGTTGATTTGTCCTATGTTTGAATTAGAATAGCCATTAGTTTATTTAAATAAGCCCAATGCATGTTTCTTTTATCAGAAAGAAGCTCATCTAATAAGAGATTGTCCTATCAAAAAAAGCAGATACACTTAGCCTTCCCCATCTTCCACTCTAGTCAATCAAGAATTTGTGTCCCTCTCTCAACCTCTGTCTTGTCGTAAAGACCTGCCAATTTAACTTAAATCAATTATTTCTTCCCCGTCTTGTTAAACAGATAAGTCCCCTTCAGAAACACCTTCCAATGTTGTACCATCTTTCAAAGATGCAATTATGACTGATGGGTGGAGAGTGGTTAGGAAGAGAAAGGAACCATTCAGTTCTTCAATCCTCGGATTACCCATTTTTCTTCATGTGTTAGACTTACATCTCCTTCCTCCACCACTTAGGTCTATGTCTCAAATAAGTCCACCTCTCCTTCACTATCTCCTCGTCAAAGGTCAAGGTATCCCTCATTAGTTTCTAGAGACAAACATAATGGACAACATCATGTTTCTCATGCCAATCAATTCGATGTACTACCTCAGGAAGATGAAACTATTATTTTGTCTTCATCATGAGGTGCAATATTGATTACACTCCTTAATCTGAAGTTTAAAGTTAAAGATGCAATTATAAGATGGACATTTGCTATTCTATTTTTACAAGAAGTTAAAATTTGTGCCAGTCAACTCGAAGCATCTCTATTTAATGTATGGAGAGATGTTTTTCTTCATACATTTTGTTGACCTATTTTCCCCTTCCCAAAGTCAAATAGCCCAATATTGAAAATGTTGAAAATTTTGTTCAAATACTTATGTGCCTAATGTTCTTCAGGTCTAGGGGTGTTTTCCTTGTAAAAATCCCCAAAAATCCCTAAGGTTGAACCCCTAAAAAAATTCAAATTTTTCTAAGTCTTTGACCTTATTCTTTTGCTTTAGTCAGCAAAAAGTGAAGTTCGCAAACCCGTCAGTTTGTCGACCAGTCGGTTCACCAATCAAGGGAAGGTTCAAAAGAAGCAAAAAGAAACAAGTAAAAAAGAAACCTTTATTGGCAATTTTCAAATTTTGCAAACTTAAAGTTTGATTACTGGCTAGTTCGTCAATCAGTGAAATTGCCGACTAAAGGGCCAAGCAGGAAAGCTTTCTTTTAAAAAAGCAAAGGCAAAGACAAAAGGTTACATTTATCAACAAATTATGTGGTTCGTGAATTTGTTGGTTCATCGACAAGCTGGTTCCCGAATCAAGGGAATCGCCGACAAAGGCGAGGAAGAGGACAAAGGCAAGGTGGAAATCAGCTAAGGCAAGATGGTTCATGAGGGAAAGAAATCACTGACTAAAGGAAGGCCGAAGGAAACCTAAAGAAACTCAAACTCACCAAATTGTCCTTGTTTTCCAAGGTTCATCGATAAGGCAATTAACCGACAAGGTGAAGGTGAAGAGGAAAATAAAGGTGAGGACAAGGCAAAGTTTGTGAAATTGAAAAATTGCTGACTAAGGGGAAGAAAAAAAGGAGAAACAAGTGGTTTGCAAAAGCAAGATATTGCCGACAAAGGAGAGTGAAAGAAAGGAATAAGACAACCAAGTTTGCGAAAGATGAATTTCACCGACTAAGGGGCAAAAAGCAAAATGAAGAGAAAGCAAAGACATAATTGGATTTGTAAAAAAGAGATTTTGTCGATAAGGCAAAATAAGAGCCATAATTATAGTAAAGGGAAAATCAATGTAAAAATAAATCTTGTAATATAATGTAAAGCTTTAAAATATTTTAAGTTTAAAATATTTTAAAGTGTTGTAAAAGATTTATGAAGGGGTTTGGGGGGAAATATATATTTGAAAATATCTATCTTCTCCAGCCGCCATTATTACAGAATTAGATTAGCCCAACTAGAAGTAGTTGTTGTGCATTTAATTGTTACAGGTAGATGAATTAGTTTCTTACATTCAAGGTAGCAGATATTTCTTAGCTACTTCATCCTTATGATATTTTTTGCATTTAAGTTTTGAAAACAGACGTACACAAACATTCCTTTTGTAGAAATATCTTCTAATAGGCCGATGGGGTAAATTTATTGTAGTAGGTGAATTAGGTCAATGAATGAAATAGTATAAATAGATGAAAAATCAATGTAATGAGGGTTGGATATAGAGACTTATTCTTGTGCTCCAAACAGGACCTTCTTCTGTTGTAACTGTGCCTTTCTGATTAATACATGCTGATTGTTTTTACCTTTTCATGTTGCTTTCTAGCTCTATGTAGATCTAGAATTGGTTATCATTTGTGAATGTTTATTTCCTTGCAATCCTTTTCTTATCTTTTACCTCTATTAAGATCTACAGGATTTGTGTGAGTTTATCAGTTGTATTCAATTATTCTGTGGATTTTAGCTTTGTGGGTGTTCTTCATTCAAACCTGGTGTATCACCTTTTCCTTTCAATTTTGCCTTCTTCCCCTTTTCTCGATGGTGATTAGATTAGGTTTAGTCTTAGTATGCTCTGAATTTCATGTTCCAATAAAGGAAACGACCCTCTCTGGATTGTTTTTTTGCAAGGTCCCATGCCTAGAAATCACTCCAATGTTTCACTAGATTATTGCACCAAAAGTATTTCAACACATGGTGCAAATCTAAGTGACAACAGTTTCTGGCACGCCTAGTGGGACCACTTTACTCTAAATGAAGAGTTAAGCTGAGAAATTGGTTTTGTTCTTAGTATTCTGCAGTTTGGCAGACAACTTTCATGCACCTAGCGACTCTATAAGCTCCTAGTTTCATATCAGTTTAACATTATATGCCTAGAGTGTAGACGAGCAAGAGGTAATAACTATCAATTTGTTGAATTACCTATTGCTGCTTCAAAGAGAAGAACTAGGTTATCTAGGTCTCCTACAAGAAGGAATAATAGTGTTGTCCCTCCTCATACAAGAGCTCAATCTACACCTCCTCCTGTTAGGTTTCAATACTCAAGAAGAAGCTTGCATATACCTACAATAAACTTGAATATCCTAACCATGGTGGCCTTGCCAAGAAATCTTCCCTTTGTAACCTTCAATGGAGGTATCCCCTTAGCCCTGGCTACACATAATGATATACCTACCTTGGCCCTAAAGAGTATTTCATTCTTTATGGGTGATGGTTCCACTACACCTGCTAAACATATTAAAGACATATCAAATGTATGCTCAATTCACCATATTCAAGATGAGGATGTGGTTGTTAGGCTCTTGGTTTCATCCTTAAAGGGAAGAGCTCTTCAATGGTTTAGGAGTTTAGCTCGTCCTTCAATACATGATTGGGATGAGCTAGGAGAACCACTCTACAAGCAGTTCGAAGAGAGAGCAGACAATGTCTCTCTGCTAGAGCAGTTGACAACCACAAAGAGGGCTCCTAGCGAGATGATGGCTTATTTCAACTTTAGATTTCAAAGAACGTGGGAAAGAATTCCATCTCTCCTTAGACCATCTCCACAAGGTGCTTTCTTATATTTTCTAAGAGCTTTAAATTTTGATATAGTTGTTATGATGCAATCCATGGGTGCTCAAACTTTACCAAATGCGTATGAGACAACTTTGAGAGCTGAAAATTGTTTAATACAGGCTAGGAAAATTGCTCCCAAACCTCCTGTACCTATCTTTGTAGAATTATCTTCACAAGTTGAACAACCCACCATTGCTCCCATCCCAGAGCCTAAAGCCTCTACATCTACTCTTTCACAAGAAGGGGATGACTATAAAACCTTAGTAGCCAACATGGCTAACAAAATCAATACCATAGCTATCCAAACTGCCCCTAAACATCATCAAAATTTTAACTAGGGGCAATCTTGAAATTAGAATTGGAATCAAGGTCATAATTCTAATAGAAATCAAAACTGGAATCACGGTTACTAGCCAAATAGGTACCAAAATAATAACCCTATTTAGCTTGTGCAAACAGTTAGACCCATTCAACAAATACCGGCTATGAATCCAGTTAGGGCCTTGGTTCCTATTCAAAACAATTTGGCCCAAGAGGCAGATTGGTGTTATCCTTATAACCAACCTCACAATCAGTCTACTTATGCATCTGGGGCACAAGAACGAGCCCTAATGGTGCAAAATTTTCACACTCAACAAGCATCATTGGTGGAAGCAGCCAACAACAACCTTGAGGTACCAAATGAGGTTCCTTCTGATTCCAATTTAATGCTTTGGACTCCTGAGGATTTCTATGATGTTAATCAACCCATGGACAGCGTGATAATGCATGTAAGCAGTGTCACAGATAACACAAGATCCAAGAAGAGGCAATTGGAGGATAACTCCACGCCTGTTATATTACAAAAGGAACCTATATCAAAGGCAAAAGAGGCCTATGCTGCAAATTCAACTCAGAGCAGTAGACCTGCTACTACAAAGGAGGTTCCATCATCTCCAAAAGTGCCTAAACAAACCACGAAGCAGTCAAAGAGGGGAACATGGATTGCTTCCATGCATAAAACAACAACAATTCCCCTTAATATTGTAGAGCAAATGAAAAGGACAAACCTGAATGTGTCAATGTGGGAGGCATTATCAATTACCTCTCAAAGAGATTTGTTACAAGATGCATTAAGGAAATTCCCAGCAACTAACTTAGTAGTCCAGAAGGAAAAGGGCTCGGTCAATCTTGTACAACCAAGTGAAGAACAGATAAGTCCAACAAAGAAGCCATCCCCATTCTACTTATCTTTAATCATTGGGAAGTTCCTGGTACACAACTGCATGATAGACTCAGAGGCCAGTATCTCAATTATGCCAAAGAAGGTAGCAGATGCATTAGGCATCAAATATACCCTTGTTTCATCATGTGTATTGTAGTGGGATACCAGTACTTCTGTTAACATTGTTGGGGTAATCAAAGGACTGGATTTGACCTTACATGCCTGTCCAAACTTGATTATTAGTCAAGATATCTCGATCATTGATCTTCCTTCTTTCTTTTCTATTTGATTATCAAGAGACTTCACAGCTAAGGTGGGTGGTTACCTTTCTTCTAATTGGTCTCACATGCTTTTAAGGACGAGGTAAGGCACGAGGTTCACCATTAAGGTTGAACCAGTTTCAAATTATCATGTAGAAAATTATGGTCATATCCTAGTGAACCCTCATTATATGATTCAGGGTCTCTTGAGATAGTAGCTCCACCCCTTCCAATCCCAGACCTTTTTCTTGATGGGTGGGTGAAAGATCATTTAAATTTTGATCCTTATGACACCATTAAGACAACTGGGCTAGGCACCTACATGATTCACGAGGGGATTTCCTCTTTCCCTTCCATACTCAAGCCAGATTATGATTCTAATGGCCCATGGAAAATGTTCTTTGATGGCGCAAAGAGTAGAAATGGAGCTACTGCAGTTGTCCTACTGATCTCTCAGACTGGTAAGAAACTACATTTTGCTCGTAGACTGCATTTTTCCTGCACAAATAATGTCACAGAGTATGAGGTATTGGTCCATGGCTTGCTACTAGATGAAAAGATAAAGATCAAACATTTGGAGATCTTCAGAGATACTGAGCTGGTGGTCAACTAGGTCAAAGAAAGATGTGCAACTGAAAATCAGCTCCTAAGACCTTATAGACACTGAGTTTGGGGTCTGTTTGAGAGGTTTTATTCTCTAAACCTACAGGTGATCCCAAATAAATTAAACGTTTATGCAGACCAATTGGCAACAGTTGGTGCTCAGTTTTCTCCCCCCACAGACCTCTTTCAAGGCCCTGATCAACATGTCAAAATAGTGGTCAGGCCCTCAGTCCTTGATAATGATATGAACTAGTAGATTTTTTACAGCAACAAACAAATTATAAATTTCATCCAAAGTGAAGTTGAGTTCTCATCAAGCGCACAACCCATACTGCAAGAAGGATATGGCGATCAGATTATGCAACTGAAAATGAACGAGATGCCCAAGGGTTTGGTTACTCTTGAGTCTATTTTTAGCCATGATGATGAATTCAAGGGTTAGAAGAAGAACATCACTTTCAAAAAGGAGGACTATCAAAATGTTGCTATCACCTAGGGCAAGGAGTTATTGCTGGGAAAGGTATGTTGTGATGATGAACAATAAAAATTTATTTACCTTTATCAAAAATAAAATAATGTTTTTGTATGGAACTATAAGAACCTAAAGGGTTTTGACGCTAATGTTGCATAACACACCATAGACCTTGATCCAAATGCCAAACTTGTCCACCAAAGATAGCGGCCTACGAATCCCAAAATTGAGCCCTTAATGAGGAAAGACCTCTCAAAGCTCATTCAGGCCAGAATCATCTTCCCCATGAAGTATTCCACCCAGGTAGCTAACTTAGTGCCAGTGAAGAAGAAAAATGGTGAGATAAGGTTGTGCGTGGATTTTCATGATTTGAATTGAGCTTCCCTGAAAGATCACTACCCTCTATTGTCCATGGATCAAATCTAGCAAACTATTGTAGGGGCAGAGATGCTCTCGTTACTTGATGGTTTTTCTGGTTATAACAAGATTTTTGTGAGGGAAGAGGACAGATTTAAGACAACTTTCACCACTAAGTGGGGAACCATGGTGTATGTAAAAATGTCACTTAGGCTCTCTAATGTTGTCACCACTTTTCATAGGGCAATGGACATTGCCTTCAAAGGTTTCATCAACAAGTTCATCCTGATTTATCTGGATGATATCACAATCTTCTCCAAGAATATCACATGGAGCATCTAGAGAAGGTTTTCGAAAGATGTAGGGAGTTTGGGGTGTCTCTGAACCCCAAGAAGTGTATTTTTGCTATTTATCAAGGCAAACTTCTGGGTTATTTGGTGTCCAAGTATGGGATCTCCATAGATCTAGAAAGAACTTTATCTCTTCTTTCTCTTCCTCTGCCTGCTCATAAAAAAACTCTATAATCATTTCTAGGGCAGATCAATTTTGTTAGGAAATTCATTCCTAACTGTGTTGGTGTGGTCAAACCACTGACGCTAATGCTAAAAAAGGATGTTGTTTTAGATGGACCAAGGAAGAGAAGGATGGCTTTGAGAAGATAAGAGAGGAGATTGCTCAAGCTCCTACCCTCATGAACCCTATTTATGAGGACTCTATTCTTTATGTTGATGGAGGAGAGAGCAGCATTGCAACTGTCCTAATGCAGCAAAATGACCAAGGTATGGAGCAACCACTGGCCTTTTTCAGTCAAACATTGAAGGACCATGAGGTTGGGTATAGTCCCATGGACAAACATGTTTTTGCCATTGTAAGAACAATGAAAAAGTTTAGATATATGCTGGCAAATAACAATATCAAACTATTAGTTTCTCATCCTAGTTTGAGAGACTATATAATGGGAATTGAAATCAGTGAAAAGAGAGCGAGTTGGGTCACTAAGATCCTGGAATATGATGTTACTATCAAAGCCACTAAGTCGATTAGAGGTAGAGGATTATGTGAATAGTTAGGTCAAACTACTATGGATGAAGTGAACTCATCCTATCACTTGAATGAGGTAGAACCTATAGTTGAACCAGCAGTTGTAAGTTCCTGGATAGTAGACATAGTCAGGATCCTATTTATTGATGAGTATCCTTATGGATTGGATAGAACTAAGAGAAGACATTTCAGGTTGTAGTCCATTCCTTATGCTTTGTTGGATGGGGTTCTATTTAAAAGAAATCTAGATGGAGTCTTGTTGAGATGCATCGAAGAAGATCAGATGGATAGATTGCTCAGTGAGTTTCATGCTGGTCCAGCTGGAGGCCACTTCTATGCAAGAGTTACAACATTGAAGATAATGAGGGAAGGTTAATTTTGGCCCACGTTATTTAATGATGCCCATGTATGGGTAAGAAAATGCAAAGAGAGTGCTCTCTTTGCTGGGAAGAAGAGATTGGCAGCCCTTCCACTTCATCCTATTCAAGCAGATCAACCTTTTATCACAGTGTGGCCTGGATTTCATTAGCATGATCAACCTATTGTTATGTGAAATTACACCCTGCTTGAAGCTCGTTCAAGAACGCCCAATGACACAATGGGACTGATTTCAAGGTGTGGGACCTTATTGATGAGATCGGACCTCTAGAGAAGGCTAGTTCCTATTTATGAGCTTAAGGCTTAGAGAATTGAACTAAATCTAGTGCTAATACTTGCAAGGGAAAAGGGGGAAAAGAACTACTGAAATTAAAAGAGGTGATGCACCAGATTAAAGATGTTTAGCTGCAACTGACTCAACACAGTAATGATCTCAAAGCTGAAGGGAACTCACACAGACTCGTACCAATTCAAACAAAGGTCAAGATAGAGAGGTGAAGGCATGAAAGGGACCATTTTATCCATAATACACAACTTGCATCAATCAAATAGACATAGTGCAAGAATAATCAGAGAGGAAAAATATTAGTTTATATTGATCATAGAGGCCAAATAGCCATTACAAAAGAGAGAATTATTGCAGAGAAAGTAGACACAGAATAACCAATTACATTCATTGGTGAACTATCAACTGGAGACATCAAAGGCTCATGATTAAGCACAATGTATCAGATGCAGTTGGTTCGTGTAATTGTGTTACAAGGTTTGGTCACAAAGAACTCTCTAACCTATATAATAGCCTAGAAGAACAGCTAACAAAAATACATTGTTTTCAAATGTATATATAACATTTCATCATCACTCTATTATAGTGGGCATTGAATTCTGGTCAATTGACCCAGGACATGCCCACGCTTCATTAAATTTCTGGTTCAGAGACCTTGCCAGGAGAAGAACAGTGGCCATACTCATTGAATTCTACAAAATTTGTAGAGTAGATTGCCTGCACACATGGGTGCCAGGCACATTAAAGAGGGAAGGCTTGAAGTCCTTCTGCGTACCTGTAAATCTATCTTGCAACTTCATATTTGTACCACAACATTGAAGAATTCACTATTCCAACTACCCTCATTTAGCCCTGGCCTACAAAGCTTTGAATGCTGGGTACCTCCTCCTGAGAAAATGGCATGATTTTAGGGAGAGCAAGCTTTTACACCACTTTAAAGTGTTGTACCTCTTTTCTTCTATAGCGCCTCTAAATTTGTCATGGTTCGCAGATTTGCCTCATGCAGAATTACATGCATCTGATTTGCCTTTAATCAGCCAATTCTCTTTTTCCAGAACCATCGGGCCCCATCTTCATCAACAAAGTTCTACCTTCATAAACTATTATGGCCCTATTTTCATCATTTACCTCCTTGGCACTATTTTTGCCTTATCGACAAATTATCCATTTGCCAAACTTTTCTTATCCTTGCTCTTTCCTTTAGTCGGCAAAACCTGACTCTAGCGAACTATCCTTTCTTTCCTTTTACTTTTATTTTTTTATTTTGCCTTATCGGCAAACTTTTACTTTTCAAAACTAGGCTTCTTTTGCTTTTGCCTTATCGACAAACTTATCATTTTGCAAACTTTTTCCATTTCGTTCATTTTCGCCTTATCGGTGAATTCTACATTTCATGAACCAGGCCTGCCTTTATCTTTTTATCTTTTTGGTGGTAATTTTGCCTTATCGACAAATTATCCATTTGCCAAACCTTTCTATCTTCTTCCTTCTTGCTTTGTCAGCAAACTGCTACTTTTTTAAACCAAGCCTTTAGCACCTTTTTTGTCTTCATTTTGCCTTGTTGGCAAAAGTGTCTTTTGTCGAACCTCTTCCACTTGCTATCCTCTTTTATTAGCTTTTCACCCTGTTGGTGAACCATGAGAAAATTGAACTTTTGAAGAGTTCTCTACTTTGCTGATTTGTTGATTTTGCCTTTCTTTTAGCCACTTTTCACCTTATCGGCGAATTCCCCAATTCTCGAATCGAGCTTGCCTTATCGGCAAAATCTTCATTTCCTAAACTCTGCCTTTGGCCAACTTTCTCCTCTTTAATTGGCAAAACTTTGCTTCCAGAAACTTTGCCTTAAGTCTTGCTTTTACCTTTATCGACAAAAAGTCACTTTGCCGAACTTGACTGCTTCCACCTTCTTCTCTATTAGCGAATCGCCTTATTGATAAACTTGAGGAATTTCAAACTTGTGAAAAGTTTGCACTTTTACCAATTTCCCTATAAGGCTTTCTTTTTCCTTGCCGAAGCCATTTCCATGCCTTATCCACAAAATCTCCAACTTACGAACCAAGTCCTCTTTGTCGGTGAAAGGTCGCTTTGCCAAACCATTTTACCTTAGCCGATTCTTCACTCTTATTTTGCTTTGTTGGCAAAATCTCCATCGACGAAACCTTGAAATTTCAAACTCATCGTGCCTTAGCCAAATTTTCCCCATATCAACCCACTTGACTTTTCATGAACCTTCTCTTTTGACCTCTTCCTACTTTATCGGCAAATTATCCATTTTCTGAACTTGATCATTGCCACACCTTTTATTCTTTATTCGCTTGATCGGTAAATCCTCCATCAGCCAAACTCGTTGTTGGCGAACTTGGGGTTCACGAACCTCCAATTTCACCGACAAAGCTATCTTTTGCTTCTTTTCAAACCTAGGCAGCTTCCTTCTCATTTTGCCTTATTGGCAAACTTTTGCTTTTGTGAACTAGGCCTGCCTCTAACTTTCCTTATCGATAAATCACCCTGTTGGCGAACTAAGGAAATCATGAACTAGCCGATGAGAGTTCACTTTTTTGTCGATTCCCCAGTTTGCTCTTCCCTCCATTCTTTGACTTGGCCACATCATTGTTTCCTTGGCTGCCTTGTTCCTTTGTTAGCAAATTCACCGATTAGAGAACTTGTTGATCGACGAACTTAAGGTTCGTTGAACCATAAGTTTGCCGACAAAGGCAAACATTCTTCTTTCCTTTGCTTCTTAAAGAGAACACATGTCATTGCCTTAGCCAATTCAACCCATGTCGACAAACTGATGAATTGACGAACCAACGTACTGCCAAACCACCTAACCAAGGGTTTGTCGAAACAATATTTTGTCGATAGAGGTGAAACCTTGCCTTCCTTTACCTTAGACAAATTTGGAGGAAACCCCCCATCCTAGCCCTTTATTAGCAAATCACCGAATCGGTGAACTTGTGAAATTTCAAACTTTTGGAAAAGTTTGCAAAACACGAGAATTGCCAATAAAGGGAAACATGCATTCCTTAGTGAAATTTTGAGTTTTCTTGCCTTATCGGCGAATTGGCCAGTCGGTGAACTAGCAGGTTCGCAAACCTGGACTTTTGCCGACAAAGGCCAAAAGGGGCCAAAAAAACTAAGGCAAGGACTTAGAAAATTCTGGGGTTTTCTAAGTGTTTTGCAAGGATTCTCCATAGGAATTTTCTAAGTTTTTTGCAAGGATTTACACTGAAAATTGAAGGATACCAAGTTTTTAAGGGATTTCATCAATATCTTCAAGCTGGGCTATTTGACTCTGGGAAGGGGAAAATAGGTCAACATTTTGGTGACTTTGCAAGGGTGTTTACCTGCTAAACACAGGGATCCAACTACCTTATACAATCCATTGGGCATAGGGTCAAAAGAAAAGCAACCTCATGACCAAACAAAATCTAAAATGCCTCCAAAAAACAAGAACAAAACGAACAAGGCAAACATTCTCCTAATGAGAATGTTGCCTATGCAAGAGCACTTGGAGGAAGGGAAACCTAGAACAAAAAAACCAATCTACTCTAAATATTTACAAGGATCCCAAAACCAAACTCATAAGTATGGATTGAGATGAATCCCATTCACTGGGATCAGAAGAACTTCACCAGTCAGTTTGGATAGTTGAAAGGCATTGGTATGCTTGCAACTGGTGATGATGTAGGGGTCGCTCCATAAGGTGTCAAATTTAGAATGTCTTCCTGCCTTGGCCCTATCTTCATCCTATTTCAACACCAAATCTCCCTCTTGGAAGACTCTATTAATTGATTTTCTATCTAAGGCCCTCTTGATCTACTCTTGGTGTGCTTCAAGGGTTTCCATGGTAGCATTCCTCTTTTCTTCAAGCTCCATCAGCTTAGTAAATATGACTGTCATAGCATCATTTTCTAGCAATTCCAGCTACTGGGCCAACTAAAGGGAAGGTAACTTTGATGATAGTGGAAGTCTTGCTTCCTTTCCATACACTAGCATGAAGGGTGAATTGCTAATGGCCCTCTTAGGAGTATTTGGTCAGCTCAAAGAGCTGAAACTTGGAATGCCAAATTATCTAATTATTATCCACTGTCCTCTTGATGATCCTAATCAGATTTTTATTTGTGGACTCAACCAGGCCATTCCCTTGAGGGTAGTAGTTGGATGATGTTTTCAAATAAATTCCATAGTTTAGTGCCCATTCACTAATTTTTGTGCCTACAAAGGCCTTGGCATTGTCAAAAATAATGGTGAATGGAACACTAAACCTAGTAACTATACCTTCAAGAAAATCTAAAATGGAGGCCTCTATGACATGCTTCAATGCAACTGCCTCTATCAACCTTGTAAAATAATTAGTGGCTACTAAAATCCACTTGTGTCCAGCACTAGAAGGTGGATTAATCATCCCAATGAAATCCAAACCCCATTGGGCAAATGGCTGATCAGTCTGAATTAGATGAAGAGGAAGAGCAACCAACCTTTGATTACCTGCAAAGAATACACATTCTTTGTAGCTCCTTACCCATTTATGGGCATCTCTAAATAAATTGGGCCAGTAATAACCAACCCTCATGATTTTAAGAACAATTGTTCTTAGAGAATAATGGCCACCAACAGGGCCATTGTGAAATTCTTCTAATACCCTAGAAGTCTAATCTTGAGTAACACATTTAAGAAGAACTCCATTGTTGTCTTTTCTAAACAAGACACCATCTACAAGAACATAAGGGACAGACTAAAGTTTGAAATACCTTCTTTTTGCTTGATCCAGTCTGTCAGGGCATCTTCCTGACTATAGAAATGTAACCATGTCCTGATACTAGTCAGTCAGAGAGTGGGAATCAGTTGTTTGTACCTATCCTTGGATACATACAACATCATCTCTATATTTAATGTCTGTTGTCATATGCTCACACAAACCTTTGCCTCACCAGCTTGGTAATGTTGATGTTGACATCATATTCCATCACCTTTGTGATCCAACCAGTCCTCTTTTCATTGATGTCTCTGCTCAAAAGGAACTCTTTCACATCAAGGTGGTTCACCATCAACTGTATTTTGTTGTCTGAAAGCATATGTCTAAGCCTTTTTAGTGCTTTTACCATAGAAAACACCTGTTTCTCGACAAAATCATACCTAAATTCATAGGATTTGAGAGGCTGGCTGAAGAAAGCAATTGGTTGTTCCAATTTTTCTTCATTCTACTGTGTTAGAACTGTTGATATCCCTCCTTGCCTCCAAAGGCATAAATGATAAAATCCTTCTCATAATTAGGATTTATCAGCATTGGGGCTTGTGCAATGGCCTATTTGACAACTTTGAAACTATCCCTGCCTTCCTTAGACCAAGTGAAGGCAACATTCTTCTTGAGCATGGTTGTGAGAGGTTTTGCTAGTGAAGCAAAATTTAGTATGAACCTCCTCACGAAGTTCATCTTTCCCAGGAAGCTCTGTAGACCTTTCTTATGATTGGGAAGAGGAAGAGATAGGATGGTACTTGTCCTTTCAAGATCAATGGCTAGTCCTTCTTTTGAGACTACATGCCCCAACAATTTGCCTTCTGGGACAACAAATACACACTTTTTTGGATGTAATGATATTCCATGTTCTTTGCATCTTTTAAAGACTTTTCTTAAATGACCTAAGTGGTCAACTGCATGCTTAGAATATACGGTCAGATCATCAAGATAGACTAGAATAATATCATTGATTAGGCCTTTAAAGGCCAAATCCATTGCTCTTTAAAAGGTTGCCCCAACATTTGTCAACCCAAAAGGCATTTTTTGGTAAGCCAAGGTACCCCACTTGGGGGTAAATGTCATTTTATACTAGTCTGATTCTTTTACAAGAATCTAATTGTATCCTGAGTAGCCATCTAGGAGTGAAAGTCTTTCAGCTTCTACTACTGTTTGTAGGATATGTTCCATGGAAGGGAGCAGATAATGGTCTTTAAGGGAGGCTCTATTCAAGTTTCTAAAGTCCACACATAATCTTATTTCCCCATTCTTCTTCCTAATTGGAACTAAGTTGGCTACCCAAGAAGAATGTTTGATGGGATAAATAATCTTTGCCTCTATGAGCTTAGACGACTCCTTTCTCATTAATGGCTCTATTTTGGGTTGACAAGCCTTTGCTTTTGGCAGATAGGTTTTGCATTAGGGTCTAGATCAATGCCATGTTGGATTAAACTAGGATCAAAGCATTTCAAATCCTGATAATCCCAAGCAATTAAATCATCAAATTCATTGCAAAGCTCAATAAAACCTTGCCTTTCAGCTTGGTTACATACCTTGCCATGTTTAAGAAATCTACCTTGTGCAATTTCCACCTTCTCATAGTCCCCCTTTTTGACAATCATGTTGATCTTTTCTTTTTTTGGCTGATCATCTCCACCAAATATGCTCTCTAAGGTGACCAATCCCCTGGGCAATTTGTTGGTCCTTAGTTGGATCACCTAGTCGTCATATTGCTCTTGCAATATCAATTGGTTCCTGGCAGTATACTCTGCCTCATCTTGCAAACAATTCACAATTTGCTGGTCATTTTCAAATACTTGCCAACTTATGATGTTATTAGGTACATTAGGCCTCACAACAACCTTTACATGTTAATCTAAATTTTGTTTGACATTCTGGGGAATGCCAAATTGTGCACCAACTATGGCCAGTTTATCAACATCCTCGTTTTTCTGCCTGGGAATGGCTTGAATATCGAAGGCATCAAAGTCTTCAATAAGGTCCCAGACCCTGTGTTTGTATGACTTCAACAAGTCATTCCTTGAAGCATTAAGCGATCTGATTTGGTGAACAACCAGCTCGCTATCACCAAATACTTGCAAAATGTTTATTCCTCTTTTTTAGCCAGCTATATGCCCCGAATCAAGCCTTCATACTCAGCTACATTGTTAGTACAACTGAACTGCAATCTGAATGAAGAGAAATAACTTTCATTTGGGGTGAAATCAATACAACCCCAATATTTGCTCCATTTCTGCTTCTAGAGCCATAAAAAACATTTGCCATAGCCCACTTGGATCTATTATTGTCTTTTCAATATTAAGGATGATGACATCATCTTCATGGATACAATAAGTACCCAACCATGTTTCCTCTATATGAGTAGGAATGTCAAACTAAAATTCTCCCACTCATCTAGTATGTCGAGGATCTCCTCCACTGGGGTGGTAGCCTCATTCCTATTGTTGTTGTCATCCTCCTCTAACTCATGAATTATACAATTCATATTGGTGGGATTAGGGGAGTAGGGCTCTATATGGTTATTGGCTTAGCTTTGATGGTTACTTTTGTGCCATACCTAGTTCTAAATAACATGTGGGACCAATCAGAGGATAGGTACCCACCTATTTTGTCTGTGAAGTCCCTAGATAGGCATATGCTGAAGTAGGCTGGGAGATCAATGACTGAAATGTCTTGGGAAACAGAGCAACTAGGGCATGCATGCAAAGTGAATTTTAAGTCTTTAATAACAACCATTATTTTAACAACAATACCATCTAATTGCACTACCCCTTTGTTCACGAGCTCATACTTTATACCCAACTTGTTAGCTATATCCTTAGGCATGACAGAGGTACCCGCTCCAGAATCTATCATACAATTATGTAAAAATTTGTTACCAATAATTAAAGAAACATAGAATGGAGGGGGCTTATTAGTTTTGCTTGTGCTTGCTTCCTCCTTTTCTGGCTGGCATAGGCTCATTGGGATCGTGGCCTTTTCTTTTGTCACCTCTATAGTAGGCTAGTTAAAGCTCATCAAAGCTTCCTTCAACAAATCTCTTTGTGTTGGGATCAGCAGAGTGTCCCACATCGTGACACTTATATTGGTCTTTTTCATCTAATCAACAATGTTGAAGGGGATTTGACTACCCTTCAATGATGCTTTGGGAATAGTAGGGTCAATCCTTGCTTGTTGGAAAGCCTGGGGTTGTCGTTGTGGTACTAAATTTACCTGCCCAACAAAACAATATGCTTGTCTTGAAGGAATCCTGGTAGTTACTTCTTCACTTGCAGTTATTTGGGGTACATAAGAAGAAGATGTATGTTGGCAGATTGCAGGTACTGAGGCATCTTCAGTGGCCCTTCTCTTGGCTCTTGAGTTGTGTGCTATTAGGCCTGCACCTTGATTAACACCACAAGTCATCCTGCATCCAATCCATAAAGTATCATTGTTTTGCATTTGTTCATGCCCTCCCACCATTTTTTGACTGGATCTAACCTATTTCTCTGAAGGAACTAATTGGCTTTGGGTTGTCAAAGTCTGACTAAACTGTCCACTTTGGCACAAATTCTGATCATGTGGCTAATTACATGGATAACACCAATCGTTATCCTGAGTCGAGTTGTTTTGTATGGGCATGAGAGGCCTAGATGTACTAGTAGCATTAGGATGCACATTATTCAATGGTTTGATGTAAATGGGCTGATTTTGCCTCTGTGCATTACCCTGATATGGTGGTTTGTTCTGCTAATAATTCTGCTTGAATGGCTAGTATGTCTGGTTAGAGGGCTAATATGGCCTGTTAGGTTGTGTAGACTATCTTCTTGCCAACACCAGTTCATTTCTCAAATTTCTGATCAAAGCGTCTTTCTCAACTGCAGGTGTAATTAAGGGAGTAGAAGGGCTCATTGTGGTAGGAATTGGTGCCACAACGGGCTGAATAACAGGGACCTCAGAAAATAAAGGCATTGGTGGCCTTGGAGCAATTTTTCTAGCCTTAATCAAGCAATTTTCTACCTTGATTGTTGTGTCATATGCATCAGGTAATACAGTTCCTCCCATGGATTGAATCATGATAGCAATGTCAAGATTCAAAGATTTCAAATAGTAAATGAATGTCGTATTCAGGAAGGGCTTCACCAACAACGGGATTCTGTCACATGTCTTTTGGAATCTATAAATTTGAGTAGACCATATATTCATGGGGGGCTCTCTTAATTGTAGCTAGTTCCTCCATTAGTGATAGGTGGTCACTCTTGTCTTCGAAATGTTGTCACAATCTAGTGCCTAGATCATCCCAGTTGTGAATGTAATTGGCTGGGAGACCCCTATACCATTGTAGGGATTTTCCCTTGAATGAAGAGGCTAGGGGCCTTACTACCACATTATCAGCAGTGACATTATGGACAGAGCAGACACTGACGATGTCTTGAATGTGCTTAGCAGGGGTGGTAGAATTCTCACCAGTAAAGAATGGTATATCCTTTAGGGCTGAGGTGGGGATATCATCATATTGGGATAGGTCCAGCAAGCTAACTCCATTGAAACAACAAATGGAAGATTCATTGCCATATTTTGGATATTTAGATTGATTCTAGGTATATTCAAGGTTCTTCTTGAATATTGGAACCTAACCTAGAATCTAGCTATAGGGGGAATAGACTGTAATCTTGATGGAGATGGAACCGCACTCCTATATTCCCTCACAGGGGACCTAGACAATCTACTTCTTCTTGACTCAGTAAATGAAAGCTCAGTGAATTGAAAATTACCTCTGGAAGAAGATCTTGTCTGCACTCTAGGCATGAAATATTAACTTGATATGGATACTGGATCAATAGAGTCGCTAGGTGCTTGAATGCTTCCACAACAACAAATAAACTAAGAATAGCACCGAATTTCTCATCTTAGCTCCTACTCAGAGCGGAGAGTCCCACCGGGTGTGCCAGAAACTGTTGTCATGTGAAATTGTACCCTTCTTGAAGCTCATTCAAGCATTCCAATGACATAATGGGACTGATATCAAGGTGTGGGACCTTGCTGATGAGATCAGATCTCTAGAGAAGGTTGGTTCCTCTTTCTAAGCTTAAGGCTCAAAGAATTAAGCTAAATCTAGTGCTAATACCTGCAGGGGAAAAGGGGGAGAAGAACTACTAAAATTAAAAGAGGTGATGCACAAGATTAAAGATGTTTAGTTGCAACCGACTCAACACAATAATGATCTCAAAGATGAAGGGAACTCGCACAGACTCATACCAATTCAAAAAGAGGTCAAGATAGAGAGGTGAAGGCATGAAATGGACCATTTTATCCACAATACACAACTTATATCAATCAAATAGACATAGTGCAAGAATAATGAGAGAGGCAAAACATCAATTTATATTGATCATAGAGGCCAAATAGCCATTACAAAAGAGAGAGAATTATTGCAGAGAAAGTAGACAGAATAACCAATTACATTCATTGGTGAACTATCAACTAGAGACATCAAAGGGTCAGGATTAAGCACAGTGTATCAGATCCAGTTGGTTTATGCAATACAAGGTCTGGTCACAAAGAACTCTCTAACCTGTATAATAGCCCAGAAGACTAGCTAATAGAAATACATTATTTTCAAATGTATATATAACATTTCATCATCACTCCGCTACATCGAGTGCTGAATTCTGGTCAATCGACCTAGGACATGCCCACACTTCATTAAATTTCTGGCTCAGAGACCCTGTCAAGAGAAGAATGACAGCCATACTCATTGAATTCTACAAAATTTGCAGAGTAGATTACTTGCACACATGGGTGCCAAATGCATTGAAGAGGGAAGGCTTGAAGTCCTTCTATGTACTTGTAAATCTATCTTGCAGCTTCATTTGTACCATAACATTAAAAAATTCACTATTCCAACTACCCTCATTCGGTGCTGGCCTGCGAAGCTTTGAATGTTGGGTACCTCCTCCCGAGAAAATGTTGTGATTTCAGGGAGAGCAAGCTTTTACAACACTTTAAAGTTGTACCTCTTTTCTTCTATGGTGCCTCTGAATTCGTCATGGTCGGCAGATTTGCCTCATGCAGAATTACATGCTTATGATTTCCCTTTGATTGGTGAATTCTTTGTTTCCAGAACCATCGGGCCTCATCTTCATCAGCAAAGTTCTACCTTCACAAACTATTATGGCCCTATTTTCGTCATTTACCTCCTTGGCACTATTTTTGCCTTATCAGCAAATTATCCATTTGTTAAACGTTTCTTATCCTTGCTCTTTCCTTCAGTCGGCAAAACCTGACTTTGGCAAACCATCCTTTCTTTCCTTTTACTTTCATTTTGCCTATCGACAAACTTTTACTTTTCAAAACCAAGCTTCTTTTGCTTTTGCCTTATCGACAAACTTATCATTTTGCAAACTTTTTCCATTTGGTTCATTTTCGTCTTATCGGCGAATTTTGCATTTCATGAACTAGGACTACCTTTATCTTTTGGAGCTAATTTTGCCTTATTGGTAAATTATCCATTTGTCGAACCTTTCTATTTTCTTCCTTCTCACTTTATCGACAAACTGCCATTTTTTTGAACCAAGCCTTTAGTGTCTTTTTTTATCTTCATTTTGCCTTGTCAACAAAAGTGTCTTTTGCCGAACCTCTTCTGCATGCTATCCTCCTTTATCATCTTTTTGCCTTGTCAGCAAACCATGAGAAAACCAAACTTGTGAAGAGCTCTCTACTTTGCCGATTTGCTGATTTTACCTTTCCTTTAGCCACTTTTTACCTTATCAGTGAATTCCCCAATTCTTGAATTGAGCTTGCCTTATCGACAAAATCTTCATTTCCCAAACTTTGCAACACCCTTATCGGCAAAATCTCTGTCGTTGAAACCTTGAAATTTCAAACTCATCATGCCTTAGCTAAATTTTCCCTCTATCGGCCCACATGAATTTTTGATAACCTTCACCTTTGGTCTCTTCTTGCTTAATCGACAAATTATCCATTTCTTGAACTTGATCATTGCCATGCCTTTTCTTCTTTGTTCACCTTATCGGCGAATCCTCCATCGACCAAACCTATTGTCGGCGAACTTGGAGGTTTGCGAACCTCCAGTTTCACCGACAAAGCTATCTTTTGCGTCTTCTTTGCCTTATCAGCAATTCTCCTCTTTTTCAAACCTAGGTAACTTCCTTCTCATTTTGCCTTATCGACAAACTTTTGCTTTTGTGAACCAAGCCAGCCTCTGACTTTCTTTATCGGCAAATCGCCCTATCGGCAATATGAGGAAATTGCGAACTAGCCGATGAGTTTATCTTTTTTGTCGATTCCTTGATTTTCTCTTCCCTCCATTCTTTGACTTAACCACATCATTGTTTCCTTGGCTATCTTGTTCCTTTGTTGACAAACTTAAGGTTCGTTGAAACAAAAGTTTGCTGACAAAGGCAAACATTCTTCTTTCCTTTGCTTCTTGAAGAGAACAGCCACTGCTGCCTTAGCCAATTCAACCCATGTCAGCAAACCAGTGAATCAGTGAATCAACAAACTACCGAACCGCCTAACCAAAGGTTCATTGAACCAATATTTTGTTGATAAAGGCAAAACCTTGCCTTCCTTTGCCTTATATAAATTTTGAAGAAACCTGCCATCCTGGCCCTTTGTCGGTAAATCATCGAATCAACGAACTTGTGAAATTTCAAACTTTTGGAAAAGTTCACGAAACATGAGAATTGTTGATAAAGGGAAACATGCATTCCTTTACTTAGTGAAATTTTGCATTTTCCTGCCTTATCAGTGAATCGGCCAGTCGACGAACTGGAATGTTTGCGAACCTGGAGTTTTGCCGACAAAGGCCAAAAGGGGCCAAAAAAACTAAGGCAAGGACTTAGAAAATTCTAGGTTTTTCTGGGTTTTGTGCAAGGATTCTCCACAATAATTTTCTAAGTTTTTTGCAAGGATTTACACTGAAAAATTGAAGGATATTAGGCTTTAAAGGGATTTCATCAATCTCTTCAAGCTAGGCTATTTGACTTTGTGAAGGGGAAAATAGGTCAGCACAACCCTACATCTAGTGCTAGCCACAAGTGGGTTCTAACTACAATGGACTACTTCACCAAGTGGGTTGAAGCAGTCCCACTCAAAGAGGATACAAAATTAGCAATCATGGATTTCTTAGAAGAAATCATGACAAGGTTTGCAACTCCTCACACTATCATCTTTGATAATGCAAGAGCTTTTACTAGTTTTAGGATAGCTGATTGGGCTTTGAAGTATAATGTGTTTTTGAAGACTTCATCTAACTATTACCCCCAAGGTAATGGTCTAGATGAATCTACTAACAAGAAGCTGGTCATAATCTTGAAGAGGACCATGGAAACAAATCAAAGACAACGGCATGATAAGATCAAATTGGCTCTCTGGGTTGATAGGATCACTTATAAAAGAGCCATTGGTAATTCTCCTTTTGTTCTTGTGTATAGAAAAGAGGCTAGATCGCCCTTATCTTTGGAGCTTCCTTCATTAGAATTGGACCATCAACTGCAATTAGAAGGTGAAGATACTAGGTCTGTGAGGATGATTGAATTAACTAAGTTAGAAGAACATAGACAATCAACCATGACTACATTGGAAGAACACCAGAGGCAGACCAAGAAATACTTTGACAAGAAAGCCAAAGATCAAATTTTCAAGGAAGGTTATGTTTATGTTTTTTTTTTCATGAAATGGGATGCTGACAGTTGTAAGCTTGGAGGCCACACTAAGTTTGATGCAATCTGGAGTGGCTCGTTTATCATCACCAGTTATAAGCAAGCAAATGCTTTCAATCTTTCAAATTTTGATGGTGAAGTTCTACCGATCTCAGTCAATGGGATCCATCTCAAACCTTACTTTTAAGGTTGGTCTAATATTTTGTATATACTATTTTGTTTTGTTCATACTTTAGTTTTTCCTTTTCCCTAAGTGTTGTTGCATAGGCTGCACTCTCATTAGGAGAATGTAGGCCTCATTTTGCCTTTTGGTGTTGTTTTGTTAAGGCAGGGTTTTAGTTGTTTTCAGCCTACTGTAGTCCCTTTTGACTTTATGCCTAATGGATGCTTAAGGCCATTGGTTCATTTGTTTAGCAGGTAAACATCCCCGAGAGGTCACCAAAATGTCGATCTATTTTCCCCTTCCCAGAGTCAAATAGCCTAGTCTTGAAAATGTTGAAAATTTTGTTGAAATGCTTAAGTGCCTAGTGTTCTTCAGGTCTAAGGGTATTTTCCTTGTAAAAATCCCCCAAAATCCCTAAGGTTGAACCCCTAAAAAAACCTAGAAATTTCTAAGTCTTTGGCCTTAGTCTTTTGTTTTAGTTGGCAAAAAGTCAAGTTTGCGAACCCGACAGTCCACCGATCGACTGGTTCACAGACTAAGGGAAGGTTCAAAGGAAGCAAAAATAAGCAAGTAAAAAAACCTTTATTGGCAATTTTCAAATTATGTGAACTTAAAGTTCGATGATCAGCTAGTTTGTCGATTGATGAAATCGTTGGCTAAAGGGCCAAGCAGGAAGACTTTCTTTTAAAAAATCAAAGGCAAAGACAAAAATTGCCTTTATCATAAAATTATGTGGTTTGCAAACCTGCTGGTTTGCCGACAAGCTAGTTCGCAGATCAGGGGAATTGCCAATAAAGGCGAGGAAAAGGACAAAGGCAAGGTGGAAATTGGCTAAGGCAAGATGGTTCATGAAGGAAATAAATTACCAACTAAAGGAAGGCCGAAGGAAACTAGAAGAAACTCAAAATCTCCAAACTATTCTTGTTTTTCCAAGGTTCGTCGATAAGGCAATTCGCCGACAAGGTGAAGGTGAAGAGGAAAACAAAGGCGAGGACAAGGCAAATTTTGTGAAATTGAAAAATCACTGACTAAGGGGAAGGAAAAAGGTAGAAACAAATGGTTTGCAAAAGCAAGAAATTATAGACAAAGGAGGATGAAGGAAAGGAAGAAGACAACCAAGTTTGCGAAAGATGAATTTTGTTGACTAAGGGGCAAAAAGAAAAAATAAAGAGAAAGCAAAGACATAATTGGTTTGTAAAAAAGAGATTTTGACGATAAGGCAAAATAAAAGCCAGAATTATAGTAAAGGAAAATCAATGTAAAAATAAAGCCTGTAATATAATGTAAAGCTTTAAAATATTTTAAGTTCAAAATATTTTAAAGTGTTTTAAAAGCTTTATGAAGGGATTTTGGTGGGAGTATATATTTTGAAAATGTCTATCTTCTCCAGCCACCATTATTACAGAATAAAATTAGCACAGCTGGAAGTACTTGTTGTGCATTTAATTGTTGCAGGTAGATGAATCAGCTACTTGCATTCAAGGTAGTAGATATTTCCCAGCTACTTCATCCTCATGATATTTTCTGCATTTATGTTTTGAAGACAGATGTACACAAACATTACTTTTGCAAAAATATCTTCTGACAGCCCCATGGGGTGAATTTAGTGTAGTAGGTGACTTAGGTCAATGAATGAAATGGTATAAATAGATGAAAAATCAATGTAACGAGGGTTGGATACAGAGATTTATTCTTGTGCTCCAAACAAAACCCTCTTTTGTTGTAACTATGCCTTTCTCATTAATACATGCTGATCATTTTTACCTTTTCATATTGTTTTTTAGCTCTGTGTAGATCTAGAACTGATTATTATTTGTGAATGTTTATTTCCTTGCAATCATTTTCTTATCTTTTACCTCTGTTAAGATCTGCAGGATTTTTGTGAGTTTATCAGCTATATTCAATTATTCTGTGCATTTTAGCTTTGTAGGTGTTCTTCATTCAAACCTGGTGTAATCACCTTTTCCTTTTAGTTTCTCCTTCTTCCCCTTTTCCAGTGGTGATTAGATTAGGTTTAGTCCTAGTCTGCTCTGAATTTCATATTTAGAGAAAGGAACCATCCTTCTCTAGGGGTTTGATTTCCTTTGCAGGGTCCCACACCTAGAAAATTATTCCATTATTTTTCTGGATTGTTGTAGCAAAAGCATTTCAACACAGGGTGCAAATCCAAGTGAAAACACATCTCATAAAGATGGTAGAGGAGGTGTTGTTATTGGAATTGATTCATGGGTGGCAAAACATATTATTGATAAAGGGAAGGACCCCTCACACAACTGTGTTTGGGCTCTTGCCTTTATTAATGGTCTGCCTATTGGATTTTTCTCTATGTATGCACCTAATAATGCTAAAGAATGAAATACCCTATGGGAATGGATACATCTAAACATTTACCAAATGTGGATTGGGTTTTAGGTGGTGACTTTACTATTGTGTAACACCATAAGGATTGCAATTGGTTTAATCACATTAAACTCAACAATTAGGAACTTGATAAGTGGTTGTTTTGTCTTAATCCATTGGGAGTTATTTAATTATTGGTATACGTGGTCTAATTCTAGATTGGGGGGTGAGAGGAAACTAAGTAGACTTGATAGGTTTTATCTATCTCCTAACTTATAATTGGTCTAGACAACATCAAGTAATTGGTTTCAAGTTGATTATTCTAACACTCTTTCAAATCACTTTCCAATTTTTTGTACTATAGATTTATTTCTTAGACATTTGATATTAACCATACTCTTCCTTAGAATGTATGACCGGTCTAAAAGGAATTTGGGATTCTATCCCTAAGCCTCAAGAAGGGGAATCATGGATTGAGTGGTGGTGTTCTGTCATTTCTCAATGCACTACTTTATTATGTTCATTTGGTAAGATAATGGCTTGGAAATGTATGCGTAAAGAAAAATCTTTAAAAGGGAAATTGGAACATGCAAGGAGACAACTCAATGCATATCCTAGTAACATCAAAACTCAAACTATCATTGCTGATATTGAGGCTCAACTATGTAGTCTTGAAAATTCTAGAGGTATGGGTGCTAAAATAAGAGCTCACCTACATTAGATCAAAGAAGGTGACAGAGGCTCTAATTCTTTTTTAATTATCTAAATTATAAACACAAAATGGAGAAGATTAAAGGTATCAAGGACGATCAAGGTTCCTTACATATAGATCCAAATGAGGATTAATATTATATTCTAGAAGTTTTATGAAAATCTTTTCAGTGAGAAACATCATTGGAATGATATTTAAAAAACTTTGGGATATATTGTTAAAGATTGCATTCCTAACCAAATTGACCCTAGTTACAATCATTTTTTGGACCATATGTTGTCTTTAGAAGATTTAGAGCATGCTCTTTTTTCTATGGTCTATAACAAAAGCCCAAGTTCTAATGGGTTACACATGGAATTTTATCAAGCCACATGGCTTCATATCAAAGAGAATTTTTATTGTCTTTATTTGGAGGCTTTTTGACAAAGGGTCCTTGGGTCCTATTATTAATAGAGGTGTAATCAAATTGCTACCTAAAGGGAAAAATGAAGATTCCATTTATGGTTGGTGACTGATTACTTTATTAAATACCTCTTATAAAATTATAGCCAAGGCTTTGGCTATGTGGATTAAACCTGTGGTTCAAGGCATAGTAAGATTTGAACAAACAAGCTTTATGGGTGGTAAATTTATTCTTAATAATTTAATTTTGTCTTGGGAAGTGAGTGAGTGGGCTCAACAGTCCAGTCAAAATGCCTTAGTGGTCAAACTTAACTTTGATAAAGCTTATGATAAAATACGTTGGAGTTTTATCCTTAACATGTTAATGGCTTGGTTTGGTCATAAAATATGTGATCATGTTTAAATGTTGTTCAAAGATGTTAATGCTCAATTAATTGTTAATGGTCATATGTTAGATCCTTTTCAACTACAATGTTTTATCGGATAGGGCTAACCACTTGCTCCTTTTTTATATATGTGCTTTCACTGATGCTTTGGGTTACTTGTTACAAAAGGACAACCAATTTAATCTCATTTCAGTCATATCTATTCCTCAAAAGGCTATTGTTATTAACTCTCACTTTGCTGATGACAATATGCTTTTTTAGAAAATTTAGAAACATAAATTAATAATTCTCTCGACATATTAAATCTATATTATTCGGTGTTAAGTTCTCAATTAGCTCATGAAAAAATAGAGTTTTTAATGATTCAAACTCGTCCTATTCGTCAATGGATCCCTGGTGAATGGAAATAAATTAAACACAGAGAGATAACCAGATATCTGGCATCCCCTTTGGCCTAGGTGTTTCTCTTCATGAGATGTGGAAGTGGTTTCTTAATAGACTTAGAAATAAACTCTTTAATTGAGGTAACAAGTTTCTTTCATTGGTGGGCATAATTCAAGTTGTCAATAGAAATTTTCTTGCATCTCATGTGTACTATTCTTCATGTTGGATACCTTCAAACAAGGGTTATGAGGATTTAAATAAGCTCTTCATCAATTTATTTGGTCCAAGTGGGATGAAAGTTGTGGTTTTAGTTATACTTTATGGTCTCATTGTAGTTGAACTAGAGGGAAAGGAGGATCGGGAGTGATAGACCCCAAGACTCAAGGGATATGTTTAGCTACTAAATGGATAGTCAAAGTAGTTAAAGGTGAAGAACCATAGAAAATCTTAGTGCAACATAGATTAATATCTACTTCTGTTAATGGTAAATGACAAGATGTGAGCTGGTTGGATAAGATACTCCTTATGCCTTTCTTTCCTATCAATGCATCTCCATCCTTACAATTGATTTGGAAGGCTTGGCAAAAAGTTTGTCATTTCCTTAAGTGGAAGGAAACATCATTACAACATGGTTTTAGTTTTACTACCTCATCTATTTGGTGGAATAAACATGTTCAGTACCATGGACAACCTTTGGCTATTGGTTTTCCTAGGACAAGCTACTTGTTATTAAAAAAGGCATTCATCAATTTGGTGATATTTGGGACTTCAATTCTTTGAGTTGGTCCCCTTGGCTTGTAAATATGGAACACTTTGGGCTAAATAAGAAGTTTGAACAATTTCTTATTTTTGTTCAATCCTTAGTTTTAGAAGATTTGGCAACGAAGTCATGTACACTGATTCGGTGCAACATTTTTAAGATTGGTGTTGGCATTCTACTGATTATTTTAGTCACTTCCCATTAAATAAAATTATCCTTCTTTACTTCCTCATATGGAAGTTAATCCACAATTAAATCAAAAGTGGAAGTGTAAATTTAAGGACAAATCTTGGATTAGACTAAGTGCTCAAATCTAGAAAATTAAAGCTAATGAGGATGCCAAGGTTATGGCTTGGAAGATTTTACATTACAAGCTACTTGCAGAAGATAGGTTTGAAATGTATCATAGTCCAGCCTGTAAAGTGTCTTTTCTGTGATTGTAAAGAAACTATGAAGCATATTTTTGGGAATGCATGTTTTTTAAAAAGCAATGGCCTATTGTGTTCAAAATCTTCCTGCTATCTTTGATCACCAATTAAATTGAAAGGAGACTTTATTCAAATTTGGTTTATATAACAACTTGATAGCTGATTCTATCAGACAGGGTATTTATTTCATTTATGGAAGACTAGATGTTTAGTAGTATTCTCTAAACTTTCATTCAAAAACAATAATTCTATGGCTTTACTCTCATATCTTGTTTTGGATTGCATCTTTGTTCTTACAACTACAAGGTTTATTGAAGAAAAATGCGAAGATTGATTATCAACTTAATCAAATCAAATATCAAATTTTACAACTCACAAATAAGAGAGCAGTGACCAGAAATCAAATGGAAAGATTTTTGAGATGGGATGAATAACTGAGACTGGATGCAAGGCTTGTTTTGATTGATTAACTATGTAGGCTTGCTTTTTGTCAAGCTTTATTCAGGCTCTTTCTTTTGACCGTGGACAGAGTATATTTGTTATTGTTTTTATTTCATGGGTTCTTATAACCTTTGGTGGTTCTATGGAGTTCAATTTGTTGGGTTGCAATTGAAGACATGATTGATTTTATGAGGTTCTTATGATGGTTCCTCATCTTCCTTTAACATGTTCATTTGGCTTTAGCTTGTTCCATTGCTTTTGAGGAAAAAAATTCTATTTGTTGGCTCTTCAACCCTACACAGGGTTTTTGCATTGTGGCTCTTCATTTCTTCATCAATTTTATTGGTGTAATAGTTTCATGGGTTGAAGGTTTGCATGGCATTCACCTTTTTTTAGGCATTCTCTACCCTTGCTTGAAGGTCTATTAATTAAGCATTTTTAGAATTCATAGTGTGCCAATTTCACGGTTGTTTATTTTTTGGTACATCTCAAGGCTACTTTTGTAATAGCTCTTTGCTTGATGGAAACGGTTATGGAGACTGTTTATCATAGTCTTTATGACTATTCTTGGTAGTTAGTGCATCTTTCCTTGGAGCTTTAAAGATATACAATCCCTTTTATTGGTCTTGGTATGGAATATCAAATATTGTTCATGCTTGGGGTTTTCACTAATTTGTTTGGTCATATTTATGTTTGTTATTGCAATGGATAAACAAGTTTTTATTTATACTGTGTAAAGATTAAAGCTATTAATATGTGATCCACAATTGTTCTATAGTGCTAGCATTGGGCCCTAACTTTTCAGTGCAGTCTCTACTTTTGATGACATGTAAAATTATTGTAGACATGATTTTTCCACAGTCCATGTTGATAATTGAATTGTTTCTGGAAAAACTGTGTTTTAGCTTTTTTTTGCCTCAACGTTTTGGATCACACTCCATGATCCATCATCACGAGAAAAAGAAGAGAATGCAATTGAGAAAAGATTGTAGAGATAGCATCTTAAAAAGAGAGAGAAAGGGTTCGGATTACAAGGAGAAACCAAGAAGGTCAAGTTGACAAGTGTGAAGAGAGGATTGAATAGGGCAAAAAAAGGAATAGAGATAAAAAAACATTCAGATAAAACTAAGAATTGGAAAATGAGTAAAGGATAAGGAGAGTGAAAAGAACCAAAAAGGCAGAAAAACAAATTAAAAATAAAAGGTAAAAATAAAATTAAGAAATAAAGATAAAAAACATGAAAGTAAAATTAAATAGGATAAATTAAAAAAGAAGGGACAAATGAAAAGGAAAGGCAACGAAGAGAGAGAAGTGATGAACCAAAAAGTTTAAAAGTTAATTATATAAATGAGAGAGAGAGAGAGAGAGAGAGAGAGAGAGAGAGAGAGAGAGAGAGAGAGAGAGAGAGAGAGAGAGAGAGAGAGAGAGAGAGAGAGAGAGAGAGAGAGAGAGAGAGAGAGAGAAGAGAGAGAGAGAGAGAGAGAGAGAGAGAGAGAGAGAGAGAGAGAGAGAGAGAGAGAGAGAGAGAGAGAGAGAGAGAGAGAGAGAGAGAGAGAGAGAGAGAGAGAGAGAGAGAGAGAGAGAGAGAGAGAGAGAGAGAGAGAGAGAGAGAGAGAGAGAGAGAGAGAGAGAGAGAGAGAGAGAGAGAGAGAGAGAGAGAGAGAGAGAGAGAGAGAGAGAGAGAGAGAGAGAGAGAGAGAGAGAGAGAGAGAGAGAGAGAGAGAGAGAGAGAGAGAGAGAGAGAGAGAGAGTCCGAAAAGCAAAAAACTACAAAGGCAATAAGAGAATGAATATATTGTTATATTTTACATATATCTATGACAATATAAGATATATTCATCCCTAAAAGACTGAATATAGGAATGAATATATATTATCAGTTAGATATGATCCTATATCATCCCTATACAAACAAAAAGACAAAAAAATAAACGTATAAGTATATACAAAAGAACCACAACAATGGAAGGGGAGGAGAAAGAGAGCACCAAAGAAGGAAGGCAAAAAAAATAGGGAGATCAAAAAACGAGGAGAGAACAAAACGAGAGAGGTAGAATGCAAAGGAAAGGGGGATAGAGAAGCTAGTAGAAATGAAAGGCAAAAGAAGGTACAAAGACCAAATGACGAAAGGAGAGGGGCCAAGGACAACGAGAACAAACGTTAAGGAAGGGGGGAAAAGGAGAAAACCAGACAGAGGCACTAACAAGAAGTAAAGAGGGGAGGGTTAGAGGTAAGAAGAGGAGGGCTAGGCAAGGGGGGGAAGGTTTGAGAGGGGGCCAAAGAGAAAAGGCGGAAGCCAAGGGAAGGGAGTAGCAGGAAATCAAGGTGGAGGAGGGTGATTGCGAAGGGAATTAAGAAGAGGGTTCCAAGTGAGACTTAGGTTCCACCCATCATCTCTATTAAGATTGTTGGGATTATTCCTGATGAAAATAGCCTCTTTAAGTTTCCTCTTAACGAAATTATCTTCTTTGGCTAGGACATGGGTATCCTCTAGGTGAATGTGGTGTTTAGTGCTTGAAGAATGGTCAGCTAGGGCCGATTTGTGATCTTCTCATGTCTAATATCTGCACAGTGCTCTTTGATTCTCATGCATATAAATCTCCCTGTTTCTCCAATATAAGGGGTACCACAGGAGCAATCTATCTTATAGACACCTGAGTTTAAAAGGATGTTTAAGGGGTCTTTGGTGGACGGGATGAGGTTCCTGATGGTGGAAGGAGGCTTGAAGGCACAATTGATCCCTTTCTTGCGGAGGATTTTGGCAATTTTATTGGAGATACCTTCGATGTAAGGAAGGGTGGCACTAAAAACAACATCAGGGTCCTTATTGCGAGGTTTGTTGTAAAGGCCAGTTTGGGCTTGTTTAAAGGCTCTTTTAATGTATTTGTTGTGGTATCCATTGAGTTTGAAGACTTTAGTTAGGTGGGCCAGCTTCTGGTTGATGTGGTCAGCATCACATATGCGGAAGGCTCTGGTGGTTAAGGTTTTGAGGACACTAGCCTTATGGTTGGGGTGGTGGTGTGAAGAGGAGAGGAAGATAGAGGTCGGTATGGGGTGGATTTCCTAAAAACATGACGGCCAAGGGAGCCATCATCCTTTCTAATGAGAAGAATGTCAAGGAAAGGAAGTGGTCATGAGTTTTGCATTCTATGGTAAACTTGATGCAAGGGTTAATGTTATTGAGGTGTTGGTGGAAAATTTCAAGTTGGTCAGGGCCATGTGGCCAACAAATGTTGGTATCGTCCACATAATGTTTCCACCAAGTAGGTTTAAGAGGGAAAGAGTTTAAGGCAAGCTCTTCAAGTATTCCATGTATAAGTTGGCGATGACCGGGGAAAGGGGAGACCCCATGGTGACTCCATCAGATTGTTCATAAACCACATCTTGGAAGGTGAAGGAAGTGGATTTTAAGGCAAAGTTCAACGAGGGAGGAATTTCATCATTGGTTTTTTGCTTGACGAGCATAATGGAGTCTTGGAGAGGGACTTTGGTGAAGAGGGAAACAACATCAAAGCTAACAAGGATGTCATCGACATTAACCTTTTTATCTTTGATGAAATCGACAAAGTGGGGGTTGAGTCCTCAATGAAAGAAGGAGATTTGGCAATTAGGGGAGAAATTAACTTGGCCCAGGTAGGCAGCAAGTTTATAAGTGGGGGAATGGATAAGTGTCGACAGTCGGCCTCAAAGGGATGTTGGCTTTGTGAATTTTAGGCACACCATAGATGCGTGGTGTGACTTCTTTATTGGGTAAGAGACATATTTTGGTGTAATCATCCAAGGAAGAATTAGAGGTAGCACATTTCACAAGTTAAAGATTTTTGAAATAGGATTGCAGGTGAGGATTTTATAGCTGCCACTGTTGTTTAGGTGGTCTAACATTTAGAAACGTAGTCAGTTTAGTTCATAACAACAATGGCGTTGCCCTTATCCACTTTCATGATGACAATATCATGGTTTTTAACAAGTCTCTTAAAAGCGAGAAACTCATCTTTCAGATAGTTCCATTTGGGAGCTTAGCATGTCGAAGAGCGACGACACAGTCTTGCCTAACTTCATCCGCCGCGTCATTGGGAAGGGAATGGATAGCATTTTCGATTTCAATGAGAAAATTGACTTTAGGAAGGAGGAAGGGGTTAAGGCAAAGCCAAAGCCTCTTGGAGAAAGTTTAGGGCGAGGGGGTCGATGATAGTGCTAGAAAGATTAAGGACAAGTTTGTCTTCCCAGTCATGAATAAGAGTTACCGATTTAGGAATGGGATGGTGGGGGGTTATGATGTTGACATTGACCTGAGTTGAACAACGATGGGGGCCATCGGGAGAGAGACCATGGGTTTGATTAGGCTACAAGTTGGAGAGATTAGGGGCGGTGTGCGTGTTGAAGGAAGACGAGAGGAAGGATCAAGAGTGTCAAAGGAGGAAGGCAAGTTGTTAATGGAGTTTAAAGGAAATGGTGGAGGAGTATAGAGGTCAGAAGAGGAGGTT